>CM041750.1:10080192-11485384 GCA_023373885.1 Hestina assimilis
TGAATAATACACTTTTCAAGTATTTTCGCCATACAATTCTTCTAGAATTATTCCGGTACTATACGAGTATTTATCCAGGGTCTACTTATTACTCTTGTCCGAATTTGACAGGTTAGTAGTTTTTAAATAGAGTGATTGCCATATTGCCAAGAGTTAACGATTATTATCAAATGTTATGTGATAACAACCGGGACCGACAGCTTAACGTGCTCTCCGAGACACGGTGGGGTCCACGAGTACAAAACGCCCAGACCGAAACAGATATTTGGAAGATCAATGCAAACATCTGTCCGAGCGAGAATCGAAACCGCTACAGCGCCAAAACGGTGTCATTGTAAAATAAATATTTTATTAAAAAGAATTTACAAATCCATAGATTTTTTTTATGTAAATGCTTAAATTAATAGGAAGGTTATCAATATCTGTCAAAGTAAATTTGGCGGTTTATCGCGTCTCGTCTTACCAGCAAATGCCATTAGAATTTCTTTCCCTTTGTAAATATATTGACGTTCCCTCATATTGTTATACATATCATAAATATTGGCTTGAATGTTTATCTATAATCCTGTAAATTATATCTATAATAATAGTACAAGATGGTTCTGGCTATAAATAAAATATTTGAATTGATATGCAATACTATATTATAATGACTCAGTGAAATATATTCAATAGACTTTTGTTCTCGTTACTGCGTAAGAGTTACTGCGTAGAAAAGACCGGAGCTTGAAGTATACTGACAGTTTATATTATAAACTAAACCGCGAATTTCATAAGTCTTTAGAATTAATGTTGTGTTTTATTCACTTTTAGGATATTTACGTTAGAAAATATAGTGATTTCAAATCTCAAAAGAGAAAAAATAATATTTTCTACAACAGAAGTCGGTGCTAGGTAAAACATCGCCACATACGGAGATATATACATAGATAAACTAAATAATAATAGATAAACTTCTTAACCTTGCGTTGTTTTCTGGTCATTATCAATTGGGGAATTTGATATCTCAAATATAAACTTTTCCTTATGTAGCTTGATATCTTTCTAAACTTAGTCCCAAAATAAAATTCTGAACGCACTTATTTTATTTATCTTTCGAACTGTATTACTTAGGCATAATCTTCTCTAAAAGATCATGAAAAAATATTTAGAAAGGCAATACAATTATTGAGCGATAAGTGTCCCTGTGTATGTAAATAATTAATATTAACTAATTGCAATGAAAGAGACACTTTCCGCACCAAAGTTGTGTACTGTATTACAAAATAGACAAAATCCTATATCCTACCAAGTGAAAGCTCGTAACATCAAACAAAAATGTATTGACTGGTTAAAATCTAAATCTTATGATGAAAGAGAAGACCTCGTATATAACTTACTAACCCGTCAGAAGAGATTATAAGCAGACCCTGTGTAAATATCAGGAGATTAAGGCTCTGCTATTAATAAAACCCACTTCAGAAGGTTTGCCTGTTACCTTTTTGATTGAAAGGCTTAACCAATCTTGGTGAATATGTTACAAAGTTAATTTCACGTTGTGGTTAATAATAGAGGTAGGCAGTTTTACAGTTTTAATTTTGATTTTCAAATAAAGTATGATATCGTATAAATAAATGCAAACAGTTAAATATAATTATGAGACAATCTAAGGCTGTGTGCAACAGGATTGAAGGGAGAGAGCGAGAGACAGAAAGAGAGAGAAAGAGAGAGCCCCTCTCTCTGAGAGTAAAGGGTTTCACAGCTTGTTCGTTGGTTACGTTCTTTGTTACGATGTATAGTTTAGTAGAATATTTACGAATTAAATCGACCGCAAAAAATGAGTTGGTATTACATAGTAACTTTAAAAACAATATGAAAAGAACAATATTCTGTGGTGCGTGATGGTGGTAGATTTTTATTTCGATTTCATCAATAAATACATATCTGCTGCATATAAATAATCTCTACATTAATTCTTATGTACAATCTATCTAAAACTAAATAGATAACGCCCCACCACTATAAATTTTTTTAGAGTATCTTTGTTGTGTATAAAAAAACTAATCTGAGAGAGTCACATCAGTACATTGAAGACGTTTTATACAATAACTCAAAATGACAACGAGTTCATAAACGTGTCAGGTATTCGTGTTGATGCTGATAATGCTTAGTGTGAAAGATATATCACAGCAAGTGGAGGCTCACACTGGTATAGATATCCTAGTTACCAAGGACACCCAATACTGTTCTGCACATTGTTCAGCGCCGCATACACCTGAATGCTACCACATCTGCTGTATGAAATTTAACGCCTACAGAGGATCAGTCATTTACAAGGAGTTTTATACGACTGAGTGCCAGTGTTACATTTGTGTATAAAAAATTGTGTATAAAAAAAGCTAATCTGAGAGAGTCACATCAGTACATTGAAGACGTTTTATACAATCACTCAAAATGACAACGAGTTCACAAACGTGTCAAGTATTCGTGTTGATGCTGATAATGCTTAGTGTTAAAGATATATCACAGCAAGTGGAGGCTCACACTGGTAAAGGTGTCCTATTAACCAGGGACAGCCAATACTGTTCTACGTATTGTGGTGCACCGAATACAGCTGTATGCTGCTACATGTGTTGTATACAATTTGGTGCCTACACGGGATCAATTCTTTACACGGAAACTTATATGACTCAGTGCCAGTGTTTCGCTTAAAAAAGTTAACTGCTAGAGTTGTGTTCGATTTTTTATTCATACCTAATATATATTTTTAATATCATTAATGATAATAGAACGTGAAACTGGAATATTATAAAATAATATAAATAATAACTGTAAAAAAAATTGTTTATATTTCTTTTTGGACTGTTACAAATTTTCTATTTTATTACCAATTTTAATAAATAGAACAATAATAAACAGAAATGTATGATTATATTAATAAATGTTCTTATTATTATTATCTTCTTCTTATCGATTGGTTAGTGGTCAACCTAGTGTCAGAGTTGTTCAGGTCGCCCGTAGGCCTCTGACTTGACTTATCGACTGTTGTCTAATTATCAACAGCCGGGACAGACTTTTTACGTGCCCTCCGAAGCATGGAGACGCTCGGTTGAAATACCACTATGCGATCACCCATCTAGTGACTGACCGCGCCTAAAGTTGCTTAACTTACCGATCGTTTACCAATCAGTGGGTGCACACGGCTATGAGCGTCTCATATTATTATTATATTATAACTAATTAGTTGATCACACTAAGATTATATATGTTTCTTTTTGTTTTCATTATTATTTTTATTCGATTTGTTACGGTTTTTCTTTTTTCAATGCAATTTCTAGTTTAGCTTAGTCTCCTATAATGGAAGGAGCACACATATTATGATAACGAATAATTATAACAAACATGTAAAGTGTGTATCCTTTGTTGGAGGTCCTTAAAATAAATAAATAACTTTAAGAACATCGAAATTTATGAAACTATTTATGTAATTAACATTTCTATTAGGTTTTGTTATTATATCTGTACTTAATGATTCAATTACAAAAATTGTACTAACGAACTGGCGATTCTTTATTCGCAGTTTTTTAATGAACTTATTATACTTTTATTTAGTAAATTAATATTGTCGTATAAAACTATGAGGTTATTGTATCATTGGTGCAATATCTTGATTATAATTATAAATTATATTACACCCTCTATATTTATAATCTTAGTTAAAATTTACATTTAAATGCTAATATTGATTAAATTAATTAGGAAGAAGAATTTACGTTATAATTTTATGACAAATCTACGCTTATTAATTTTCATCATAAAACAGCCCAGTTACATAATAGAATGTTAATTATGATATATAATTCCAATGCAGTCCAATCCAATCCAATCCAATCCAATCCAATCCAATCCAATCCAATCCAATCCAATCCAATCCAATCCAATCCAATCCAATCCAATCCAATCCAATCCAATCCAATCCAATCCAATCCAATCCAATCCAATCCAATCCAATCCAATCCAATCCAATCCAATCCAATCCAATCCAATCCAATCCAATCCAATCCAATCCAATCCAATCCAATCCAATCCAATCCAATCCAATCCAATCCAATCCAATCCAATCCAATCCAATCCAATCCAATCCAATCCAATCCAATCCAATCCAATCCAATCCAATCCAATCCAATCCAATCCAATCCAATCCAATCCAATCCAATCCAATCCAATCCAATCCAATCCAATCCAATCCAATCCAATCCAATCCAATCCAATCCAATCCAATCCAATCCAATCCAATCCAATCCAATCCAATCCAATCGAATTATATTTAGCGAATATGAGCTATTATTGCATAAGATATTATCTACCTACTTTTTTGTTTTCTATTTTAAAACATGATGTCACGTATTTACTACCGGAACATGACCAGGTCATTTTCAGATAGTTAGTTCACTGTATTGTATACTAAAAGTTCATGTTAGCCCTGAAATTATATGTATGATATTATGATGTAAGTAGATCTGTGAGGGGTAGGAAAAATTGGTAGAGAGGTGTAGGAAGTTAGGGCCTCTGCGCTTTTGCCATTCCTAGTTGAGCCGGTTTATTCATTACAGAAACAGAAAGCCTCTACCATTAAATAACTATTATTTGTTGTTCTTATGGTGCTAAAGGATACATAAAAAGTAAATATTATATCGAAAGCTAAGAGAAGAAGCTAATGTTAAATATAACCTTAAATGAAATCCAAGATATACCAAAATACACAAGAAAACATAAGTCCAAACAAAGATTGGTTCTCAATATATACGACTAATATTCAAATCTAAAATGTAAATCCAGAAAAGTTGTTTGATGTTTTTAAGATAAAAATATCCTAATGTTACTAAACTAAGCTATCAGTTAAATTACGAAATGCAAATTTCCAAAAATATTTTCTCAAGTAGTAAACATTTCTAGCTACATGAAACTTAGTAGCATTTTATGATATGAAAATAATAAAGATGCCAGCTATCGCTATAGCACATACCGCAGCAAATCATATAACTTAAATTTAGAAAGGGGAAATATGTAGTTTCTTAGTTTCGTCATGTTATCTACATTTTATAAAACTTGATGATGCTAACAATATATTATCATAATGGTGTATTGGTATAATGTATATGTATGTATCATCACTACATAGTATAAAACAAAGTCGCTTTCTCTGTCCCTATATCCCTATGTATGCTTAAATCTTTAAAACTACGCAACGGATTTTGATGCGGTTTTTTTTAATAGATAGAGTGATTGAAGAGGAAGGTTTATATGTATAATAAAATCCATTAAATAGTGGAGAAAAAAATAATAATTTTTGAGGCTTCTAATGTCATGTCGTAAAAATCGTGCGGGGCACGGGCAGTAATGAATAAATCAAAATTACTGTATCGATTTTAATCATGTTTTCAGTGAATAAACCGGAGCGGGCCGCTAGTGTATGTAAACTATGCTAGTGAATGAAAACTGTGACTATTTTTACCAAAATCGTAAAATTTAAAATTTCGTAAAAATTTAACTCTTCTTTTAAATTCAGTTTGGTTTAAAATATTCGTTCGTTTTGTACAAAAATGAACAATAATCATCATCATCGAAAATATGTTACCGTATTTCTTCTTCTTGTCGTCTGGTTAACAGCTAAATTAGAGTTATAATTAAATAATTGTTTAGGTCTCACATATAGGCCTCTTACTAGAAGAGCTATCAGTTATTATGAAATTTGTTATAGGTGTAAATAATTTTTTCGTGATTTGCGAAATTTCGATATTTTTATGTGATTAAATTGGCAAGCAACCAAAAAAAGCAAAGGTGGCTCACGCGTTGCTACTCTCGAGATATTGGTCCTTTCTCCTTTGCCCAGTGATTTCACTGGCCGTGAAATGAGTGATACTGCGGTGGTACCTACCTAGCCGGCCTCTGACAATTTTACAACAATATTCAGAAAAGAAAAAAACACAATAGCCCAACACAGAAAAGAATTTTACATTAACATTAAACGACAATACCAAATATTCTTATTATATACGTAATATAAACTAATGTCTTCTCATAAGCTCCAAGACGCTACGTTGGTTGTATAAAGTAATTTGTCGGTTCTCGCAAAAAAACAGAATCCTTATTTAAGACTGGTAATAATCATATTAATTTTTCTTAACAATAATTTCTTATTTTTGTTGTAGAAAATGTGTTTCTATTTAAGGTTGTTTATATTTTTTTTTATTTCATGACGTTTGGCAAACAAGCATACGTCTGCTTGATGGTAAGAGGCCACCGTAACCTATGAACGCTTGCGATACTTGAAATACCACAAGCGCGTAGCTAACCCAAGGAACAAGAGGGAAGGAATGAGAGGGAAAAAAGGAAGGGAGCAGAGAGGGTGGGAGATTGGGCCTCCGGCGCTCTCACTCATCGCACGAAACGCAACAGTGCCTACTGATACTGTTACTTGACGCCGATTTTCTGTGGGAGGGTAGTACTTCCCCGGTCGAGCCGACCCATTTGTACTGTGAGAAGCAAAGCCCTACTACCGCAATATAAATATTTTATTAATTTATTATTTATATACTAAATTGAGATGATATTTTAGAGCTTCTCTCCAATTATTATTGATTAATGCCATAATTAGTAAATTATTTGCTGGAAGATAGGTGGTGTTATATGAAATAACTTAGGCTACTTATGTTTTAGAAGAATTAGAGTTTCTTGGAATAAAATAAATCGGTACACCAGACAAGCGGAGCCGCCGGAGCAGTTAGTATACTTATATAGGGGAAAAAAATAGTAATATTTCGTGGAAATTTCAGAAAGTAATTTGTTGATTCGATAGAAGTAATATAGCAAAAAAACATGAGACAAAGTTTTATTTACAGTTGATATTATTAGGTAAGATATGACTTGTCGTTCTTCTGATAAGGATCTAAGGGATTTCTCCAAAATATCAGCAATATTACGCAAGCATATAGCTGAAGAGCCTGCGCTTCAACCGTTTAACGCATTTAACCGGCGAGTGTTCAGAGAAATTATTCTCCATCATTCCTCCCTTCCCTTTCCTTACAAGAACTACGCGTGCCGGTCTCCGATGTCACCGTCTAAATGTGGCATCAATTCCTTCGCGAACAAAGAAGTTTACCAATTCTTTTCTTTGTCGTACTTCCAAAAAGTGGAACTCATTGCCGGCTCACGTGTTCCCTCCTTCTTACAATCTGGGCTTCGCGTTTGGACTTTATTTCCACTTACCATCAGGTGGAGTAGAGTCATCTGCCCTACATTCCAAATAAAAAAAAAAATCCCACATGATATTTTTATAGGTGAATTTATTCTCTTTCTCACGATGAAGGTTGACGTAATCATCCCTTAAATTTTTGAAAATGTATTTTAATTTGTTTTGAGGCTACAATTTTAATATCTTTTAATTTACATATTCTTAAGCGTGAAAAGAATTGACAGTCTTTTTTGAGGGTGATAAGATCGTAATCAATTTTAAGAAACTTGAACGATACCGTAATCCTAAGAAGTCTGCCAGTATGATACTTTCTGAATTGACAGATAATATGATAATATTTAAAATATTTTAAAAGCTTTGTTAGAAACCGAGGATGGACCGCTAGCTCTTAGACCAATAGTAATTACTATATGTGTAATTACACCCAGTGTGGATAGCCTTCTTATCATAGCTTTATATCAAGGCATAGGATGTATGTAATGCTGTTAGTCGCATATGTGGACTAAGTTGTAGGAAAGGTGTTCCGTTATTTAGGTATAGATGCTAGATAATTGGATAATAAACAAAGCGACTTTAGTCATTAAGACTAAGGCATATGTACATAAGTATTTAAGAAAATATAGATGCAGTTTTCATATTTTAGAAATTAGCGGCCCTGATATATCGGAAAACGTTTCAGATCACCACGAAATCACCAAAACAATGAACGTGAAGTAAATACATAAAATATATGAAAATTATAACTGCGGCTTCCTTCCCGTCGCTCCCGTCGGGTGAGACCACCCTGTTCTACCAACTAACTGCTTCTTATTTCCCGCCCGCACTTTTTATCTTATTGCTCGACTTATAAGTATCGTATCGTGATGTTATATAGCTTATTTATTTATTAAGGAACTCCAACAGAAGTACATATGAAAATACAAAAAAAAAGTTTTACACAATACTTAGATGCACCCCCAATTACTGGAGACCACAACATGCTATAAATAGTGTTGATAACTTAGTTAAAGTAAACTAACAAAATTGAACAATAAAAATTAAACAAACACAAAAAAAAAGAATTTAATTATACAAAAAAAAAGAATAATAAAATAGAGAAAAAAAAAGAGAAGCTTAACAAAAATAAAAACAGACAAATATTAATTAACTCAAATAAAAGGTATAGCATTTATTTTTAAACGAATCAAGACTATCAAAACCCATGTCCGCTGATGGTATTGCATTAAATAATCGTGACATGCGAGCTATTGGTGAATTTTTCCCAAGATTTAGCTTAGTATATCATTCCTCAAGAAATCAAATGGTGGGAGGCATACACAATACAGTGCTATCAAATGGAAAAATATTTTTTCAAATCCGATCACTAGTTCCAGAAGTAAGCGCTTTTAACCAAACAAACAAACTCATCAATTTTATGGTATTAGTATAGATTTATTTTTTCAAAGAAAATTAGCAATCCTTTTTTCAAGTCACTACTAACACTCCAATTGCTCCTCCGAAAAAGCTCGCAGCTAGGAGTGTATACGACAATAGCCCAAGGCGGTCAGT
This sequence comes from Hestina assimilis, assembly GCA_023373885.1. Taxonomy (NCBI): domain Eukaryota; kingdom Metazoa; phylum Arthropoda; class Insecta; order Lepidoptera; family Nymphalidae; genus Hestina; species Hestina assimilis. The sequence goes on from CM041750.1 coordinate 10,088,975, forward strand.
ATCGAACCCGCAACTCCCACGATAGCGGAGTAGAGTCGGCGCTTTAACTTTTTTAAATTATAACTAACAAATGTATGGTTTTTATATCTGAAATAAAAGATTATTATTATTATTATTTAACCGTTGAGCTATTGAGGCTTCAGAATTAATATACGTGTTGGTGGTTAAATATAATAAATGGTTTTGTCGGCTTTTCAGACGAATCATTTATCCTGCGGTAGTCAATTTAGAACTAAAACTAAAACAATATTATTAATTTGTTGAAATAAATTTTCCCGGCCATTAATTACAGCAATATGTTCCTAAAAACTTTATAACGACTAATGATTATTAATAACGTAAAATATAACCCCATTATTCATAAAATGTGTGTTAACATTTCATGTTAAATTTTATTAAATGCTTTGAATATTTTAGCGTGTTATCAATTTCATATTAGGAGGTTTTCATGTGTTAAGTAAGCGTCTTAGAGTTATTTTATTTTAATATTGTCTGTATGTATAAATGTAAATAAGAAAATTGCGATCTCTCCCATCCTCCAATGATAAAATGTTTTTATTTTTATTTAAGGTTTTATTAAATATAGAAATTTAAAATTGAGTATCATTTCTGCTCCACGAGCTTCGTATCCAAATCTCTACATAATTAACATTTGGTAGGTGGTATATCGAATTTTGGTATACCATATAAGAATTATAAAAATGGTATTATTAACTTATAGGTAAGTAAAATAAATATTATTTTAATTTCTTATTTTATACAATATTTTTAAAGTTACCCTCTTCCTTTTGTCAGCAAAAGAAGTAAAATTAAACTCCTTAACATAGAGATCTTATGGTTTATAACATAAAAGCTGCAGTACTACAACTCCTCCTTTTGGCCTACCAAGGAAAATAACGTTAATTAATTTGTTTAATAAGAAGATAAATAAAGTTGCAACACAAAAAATGCATAAGAAGCCTGCTGTTTTGAAATTGAGATCAAGAATTAAAGTACAAAGTAGAAATACAGCACTTCTTATAAAACTTTCTAAGCCCGTAAAGCCTTCAAAAAAGCTAGTCTTATATAAATATTATAATACGGGTTATTTAGTTTACTTTCAGCTCGCAACAATGGCTGTTTAATATTCATTTCAGATAACATTTAACAATAACAAAACTTTTCGCTTACAATACATTAGTGAGCCCGTATTCCCAAACTTTCGTATCTTCCCATGCATCCCTTTTAGCCCCCGGGGATGTTACAAAGTTGGCAGTTGTATGAAAATATACAACCCATATACTTCGTTATAACTCACTACACTCACTACTCTACAGTTAATGCAGTGCAAGTTTTGCATCAAACTATATACACGAAATCGTTGCTATATTGTATTCTCGCTGAGTACGGACTGAAAATCAAACAAAGTTTGCTACGCTTTTTGCCAATGTTACCCACGATGAGAGCATATTAATCAACAATTAATTAAAACTTCTGTTAGTGAATAAAAAGCTATGCTTTGTAATGTTTCGCTGTAACTTTTTACGTACAATGGTTATTCAAAAAGTTTCACTAACGTTGTGTAAAATTGTACTGTACATTGAGACGGAAAAGCGCAGGCTTACCTATTTCTAGCCGACTTTAAAAAGCCCTACCGATTTCAAAATTGATGTATGTATGATATTGTGTTAAATAAAAGATTACTCCATAGGTACTGATTTATGCAAGACCAACAGTCGATTTACAGTTTAAACATATGTATTAGGTGCTAAAGATGTAAGAGAAGTAAGAGCGCGCGCGCAGCTCGGCACCTTTGATGTGTTGCCCCACTGCAGGACCCGGCCAGTCACGTTATGACGAACGACCGCGCTATTCGTGGCGGGTTGCAACATTTATGTATGTATATTATTATTTTTTATGCTTCTACATTAGCAAGCAAGCCTAGGCGCCACCTGATAGAAAGCGGTTATCATAGCCTATGAACGCTTGCAACACCATTCATTAGTAGGTGTCACTCACGCGTTGGAAACCTGTTGATAATGGTTCTTAAATCTCCTTTGCCCAGTAATGTCGTTACACGTTAGTGCTTTGCGGTAGAATATCTGACAATGTTGTACCTACCTAGCTGCATGCCTCATGCAATAAAAAGCATGCCAGTGTATTAAAATATACACACGATACTTGTATGTATTTAATACAAAATATTATTGGTAAATAGTATTATTTTCTTTCTTTTGAATAATATGAAACTGTACTCTTAATAAGATTTAAAAAATGCTTTAACGCTCCCCAAACTTAAGCTCGTGGATTATCTTCTCTCTTGCCTCATAATTAACGGATATAAAGATCAGAGACGATTTAGTCTTAAATTGCGAAGTTTGTTGGAACAGAATTTATTATTATTTGAGAGGGAGTAGCTAAATATTATAAGGAGTGGAGAGTTTTAATGGTATTTTTCCAGAGGAAATGACACGTATTTATCCGGCAATTTAACTTTGTCATGTATAGAAGATTTCCTTATCGATAAGAAAGATTTATTGAAACGTATTTATAAAAAAAAATTGTGTGAAAAACAAATTTATTTACAATCGTTTGGGAAAAGTATTACAGTTTATTTTGTATTCTGTCTTTGACCAGAGACCAGACATTTTCAAAAGCATTATGAGACAGTAAGATAATTATATTTATTTTACTACCTCGACTACTACCTCGAACGAAAAGTTCGTGGTCTCCCTTGCTTGAGGGAGAAAAGAGCTCGATTCTATCCCGGTAAGATGACACTAATTAACTCACTTTACATCCCGGTAACCTAGCAACCTTAATTTTGTCCCTCGTACCAGCGACATAAGTCTTATAATACTTAAAAAAAGGTTTGGTGACAATGTCCTACTTTTCTCCCGTAATTTACTATTTATTAAAACACATACATTCCTTTGTTTTAATATGAAAAAATAAAGCACCATTAAAATTTTGAATTTAAATTGTTCCAACACTACATCGATAATCAAAAGACCCATCGCCAAAGAAACTGTTTGATGTTTCGTTTCAAACGATGCGACAAATTTTAATGAACGCTCTGTAAGATATTTACAGAGAATATTTAAGCACACTCTTTGGTATCAATGTTCTCTTTTGTTCTGATAATGAACTTCAATTAGTTCAATTAGTTTAACTATTTGAAATAATGGCTGTTTTCGTGTCAAAATAGGTAACACTAATATTTATGCTTGCACTTTAGAGTTACGTCTCGTGAAAGTTGTACGGTCGTATATTAATTCTATGCTCGTGCTAAAATTATGATTTGTGTTCATTTCATAGTGTATTTACTTGCGGTTTTACTGTGGAAGTTAATATCATTGATTTTTCTTTTATTTCATACAGTTTTCCCCACAATTCTTCGTCGTAGCATTATTCCCGGTATTTTATCTATCCAGGGTCTGTTTATTACTCTTATCGGGATTTGACAGGTTACTAGTTTTTACACGGAGCGATTACCACATCACCTCCGCAACCCTAAGGGCGAACTAGTAACTAATTGGATAAGAGATAAGTAAATTACTTATCAAGAGTTAACGATTATTATTAGATATTATGTGATGACGATCGAGACCGACAGCTTAACGTGCTCTCCGAGGCACGGTAGGGAGACCCACACGGATAAACGCCCAAACCGAAACAGATATTTATAGCAAACATCTGCCTGAGCGGGAACCCGCAACCATCGAGACTCAAGGCAGACTACTCGCTATCCACAATGCCACAACGGTGTCATGGGTTATACACATAGGTTTTCCCAAAATGTTTTCTGTACGAGATTAATTTGAAAAGATTTAGCACTTGAACTTACAAGGGTTACGGTAAATGTAAATGTAAGTTCAATGCACGACTTGTGGTTAGTTTACTTTTTCACTTTTACGCGCCATCTCGACTAGCATTAAGTTTTTATTTTATTTTAGGAGCGAATGGATTCCAACTAATTTTATATTAAAACTCTCGCTCTAAGCTTCATAAACTGGTTATTGGCGTTACATAGGATATTCGACCCATTGTCAAAGAAATGGTCTCATACTATTAGCAACGCGTCTCACAATTTTTTTTACTTTGATTTTAATTATTTGCTAAACGTTCTTCTAAAGCTCTCAAAGATTTTTCCTCTAAATATTTTAAATTTCCATTTTTACCGTCCTTACAAAATACTTTGCAAGTCACTTATATTTAGAAAGTTTCGGAATAGTTAAGTTTTGTTTTATACAAGTTTTTAAGATTTACTGCATTTAGGTTTGCATACTTAAAAATGAAACATTTGTTTTTAAAAATAGCGTTTTGAAATATTAAAGCATTTTTAGTAAGTTAAAAATATTATGATTTTTAAAACGCAACACACGCTCACACGCTACACATTCAACGGCACCCTTTAGGAGAGTTATATCCTGTGTCGGGGGCTCGGAAACATACACAATGATAAGGACAAATACACTCAGACCGGAAAACGTGCCTGTATGGTCAATACAAATATCTGCTCCGATTTTTTTTTGTAATAGTCTTTAATTTCATTTTCTAAAATTCTGAGTGTCACATGTTCTACAAATAAAAATTAAAATACACGTTTTAATTTTTATAAGATAATTCTACAAGAAAAAATATAAAAAATAATCCAAAATAGCTAATTGATGGCTTTAAAATGAAATATTAAAAGCCATATTCTGATGAAATAATACGTAATTTCAAACTTAGTACATGTAAAATAAATTGCCTCTTAAAATTAACTGTCTCAGTTTGAAAGCTTTCGTATACTTTTTGATTTCCCGTAATTGGATTATAGGATGTCCCTGATGCGAATTTTATGTAAAATATAAGAGGCATCGCGGAAAAAAAAATGATTTATACATTTCATTATTTCGCACAATATTTATTTCATTAAGTTGGTAAACAAAATGTCTTAAAAATATGCTGTTTCTTTTTTTATTTTTCGGAATCCCTTATATTTCTGACATCAAATGGGGTCCATTTATCCACATTATAAAATATCAAAGATTATATAGATATATATATATATTGACACAGTTGTGGCGTTGTGGGTAGCGAGTCTGCCTTAAGCCTCGACGGTTGCGGGTTCGATTCCCGCTCGGAGCAGATGTTTGTATTAATCGTACAGGCATGTTTTCCGGTCTGGTTGTGTTTGTCCTTGTCATTGTGAATGTTTCCGACCCCCGACACAGGATATAGTTATCCTAATGGGGGCCGTTGAGTGTGTAGCGTTTATTTATTTATTTATTATTAGTATATATTTAGGTTATAAATTTGACTATATGTTTTTTGTATATTGTTCCCTGACCTTCTAGTAAAGAAGGTGGCTGGACCGATATGGACGTTCCTTTTGATTTGAAAGGGTACTAAGTTTGTCTCATTATAACTTGACCCGTATCTGACTATGGGTACTGGAGAAATCGAGAGAACTCTTCATATACTATAGGCATTTATTTGAGGTATTTTTTGAAGTAGCCTGTGCATTGGCCACCAGAACTACTCAAAACTAATCATTATTTCACGGGTTGCAATACAATAAGGTAGTTTAATATGGTTGACATATTAATAGTAATATTATAGGGAATACTATGAAATAATTTTTTGTGGCAATAAAATTAATAATTTACATACATAATATATATTATGTCTATTTTGTAATAATAATAATAAACACTACACACTCAACTCGAATTAACCCCATTAAATTAGTTACATCCTGTGTCGGGGATCCGGAAACACACAATAACAAGGACAAACACACCCAGACCCACCCGGAATACATGCCTGTATGGTCAATACAAACATTTGCTTGGAGTGGGAATCGAACCCGCAACCTTTGGCGCTTACGGTATGTTCGGTACCGTTGCGCCACGTTGTTTATAAATTTCTTATTTCAATTTTATAACGGAAGTTCTACCTTTTCCAATTAGCAAGTATTTCAATTCAACATTGACACGCGAGTAACATTATTCATCACCCCGGGATATTATGATATTCTCATTCTCGTGATAAAATTCAAAATTAATTGTCCGTGAAAATACACGTACATATACCGTATAAAAGAAATTGAAAGATATTAAACCACCATGTCAAAGAAGCGAAGGGAAGCTGTAATATGAAAAAGTACTTTCAATGTTCGCTGTTGAATTTTCTATCCGTCCGTCCATTTGTGGTTAACCTGAACAGAAAACGGTTTAGATTTATGGTATTTTCATACGAGATTTATGATTGTCGTTTATTATTCAGTATCCACGGTACAATCGGATTTATGACGCACTTTCGGATTTAGTTGTATTGCATGAACTATTTCGCTTACATTTTATATAGAAAACTATACTCATTATTATTTTATTTTATATAAATCAGTAAATATTATAACATTTAATAAATATAAATTCACTTAAAACTATCATTCAAAATCTGAACTCTAGTGAGAAGAATCAGAACGCAACTTCACAGTTACTCATTAAAATAATTAGCATCATGTTCGAAATTCAATGCGTTTTAATAAAAACCTAAAATAATAAATGCATTATTTTTTTTCTATATAAACTCTGTTATAAACAGTATACCGAGGTAACAATTATACATTTACAGTATTTAATTAGGATCGCAATATGGCCTCTGCTAAATGACTATAATATAAAATATGTGACGGGCCGCTAATGAATTTGGGAAACTGTGAAACGTTGAAAAAGAGTGATTATCGCTTATCACGTTTATCCATTTAAATGATGGCACCCTTCCATTAACATTTTTAGTTCACTGCTAAAATTCATATGAAGTTAATTCTCATGTAAAGAGCTTGAAATTACTAGTTTATCTTTAAGCGTTCATTTACATCTGTTTCTAAAGCGAAATTAACTGGTTTTTATGTGAATAAGTTGCAAATATACGACCCACCTGATGGTAATCGTAACCTATGTGCGATCCTTGCAAGACTGTACATTTGTAGGTGTTTTTCACGTGTTGCCGTCTTAGAGATATTGGTCCTCAAAACTCCTTTTTTATATTAAATTTTGCAGTAAACTCGTACGTAAATAATTAAACACATTGACACCGCTGTGGTATTGTGGGTAGCAAGTCCGTCTTTATTGCGGATGTTTGTATTGATTTTAAAAATATCTGTTTCGGTCTGGGTGCTTGTTCTTGTTTACCACCGTGCCTCAGAGAGGACATTTGCTGTCGGTACCGGTTATTATCACATAACATCTGATAGTAATCGTTAACTCTTGATAAGTAATCTGCTCTTATCCAGTGTGTTACTTGTTCACCCTTAGGGTTGTGGAGTTAAGATGGCAATCATTCTGTGTAAAAACTAGTATCCTGTTAAATATGAATAAGAGTAATAAGCAGACTCTGGGGTAGATAAAATGTCAGGAGTAATGCTAGGACGAAGAAGACTCGTACGTAAATAAAATCCTATTCATTTGAATAAAACGCTACGCAGATTGTTGAGTTCTAACAAATTACTCGACGAAGAAAACGTAAACAATGGAGCTCTTATAAATGTTGTACTTAAACAACGAAGCTGAAAAAATTAGGACTTTTTAGCACGGAAATTAAATCCATTAATTAAAATTGCAATTTTTTTATATATTAATAAGGGGCAAACGAGCCGACAGTTCCACCTGATGGTAAGCGGCCACTATCGCTTATGGACTTTTAAAACCTCAAGGAGGTCGCAGACGCGTTGGCGGCCTTTAGGAAAAAGGTATCCGAATACCCACCGGGAAGACCTCAGAAGTAAGATCATTGCACAGTTTGCACGTGAGTCACGCCGCCCAAATACAGGAACATTATTTTAAAAGGAATATAAATAACAGTATTTCCACGAAAGAGAATCAAATTGACGATATAATGTTAACACCTTGGACTTCGAGGAATGATCATAAAAATCGTAATCTGAAATTCAAAACAAACAAGTAATTGTAAGACAATGGAATATTTCAGGGAATCACAAACATACTGAGCCCCCGTCGTGGTCACTAGCTGCCTATATAAACCCATGTTCAGCAGAAGACAAGACATTCACCATTCACTATTTACTCTGTTCACTAGTTTAGTTTTGTAAAATTAGTTTAAGTTAATTTTATTAAAATATTTTAATAAAATTATATTTTTTAAAGAATCTATTTATTTCAAATATTTTGACTCGTGTGTGGGAGAAACGGTCTCGAGGCACGAGCGTTTGCTGAAAACCAAGCATCAAGATGGTATGGATGACATAGACCTCTGCGGCGAATGGTGCGATGATAAAATCGTGATGGCGGTACCATATCGAATAGTTCCTTAGAGTACTCCCCATGGTACAGACGGTAGAATACACACAGAGAGCTGACGTCTGTATGAAACCAATTATTTAAAAAGAGTTTTGATAATTTAGGTCTTTTGTTGCAAGAAGCCGGCTAGGTAGGTACCACCGTAGTGTCAAATAGTCTGCCGCCAAATAGTAATGCTTAGGCATTACTGTATTCCGGTTTGAAGGGCACTGTATGCTAGTGAAATTACTGGGCAGCGGAGATTTAAGAACCAATACCTCGAGGTTGGCAACGCGTGAGTGGTATCTACTAATGGTGCTGCAAGCGGTCATAGCTTCGGCAACCACTTACCATCAGGTGGGCCGTATGCTTGTTTGCCGACTTGTTACATAAAAAAAAATCGTAAATAAATTAATTAATTAATTACGTTAAGTGAACTAAACTCTTATTCCCAAAGACTAAATTGAGCTTAAGTCGTAGAATTTATGCATCGAATATTAATTTATACATTTTTTTCAGTATCAGAAATATTATTTTAAGAGGAATTGATTCTTCTTGTTTTTGCTAGGATGATTCCCGGTTTTAGCATTACTATGCTCTTCGAAACCCAAAGAGCGAACCAATAACTTATTGGGTAAGAGTTAACGATTATTATCAGATGTTACAGATGACAACCGGGACCAACAGCTTAAACTCCTCTTCTAGGTACGATAGATCCACAATGTTTGTTACACATAGACCGAAACAGATATTTATATCAAGAATCTGCCCCGAGCGGGAATCGAACCTGCGACCGTATTCTAGGCTCAAAGTAGGCTCTTTAGTTTTTGCGAAGGTATTGAATAAAATTTTTATAATAATATATAACAGTCCAATTTATGTTGCTACAAGCAAATAGAAAGCGTGGATATTACGTTGTCATATTAAAATATATAAATCCCATTAAAAACATAAAATGTAAAAAAATTGCCAGTCTCGCAAAAGCAGTTTTCTACTACAAAAAGTGGTGAGATCTCATTTATAACTACGCCTGAAACTTGCCACTTTTACGGCAACTTATTCTACTCATACAAATACTTTTAGATTCGTAAAACTGCCAAGTTTCAGGCGTAGTTATAAATGAGATCTCACCACTTTTTGTAGTAGAAGAACTGCTTTATGAGACTGGCATTTTTTTACATTTTATGTTTTTAATGGGATCTCATATATTTTTGTAGAAAGTCCTACTTTTTTCTACCCGCTTCTTGAATTTAATCCTATATTATCTAGGTACCCATCTAGGTACTATACATGTACACTGATTTATTAACTGTAAATGTAACTTTGTAATTTTATACATTTGTATAGGATTACAAAGTTATTTATGCAGTTGGTGTATCTAGAAAACTGGATCGATATTACAAAATATTTTAATTTTTCCTTTATTTATACACTAAACACTAATTATATTCTAAATTTGAAGCTTCCACGTCTGCTAGAAGTGCCTTAGAGTTTTGATGACGGTCAGCCAGCGAGTAACAAAATTAAGAAATTTTTGACTAGTTATAATTCTTAAACTACTTTTTCAAATTGAATGAAATTTGATATACATCGTGTTTATACAATGTTTATACAATGCCTAATTGGTTACTGAAAATTCAGGCTTATAGTTTTAGCAACACCGAAGTTATAAGAGGTTGAAAATTATGTAAGTACGTATCTGACTGAAAATATAACTTTGTAATCCTATACAATTATATGAAATTACAAAGTTATTTATGCAGTTGGTGTATCTAGAAAACTGGACCGAAATTACAAAGTATTTTAATTTTTCCTTTATTTATACACAAAACACTAATTATATTCTAAATTTGAAGCTTCCATGTCTGCTAGAAGTGCCTTAGAGTTTTGATGACGGTCAGCCAATGTATAACAAACTTAAGAAATTTTTGACTAGTTATAATACTTAAACTACTTTTTCAAATTGAATGAAATTTGATATACACCGTGTTTATACAATGCCTAATTGGTTACTGAAAATTCAGGCTTTTAGTTTTAGCAACAACGAAGTTATAAAAGGTTGAAAATTATGTAAGTGCGTATCTGACTGCAAATGTAACTTTGTAATCCTATACATTTATATGAGATTACAAAGTTATTTATGCAGTTGGTGTATCTAGAAAACTAGAGCGAAATTACAAAATATTTTAATTTTTGCTTTACTTATACACTAAACACTAATTATATTCTAAATTTGAAGCTTCCATGTCTGCTAGAAGTGCCTTAGAGTTTTGTTGATCGGTCAGTCAGTGAGTGACAAAATTAAATTTGACTAGTTATAATTCTAAAACTACTGGTTCAAATTGAATGAAATTTGAAATATACCGTGTCTATACAATACCTGCTCGGTTACTGAAAATTCAGGCTTATAGCTTGATAGCTTGATCCACAACGAAGTTATAGAGCGTCGAAAACGGCCTGAAGTGCTTCGAGAAAAGGATAGTACGGCCGTGCCGCTTTTTTGCTCGACTTGGCGGGGGCACTGCCGTGCTCCTAGATATGAAAATAAATATGAAAACTAGAAAGAAAGACGTTTTTTTAGCATAAAAATATAATTTCAATGAAATAATTTGATCCGAATAATTTGATTCCATTATATCAAATAAATTTTGCTTATTTCTCAGTAGATCTACGATACTAGAATAAATTTCTAATCGTAATATTATTATATAAGAACATTTTGTGAAACCAATATCAAACCATAGCGAGGGCGGGTCGTTAGTTATAAATAAATCAAGACGTACTAATGTAACCTTAAGAATTCAATGATGGAGTACAAAGGCTCGTCGAAATTTGACGATCAGAGCTTCGACCTTGACCTTTGCAACTATTGTTGAGCACAAGCTACCCTAGATTATAACAAATAAAATAACTTGGAAGTAGACTAACATTTGATATTGTATATTTTACACAGTGGTGTGAAAAAATATAGACTCATAAATAATTATCTACTTTATTAAAAAACAAATGGATATATATTACAATCATTATTATAGATGAATAATGCAAAGAAAGTGTATTCTTATTAGATATAAACGTTTCATATTTTTTTACTTTTAAGGAAATAATTAAGAAATTTCCTATCCCAATGAACAAAAGCTGTGAAAAATTATAAACTCAGAGTCGATTATTTATTCAATAATGTGTCCATTTACCCTTATTTTTAATCACTTCAATTAGTCTATCAGGTATACTATCAACCAACTTTTTAGGACAGCAGGTGAAATTTCAGCCCACGATAATTGAATTCTTTGTTTAAGTTGTGGAGTATTATTAATTGGCGGTTTCTCTGGGTCATAAACTTTTCTTGCTAAGATTCCCCAAACATTTTCAATCGGGTTTAGATCTGGACTACACGCTGGCCATTCTATTACTGAAACACTGAAGTCGTGAAACCATTGTTTTGTAGACGCGGCACCATGAATTGGAGCATTGTCTTGTTGAAATACTATATTTTCGTCTTCAGTCAAAGTTATGAATGGTAAAAGATAATCGTATAATAGGCTCTGATAATTAGCAGCATTCATACGACCTTTATAAAATACTTATTCTGTTTTTAAACGTCCAGTCATACCGGCCCAGATCATGACTGATCCACCACCATGTGCTCTGTGTGACATTATTTTTCTGTCAAATCTTAAATCATGCCAATAATATTTACATCCATCAGGACCATCAAAATTGACCTTTTTTTATCACTGAAAATAACATGTTGCCATAAATCAACTTTTTTAATATATTTTTCTGCAAAATTAAGTCTATTTACGATATGGTGTGGTTTTAAAACTGGTTTAGGAAGTAGTTTTTGATATTTAAACCGTCCGGAATCGGCTGCCCATGGTGGAATGATCTCTGCTGTGACAGAGGTTATCCCAACAGCGGGCGATGGGATCGTCACATCCCAACGTCGGGCAACAGTGGACTGTATACTTGACGATTCGGAAGTGCTTCACAAATTTTTTAAATCCTATATGAATAAAGAATATTTTGAGTTTGAGTTTGTGTATACTGATAAATATGGTCGGGCTAAATAGTTAGAAGCTAAGATAAATTTCAAACTAAACAACAACCAAATGTTTATCTGTCAGCTTAACGAACTTAATGTTTAGAGAGAACAGTACACAATAGTCGATACTAGTTCGACCCAAGTCGGTCCTCTCATTATCAAAACCTCCAGTGAACATTAAAGCATTGAATTACATACAACCTTGGTACAATAACGTTACACCTTGTTCAAAGCAAGTTTCGTTAATTACAATTATTATTCAACTGCTTCGTTATATAAAGTAAATTTTAGCTGTTCTTGAATGGATACAAATTAGTTACTCAATAATTAATTGTTTAAACAGTTCATGATTAAAGCTATTGTTGTTAATTGTGGATTTCTATTATTGGATTTTCTGCTACTAGATGAAGCGGGAAGGGAGGAAAAAGAAGGGAACTTAGCAGTAATTATTCACCTCAGTATTCTGTGTAAGGATGGTGCTCCCCAGGTCAATCTGGCACTATTTAAAACAGCATGGTTTTACGATAACTGTTTATGTCATTTTGGTTCTAGATTAGGTTAGATTAGATAAGTGTTTTTTGATATCAAGAAAGTGGCCAACACGTATGAGTCTCCTGATGGTAAGCGATCACCATAGCTTGAAATACATCACAAGCGTGTTGCCAACCCAAGGGAATGAGCAGACAGGGGTGGGAAAGAAAAGGACACTCTAAGAAGTAAAAAGTACTGGTAGTAGTCATTCATACTGAAAATAGCAAGGCCTTATAAGAAGAATTTGATGTTAAAATGGTTATCTTCTATGGTAATTTAATTGATCATATAATATAATTATACATTACACATTATCTACTCATAGTAGCCATTATTTTCTTCGTAACGATTACTCCAACACCTGGTGTTTCACAATATAAAAAATTAAGAACCTAAAAAAACCAGGTACGAGATACATATTGTTTTTTAAATTTTAATTAATGAAGTTTTTCTTCTCCGGTCTTAATGTAGATAACACCATGGGAATCCTAATTTTTTTCTGGGATTATGTGCGCAAGCGACCCCAAGACTATGACGAAAATGGTTACGCTGAGTTTTAGTGGGAATTTACGAGTCACACTTCCACTGCCTAGTCTACTTGACGAGTACACTACATGTAAACAAAAAGTATAAAAGTTATCTGTATACATACATAAATCCAATAATAAAATTAATCAAAATTCGATCAGTAGTTTTTGCTTGAAAGAGTAACAAACATACATTACAAGTTTCATATATATTAGTATAAAATGTAATATGAATATAGCCTCTAAAGTTACCCGTTCCCAAATCACATACACCAGACGTGAAAGGCAAATGAAAATGTATCGCCCTGTCGGGGATCATGTGGCTGCCAACTTACTCAATTGATTTCTTTATTCTCTTGAGATTTTGTTTACATTTTGGTTAGGCTATATAATGAGGTATATAAATTATTAACAACTTATCCATTATATTACATTACTTACTTATTTACTATAAAAGTCTGATTGTCGATATTAATTGGCATTGAAAAAACTAACACTACACATGGTTCCCATGAAGGCTCAAAACACACACATATAAGTCTGTTTGTGTACGTAAAAGAAAATCAAAAATGTATACTTAACAAGAATCAAAGCTTAAGGTTCGCTACCAGTTCACCAGAGATACAAATACATAAAATTTATAAAACATGACTGGTTTTGAAATTATAATACTGTATTGTATTTTCCCTTACAATTCAATTAGGGTCTGACAAGTAAAAATGAAAAAGAATTCATATACAAAGAAAACAAAAGCCGAAACGCAAATTGGCATGTCAGATATTCTCACCTCACATCTTCACGGTAGAATTGCTTTCGTACATTCTACCCATTAACATATCATTTGATAATAATCTTTATTAACTTAGCAATAAGACTGAAACAATTTAAGTCTATTTGGTTCACTGTACTTAGTTGGATCGGGCTAACTCAGTTATCAGTGTGGCTTGAACGCGTTAGCGGGCGGGACGTCTTCGCCGTAGCTGCGGTCGTAGCTCGTAGCACCGCTACGTATTCTACATTAACTACACTCGTAGACAATTGAATTTAAAACCCCCTCGGCTACGTTCCTCGAAGTATTGCCAATTGACGGTTTTTTTTGTGTTCCCTTTTGAGTTAGAATTTCGAATCGAAAGTTTGTTATTATTTAGTTTACGTTTTTTTAAAGAAAATATTCGCGTTTTAGTTCGGAAAAATAGTAAAAGTTTTCATACAATACTCTGGAATGAAATTGTTATAAATGGTAAGTCCTTACGTATTTTTTTGTTTAATTATTTAATGGCTATTGGGATGTAAGAAAAAATAATAGGTCATTAAAATAAAATAATATAATGTTTTACAGTAGCGTGCTTAATAAACCAAACGTTTAGTGCCCCTGACTTTTATTAATATCTGCCATTACTCATCCGAGGAGATTAAGTGAAATTTCATCACTGCAAATCGTCAACTGCAGGGAACTTATAATTTCCAATAAGAGTAAAAATTGCAACGTTCGTGTATACGCGACTCGAATGAATGATAGAGTCTTAATTAAAAACTCTGCCCATATTATTTTGAATACTCAATGCCAAGAGTTCGTACTGCATCATAATATATATGGAAGATAATTATTTTTTTATTAAAATAATTAACGTTTTATTTTGCCTATTAATTAATATTTAATATTAGATACTATTATTACTTTCGTTATTATTTATGTTATATTAGATATTAGGGCTACATACAGTAGCTCTTATTTTACTACTGAGATTGAATAAAATAATATTTATAAAATTTCAGTGTTATTGTAACACTGCAGAAGAAACCTTTCATACAGCTAATAAACATAAGAAATTGCTAACTAATAGAGTCTTTACATTTCTTACTTATTGAGGTTTTACACTTATAATGTGATAGCATCTGCCTGCGACTTTGTCTGCGGGTCCTTAGAATTGGCTCCAGCGAGAAATACATCATTTGTAATTAAATAATGTTCCGCAAGACACATCTGTAACGAATTTTAACTGGATACTAAGCATGTGTTCTGGACACCATTGGATTGTGGCGTTGTGGGTAGCGTGTCTGTCTGCCTTTAATCTCGACGGTTGCCAGTTCGATTCCCGCTCGGGCAGATGTTTGTTAAATTTCTGTCTCGGTCTGGGCGTTTATCTGTGGGTCTCTCCACCGTGCCTCGGAGAGCACGGTAAGCTGTTGGTCCCGGTTGTTATCACATAACATCTAATAATAATCATTAACTCTCGATAAGTAAATTGCTCTTATCCAATGAGTTACTGGTTCACCCTTAGGGTTGCGGAGGTCAGATGGCAATCGCTCTTTGTAAAAACTAGTAACCTGTCAAATCCGGATAGGAGTAATAAGCAGACCCTGGGTAAAATAAAAATACCGGGAATAATGCTATGACGAAGAAGAAGACTAATGATGTTTTCTGATAATCCTACACTAACCGAACGTTTTTCGAGCATAAAAAGTACGCAATGTATTAGTTCAGAAAATACGCTATTTAGGTGCTGAATTTCAACTCAATCCGTCAAGCCGCTTATGCATGATTGAGTAACAAACATCTTCACATACAAACTTTTACATTTATTATATTAGTAGGATAGTGTTCAAGAAAACTGTATTTATAGGTTAAGCCGGTTTTGTCGTGGTTGGTATGTTTCAGCTCAAGTTTTTGTCTCTCTCTCTCTCTCAATCTCTCTCTCGCTCTCTCATGCATAAGTAATTTAACATAAACAAACATAATAATAAGTATCGCAATTTCTTAATCTGTCCGTCCGTCCGTCCATCCGTCCGTCAGCCCGTCCGTCCGTCCGTCCCTCCATCCGTCGGTCGGTCGGTCGGTCGGTCTATCTGTCTGTCTGTCTGTCTTCAGTAAATCGACAAAAGAATGAGATGAATATATATAATATAAAATAGTATGTATATTTCTGTCTCATTAATTTGTAAACACATTTTTGTATTTGTGTCTCTTACCTGTCGTCCGTTGCATCCGGTTTGTAATCACAACGATTCTAAAGAAGTTTTAATTTAAAAATATAGATTATACATATGTATAAAACATAGACAATTATATTTCAAAATAAAATTACTGAAGTCAATAGTTCCAAGGACATATAAAACCTATTCATGTACCTACAATCATTAATATCGACCTCAATAACCATGGTATGTCACTTAATGTTTGCTACAGAATAATGGTATTACTGACTCTGTCAATATATAAAGGTTGACGTAATGGATGTAATTAAACTGAACAAACATTCAGGTCGTGACGTCATCTAAGTATGCAGATACAATTAGATACTCTACATTAAGACCTATTCTATATGTAGTGCACTAGCTTTTGCCTACAGCATTGCCCGCGTGAATAAATATTTTTAATTTGACGAAGTTGTGATGCAGCGGTTGTGACCCATTGCCACTCGGACCAGATTTGTATTGACCATGCAGGCATGTTTTCCGGTCTACGTGTGCTTGTCTCCGCATTGTATGTGTTTCCAGATCCCAGGATATAACTATCATAATGGGGGCCGTTGAGTATGTAGTGTTTATTTATTTATTGCAATAAGCCATCTTTAACGCAATATAAAAATAGTTGGTTCTTCGTACAAAGTTTCATCCCCTATTTCACTCCCTTCAAGTTCTGGTTTCGCGTAAAAGGTATACCGTCTCTATAGTCCTATCTATGTTTATACAAAAATGCATCATAATTTCAGTGGTTTAAGCGTTAAAGCGTCACAAGCAAACAAAGAAACAAACTCACTTTAACATTTATAATATTAAGGTTTAGGACACATTAAATGTGAGTGCAGTCTTTTTTTATGGACTAAGGCTTTTATGTAGCAAGTAAAAATCTTATATAACACAGTTTCCAAAAACTGCTTGGCTACGTGAAGTCATATGGGATTGTAAATTTGAAACACCCGCTACGCCATGTTGTCACGCGTAGGGTATTCTAAGCCAGCAATATTGTGGATGCATGATACGTGCGTTGACTGTTACTTACTTTATACAGTATAAAATAAAACCAATTCTTCTTGTGCACATGTGTGTTCGCTAATTATGAAGTACTTAATGGATTTTAAGTTTTCTTTTTTATTTCTAAGGCTTAATAGCTCAACGGTAGAAGGGCTAACTTCATTCCGGTAACGCAAGAGTTGTGGTTTCAATCCTGAACCCTTGGTCTATTGTTGTAACCACTCCAAGCCGCAGCTTTGAGCTTATTTGGAGGGATATAGGAATGTTACTAATGCCTTGAAAAAGATGTTCAATACAACATCTTACCCGAGGGAGAATCAATCCCACTACTACCAGCGTTTAAAGTGGATTTGACGACACTGTGGCGCAGAGTTAGCAAACCTACCTTAAACGTCACGGGTGCGATTCCCACTCAGAGTAGATGTTTGTATTCACCAAACCGGCATGTTTTCCGGTCTGGGTGTGTTTATCTTATATATTTACCTTGTCCATGTGTATGTTTCCGGATCCCCAAGGATATCACTTACACACAGGATATAACTATCCTAAAGGGGGCCGTTGAGTGTGTAGCGTTTACTTATTCGCTTAATACGATGTACGACATAAATATAACAAAAAAATATTCCACCTTGTATATTTTTATGCAATTACATTAGTGTGAAGAGATATTAATATTAAATTACTCATGCGTGGAATTTCAAGAGATAATAGTGGGTAGGCACAGAAATGTATAGCGATTCAGCATGTCCCCATTTCAATACAATATGCATAGAATACTGAGTAAACAGAAGCGGTATTAAATGGAATTTCTATTTCATGTATATTTTTAATGAATATAACTAGAACGAGAAACATAGTCAAGAGATTTGAATATTATTATTTTACATATATATTATTTTTTTCAATAAATCGTTTTGAGAAATCTCAATAGAATTTCTTACATTCCATCCATAGAAATTTAAAAAGTTGGCCAACTTTTTTTTTTTTTATGTAAGAGGGCAAACGGGCAGGAGGCTCACCTGATGTTAAGTGATCACCGCCGCCCATGATCATCTGCAACACCAGAAGGCATGCAGGCGCGTTGCCGACCTTTAAGGAAAGAATACGCTCTTCTCTTGAAGGTTCCCAAGTCGTATCGGTTCGGAAAGACCGCCGTCGGAAGCTGATTCTACAGAGTGGTTGTACGAGGAAGAAAATGTCTTCTAAATCGCGCTCTTGTGGATTTCCAGACATCGAGGTGGTATGGATGGAATTTAGAGTTTTGTCGCGATGTCCGATGGTGAAATTCTACCGGCGGGATCAATCCAGACAATTCCTCAGAACACTCCCCGTGATATATGCGATAGAAGATGCAGAGTGATCCAACATCTCTACGCAATGCCAAAGGATCAAGCCGATCGGAAAGGACTTGATCGTCGACAATTCGAGCCGCTTTACGTTGGATGCGGTCAACTTGGATATATTTTTAAGTAGTTGCGCCTGCGACTCCACTCACGTGGTTTACCAATTTATCTTTTTTAGGCTATTCCTATAAATAACATTAGAGATAAGACAGAACAAACAGAACAAGCAAAAAAAAAATTAAAAACTTTTTTTATGTAAGTAGTACGCTTTCATATTGCATATGAATTTAATGAAAAGCTGTCAATTTTGAATTACAAACAGACACTTCTATTTTATTTATTTCTAAAGATTAACACCTATAACTTAATACATACATATGAGTCAGGTATGCATTACTCAAATTCCCAGAACAGGTGTATAATGCATTTGGTTTCCATTGAGGTCTACGCTTTCAAAGCGTTTCGCATATTGAGTGGCCGTCCAACTTCATCGAGTCAAACTAATTTTAATCGAAACTTGCATTGTATTTGCTAAATAAGATTAAAAAATCTTTACTGTTACTCAAAGAACATTACAGTTCACCTAAAAAGCAAATAGGAAATACAACTTAAGCATAAATAGCTGTGGTAATAAGAGGTTATTTATGGATGTTAAATTTGTGTTTTTAAGCCGTCACTACATAATATAATACAAAAATCCCCCGCCACGTCTGTCTGTCTTTTTGAAAGCATGAATTTATGAGGAAGGCTAAGATGTATTATTTGTAAAGGTTTTTTGTATATTGGTTGAAATAAGATGATAATTATTGAAAACTAGCGGCCCGCTCCGGCATCGCACTGGTATAAAATATATAGCCTATGTCATTCACTGAAAAATAATTAAAATCGATTCAGTAGTTTTGATTTATTCATTACGGCCCGTGGCCTGCGCGTTTAATGTAATGATTTACGACATCACATTAGAAACCTCAAAAAAAAATTTTTTCTCCACTATTTTTATACATATAAACCTTCCTCTTCAAACACTCTATCTATTAAAAAAAACCGCATTAAGATCAGTTGCGTAGTTTTAAAGATTTAAGCATACATAGGGACAGAGAAAGCGACTTTGTTTTATACTATGTAGTGATAACAATTTAACTTTGTGTTTCGAAAAATAACTTTGTATCAAAATTTATCACTCTGCATTATAACATTATAAGGGTGCTAGTCAGTCGTAAAAGAAATTCTGACCGCATTGAACGAACGCGAGAGAATAAGCGCCATAACCCTCAGATAATAGCCGCTACTTACTTCAAATGGAGGTCTTAGAATTATTTAACATTGATTTCAATGTTTCCGGAAAATCAATAGATAGCACTGATGTAACAGAAAACAGGCTAATTTATAGATAACGAAAAAACCGGGATCCGAAAAAATTCCCACGTCATGATGAAATTAGAACAAGCTGTAGCATTATTAATGAATTTCCGATATTGCTTTCGTGGGTGAGTGAATTTAATATAATGCCTTTCAATATTAGGTTTTTGTTAAATATTTATGCTATTTTTGTATACATTTATATCATGAATAATATAATAGTAATGATAATAATTAATAGTTTAATTAGTAAAACGCGCTTACCTTAGAAATAACTAGTCTGATAAAAAAATCGTTTCAGTTTAAAGAGACTGTTTATCAGGAATGTTAATCATAACTAATGTTGTAAATGCGAATGTGAGTTTTTTCGATTGTGTGTTATCCTTCTTACGTTATTTTATAATTAGCCATACTCGTTACCAGGTGAACAGAAAAGGACAAAGGCTTATCACACAGACTAAGTAATGTTACACTAGTTATACTAGATTCTAGTATTGTTATACAACCTAGCCTACTGATTAACTGACTCTCTTTGACCATAAAACTGTAGTCCAGACAAAGTTGTATGCAAATGCTAGAATACTCTAACATTACACACATAATTCACACATAATTTCAGGACCAGAGCACTAAATCTATGCGTTAATCAATGTGGCAAACGCAAAAGGCAAGTACGCAAATCAATACGGGTGAAACAGAGAGAGAGTGGCTTGTATCATAATTTTTGTTTAAAAAAATAAGCATGTATCATCTTAAATAAATTGATTAAACCGCTGACAAGCTGGGGGTCTACTAAGAAGTTTTAGTAACAATTCTATTGCGGTGTAATTTAATTCAAGTAGTAAAACGATTCAGATTTTATATGACCACCAAGGTAAAGTCATAGCCTGTTAATTTCCCACCAATAGGCAAAGGCCTTCTCTCCTGTCAAGAAGAAAGATGTAGAGCTTAATCCACCACGCTGTTCCACTGCGGATTGGCGGATATACATATGTCAGAATTTTTACCAAAACATGTAGGTTTGCTCACGATGTTTGTGAAGGAGTGAAGGATCATTGCTAAGCACGAGATGAATTTTAGAAACACAAATTAAGCACTTGAAAACACAGAGGTGCTTGTCTGGATTCGAACTCTTGACCTTCGGTTAAAGTCTACGTTTTCTATCCACTTAGCCATCTCGGCTTTTATATATGACCATGACGTATAAATATTTACGTCATGGTACGAAATAGCGATGCAGCTCAGTTTATGTAGTCATATGAATTTCATAGTAGTCCTCCTGATAATAAATAAATATAAAGAATGTTACAGAGACGCAAACGCCCCGCCAGTGACAAAAACGCACATTCCTACTCGGAGCATAATGTTTTTATTGACCATGCAAGCATATTCTATCCTATATAGTTTGACTGGGTGTATTTGTCCTTGTCCTTGTATGTGTTTCCGGACCCCCGACACAAGATATAACTATCCTAATGGGGGCCGTTTAGTGTGTAGTGCTTTTATTTATTATTATTTACTAGCGGCCCGCTCCGGCTTCGCACGGATATAAAATATATAGCTTATGTCATTCACTGAAAAAATGATTAAAATCGATCCAGTAGTTTTGATTTATTCATTACTGCCCGTGGCCCGCACGCGTTAAATGTAGTTATTTACGACATCACATTAGAAACCTCAAAAATTATTTTTTTTTCTCCCACACTATTTTTATACATATAAACCTTTCTCTTCAATCACTCTATCTATTTAAGAAAATGCATCAAAATCCATTGCCTAGCTTTAAAGATTTAAGCATACATAAGGACAGAGAAAGTGACTTTGTTTTATACTATGTAGTGATTAGTGAAAAAACAATTTAAGACAATTCAACGTTGAATGAAATACATTTTATATCACATGCTTTTGTGAATTTTTTTTTTTTTTTAATGTTAGAAGTTGGCAAACAAGCATACGGCCCACCTGATGGTAAATTGCTGCCGCAGCCTATGAGCGCTTGCAGCACCATTAGTAGGTCTCTCACGCGTTGCCAACCTTGAGATATTAGTTCTTAATCTCGTTCGCCCAGTAATTTCACTAGCGTACAGTGCCCTTCAAACCGGAACACAGTAGTGCCTAAACACTACTATTTGGTGGCAGAATATTGGACACTGCGGTGGTACCTACCTAGCCGGCCTCTAGCAACAAAAGACCTACCACCAGCGTGACTGATTGCACTGGTGGAATAATCTCTGCTGTGACAGAGGTTATCCCAACAGCGGGCGATGGGGTCGTCACATCCCGACGCCATTTTACGTTGAATGACGAGACGTTGAATGAAATACATTTTATATCACATGCTTTTGTGAATTCAAGATCATACGCATGTACGTTATATCCCTTAATGTTGCCTAAGTAGCCAATCCCTTAATGTTCAACCTAATGGCCATATCTAATACTGATGTTATATCGTGATAGTAGCTTCCCTTTGTGTATGGGAGTTCTGTGGATGACGCTGTAATTTATCTCATAGAACTGTTATAATAAACCGGAAATCTTTATCAATTCTTTGTATTCATAACCATACTTATACTAAGCTTTATGGCATAGAAACGAAATGTGGACGTAGTGCTTATTGATTTTTAGAAGTGAAACTTCTTTAGAATCGTTGTGATTTCATACCAGATGCGAAGGAAAAACGACAGGTAAGAGACACAAATACAAAAATGTGTAGGAAGAATGAGACAGAAATATACATACTATTTTATATTATCGGTCTCTCCTCTTTGCGCCATGCTTTAGTGAGCCAGAGCGAGACCACACTAATAGCTACTTTAATTTATTTAGGGATTAGATTTTATAATTTGTTTATAAGGCTGTCATAGAAATACATTTATAAGTTGCAATTATACTCATACATCCATACATTAATGAAAATGTTTATTAAAAAACATTCTTTTTCCGAATGTTTTATCTGTGTGTAAATATTGTTGCATTATCTATAATTGGCCTTACATTAATGTTAATTAATTGAGTATTAACAATTTGCTCTGTAAAGATTGTTGTTGGATTAACAATAAACGAAAAATATATCAACTATTTAAAATTCGAACGAGATACGGAGATAGAGTGCTGTAGTAAAGCCAATTACGTGAAACAAAGTTAATTTTGCGGACAGCAACGTGGATTTCATATGAGAGCAACTGCACGATAACTTGGTTCTCCATACCTTCCCAATGATGGATGACGTTTTATCAGAACAATTTTGATGGAGAGCACCTATTTAATTCCAGTGCATAATTTTTAGCATATCACTTTATTTTTTTTACGCTTGTTTGATTTTTTAATTAAGAAACTATGCGGCCAGTACTTTTAACGGTTGTAGTTGGCTGATGTGGTTTTCAAACCGATTGAACTATATTATGTTTATTTTAAATCTAAATAATTTTTTTAATTTTCTTTACAGATTCGTTATGCGGCTAAGAGGAATGAAAAATATGAAGGTGAGTTATGTTTTAATAATGCAAGCTGAATTAATATTATTATAGATTTTTAAAATTACGAGTCCGTAAAGTTAAGGAATAGAAAACTGACGATTACTTTTTTTGTAACCAAGAGTACCTTTAGTCCAAATACGTTGCCATACCATAAATGCTTTATGTAAGTACAAACAGTCCACTTCTCTTGTAAAACTTTAAATACAACTTGCCGGTGACATACACTTTTTTATTAATGATATAAGGTTCAAAATTGCTAGAAGCAAAGTTTCAAAATTGCTAATAATTAAAAATCAGTTTATGTTTAAAAATAATCCCATTAAAAACATAAAATGTAAATGTATATAGGATTACAAAGTTATTTATATTTATGCAGTTAGTGTATCTAGAAAACTGGACCGAAATTACAAAATATTTTAATTTTTCCTTATTTATTCACTAAACACTAATTATATTCTAAATTTGAAGCTTCCATGTGTGCTAGAAGTGCCTTAGAGTTTTGATGATCGGTCAGTCAGTGAGTGACAAAATTAAGAAATTTGACTAGTTACAATTCTAAAACTACTGGTTCAAATTGAATGAAATTTGAAATATACCGTGTTTATACAATGCCTGCTCGGTTACTGAAAATTCAGGCTTATAGCTTTATCCACAATGAAGTTATAGAGCGTCGAAAACGGCCTGAAGTGCTTCAAGAAAAGGATAGTACGGCCGTGCCGCTTTTTTGCTCGACTTGGCACTGCCGTGCCCCAAATAAAAAAATAAAAATAATAATTGTCAGTTGTACATTCAAATTCAAGAAGTGAACGTCTTTTATTCGAGTAAATCCATCAAAAAGTTATAAACGAAAAGAAACCTTATTACCTTCAACACCATTTCAACAGTATATATTTAACGTGTTAAAAACCAGTGTACATCCGCAATTCAGCAGATAAAGCAGAAATAAGCGTTTCACTTAACATGATATAGTTTTGGCAGGTTATATTTTAAAACGATTTTCGAGAGGAAATTGTGGAAATATATTTTACAGCGATATCTCTGTCGTATAGGAATATATGCTCGTGCACTTTATCGCTGTCGTACTAACTTTGTTGATATGGATACAACGATTATTGATGTACGAATTAATAGTTGTTTTACTGATGCTTATGTTTTATTTAATAAATAATAAGGTTTTTTACGGTAGTAGAGCCATGCTTCTCTCAGCACAAAAAGACCGGCTCGACCGAGGAAGTACTACCCTCTCACAGAAAATCGGCGTCAAGTAACAGTATCATTATGCGATGAGTCAGAGCGCCGGAGGCCCAATCTCCCACCCCCTCTGTTCCCTTCCTTTTTCCCTTTTCATCTCGTTCTTCCTGTTTCTTGGGTTGGCAACGCGCTTGTGATACTTCAAGAATCGCGAGCGTTCATAGGTTGAGGTGACTGCTTACCATCAAGCGGACCGTATGCTTGTTTGCCAACCGTCATGACATTAAAAAGGTACTTAAATATATATGTAATTTTCCGTCCTCGCTAATTTTGATGTGTCCTGAAGATAAAAAAAAAACTGGTCAAACATTCATCAAAATTGGTGCAGCTGTTTAGGTGGACTTCCGTGACAAATAAACTCACAGAAAAATTGAAGGCAATAAGGACGAAATTTACGAAATACTTAGTATGAAAGGAAATTCCTTTTACATAGCAAAAATAAAAATTTCTATTATTTTTAAGTATTGCAGTTGTTTTATAGTAAATAAATAAGTAACTTACAACCTATTAATGCCACAGTGCTGTGTAAAGGCTTCCTCTGTAGTTTAATAAGGATTAGCAGCTTGATCCATCATGCTGCTTCACGTCGATTATAATATAGTGAAAGCCTCATTGCCTTAGAATTTCTCACAATGTTCTCTTCTCCCTGTATTATTTAGTACTTACTGGAGGTAGGCCTTCTATTGCAAGAGGCCGGCTAGGTAGGTATAGATATTCTATCGCAAAGCAGTAGTATCTTTTGCATTACTTTGTTTAGGTTTGAAGGACACTGTAGTTAGTGACATTACTGGGCAAAGGAGATTTTTGAACGAATATCTCGGGGTTCGCGATGCGTGAGTGACAACTACAAATGAATGGTATTGCAAGTTCTCTTAGTCTACGATAACCGTTTATCAACAAGTGGATGGTGGTATGCTTGCTTGCCGACTAAGTCACATAAAAAAGTTTTCATTTTTGAATAATAGTAAAAGAAATTGAAAATAGCTAACACTACATCAAATTAATATTTAAGACGTTCTATAAATTTACAAAAGTCATAATAGAACAGAAAGTTAATACAGATAAGAAAATGTTTACATCAAAGAAAGCTGTATTGTTATACAAATGTTTTCGTTGGAACGTTCAAAATTTTGTACCATTGTCTGCTTCGTCTAATCGTCATATTGTCTCGTAAATGACAAAGTTGTAAGTTTTCTAAAGATTTGTGTATACGAACTAAATTGTATCTCTATAAATATTTGATTTTATGTATTTAGCCCGGTAGATAGAATGTAGACTCTAACCGAAGGTCACAATTTCATAGCTTCGAATCACCTCTAAGTTACCAAGTGCTTAATTTGTGTTTAGAATTTATATTGTAACGGTAAAAGGAAACATTATGAGGTAACCTGCATGTCGTGGAGAAAATAGAAGTATATCCGCCAATCCACACTTCGAGATATTCTAATTATATTCAGCTTCTGATACTTCTACTTAACGGGGTCTATGTCCAGCAATGGGAAGTAAGCACGCTGATACTTTACTTATATGAATAGCATTATATATATTGACTGGCTTTACTTATAGTACAGCAAATTACTACACTGTCACAGAATATCAACGTGAAAAACCATCATCCTTAGTATCACGTTTCGTTAGAATACCAGAGTTCCAAATTGTCTCTCATCTCTCCCTTTTACTTCTCCTTTCTTCTTCCTCTCTCTCTCTTTTAAGTCGGCAACGGTGATCGCTTAAAATCAGACGGGCCTTAGCCTTGTTTTCATCTTAGAAAAGTAAAATCTATACTATGAACAAAGACTTGTTTGACAGAATAATTTATATTACATATTAATTGATACTATTTACAAATTACTATGCGATGTTTCGATTTATTAATTGCGAGCGGTAGCATCTGCTTGTCTTCCGTACTTAATATATTTTTAAGTACCCTAAAGTGTATTAAAACGAACGTCTTTTATGAAGCTAAAGTTAAGCGAAGGCAAGTATTTTTAGTCTAATTAAACAGTCCAATGTTTGACGACGTTGTGGCGCAGCGGTAGCGAACCTGCCTTAAACGCCACAGGTCGTGGGTTCGATTCCCGCTCGGAGCATAATATGTTTGTATTGACCATGCAAGCATATTTTCCGGTCTGGGTGTATTTGTCCTTGTCATTGTGAATGTTTCCGGACCCCGACACAGGATATTACTATCCTAATGGGGGCCGTTGAGTGTGCAGCGTTTATTTATTTATTTATTTATTTATTTATTTATTTATTATTAATGTTTGAATGTAAGTGTACTATGTATGACTGTGTGTGAACAGGAAAACATTAAAAATCGTTGAATATTTTTTGAGTTATGATAAAATTTAATTTGAACACAAAAATACGATTTGTTCCTAAATCCTTTTTTCTAAATGTGTATTTCTGCTGACCCTACTGTCTTTGACAGCTTCCCGGGTGGATCGGCGGGCGGGCGGTGGATGGCTTATACATCCTTTTATGTGACCTTCGTAGGTTTTAACTGAAATCCATTACTAATAAATGACGCTTTTGATTCTTGAATTATTTTTTTTTTACTTTAGAGGCGTCGGGATGTGACGACCCCATCGCCCGCTGTTGGGATAACCTCTGTCACAACAGAGATTATTCCACCAGTGCAATCAGTCACACTGGTGGTAGGTCTTTTGTTGCAAGAGGCCGGCTAGGTAGGTACCACCGCAGTGTCCAATATTCTGCCGCCAAATAGTAGTGCTTAGGCACTACTGTGTTCCAGTTTGAAGGGCATTGTACGCTAGTGAAATTACGGGGCGAACGAGATTTAAGAACTAATATCTCGAGGTTGGCAACGCGCGAGTGGCACCTACTAATGGTGCTGCAAGCGCTCATAGGCTGCAGCAGCCACTTACCATCAGGTGGGCCGTATGCTTGTTTGCCAACTTCTAACATAAAAAAATAAAAAAATAAAAAAGACCTATAGTTGCATATTCATGATTCATTGTTTCACAAATACCGTCTAAATCGTTTTATTTCTCAAAGTATTTTTTTACAAAAACGTTGTGGCCGCGTCCTAAAAGATGCCTATTTCCATTGAGGGCTATTCACGTCGAATTTTGCTTTAAATTTGTAAAGCTCGTGACTTGTTTGGGAAGTGTTTGTTTAGGGAGCTACTTAGTGATTGTTTGGTTAGTTACATGGCATGCAAAGTGTTGTACAACTAAATCTATGCTAAATATTTACGTGACATGTTTTACTAATCTCATTAAACTTTTTAAGTCACTTTTTACTATAAATTTGCTTTTCCAACTGACAGAATAGTACATTACGCACCTAGTTAGAAAAGGTAGACGTTCTCAACCGCGGATTATTCGCCTTCAGCTAGGGTGGCAATCGCCGGTGGCAATATTCCACTTTCCTCCCGTGGTGCGTGTACATTTTTTTTCCTACGATGAAAAAATGGATAAAAATTAGTAACGCTTTTAAAGGAATTTAAAAGGTCAAGTGACGTTTGTGTGGTAAGGGCTATTATAAAATTAGTGAATACCTTGAGAACACCACAGCTTGGGAATGAAACCGTCACTCCAGGCTTTTCAGAGAACATAATATGTAAATAACTTTGACATTTTTTTAGCGTTTAAGCGTTTAGTGTGTAGCGTTTATTAAAAAAAAATATACATAAGAAAAATATATAACCCCCTGAGTTTATTTCGCCGGCTCTTCTCGGGTAGAGGTTTAATTTTGGAGCCGGTGGTAGAATCTGACTTTCAACAAATAAGTGTAATGCATTTTACATTGAATAAAAATATTTGAATTTGAAATTGATGGCTAGGTTACCGGGAGGTAAAGTGAGTTATATAGAGTCATCTTGCTGGAAGAGCAGCCGTCATTTTTGTCCCTCGTACCAGGGACTAAAAGCGATTTTTTGGTCATGGTAGGAAAAAAACTGTTTTTTGTATGAAAGGACAAAGCTATTACAATAGTACTAGTCCATAATCTAAGGGCGTGTTCAGTTTGGTAATAACTCTTAAATATTTTAATTAGACGTAAAAGTAACTTTAAACAATGCCTAAATATGCCTTCTGAATTACGGTAGGAATATCGACAAGAACAACGGTCCAGTTTCAGGTACCTAACCTAACCGACGAATTCCCACTGGCATTACCTTGAAACTTTCTTCAATTAATTATTTAAAGTAATTTATATTTAGTAGTAATTGTGTGTTGCTTTGAGGAGCAGAGTATCTTTCAGTTTGAGTGACTCAATCGGCTTGAACGGGGAAGTACTACCCTCAGATAAAAGATCGACAGGATTTAGTATACATTTTGTTGGTTTTGATTCGATAAGTCTCAATAGCTAATTATTTTTTAATAACAATATATATTTAATATTAAATTATAATTTGAAGCCTCAATATATCAACGGTAAAAGGCCACTCCGTTAACGCGAGAGTCACGGGTTCGATCCTGACCGCTTGGGCTATTTTCGTACCCGCTCCTAGTGCAAGCTTTGAGCTTATTTGGAGGGGCAATAGGAATATTAGTTATGCCTTGAGAAAGCATTGCTAATATTCTTTAAAAAAACTAAAAAAATAACTCCTTTGTTAGAAATTGATTTAAAAGGTTTGTTAAGTTGTATTTAGATAAAAGAATAGTCAATTATATAGACATTCCGAAAAATACATACATGTTTCATTCTCATAAAAATGACTGCATTATTTTCAGTACTATACGAGTATTTACCCAAGGCCTGCTTATTAATCTCGTCTGGATTTGAAAGGTTACTAGTTTTTACACAGAGCGATTGCCATCTGACCTCCGTAACCCTAAGGGCGAACTAGTGACTCATTGAATCAGAGCAAATTATCTTTGAAGAGTTATTATCCGATTTTATGATAACAACCAGGACCGATAGCTAAACGTGCTCTCCGAGACATCATGGGAAGACTCACAAGGACAAACGCCTAGACTGAAACAAATATTTATAAAACGCATCTACTCCCAGCGGTACACGAACCCACGACCGTCGAGTCTCAAAGCAGGCTCGCTAACATCACACATATCTTCAATATGTTTGTAACTAGAAAACTTATTTATAAATCACGACGAATTAAAAACCTCCTTTTTGTGGAGTCGGTTACTTATACGGTAGTAGGTCGATAGCATCTGTGCACAATGTATTTATTAAAATGGACGTATTATATTTACATAATTTGAAACATATATTCGTTTCAAAGAAGAAAAATATGCGCCATTTTCATTAAAAATGACGATATTGTCAATAGCAATCTTTCAATTTAGATTGAAAAACGATTCGTTCCCGTTTATTTGTCAATCGCAATGTAGAAATGATATTTATATCTCAAATCGTAATGAAAAATACAGTCAAAGAGATATTCATCGTGCTTAAATTATTTATTATTTGATATTGCCGAATACGCTTTGATTAATATGTTTCGATTTTTTCGCTTTTAGAGTAATTTGGTTGAATTTAATAGTTTTTAGAACTTTGCTTTTTTCAGTAGCAGGTGACCGGGCTTGCGAAATTTTATGTAGATATGAATTACATAATGATGAGATATGATTTTTTTACTTTCAAAGAAAAAAAAAAGTGTAAGATTGATTTATCGCCCCTGAAATCTCCTTTATACTAAACTTCATGAAAATCCTTGGAGTCGTTTCTAAGATTCAGATTATATGATATATACAAGAATTGCTGGTTTATAGGTATTAGATTGATGAATAGGCTTGATTAGCTCTGGTTACAACCTTTTGCTGGTTTTAGGGCTTTAAGTGTCACCTTTTTTCAATAAGGCATCTTTAATGCATTATAGAAATAATTTAATCCGCATACAATCTTTCATCCCCTATATCACCCCCTTAAATATTTCCATATTTAATGAAAATTCATCACAATTGATAAAGCGGTTGATGCGTGAAAGTGCCACAAACCAACGAAACTACTAGCATGACGTCACGACGCAATCGCACAAACTTGGGATAATCTCTGTCACTGCACAGATTATTCCAACATTGCAATCAGTCACATTGGTGGTAGGTCTTTTGTTGCAGGAAGCCGGCTAAGTAGTTACCACCGCAGTGTCAAATATTCTGCCGCAAAGCAGTAGTGTCTTTGGCATTACTGTGTTTCGGTTTTAAGGGCACTGTAGGATAGTGAAGTTACTAGGCAAAGGTGATTTATGAACCAATATGTCGAGGTTGGTAACGCGTGAGTGACACCTACAAATGTATGGTGTTGCGCGCGCTCATTAGCTAAGGCAATCGCTTACCATCAGGTGGGCCGTATGCTTGCTTGCCAACTTAGTAACATAAAGACACTCACTTTCACATTTATAATTTTGGTTAGGACGATAGTGGTTAAAAAAAACCTTTTATTGTTAATCGTTTAAATTATAAAGTACGACCTGCAATTTTCTATCTGTACATAGAACAGTGTAAAGAAAGTACGTCGAAGAAGCCCTACAGCTTGAAATCAAGTCATTCGATGCCAACGCAACCCAACACTCCATAATCCTCTTATCCTCACGAGCCTTTCGGTCGTGTCATGTGATTTAATATTTTCAACCCTACTATTATTGATATAAGAGTGTGAATTATTTGATCAATAAATTGAATTTTCTATGGTATTGTCTGTATAAAATGATATATCTTATGTGTTACTCATTGACTTACACAGTCCGTTGAGCCTTTAAACCCAGAAGTTCATATTTGTTAAAGATATTATACACAGATTTGACTTTTCTATAAGAGTGTGTTCTTTATTGTTGGAAGCAGAGTAAATTGTATGTATCCGATTAACAAATTAATAGAAACAAACTCCTCACTGCCTGACGATGTTGTGGCGAAGTGGTAATGAGCCTGCCTTAAGCGCCAACCAGGTAGCCGGTTCCATTCCCGCTCGAAGAAGATTTTTGTATCACCCTTACAGGCATGTGTTGCGATCAACACAGGATGTCATTATCCTTATTAAGGGGGACGTAGAGTGTGTAGCATTTATTATTTATATTAAGGTCCATTTTTATATAAATACATACAGAAAAGGAAACTCTAGGATTTAAAGTATTCCCTAACAACATTAATCGAGTTTACCTGAAGTGAGTTTTGAGATAAAACTTGTTCAATTTATGTTGTTTCGAATTGGAATCCTAAACAACTTCTGTAATGCTTATATCTTTTTATTGAGATAGTTATGATTCAAATAATTTAATACGTTAAGCTGTCGACCCCGGTAGTTATCACATGAAATCTGATAATAACCGATAAATCTTGATAAGTAATTTGCTCTTATCCAATGAGTTACTGGTTCGCCCTTAGGGTTACGGAGGTCAGATGGCAATCACTCTGTGTTAAAACTAGCAACCGTTCAAATCCAGATAAGAGTAATAAGCAGATCCTGGGTAGATAAAATACCGTGAATAATGCTAGGACGAAGAAAAATTATGATTTAAATATTTTTTTTCATTTAAAAGAAAAGCAGCCTTAGCTTCTTCAGCTAGTATGTTACTAAGTTAGCAAGCAAGAGTACGGCCCACCTGATGGTAAGCGGTTGCCTTACCATCCGATACCATGTTGGTAAGGTGGCATAATGATTCGTAAATTACCTTTGCTCAATAATTTCACTAGCTACAGTGGCCTTCACGCCGGAAATTTGCGGTAGTATATATGACACTGAGGCAGTATTCCTATTCAGCCTCTTGAGATTAAAAGGTCTGAAAACTTCCACCACAAGCACGCATAGGATATGAATCTCTCTTCTTATCGAGTGGTTAGTGGCCAACCTAGTGTCAGAGTTATTCAGGTCGCCCGTAGGCCTCTGACTTGACTTATCGACTGTTGTGAAATTGTCAACGGCCGGGACCGACTTTTTAAGTTCCTCCGAAGCACGGAGACGCTCGGTTGTAATACCACTATGCGATCACCCATCTAGTGACTGACCGCGCCTAAAGTTGCTTATCCTACCGATCGTTTACCGATCAGTGGGTGTACTTGGCTATGAACGTCTCTCCCAACTATGTCGCCAAATATACCTTAACGTGTAGACAACTATGACAAATTTACAGGTGAAGGTATCAAAAGGTAACCGTCGAACATAGAATGAGCCTAAGCTTAAATCAATATGTATTAAGCCACAACGTCAAGAATGTGTTACTCTATCGAAATACTGTTAATATGTAAATCTAATCTAGCTCCAGCCATTAAAATTTAACGTAATCTTCAGTAATAAAGCAGCGCTCTTGACACAATGTCACATATTATTATGATGTGATAAATTGTGAAGTACAACCCTCGAGCGATGTGTTTTGTATAAATTTACAAGCAACCTGATATCAAGAACTTCTTAAACATTACATTCCGGAAATGTTCTCTCGTGTTGTTGAATAATACGAATACTGTAGTAATTAAATTATACATATATTGATCAATAAAATGCCACTTAAGACTCCTGAAATATTATCTTTTATGTTATAAGTTGGCAAACAAGCACACAGCCCACCTGATGACAAGCGGTTGCCGTAGCCTATAAGCGCTTGCACCACCATAAGTAGGTGCCACTCACGCGTTGCTAACCTAATTAATCATTCGTTCTTAAATCTCCTTTGCCCAGTAATTTCACAAGCGTACAGTGCCCTTCAAGCCGGAACACAGTAATGGATAAGCTAGATAAGATAAGACTAATATTTCGCCGCAGAATATTTGACACTGCGGTGGTACCTACCTAGCCGGCCTCTTGCAACAAAAGACCTACCACCAGTGTGACTGATTGCACTGGTGGAATAATTAAAATAATATGCTATATTGTACCTCAGTCAATCCAAAAAACTTATTCTAAATATTTTTTGTTCGTTTTATATTAATGATATCTAATTATAGGTGTAATCTAAAAAGTATGGCCTTCTCCAATCTTCTTTACGCAGACGAGGAATAGTTTTAAAGAGTCGAAAATTATCCTTTAAATTTAAAGTCTGAAAATAGAATTTTTATATGCACCTAAAGTTTTCTAAATTCAACATCCTTTACCAAATATACGGTAATAGCCGGTAAGTGGTTTTGATTCCGGAGTTTAAGCCACAGTGGTATCTGCGGTAAAGTTGGCTCTTAGCCATTTCTAGCTCACCAAGGTTCGAAGATAATTATTGTATTAGAATTACGAATAATTTTATATTCAATTTTTGAAATCTTATCGTAACAAGTACAGACCTATACGAATGTCATATACGAGCCCATTAATATAGTCATTTATTACTTTTTATAAGAGATTCCCTATGATAAAAAGACAACTTAATTCTTAGTAATGGCTTAGCCCTTTAATTATAAAAAAAAAAACTATAGTATCACAGTTATTTACAAACTGATTTTTTAACTCCATGCCAATGTATTGTGTACATGATTTTTGTTTTAGTAAAGTCCCATAACCCATCTGTCGTTTGAAAACATCTTTCATTTTGAGATCACATGAAGAGAAGCGCTGAGGGCTCAAATCTTACTATCCTAGACTTTTATTTTATTCCCGTTATTTACTATGGGTCGACAACATACTTATAATGGTAATGATTTTGTCACCTAGAGTCTAGTCTATAGGCTAGATTGACCGCTTATAATCAGGTGAGTCTTAAGCTTGTTGGTAATCTTTGTTAAAAACGAACTATCGCTTTCTATTCATTGATAAACACGTGGTATACAGGCGCACCATTATCAAGCTGAAGTTATTTCGGTCTTTTTTCGGAATGTTTATTCCTTTTGGCTTTGACAACAGCAACAACGTTTGAGCAACAATGGGTATATGGACGGTTCCAATGTAGTCACTGTTACAACACTATCAATAAAAAATTGATATACAACTTACATTTTAGATTTAGTTAACTTTTGTACGCTTAAAAATGAGCATATAATATTTGTAGCTGGAGTACCCAGTCAACACCAGATCTGGCACCCGGCCAAATGTGTAGCGTTCTTTAATCCGTAGTAAATAATAGCAATTGTTAACAATGCACTGTTCTGTAACATTCACTCGAATGATACATTGCGTGAAATATTAAAAACTGTTGTAAAATGTTGACGATTTTTCAATGTTTTTTAAACATTATTGATGTCAATATTTTTAAATGAATATTTTAGAAAGCCATCTCAAAGGATTCTGTTTAATTAATTTATTACCAGAATACGAATATCACTTCTATGTCTGTTACAATCTTGCTGTTTCCTGCATAAACAGGCAGGCTTAACTAGTCTGCCTTCCCATAGAATATCAACGTAAAATAAAATTTCGTTACTGTTGCGTTTCATCTGATATGTGAGAGTACCTGTAGCCTAAACAGCTCAACGGTATAACTCTTAACGCAAGAGTTACGAGTTTGATCCTGACCCCTTTCGGTATGCCTCATTTTGAAAGGCAACAGCGACATTACTAGTAACTTGAAAAAGCATTGCTAGTATTCTTTAAAAAAGAAAAATTCAATTCCTATTTCCTGTCTTATTATTTATTCTTGATTTAAATATGAAGATGTTACATTTATTAATAAATTAAGGTCAGATATTTTTCAATCTGCCACTTCCAATTTGAAAATTTTTACTGTTGACTAAATAAAGCCATTACAAAAATTATTCCATAAATTAATATATCGCAGATAATGAGGTGTGGAATTACTGAATGTTGAATTTCATGTAGGACATAAAATTTTATTGTAAAGTTTCACGAGTGTTATTAATTATATTTGAAAACAGTTACTGTAGAGTTTCTTGTTGAATCCTCTCAGCAGTATTTATCTTCTTATATACTTCTTAAGTGGACACAATTATTTTATTTATTTAATTTTATTTATTTATTTATTTAAAATCAGGCGACAGGGCCCATAGATATATACCTTACAGACTAACATACATATTAAATATTATAAAACACCTAAATCTAACACCACATAACACTGGAAATCTTATTATTCACTTAGGAGTTTTTGGTTTACTTTCCCTATATCTACGGTAAACTACTCCTTGTGGCCAAAAATCAGGGCTGAGGAAGACGTCCTTATACTTCGCGACAATCTGGAGGAGATACGATTTGAAGTTCGTGTCACGACTCGACTCCAGTCGCTGCAATTTCAGCACCGCCGTTCCATCAGCACCTATTTTCTCGCGGCTTTTCGTGCGGATATATTCTAATATCTTCTCTCCCGAAGTTGTTTGGTCCACTCGGGAGAGGTAAAGAATCATGGTGGGTGCTGCAGCTGGAAAGCCTTCGACTGCAGGTGCTGTACCACGCTTATTGCGGTTGCGATGACGACATCTTCTCTTTTTATTTTGAACCAAGATAAAGCCCTCCTTGTCCGCTTTACCGTTGATCGGTCTCTGTCGTTCTTTCTCAACGTTCCCTGATGTTCTAGTAAGGGGTGGCCGAGTTCTTATATCCTTTTTGCGGGATACACTCGCATAACTTTTCTCCTGCGGCTGAGATGTTATTATTTTTTTGCGTGTAAAGCTATGGTATCAGCTACAGGTTGTGATGTACGGTCATTACACTTTCCTCGTAAATCGGTCACCGGCGATTCAATTGCGCTGACAGGCGAAAACGGAGCCGCGGCACCTCGACGAGTATTGACGTTGCGTAATGGGCTGTCTGATATTGCTGACGCAGTATTAGTACTACGTAGCAACGAAACCTCTTGCTTCAAATCAGCAACCGAACGCTCTGAGATTTCCAGTTTTTTAAGGATGAGTACGACTTCAGTTTTTAATGCTGCTACGTCCTTCAGAAGGCTGGTGACATCTACGTGGTCAAACATAGACATAAATTTGTCATAGTACAAAAATGAGTTTCAGTAAACAATCGTTACCAGCTGTTTTCATCTTTGAACAAAATTATTTGTGCTATTTTTCTTATGTCGGATTCGATCTAAATATTGTTTGATATCTTAGATTATTTTTGCCACTCGAACAAATTTCAGCTTGGTATCGGAAATTGTTCTCGAAGACCGGGGTAAATGGAACGGAAGCCAACTATAACGAGAGCTTACAGTTTCTGATATCAAAAATAAACTAATCCACAGAACATAACCATATATATAATATCTCAAAGATGAAGAGTTCGTATCACGAACTGCCGTTTATATTTCAATCTTATTTTTTGCATTATATTCGATAATAGGCTATTTATATTCTTCTTCGTCCTAACATTTTCTTTTCAGGATCTACTTATTACTCTTTTCTGGATTTGACAGGTTAAAAGTTTTTACACTGATCGATTGCCATCTGACCTCCGCAACCCAAAGGGTGAACCAGTAACTCATTAGATAAGAGCTCAAGAGTGAACGATTATTATCAGATGTTATGTGGACACGATGAGACACCCACACCGACCGGGTATCGAACCCGTAACCATCGAGGCTAAAGGCAGACTCGCTACCCACAACGCCGCAACGGTGTCTATAGCCTATTCATGTTATCTGACTGAAACTCATAGCATATTAAAATATAATGCTATGAGCTTCAGTCAAGAATTGGTAGTAGTAGAGCCTTGTATTATAGGCTTGGATTGGGAATGTTCATATAATAAATAATAAATAAACGCTATACACTCAACGGCCCCCATTAGGATAGTGATATCCCGTGTCCCCGACACACGCACACCGGAAACACACAATTTATTACAAGGTGTATTTGTCCTTGTCTTTGTATGTGTTTCCGGAGCCCCGACACCGGATCACTATCCTAACGGGGGCCGAAGTGTGTGTAGCGTTTATTTATATTTATACAAGGACAAGAACAAATACACCCATATAAAACCCATAGAAAATATGCTTGCATGGTCAATAAAAACATATTATGCTCCGAACGGGAATCAAACCCGCGACCTGTGAC
The DNA here is from genome assembly GCA_023373885.1 of Hestina assimilis. Lineage (NCBI taxonomy): Eukaryota > Metazoa > Arthropoda > Insecta > Lepidoptera > Nymphalidae > Hestina > Hestina assimilis. Next base: position 10,126,597 of record CM041750.1, read on the forward strand.
GCTTAAGGCGGGTTTGCTACCGCTGCGCCAGAACGTCGTTATTGTTGTGTTTTGCTCGTTAAGTGGTAGCGCTAGAACAAGTTACCACTATTCCATCTTCTCACTTCCTTCCTTTCAGGTTGGTAGTAACCATTCAGCACGGTCTTGGTTGCTATTATTTGGTTGTATAACCACTTACTATCGGACGAGGTGTATGCTTGTTTTCGTAAATTTTATTTAAAACCATGTTGTTAACTTATCTTTACATAATGTAATTTCCTAATGTAACAAATTTCATAAACCGTAAGAAACTTTTGCCATAATTCATATTAAATACATAATAAAAGCTATAAAGTAAATTAAATTTTGTAACTTTTGCAAATTATTACGATTACGAATTATTTAATTATATAAAACTTCTTACTTCTGACCTTTCAAATTTACAATCTCATAAAAACCGGTACAATATTATGTTACTTTTAAAATGATTAACTTTCCACGAAGGAGAAAAATTGGGTATTTTCTTTTTATTACAAAATTAATATTTCATATCGTACATTATTATTTACTAGCGTCTGCCCGCGAGGACCTTACAATTGGCTTTAACTATAAATGGGTATAGGTATTCGCATTTTCAACAAAATTCCAGATTGCTTATTGGAACTGCCAACAAGCAAGTTCCAAATGTACATAAAAATAAACTTATCAATAAAGCCTATTATTCGTTAGAGGAATATTTTTCCGATAAAAACGCTTGGGACTCATAATACTGCTGGATCTTATTCAAGAACCAAATTTTATATGAAAGAATACAATTGTAAAAAACATATATTTGAAAAGAGTAACTGTTGAGTTTCTTGTCGGTTCTTCTCGATAGAATCAATCTTCCGAACCGTCGGTAGCGTTTGACTATTCAAAAGTAATAAATTAATATTATATTTTTTTAGGAATCGGAAGTGAGTAGACTTCTTTAAAAATAAAAATTTTGATAGATCTTCTATACAAACGACTATACTATACTCATAAATATTTCTAACACATAACATTAACACTACTAACACTTCTAAATAATAACTTTAAACAAATTATCAAATATACGTTAAAGCAAGTATACGTCCGCTCAGCATGCGGTTTACAAAGAATATGAGCCCCTAGAACTTGTCAGACGGTGTTTTATACTTTCGTATCCTCTTTTTAGGGTTCCGTAGCCAAATGGCTAAAACGGAACCCTTATAGTTTCGTCATGTCCGTCTGTCCGTCCGTCCGTCTGTCCGTCCGTATGTCACAGTCATTTTACTCGGAGACCATTGACTCTATCTATACGAAATTTACTAATTAGGTGTATTCCATGAACCGCAAAAGGATTTTGTAATAAAATCTTAATATATATATGAATTAAGGGTAGCAGTCCATACATGTAACTGACGATTGAAAAAAATTTCAACGTATGGCAACGTGCAAGATATCTTTGGATAGTTCTTTTAAAATGATAAGGAGGTTTGATTTTGAGTTTTTTCATTAAGCCAGTAGTTGTTGAGATATTAGCTCCTAAAGTCGTAAAAATCTATGGGGTAATCTAACTATGGGATTTAAAATTCTGGAAAAATTTGAGCTTGTAGAATACCACATGAACTTTCATCCACATTTAGTTTGAAGAAGATAGGTCTACAAATGTAAGAGATATATAAGTTTTTCCCATAACTTTGTTTTTCATATTACTTTTAATAATTACTATGAAATTACCAACTTATTTTTGCGGTCGGTTTTAATTCGTTATTATTTTTAAATCCGTTAAGATTCTTCATAACCTTACCATCACCCATTTACGCCTGTTTTCTCGATTTATCCAAGGCATTTGACCTGGTTAATTACGATATCTTATGGCAGAAATTAAAACTCACTGGCATGCCTGAAGAGATCAACATGATTTTTAAGTTTTGGTATAAAAATCAGGTTACTGTTGTGCGATGGTCAGAAAGCTACTCAAGGTCTTAAAGGTTGGAATGTGGGGTGAGGCAGGGTGGCCTGACCTCACCCAAGTTGTTTAATCTGTATGTGAATGCCCTAATACAGAATTACAGACTCAGTAGCACTCGTGTCGGATGTCATATTGACGGAGTCTGTCTTAATAACATTAGTTACGCAAACGACATGGTTCTACTGCGTGCATCTGTCTGTGGGTTAGCAAAACTGCTAAGTCTTTGTGAGAACTATTTCAAACATCATGGCTTAGTCTATACTTGTAAGAAAAGCGAATGCATGGTCTTTCAGGCCAGGGGAAAATGGATTCCATCTATTGTACCTGCTATCAAGTTACACGGGGTTCCACTAAAGAGAGTTGAATGCTTTAATTGCTTTGCTAATCTTGGCCATGTAGTATTCTATGACTTGAAAGACAATGCAGATATTGAGAGAGAACGCAGGGCTTTGTCTGTTAGGGCAAATATAATTGTTCGCAGGATTGCTCGTTGCTCAATACCAGTCAAAATAACGCTTTTCAGAACTTACTGCACCACATTTTACCCTAGCAGCCTGTGGGCAGACTATACGCGGAAACAGTACAACGCCCTGCGTGTACAATATAACAATGCTTTCAGGATGCTAATGGGTATGCCTCGTTTTTGTAGTGCATCGGGGATGTTTGCCGAGGCGTATGTGGACTGTTTTTATACCATTATGCGAAAGCGGTGCACATCGTTGTTGCGCAGGATTCTTTCCAGCTCAAGTGGCGTCCTGAGAGCATTTGTTAATAGAAGTTGTTTGTATGTGAACCACTGCTAACGGATTCACGTGCTGACAAATTAATCCTGTCTTAGGTTAAATAAGTTTTAGAAATTACTAACAAATAGGCGTAAGATACTTGTATTACTAACAACGTATGATCCATTGTTGGTCGAAATAAAGTTATTATTATATATATTATTATATAACCATGCTGCGGAACCCTTTATATTCAACTGTGCGTGGTCCACAACGCACTTGACTGGTAATTTTTTTCATCTACCGTCAACATTATTTCTATCAATATTATAAATTGTTAAGTAATATATGTTACGATAATAAGTCTGACAATATTGCAACAAAGTTGAATCGTTTTGTTTGGAAGTGATTTATATAATGAAACGGAAACTGAGATTGCAGTGCAGATCCATCAAAAATGTATAAATTTATTTTAAATAAATTATTATTAAAACAAACAGTTACAATTTATTTTCTCCATACATTATATAATTGTGACGGCGGAGGAAGTTTAATTCATTCACATTATGTTATAACAGATGAAACAATAATACTGTTAATGTTATACTTTTTGTGACAATAATTATGTGATTGATGAAGTTTATTTTCAAAGTAATAGAGCTTGGCCTTCTTCTTCCTAGCATTAATCCCGGTATTTACCAAGGCCTTCTTATTAATATTACCCGGATTTGACAGGTTACTATTTTTCTCGAACCACAAACCAGTAACTTTTGGGTAAGAAGAAATTAACTATCAAGAGTCAACGTGCTCTCCGAGGTAAGATGGAGAGGCCAAGGTCTGGGCGTTTGTCCTTGTGGGTCTCCACACAGATACACACAGATATTTATAACATCAATATAAATATCTGCCCAGATCGAACCCCGACCGTCGAGGATCGCTACAAACATGCAATAACGGTAAGGGCTTGGTATTCAGCATAAATCGGTCAGCTTGACGTTTACAGAAAACTAACAGTGTCTAGGACAGTCCCATTTAGTTATCGATAATGAAATGAGATAATTCCGCAATGTATGGTATTGGTATACGCTTTCGGAATATTACGTGGCGACCACCGTTTTCGATTGACCACCAGATCAGGCCGTGCGTTTATTTGGCAACTAAATGTTCTGTTTGACTTTCTTTTCCACAATTGTCGCCAATTACACAAAAACTTGATAAATTATGCATCTAAATCTTCCTCATGACTCACTGTATATATTTGTGAAAACCGTATGAAAATCCGTTTTGTAACTACATCTGAGTTTATGACAAACAGTAAAAATGCAATCATAAATAGATGTGACTTATCAGTGTTCATGCAGTTGTAATTGTTTTCAAACTCATACTCAAAGTCACGTTCCATATCCGAAGGGATATGAATGTCCTCTGAAGTACAAAAATAATACAAAATACATTCTATGGCTAAATCGTTTTTATAAATATCGTACCATTAATTTACGGAAATTATATAATTATACTCGATAGTGTTGGCGTAGTCAGTCAGTCAGTGGAAAGGCAATAATAAGCTACAGTAGTAGATACCGCGGGCAGTTTCTATAAACTTTGTTGAAGTATGAAATTTCTCACACATATCGTTTATGTAGAGGAGTGCAGAAAGCTAATGTTATAATTAGAAATTTAACTATGCATAAAACTACCTTTAATCAATAAACAAACATAGCACACACTACCAAGTATTTGACACACAAGCGCATATACTTCAAATTGAGAATAGATTAATATTTATTTCTCTTCAATATTATTTGTTTATAGTTATACTCAATGTCATAATCATAATAAATTCATTTATTACAATATGTATATATCATAGAATTAATATATAGTAATTCTATGGCGTATATACATATTAGTTACTAACGAAATTTCTGATTATAAAAGTATAGTCTTTGACAATAAAACCTTAAAAATGTTCCAACTTATAAATCAATTATGGTCGAATTTCGACCACTAGTAATGATAATTATATACGTAATTCATTTACATTTCGATCATTTTATCAGTCAAATTAAATATGGATTTAGTAATATTGTAATTAAATGTTTGATAAGTCTGACACGGGATTTGCTTAATTGCGTGACACAGCCTAATAGGCAAACCAGTTCATTTGAAGCTTGTATTCACATAAAATATTATAGATATATAATAGAGTTGTGGGAACTATTTTTGTATGTGTGCGTGTTCATATTAATTTCTATAATAGCTGTAATATTACCGCGATCTGCTATGTTAAAATTGGGAGGCGCAAATAGTGCTGTAAGAAACTAATTTTTATAATTGAAAAAAAATGCAACAAAATACTGCTAAGAATTACAATCATTTTAATACCATGAATGTGGCAAACTAATATACGGCTCCCCCGCTTGTACCAGCTTCTGATAGTGTTTTGCCCAAGAATATATGTACGTTTTTTGAAACACGTATAGGTGTGCCTTTAACTATAATATAGGCAACTCGTATAAACGTTTACGCGCTTATATGCGGGTATATTAATATAAAGCGCTGCTATATATGCAACTGCCACTAGCCACCACAGGTTCAAACGTACATGTCGGAACAAGCCATTGTACGCGTGAACGGCTTTTGAAACGCGAAATGAAGCGCGCATATAAAAGTGTATCCTCCCACCACAAATAGGCTGGCTCGGCCAAGGAAGCGCAAGCGTTCATAGGTTGTGGTGACTCCTTACCAGCAGGAGGATCGTATGCTTGTTTGCCCACCGTCATGAAAAAAAAAACGAAGCTCAAAAAAAATTATAGTCTTAAACCAGCGTAAGCGGTCACCGTGAGATAGCGAAATTCATATTGTAATATTTTTAAAATTCAAATGAAAAATTCTATCCAATTCTAACATGACTTTGTTACCTATATTTTAATAAGGTTTTACTTACAGAAAACTCACATATGTAGTGTTTATTTAGGATTTACTTCTATGAAATGTTACTGTACATTTCACGGTCCTTCACACTCTCACATCCATACTAATGTTATAAGTGTAAAAATAAATATGTCTGGTTTAACATTTTCAAAGTTGAAACGCTAAATTCTCACACAAAGAAATTACGATAATTTAATTAATCTTCACAAGAAAGGAGTCTATGTTTTCTTAATTTAATACATTTTTAATAAATTTTACTAAGAGGAAAACCATCAAAAGCTCAACGGATAAAGGTTGCGGATACGATCCTGATTTCCTTGGGCTACTGTCGTACCCACTCCTAGCGCAAGCTACGGGCTTATTTTGAGAGGCAATAGGAATATTAGTAATGACTTTAAAAATCTAAGGTTTTGATTGCTGCTACGGAAACAACCTTTAGCCTTTAACTTTACGTAAAAAAAAAAGCAAACTAACTTTCACATTTATAATATTAATTAGGAAAACAATTTTTAAAGCTAAATATCGTTTAAATTAAAAATAAAGAATCAATTTCATTAAGTGTATTTTTATATGTACATTATTTACAGTAAGCAATTACTTTCCATCTTAAAACGAGCAAGTCCTTAACAATTCCGCGAGTCTTATTAACATAACAAGAGTCTTGAATTTACCGTCTTCTTCATCATTTAACTGCGTGGAACGCCCATTTGTTACTAACTCTCAACTACCTTTGTTATACGCTTTGAACGACTTTAGTGGTACAAAAGTTAGTTTTAGTTCAAAGAGTAAGTTGACTACGGATGGAAAGACGTTCGCTAGTTCACTTTTTTACTTACCAACATTCATGTTAGTAAATTTAAAGTCGTCTCGTTTCATGTTCTTAAAACAACTAAACTGAAGAAAAGTTTTGAGTTTTTGAACAAGGTTGGGAACAAAGGAGAGAGTTCAAATGTTCACAGAATAAAACAAAAAATTTAAAGAAAGAGAAGACTTATTTTTTTGTTTCTTAATAAGAATAAGTGGCAAGCAAGCACTTGATGGTAAGCGGTTTTCGTAGCCTATGAGCGCTTGCAACATCATAGATTTGTAAGTGTCAGTCACGGGTTTCATAGCCCGGTGCACTCACTGATCGATAAACGATCGGTGAATTAAGCAAGTCTAGGCGCGATCAGTTACTAGATGTGTTTTCGCATATCGGTGTTTCAACTGAGCATCGCCGTGCTTCGACGGGCACGTAAAAAGTCGACCCCGGCTGTTATCAATTTGATAATAGTGGAAAAGTCAAGTTAGAGGCCTATGCCGGCGACCTGAACAACTCTGACACTAAGCTGGCCACTCGATAAGAAGAACAAGACTCACGCGTTGTCAACTTCGAGTTCTTAAATCTTCTTTGCCTACTAATTTTACTAGCTACTGTATCCTTCCAACCGAAACCTAGTACACTGCTTTACGATATAATAATTAAAACTGTGGTAGTAACCAGTAACAGCTCTGACGACATTATTGAGATAATTCAATACAACTTATCCTATCTGTCTATCTATCTTGTTTTTAACTACCTTTTAAAAGCTTTTTGCGTTAAAGACTGGTCAACAAAGATTCCTATTGACTTCATTTGCAATAAGGACCTCGTAAGACAAGACATCAAAGTGATGTAGGTCGTAATGAAATCCCTTTTAGCTAGCTAATTGTTTTTTTTTTTGGGATCGAAATGAAACTTAATTTTCTCATACGCGTATATATTCCGTAAATTTCTTCGATAGCAAATTTTAATCAATACTCAAAATAGATAGATTAATAAAATAAATAATAGAAATAAAATGAATTCAGTGTTGGTAAATTTTCTTTGAATACTAGTACAAAATTAACATAAAACAAAAAGAGGATTAATCAGATGGGTACATATTTAATATTCTATTTTTCAGATTGAAAATTATTTTTTAGTTAAATTTATTTAAAAGAATTTACGTAAAAGTACAAAAAAATAATTGTAAATTAATTTTATTTACAATGCGAAAACATTATATTACAACATACAAGATGCCTTTTATCGTGTGCCTTGTACTACATAATAAAGAACTATTGTGGCACACACGTTGCGAAGCACTTGTAAACGACTTAACACATAACAAAGTTTCAAGAACTGTTAGTCTTAAAACAAGTTACTTGTACGTCTTCGATAATAGTTTATAAGTATTTGTACTTTATTAATTCTTAAGCCTTTAAAGAAAAGACGCCAAGATGTTTTTCAGTATGAATGAATGGTTGAAACGCTCATAGCCGGGTGCGCTCACTGATCGGTAAACAATCCGTGAGTAAAGCAACGTGAGGCGCAGTCAGTTACTAGATAGGTGATCGCATAGTGGTATTTCAACTGAGCGTCTCCGTGCTTCGGAGGGCACGTAAAAAGTAGATCCCGGCTCTTATTAATTTCATAACAGTCGATAAGTCAAGTCACAGACCTATACGACCTAAACAACTCTGACACTAAGTTGGCCACTAACCACTCGATAAGAAGAAGAAGTACGAATGGGTGAGCTCAACCATTGAAATATCCAGCACAAATGGGCCGGCTCGATCGAGGAAATACTACCCTCTCACAGAAAATAGGCGTAGAGTAACAGTATCCTTATTGTTGGGTTTCTTGTGATGAGTGAGAGCGCCCGAGGCGAAATTTCCTATACCAACCGCCATGACATAAACAAAAAACTCATCAAACAACAAATTGATATTTACTTCAAATAAGCGTAATATGAGAGAATCATTTTTTGACGACGTTGTTCCGCAGCAGTAGCGAACCAGCTTTAAGCGCCACAGGTCGTGGGTTCGATTCCTTCTCGGAGCCAATATTTGTGTTGACCATGTAGGCATATGTTCTGGTCTGGATGTTTATCCTTGTGTTGCTAGAGTCCGACACAGGATATCACTATCCTTATAGGCTGTGTGTAGCGCTTTTATTATGTTTATATTTTTAGTAATACAAAAGGACCACAATATTATATATTATTATTAGTGTTTCAGTCTGTATAAAGATTAACATTTAATTCTAAACTCATTGAGAACGTCATGAACATACTTATTGGATTAATCTCGACGTAATCCTCCTAAGACGGAAAATTCGTCTCAACATATCGTTTGCCAGTGTATTTAATGTATAAACAAACTCCCTCTATCCCCATTTTCACGGCATTTACTAAGGTTTATTCGTTACTCTAATGTAATTTTGATAGGTAGAATTTAACCTGTAAATCTTGCTTCATGGCTTATGTAAAATTGAAGGTAAAACAGAATAATTATAGTTTGAAAATAGTGTTATTATTATAATAAAAAGAAATTATATTAGTTAACAGAATAATTTTTATTATCATGTTCTTTTGAATAAAAATAAATATTTTGTTTTAATCCTGTTTATAATTTATCTAGAAAGTTATCCAATAATTTTCATTAACTATTCATATCAAAATAAAACATATTTAGCAAGAAGTACGGGATAAAAAAGTAAAACAGAACCCGTTTTGCGTTGTAAAATAAAAAGTTAGTACCATGGTTCGAATGAAATGCTATTTATTATTTATTTATTTATTTATTTCTATTGTACGGATACTGCTACATTACCTCAATATTATTCTGTAACCTTTTCAGACAAACTACACTACAACTACTTTTTTTATAAATCTATAAAAATAAATAAAATTTAAGTGACAGTTTGTACTTCCAAATTAACAGCTTTTGACTAAATGCATATGAAAGTATATACGGTACTTACTTAAAATCAAATTTTAAAAATCTTGCTAATATCTGAACGGATTTTAAAGGGACTTTCATTGCCAGATTAACTGATGTTATAAAGAGTAACTTTGTTTACATTTGTTTTTGAAAAAGAATTAAGGGAGCCGCGGGCGTTGCAAGTCTCTACATATACCTTTATTTTAAGCAAAGTTGTACAGTCTTCCAATAATCCCGATCGATACAAACTACAAGCACTCTACTAATATATTTTACCTAACAGACGCTGCTGTGCCCGTTGCTGTGCCAATAAAAGACTTTTTGAATTGATTTTTGACACACTAACATTCTCCACTTCTTGTTGATATAAATTTTAAGTACGCCTAAAAGTCTGAAAATGAATGTGTGTGTCCTCTGCTCGTTTCTAAACTTCATTGCTGCGATTATGATGAAATATTGCCCCGCGAAGATTCCTGGCCTAAAAAAACACTTTTAAAAAACCCTAATTCTTCTATAATTTTCCAGAAATCAACAGCGCTGTTTTTGCTTGTACACATATCCCTGCACACGGCGGATGAAGGCCACGCTATAAATCCGAGTGAGTATGAACTGTTTCTGTTTTATTATCCAGCCATTTTGTTTGGCTCACGTAAGAGTTCCCGACACGATCGTATTATTTGCTCCATTTGTGATATATCCGACATCTTTCCTCGTTTCCAAACTACTTTGATATCTGTTTTTAATTTATCTTTTTGTTTTATATTTATTGTTGTTTTAATATTTATTTATTATAGATTGTCAAACGGTATTTATTACGGACGACCGTTGTGGCGTATTTGTAGGTTGGTAGGTATTAATTTTTTCTGGATGTCTGTTCTTGTGGGTCTACTATGTCTCGGAGAGTACGTTAAACCCGATCCGGTTGTTACCTCATCACATCTGATAATAATTGTCAACTCTAAACAGGTAATTTGCTCTTATCCAATGAGTTACTGGTTCGCCCTTAGCGCTGAGCAGGTCAGATTGCAATCGCTCTGTGTACTAGTAATAGCCTGTCAAATCCGTCCGTATAAGAGTAAAAAGCAGTCCCTGGCTAAATACCGGGAATAATGCTAAGAAGAAGTTTAATCTGTATACATGCGGTATATACCACAACAAACTCAACGGCCCCCATTAAGATAGTTATATCCTGTGTCGGGGGTCCGGAAACATACACAATGACAAGGATAAACACACCCAGACTGGAACACATGCCTGTATGGTCAATACAAACATCTGCTCTGTGCGGGAATCGAACCAATGATTTTTGGCGCTTAAGGCAGGTTCGCTACCGCTGCGCCACAACGTCATCGTTAAGATTTTCGATATGAAATTAAAAAAATGGTTACGTAAAAGTTTTACATAATAAATCCTTGATGTAACGCGGCGTAAGCTGAGAACAAATGCTTGTACCTTGAAAACGGTCGACCAAATTAGATACCATTAATAATAATCATATTTTAGATATTTAAACCCATCACGCCGCCCTTTCATTATTAATTTGTAAGAAACAATGAAAGGAAATGAGAGAAGATAAAAGCGGTAATATTTCAAAGATATAACTCCAACGGAGATTGGTTCGAACGAATCGTTCAGAACAAGGACACAATTGAATAAAAGTAATAGGGAAATATTATTTTTATAGTAATTTTTTTGAAGTTATACTTCTTTTGGCGCGTTAGGGAAAAATGATGAGAGTAAATTTGTACGTCACAAAAACCGACACCCTGAATTTAGCTATAGTCAATAATTTTTTGTGATATTTAAATAAACTTTATTTAACTAGATAATGCGTTATAATAAAACTTTCATTGTATTAAATACCTTTTTCTATTGTTAGTGTCGTTTTTTCTACAAACGTATAGAATAAGGCGAAAGATAAAATTTTTGAAAAGATTTTTATCTTGTTACGCCAAAGAAGTATAACTTCTAACGCGTGTACATAAGTACACACACAAAAATATGTTGTTTTCATATTTTATGGCAGCACGAACAATATTATCTGCCGTTTTCTGCCACTTCATAATCATATAATTGATCCTTTTGTAGTGATTTTTTTTTTTATGTAAGAGGGCAAACGGGTTAGAGGCTCATATGATGTAAAGCGATCATCGCCGCCCATGAACATCTGTAATACCAGAGGGCTTGCTGACCTTTAAGGAAAGAATAAGCTCTTCTCTTGAAGGTCATATCTAAGGTTTCCAAGTCGTACCGTATTTGATCGCTATACTACAAAAAAAAATTCGCTTTTGTTCATGTCTTCTTGTTATTCGTGACACCACCCCAGTAATTCCCCGGTTTTAAAAATATAACAGGAAAAATCATTGAAACACATTTCAGAGACCAGTGATTCCGTGGTCTCTGGAACGTGGTTCTTTTATATTTGAAATATAAAAATAATGACGCGATGAAATATTTGACGCGAAAAAAACCTTTTACCAGATGGTAACAAATATCACTAAATCCGAACAAGTTATCTTTCAATTCAGCTTTTAAAATATTCCGTGTTGAAATTTTCATTTCACGGAACGGTAAATTACATGAGAAACTGACATAGACGATAAAGATTTTTACATAAAATATTCATCAGGATAAAACCGTGTCGTGCCCGCCTGCCCGTTCCCTATATTTTTGTGGCGTTTTATTTGTTAGAAGAGTGTTAATGTTATGATTATTACAGACATTATGTTTTACATTTGCTCCGGTTGTATTTGATTGTCGAATTTCAATTACGGTCATTACACGTGCTGATGTAATCTACGTTTGAATTGTTTGGGAAAAATTCTATTTAATATTTTTATTATACAACGTGTTACTGAAATTTTAATACATTTAAATTGGTTGTTTTGCGCATATTTTGAAATAAAATGTTAATATTGTTATTGTGGATTTTTTTTAAATGTATAAATGTTGATAAGCATGTTTCAATTTTACAAATAAGGCTTGAATTACATTTATGGAACAGCATTTAGTTGGATGGTTTGAGACTTACTTCTGCGCATCGTATGTTTAAGAGTGCTTTCGTATGTTTGCTTACTCATACTTAATACTCATACTACTCACGTATCAAGTGTCACCTTTTGGTACAACATACTGTACAGACAGGTTATAAATAGATTGTTTTTTTATATTTTTTAGATTTGTATCTTTTACTTAGTATTTGTAACTTTTAAGTAGCTATAAAGACAATATATTTATTAAGTCCGTACATATGTTTTGTTTTTTTTTTTTACTTGTAAATCATGACTACTCTGTAAAGTGTGTGGTTTGTGCCGAATAAACATTTTTTTCTTTCTTTCTTTCTTTCTTTTTTTCTTTCTTTCTTTCTTTCTTTCTTTTTTTCCTTCCTTCCTTCTTTCTTTCTTTCTTTCTTTCTTTCCTTCCTTCTTTCTTTCTTTCTTTCTTTCTTTCTTTCTTTCTTTCTGTCTTTCTTTCTTTCTGCCTTTACCCGTAATATGAATCGATGCTGAAATGAGAATTGACGCGTACGCATTGTCATACAAAATAGTTATTTTCTATACGAATGCTGATCGATGCCAATATGTAATTCAGGTCTTATAAAGTATTTTTCTATTAGGCCTAGATTGAGCTGAAAGCGCCTATACTTATGGAACTATAAATATTTCTATGAGTGGATAGTACTTCCCCGGTTAAGTTAATAAAGAAATAAATTATTCCTATGAGAGGATAGTACTTCCCAGGTCGAATTAGTATAGAAATATATTTTTGCCACAGTAGCAGCAAATCCGCCCACAAAACCATGGTCATAAATTAGATAATTGAGGACCGTTATGGTGGGTGGATATTGTACCTGCCCAAAACCTAGACGGTTGCGGGTTCAAATCCCACGAGACATTTGTATTGATCGTACAAATATCGGTTTCGGTCTGGGCGTTTGTCCTTTTCTTCCCCTATCGCGCTTCGGAGAGCACATGAAGCTGTTGGTCCCGGGTGTTATCATACAAGCGTTAACTCTTAATGGTGGCTTGTTCATTTTCAATGAATTACTGGCTCGCCCTTAGGGTTGTGGAGGTTAGTAGCAAAATATTTAGTAACCTGTCAATTCCGAAAAGATTAATAAGCAGAACCTTGGTAAATGCTCCGATGAAGAGATTAGACTATCTGTCCGATATTTTTACCACGTCATAGAATCATCAGTTAGAATGTGATTACATTTTACATACATTTTACATTTTACATATTATTAACCCAATTTTTTCTATAGGTTGTTCCTGTATCCGCTTTACATCTACGCACGGTAAAGAAAGGGGTACGTTTAGCAGCCCGGACTACCCGCGCCCCTACCCGTGCGACCTCTGCCTTCTGTACACCTTCTATGCGGAACCTCACCAGATTATCGAGCTAGTTTTCACAGATTTCGACATTTACAAGGAACACCTGGAGTAAGTGTTTTATATTTATAATTTTAAAAATTTTTAATGGCCAAGAATTTATGTAGGTATAGTAGTAACTAAACAATTGCGTTCAAAATTTTATTTTTTATCATTAGTTTTTTCTGGAAGACAGACATAGATAAAATTAAAGTACATCCTAGCACATTGCGAGAACTAATAGAGCTATTTTAAATAATAATGTTAGACATATTGTCGCAAGGGTAAGTGTTAAAAATATACTATATATATATATATACGAAGTTTATAATTATTATACATATGTATGTAGTTTATTTTATGACGATATCGTATGTAGTTTATTTGGTTTTAAGTATTTATGTATTTAATTATTCCTATTTACTGTTTATGAAGCTATATTTATATATAATATGTACAGCTACACCACCTACCTTTTTTCTTAAGTCATTCTCAATATATCGTAGGTTGTCTGGAAGAAATCGCTACCTAGCGATAAGACCGCCTATTTGTACTACCTATATTTATATTTAAAAGTTATTTCTCTGTTTCTTTTTTTATGTGGTGTACAATAAAGAATATTCTATCTATCTATCTATCTATATACATAAACCTACCTCAAACAAGGAAAGCCGGAAAACTTTAACTTAGTTGTTAATACCTATAAATATAAGAAAAATATAGTGACACTTATTTCCAAACTAGCCTTACATATTTTACTAATCTTCATCATGTACGAGCTCCTTTCCTAAAATGTATCTAATAAAGCAAAATGATGTATGTATAATATCTAATTTTCGTATAATATTAATCAGAAAATAAATTACTGTTATGTAGAGCATCACGAGATAAGATCTGGAATAACCTCATTAATAGTCGAGGTTTTGCTCCTCACGGGACTTAAACGTTCTTAGTAAGATGTTATAATAAAACAGCTCATTGCGGATTTTTATTTAGTACTGTAAGTAATTTTAAAGTATTGATCGCGTTGAGATTTTAAAAATCGTTACTTCTTCATATCGATTGGTTAGTGGTCAACCTAGAGTCAGAGTTGTTCAGGTCGCCCGTAGGCCTCTGACTTGACTTATCGACTGTTGTCTAATTGTCAACAGCCGGGACCGACTTTTACGTGCCCTCCGAAGCACGGAGACGCTCGGTTGAAGTACCACTATGCGATCACCCATCTAGTGACTGACCGCGCCTAAAGTTGCTTAACCTACCGATCGTTAACCGATCAGCGGGTGCACTCGGCTATGAGCGTCTCAAAAAAAAAATCGTTACTTAGAATTATTAAGGTTTCGGACCACCTTAGAGTAAAAATATGAAAATATATAAAATTTTTAGTATTTGTTATTGTAGTGGCAACAAAAATACGCATTTTGTGAAAGTTTAAAATTTCTTTTTGTGACATATAGCGCCCTAACATACGAACGGAACGCTAAGTACTAACGTTGGCACCCTTTGGAAACCCACATCCAAAGATAAGGACGACTAAAAACAACATTTAAAATACAAAAAAAGAATAACAAATTGAGCACTTTTTGTGTATTAAAATCCTCTAATTTCAAAAATGCTGATAATAAATATGAAATATTATTGAAGTTTTACGCGAATATAACCCTCCGAGTGGTACTAAAATCTACATTACGCTCCGTTTACAATTTTGTCACATTTGTACCCATAAAGCAGTCGATGTAAATGGTTTGAGGCAGCTATTGTGAGCGCAATAAACTTCATTCGACCATAAAAGCTGCCTTCAACGTGTTTTACGTGTAAAGCCGTGTACAGATACGCTGAACAAACGCCGCTGAAGACTAGGGATGGAATCGGAAGGTTCATGAATTCAGCCTTTTAGAATCGACTGAGCGTCGGGAACGACAGCGCATTTACTATTTACTCAGCGTGCAATGCAATTTAAATACAAAGACGACATCACTTGCTATTCGTTTTGTTCGTTTTTGTAATTCAGTACTTAGCCTTAAACTACAAATAGAGAGAATTTAACGGTCGGGTACAGTATATTCTCATTTTTGTTTTTTTATAATTCTTTATCTATTCAGGCAAGTGTGAGACGAAATTTAAACGTCTGCTCGTGTATACAATATTTCTATTCTATTTTATTAGAATGATTTCATAAATATTTGGTGCTATTTTACGCTAATGTTTGCCGTGTCAAACTTTGTTGAATAAAGTAGCAAATTATAATCAGTCATTGTTTTAAAAATAAACAATATTTAAATTTGTCGAATGTTTGAATTATTATTCACATTACAGAAACTAGAATGAAAGTGAACAAAAGACTCGTTGCATTGTTAATTATAGCCTACCAGCATAATTTTAACAAACGATTTGTGGGCGGACTATGAATTAATTGTTATTTATATTAATAAATTAATCTAATTCTAGCAATACGACAACTAAGCAATGGAAAATAGTTTTAGGACATATAAAAACCACATTTCATCTTTTTTATGATTACTTATAGCTTTTGGCCCTAACTATGAACCATTATCCACGACGTTGTGGCGCAGCGGTAGCGAACCTGCCTTAAACGCCACAGGTCGCGGGTTCGATTCCCACTCGGAGCATAATATGTTGTATGGTCCATGCAAGCATATTTTCCGGTCTGGGTGTATTTGTCCTTGTCATTGTGAATGTTTCCGGACCCCGACACAGGATATTACTATCCTAATGGGGGCCGTTGAGTGTGTAGCGTTTATTTATTTATTTATATTTATTATTATCTTGATGGCGTCAACGTCAAAACATGGTGTCAAAAAAGATGTTGTAAAGAAATTTTAGGTTTTATATATTTATTAAAGTTGGACCATTAATTAATAATTAAATAATGGGATAAAATTAACATATTCTATATATATTTTTCTGCTTTTTATATTTTTCCGAGTTCTTATCTACGACGCTTAATATTATGTAAACTGTATTTTTGGGATATTTCGTAAGCAATACGCATAGTTTTTAATTATACAAAAATAAATTAACATAAACAAAATTATAAGGGTAACATGAGTAAATGTAAATTAAATATGTATTATTAAATCTTCTTATACGTATAACCTACATACCTTAGATTTCCTCTAGGGATGCTGCGAGCAGATTTCTCATGAATATCATAACATAATATGTGTTATGTTTAACATAATCGAAACTCTCACATGAAGGCAGCTCTAGTAATATATGATTATGAAAGGGTATCCCAATACATGAATATCTGGATATTAAAATTTGCCCTATTTTTATGCGACATATAAAAAAGTTCATATAGTATTATGCTTATATTATGTCACTGGGCTCTGTGTGTATAAAGAGGTTTAAAATATCGTCACTCAAAACAACTATTATACATTTAAACACACACCATTTCATATAAGATACTACACTGATAACACAATAGTTTAAACATATATATATATATATATGTTTTATATATATAAAAAATCCAGGATCCTATCAAAAATTATATTGCACAACACTTAAGTATTTTAATTAATAGAATATATTGCCGTAAAATTGGCAAGTTTTTGTGTTTCGATGATCTAAGACTTAGTGATAAAATTAAAAAACCTTGACTAGCGATCATTTATAAACCTTGCCTTATAGGCATAGTAAATTATTAGCTTGTATTAGTGAGTTCTCTTAGTCATTAAGAATTAAAATATCTTGCTGTATCCAAATCAAAGTTATAGGAGGTCAAAAATGCCTTGAATCGCTACGACAAAAGATATTACGGATATGCTCGTCGGCTTGGCTTGGGCACTGCCAGCCCCTTGCTTAGTGCTGACCCCACAAATAAACGCGTGGCCAGGGATGCATAAAAATATCACTTCAAAAGTACTATCTACTTACTAGTAAACATGTACAGTCTAGTTACTAGTTAGTAAATATTTGCGGATACATAACTCCCTAAAGGATATAATATCACCAAATTAGTCTAGGGTTATGAGCGTATTCTCGTGGGACTGTCGCACACGGAAATAAATTATACCAACAATATATATATCTAATTCTACTGTACGTGTGTATTTCACTGAACTCCTCCTAAACGGCTGGACCGATTTTGATGTTTTTTTTTTTGTGTGTATTCCGATGGATTCAAGAATGGTTTAGATTAACAATTAGACCCAGTAGGGGCGCTGCTATCGGGTCTCACTTTTTTTTTCATTTTCTTGGCAGAAAAACGTCTGGCGGGCCCGCTAGTTTTTATTATTTTCATAAATATTTGGTGCTATTTTACGCTAACGTTTGCCATGTCAAACTTTGTTGCATAAAGTAAGAAATTATAATCAGTCATCGTTTTAAATTAAAAATAAACAATATTTAAATTTGTCGAATGTTTGAATTATTATTCACATAACAGAAACTAGAATGAAAGTGAACAAAAGACTCGTTGTATTGTTAATTATAGCCTACCAGCACAATTTTAACAAACGATTTGTGGGCGGACTATGAATTAATTATTTAACCATAATTATTACCTAAACTAATTTAAATCTAACAATACGACAACTAAACAATTGAAAATAGTTTTAGGACATATTAAAATCAAATATAATGATTTTTTTATGATGATTGTATAGCTTTTGGTCCTAACTAGTTTTTATTAACACAGGATAAGTAATATTTGTTAAAACATATTTCCCATTTTTTTATTATTACATTAATACACTCCACTATGTAATAAAATTTAGAAATTTATGGCCTAAATGTCTTCTTCTTAGCATTATTCCCGGTATTTACACAGGGTCTGCTTATACTCTTATCCTGATTGATTCTCTGTACAAACTAGTAACCGAATCAGTTACTAGTTTGTACACAGAGCGATTGCCACCTGACTCCGCAACCCGAGAGCGAACCAGTAACTCGTTCGATAAGAGCAAATTACTTATCAAAAATTAACACTTATTATCAGATGTTATGATAGCAACAGGCCCTGACAGCTCTGTCTGTGGCATCGTAGCTCCCTGACGTATGAACTGATTTTGATCCGGTTTTTTTTGGAGCAGTCGCGATTGAGATGTTTCTTAGCTACAATTTATGAAGATCTGTTCAGGCGTTTCAAGGCAATCCTTTCTTTTTTGTTTGCTTCGGTAGATCTTTTACGTATAATGGTTGTTTATAACTGTGATGATGGGTATGTATATAGGGATACCTTAAAATTTTTAATTCAATACAGTGTTATGAAAATATCATCCATTTTTAAATTCAAGATGGGAGATATTTTTATAATGTACATAATGTCTCGGTCTCTGATGTCACCGACGGTGACATCCATTCCTTCACGAACAAAGAAGTTTGTCAAATCTTTTCTCTGTCGTACTTCTAAAAAGTGGAACTCATTGCCGGCTCACCTGTTCTCTTCCTATAATCTGGGCTCCTACAAACGAAGCAGGGCGAGGGTGGCTAGCGCGGTTGCCTTCCGCAAGTGTAGCCGCCTTCGCGTTTGGAGTTAACTACCACTTACCATCAGGTGGAGTAGAGTCATTTAACATACTTTTCAAATAAAAATAAATAAATAAAAAGATAGCTTTCGTCGAATTTACTCATTTTTTTTAAGGAAATACGTAAACAAAAATATATAAAGCGTATAGAATAAAACGTCCCTGCTTATAACGAGTTCGGTTCTTTGCGAACCGTCGATATATCGACGCGTTGCGGTGACGTGGTGAGACTAATCGAGTGTAACTAACAAATACACAAAAGGTGCGAAACTCTATTCAATTTAGAAATACTATGATACAAACAACAAAATGTTTTCCAGAGAATTTATTTTATAACTAACCGCTGCTTTACCGGTGTGACGTACCGGGGACGTGACGACCCTATCGCCCGCTGTTGGGATAATCTCTGTCACAGCAGAGATTATTCCACCAGGGCAATCAGTCACACTGGTGGTAAGTCTTATTTATTATTGTTATTATTGTTGTGAGAGGCCGGCTAGGTAGGTACCACCGCAATGTCAAATTTTCTACCGCCAAATAGTAGTCCTTAGGCATTTCTGTGGTCCGGTTTGAAGGGCACTGCATCAATAACAATGGAATTATAAGTAAAAAAGCATTCGTTTTTTCCGTCACTGGTGTTGTATATTGTAAGAGGCCGGCTAGGTAGGCACCCGCCGCAGTGTCACATATTCTACCGTAAAGCAGTATTACTGTGTTTCGGTTTGAAGGACTCTGTACCTAGTGGTATTACTGGGCAACGGAGATTTAAGTTTCTAATCTTAATTATATCCTTTGTTACATCACATGGGTTACGGTAGTAAAGCCATGCTTCTCTCAGCACAAAAGGGCCGGCTCGGCCGGGGAAGTACTACCTCCTCACAGAAAATCGGTATCAAGTAACAGTATCATTAGGTACTGTTGCGCTTTGTGCGATGAGTGAGAGCGCCGGAGGCCCAATATCCCACCCCTCTATTCCCTTCCTTTTTTTCTCTTCTCATCCCGTTCCTTCTGTTCCTTCGGTTGGCAACATGCTTGTGATACTTCATGTATCGCAAGCGTTCATAGCTTGCGGTAACTGCTTACCATCAGGCGGACCGAATGCTTGTTTGCCAACCGTCATACAAAGTAAAATATGACGTCGACATTTTTAACAACATAACGAGCTTATATGTTTTTTATTCTAGTCATTGTTTAAATGGTGACGACTTTGAAATAGCTTAAAATAAACCATTCGAGATTGTTTAAGTCCACTAACGCCATCGTAAATTCCATCGCAGTAAAACACAGAAGGTTAGTATTGCGTTCTAAAAACTAACAGCTACACTCTTTATGAAAAGAAATAAATGTTAGCTTATTACAAGTTTCTTTTAAAAATGTTACTTTCGTAACTTATAGAATAACTTATAAAAAATATTGAAAATTATAGTAAATTTTCATAGATTTTTTGAATTTTCTTTTATTAAATGCTGTAAAAGTATGCTTTCTCCCAAATTTCGTGATTCCTATAGGGTACTTCCGGTTGACCTTGAATTGTCAATTTTGGTTAAAAAATTTAACAACTCTCACAACTGGTCTTACAGCAGAAGTAAAGAGAAAATGTTGAAAAATAAAAAACGTTAAATAAAGGTAAATTTCAGTACTTAAAAGTTTTCGCGAAAAACTAAGTTTGCCTACATCTTTTTAACATGTCATCTTAACACCTTGATTTTAATACACCTAATAAGAGAGTGATCTTATAAGGGTTCCTTTTTTACCTTTTGAAGTACGGAACCCTAAAAATTATAGAATATGTGACTTTCACAGTCCGGACAGTAGACATAAAAGTACGAGACCTTAAAGATAAAAAGAGAAGACGGATATTACTTTTATTTCCAAATAAACTGTTACTTGTTTTGCTACGAATTTTAAAACGACCCCTAGCACTGATAATAATAATTTATCCTTAAATACTAAATGACTAAAAAAGTTAATATTTATAAATCCTTCGCTATCTAGAAAACTCTATTCAAGTAATACATTCAATATAATTTCAAGTAGAAAACACGTTTCGCTTTGCTTCTGTTATCAGATATAATAAAATCTAAAATATAAAATCAAGTCTGTTATTTGTCTCAGCCACTCCTTGTTCATGGGATGTTAACCGGAGACACTTTGTAATAACATTACGAGTAAGCGGAGTTTGCCACAGCTATGGAACGCTTGCGTACAAGCAAAAATATATCTAATAGAGTATTATTCACATTGACTACTATAAATTAAGGAACCAAACTTCTCCTAGCACCAATGGGCCGGCTCGACTGGGGAAGTACTACCCTGTCACAAAAAATCGGCGTAAAGTAACGGTACCAGTCGGTTGTTGCGTTTCGTACGAATCTCCGACACCCCTCGGTGTCTTTCCTTTTTCCCATCTCATTCCTTCCTCCTACTCCCTTTGGTTGACAACGCGCATGTGATACTTCAAGTATCGCAAGCGTTCATAGGTTACGGTGACTGCTTATACTGCTGCTAATACTTGTTTGTCAACCTTCATGATAAAAAAAATATCGTTTCGTTGCGTGGATGTTAAGTTTGCGAAAGAGTATTTGCTTCAGAAGTCGGTGCTAAGTGTATCGGCACAAAAGGCATGAATTGATTGGAAGTCTGGTTGTCTTTATATTCTCGAATTGAAGCGTGTCGGGAATGCAACATGATCCCTTTGTTGTCAAGCAGAACTATTTCACATGTGAAGTAAGTGCAAGCTCGCATCGCATTGCACATGAAATGTTACGTCTATCAACATAACAGTAATTGACTGTAAAATACTTACCTACAGTATTTTACTATATAAATGACGTAATTGAGTTCTTGGAACGAAGTTCCTTAACTCGGCTTACGAGTAGTGCGATTTAGTAGAAATCGTCACGTAACGAAATGCCGGATGCTGTGTTTTTGTGCGTGTGTGTATCGAGCCTTGCCTTACAAGCAAATGAACACACGAACAAGTGAGTGCGCAAGCGGGTGCGCAACTCTCTCTCTTTGTCTCTTTTATCATATAACCTATTGAAATATACAGATTTTATTTTGAGTTATATATATATTTTTTTAATTTATTTATGTACCCAAAAACAAAGTCACAAAACAGTCAAGATACAATAAGTTAATGTGTACAATGGACAAACTATATTCTAACTATATTCAGAGTTGAAGAAAAAAAAAAGAGCTTCTCTTACGGGTGTCCCTCGACCGTACAATGTTGTTTTTAAAATTTGCATATATTAATTAAGGTATAAAAATGTTATCCGGTTTGCTGCAAATGTGATTGCAAAATTGGATACAAAGCATGACTTTGATATGAGCTGTGAAAATATTAATACGAGCGTGGCCCGACAGCCTAAAAGGTTTTTATTGATTTCTCTTTGGTTTTAATATAGACGGGTGTGTTAAAAAGATATACAAATTGATACAGATTTAAAGCAAAATTGATCGAATCCTTTTGAAGATTTGCTTAATCATGGCACAGCTATTTTTCAAAACGTCAAATTATATTATACTTACAGATCTTCAGTGTGTTTTTAAATATTTTATAAAAAATACTACGAATGCTTTGTCAAGGCATTACTAATAATCCTAGTGAACCTTCAAATAAGCTCGAAGCTTACGCTAGGAGTGGGTACGACAATAAGCCAAGAAGTCAGGATCGAACCCTCGACTCTCGCGTTAACGGAGCAAAGTCGGCCTTTCCACTTTTGAGCTATTAAGGCTTCAAAAATTAATTAATACTTACCTAGACTTTCGCAGGCAGATGGTATATGCTATGATCACTTAGCTGATGGTATATGCCAATTCTTTTCTTTGTCGTACTTCCAAAAAGTGGAACTCATTGCCGGCTCACGTGTTCCCTCCTTCTTACAATCTGGGCTCCTTCAAACGAGGCGTGAAGAGGCATCTTGCGGGTAGGCAGGGCAAGGGTGGCTAACACGGTTGCATTCCGCAACTCTGTTACCCGCCTTCGCGTTTGGACTTTATTCTCACTTACCATCAGGTGGAGTAGAGTCATCTGCCCTACTTTCCAAATAAAAAAAAAAAATCTATATATACACACTAGTGGATGGGTTCGTGTATACTTTGTCTTGCCATGAAAATGAAAAAAGTGAGACCCGATAGCAGCACCCTACTGGGTCCAATTGTTAATATAAAGCATTCTGGAATTCACTGGAATACACAGAAAAAAATCCTCATAATTGGTCCAGCCGTTTTGAAGGACTTCAGTGACATATACACGTACAGTAGGATTACATATGTAAAGATATATATTTCTGTAGTGCAAAAGCATTAAGCCTGTCTACAAAACTATAGAAGGTCACGAAACCAACAAAGTGCTCTTTTAGCATTACTTTTTATCTAGTCAAATTAAAATAGAAAAGTAAGGCTTCATTCTACAGTTAAGCCATAAACGGCCTATATTAAAAGACTCTTTTATGGGATAAATACAGTTTTTTCAATTCCAATATTGCACTTTTATGTAATAACTAGCTTTTGCCCACGGCTTCACCCGTTATATTAGGGGTAGCAATGTCCTTCTTTTTCATATAAAGTTTGAAACGCTATGCACCACCTTCAGGGGTGGAATTTAAAGATATCACGTTTATCCTTGACGACGTTGTCGTGGGTTCGATACCCGCTCGGAGCAGATGTTTTTATTGATCTGGATGTGTTTTCCTTGGTGGGGCCCCATTGAGTTTTTTATTTGTTTTACAAACACACACTACAAACACAACTCCCCCTACTTGAATAAAAATGTCTGGATGCTCAATACACCATTTCGTTTTCAATACCGCGGTACCGTGACGATCGTAAATTAGTATATCTTTGGTTACTATAGATCACTATCAATATTATTTTATGTTTAGCAGTAACAAAATTTGTTTAAAAATCGTGGTGCGACTACGGGAAAAATAAAACCTAAACAAAACAAATGAAGCGAAGTCCATGCCAGTGAAACTAATATATAAATATAGCCTATATTATTAAAACGAAAAAAGTGTTAGTAATAATTTTGACGTCACTACTGCAAGAATCAATTTTTCATATTTAAATTCTGAATCTAAAAGCGCTGCAAGCGCTTCAGAAAAGGAACATTTTTCCTATCTTATTGCAAAATGAATGGGAACAATAAATTCTAGTCGTGACAGATATAGATGACAGTGTAATTACACGACCCACCAGGCATTCTAATTGAAACCAAACCCCGGTGGGTATCACGATGGATATTTTTGCCGGCCAAAGACCGCTTAATTAGTATTCATCGCGTGCTATAATAATTTTATGCATGTGGTTTTTACGTGGTGCTATTTATAATTACAAATTTTCTATATGCCAATTTTTACGTGGTGAAAATCTTTTATAATTTTCATTATTTTATTAAAGTACAGAATGTCGCAAAGGATGTGAGTCGTCTGATTTCTTGCAGGATACATACCAAAAGCCAAAAAAATAATAATATTTATTGCGCCATATATTTTATCAAGATAAATATAGGTACCTTCAAATCTAAAGTGAATAGGCATCTTCTAGGCAAGCGCGCTCCACCTTAGGCTGTATCATCACTACACATCAGGTATGATAACAGCCAAGCCCTGGCCTATACATTTAGAAAAAAAAAACAGTGGACGTGGTCGAAATCATATTTGAGATATCCTTTAATATAATATAATAAATGTGAAAGTTTGTATGTTTGGATGTTAGGATGTTTTATACTCAATCAAGCGAAATCGGCGTTCAGCCGGATTTACATAAAATTTGCCACCAGTATAAATTGTTACCTGGTTTGATACATAGAATACTTCTTATCCTAGAAAAAAAAATCATATTGTAGATGGGTCTTATAAACGAACCTTCACTTTTTCGATTTTCATGAATTAGATATAGAAATAAGACTGAATTTTGGACAAAAAACTTAGGCCTTTTATGACGCAAAAAGGTGAAACGTGAAAAACTGGTTGAAATTTTGCATCAGGAACCATTTATTTGTATTGCAATGAAGGTGAATCATTACAAAACGTAATTCAGACGAGCGCAGACGCCGGCAGATAGTAGTTGTATTAACAAGTTATTTACGATTTCGTTACCTTCAAAAATATAATCTGAATTGCCTTCCATTTGGCGACAAATTAATGAATAAAAGTTGCAGATCTGTATGACATAAAAGTAACGACAGCAAAAACACAGCAGATCGATTTCACAAAAAATATTTTTGGAAGCCAGTTAAAAAATATCGCCAACATTCTGATTAGAGCATACAAGACCGTCTAATCAAACACCACTTGCGAATAGTGCAATCAAAAATTCAGCTTTCATAAAATTTGAAAGAGAAATTTCTCTTTTTTTATTTGGGGATTGTACTAGGCTTAAAATCGGTACAAGTTTAAAATTGAGCGCTGTAACGAAATTTGTTTCGGGATTTTGTATAGATAGGCAAGCCGTACGGATGTATATTTTTTTGTACGCGCACTCATAATTTTAGTTTAAGCAATTTCTTTTATAAACAAATGAGCGTAACGACATTATTATGTTTTATTAAATAGATTGATTTTTTTGGAATGGTTTTTAAAGAATCCAAAAAACTAACGGCCTATTTCAATAAGCAATCTCAATTAATTTTTACCGATCTGAGATTGTATTTGCGATCTAAAAATACGAAAAAGCGTTTATTCTCATATACTAATATTAATTAAAAAATCTAACTCGATCTACCGATAGATCTCTATCAGACCTACGATTTGATATTGAAACCAACCATAAGTACGATCATAACATACATAACGACCGTACTTCTTAACGACAACTCTAAAAATCTTGTTCTGTAACTTCTCTGGATAAAAACGAAAATGAAAATTTCTTTATTGTGAGTATTAATGCGATCGCTTTGTCGTATTATGCAAACAACGAATATTCAAATAATAAAGCCCGTTAATTAAAGTGATTATTAAAATTTTTCTCATTAGCGTAAATTAATTAAAACCTATTAAAATTGGTGGAGGTAATCTTTATTTTAAATTCCGTCCATCATAATCATTACATACAATAATGGCATACTGTATATATTAATGTATATAATCATTTCAATCATTTATCAAGAAATAACATACCAATTTTTTAAAGAGATCATTTTCTATTACCCTTCTTATATATAACTTTAAATTACCTAAGCATATTATGTCAGGCCAAAAAAAAAATGAAACTAACCACTCAACAACACAACACACAAATTTGTACTCTAAGTTATTGAAGAAATTTTTGTTAAAATATAAACATACACAAAGAAATTTTATTATGTATGCACGTTTACAATGTCGGAAGTTAAAAATCGTAGTCAAGCCTAAAATAAACACCATGAAAACGGGAAATGAAAACTTCGGATCACTTTTAAACATATTTCGCGTGCGCTTTGGCATCATACTCAAAATTCATAAGTATGCAGAAGTAATGCAGAGGTTTATATTCTTTTTTTTTTAAAGGATATTAGGAATTACTAATATTCCTCTCGCCCCTCCAAATAAGCTCGAAACTGGCGTTAGGAGTGGGTACGACAATAGCCCAAGGGGGTCAGGATGGAACCCTCGCCTCTCGCGTCAACGGATCGAAGTCGGACCTTGCACCCTTGAGCTATTGAGGCTTCAATATTATAAATTAAAAAAATGAGAAATCGTCTATTTACGTTCACACTGCCAATTTAAAATGCGAATCTTAATTTGATTTAAGTCTGTAAATCCTTTGTTGCTACAACGCGTGGCCCGGATTAGTAGTCTATTATTGAAGTGAAACTTCTATAGAATCGTTGTGATTTGAAATCGTGCAACGGAAAAACGACAGACACAAATACAAAAATGTGTAGGAATGAATGAGACAGAAATATACATACTATTTTATATTATCGGTCTCTCTTCTTTGCGCCATGCTTTAGTGAGCCAGAGCAAGAGAGCAAATGTCGGTATATATATATATATACATATATATATATATATATACATATATATATATATATATATATGTATGCGGCTGCGTATTACATTACATATATTCGTCTCAACCTTTTGTCGATTTACTAAAGTTTCACTTCTATCGTGTGTGAATCTCACACACACACCTATTTTCATCTAATTTCTTGATAAACTCTTTGATAATGTTTTCTTCTCATAAAGAAAACATCTCATTTATGCTCATTTGTTTTTAGGTCAAGTAAATGAGATTAAGATAGAAAATGCTTTATGTTTTCGCTTTCACAAACCTCAAATATTCACACCGATTCAGTAATACATCTCTCTCAAAGTTTCATAGCTGTTTTCATCGTTTCTGATAAACTGTAAGATAGCCTTGTTTTCGAATACGTTGTTTTGAACAAAGGCCCTAATGTTCTGAGGCAAAATTCCAAGTTTAAGATGTTCTGTTTATTTGATGAATTTTGTTGGTAAATGCAAGAATGTATTATAATAAGAATTCCTTAATAAGTTACTATTAAAATATAAACCATGGGTTACTGAATAAGATTTAAAATATAAAGCTTATTATTCCGTTAATAAATATATTGCAGATAATGTGGCATAGAATTAATATACGTTGAGTTTCATGCGGGATATATATCTTAATTGTACATTTGACAAATGTAATGTGATTATTTTTGAAAAGAGTAACGTAGAGTTTCTTGCCGTTTCTTCTCTGCAGAACCTACCTCCGAATCGGCGGTAGCTTCAATTAGGCGGACATAACAGATTGTATATTTGACGATTCAAAATAAAAGCCTATTTAAATATTTTGAGTTTGAGTTTGAGTTTAACAGCTGACTTCATCTTCTAAAAAAAAATGGATTTAGAGATGGCATATAATTGGTGACCAGTCCACTGCCAATTCACCATGCCGATTCTTTGGGCTAAGTGGTAAGTTCTTTTGTTTTAATTTATTTGGAGAGCCGATAGCCATTGGAGCATACCAATTCTCGAGTGGAGGAATCGGTAAGCCTAGTCCCTCCAGCTCGGTGGACAGATGACTTTAAAAAGTTAGGTTGGATGGGAACAACAGAAGACAAAGTATTGTGGCGTACTTTGAGAGAGGCCTATGTGCGGAAGTTTACTGATAAAGGCTAAAATAATTATGAAGTTCTCATAACATAAAGAGTTTTATGTATAATATTATATTCAATGAGAAAACAAGTTACAAACAATATTGGGAGGGAACTGAATAGGACAAATAGACTCCAAATTTGGAGGTATTACTTACCCGTTCAAAGAGACCTTCTCATGCCATAAAATAGGCGACACGTTAAGTCAATACCGAGCAAAAAAAAAACTTATCGTGATTAGAAACCTAGTCACAACATTAAAATTATTTGATTGATAAAATTTTAACAAATAATTTGAAATCATTTTATATAAGTAACATTTCTTAGAATTGGTCGGAAAACACAGAACACTAATATCTGAATCCCGAACAGGTATTGTAAATGTCGCAGCGCACTTTGCTGGCAAATTATAGTGAGCCAAGAGGATTCAAGCGCTTCGTCGTGGTTTCAATGATTTTATTTCCTAGCCCGATCTGGATTTCAAATTGATTAAAATAAAACTACTAGTGAAGCTAAATTTACATAGCTTTTGTTGTGAAATATAATAATTCATCAAGCTTATAAATTGCACTGGAACTGTACAAGTTTTTCTTTTTTAATAAAAGTCTGTATCAACCGGAATCCAATACTTAATAAAATTGTATATCGTGTCGCATTGCTACTGAAGCTTAAATACCAGTAGCGACCTTTTTCAGTCTTGATGCTTGTATTTTGCTTTGCTTCTTGATGTTTTAGTTGAGTGTGGAGCGCTTACTCGTAATATTATTACTTTTTATAATTTTGTATACGATTAAGTTGGCAACAACAACCCACATGATGATAAGTGGTTGTCGTAGCCTATAAGCGCTTGCAGCACAATTTATTTGTAAGTGTCACTAAAGCGTTGCCAACCCCGATATATTGGTTCTTAAATCTCCTTTGACCAGTAATTTCACAAGCTATAGTGTCATTCAAACCGAAACACAGAAATGCAAAATACATTACTACTTTGAGATAAATTATCTAACACTGTTGTGTATCTACCTAGTCGTCCTCATGTATTAAATATATAATACAAATCATTTAAGGATCCAATCCGATATTCTTCGTCATCTCTTGAGGATTTTATTATATAAAATGCTTTTTGATTGATACGATTAATGTCCTGTAAAGTTAGCTCCAATTTAGCAAATAAATTGATGAATTTGAGATGACTCAAAAATAAAATGCAAATACTGTCGGGGCAAATTGAAGGAAATCGACGCCATTTCTCATTTTCATGAAACAAGGCACGTATTCGTAATTCCAGAAGGTATTCGACGAGTCACAATGCTGTTCGGACAAATTATAGTTGGACGAGAGGACACGGGTGCTTTGTCGAGTTTCCACTTTTATTACTAACCGCGATATCCTTGTTTCACATTGTTTCAAAACTGTTTGTTGTCTAGACTTAATTTTATCGTTACAGAAATAGTGCGAACATTTCGTAACGGGGAATGTTTTAATGAATTTTATTCTATGTACATTAAGAAAATGTAAAGCTTATTTCGTATTACTAATCTTTCATCATTTACTTTTGTCGTGCATTTTTTTTGTTGTTCGTGTATCTATTGAGAAGATTTTGAAGATACGAGGAACAAGTGATTATACAACCTCAAATTATTTAGTATAGCCTAGCTATTTTCGTTATACTATAAAAAAATAGTATGTACATAATATCACTATAAGCTGTTTTTTAATTTGCCACCTTTGGGATGGCGATGAAAAAACACAAAACTTTCAGTATAGTCATAAAAATAAAAAATCAAAATCAAAGCTATTTTTATTCTAGTAGACTTTTGAATCATAAAATTAAAATTATATCTATTGTAATTATTATTAATAAATAAATCTCAATCACAACATGTTATTTGATTTTAAAAAATGTAATGAAAGCATCTAATATCTACACATACATAGTTATATATTTTTGCACGCTACTTAGTTGATTTAATCCCTTCTTCGGTGTAAATCTTATACTACCGAGAAGCCTTGAAGTATAAAGAGAGGGGTCAAAAGTGACGACGGTCGTAAAGCCCTTGCCGTCTAAGACTTTCAGAGACTTATTTTTCACGAGGGAAGCATCTTTAAAACATGGCTTATCTTAGAGGATAGTGAAGTCATGAATGTGGTCGTTATTTCGAAGGTAATTTTAAGAGAACGTATACGTTTATGTGTTAAGGATCAGATTACGTATTGAAGTGTATCAAACATCTACAATGTTATATAATTACTCATTCACTATATTTTTATTTAATTTTATTGAAACAGGAAAAATTACAGCTTATATTAAACGAACAACAAATAATAAATAAATAAATAAACGCTACACACTCAACGGCCCCCATTAGGATAGTGATATCCTGTGTCGGGGTCCGGAAACATTCACAATGACAAGGACAAATACACCCAGACCGGAAAATATGCTTGCATGGTCAATACAAACATACTATGTTCCGAGCGGGAATCGAACCCGCGACCTGTGGCGTTTAAGGCAGGTTCGCTACAATGTAATGTTCAATGTTTTTTTTCAATGTTTTACATATATTACTTTTCCTTTACGTTTCAATTCAATGTTTTACATATATTACTTAAAACTAAAGCCACTTATAAGTTTTCACAAATAAATCGTAATTATGAAAAAAACATCAATTAGTTCACATTAAAAAGTTAGATATAAAGTAATTTTAAAGAATTGCTATTTTTAAACTAGTTTTTATTTGGTAGAACCAGTACTATTAAAGAATAGGTCTACTTTTTGGTCAACGCATATTTTATTGAATGCTTCAAAAGTCGTATTGAGAAAGGCGTTGCGTCTGAAGTTTGTATGTACACATTGTGTGCTCAGAATAGTAGGGTATCTGCGGAATTTGGCAGGTACATTTAAAGACAGCTTTGCTAGAATTTTATGACAATTAACTTTATTATTAAAGATATTCATTAAATATGTTATATCATTCATATCTCTGCACTTTAATCTTTTTATCTTTTGTTCAAAGAGTACGCAGTATGACTCTTATAGCATAAAAGAATACCACACGTCATGTATTATTATTCGGTATGTACTCGTTTATAACAGTATAGATAAGAAAATATAAAATTTTAGATTACTTTAACTTACCTCGATACGTAAAGGACGATTACAAACTGATATTTAATAAGATTCCAAGAACAGCCATGTACCAAAAGAACTGCAGTGCGATGTGTGTTAAAGTATTTAATGCAATTCCCCAAACCTTTAAGATATTGCCAGCTAACAAATTTAAAAGTACACTAAAAAAATGGCTTATAGAAAACGCATTTTATACAGTTGAGGAATTTCTACAAAAAAAGTCTTAATATATCTTGTTGTTATTGTACCAATTGTATAATTATTAATAATGGAACGCAATTAATTTACTTTTATTCATTTTAAAGCATAAATTTTATTAATTTTAAAAATGTTATATAAAAATATCTTAAGATTTGCATGCCTATAAATCGGCAAAACATTGATACCACTAATATAATTATGTCCAACAACGAATGTAACATGTTTTATGCAAATAAACAATTATTATTATTATTATTATTACATCTACCATGACTTTTCTACAGATTGATGATTTTAATATTGGTGAGAAGCATTTCCGAACCTGGCTGGCTTGAACATGACACATACATTTTCGTTTTTTGTTTGATGACTTTGTGTTTCAACCTTCAAATATTTACACCCTAACTAAAGAGGGTAGGGCGTCCTACTCTTGGATTAACAATTCACTTGTGATACTTGTGACACCGTTGTAGCGTTGTGGGTAGCGAATCTGCCTTTAGGCTCGACTTTTGCGGGTTCGATTCCCGCTCGGACAGATGTTTGCATTGATCTTACACATATCTGTTCCGCACTGGGCGTTTGTTCTTGTTGGTCTCCCCGCCGTGCCTAGGAGAGCAAGTTAAGCTGTCGGTCCCGATTGTTATCATATGATATCTGATAATAATCGGTAACTCTTGATAAGTAAATTGCTCTTATACAATAAGTTACAGATTTGCTCTAAGGATTACGGAGTTCAGATGGCAATCGCTCTGTGTAAAAACTAGTAATCTATCACATTTGGACAAGAATAATAACCAAACCCTGTGTAAATACTCGTATGGTACCGGGAATAATGCTAGGTTGAAGAAGACTTGTGATACCGCAAGCATCTTTGAGGTATTTATAACACTTATCGATGTTTTTCTTTGCAGCTGCTCAAGAGGTGATTATCTGAAAGTGTACTCGGAAGTTGGGACTCACGGTCCCGGACCACCTGGTATCAATGAATATTCATCATGGTCAAGGATCTTATGTGGCAACAGGGCTGATTCACCACCACCTTTATATTCCCATGGGCCCATGATGGTATTAGAATTTCATACTGGGGAAAAGCCATCGAATGCATCTGGTTTCATTGGCACATACAAGTTTATAGATAGACGTAAGTATTTAAACATTAAAATCTTATTTTATGTCACTTTTTTATGTGACAAGTTGAACAGCAAGCATACGGCCCACATGATAGTAAGCAGTAGCCTATAAGCGCTCGTAACACCATTAGTAGGTACGTAGCGCTCACGCGTTGCCAACCTCGAGATATTGGTTCTTGAATCTCCTTTGCACCTCAACAAGCGTACATTGCCCTTCAAACCGGAACACAGTAATGACTAAGCACTACTATTTGGCGGTAGAGTATTTGAGACTGCGGTGGTACCTACCTAGCCGGCCTCTTGCAACAAAAGACAGTGTGACTGATTGCACTGGTGGAATAATCTCTGCTGTGAAAGAGATTATCCCAACAGCGGGCGATATGGTAGTCACGTCCCGACGCCGGTAAAACTAATAACACATTTTAAATAAAACCTAGCTCTATAACTAGAACCTAACTCTTGATTTTGACATAGTCCATGTATTCAAGTTTTCAATTGTAAAATATATATTATTTTATCAAATACTTCGTCGCCGCGACGGCGCCAAAGCCAAACTGGATTTATGCTCGAGTTTTCTTGACACCTAGAAATAGAAGTCGTATCAATAGCACAAACATAATTTGTTCACTATTGTTGTTAGAATACTACAATTTAATATTAAATTCTCGTCAGAAAAGTCATTACTATAAAATTTAATTTTAACTATTAAGTATTTATATTACTTATGAAATTATATTTATTAAAAAGTTCGCTTTTGATGCAGATGAATATTTAAAAGATTAATAAAGTAAAACAGTAAATACTGAAAACTGTACATTTTAACCTCAAGGCAAAATAATCAAAAATCCAATAATAGAAAAATAAAAATTGTATCTTTTTTATTTGTATCCAAATTGTTATCTTTTAAACTAATGAAAGTATTTTATTTCAAAGGAAACTTCGAGACGGACGGAGTTAAGGTCACCGACACACCATGCGACTATGTGTTTACTTCGCAAGCGAATAGACCCACACACGGACGCCTTTACAGCCCTAGATACCCCTCCAGTTATCCTAGTAACGTGAGATGCAACTATTATTTTCACGCAAGGTAAAACTTTTGAACGATAAAATCAAAACATTTTACGGGCGGATTCAGACTAGCGTTTTTACGGTGGTTTCCTGGGGCGTGTCGGCGCTCGAACTGATGCAATGGTGGCGAGTGTCGGTTGTATATTATTCCAAAATTATTACACGCTAATACGAGCTTATACGCACCTATACGAGCGTCGAATAATAAGCTTATAAGCTCGCATAAAGCACTAGTCTGAAACTACCGTGAAACTTCCAAAAAGATAAGGATCTGAATTCAGCTAATTTTTTGGTATGTATGCTATTTTATTATTATTATATTTTCTTTTGCTGCTTATGAGCCGATTTTGGGGAATATATTTACTTATGAGGCGAATTAATTTGTCTATATATTTTTATATTGATTAATTATATTAAAATATTAGAAATATCTATAGATAGGCGTTTTAATGATGCTATCCAATGTTCGAAGAAAAGGGTTAAATATACGAAATAAACGAAAATACGAAAAAATTATTAGTAAATATATTTCGAATTGAAAAGGTATTTTAGTAAATTGTTTTCCTATTATTAAATTCAATTAACATTATATTGTTACAGTAAATGAAACCGGTGTAGCAAAGTATTTATATACAATTATAATTGCAAATAGTATACGAGATACAATTGCGAGTTTTCGTTTATTTATGTAAATAAACGCATTCAAGCGTGCATTAATTTCAACGTTCATAACATTTGGTCAAAATTACTCTCCACGGTTAAATTGGTTGCATCAGCCGGGACACGTTTAATTATTATAAACTAGATTTATCTCGCGAAATATCACGGGAGTGATGAAACAAATTCTATGATTCCGTTGGCTTCTAGGGAATTTTCTTCGTTAATTTATATGTTAAATGTATAATCCTTCCTATTATTATAAATAGTAGTAGCTCCTCCTGTATCTGTTTGTCTTTCACGCTAAAACTACTGAACCGATTTATTGGTACACAGATAGTCTAGAGCCTGAGAAAGGACATAGGCTACTTTTTAATGCGTAAAAGAGGTGTTAGGGGTTGAAAGGAGGGAAATTGGTATGGAAGTATCGTCATTTTTAGCTTGAAACTTTATTTTAGACTGTTGATTCGATATAAATAAATATGACATTCAAAGTTTGTAAAAGTTTTACCCCCAAGGGTGTAAAATAAGAATAAGGAATATAGGATAAAAGTTTGTACATATTCCCCATAAGTAAAGTTTATGTGAATAGGTTACACGCGGGCAAAGCCACTGGTAAAAGCTAGAAAATATTGAAATTCAATTATGTTATTGTTGTGTTAATTTTTTTACAGAAAACATGAAAGAATCAAATTGATATTCGAAGAGTCGTATTTACAGAAAGGAGATGAAAGGTATGATTAAAATTTGATGGATTAAATCGTAATTAGAACGAATAAAATTTTATTTTTTCATGACGGTTGGTAAACAAGCATACAGTCTGCCTGATGGTAAGCAGTTATGAACCTATGAACGCTAGCAATCCTTGAAGTATCATATGTGCGTTGCCAACCCAGTCCAGGAGAGAGCGTCCAGAAGGGAACAAAGGAATAGTGTGTGGGAGTTTGGGCCTCCGGCGCTCTCATTCATCGCACGAAACGCAACAGTAACTACTGATACTGTTAGTTTACGCCGATTTTCTGTAAGATGGTAATACTTCTTGGTCGAGCCGGCCCATTTGTGATGAGAAAAGCTCGCATGTCGTAGTGCCCTACTACTACTAAATGTACTTTTTACTTATATAATGTATGTATACTTTTTTATGTGTTTGTTTCAGTTGTTTGAATCGTGCTGATATTATCAAAGTGTTTGATGGGAAAATTACTGGTGCACCGGTCATTGCGATGCTCTGTAATGAAATTGTAGGTGAGAATAAAATCTGCTTTGATAAAAAATCAACGCTTTATTAACGTTGTAGCACAGTGTTAATGTGAGTTTGTACTGTCGAAACATAATGTACATAAATACATGTTGAAAAGTCTGTTGTTAATGTATCAAACAGCAATACGAACATATTGCTTAGACTAAGAATCTCATGGACGAAGCCATTCCCTGTTGCCGCTCTTGTAACCTTATTTCAATCTTTTGAAATGATTGAATAAAAGTTTGAGCGATCTTAAATTTGAATCCGTATAATCTTCTTTGAATACTTCATCAGATATGTTGCGCACATGAAAATATTGACGCAAATACCTCGCCAGTTTTATAATCACAATATTATTAAACGTTTTATTTTCATTGACACAATCATTAAAGGTACCGGCCGCCATATGACAAACAAAATGTCGTTCCTCTGTTGGCAGCTTTAAGAGTAAACGAGGTCTGTAAACATTAATGAAACTCGTAGTTTTTACTAAAATAATTTAACACCCGACCCGTACAAGGATATATGTTTAGTAAATATTTACTTTGTATTACACATATTTATTCACGTGTATTACAGCATTTGTATACAGAGATAGTGATATAATAAGTTTTTTTTTGGTTGATTAACCTCTTTAAGCTGATTTTAATAATAAATATTTTATCTTACGATTGATTTTAATTTTATTTTAAATTCATTTTTGTGTAAATTTTGAAACAACTTTGACTATTTTATTTGCATAGGTTATGGTTTTGGTCTAAATTTGGAATGAATTGAGTAGAATTTCTTTTTTTTTTTTTTTATGTTAGAACAAGCATACGGCACACCTGATGGTAAGTGGCTGCCGCAGCCTATGAGCGCTTGCAGCACCATTAGTAGGTGCCACTCACGCGTTGCCAACCTCGAGATATTAGTTCTTAAATCTCGTTGGCCCAGTAATTTCACTAGCGTACAATGCCCTTCAAACCGGAACACAGTAGTGCCTAAGCACTACTATTTGGCGGCAGAATATCGGACACTGCGGTGGTACCTACCTAGCTGGCCTCTTGCAACAAAAGACCTACCACCAGTGTGACTGATTGCACTGGTGGAATAATCTGTGTTGTGACAGAGGTTATCCCAACAGCGGGCGATGGGGTCGTCACAACCCGACGCCTTTATTTCTAAAAGTATATGAGCTTATTACCCGCGATTGTACCATAGAATTAATAATAAAGTCAAGTTAATTGTTTTTAAAAGACTCCGAATATATTTATAATGATACATAACCTAGTGAATACCCTGTGTTTTACTGGAACTTTCTTGGCAATCACGACAAATAGTTTAAGAAGCACTTAATCTGTCTGTCCGTGCAGATAAACTTTATATGCCACAACTTTCTTTTGTTTCAAAACCCAGAAGGGTTGTTGTTTTTGTCGTGATGTCATCGGTATTAAATTCTTTGAAATATGAATTTCCGTAAATACTTTCTTTATTAGAAAATTATAAAAAAATGTATTCCCAAATATTTAGCGGAAAAGAAACATTTTTGTTTTAAATTTAAATTAAATTTTAAATTTAAATTAAATAAAAACTCAATAGCTCAACCGTTAACACCAGAATATTAGCAATAACTTGAAAAAGCATTCGCTAATATTGTTTTATAAAATAAATTACATGTAAAAAAGGTGTGTGTGAGATTCACACACGATAGAAGTGAAACTTCAGTAAATCGACAAAAGAATGAGATGAATATATATAACAACATGTAAAAATATTCACAAACACTGTTAAATAATAACACACCACGCTGACTTCTTAGTAAAAAGCTGTAAAAGGCAGCCGCATACAGTGTACAGTAGTATTAGCTCACGTGCTTTTCACATATACTAACACACATTAAATGCTCAAATACAAGCAAGTATTAAACAGTGTGCAATATACATACACACCGACATTTGCTCTCTCGCTCTCGCTCACTAAAGCATGGCGAAAAGAGGAGAGACCGATAAAATAAAATAGTATGTATATTTCTGTCTCATTCTTCCTATACATTTTTGTATTTGTGTCTCTTACCTGTCGTTTTTTCCGTTGCATCTGGTTTGAGATCACAACGATTCTAAGGATGTTTCACTTCAAAAATCTTTGAAATAAATAATCATTCAACTTATAGGATACGAAGTTTTATCAACGGGACCAGAACTTTTAGTTCAATTTACTGCGAACTCAAATATGCCAGGACAAGGTTTTAAAGCGAGCTACCAATTCTTGATGGAGGATAACACAAGCACAGGTTTAGTAAGCATTTTCTGTAATGTTAAACTATATGCGTAAGACCATGTTTTCGACGTGAATAGAAAGGATTATTACTGAGAAAGTGTTAACCTCACACAAATTATCGTAAGTAGCAGTATAGATCAGTTAACCAGTCTAACGATTAATCTAAAACTAACTAAAGTTGGCGGCACGTACAATACATTTTTATAGTGCACATGTGTAGTGTATCCGAATTAAGGCGCGCGGTTTGACGTAACTTTATACGTAAAATGGATAGTCTTTCTAGCTTTTTCTTTTTTGGGGGTCAACTTTATGGACGAACTCACAATTATTATAATTTATTGCGTGATTATTATTAACTTCATTAGTTAGTCGAATCTAACGGACCTGTATTATCTATAACATAAACATTCTACTAGTATTATAAAATATGTGAAAGTTTCTGTCTTTCACGCAAAAACTATGGAATTAGTATGAATTAAATTTGCTACGCACATAAGTTATTACCTATAGGTATTACTTTTAACATATAGGTGCTACTTTTCACCCCGGAAAAATGTTAGGTTCCCGTGGGATCATCAAAAAACTACATAACGCGAGTGGAGCCGCGGGCACAACTAGTACGTAATAAAATTTAAGAGTCGGTTGTTATTGTATAGTTGAATTTACGCCATATACGTTTTAAATTAACATAAAATGGTAAAAATCATTCAGTTTTCGAAGAGAAAAGTGCTGGTCGAACTTTTAATGTTTCTCCTACATTATAAAATCACAGGTGACCTCACTATAATATCCCACCACATAATCTTAGTCTTGGTCATAGTACTTAATATCTAAAGGAACTGCCATCGCCAAGACGAATTATACTACATTTAAAATTATTTATACAGAAACTACGTCTAGAAGGAGCTCTTAAAAATAACTTTTTTGTTATTAATTATGTATTATTAATTAAGTTTATGTGTAAAATTATTGAACAATTCTTCTTCTAGATATTGAAAACAACAAAAAACCAGGGTTCAATGATGGAATGCCTGCAATGGGACCAGCAGTCAGCGCTGCTAGTGAGTCATATTTTGTTTTTATTGTGTTATATAGTATATAAGAGTGTATGACACCGTTGTGGTGTTGTGTGTTCATTACCCCGACACAGAGCGATTGCCATCTGAACTGCGCAACCAGTAACTCATTGGATAAGAGCAATTTACTTATCTAGAGTTAACGATTATTATCAGATGTTATGTGATAACAAACCAGATCGAAAACTTAACGTGCTCTCTGAGGCACGGCGAGGGGGTTCCACAAGGACAAACGCCCACACCGAAACATGTTCGGAATCTGTCCGAGCCCACAACGTCACAACGATGTAGTATAATAAATATGACTGTAAATATAATGTCTAACTTATTACTAAATAAATTTGATATTTTATATTTACCAATACCTTTTTTTTTGACACCGTTGTGGCGTTGTGGGTAGCGAGTCTGCCTTAAGCCTCGACGGTTGCGGGTTCGATTCCCGCTCGGAGCAGATGTTTGTATTAATCGTACAGACATGTTTTCCGGTCTGGTTGTGTTTGTCCTTGTCATTGTGAATGTTTCCGGACCCCCGACACAGGAAATAATTATTCTAATGGGGGCCGTTGAGTGTGTAGCGTTTATTATTTATTATTGTTTATTATTATTATCAACTAAACTATTGCGTAGGTCCTCTTATAATTTGGTAAGTATGTTATATAATATAATTTAGAAGTTCCAATAAGCTTTATCGATTTCGGGAGGAAGGTTGAGTTATGGATTTCTAGTGACCCTTAGTAATAAACTGTGATATTAAGATGATGAAGGGTAAGTATATTTAATGGAAGGGTAAAAATTCTGCAAAAGAAAATATTTGTTACCTTATTCGTTTAATTTTAGCACAAAAATACTTGTGGAGTATCATTTATTAACCCATTCCCTGTCCATTGTTAAACAATTGAAATTATCATTATTTAATGATTCCTGGGACAGGTAACATGTTTAAATCGAAATTGAATCATATTTATTAATATTTGAAAAATATACATTTCAACAATCACAAATCCCAAATTTATAGTTTAGATTAACAAGATATTTGTATTAACAACATAGGCATGTGTTCCGGTATGGGTGTGTTTGTCCATGTCCTTGTGTATGTTTCCGGAACCCCGACACAAGATATCTCTATCCTAATGGAAGCCGTTGAATGTGTATTGTTTTGTTGTTAAAGTAACATTTAATCAAGCGTCTTTCTCGTCAATACTTTCAGCGTCATCCTGTCATCAAG
The DNA here is from genome assembly GCA_023373885.1 of Hestina assimilis. Lineage (NCBI taxonomy): Eukaryota > Metazoa > Arthropoda > Insecta > Lepidoptera > Nymphalidae > Hestina > Hestina assimilis. The sequence goes on from CM041750.1 coordinate 10,166,887, forward strand.
TATTCAGGTCCGATAAGAGCAGAGGCGGTAAATTGATCTCTCCTCTATACCCTTCGCCGTATCCACCTAAAACGCAATGTCATTATGACTTTCTGGCGAGGGGTAGGGAACGCGTGAGATTAGTCTTCGAAGACTTCAGCTTACAGCGAGTTACGGGAAGCATTATTGAGTGAGTTGGATTTTTCTTTATAGTTAACATAATGGGCTTCTTTATAATAGTGTACATGTGGAATAAGTAAAATCAAGTATAACATGAATGACCCAGTTCTTTTTTAAATCTTCACTAGTATTATAAATGCAAATGCAACTGTCTCTCTGTCTGTCGTGCTTTCACGCCAAAACTACTGAACCGATTTAAAAAAAAATCAGAGTTTGTATTAAAATAGTTATTCACTCTAGCGAAGCCGCTGGCAGAAGCTAGTTTAAAATATGAATGTATATGAATTATATCACGTTGTGGTGCAACGGTAGCGACCCTGCCTTAAGCGCCACAGGTCGCGGGTTCGATTCCCGCTCGGAGCAAATGTTTGTGTTGTCCATACAGGCATGTGTTCCGGTGTTTGTGTATGTTCTGGGCCCCCAACACAGGATATCACTTCTTTGCCGCCATAAACTTACTATATAAAAATTATTATATATTGTCGGTAGGACCTTCCTTATGCACAAAATTTGAAAGCAATTCAAAGAGTTCTACACTCTAGTTTAGTACTGAGTACTATGCTGACTACTATGTGTATACTACACTTATAATGTTTTTATATAGTTAAAATATATATCTTTATCCTACACTCAACCTGTTTTATGATGTCAAATTTTAGAAGATCATTATATTACAGGCTTCATAAATAAGATTAATTGCAATTTCTAAAAGATATTACACGCCGACACGTTGCCTCCACATTACAGGAGGGCTGGTTTATTTTACCCTAAAGAATCGAGTTTGCGATTCGGTGGGGAAATGCTGCTAGCATTTTGCCATTATTCCACGTGGACATAATTTGTACAGTTGTAATTATTAAAAAAATTTTTAGAAAACAAAAAAACACGGACTTCAAAACTAAGAAGTAAAAAAAATAATTTTACAATAGAAGTCGGTGCAATATGTGACGATGTTTTACTTAGTACTTAACGATTAATGTTAATAACATCAGCATAATCAGCTGTAGTGCACCTGATCCCTAAAAAGGCAACCGCTCGGATCCGTCCAATTATAGGCCAATTGCCATTACCTCCTTGTTCTCGAAGATAATGGAGTCCATTATCAACTGCCAGCTCCTGCGGTATCTAGAGGAGCACCAGCTGATTAGCGACCGCCAGTACGGTTTTCGTCGTGGTCGTTCAGCTGGTGATCTTCTAGTTTACCTGACACATAGATGGGCGGAAGCAGTTGAGTCCAAGGGGGAGGCATTAGCGGCCAGTCTGGACATAGCGAAGGCCTTCGATCGGATAAGGCACAAGGCGCTTCTTTCGAAGCTTCCTTCCTATGGGCTTCCTGAGAAATTATGCGAGTGGGTCACCAGCTTTTTGGCAGATCGGAGCATCAAGGTCGTTGTCGACGGTGCATGCTCTGACTTAAAACCCATTAATGCTGGTGTCCCGCAAGGCTGCGTACTGTCCCCTACTTTGTTTCTTCTGCATATCAATGACATGTTGGAAATTTCCAACATTCATTGCTATGCGGACGACAGCACTGTAGATGCTTTATACACCGGCCGCGCTAATATTTCTCGGGAAAACGTCATTGAGTGCCGGAACAAACTTGTGTCTGAAGTCGAGACTACATTGACCAAAGTCTCGGACTGGGGCCGACTAAATTTAGTCCAATTCAACCCCAAGAAGACACAAGTTTGCGCGTTAACCGCTAAAAATTCACCATTTGTCGTATCTCCTCGTTTTGAGAACACTCCCTGGCTGCCACAGCTAGTATCGGAATACTTGGTGTCGACATTTCGAGCGTCGTTCAGTTCCGCGATCTTTTGGAAGGAAAGGTCAAATTGGCCTCTAAAAAGCTTGGTGTGCTCAGCAAGGCGAGGCACTACTTCACGTCGGCTCATCTCCTGAAGCTCTACAAGGCGCAAATTCGACCGCACGTGGAGTACTGCTCTCACCTCTGGGCGGGAGCTCCCCAGTACCAGCTACTTCCAATTGACCGCATCCAACGTAGAGCGGCTCGAATTGTCGAAGATCAAGCCCTTTCCGATCGGCTTGATCCTATGGCATTGCGTAGAGATGTCGGATCACTCTGCATCTTCTATCGCATATATCACGGGGAATGTTCTGAGGAATTGTTTGGATTGATCCCGCCGGCTGAATTTCACCATCGGATATCGCGACAAAACTCTAAATTCCATCCCTACCACCTCGATGTCTGGAAATCCACAACAGCGCGATTTAGAAGACATTTTCTTCCTCGCACAACCACTCTGTGGAATCAACTTCCTCCGGCGGTCTTCCCGAACCGATACGACTTGGGAACCTTCAAGAGAAGAGCGTATTCTTTCCTTAAAGGTCGGCAACGCGCCTGCATGCCTTCTGGTGTTGCAGATGTTCATGGGCGGCGGTGATCGCTTAACATCAGGTGAGCCTCCTGCCCGTTTGCCCTCTTACATAAAAAAAAATAAAAATCAGTGGTACATACATAAAAAAAAAATACCAATCGAATTGAGAACCTCCTCCTTATTGAAGTTTTTTTATTTTTTTACCATGATGGTGGCAAACAAGCGTACGGCCCGCCAGATGGTAAGCGGTAACCGTAGCCTATGGACGCCTGCAACCCCAGAGGAATCAATACTTTCGTCTTAATCTACGATAGATCATTATGCTAGTTGATTTTAATATAAAAAAATATTTTTGGCAAGAACAATAACAGTCCCTATGCCAATACACATAAAATACGCTACGGTTTTTGTAGAGTGATAATAAACAGCAGCCGGTACAACGGTTCGGATTTATAGTTCATCGATATAGCCACAGACCGCTTAGTTGTTTCGTTTCAAAACCTCGGTGTGACCGCAATGAGTAAATAGCTAAGTGCTGAGAAGTCAAATCACTTTTTAAATTGACTTTATGCCATCGAAAAGTAAAGAGTTCGACCGGGGAAGTACTATCGTCTCCCAGAAAATTCGACGTCAAGTAACAGTCGCATTTCGTGCGATTACTGCGAGCGCCGGAGACCCAATCCCCCACACACTCCTTTTCTCCCTTCTAATCGCTCCCTCCTGGACTGGGTTCGCAACGCACATATGATACTTCAAGTATCGTAAGCCTTAACAGGCTCTGGTGACTGCTTATCATATACTTGTTTCTCAACCGTCATGAAATAAAAAAAACCAGTCTCACATCTTGCGTTGTGCTACTACCTGAGATCTCATTTAAACCATGATTGAAACTTTGCGATTGCACGACACTAAAATATTTTAATTAGTAGAATATGTTGCCATTTTTGTAGTGATAAACTTGTAAAATAATTAAAATTGTTTGATATTAAAACAGCCAATAAAAAAATTTAAATAGGACATGTGGTCAAATCTTAGTAAGTAGTGTATTTATTTAAAAAAATGTATACCGGGTTTCTTCAACGATAACTATCAGTGATTAGCACGACATTATAGGTCTAACACGACAACATTTATAGGTCTCCCACGAGTTGCTAACCTCCAGATATTGGTTCTTAAATCTCCGTTGCTCCAGTCATTTCACTAGCCACAGTGTCCTTCAAACCGCAACACGGTAACCCAAAACATACTACTGCTTTGCGGTAGAATAACTGACACAGCGATGGTATCTACCTAACCGGCATTTTGCAATAAGAAGCCTACCACCAAGTATTATCAGAAATTAATCATGTGGTTCGTTTTTCGCCCTATGAATCGAGATTGCGATTCAACGGGGAAATGAAGCCAACCATTCCCCGTGGACATTTGTAAAATTTACAGTTGTAATTATGTGTCTATGTTGTAATATAGTTATCAATAAGTAAACAATTTGTTGTTTTATACATGAATAAAATAATATTTTTTATATAAATCCTAGAGACTGAAATGTAATTGTTGTTTGCCTGACCACAAATGCCGCGTCACTGAATTGCATTCGATTCTGGCGATTTAGTCACATCTCTCATGCAGTAAATGAACTACTAACCACATAGCATTGATTATAAAGTGTACGTATATTTTTTATGGTTTATTTTTAACACTAACTAATATAAATTGTTTTCACTGTAGATAAAATATTTTGAAATCTATTAAAGCTACTTTGGTACATTTTACATGAAATAATATAATATTAGCAATCTGATTTGTATTGATTAAAGCAGTTGATTCTTTTAAAGGTAAGTAGTACAAAAAAACTTTAGAGAAATAAAATTATTACAAATTAAATAAAATGATTACTAAACTTAACTTTTATTTCAATAAACAGAGAAAAAATGTTGATATTGCGTCCTTTCAGTAGAATTTTATTAAAAACTATCAAAATTCATTACCATTTTCCGTATGACCGATCTACCTGACTTTCTATGGCTAATATTTCAATAAAAATGTCATTAATGTTTTCATCAATAGACCATTTCATTTAAGAATTAATTCCATTTCATACAGTTAATCAAAACAATGATAAATCATTGTTTTGATTAACTGTAAGAGGTGAACATTTTGAACAATATAAAAGGTGGAAAAAGATTGCACTTTATTATATTATTGTAAATAAACTTACAATGAACATGAACGAAGTGGCAAATGAAATCTAGTTTCTTTATATTTTGGTAATATTAACGAAATAACTACCAGTGGCGGATTTACAAATCCACCCTTGCCTCTACATTCTACAGTTGTCAAAGACCGATGACTGGTTGGAGGGAAATGAACAAGCTGTTTTACTCTAGAATATGGAAGTTTGCTAAAAGAGAGAGTTGAAAGTCATCGGCAAATTTGTTGCAGATTTCTATCTGTAAAACATCAGAAAACCGTCATGCAGAAATGCATGCTATTTTACCTCATAGAAGTCTTTTAGATTTCGTTAAAATAATAATAAATAATTTATAATTTAGAGCTATTTTATAGTTCCATTCTGTAGAAAATAAACTTCTAAGGTTTATATGACAAATATATAACAACAGAGTTCCACAAATAAGAAATATTTATAAAAAAAGCAACCGAATTGATGTCCTCCATTTTAAAAATGGGTTTAAAACCAATCATACTCTTTTTTGTAATTTAACGATGAAGCTCTGACACGGCACAAAACAGCTTATACGAAAAAGCACTTATACAGTTTTAGGTCAAGGCATTTACCGTGTAGGCAGGTTTCACCCTAAATTAACCCTAATGACCGGTAACAAAACGCTTGCACCTAACCTTTTTTACGAAGGCCATGTTGCCTTTTTATTAATGTAATTGTTAGGACGTTTTCATATTATTCGATGTTATTACAATTTCCTATCATCCATCAAAATAGCATCACGCAATAGGCTAATAAGGGAACATTACGAATAAAAAAGGGGCGAATGACCAGTGATGGAAACCGTTTCTGTACACCAGGGTCGATAATCGAACAACTGCTTCTGAGTAGACTCTACTGCAAGCTCAAAGACAAATTTATGTGTGAAATGATCCAATGATCCACCATAAAGAATGAACAAGTAACTTCTTTTACGTCTACACCCCCGCCCGGTGACGCTGTCAAGGCCAGTAGGGCCAACAGCAATACACATTCCGAAAAAAAAAAACGTCTACATTAACACAATGCTTATTATTAGTTGTATTGAAAATTGTAGTTATTATTTTTACATCCCACTGGCTTAATGCCTTTTGATGGGGACAACATACACGCGCACACACAACAATTTTCACTTTCAATCTAGCGTTTCATACGACCGTATATGAGCTTGTTTTTCGAAGAGCGTATCGGATTTTGTCACACACTTAATAATTTAGAATCGTATGAAACTCGCCGGCCTTGGTTCGAACGTATACGCCGGAATAAGCTCGTCTACGCGGGTACGGCTTTTTGAACCGCGCGGGCAAGCGCATATTCCGACACGACCGTATACCGTATACCGTATGCTTGCAAAAAATAACGTTAATGTGAAAGCGCTTTAAGGCGATAAAATTGTTATTAAATCTATTATACAATTTCAGCTGTGAAAGCATGGACTCTTTAGACATATTTTTGTACGTCGATGGTCGGCTGGAGAAAATGGCATCCTACTGCGGCAACGAGGCACCCAAGTCAATAATGTCGAATGGACCAAAACTGTCGATTGAATTTAGAGGTGTATACTCGTCGAGATATAGCAAAGGATTTAAACTGTCTTATTCTTTCGTTGAAGGTATTTTAACATATATTTTGTTATATATTTAAATACATAAAATGTTATCAGAAACTTTCAATAAATCGCACTTTTAGAAAGCCACATTTAAAAAAAAATAGTAATAATTATCAGCGTAAAAAGACTTAAAATGAAAATCGCTATGTAACAATAGTCCAAACATAGCCATATTCGATCGTAAATAACTGACGTAAATAACCAAGATAATAAAATATACGAAAGATTTTGCAGGTGTCAAATGTAGAAAAAATTGTTACAATTACTATTTTTTGGTCCTTGCATTATTCTAAGCTTAAAATTTTAAGTATTCCGATCACGTTTTTCTTAAACTAAGTTGTCTTAACTGCACGTTGATATTCGTAATGAAATATAATCATATTTTTGTCATCATTTTAATTATTCTTTCAGATTATGCGATAGCAACCGGAAAGCAGCTGTCAGAATTTCCATGTGCATTCGTATACAATAGCACAGAACGTCGGAGGGGTGTAATGACGTCACCGAACCACCCGGGCCTGTATCCCAGGGATACTGAATGCAATTATTTTTTCTATGGCAGAAAGAATGAAAGAGTGCACCTACATTTCACTCATTTTGACGTCGAGGGAGTTGTACCGTAAGCCTTTTAATAAACCATATTTATAAAACCTTAAAGTAATACTAACAACCGATGAAGACCATACTCGTGCGTGGTAGAGAATAAGTCTTTAAGTCATAATCCTTGTAAGGATTGTCGTTGTGCCGTGTTGATATAACATGGCTGCCTTTAGTCTTGACGGTCAAGGAGGAAAGGAGTTCCATTCCAGATAGTGTTTGTATTGATCTTAAAAATATCTGTTTCGGTCTGGGCATTTTCCTTGTGGGTCTCGGAGAGCACGTTATGTTTTCGGTTCCAGTTGTTATTGTGATAACAACATCTAATAATCTTTAACTCTTGATAGGTATTGTCATCTTCTTCAATGGGTTATTGGTTGTGAAAGTCAGATCGCAATTGGTCGCTGTAAAAACCTGTCAAATTCGAATAAGAGTAATAAGGGGGAAAATACCGGGAATAATGGTAGGAAGAAGACGCGATGATCGCCGTTTTGATATATGTTTGGGTATGATTATAGTTTCCGGACTTCATTTATCATTCAAAATAATTAGTTTTTTTAGATAAAACTTAACTGTTTTAAGGCTGTTCTGTGAAAAAATAACTAAGCACAATTTTATATGTGTTAATAAAACCACATAAAATATAATTGTGTACACTATGAAAAATTATCCACTTTTATGTTAAAATATGTTCTTATTATACGCTTGGTGTGTAGAGGTCTTTTAATCTTCAGCAAAGGAAATCCTGTTTTTTTTTCAAAGGTAAAATTGTTTGTTAATTTATCTTGCTAATGAGAAATTATCTTATTATGTTTTTATTTAACTTGACGTTGAAACGTCGGAACAATTAAAAATAAAGTTTTTTTATTTTAAAAATATTTTTAAGATACGAATAATGAAATATACGAAAACATTGCTGAGCAATCTGAAGATAGTTATTGATAAAAAACGGTTCATTTAAATTGGAAAGTAAAACAAAAAAAAAAGTTTCGTTCTATATTTTTGGACTCCTTTGTCTAATTATCACAATAATATGAATCTAAAACGAAAGTTAATCATCACAAATCGGTCCATAAAAGGCGAAGATATCACTATAAATAAACTAAATAAATAAATGCTAGGATAGCTATATCCTATGTCGGGAGTCCGGGAACATACACAATGACAAGGACAAACACACTCAGACCGGAAAACATGCCTGTATGGTCAATACAAACATCTGCTCCGAGCGGGAATCGAACCCGCGTCCTATGGCGGTTAAGGCAGGTTCGCTACCGCTGTGGCGTATAATAGAGGAAAAAAAATTATGTTAATTTTTTTTTGAAGTCTGATGAAAAAAGTAATAAAATTACATGAAGTATGTATAGTTACGACGTTGCAGATGCAAAGCTGTATCAGCGAGTGATTATGTACAGTTCTCGAATAAGATGATTGATGCTGGAAGTCAGAGGCATTGCGGTCAATTGAGGGAGCTTCGAGTCGCCTCAGAGGGTAATTTCCTGAGGGTCACGTTCCGGTCCAACGACAGACTAGACGGGACTGGATTCAAAGCTGAATATATTTTTCTTAAAGATTCTGAAATGCGAAGTATAAAAATGGATTCAAGTGGTAAGGTTTAGCTTGTATACATCGCACCTTTAGAATGAAAACGCCACAATAAAAAAAAATCGAAAATGTAGCGTAAAAGAACTTACAACGAAATTCTCTATGTAACAATAGTCCAAACATATCCATAGTGTAGCGTAAATAACTTACACAAGTAAATAACCAAGAAAATTTAATATGAAAAATATTGTGCAAGTGCCAGTATTGTAAAAATATTTTGTTGATTCCCAAAAATGCTTTTGATTTACGTCATTTTCATTCTAAAGGTGCGGTATTATGTATGTAGATATAAGACCATAAATTTAATAACGCTACCATGTTAAGAGATTATACTTAAATATGCTCTTTATATCCTGTTTTAAAAGCCTTAATAGCTTAACAATAGAAGGACCAGCTGTATTAACACCAGAATTGCCGGTCAATCCTGACCCCCTTGAGCTATGTAAGACCCACCCCTAGAACGAGCTACCCGTTTGAATAGAGCTTAGCAATGACATGAAAAACATTGGTAATATTCTTGGTTAGAAAAAATAATCAATTTTAATCGTCACAAGAAATTATTTAAGGTAGTATGTTGTTAATATATTCTGTCCATATGGAAGTTTGGGTAAAGAAGCGATCTGTGATTTTCCTTATTTTGTGATAAAAAGATAAAAAGATTTTATAAGCAACTCCGTCCTTAAGTAATTTGGTTGGTGGTCAAATTCATTATTTGCAAACTACCCTGACAAAATATTGAGAGCAAAATTCTACTAGCAATTGTTTGGAAATTAAAATTCTAAGTTCTTTAGAAAAATATTTTCAACATACATGTTTAGTCCTCTTAGTCTTTTAATAGCCTTCTTCTTCCTAGCATTATTCCCGGTACTAACTCAGTGTCTACTTATACTCTTATCCTGATTGGATGGGTTACTAGTTTTTACACAGACAGATTGCCATCTTACCTCCGACTCAACCCAAATAGTGAACCAGTAACTCATTGGATAAAAGCAAATTACCTACCAAGAGTCAACGATTATTATCAGATGCTATGATATAAACTGGGACCGACAGGTTAACGTGCTTTTCGAGGTACCGTGGGGAGACCCAGAAGGGAAAACGTTCAGATAGAAACATCTGGTCTAACTGGCAGTCGAACCGGAACCGGAAGTCGAAACGGTTCAAAACAAACTCACTGTAAAAAATCATTATTTGTTTTCATAACCCATTAAACTTTGAAGTCAACAAAGCTCAAAATAAATTGTAAGTTTTTTTACCATATCAGTTCAAATATTTTCAGTGAAGCATCCAACGATGGCAACAATTTAACTGTAGGTTTTGAGAGAGGAAATTATTCGTTGAACTTCGCTCGCCGCTGTGAAAGAAAATTGGCCCGATTCCAGAGGAAATTTTTCATTGGGTTCCTTTTACTTACAACTGTTAGAATATACCTCTTAAAGAAAGTTTTAGTGAAAAAACTTGTGTGTAATTGTATAAAGCAGAAAGTATTTCTATCCCATATATACGTACTATACCTTACCCCTTTTACAAACTTTGAACGTCATATTTATCGAATCAACAGCCTAAAAAATAAGTTTCAAGCTTCTAGATCTAAAAATTACGATATTTCCATGAAATTTTTCACACCCCCCTTTCAACCTCTTGAAACCCTTTTTCGCATTAAAAAATAGCCTATGTTCTTTCTCAGGCTCTATCTGTGACTCTAGACTATCTGTTTACCAAATTTCTTTTAAATTGGTTCAGTAGTTTTGGCGTGAAAGCGCGACAGACTGACAGAGACAGAGTTACTTTCGCATTTATTATATTAAAATATAATAAATATTTTGCACATATTTTGCTAATACACCGATTTTGTTGCGTTTTTGCATTTTTTTTATGTTAAGTTGGCAAACAAGCATACGGCCCACCTGATATTAAGTGGTTGCCGTGGCCTATAGGCGCTTGCAGCACCATTAGTAGGTGCCAATTACGCGTTGCTAGCCTCGAGATATTAGTTCTTAAGTCTCGTCCACCCAGTAATGTTACTAGCGTACAGTGACCTTCAAACCGGAACACAGTAATGCCTAAGCACTACTATTTGGCGGCAGAATATTTGACACCTACCTAGCCGGCCTCTTGCAACAAAAGACCTACCACCAGTGTGACGGTTTGCACTGGTGGAATAATGTCGGCAGTGACGCCGGTATATTATCGGCGAACCTGCCTCTTATGCTCATTTTTGTGAGCTCTGTTGTCAATCCTGTATTCGTTTCAATTTCGATATGAGTATACGATACCGATACATTCAAACCGCAACAGATACCTTGATCATACATACATCTGCCGTGTTTGGAATTCTAAGCTACGACCATTGGCATTAAGAGCCTTCCTGCGACTAACAAATGATATTAGAAATGATTAATCTATACAAATAAATAAAATTTAAGTGTTTGTGTCTAATTTGAAAAAAACTAAAATTGATGTTTGTCTTGATCTTTGAAACGGCTGGATTGATTTTAGAAAGAAAAATAGGTACACCACGCTAGTGAAGCCGTGTGCGTATCTAGTATAGAATGTATTATTAACATATCCTGCCTAAAGATGTTTTTTTTTCAGGTACTCTGGACTCAACGAAAACAACAGTATGGCGAATTATTTTTAGTGTAGCCCTGATATTTTTTATGACATAAATTGTAAAATTTAAAAAAAAAATGATTTATTTATTTATTAAAAAATAAATATTACCATTAAAAATATTTAGTTTTATTTCATTATTCTACGTGACATATCCGAAGTAATATCTCAAGAAGCGCTCTATTAGCACAGCTGGAAGCTATTAGCCATCCATACAAAATTGAAATAATTTGAATATAATAAAATAATATAAAAACAATAACAAAAACTCAATATCAGTTTGAATGACATTTTAGACATATCTGAAAAGTTATGAAATATATTTATCATAAAAAAAAAAAAAAATTAAAAATCAAAAAAGAATTATTAAAATAGGGGTCCACCCAGTCGAAAGTTATGCGGTAACATAATAAAAAAAATACAGTCGAATTGAGAACCTCTTACTTTTTTTGAAGTCGTTTAAAAACCTAAATGCAATGTGATATAAATAATAAATACAGTTTAAAACAGCGTATAATTTTGGAACCTATAGATCAAAGCAGAAAATTTTCAACAAAGGACACTTTTATAGGGGTCGAAAGGTTCATCAGGGCCGTTCATGCGTTCAATGCGGGCTGACTCTAAAGTCCAAATACTTTGTTATGAGCTTTTAAATATGTTTGCCAAACTTTAGCGTGTTTAATTTTGAGTTTAAATAAAGCGAAAAGAAAGTAAAAAGGCAGTGACAGGAAAAGTCCGTGGTGTTTTATTGAACAAAAAAAAAGAAATATTAGGCTATAAATCTCTCATGAACACTCTTCGATTGGGAAGCTGTCATGGACCTGTTTAGAAATCAATAAAATTCAATAAAAAATACGTCTCAACTGGTTATCAGATGAGTGAATGATTTCGTTTCACGTCTCCTAACCTATTATATTGAACGATAGCTGTTTTTCTGTATATAAGATGCTATAGTTTTCTTACTTGTTTCCGGTAAGCGGGCATTCTCATGAATCTCAAATCTAATGTCACTGCTTTAAACAGCTTAACAAAATTACTAAAATTTGGTTTGTAATAACATTTACAATAATACGTAAAACTATTGCTGTAATGGGAAGAATTTTCAATTTTATACAAAGGATTATTTTCCTTTCCACACAAAATAATTATAAAAATGCCGATAAAAATTGTTATCATAATAAAATATGAATACAATGTTTCAATAATTATGCTTGCCTAAACTTCGTTCTAACTGCGTATCCCCTGACAGGTTTTTTTATCAAAGTATTCCTTATAAAAAATATTATAATTATAATAGTGTTTATTTTCCGTTAATAGTGTGAAATAGTAATTTTATTGATTTTAACCAACAGCTATTCCAGAAGCCATTTTAATTCTGCAGATTTCATAAAAGTTTTATGATCGCACTTATCTTTGAGACAGCTGCTACAAAAAATTTATTCTCATTTATTCTTCATTCTCAAAAGTCATAAAATAGTTTATCACTCTAGTATATTGATGTTTTATTTCGTTAATTAATATTACATTTTTAAGTTTTTCTACAATATCCAACTAAATTAGTAACTGTTACTGGTTTTATAAATGAGTCTTATCGCTTTTGGAAATATCCACTTCACACAGAATTTTGACAAGAAGTTGCAGAAGCCGCAGTGTTGCGTTTTGGTCAAAGACTAGCATCTGCTAGCCGTTTCGCCCGCGAGAATAACAATTTTTATTACAAACTGTGAACATTTTGCCCCTTCACGGCTGGAATTTTGGAAACGTTAAAATACGTGTTTATGTGTCTTTAATTGTTCGCCAAAAGACAAAGTTTCATGCTTCTATTTTCAAAAATGACGGCTATACAAACTTTCAACCCTTTTGCAAGTCCCATTAGGGTTGAATTTCGAAAAACCATTTCCCAGTGCTCGCATGTTTTAAAATCACCTGTGAAATAATTCAACTTTCTATGTCCAGGGATTTAGGATGGACATTGACTTTTCGTGCTACATGGTATACAAAACCTGGAAGACAGAAATCAATGAGAATCTTAGACCATTTAACAACTGGATTGCAAGTTTAAGCAGATAGAGCAGAAAACCTATTATATATTGAACTATTTTTCAAATTCAATTTCCGAATTATGAAATATTCTATAAAGTACATAGGATATAATAATTGATTTAAAAACCCTTATATTTTTATTTGAAAGTCTATTTTAAAATATTATATATGAATTATAAACGAATATTGATCGAAGAATCTCGAACATCTAATATTTTCTTCTTAAATCACTTAAAATAAAAGTAGCGATTCCGGATATTGAAGTCCATTACATGCGATGCCAAGTATTAATGTACCACCATGCCACCAAATTTTAGTATATTTTTATTTATATACTGTCGAGGACATGACATTCACAACTCGTTTTGATAGACCTAATAATTAATATGATGAAAGTGTTCGTACCACCAGGTGGGTCGTCTGCTTGCTTACCAACTTAGTAAAAAAATGTATGTAAATGTAATGTAATAAAATGTAGTATTAAGTTGGTAAATCTACGTGTGTAAATTATAGCTACGCGAAGTGAAATTATAATTTTTCAGATTCTATTATTTCTTTTTTTTAATGTGAGAGGGGGCAAACGGGCAGGAGGCTCACCCGATGTCAAGCGATCACCACCGTCCATGAACATCTGCAACATCAGAAGGCATGCAGGCGCGTTGCCGACCTCTAAGGAAAGAATACGCTCTTGAAGGTTCCCAAGTCTCTGCGACATAACTAAAACATGACCCTTTGGGTAAAGAAACCTAAAAGAAATATCAAGCCCATAATACGGCGATTGCTACACTCATAAAATACATTCTCAAGCACTTTAGAAATCCTTGGCAATAACAAATATTATCACTTTGAAAAATATATAAAATAAGCTTAGTACCTTTTGCATTCATTAAATGAGCCTCCAAGTTTCGCGAACACGCTCCAGTCAACTAAAATATTCATCACACGACCATTGCCAACGTCCTGTCCTACTCAACTACAGTATTCCCGTATGTATGATACTTACTGAATAATATATAACCGTACCGGATTATGTATGAGAAGTTGGACAGAGAAGGTTTTAAAGTGAAACACAACATATGTTACAAGTTGGCAACCAAGCATACGGCCAACCTGATGGTAAGTGATTGCCGTAGCCTATGAGCGCGTGCATCACCATTAGTAGGTTCCACTCACGCGTTGCCAACCTCGAGATATTGGTTCTTGAATCTCCTTTGCCCAGTAATTTCATAAGCCTGCAGTGCCCTTCAAACCGGAAGACAGTAGTGCCTAAGCTCTACTATTTGGCGGTAGATTATGTGACACTGCGATGGTCTACCTACCTAGCCAGCCTCTTGCAACAAAAGACCTACCACAAGTGTGACTGATTGCACTGGTGGAATAATCGCTAAAATATGACAGAGATTATCCCAACAGTGGTTAATGGGGTCGTCACGTCCCGACGCCAGTAAAAGGTACTTTTAAGTAAGCACTCTATCCTACAGAAAAAAAATGTCCAAAGACTCGCTGGTGCTCCTTCGTAAATATTTACAATGAAACGAATTTAGTCACATGCAAACCTTATTCGAATATGTTACAAGCTTGTTGACTTACTTCAAAACGTTGCGTCGACCGATCACTGAGACACTGATATTTATTGTTTGAGGGCCTGTCTATAATATATTGTGTCTGTTTTTTCTTTATTCATGTAATTTTTTTTTATAAAATGCCTATATAGAGTAAGTATTCTATAAATACCCATAGAATAAGTATCCTTTTTGTTTTATTTTCCTCCTTCTCAGATATTATGCATGGATGATAACTTTATAATTAAGTAAAAATAAAATCCTTTTAGAACCTACAGTTGTTAATCATAATAGCCTTTTTATTATAGTTATATTAATTTATCGGATTATTCAACAGTATTTATGTTTTTTATAATAATCATTATTAAATAAATATAGTATTGATCAGCGTCCCGGATGGAAATAGTAATAAATAATTAGCAGTCAAGTGCGTTGTGGACCACGCACAGTTGAAACTGAAGGGTTCCGCAGCTTGGTTATGAAGAATCTTAAGGCCTTTAAAAATAATAACGTATTAAAATCGAGTTGGTAATTTCATAGTAATTATTAAAAGTTATATGAAAAACAAAGTTATGGGAAAAACTTATATATCTCTTAAATTTGTAGACCTATCTTCTTCAAACCAAATGTGGTTGAAATTTTATTTGATGTTCTACAAGCTCAAATTTTTTCAGAATTTTAAATCCCATAGTTCAAAAGTTTGAGGGGGGGACACAATTTTAATGACTTTAAGAGCTAATATCTCAACAACTACTGACTTAATGGAAAAAGTCAAAATAAAACCTCCTTATCATTTTAAAAGACCTATCCAAAGATATCTCACACGTTGACATGAGTTGAAATTTTTTTTTCCAACTCTGAGTTACATGTTTGGACTGCTACCCTTAATTCTTATATATTTTAAGATTTTATTACAGAATCGTTGTGCGGTTCATAGAATACACCTCTTTAGTAAATTTCGTATAGATAGAGCCAATGGTCTCCGAGTAAAATGACTGTGACATACGGACGGACGGACAGACGGACATGACGAAACTATAAGGGTTCCGTTTTTGCCATTTGGCTACGGAACCCTAAAAACTGCCATCTTTCGTATAAAGGTAGAACTTCTATAAACAAAAAGAGACAAAGCCTGTAATAGGAATAGCTGGTGATAAAAAGTTATATAAATTTCCACTAGGTGGCACTATTTATATGCACCAAAGCCAAAGCACCAATGAATCTTTAGACATTATTTTTGCTTGGAATTCTTCTGTATGGATTCCTTAGTTTATAGTAAGTCAATGTTTAAAAAAATATGTTTTTTTTTTCATTTTGAACTTAGACAAAAAAAATTCAGAGCTAATCTAATAATTATCAATATTATTACGTTATAAATGGGTGCATTTGACTAAAAAGACTATGCTCATCAAGCTAAGGCCTCCATTCAGTCTTAACTTTGCATTTTTCACCGCGTACAAACAGTACACACCTACTTATTATTATTTTTTAAATAATAAATATATTTTCCTTAACTGTACCCAAACGGGTATATCTGCTAATTATAAGTAGAATATTAAAACAGGAAATTTATTTATATTATTTCGTAAAGGGAAATACTATTTTATATAATATAAATAGCGGGCCCGGCGTTTTCCTGCCCCGAAAAAAATCTGGGACCCGATAGCAGCGCCCGGATAGAAGTAGCACCGGAGAAAGTTGTTAATTTACTATGACTATTGAAAAATAGGGGTTGATGGTAGAAGGGTGAAAATTTAGGGTCTTTTTAATGCCACATCATATAAAAATAAAAATAAAAAATTTTATTCAAAAAATAAAATAAACATCTTTGAGGTGGACATTAAACTTAACATTTAGGGGTATGAAAAATATATAGACCTACTGAATATGCATATAAAATTTCATAAAAATCGGCTAAACCGTTTCGGAGGAGTATGGTAACTAACATTGTGACACGAGAATTTAAAATATTTGTTATTACTCAAACAAATATCTATTTAATTTCATAAAAAAAAAAGTTTCCATTTAGATATTTCCAGATCATTAATATTTCGAATAGTTCTTATCTGAGTACAATGGCAATAGACCATATAACAATGGCATACATTTCAGACTCATAATGGGGAAATGACAATCAAACATACATAACACGTCAATATGTTCATAGATATCTTGACTGAATGCATAAAAAAAACAAATACAAAAGTAAGGGAACGAAAAAATATATAAATATAATAAGCAAAGAAATAATATTGAATAAATGATTAAAAAAAGAACCTTTTTCAAAGCGTTTTTTTTACCTTGAATTTGAATTTCACTTTTCTAGCTTGCGAGGTAATAATGCAAGCAATTTTTAATACCTAATCGACATGTAATAATACCATTTGAAATAATCTTTAGCGTATGGAACTTAAAAAAATTCAATTAAAATTAGTTATTAATTATATGGTATCCTGTCTATTATTAATAAGGAAAATGTACCAATAATTTATTGTAACATGAATAGTATCAAAGTACGTAATTTATCAGTACGTAGTCAAATATGGAACTGGCAGCATGGCTTATAGTAAATTTGTGTTTTTTAATTCTGGAAGGATCTTATGCAGGTAATATAATACATATTTTCATATATAACTATTAATTTCGTTAATAGCTCTTTAATTCTTATCTTTGTCGTACTTATAAAAAGTAGAACTCATTGCCGGTAGACGTATTCCTTCCTATAATCTGGGCTCCTTCAAACGGGGCGTGAAGAGCCATCTTGCGGTTAGGGAGGGCGAGGGTGGCTAACGCGGTTGCCTTTCGCAACTGTATTAGCCGCCTTTGCGTTTGCATTGTCCTCCACATCAAATAAAAAAAATACAATAAGGTGATAATGCGTTACTGCTTTCCATCACTAACACAAAAGTGCCTCGTGCATAGACATATTTTATTAAAATAGTCATGGCCTTTCATACTAATAAAGTGTCCAAAATTCTTGATTCCAAAAAAGAGGAGACAATGTGGAATTATGACGATCTTGTGCGTTATACGTTAGGTACGTCGTGTTGCGTTATGCTGCGCGTATATGTCGCTATAGCTAGAGCTTATTCGTAAATTCGAACAATCGCAACCCAACGAAAAGTAATTGGAAGCTTGAAATATATTCAAGCGAAGTTTTTTTTTATGTCATGACAGTTGGCAAACAAGCATACGGTTCGCCTGATGGTAAGCAGTCACCGCAACCTATGAAAGCTTGCGATACTTGACGTATCACATTACAGTACATTGTCAACTTGATTAGAAGGGAAGAGATGAGAAGGAAAAAAGGAAGGAAACAGAGAGGGAAGATTGGGACTCCGGTGCTCTCACTTTGCCGAGAGAGCCGGCTCATTTGTGCTGAGAGGAGCATAACTCTACTACTGTTAAAAAATCGAATCAAATTAGCGTATGACTGACTAATTTACTTATGTTGAATTTACAAAAGAGCAGAGCGGATATTTGACTCTTTTTTCCGGATGGACTGGCCGGTAATTTTTGACACTTATATTGATAATGAGTTTACCTTAACGGCAACTACAATTTATTTGGAAAAAGTAATGACATGCCATTTAATAAAATTCTTTCAATATAAATTGAACCATGCGCAGTAACACATTTTTGGGTCTCAACCGTATGCAGTGTGAATGTATGGGGGTATGTATGGGGCTGCGTAACTATAGCAAGATGCTAGTACACTCGCTCACGGTTGATTTAGTTCTTTAAAAATAAATTATTAAAAATTAAATTAAAATATAAATTATTTTTGTCAGGTGTGTAAACATTTAATTTTATTTCAAGATAAAATGTCATCCCAATAAGTGACAGTGATTAAAAATGTACATTAACTATTTTTGGAACGAAGTTCCTTATCGCGCGTTGTGAAAGGGGGCTAGACGGAAAAATTCTTACGAAAAGTTGTCACAACCCTTTTTGCTATAGTAAGCTATTGTAAGCTGTGCGGCGTCGCATGTTTCTCTGTCTGTCTCTCTCTCTCTTATAGAAAGCAAGCCAGATATTTTCATTTCTATTTCGCATTGAACAGTGTGGTGTCGCGACGATTATTTTTGTTGAGTGTATACAGGTTTTTTGTAAATAATAAATAATAAAAAATAATAATAATAATGAATCCTGACAGTGTTTCTGCACAAGTTCCGGATATTGCTGATGGAGTTATTGAAATAAAATTTTATTACAATTCCTTCACTAATTAATCGAAAGGAACTTCGTTCCATCCGGGTGTCCCTTGACACCTCTCAAGTTTTTTTTATACCTTTTTCTATACTATTTATTTGTTTTATTCTATTTTAGTAATTAATAACGATAATGAACAAATAATTAATTGAATTTAGAAGAAACAATAACTATATTATATGCTTAATTACGTTTTCCCACTTTATAAAAAATCAATTTAAATAAGACGAAATCAATATTTTTGTCTAACATTTTTGTCCATGGTTGTACCTGCACAGAAGCGGCCATTTGGGTTCATTTTAAATTGAAAGAACTATACCAAGTATTTACATACAAATTAAATATAGGTAATGTAAGGTAAACTATGACGATATTCCTAGCAGTAATGTTTTTATCACATCAAAGCGTAAAATTTATTTTATTTTTCAATATTTGTTGTTTTAGTGGCAACACAAATACTTATTCTATGAAAATTTCAACTATTTAATTATTATGCCTTGTGAGATATATATAGCCCGGTTACGGACGGATAGGAGAGGATTAGTAATAAGATAATGTTATATCATAATGTAATATCGTACTTGGGGTACGAAAATTTAAAAATCCAAGTCTTGAATTTAAAAATGCAACGAGAATCTTGTAGTAACAAATTAGTAATATCTTACAATTACACTACACCAAAGCATTTTTAGTAGACTAAGTTGCCGTGTGTTTTTACAGTAGACCGTGGAGACCGTAGACCTTTTGGTCTACGGTCTCCACTCTACGATCTACTCTACGGAGACCCCTCACCGTCAGTCGGGCCGTAGGTATCCTTGTTTACCATCTTTGTGATATAAAACAAAAACTGGCCTCGTACGTGTTGGACCCGCACGTAAAAGGTTCCGTACCACCGTAGCATAAAATATCAAGCTATAAGTGTTGGGGGGGACCTCTGTAATTTTTGAAATTTTAGTTTTTATATTATGGTGCCATAGCAATACAAAAAATGAAGAGTAATGTAAAATTTAAACGGCTAACACTCACGTTCAATTGGTTTAAGTACCGTAGTAAGTTGAACGTGAGTGTTAGCCGTTTAAATTTTACATTAAGTTAATTATGTCTCACGATATTTTTAATAATTTAAAATGAACATTATTATAGGTAATTTGCTAGATTGCTGAAAATGTCAAAAATATTTGGTTTTAGGGTCCGTAGCTAAATGCAAAAACGCATAATGATGACAGAAAATTGGATATCTTTTTAAAGTAACTTGTTCATTAGCTCCGGGAAAGCAGCATTTGGTGATGTGGAACTCCTGACCATGTTCACAGGAGGCCACCGAAACAATTCCTTACTAATTTATTTAACACGGGTTGCGTTATCTTTAGGTACTTTATTATCCTAATTATCCTAATCTTTAGTAAGTAAAAGCAAAAAAGTCGACATTTTTTTATTATAATTTCACCAATAATATTTGACTTAAATCAGTGTGATATTCGGAAGGCAGCACTAGATTAAACAAAAAATGAGTTTCCGTTTTTGCTTTTTAAAATTAAATCTTATCATTTTTAAAATAAAATATATGAGGTTTTTGAAGTTATACTTCTCTAAGCGCGTTATGAAAAAATGATGAAAGTGTAATTTTAAATAATTGAGAATAAAAGCGCACGAGCGTCACACGAAATTCAGAGGTTGAAGCTGTCCACAAAACCGCTCATTAAGCCTCGAAAAAAAGCTACCAACAAAATATAAATAGAACCTCTATTAGTCGCTAATATTGGCACGCTCGTCGCCTCTGATCATTGTTTTCATATTTACAATATTTAACCACATGTTTCTAGTTTCTACATTCACAATACGTGTTTCAGTTTCATAAAAGTGCGAATTATATGTATGTATGTATTTATTTATTTAATTTTTTAAATTTAAACTGAGCTTTATTGACTGTGTCGACTATTCTTCTCCAGTCCTTTTATTATTTTATTGTAATTAATTATTTGCATGCAATTAAAAATTGTTTTTTAATAATGCCAAAGAAGTAGAACTTCTGACACGCGTCCATAAGTACACGTACCCATTTTTTTCTTTTATTGTTTCAGATGCTCCTTCAAAAGTGGTAAGCAAGATGCCATTTCCAAAAAAATTGTACTACGGGATTGTGAGCCGTAGAGAGTTTTAGCATAGATGACGTACAAAACAATATATTTGAGGACCGCTGTGGGTTGCTGGTAGAGAGCCTGCTTTGCTCAACGCTTGCCTGACCCCTGCTTTGTTATAAATAGACGCAAATAAGCAATACCATGTCAACCGACAAAATTGAAAAAACTGAGTTATATATATGCAGAAGTGTTGGTAAATGGCTGAAGAACATATTTCTTTAATATTTGTAGGGTTTTAAGCTTTAAAACTTCAAAAAAGCCATTTTTTAATCATGCAATTTATGTATTATATTAAACGTTTTGGGTTATATTATATACGAAATATGCAGTTTGTATATTTATTTTTTGTGAAAATATGTAAAATAACTTACATAAATCTGAAATTGCCCAAAACTTGACCAATACATAAAAAAATCATATAAAGCAAGTTGTTCAAAATTTTCAAACGCGTTTTTCTCGAAATGACATTCGTGTGGGTTGACCCGATATTGCTTATTTGCGTCTAAATATCTGTTTGGGTCTGGGCGTTTGTCTTTGTGGGTCTCCCCACCGTGCTTCGGAAAGCACGTTAGGTTATCGGTCCCGGTTGTTATCATAACATCTGATAATAATCGTTAGCTCTTGATACGTAATATTCTCTTATCCAATGATTTACTAGGTTCATCTTTGGGTTGCGGAGGTCAGATGGCAATCGCTCTGTGTAAAAACTAGTAACCCGTCAATAATTGTAAGAGTCTAAGCAGACCCCGGGTATAATTCTAGGCAGCAAACAACAATTATTAACGGCACAATGTGGTAGGTTACTTTTACTATACAATGCTTGGGAGCATTCTGTATATTTTGTCATCTCCGTTTTTTTGTTTGTTATAGAAATAAATATAGTTAAAGATATAAAGTCTAGAACTATCTATAGGTAACAGAACATCAGAAAATATTTCAATGTAAATTAGTTTGAAGAAGATATTAATATCATATAGTACGGTATAGAAATATATTTATTGAATAATGAAATAATGTTTACAGGGAAACTACATATCAGCGGCGTTAGGTAAGATATACTATATTCATTATAATTATATTATATGCTTAACATCTAATACCTTTAAACGAGCAATTCTTGTATTTATACATCACTATATAGTATAAAACAAAGTCGATTTCTCTGTCTCTATGTATGCTAAAATCTTTAAAACTACGCAACGGATTTTGATGCGGTTTTTTTATAGATAGAGTGATTGAAGAGGAAGGTTTATATGTATAATAATATCCATTAGATAGTGGAAAAAAAATTTTTTTTTTGAGGGTTCTAATGTGATGTAAATAATTACATTTAACGCGTGCGGGTCACGGGCAGTAATGAATAAATCAAAACTATTGGATCGATTTTAATAATTTTTTCAGTGAATGACATATGCTATATATTTTATACCCGTGCAAAGCCGGAGCGGGCCGCTAGTATATAATACAATGTGAATCTCGGAAACGATTTTCATGAAATTTAGTTTGCGGAGTTTTTCGGGGGCAATAAATCGATCTAGCTAGGATTAACTGTTAGAAAATGTCATTTTATCTGTGTTTTTAGGCAATGAAAACCCCTGACGTCTAATATGGAGTAATATTACTATCATTGCTTTAAGGACATAGCAACATTAAAGCTTCAGTAGATGGCGTTGTAAAATATTATTCATATTTCATTATTATGTCATTCGTATCTAAAAAACTGAGTAAACCTCGGTTATCCAGGTGCTATTATTAATATAAAGATCAATAATACATTTCTTTTTATTTTTAGATGGATGTAACGTTAAAATTGTAAGTACACTATTAAAGACAATGTTACTAATAATTTTTACTAAAAAATCTAAATATGTATGTGTTAATTTTTTATTTATTCAAACACGAAGATAATCCTTCACATCGCACAAAATTATGATTTTATAAGCATTATTTCAATATATTTATATCGTCTATGTACTGTGGATCTATTTTTTTAATGTTTCTCGCAAATCATCTTATTTCCGAGACGCTCATAGCCGAGTGCACTCGGGAAACGATCGGTAGGTTAAGCAACTTTAGGCGCGGTCAGTCACTAGATGGGTGATTATATATTATAGGCATAGTGGTATTTCAACCGAGCGTCTCCGTGCTTCGGAGGGCACGTAAAACCTCGGTCCCGGCTGTTGACAATTTGACAAGAGTCGATAAGTCAAGTCAGAAGCCTACGAGCGACCTGAAGAACTCTGACACTAGGTTGGCCACTAACCACTCGATAAGAAAAAAAGAGTATTAACAACTCTATACACTTCCAGTCGATTGATACCGTCCGGTCTGAACCAAGTCCGAATGGCAACTGATAGAAATCCGACGACTGATGAAACTCAAGTTTTGTCGGGAAACATTAGTAAAATAGTTTCACTATACATATAATATATGTATTGTTATTTATTTAACTAACAACAATCGGTTTTGTGTGGTTTTACTTAAAGTGTAAGTGAAGTAACTAAGTACTAATTGATTGTACCCACAGAAATATTAATAATAAGGTATTGGAAAAGTTAAAAATCGCTTAATATTTAAAACTAGTCTCTGCCCGCGGCTTCGCCCGCGTGAATGACCTTTTGCTTTCGTATCCTATTTCCTATTGTTGTTTTAAAACCTTGATGCTAAAACTTTTACAAACTTTGAATGTCATATTTATCGAATCAACCGCCTAAATATCAAGCTTCTCGCTCTAAAAATGACGATACTTCCATACAACTTTTCCTCCCCCCCTTTCTACCCCTTACAACCCTTTTCGAATTAAAAACTAGCCTACGTCCTTTTACAGTGTCTAGACTATCTGTGTACCAAATTTCATTTCAATCGGTTCAGAAGTTTTGGCTTGAAAGCTCGACAGTCAGACAGAAATAATTATTTTCGCATTTATAATATTGTTACGGAGAACCTTATCACAGGGGCATAAGGTTCAAAATCGCTTGCTACTCCTTTTGGTTATTTCTACGACCGCCGCGCGGGTTCGAGAAAGATGTATTCTCGAAACATGTAGAATAGCATTCCGGGGACGGAGCTCTCTCGAACCCGTGTCCGCGTATATAAGCGGCCCGGCGCGTCGACTGATTCATTCAGTTCTGAGCAACAAGCGAAGACACTACAAGTGATACTAGTGAACAAGTGCGATAATTAGTGACCTCGGCTATTCTTTTGGACTTTGATCGACCTGCGTTTTGGACCTGTGATTTGTGAAGTTTTGTGTGTAATCTAGACCTCAATAAAGTCTTATTTAGAGCCATCAGGTGTTTGATTCCAAATCACCGAACCCCAGCCCGTAACAATATTAAGTAAGGATAACATTACAAGGTGCATTTTTTTATGTTATACGGTTCGCAAGCAGTCACCGCAATCTATGAACGCTTGCGATACTTGAAGTAAAAGCACGTTACCAACCCATAATAGGAGGAACGGGGTGAGCAGGGAAAAAAAGGAAGGGAATAGAGGGGGTGAGAGATTGGGCCTCCGGCGTTCTCACTCATCGTACGAAACGCAACGGTACCTAATGATACTGTTACTTGACGCCGACTTGCTGTGAGAGGGTAGCACCTCCCGGTCGAGCCGGCCTATTTGTGCTGAGAGAAGCATGGCTCTACTACCGTGTACTACGTGTATACTATCCATTTGCACCACTACGGATATCGGATACACAGTATCATACAGCAATTACGATTTACATTTACTAACTAACTAACGAATAGTAAAGTGGAACTTATTGCCGGCTCACGTGTTCCCTCCTTCCTACAATCTGGGCCCCTCAAACGAGGCGTAAAGATGCCTGTTCAAGATGCCTCATCTTGAGAGTAGGCAGGGCAAGGGTGGCTAACACATTCCGCAACTCTGTTAGCCGCCTTCGCGTTTGGACTTTACTTCCACTTACCCTACTTTCCACATAAAAAAAAAGTATCATCACACGAGTAACGAATAACGTAGTAATATATCTAAGCAGCAGCAATTATGCCAGCAGCTCCGCTCACCGATGTACCGATTTTCTTTATTGCAAGGATTTTAAAATTTTGGACTATATGATTGTTCTGGCGAAACAATTATAACGGGCCTTTCACTAGCAGATGTCTGATATTATAAGGAGTAACTTAGGCTTCTTTTATTTAAAAAAACTAAAAATAATTATGTTAACCACTAAAGCGAAGCCTCAGGTACAGCTAATATTTTATAAAACTTGTAGAATAATAATTCAGAAATAGATTTTGATATATTTCTGGATTTTAATCTAAAAATTTTAATAATAATTCTACTAATCTCTTACTTTTTACTTCAGAGCCTCAAGGGGTATGATTTTTGCAGCGCCCGGTCAAAAGGTAAAAATAAATATATTATTAATTTTCATACTTTTAAAATAATAAAATTGAAGAATCTGTTTGTTTTGTCTCTCTGTTTGTTCCGGCGAATCTCCAAAACCGTTACACAAATTTAACTTATGAGCTTGTATAAGATAACTTGAATTTAATTTATTTATTTTTATTTATATATAATTTTTTATGTTATTAAGTTGGCAAGCAAACAAGCGGCTCATCTGATGGTAAGCGGCTGCCGTAGCCTATGAGCGCTTGCAACACTATTAGTAGATGCCACTCACGTGTTGCCAACCTCGAAATATTGGTACTTAAATTTCCTTTGCCCAATAATTTCACTAGCCTACAGTGCCCTTCAAATCGAAACACAGTAATGTCAAAGTCACTACTGCTTTGTGGTAGAATATTTGATACTGCGGTGGTACCTACCTCCTTATACTAATACATGAAATACTCAAAAATATATAAACACCCTGGCGCTGACGCGCCCAAGCCATTCGGCCTCCACCTGAGGTTAAGTTTTTTATGAGGTTGTTTCCCTCTACAACCGACCGTCGTTATTTATTTACGAGGTTTTTTTCTTCGCCACTGACCGCGACCAGAATGCCCCGGCAAACCCAGCCAAGAGAGCCCTGGGTCCAAGGGCTCCCTCCGCCGAGACTAACTTTTTAATGAGGTTGTTTCCCTCTACGACCGACCATCGTTATTTTTTAAAGAGGTTTTCTTCCTCTAAAAACACCGCTGTCGCAGGAGCTGCTCGCAGTCCACTCTGGTAAACAGAAAAGTACCGGTCTGACGTAAGAAGTCCCACGCCCAACCGGCTGACCCTGTTAGCTTCACCGGGCAGCCGAAGGTGCCACCTGCACCATCGACTTCCGGCTACTAAGCCCCCCGGCACGACAAGATCAGGGTACCGCAGAGTTTGACCTCTGCGAGAGGGGTGGTACCTACCTAGCAGACCTCTTGCAACATAAGACCTACCACCAGTGTCACTGATTGCACTGCTGGAATAATCTCTGCTGTGACAGAGATTATCCCAACAGCGGGTGATGGAGTCGTCACGTCCCGATGCCTTCAAAATCATCATAAGATCAATGACAATAAAATTCATAATATAATGATGATACAACAAATCAAGAACTAGCAAATTAAGAATAGCTGTGACTTAGATAGCTAAATTGATTGATAACATTATGCGTCACTTAATTAACCCATTCCATTGAAAATTTTCACAGATAAGCATCACAGCTATTTATGAACTTTATTTGTTTTTAATAAACATGTATGTATTTATAGTGTCATCCGGTTACAAAGGAGAAAAGGGAGAAAGAGGAGACGAAGGAGCTAAAGGAGATATAGGATTAACAGGGATACAAGGACCAGATGGAAAAAAAGGTGAACCAGGACAGAAAGGAGCAAAGGGAGAGAAAGGAGAAACAGGAACGCAAGGACCAGAAGGAAAAGTAGGTGAACCAGGACAGAATGGAGTAAAAGGAGAGAAAGGAGAAATAGGAACGCAGGGACTAGAAGGAAAATTAGGTGAACCAGGACAGAAAGGAGCAGGGGGAGAGAAAGGAGAGGGAGGAATGCAAGGACCAAAAGGAAAAGTAGGTAAACCAGGACAGGATGGAGTAAAAGGAGAGAAAGGAGAAAAAGGAACGCAGGGACCAGAAGGAAAAACGGGAAAACGGGGGCTAAAAGGAGACAATGGAGATATAGGAATACCAGGATCAGAAGGAGAAAGAGGAGAGCCAGGTCCACGAGGAGACAAAGGAGATACAGGAATACGAGGACCAGAAGGAGAAAGAGGAAAACCAGGTCCACAAGGAGACAAAGGAGATACAGGAATACGAGGACCAGAGGGAGAAAAAGGAGAACCAGGGCCACAAGGAGACAAAGGAGATACAGGAATACGAGGACCAGAAGGAAAGAGAGGAGAACCAGGACCACAAGGCGACAAAGGAGATACAGGAATACGAGGACCAAAAGGAGAAAGAGGAGAACCAGGGCCACAAGGAGCGAAAGGAATCGGAGACAAAGGAGAACCGGGGAAAGAGGTAACCAACATTTGGATCGTTGAGTATATAGCATTTATTTACATATTTAGTTATTTGCATCATGAAAGGATAAGAATGTTGATTGTATTATAGAAAAAATATATCTAAATATTTTTTCAATTTTGAGATACTGCCTTTCTCTTTTTTATGTTTTTTTTTTTTGTTAGCTTTATTATTATGCAATGTTTTGTTTATTTTTTCCGAAACTCCTCAATCAAATGCTCTGAAGTCATGTTACTGTACAATGATCAGAAAAAAAATGTTATAAAGTATAAGTTGAATGGCAATTTATTTACTTTCATGCTACTTTAATTTATTAACAAAATTTGGAACTTAAAAATTGCACCCCTTAATTTTCACCCTAGGTGTTGGTATGTTATCCGGAAATTTAAATGCGAAATAAAATATTTCATCCTAAAAAAGATTTTTCCAAATCGGTATATTGCAAACATATATAAAAAGATATACAATCGAATTGATAAGCCTCTTTTTTGAAGTCAGTTACCAAAACGCTAGGATTTTTTATAATCATAACATGAAAATAGACTGTTTTTTTTTAGTGGTTACCATGTGCAAAACGGCCCCCAAGTACCCCGGGTATGTAATTCAAACTAATTTAATATATTAAATTATACTCTTAACACGTTAAAAACGTGTTAAAATCATAAAATCTTCTTCGCCTTAGCATTATTCCCGGTATTTTATTTACCCAGGATCTGCTTATTACTCTTATCCGGATTTGACAGGTTTTTGCACAGAGCGATTGCCATCTGACCTCCGGAACCCTAAAGGCGAACCAGTAACTCGTAACCGTAAGTTGGATAAGAGCAATTTACTTATCAAGAGTTAACGATTATTATCAAATGTTATGTGATAACAATCGCGACCGACAGCTTATCGTGCTCTCCGAGGCACGGTGGGGAGACCCACACGGACAAACACCCAGACCGAGACAGAAATTTTAACAAACATCTGCCCGAGCGGGATTCGAACCAGCGGTGGAGACTATAGGCAGACTCGCTACCCACAACGCCACAATGGTGTCCAAACGGTGTTAAAGTCATAAAATCGTGATAAAAAAATGTATTTTCTCTTTCAGGATTTAGCGAAGGTGACCCGGATTTCCCGGGATCACGCTTAAATCCATTAACATCTTGTGCTGAAGCAGCCACTCCTGGTTCGTATATTTGAGGCTTAAAAATATGAAACTTTATTTTATGGTTTGTATTTTGTTCAGGGCGTCTACCATGAACTCTTATTGCGGTTCAAATGAACTAAAATGAGCCTCATCGCAATTTCGTAGTTCGTATCATGACATCCTATTAGCGATTTATTTATTATTAATAAATATGAAGTTACATACTATTCGCTTCTCTTGGTCCTCCTGGTTTTGACAGCTTCACCATGCGGGAGTGGCAATATTATAGCCAGCCATAAAAAAGGGCAGCTCTCGTGGGGGTTAAAGTTGATTCCGTTCTTAATCCATAATTGGCGATGAAGAGGTCTCCAACTCCCTCGAATCTCTTCATTCTCTCTGCGTCGTGAGATTTCCGCCCTAAGCGTCTTCTACCGACTGTATCACAGCGAGTGAACAGAGGAATTATTGTCCCTCATACCTACCTCCCCTTTCCATACAAGAACTACGCGTGCCGGTCTCCGATTTCACCGTCAAACTGTTGCATCAATTCTTTCGCGAACAAAGAAGTTTGCCAATTCTTTTCTTTGTCGTACTTCCAAAAAGTTGAACTCATTGCTGGCTGACGCGTTCCCTCCTTCCTACAATCTGGGTTCCTTCAAACGAGACGTGAAGAAGCATCTTGCGGGTAGGCAGGGCGAAAGTGGCTAACACGGTTGCATTCCGGCGTCCAAAACTCATTTCAGTCGATGAACCCGACGATGTGAGCCTGAGGTGGTTAACATCTGCTTTATATTCACGTTATATACAGAGAGTAACTTGACTGTAGTTAACTTGACAAGATATCCTAGTTTTCTTATTACTTACGACCCGTTAACAATTGACAAACAAATGATAGACATGTATTTGACATTGGCAGTTTAAATGTAAACTATTACATAATTTAATACGTCACAACATGTCGAAATATTTCAGCGCCTTTATATAATCTTACTATAATGATGACTTCTGTGCATACACATACCATTGTATATTTCCAGTAGATAACCTATTTATTAATATTAAACTGTTGACAGAAGACTGATAAGTCGTCTGGATTTTTTTATTTATGCGTTTGTCTGAAATGCGTCGTAGTATCGGGTATTCTCGCGCGTTTAACCAAAAGTGACAATGACATTTGTCATATATCAAAGGGGTAATTTAATTTATTTATAACAAAATACAACAAAATCATGGTCTGCATATTTTCTTCTCCGTAACTTTAAATATACCAAAGCTCACAGTCCTATGCGCGCGACGTATGCTTATAAGGTTCCGAATATTTCTTTCAGGACAAAAATACATCAATACTTGTGATCCCATTGATGTTTATTGTGATATTGACAAAAAAGAAGCATGTTTAGGGAATTCATATTTTGACGAGGAATTTGATGCTGATGATGCGCCTATAGAATTTAATGACAAACCCTTTTGGCTGAGTAAAAAAACTAAAGTCAGCTTAAGCACATTTTATAAGGTAAGTTAGACTACAATCTTCAATAAATTGTTATTATTTTTTATATAAAGAATATTAGCAATACCTTTTTTAATGTATTACTAATATTCCCTCCAAATAAGCTCGAAGCTCGCTAGGAGTAGGTACGACCATAGTCCAAGGGGGTCAGGATCGAACGAGCAACTCTCGCGTTAACGCAGCGGAGTTCGCCCTTCTACCGTTGAGGTATTGAGACTTGTAAAACTAGAACTCTTAAAATTAATCCATATATCAAATTTGGTATAGATAGACTCCAAAGAAAATGACCGTGATATACGGACGGACAAACGGACAGGCGGACATGACGAAACTAGTAGAGGGTTCCGTTTGTGCCATTGGGTTACGGAACCCTAAAAATCAAATATTCTTATCTGACTTTCACTTTAAGTCATTTTTCTGTATGATATAATTAAAGTGTATTTTGCGTTTGTTGTTTTGTGTATGTGGAACATTTTTAATTTCAGGATTTTAAAATGTCTCAATTATCTTATCTCCTGATGATATCTTCGAGTGTTACAGAAGAAATACGATATCATTGTTATAATACAAATTTAAATCCTAGCAATGAAATTAAAGTGCAACTCAGGAACGGTGTATTGGTTGGATCTGAGCCTACAGATAAAACACCTATGCATTATACAATTTTAAATGATAATTGCAAGGTATTTATTGAAATAAGTTTTAGTTTATTTTTTTATCCTCAAAACTTATGTCATAACAATGCAAGACAAAGAATTTATTTTTATATAAGAGGGGGTTATCATGTAGAAGGCTTACACATGATGTTAAGCCCCAATCGGCCCCCATTGTTCATGGGGCATGCCGGTAATCGACGATCTGTAACATTTTCACCAAAGGTGGTTGCCAACCTCGAAACTAAGCAATCAATAGCTTAGAGACGCTTGCCCGAATTTGGAACCCACGACCTTCGACTAAAGTCTACGTTTTCTATCAATTGGGCTATCTCGTCTTAAAACATATCAATTATGTCAAATAATTTTACGGTAGTAGAGCCATGCTCCTCTCGGCACAAATGTGCCGGCTTGATCGGGGAAGTACTACCCTCTCATAAAAAATCGACGTGAAGTAACATTAGGTACTGTTACGATTCGTGCGATGAGTGAGAGCGCCGGAGGCCCAATCTCCTACCTCCTTTTTTCCCTTCCTTTTTTCTCTTCTCATCCCGTCCCTCCTGTTACTTGGGTTGGCAACGCGCTTGTGATACTTCAAGTATCGCAAGCGGTCATAGGTTGGTGACTGCTAACTATCAGGCGGACCGAATACTTGTTTGCCAACCGTCATAACAAAAAAAATTGCTTCTATTCTTTTGTTACTTAATATGTAATTTCAGAGTGATGATAACAAATGGGGCTATGCAGATATTAAGTTGGAGTCCAATTGGCATGATCTGCCAGCCGAAGACTTTTATATACAAGATATTCGTCCACCTTTAAGTCAGAAAGTTAATATTCAAAAGATTAAATTATGTTTTAAATATGACGAATCATAAAAAGATAAGTCATTCTCTTATCTAGTGTTTTCTTTGATATAAATATCGTATTTATTTTAAAAGAACTTTTACCAGTGGCTTCGCCCGCGTGAATAACGATTCTAATACAAACTTTGAGCTTTCATTTTACCTCTTCAGTTGTGGAATTTCAGAAAATGTTAAAACTCGTCTTAATCGTTCCCCAAAAAACAGAGTTTCATGCGTCTACAACGTCTGTCTTTTCATCTATTTGATTACCTATGGGACACAGGCGCAAGGAAACAATGGTTTGGAATTCAATTCCAAAACATTGTTTCCTTGTGCCTGTACGTTTTAAAAACAACACCTGTGAACAATGGCATACAAATGGCATATCAACGCCTAGCCTAAACTTTAAAAAAATATTTTCCGATTTTTTCACATGTGTTTCACAAACGTAAATGAACACAAGGCAACAACGTTTCGGAATAAAACCCATAGGTAATCAAATAGGTGAAAAGGATTTTGTAGAAGCATGAACTCGGTTTTTTGGGCGAATGATTAAGGCGTATTTTAACATTTTCTGAAATTCCACAACTGAAGAGGTGAATTAAGGTTCAACGTTTGCATTAAAATCGTTATTCACGCGGGCAAAGCCGTTGACAGAGGCTCGTATATAGATAAAGAAACATCAGTCATAAGTCATGTATAATTACATAAATTAGCAAAAAATTTTAATTACACCTGTGGGAAAATCTCGCCCACATTCTTAGTGGCACAGACAGCAGCATCTTAGGCCCCGTGCGAAAGCGCATGCCCGGTGCGAGCATTCTTTTGTTTACGCATGACATTCGACGTATATACGCTTAAGAGTTTTTGCATATTTTCCTGCTATATTTTCTTCTCCTCTTCGTAAATTAAAGTGCCTTCTTGTGCTATATTCTTTATGCTTGTATGCTAATATACTGTAAAACTATTGTGTGATTATCTGTATACTTCTGATAAAAATGTGGACTCGAATATAAACATTATAACAGTAAGTGACTTTTATTTATAGTGATAGTGTTATTCATCCCACATATTGGTGACCACGACGAGGACAATTCATATTCATACAACGTATACAAGCGATTAAGCCGTTAAAAATCGTAACATTTTAAAATCATTGACAAGATCGCACAAAAGCAAATGAAGAGCGCTAAAATGTCACAAAGCGACACAACTGCAGAATTGTGCAAAGTTGGTGTAAAAGTACCCGAATTTTGGCTTGATCGTCCAGACGTTTGGTTCGCCCAACTAGAAGCGCAATTTATAGTCGCAAACATAACAGCTGATACGACTAGATTTTATTACGTCATATCACAGCTGGGTAATCAATATGCAGCGGAAGTATTAGATCTTATTAAATGCCCGCCTAAAGATAATAAATACGAAACTTTAAAGTCGGAACTAATAAAGCGTTTATCAGCAAGCCAGGAGAAGAAAGTGCAACAACTGCTGATGCACGAAGAGCTCGGTGACCGTAAGCCATCGCAATTTTTACGTCGTCTTCAAAGCTTGGCAGGATCGGCGATATCTGACGAATTTATGCGCACGCTATGGTCAAGCCGACTTCCACAGCACGTTCAAACAGTAATTGCTACCCAGACTGACTCACCACTTACAAAAACTGCAGACTTGGCAGACAAGGTTCATGAAATTGCACACAATACACCGCAAGTTGCTAGTACCAGCATGGCTTATCGAGATTCCACTAGTCCAGCAATTTTAGAAGCCATGATGAAGAACATGGCGGATTTGTTACGACAAGTTGCTGCACTTACTTCGAACATCTCGAGATCACGTTCACGAACACGATCTTTTAGTCATCGCAGAAGCATATCCAGACAGCGTTCGTCTTCTCGTACACGTATTTGCTGGTACCATAAAAGATTTGGCACAAAATCTAATAAATGTACTAGCCCATGTAGTTTTAACGCGGTAAACTCCGAGGACAGCCGTCAGTAGCGGCCAGCGCCTGTCCTACCTCCTCTGGCCGCCTCTTCGTAACAGACCGCAAGACGAAAATACAGTTCCTCGTAGATACGGGATCGGACCTGTGCGTCTTCCCACACTCCGCGGCTAAGGATAAACGAAACAAGAGTGGCTATAGTCTCTTTGCAGCGAATGGTTCAGAAATATCAACATATGGTTTCGCACATTTATCTCTCGACCTCGGTCTGCGTCGAGATTTCTCATGGAGATTTGTAATAGCTGATGTTACTAAAGCCATCATAGGTATAGACTTCCTTTCTCACTATAACATTTTAGTTGATTGTAGACACCATAAACTTATAGACAACACAACTTCATTAGCCACTGACGCTGTTCCTGTAAAGCCTAATGAAAGCGTTTCGTCTATAAAAACTAGCTGCTACAGTGACAATAAATATCAAGCTATTTTAAAAATGTATCCTAATATTATAAGACCTGCTGGTAACCCTAGAGATTGTATGCACAATACAGTTCATTATATAAAAACTACTCCTGGTCCTCCAATTTCTAGCAGACCCCGCCGCCTACCACCTGATAAGTTACAGATCGCCAAACAGGAGTTTAACGAGATGATCAAGAATGGTACAGCACGCCCATCCGATAGCCCTTGGTCGTCAGCTCTTCACCTGGCACCAAAAAAGGACAACGGATGGCGACCATGCGGCGATTATCGAGCTCTCAATGCAAGAACAGTACCAGATAAGTACCCCATAAAACACATACACGATTTCAATCTAAACCTTTTTGGTTGTACAGTTTTCTCCAAACTTGACCTTGTTAAAGCATATAACCAAATACCAGTCTATGAAAGCGATATATGCAAAACAGCCATAGTAACACCATTTGGTTTATACGAATTCCCAATGATGACATTCGGACTCAGAAACGCGGCACAAACCTTTCAAAGATTTATTGACGAAGTCATTAGGGGCTTAGATTTCTGTTACGGTTATCTAGACGATATTCTTATTTTCTCTCGCAACGCAGAAGAGCATGAACGTCACCTTCATGAAGTTTTCAGAAGACTTAACCAGTATGGAGTGCTGCTGAACATTTCAAAATGCGTCCTCGGCGCATCCCATGTAACCTTTCTTGGCTACGCCGTGTCCACAGACGGAATCCGACCTCTTGACGAGAAAATAGAGGTAATCAAGAATTTTCCCGTGCCGAAAACTATCAAAGAGCTGCGGAGATTTCTCGGTATGTACAACTTCTACCACCGTTTTATACCTCACTCTGCAGAATTGCAAGCTCCATTGAACGAGATGCTTAAAGGATCCAGTAAAGGTTCTCAGCCTATATTGTTAGACGAGACACAACATCAGGCATTCGATAATTGTAAGAACGGACTAGCGAAAGCAGCTTTGCTAGCGCATCCAGACTCCGATGCCAAACTAGCCTTAGTAACCGATGCGTCGAGTACCGCTATTGGTGGAGTATTACAGCAGATGCGTGGTAATTTTTGGGAGCCTTTGGCATTCTTCTCTCGTAAGCTATCGCCTACTCAAATCAAGTACAGTCCTTACGATAGAGAACTTTTGGCCATCTACAAATCTATTCAATATTTCCGTCACATGCTAGAAGCTAGAGTATTTACAATCTTTACAGACCATCGACCGCTAACACACGCTTTCCAGACCAACCGCGACAAATGTTCTCCCAGACAATTTAGATACCTGGATTATATCTCACAGTTTTCCACGGATATCCGTCACATTTCCGGTAAGGATAACATGGTGGCTGACACTCTCTCCAGGATTAACGATATCTCAGCAGGAGTAAATTTTGAAGCTTTAGCGAAAGAGCAGCAGTCTGACCCGGAATTAAAAACTTTATTAACTGAGGGAAGCTCTCTAAATTTAAAAGAGATCCGTATGCCCGGTTCCAAAATAAAGATATTTTGCGATGTAAGTACTCTTATATTGTGAAATCAATGAGACAGCAAGCTTTTGAATCAATTCATGCACTCAGTCATCCCAGTGCTAACGCAACCATTGTAACCAACCATTAAGTTGGTAACGCAGCGTTTTGTTTGGCCCGGAATCAAAAAAGACTGTCGCGAATGGAGTCGAGCGTGCCTTTCCTGTCAACAAGCAAAAGTGACAAGGCATGTTTCATCTCCATTATGCTCATTCGCCTTACCTACTGCCAGGTTTCTCCACATACATATAGACCTTATTGGCCCCTTGCCTTACTCTAACGGATACAAGTATTGCCTCACAGCCATTGATAGATTTTCGCGATGGCCTGAAGCAATACCACTCACTGATATAACAGCAGAATCCACGGCCAAAGCCCTTCTAACAGGATGGATCTCGAGGTTTGGTTGTCCACTAAGTATAACCACGGACCGTGGTAGACAATTTGAGTCCAGCCTATTCAAGTCACTCGCCTTACTGACGGGATCTCAGCACAAAATGACCACCGCTTATCATCCTAGTGCTAACGGAATAATTGAGCGACTTCATAGACAGCTTAAAGCAGCGATTATGTGCCACACAAATCAATACTGGACTGAATATTTACCTCTTGTATTATTAGGTATACGCAGTGCATATAAGGAAGACCTTAAATCATCTGCTGCTGAATTGCTTTACGGTGAACCTCTCCGTTTACCTGGTCAATTTTTTGAAGACAATAACCGTAGCAGCGTGACGGATATATCCGATTACATCTCGAGGTTAAGGTCATTCGCCGCTCAAATTAGTCCCGTACCTGCAGCTCACCACACTCCAAAAAATATTTTATTTTCAAGGATTTAGAAACCGCAAACCAAGTATTTTTACGTCATGACGCTTTACGTACAAGCTTGCAACCTCCTTACACTGGACCGTACCAAGTTATTAAGAGAAGAAAAAAGACTTTTCAGATATTAGTTAAAAATAAGAAAATAACTGTGTCTATTGATCGCCTCAAGCCAGCTTACACTATTAAGTCAGACAGCAATAAAGTTAACGACGAGCAACCTAGTATAAAAACTACACGGTCAGGTAGAAGAGTTCACTTTCCACAATACTATCGCCCGCAGTAACGGTCTCAGCGGGGGAGTGATGTGGGAAAATCTCGCCCACATTCTTAGTGGCACAGACAGCAGCATCTTAGGCCCCGTGCGAAAGCGCATGCCCGGTGCGAGCATTCTTTTGTTTACGCATGACATTCGACATATATACGCTTAAGAGTTTTTGCATATTTTCCTGCTATATTTTCTTCTCCTCTTCGTAAATTAAAGTGCCTTCTTGTGCTATATTCTTTATGCTTGTATGCTAATATACTGTAAAACTATTGTGTGATTATCTGTATACTTCTGATAAAAATGTGGACTCGAATATAAACATTATAACAGTAAGTGACTTTTATTTATAGTGATAGTGTTATTCATCCCACACACCTAATTAATAATATAATAAATTCCGTTTTAAACGGTATCTGTATATTATTTTAGTCACTTTAATGCAAAGTCTTTTTATGTTTGACTTGATGGCTTTTAACAAAACCGTACTGTTGGCTTTTAAGTAATTAATAGGACATTTTAAAAATTATATCTTAAAAAAAAATACTAAATCAACACAACCTTTTGTAGTAGAAGAACTGCATAGCGAAACTTAAATTTGATGGGATATATATGTCTTTTTGTAGGTCATCCTTTTTTCATTTTCTTTTTTTTTTTCTTACCATTAAATTCAAAATTTATGTTTATAAGACCGCTATTTATAAATACACTTTAAAAAAAAAAACACTTAACAAAAGAAAAAAATTAAAGTTGGGTTTTATTTTTACCCAAGATGCTAAATTCAGTGTGAGAAAAATATTAAAATATTTCTATAATTCTGCTCTTTATATTAACAAGAGTATTGCTTACTGTACATTGAAGATATTTAAGAAATACAGTTATAAAAGTATTATTGATTCCAAAACATCAAGAACAAGGGAACTTGTAAACATAAACAGTTGTTGAAGACAATATGAAGTACTTTAGTATCAAAAAGAGTTCACATCAAATTGACCATACATAGTTATAAAATTCTATTTCAACGCCGGTTTTTTTTTAAATTATAATCAAACATCCAAAAAAGCCGTTTTTTATTTAGTCTACTTAGATACAACACTACAAAACAAAACGGCTTTTTTTATGTTGGCTGGGAAAGAATCGTCTGCGCCAGACCGACATCAAAAACATTGAAATTGAGAATTTTGAACAATGATTCCCTCTGTTTTCGATTCTTGACACATTCCATCAACAAATGTTGGACGTCTTCTACTCTGTTACATATACTGCAATTTGGTGAACTTACTTTTTTCATCATAATATTGCATATATTATGATGAAAAACTTGTTTGACGGAATGTGTCCAGATCGAAGTCATTTCAACGCCGGTTGTAGAACCTAATATAGTAACTAGCTGTCTCAAACGAAGCTAAATGTGTATATAAGCTAGTTAACTTAGCTTTTAAACGTAGGCAATAGTAATAGTAATAACATTGTATAGTATATAAGTAAACTTTATAAGGGCGGCATGATCAAATTATGACCAAACCCTTCTAAATATGTACGCAAATAAGCAATACCATGTCAACCCACAAAATTGAAAAAACTGAGTTATGTATGCAGAAGTATTGGTAAATGGCTGAATGACATTTTTCTTTAATATTTGTAGGGTTTTAAGCTTTAAAACTTCTAAAAAGCCATTTTTTAACCATGCAATTTATGTATTATGTTAAACGTTTTGGGTTATATAATATACGAAATATGCAGTTTGTATACTCATTTTTTATGAAAATAAGTAAAATAACTTACATAAATCTCAAATTGCAAAAAAACTTGATCAATACATAAAAAAGATCATATAAAGCAAGTTGTTCAAAATTTTCTAACGCGTTTTTGTCTAAATGACATTCGTGTGGATTGACATGGTATTGCTTATTTGCGTCCGTATATGATTAAAAAGAAAACTAGCTATGCCAGAGACAGGCTTAGAAAAACCCTGTACTTTACAAATCTTTACAACACCTTCACAAATACCTGAT
Source organism: Hestina assimilis (assembly GCA_023373885.1). Taxonomy (NCBI): domain Eukaryota; kingdom Metazoa; phylum Arthropoda; class Insecta; order Lepidoptera; family Nymphalidae; genus Hestina; species Hestina assimilis. The sequence goes on from CM041750.1 coordinate 10,205,599, forward strand.
TCTTTCTTATGAATCACTACACCTACTAGAAAATCAGACGAAAATCCATTTAGTAAAATTTAAGCTTACAGCGAACAGACCTGGTAAGGGACTTTATTTTATAATATGTGGTGATAGCGTAAGTGTAATCTAGAATAAGGGTGCATTGTACTCATTAATCTTAGATATAACATCGGCCATTAATAATCTTTAAATAAGTTATAGTTCGTCGACTTTTCTGAATCTACACTATCCCCCGGTTTCTCTTACGCTGGTCAAATTCACATCTACTAAACACACCAAATACAAAACGCTAATTGGTTGCTCATTTGGTTGATTATCGCATTTATTGCTATTCAAATTGACAATACCATTTTTTGTACCATTACTTTTTTTAAAGCAATGCTTTTTCGAGGCATTACTAATATTCCTATTGCCCCTCCCAGTAAGCTCGAGGCTTGCACTAGGAATGGGTACGACAATAGGCCAAGGGGTCACGATCAGAACCCTCGACTCTAGCGTTAACGGAGCGAAGTCGGCCCTTCTACCGTTGAGCTATTGAAACTATGAGAGGTATCGATTCTGTGATTAATGCTAATATAAGGTGCCGTCACCATCTATTGGCGGAGCCACCTGCCATTCATACTAGACAAGGGGCGAACTCTCCTATACCCTAGCTAACAAAATTCTCATTGCAGAGCCAGATATTGATATATTTAACTGTAGTGAACAAATATTTAAGAAACGTATCACATATGTCATAAGTAGTATAATGTAGAATTAGATTTAAGATGTAACGTTTAAGGCTAAGCCTGTTTGTTTTTAATAAATAAATTGCTATGTTAAGTTGATGGGAATTTGACAAGCGTACGAGGAACCGGGGGTAAATGTCTAAATCACAATATTAATTACTATTAATAATAAATTAACTGATAACTTAATATACTTGTAATTGCGGGTTTTATAATTTGTCACTCACCAGACCCATAATTTAACAGCCCCGTAGATCTACTTCCTAAGTTAATTGGAGGAGTCGTTGAGAAGCCTTCTTATTACAATAAATGTGAATGTTTGGATGTTTGTTACTCAATCACGCATAAATGGGTGAACTGAATTGGATGAAATTTTGCCACACACACACATTGCCTGGATTAGCACATAGGACACTTTTTATACCGGAAAAATGTTAGGTTTATCAAAAACATTCATTAACACGGTCAGAGTCACGGGAACTGCTAGTCATAATTATATTTTGCTTACATTCCAAGGCAAATGTTATCACTCTCGGCGCATTGTTTCACATCTCACCTTTGACCTTGTAATACGTAAGTATTCCTTTCTGAGTGTTCTCGATAATAAATGTCCTTGTATCAAAACAATGTTCATTTTTAGCCGACTTTAAAAAGTGGAGGTATCAAATGATTCTTGTATTTGTATGCTACGCAGCATTTGCCGTTTTCAGTAAATTTTGATGAATTTTGGTTTTGTTGGATAGGGTTCGCTTCCATGATGTTTCTATGTGATGATAGTCTACGCAGTAATAGAATAATTTGACGTATCACATATGTCATAAGTAGTATAATGTAGAATTAGATTTAAGATGTAACGTTTAAGGCTAAGCCTGTTTGTTTTTAATAAATAAATTGCTATGTTAAGTTGATGGGAATTTGACAAGCGTACGAGGAACCGGGGGTAAATGTCTAAATCACAATATTAATTACTATTAATAATAAATTAACTGATAACTTAATATACTTGTAATTGCGGGTTTTATAATTTGTCACTCACCAGATCCATAATTTAACAGCCCCGTAGATCTACTTCCTAAGTTAATTGGAGGAGTCGTTGAGAAGCCTTCTTATTACAATAAATGTGAATGTTTGGATGTTTGTTACTCAATCACGCATAAATGGGTGAACTGAATTGGATGAAATTTTGCCACACACACACATTGCCTGGATTAGCACATAGGACACTTTTTATACCGCAAAAATGTTAGGTTTATCAAAAACATTCATTAACACGGTCAGAGTCGCGGGAACTGCTAGTCATAATTGGTATTTTGCTTACATTCCAAGGCAAATGTTATCACTCCCGGCGCATTGTTTCACATCTCACCTTTGACCTTGTAATACGTAAGTATTCCTTTCTGAGTGTTCTCGATAATAAATGTCCTTGTATCAAAACAATGTTCATTTTTAGCCGACTTTAAAAAGTGGAGGTATCGAATGATTCTTGTATTTGTATGCTACGCAGCATTTGCCGTTTTCAGTAAATTTTGATGAATTTTGGTTTTGTTGGATAGGGTTCGCTTCCATGATGTTTCTATGTGATGATAGTCTAAGCAGTAATAGAATAATTTGACGACGCTGTGGCGCAACTTAGGTCGCGAGTACGTTTCCCGTTCGGAGCAGATGATTGTATTGACCATACTGGAATGTGTTTTTTGTCGTTGTGGGCCCCGTCACCGTCCGCCACCGTGTCTCGGAGAGCACAATAAGCTGGATGTTTTCGTCTCTGGTACTACATGGGAAGTACAAAATAAGGGATATTACGAAATCGTAGCCATTACAATATTTGGGATTCTTAACAGGGGGTCTGTTAATTCCTAAAAACATGCATCAGCTAGCTGGTGACATATTAAAAAACAAAAATAAAACAGGGCAAATTACTCCCTAATTATGACTCAGTGTTTTTTTTATGTTACAAGTTGGCAAGTAAGCATACTGCCTACCTGATGGTAAGCGGTTGCCGTAGCCTATGAGCTCTTGCAACACCATAAGTAGGTGCCACTCACTCGTTGCAAACCTCGAGATATTAGTTCTTGAGTCTCCTTTGCCCAGTAATTTCACTAGCCTATAGCCGTTCAAACCGGAACATAGTAATGCCTAAGCACTACTGTTTGACGGTAAATTATTTGACACTGCGGTGGTACTTACTTTGCCGGCCTCTTGTAACAAAAGACCTACCACCAGTGTCACTGATTTTACTGGTGGAATAATCTATGCTCTGACAGAGATTATCGCAACAGCGGGCGATGTGGTCATCACGTCTCGACACCGGTTTTGGTTCTGGTACTACAATGACCACAAAATTAGGGGTTTTATGAAATCGTAGCCAATAGAATCTGTGGAATTTCTACTATACCCCATAAATCCTAAAACAACATGGGTCAGCTATGATGACAATCCCATATTAAAAAACGAAAATAAAACTGGGTAATTAAATTCCTACTTACGACAACCATAAAGAGATTTATAGTCAGTTTCGATTTTTAAACAATAAGTGGACGCAAATAAGCAATACTATGCCAACCCACACGAATGACATTTCAAGAAAAACGCGTTTGAAGATTTTGAACAACTTGCTTTATATGAATTTTTTTTTATGGTTTGGTCAAGTTTTTGCCAATTTCAGATTTATGTAAGTGATTTATACTTATTTTCACCAAAAATAAGTATACAAACTGCATATTTCGTATATAATATAACCAAAAACGTTTAAAATAATACATAAATTGCATGATTAAAAAATGGTTTTAAAGCCTTAAACCCAACAAATATTAAAGAAAAATGTTCTTCAGCCATTTACCCTCACTTCTGCATATATAACTCAGTTTTTTCAATTTTGTGGGTTGACATGTTATTGCTTATTTGCGTCCAAGTATCTGCTACGTATTAATAACCTGCTTCACTACATTGATAACACCCCACCATATTGTAATTGTATCTTTGGTTATAAAATAGGGTATTCTGTGGGAATACATCAGTGCGTTGTAAATATTTGTGGAATTCAACATGACTACGAGCTCGCGGAAGTCCTTAAAGTTGATGTTGATACTGATAATGCTAAGCGTGAGTGAGATAGCTCAACAAGTGCAGGCGCAGACCAGTACTGTTTCAATTGAGGACAGCCGGTACTGCACTTCTCTTTGTTCTGCACCCGATAGAGGTCCTCTCTGCTGCAACCGGTGCTGCATAAGTTCGGGCTTAGGAATGGGATTAATCGCCTTTAATAAATTTTTTATACCGCACTGCCAGTGTCATTTTTAAAAAAAAAACGTTGCCTGAATTCCTGAAGCGTTGTTGTTTTGCCGATGTGTTCGGTTTCATCTTTTTTATATTATTAATATAATATGAAACTTGAGTATTGTGAAATAATAATTAGTAATAGCTATGTTAATAATGTTTCTGTTTCTTTTGGACTGTTATAAGATTTCATTGGTTATTTTTTACCGACGTTAATAAATAGAATTATGATTATTATTGTCTTGTCATTACTGTTCCTTTTTTATTTAAACGAAATTGTATTGAATAAATTAAAAGTGTTTTGCGACAGTTACAAAAATTTTACTAATTAATTGCCTACAATTCGCCAGTTTTAATGAACCTATTGTGTTTTTGTATTTCTTTTTACAAAATAATAAATGAAAAATTTCAATTACATACAATTTCTTTCTGAATTAATGAATATCTTTATAAATAAATGTAAATGAAAGATTAATACTCATTTACAATCGATTTCAATAAACCATCTTTATCCATTTTTACTGACCTGAGATTCCATTTGCGATCGAAAAATGCGAAAAAGGGTTTCAATCACACGTTTCAATACCAATTTTTAGATCCTAATAACAATAAAAAAAAAAATTAGAAAAATAACTGTTTTTTTCGGAATGTGTATTGCTGTTGGCCCTACTGGCCTTGACAGCGTCACCGGGCGGGAAAAAAACTTCTTCTTCTGACTTCAAAACTAAACATAAGCTAAGTGCTAAGTACGCTACCGCTACATATGGCACCGACTTCTGTTGTAGAAAATATTTATTTTTTCGGCTAAGCCTGAAGAGTTGTCGCTTGCACAAACAACCCTGACCCCGGAGGAGGAAAAAGGAGGAAAGCCCGGGCGGGCCACCTTGGCCAAAAGGATGCCACCTTCTCAAATATCTTGGACAACATCATTTTTTATTTAAGGACGAAAAAAAAAAACAAGCGACAAACGCATTGAAATTTGATACTTTACTAGAGTTAACAAATTATGGCGTACAGTATGATACATGTCCTTACAGAAACTAATCGGTTTACATTACAGTTAAATTATTCTTTTTTTTTATATATTAGAAGTTAGCAAACAAGCATTTGGCCCACCTGATGGTAAGTGGTTGCCGTAGCCTATGAGCGCTTGCAGCACCATTAGTAGGGGCCACTCACGCGTTCCCAACCTCGAGATATTAGTTCTTAAATCTCGTCCGCCCAGTAATTTCACTAGCGTACAGTGCCCTTCAAACCGGAACACAGTAATGCCTAAGCACTACTATTTGGCGGCAGAATAATTGACACTGCGGTGGTACCTGCCTAGCCGGCCTCTTGCAACAAAAGACCTACCACCAGTAACCACCACCACTTTTTGTGTTGTGTTTTGGTTTTTTTGGTGGTAGCTAACTAACTTTCGAACAGTCGAATTATTTACACAAATCAAATAGCTTAAGATAAATTGAAGCTTAAATTTTGACTTGGCTAGTTTTCACATACATGTTATTTTATGTCTTGACACCGTTGTGGCGTTATGGGTAGCGAGTCTGCCTTTAGTCTCGACGGTTGCGGGTTCGATTCCCGCTCGGGCAGATGTTTGTTAAAATTTCTGTCTCGGTCTGGGCGTTTGTCCGTGTGGGTCTCCCCACCGTGCCTCGGAGAGCACGTTAAGCTGTCGGTCCCGGTTATTATCAATAACATCTGATAATAATCGTTAACTCTTGATAAGTAAATTGCTCTTATCCAATGAGTTACTGGTTCGCCCTTAGGGTTGCAGAGGTCAGATGGTAATCGCTCTGTGTAAAAACTAGCAACCAGTCAAATCCGGATAAGAGTAATAAGCAGACCCTGGGTACATAAAAAAATACCGGGAATAATGCTAGGATGAAGAAGAAGTTATCTTATGTCAGGCTAATCAACTTATTTTCTTTACGTTTCACTCAATTAATTTCAGTATCGCTCACACAACTTGGCACCCATTTGGATATCAAGTCTTTTGTCCGTGAAGTCTACAACCATATCATAACTAACTATTGAACTTGGCTCACACATTTATATTTTTGAAGGGATTACATTTATAAGAATCGGTAGCATGAGAAAAATGCTTAATAATTTGCACATAACACGACAATATCTTTTTTTAAGTCGCTAGCCACCGCGCACCTCGTAATCTGTTGATACCAATGGCTATCAGGGGCAAGTGTACCCCGCTAAGTTCATCACAGCCGTATCATACTTTTCTCGACGTGACTTTATTGTGGATTAAGCATGAAGTTTGAATTTTTACTGTTCAAGAGAACACATAAAAATAGGATTTCCAATACTTATACATACTATAATAATTCTACCTTTTTATTTACGAATTATCGTTAGTCAAAGCTATTTCAATTTGTTATTTACTCACTCGTAGATCATCAAAATTCTAAGACCTATCATTTTCACTTCAAATATATCAATGAAATTAGAATGAAGAAAATAATTAAATATAGAACAAGGAAAAAAAGTAGCAACACTGTTCTTCTACAAAAAGTCTTAAGATTTCATGTATAATCACGACTGTGATCACATCGATGATTTCACCAATTCATCATGACTGTGCAAAACATGTGTGAATCATAACACATTCATGATATCATCATGACTGTAAATTTGGCAATTGTACGAGAACATAAATATTTTACAGATTTTTTTTTGTTATTATTTTTTATTTTATGAAATCACACAATCACAGCTTTTGTAGCTAGAGTAAGACTTGGAATTTTTTAAATTTTATGTTCCTGATAGGATTTTAGTTTCCCTGATAAAATACATTCTGTTGTGAATGTGTATGATTTACATTGCTTGATGTTTTTTAAACGATTGTATATGAACAAAATTATGTTGACACATTATTAGAAAACACATATAACATATGTATACTTAAGAGTACTGAAAAATAGTACTCACTTCGGAGCGCTGTAAAACCTTAGCTATTGATTTAATGAAAAAATGTTGCATATAAAAGGTGTTCCTCAAAAAACGATCTACAAAAATGGTCTGATATCATTTTTTCGTAAAATGATAAAAAAAAGTTATACTTATCGAAAAATATATTTTTTTTTCTCGAATTTCTGAAAATTTTCGCTTATAACTTTTTTATTTATAGTTCTACGACAAAAAGTTACAAGACTTAAGTTGTAGACAATTTAATTTGCAAGAATAAATGTTTGCAATTTTTTTATCAGATAAATAGTTTAAGACATATATCGTAAAAACCATTTCAACCCCTATTTTCGAGATGGCGGCCGTGGGACAAGGGTGGCGACCACACAAACTTGGTTTTAGCTTTACACTGATCCCTGCACATCAAAAAATAAAATTGCGTCCTCTAAAAAACGCAACCCCAAATGTAACTTTTCAATGGACTAATTAAAGTTATTTTACTCGGAGTCTATTGACTCTATCTATACAAAATTTAGTAAATAGTTGTATTCTACGAAACCGCTACACGATTTTGTAATGAAATAATAAATAAAATTAAATCTAAGGGTAGCAGTCCATACATGTAACTGAAGGTTAAAAATAAAATGTTAGCGTATGAGGTATCTTTGAATTGGTCTTAAAAATTAAAAAAAGAGGTTACTTTTAGACTTTTTTTGATTACGACAGTAGTTTTTGAGATATTGACTCTTAAAGTAATAAAAGTTGTGCACCACTCCGATTTAACTTTTGAACGATGGGATTTAAAATTCTCTAAAAAAATGTAGTAGAACATAACAAACATAACAACTTTAAGATACGTTAAGAAATTTCAGAGATATATTGATTGTCCCATATCTTTTTTTATAATATTGTTATGACTATGGAATGACAAATTTATCTTTTGCGGTCGCTTTAACTTCGTTAATATCCTAAAGATTTTTCATCCCCATGCTGCGGAACCCTTTAGTTACCATTGTGCGTGGTCCATAACGCACTTGAGTGCTAATATTTTATTATAATATATTGAGCCAATAATATAAATGTAATACAATTTTTTTAAGAATATTAGAAATGCTTTTTTCAAGATATTACTAATATTCCTATTGCCCCTCCAAGTAAGCTCGAAGCTTGCGCTAGAAGTGGGTACGACAATAGCCCAAGGGGGTCAGGATCGAACCCGTGATTCTCGCGTTAACGGAGCGGCGTCGGCCCTATTACCGTTGAGCTATTGAGGTGGTGACGCTGGCGTGACTTGAGGAAGAGTGATTTGGACATCAACAATTAATAATATGATAGGCAATAAATATAAGAATAAAGATTGCTGCGTGCTTCATAATAGGAGTTTACAGTATGATAAGAGAAAAATAATATTAATATTAGTTATCAAGATATTTCAAATCGCATGAAATAATACGTATCAAAAATATCTATATTAGGCAGAAACTTATAAATTGAGCTAATACAATATTTAAAAAAAGTCTGTTCATATAGGTAATCTGAAAGAAATCGGAAAAAAATTGGACAAATGCGAGTTGGAATCGCGCACAAAGGGTTTTTTATGTCATGACGGTTGGCAAACAAGCATACGGTCCGCTTGAGGGTAAGCAGTCACCGCAACTTATGAACTGCGATACTTCAAGTATCGCAAGCGCGTTATCAACCCAAGGAACCCGAGGGACGGGATCAGAAGGGAAAAAGGAAGGGAACGAAGAGGGTGGGAGCTTGGGCTTCCGGCGCTCTCATTCATCGCACGAAACGCAACAATACCTAATGATAGTGTTACTTGACGCCGATTTTCTTTAAGTGGGTAATACTTCCCCAGGTGCTAGGTCTACCCGGTCGTCAGAAAATCTGTGGTGACAGACGGACAGACAGACGGAGAAGAGAGTGATCGGGTTCCTTTTTTATCTTTTGAGGTACGGAACCTTAACTATTAAAAAATAACATAAGAAATCTAAAAATCTAAACAAGTCTAGTGTTGTCTACTCGCCTGTACACAATTGATACGTAAATAACAGCCCCACCTTTATCCTTCATCAATTCACACTATATAAGAATGAGGTTTCAGTGAGACACATTACGTCTAAAGCATTCAGACAATCATCAAATATGGTTTCGAGCTCCCGCAAGTCTCTGGTGTTCGTGCTGGCGCTGATGACGCTCTTGAGTGTTATATCGCAGCAGCAGGTGCAGGCGGATTTTGTCATCGGCAGCTGTGATCCGGATAACCCCAACTACGTCGGAAAATGCGATGACGCGTGTAAGAGGAGGGGCTACGTCGGTGGACACTGCGCCTCCAGTCTCGAGCTCTGTTTTTGTATAGAAAAGCAGGTAATGTAGGATGCGGTTTAGCAGAACGCAAACAGTGTTATATTATTATGTATATTATAAAATAAAAATTATTTTATGAATTTTTTGACGTTTTATTTTCATCATATTTTATTTAATGGTTTTAAAATAAAATAAAATTTTATTAATTTATTCAACTTTTATCTTTTAAATTAAATAAAGTAATTTAGATAAATAAATAAAATAAATAAAAAATCCTTTTATTTCACACCTAATGATTACCTAGTAACATTTTTTTTACATATCCAGTTTTTTAGTGTAGTTATAGTATACAAATAATTATAAATAATCAATATATTTGAATGTGGAATTTAAAAAAACATCATACATATTATTATACATTTAAAAAAAAATAAAAACATTTTTATTTATAAATTATTATTATTGTATATTATTGTTATTTTATTACATAGAATTGATTTTTTTTCTTATTAATTAGCGCGAACCCTTCTATTTGAGGGTAAAGTCCAAAGATACCCTATCTGTGGCGTTTTCTTTCCACAGCTTACCAGCCGTCCCTTCAATGTCGTTCAATTTAGATAAATACTTAGTGTTATTTCACTTACAACTTATATGATTGTCATTAATTGTGTGGTGTAGTTTGTTTTCAATGTCATGTAACTTCGCGCTAAGACGTTTTGATTATTTCATCAGTTTTACTTTTAATGATTTTGATCTTCTTTCCTTATCCGTAAATGGTATAAAGTACTACGTCTTCCTTCTCTGCTTGTAACTCGAGTCACATTCCATTAATTACATATATACATATATGTATATAGACATATTGGTATATAATAAAATTGTTAGATATGTTGACAAATAAATGCTATTTATCTAATTGTGACTTTTTAAATGATAAATAATTTGTAGTAATCCCTTTTCTGTGGGCGAAAAATGAACCTGTCTGTCACTTGTGGAGGCAATGACCGACTTATTGTGATATCTTTTAAAAATTGTTTTGCACTAACGCTCCATGGCCTTAGTGTTTCTACTGCAAATGGAACAAACAATATCAGTTATGATGTAATATAAATTAATGGATTAATATAGTATAATTGAATGAAGCTTTTGTTAATTCACAATAATTTTTGATATATTAATTTAATATTGTAAAAAAATGAGTATGGTGCATTTTAAGACATTAAACTATAATCTTTCAACTCATTTTTCATTTTTAAATGGTTTTTCTACAAAAGTGCGTTTTTAATTTTTTTGCATATTGCACTCAATAATTAACAAATTTTCGACTTAATTCACCGTTTTCATGGAGATCAAAATGCTTAAAGTATCCGTAGCATACATTATTATTATGTAGCTATAAAAGCGTGTTAAAACACTCATGTCTGACAAATACATTTCTTTCCTTCGTTCTTTATTTAGGAAATACTATAAATTTAGTTCCTACATAGTAGAAATAGTATACCCATGACATAAGTATAGGTAAAGAAATAAAGCGTGGTACTAGAGAGTTAGCGGAACATTTTTAATGTTGTGTTCTTCACATAGATGTGAATTACGGAGTGTTAATTCCGACATAAACAAAAATATCGTATGTGCAATCTAGAAATTTTAGACCCATGATGACTTAATAATTCCAAGAAAGTTATTTTTGTATGATATATGTTATTTAAAACGACGGATCACATAATCAGTCGTTGTGCTACGCAGTGGAGATAGAAAATTTTGTGTGCAGTATCATAACCGTCGTTTTAATACACAGGAAAATGAAACGAAAACGATCGTGTTTTTTGGTTTTCTTTCTTCTTAGAACATAAGACAATAAAAACACTCATGATTTGTTTTTTGGTGACTGAAAATATAAGCCCACGTTATTTTACGGAAATATGTCGAAAAAATAAATAATAAAATAAGAAATAATAAACGCTACAACAACGGCCCCCATTACGAGCGAACTCCGAGCGGGAATCGAACTTGCGACCAGCGGTGCTCACAGGAGCACAGATTCACTACCGCTACGCTACAACAACAAACATTTGCTCCGAGCGGCAATCGAACCCCTGACCTGTGGTGCTTAAGGCAAGTTCGCTACCGCTGCGCCACAACGTATATTATATATCAATAAACAAATATAGCTAAATAAATAAATAAATAAAAAAACGCTACACACTCAATGGCCCCCATTAATATAATTATACTTACAGTATAATATAGTTTTCATTACCTACGCCCCCAAAATTTTTTTCATAATATTTCATACCCAAAAAAAAAAAGTTAAATAAATTTCAATCAAAGCTTCGCAGAAATAATCATAACAACTTAAAGTCTGAAAGGAGAGTAATTGATCGCTAATTCGCCTAATGACCACCCCACATCGGATGACGACCCTGGGGCTCTCTGATTGGCTGATCATTATGGTCTGATATCACGCGATGTGCTGTAGCATCAAAGTCCAAATCAATTTAATCCTTTAAGTGCCATATTCGTCACTCTTACCAAATTAAGCGTCAATAGCTCAACAATGACATGGTAAAATTGTATGGATGATGATATACTCAAAAAATGTATATGCATCTGAAATATGTCGTGATTTCAATATTAATTTCTTACACAATACCATTATTCACTATATGAAATACTTAAAAAAGTATATGGATCTAAAATATGTGGTGATTTCAATATAAATTTGTTAGACAATACCACTATTCGATGCAGATCATTGTTAAAATCATATAACCTTGTAAAATTATTTTTAGAGCCAACTAGAATTACCCACGCGACAGCTACTTGTTGAAAATAATATTATATTAAGTGATCTAGTATCTTTCAATAAATCTCTAATTAAACATTCTCAGCTCTGATCAATGCGGACAGTCAGTTCTTATCAAACAAGAATGACTGAAAATAATAATAAAGAAAATGTGTTTGTACCTGTTAATACAAAACGTAGAGACGCTCATAGCCGAGTGCACCCACTGATCGGCAAACTGTTAAGCGACTTTAGACGCGGTCAGTCACTAGATGGGTGATTGCATAGAGGTATTTCTCTTCGTCTCCGTGCTTCGGAGGGCACGTAAAAAGTCGGTCCTGGTTGTTGACAATTTGGCAACAGTCGATAAGTCAAGTCAGAGGCCTACGGGCGACCTGAACAACTAGTGTCAGACACTTGGTTGGCCACTCGATAAGAAGAATACAAAATGTATTTAGAAGTATAGAAGTAATATCTCATCAAAAATTTCATTCATTTAACACTATAACCATCCAAATCTGGCATATAATAAATTATTTAAATAATTCAAAATTGAATTTAATAATAATTTTCCTTCTAAAACAGTCTCAGTAAAGGTTTTATGAATTTTATGCTGAAAAAATATTTAATCAAAGAGCCCCTTTTATTAATTATGTCAGGATGTACTCTCAAATTTTGAAACAGGTTTGCAAAGCGGCTACAGTTCTATATATAAGAAAAAATATTAAAAACTCGTATTACAAAATAAAAACAACCTGGAATGAGATTAGTGGAAAACTGGTAAAGTCAAATCTCTTAACACAAACTTTTGCCTAAATATTAGTAATAAAAATAATCCAACCGATCAAGATGTTGCGAAAGCTTTTGAGAAGTATTTCGCGGAAATTCCAGGTTTGATTACTCAATCATTAATTTCTTCTTCAACTCAACATCCAACATTAAGTTCTTCTCGGTAGAAACAGCTTTCCGAAGTAATGGTAGAGCTTGACGACACAAAAGTACTTTTTAAAAAACTACTTGAATAAAAATAATCGTGGTTTTGATTTATAAAATGTGAAATGTTTTACATCTTTAGGGATGTAATTTGGGTAAATGATACAACTCGTATTTATTTTTCTTTAATCTGGTTTTTAGTGTAAGATTAAAGAAAAAGAAATACGAGTTTTACCATTTCCCCAAATTACAACCTTAAAGGTGTACAACATTTCAAGATTCATACTTCTAGTTTAAAAATGACGAACGGAAGTTGAACTTCTTTTTGCTCCTTGGGGATTCGTTAGGGGAATTTTAGAAAATCTTAAAAAACGTGTTTCGATATCTTTTATAATGCGGCTTTATCTTTAATTATTCCCCTTAAATACAAAGCTTCTTGCTTTTAGTTTCTAAAATGACTCCCATAGAAACTTTCAAAACTTTTTTCACCCTTTCAGGGGTGGAATTTTAGGAAATATCAAAACACATGTTTTTGTATCTATAATTGTACACCTTAACAACCAACACAACAGCGCTAAGTTAAAAATCAATACCAATGAAAAAACAGCTTTCTAGGTTCAAAGGTTTAGGCTGGGCGTTTATACTCGTAAGTCAGTCAGGCCTTCTATTTTTATCTATATATATAAAAGGCTTTGTCCTGAATGACTGACGGATCAACGCCCAGCCAAAACCGCTGATCGTAAAAACCTGAAACTTGGATAGTGTGTTCTTTTTATGACGTAGGCATCCGATAAGAAAGGATTTTCCGAAATTCTACATCAAAGGGGGTGAAAAAGGGGGGCAAAGTTTATATGGGACAACAAGATTTCTTGGTTCTTGGTCTGCTATAAATTTTGCATAAACCTTTTTTAACAAAATTGATGGAAAATGTGTTTCATATTTTGTTGAAATTAAAACTAAAACTAACAGGATTATGTCATTTTCAGTATCGCCTTCACTGTGAACGAAGCTCCGTGAAAAATGGCGAATTACTCTAATAAACTGTACAAGAAAAAGTAATTTACCTTACATCTTTAAAATTATGGAGTTAAGTTACATTTCTAATTATTTTTGATATAATTAGTGCCTTCTTTCTATCAAACGATAAAATTTAATAAGTATCGAGAGAGACGAACTGCTTAGCATCCATAGATACACCGTTCGCACGCCGGGTCCATCGTGTGGTAGAGGGAGAGACTCCGAGCAGTTCCTGGGACTTGCTACCCGGGTGTAGGTTTAAGGAGGCCTCCTTTCCGATACGCATCAATGCTCAAAAAACCCCAGCATACTAAATTGCAAATGGCAAAAACCCAGATGGGATAATTGGGAAAACCCAACACTCATACATAATGACATATTGACTTCAACGCCCTCATAACATTGGAAATTCCGATATATTTACAAAGTCAAGATTAAAATTATAAACTAATGTCTTCCCGTAGATTCACTCCTTTGTATAATCATTTTAATGCCAACTTTGAAGCCTCATTTTTTATGTGCCTAGAAATTGTTTAATTTTAGAAATTGTTTAAATGATTCCCTGTCTAAGCTAACTTGAAAACAGATGTTCATACATTTATATTTTATATATTTATACATTAACAAAGCTTTCTTCATCTACTTACTTAATCCTACTTCAATATTTTTTATTCATATTATTTTTCTACATGTTTTGACATTTTCAATTTATTTTGATGATAATAGATGGCATGTCAACAACGGTCTGAAAATACGGACAAAGCCACATTTTCTAAAAATAAATCCTAGCTAGATCAATTTATCGCCCTCGAAAACCCCTGCACACTAATTTTCATGAAAATCTTTAGAGAATATACAAGAATTGCACGTTTCAAGATATTAGATTATATCTTAGAGCTTTTGTAGCAGAAGAACTGCATTGTAAAACTTGGATTATTTTCTGAAATTGAAATTCTTTTGTAAGCACGTATGATAACATTGATTTTTTATTAGACAATTTTATGGTAATAATATTAATATTAGTTATTAAGAGGTTTCAACAAGTGGACGAAATATGTCGTTAAAAAAATATCTATACCATGCAAACGCTTATATAAAACTGAGCTAATACAATATTTAAAAGAAAGTCTAATAATATAATCTAAAAATGAAACGAAAAATAATTAATCATAAAAAAAACCAAGAAGTCATATGTTATCTATGTAAGCGACCGATACGTAGTTATTTCAATAACAACCCCCCCTTTATTATTTTACAATCGACAGTATATATGGATGAGGTTTCAGTCAGTAGATATATTACGTCTAAAACATTCAATCAAGCATCAAATATGGCTTTGACCTCCCGCAAGTCTCTTGTGTTCGTGCTGGCGCTGATGACGCTCTTGAGTGTTATATCGCAGCAGCAGGTGCAGGCGGATTTTGTCATCGGCAGCTGTAATCCGGATAACCCCAACTACGTCGGAAAATGCGATGCCGCGTGTAAGAGGAGGGGCTACGTCGGCGGACACTGCGCCTCCAGTCTCGAGATCTGTTTTTGTATAGAGACTAAATAATGTACCATGCTTTTTTTTGTACTTCAAAAGTCAATATAATGTAAAGGCAAATAAAAATGTATGTCTATTATAAAATAAAATAAAAACATTTTATTTATTTTAAAGCGTTTACATTACATTTTATTTAATTGTTTTAAAATAAAACTCAGTCTTTTATTAATTTATACAAATTTTAACTTTTAAATTTAATATAATAATAACAATAATGTTTAATTCAGAAATTCATCCGTATTTATTTCTCTTATGCTATATTAGAAACTAATTATAATAATTAACAAATTATGAATTGAACTGAGCTGAGATACATTAATGATATAATATTCAGTAAAAACTTTAATTTAATAAATGAACTATTTCATTTTATTTGTCCTGTAATTATTTTAACCCAGTGTTGTTGTATGGGACAGTCAAAGTGGCCAAATATAACTTTTAGTAAGGAATTACTATTGCTTCGAATCCTTCGAAAAAGCGAAGCCACTTTTTGGTGCTAAAACCATCTGTTCTCGCTTCTACAAACATAGCTTCCTATAAGCATCACACATGATGCACAGATTGTTCGAGTAAAACGACTGACGATAAGCCTTGAATAATGTTATCTTAACTTCTACAGAGTTTCGCAGACTTGCGAATCAGCATATTGCTTCTTACTGTCAACGATCTACGTTCCCGCTCGATATCAAAGTTGTCCTTTAAGCCGCCAATAACCACATGTCCCAGATACACATACGGCTTTACTACTTTTAGCTGCAACCCTTCAAGTACAATTGGAGGCACTTCTTTATTATTGTATGAGCTAAACTTGAAGACTAGTACTTCACTTTTGTTTCGAATTGTACCTAAGTTCGTACTTTGAAACATATCTTTCACCAGCTTCAATATGTTTTCTAAGCGCATCTAGAAGCACCATGTCACCCGCGTAGCATAAGTTGTTAACACATATACCGTCAATATAACACCCAATTTTCATACTACTGAAATGGTATGTCTAGACGATGTCAAACCAACTTACCTCACACCACATTCCGCCCTGTATTAGTCCGACAGTGTATATGCCCATCTTATCTGGTTAATTTGATTTTCATACCAGTACTTAGGTATGGAGACACATTCCACGGGTACATACGCGTCATCCAACTTTAACACATATACCGGTCTTTCAATTCATGTAGAATCCGACTGAATGTTTCGAATTGCACTTTCGGTAAATAAGCCAGCTAGAAAACCATTTGGAGCATCGTGCAAGTTCCCAGATGCCGATTAATCAAACTGTAAGCAAACCTTTGCTCTTATTGTCATTTGATTTATCTGAAATATTCGCCAGTTTTTTTTAGAATGTAGGTGTATATTATCCTATATAGTTATAGTATTATTTCACAATTAATGACTGAATTTATTTGAGATTACTATGGGCGTGGTGTAGCTGGTGGTCCTTATCCTGGTTCATGTATCCAGGACTCTGACATAGAATTTGTCTATCCTAATGGGGACCGATGAGTATGTAGCGTTTATTTTAATTTTTGTTTACTAAACTAGCTGCGCCCGATCACGTGGTGTACTGATTTTTCTTTTTTGTATGGAGCCATAATAATATTTTGAAAATAAATGTAGCCTAAGTTACCTCTTAAATGGACGCAAATAAGCAATACCATGTCAACGCACATGAATGTCATTTCGAGAAAAACGCGTTTGAAAATTTTGAACGACTTGCTTCAAATGATTTTTTTTAATATTTTGGTCAAGTTTTTCAAATTCAGATTTATGTAAGTTATTTTACTTATTTTTACCAAAAAAGAAGTGTACAAACTGCATATTTCGTATATAATATAACCCAAAACGTTTAACATAATACATAAATTGCATGATTCAAAATGCCTTTTTTACAAGTTTTAAAGCTTAAAACCCTACAAATATTAAAGAAAGATGTTCTTCGGCCATTTACCAAAACTTCTGCATATATAACTGTTTTTCAATTTTGTGGGTTGACATGGTATTGCTTATTTGCGTCCAAATATCAGTGAGAGTCCCGTTAAAATCGGTCCAGCCATCAGAGATTAGCCAGAACAAACCGACAGACAGACAAAAAATTTAAAAATTGCTTTTTTATGTAAGTACCGTATATACTTTAACATGCATTTTTTAGTTCGCTGTGTTTTCAATTAAACTTTTTCTTTTTTCTTTCTTTCTTAATGTTATCTTTTATAATATTTTACTTGAGTATTTATAACTATAACCATTTCTTTTAATAAACAAAATGTATTAAAAGTTTAAAAGAAACCCAGCATTCAAACCGAAACATGATTAAACATTAAAAAAACAAACAATCCTTTTGTTATCTACTCGTAAGTACGCGACTGACACAATTATAATTATAAATGACACCCTTTATTTATCATTTCATTATTTCTTTATCAAGAATATCATTTCACAGTATATAAGGGGGAAGTTCTAGTGAGTATATACATTACGTCTAAAACACTCAATCACACCAAATATGGTTTCGAGCTTCAAGTATCTGGTGTTCGTGCTGGCGCTGATGACACTCTTGATTATAACATCGCAGCAACCAAGTCATCCGGATTTCATCATAGGCACCTGTGATCCGAATAGCTACATGTATATAAAAGACTGCGATGCTGCTTGTAAGAGAAGAGATTACAATGGCGGACACTGCATCACCGATGCTTTAGCCTGTCTGTGCACACAATGGCGCTAGCTGACCTAGCAAGCTTTTTCTACTTTTAAGTCAATTTAATTAATGTAAATATAATTAATAATAATAAAATAAAACAAAACATTATATTGATTTTGTATGGTTTTCTTTATATTATACTGTATATTAATAACTATATACTGTATATTAATAATTGAATCTCGAGTTACGACAGAAGAATAGAAAGATTACGAAAGAAAATCTAAATCATTAATGGAAAAACTGATGAAATAATAAAAACGTTTAATATTGTGAACCAACAACACCACTTCTACAATAATCATATAACTTTAATCAATTAACTTGCTGGGCCCGAGGTTACGCTCACGTGGTGTACCGATTTTACTTTATTGCACCGAACCCTAATTCTTTTAAACAAAGTGAAAGTAGCTTAAATTACTACTGATAACATCGGCTATCTGTCAGTGAAAGCAGTCAAAATCGGTACAAACGGCTTTACCAAAGATTAGTCGGAATAAACAGAGAGACAGACAGATTGACAAGCAGGCAAAAAATTTAAGGATTGATTTTATGAAATGATTTTTTATGTACGTATCATATATAATTTCAATGCAATTAGTGAAAAGCGCTTTTGAATTACAAACATACATTTCAATTTTATTTATTTGCACTAACACCATTAAGTATACAATGTGTTTTACTTTTAATTAAGGTTACTTTCCGTGGAGCTTCTATAAGTGTAACAGATCACATTCTAATTACTATATATGAAATATCATCGCTCGAACTATGCCTCTAGCTGAATGAAGTTTATATTTTAGTAATAAATTTATGGGTTTCATTCAATATACAATTTATTTCCTACTTTTTACAGAATTTGAATAAAGGCTTGTTTTTTAAAATGTTTTCTTTATATTAATCTATTCAAAATATATGCTATCATCTCTGTTGTGTTGTTTTACACCTTTGGCCTCGTAATCTATTTGTAATTGTAGGTGTGTATTCCTGATAATAAATCTTCTTGACTTTAAAAGGTTATCAATTCCAATTTTTTCTTTTTTATCTCCTATGCAGACCTTGTTGTTGTTAAGACAATTTTTAGCAGACTTAAATAACGTAGGACTTTCAATCTTTTTTTGTGGATTAATCTCAATATTCTTTATGTTGGAAAGGGTATACTTGGGTACTTTAATATGCTTGCCCATTATTTGTAACTGAATATAATGTATTTTTAGAAGAAATTCCGACTTCTTTTTCTTCTTATCGTGTCGTTAGTGACCAACCTAGTATCAGAGTTGTTCAGGTCGCCCGTAGGCCTCTGACTTGATTTTTCCATTGTTGTTAAATTGTCAACAGCCGGGACCGACTTTTTACGTGCCCTCCGAAGCACGGAGACGCACGGTTGAAATACCACATCACCATCTAGCGACTGACCGCGCCTTAAGTTGCTTAACCTAACGATCGTTTATGTGGGTGCACTCATAGCTATGAGCGTCTCTTTTCCAAAGTCCGACTTAAAACTGAAATAAATAATTTCTACAAGAGAACAAATATTTTACAATTGCCGGCGCAGCCACAGATTGTTACACAAGGAGATAATCAAAATCTAAATTACTAGTTGGTATTTTTAATCAAGTAGACCTTTGAAAAGTACTTTTGAATCATCACAAAATTCGAGTTTTCTTGAAATTTAAATGGGATAAAACGGGAAGTATACTGTTTAAATCGCTTTCTAAATAGCAGTCTTCAGGTAATAAATAAAATAAATAAACGCTGCACACTCAACTGCCCCCATTAGGATAGTGATATCCTGTGTCGGGGTCTGGAAACACATACAAGGACAAGGACACGCAGACCGGACAATATGCTTGCATGGTCAATACAAACATATTATTCGCGACATGTGGCGTTTTTTTTAAGTCGGTCAAAAATAAATTTTAGTCAATGGTTACTTGTATTGTATAATTATGCCGATGTGTGCGTACCAAAAACATCAAAATTTTATGTAATGTAAGCTACTTTTATTTCGAGAAAGTCTATCTGACAGATGCATGTTCCATTTATCATTTTAATCTGTATTTTTCTAAATCTAAAAAAATTACTCGATTTTTAGAAAATTCGTATTATATAAAATTATCCATATAATTTTTGACGCATACAAAAATATAACGATAACGTTGATGAATATTTATTAATAAAAAACAATATTTATTACTTTGTTTTCTAAAACAATGCGGCATCCAAGTACTTAAAAATTCCAGCCGATAAAATTAAATCCCGGAACTACCAATGTAAAACGAAATATCAACATATTGTTAAAACATGATTGACATATGTTGTGGCTTTACTATCTCTTGGGTAATTTGCTCTTATCCAAAGAATTATTGTTTGCGCGTCTAAGGTTGCGGAGGTCAGGTGCTAATTGCTCTGTGTTAAAGCTACGTAGCCTATTAACGCATGAAATGCCATATCAAATCAAATCAAATATTTTTATTCACCATAAAAAGCATAAAACTAATTTGTTAAAAGTTAGATTCTACTACCGACTCCAAGTTAAACCTCTACTTGAGAAAAACCGGCGAAACACACTCAGGAGCACTGAAATCTTTTTTCATGTATTTTGTTAATGTAAAATTAGTTTACATACATTGACTAAAAAGCCTGGAGTAACTGTCTCATTCTCAAGGCTCCGTGACCTAAACCCATTCACATACAAACGTTTTTGACCTTTTTTTGAATTTATTAATAGAAAATTTCTGAATGCTTTCTGGGATCCTATTGTAAAACACCTTACTTATAAATTCCTTCAAAAGAGTTACTAATTGTATGCATATATTTGTAGGTTCCACTCACCCGTTTCTAACCTTGAGATATTTGTTCTTAAATCTTCTTGGCCCAGTAATTTAACTAGCTACAGCCTCTTGTCAATCCACTAGTTAAGCTGTCAACAACTCTACGTTTTATGTTCATCTAGCGGGAGGCTGTATTCCGATTTTCCGGTCCTTTCAATTTGCGTAAATCTAAAACTATTAATTTCCTAATACCTAAATATTAGTAAAATAGCTTTAAGACGATCGATCTTTTAAGTGTTTTAATGCTTTTTTTTACCTCAATTAGTTCGTGGTATCGATGGACAAACTTACAAGGAAGATTTTTTTATTGAATTAATTTTTGAGCTATTCTTGTTTTTCATGGAAAAAATCAGCATATGAAGGTCTTATTTTTATTTTTCTATAAATAATAAGAATATTATGCTAAGTCATTGCTAATAATCGCCCCTCAAAATAAACTCGTAGCTTGCACTAGAAATGGTTAAGATAACAGCACACGAGGGTCAGGATTTTTGATCTTGTGTTTTGTAAAAATATAGGCTATCACTTCGGATATATTTTTTTTAGCACACCTTTAGCCTCGTAATCTCTATACGTAAATTCACAAGTTCCTGATAATAAATGTTTTTGATTTCAAAAGAGGGGAGGTTATCAACAGATTTCTTTTAACTGCTATGCAGATTTTGCCGTGTGTAAACAATTTTTAGCCGACTTAAACGGAGGAGTTTCTCAATATTTTAAATATTAATTTCTAGTAAGTACAAAAATTTACCTAATTTTCAGTTGTTTAACATTCGCATTTTTTTTTACTTGAGCTGACTTTGCTTTATCTAAAGTTGACAATTCTCTGTCAACAGGAAGTACCCTATAGGTTTTGGATCTAAAACCTGTCTGGTAATTCCCGTTGATCTAGATAATGGTACGGAACCCTACATGCGAGAGTCCGACTCGCTCTTGGCCGGTTTTTTGACAACATACGTGCCATGTACATATTTATTATTACTTATATATATGTAAATATAAAGCAAGCACGTCAAAGAATACATACACTCGAACAACATTAACTTTTCCTTGAGATATTTTGTTAATAATGTAAATGGAATAGGTTGATTAAAATAAATTAGATAAATTATTTTGACGCAGTATTCATTGGTAATTAGCTAAAACATTATGGGTAGGTTCATTCCTTTATCTTCTTTTTAAATAAAATTATTATGGAATCGATACATTGGTGAAAAAATGCGTAGACCTCGTAGCACACAAAAACGAGGTCAGTACAATTTGTAACCTCCTCTTCTTCATATCGGTTAAAAATGGACAGTGCTGATACAAATTTGTTATCGCCGACACTCAGATAACCTACACAATTATAGTAAGAAAAGCCCAGATAGGATAGCCTCTACCTCGTAGATAGCCTTTACTAAGGAAAACCTAATAATCATACATAATTACATATGACTTCAACGACCTCATAACATTGGTAATTACAATATTATATTCACGTACGGATTCACCTTCGTGAATTACGAAATTTGTTTTAATTTTTTACCAACTTCGAAGCCCTATTTTTGATATAATATCTAGTAATTTTAGAAATCATTCAAATGTTTCCCTATTTTTAATTGTTAGCCAAGTATGCTAGTTTCAAAATGGATTTAATTTCATCGCCTTTTTGATCCCTTCATCGGTGGACTTTTAGAAAATCTTAAAACACGTGCTAAACTTATAGTAATATCTGGTTTTGAAAATTTGTCTATATATAATGCCATTTACACTATATATAAATTATGCAGGTTTTAGAGTTATATAGTTTTATGTAATTGAAGGAGGCATTTCCTTTCATAAACAGAAGCACCTCGTCGTGTTCTATTTACCGGATCATTATTTTTGGTGTATTTCCCAAAAATTTGCCGAGAAGTAATTGAGACTAACTAAAAAAAATATCTGATGTTATATTGCTACCATCTATCGTCTACCATTTATCAGCGTCGGGATGTGACGACCCCATCGCCCGCTGTTGGGATAACCTCTGTCATAGCAGAGATGGTGGACTGGTGGAGTAACCAGTGCAATCAGTCACACTGGTGGTAGGTCTTTTGTCGCGAGAGGCCGGCTAGGTAGGTATCACCGCAGTGTCACATATTCTGCCGCCAAATAGTAGTGCTTAGGCATTACTGTGTACCGGTTTGAAGGGCACTGTACCCTCACGAAATTCCCAGTAATTTATGAACCAATATCTCGAGGTTAGCAACGCGTGTGTAGCACCTACTAATGGTGCTACAAGCGCTCATAGGCTACGGCAACCACTTACCATCAGGTGTGCCGTAAGCTTGTTTGCCAACTTTTTACATTAAAAAAATACCAATTGAATCTATTCCCAAAAATTTTGATTTTATAATAATAATACACTTTATTGCACACAACATACAATAAACATACAGACATGAAATGATAAGGCAAATTATGCATAAAAGGCGGTCTTATCGCTTATAAGCGATCTCTTCTAGACAACCTTTATGGTTGTGAAAAAGTCACAAGTGTTAAGAGATAGGGTGGTGAGACGGTGTACATAAAATTGATATAACATAATGCAGATATTAAATAAATTATAAATGTAGTAAATATTAATAAATGTAAATACAAATACGTTGGCTCATGACGAAGTATAGAACTAATTTAATACGTTGGATTAGAAAGAAAATATTTGAAAAGATGTAATTTTTGCGAAGCGTCACATTGAAGGTTACTTCAATATTTCACCATGCAGAAAATTATTGTATGTACGACATACGCACACGCATATAAAGTAATAGTTACAGTGCTATCCAGTTTATTGTGTTATCTAGTAAAGGGATTAAAAGCATTGTTGTTTACAATAAGTTGTTCATAATGTTAACCTACTTGGATGAAATTCACAAGTTCAGTTTGATTCGAAATAAATACTGATAAAACCACGCCTGTGATGTAATAATTTATACAAGTTAGCTAATAAAAATATATCGGAAAAGTTAATCTCGACTAACTGACAAGAGAACATAAGATGAAGAGAAGGTAATCCCAAATCAGTAAAATTAAAACAATTGAAGAAAATAAGAATGTGCAGCCACATGGTTACCTGGAATTAAGAAACAACGAAACTACTACAATAATAATAATATTAATTTTTAATAATCAACTCTGAAATAACACAAAAAAACAATATAATATCTAATAAATATTTTTATTGTATAATAATTTTACACATGACGATTATTTTTTGCATTATACATATAAATTATCTAAACAAAAATATTGTCAAAAAAACGTTTTCCACGTTGCTACGTGCAGTGTATACTGTGAAAAAGTGTATACTTTTCTATAAATTTCATTACAAAGTTGGTGTTACACAGTAACAGGTCGTGTCCTTGCCGCTGCTGCAGTGTCCACTGGCAAAACCTCTTCTCTTACACTCGCCATTGCAGTCGGGGATGTATTGTGCGTGACTCAACTTGCAGCTGCCGATGACCACCTCGTCCGCCTGCACTTGTTGCTGCGATATAACACTCAAGAGCGTCATCAGCGCCAGCACGAACATCAGGGTCTTGTAGGAGCTCGAAGCCATAGTTAATAATCGATTAAATGTTTTAGACGTACTGTAACTACTTATCGTAACCTCATCATTATATAGTGTGAATCCACAATCTTAACGACGAATAAAGGGGTTGTTATTTACATAATTATTTATCGGTCCTGCAGATAAGTATATAAAGTAAATAGTAGTTTTAATGTTTAATAATTTATCGTATAGTTCCTAGTCTTATAGTTATTATTGTTTGTAATGTTTAAATTTAGGTTTTTTTATATATAATTTATTTAAGCTGCTGATATAATATTTATTTTTAAATTTTGTAGGAGCTAAATATAAATATTGTATCTAGAGGTTAGATTTTTCAATTTTGGTCAACGCAGTGGACTCAGAAAATATTGCAGAAAAAAAGCAATTTTATAGCGAAAGCGAAACGAAATATGAATAAAATACAACAATATTCCTATTTTACTACACGGATAGTGCTTAGTGTTTGTTTTGTCGCATAATTTTTATAATGCTTATTTCACTTACAAAACTTTGAGGACAGAGTCACGGGCAAAACTGGTGTAGAATATAATGCAGATCATGTTTGTAATGTGTGGTACATTACAAACATGATCTGCATGCATGTCTCACGAGCAAGATAAGATAGCCTTTGTTACCTCGTTACCAATATTTATAAAACTTTTTAAACGAATTTAATGGCACCTGGGTTCAAAATTAATCTAATATTTTAGGAAAACAATAATATTATAAAGATATGGGAATTTGTTTGCTTCAATATAGCTTCTAGATTTTATGTAATTTAAACTTTAAATTGCATAATCAGTCATTTATCGTGATTTCCTTTAAATTCTTGAACGTTTTGTTAAATTTTCTACGATTCCTCGATAGTTGATTATAGAACCCCTTATTGAATCCTTGTTTATCTAACACGGCAGTCGTTCGCTGACAAAAATTGGTTTAATCCGGCTGCATATCCAGTCAGTCAGGGTCAGTTAGGGCCATCCACAGCCTTAATAAGGTGCAGGTACGGGAATATAGGGTTCCCTCATAACCCAAGCATCTTCTCAGGGAGCAGTACAGTATCTGCACTCTTAAAAAATTTGCGTAAAGTATCTTAATAACAAAGTGCGTAATGCTGCGTTTCATGCGATAACTGAGAGCGCTGGAGGCTCAATCTCCCACCCACTTTGTACCCTTTATTTTTTACTTCTCCTTCCTTTCTTCCTATCCTTTGGGTTGGCAACACGCATGTGATACTTTAAGTATCACAAGCCTTCTAAGGTTGTGGTGACTGCTTTCCATCAGGCGGACCAAATGTTTGTGTGCCAACCGTAATGAAATAAAAAACACAACATTCTTAGCCGATTGATAAGCTTTTGTGAACGTGATATTTATAATAAACAACAGTTACAAATTTATCAGAACGTTTTTTTATGATCTTGAACCCAAATGGTGATACCAGAAACAAAAATATTTTATAAATATTCTTTCACAATAAACAACAATGTCAAAACCTGTAGTATTATAAAATGATTATAATATGAGTATTATAAAATCTTAAGTAGGACGGAAAGATAATTAGATTTTAAATTTTTTACTAGGTACTAGTCATATGGATGAATTAGTGAATAGTCTTCTTCGTCCTAGCATTATTACCGGTATTTTATATAACCAGGGTCTGCTTATTACTCTTATTCGGATTTGACAAGCTACTTTTTAAACGGAGCGATTGCAATCTGACCTCCGCAACCATAAGGGCGAACCAGTAATTCATTGGATAAGAGCAATTT
This sequence comes from Hestina assimilis, assembly GCA_023373885.1. Lineage (NCBI taxonomy): Eukaryota > Metazoa > Arthropoda > Insecta > Lepidoptera > Nymphalidae > Hestina > Hestina assimilis. The sequence continues at coordinate 10,231,994 of CM041750.1, forward strand.
ACTTATCAAGAGAGTTAACGATTACTATCAGATGTCATGTGATATCAACCGGGACCGATAGCTTAACGTGATCTCCGAGGCACGATGGAGAGACCCACACGGACAAACGCCCAGACGGAAACAGATATTTATAACAAATACCTGCCCTAGCATGAAACCCGCAAGCATCAATACTAAAGGCAAATATGTTCCAAAATCTATACCTGCTTTAAGAGTATACTCCTCTGGAATATACCTTTTCAAAGATTTTACTACTATTGTATAAGGATTTTCAAGAAATAACAGTGGTAAGAAATAGTTCAATACTTTTAAAAATACAGTCAATAATATTTTCTGTGAAACCTTCGCAATGCAATTCCGTGGCTTTTATATAAAATGTTCATGGAGGTGAACCACGACACAATACTCTTTTGTTAAGTATTTTCTTGCCTTGGTTGAGTTCTTTGCAAGTTATTTAGATCTTTTGTTATATTTTTAAATTAGGGAACAATGTTTATATGACTAAAGACTTTATTTAAATTATTTGTGGTACATATTATGAATTTATAAAAATACCAAAAAAACAGTGAAACCCTTATGCCAACATGGATGGACTTGCTGGATCGGGCTTACTCGCAACTCATACTGTTTCATTTTTCAGTGGGTGTTACCTGCGAAAACTTATACTGTCCTGATGTGATCAGAACTTTATTTTTTCCTTAAATACTTGAAGGTCCATATATTTTATCTGAAGTGGCTGCACACGGTGATGCATCTGATGTTGCTACTGAGCATAGGCTACGACTTTTTGTAGAACATAATGGCTGGATCAGGCGTAGCACCCGCCTGATGGTAGGCGGTCACCACAGCTTGCAATAGCGGTATGATTACAAGCTCTGTGCTGACCCAAGGGAGGAAGGGAGGAGGATAAAGAAGGATAAAAAAGGAAAGTATTATAAGAGTTTGGGCCTTTAGTGCTCCCACTCATAGAACGTAACACAACAATACGAATATTGTTTTATAGATGTTATAGTTTCAGCTAAATAAAAAAAAATATGAAACCTAAACAAACTTCCGACTGTATAGACATAAAATTTTCCTATAATATTATAATATTATTATGTTCGCAATAAAGATTCAAAACCGCAGCCGGTAGGATTCGAACCTACGCTCCCAAAGGGAATCTGATTTCGAGTCAGACGCCTTAACCACTCGGCCACGACTGCTTGAAGATTAGTTCGGAAATCAAAGGTTAATTTCAAGAAAATTTGCTAACCGAACACGGTGTGAACGAAAAATCCTGATTGGGACATTGGATACTCGGTTAAAAAGAAGGTACTTCCCAACAGAGCCAGTCCCTTCAGGCTTAAAACAAAAAGGTTCTACTACTGATGAACTTTTGCTTAGACTCCTCGTAAATAATTATATAAATGACTAGCGAACCCGGTAGAGGTTGTCCTGCCACGAAAATGAAAAAAAAGTGAAACCCGATAGGACCACCAATTTTTAATCTAACCCATTCTCGAAATACACACAAAATCATCAAAGCCATCGGTCCAGCCGTTTAAGAGTTAAGTGACATACACACGTAGAGTAGAGTTGTATAAATAAAGATATTGACTAATAATAATATTAACAAAAACCAGAAATGGCTTCTGCTTCATAATGTCGCAAATTATTAAATATTTTTAAAAATAAATAGGACACGCGAAGCGAGGAACAAAGATGATACAATTACGTCCAACACTTCAGAGCTAATTTTTCTCTGAGCTCTGACGTCAACACCAAGTGAGAACACTCGGGCAAAATTAATTACAGATACTGAATTTATTTCTTTAATAAAATTTATTTTTTTCAGTTACTAGAGGGACGGTTTATATATTTTTAATCGATTTAGTATTCATTAACTAAACAATTCACTGTACAGTGGGCTTGCCATGAACTTTTAGTAAAAAAGTCCAATTCAATTCTCACAGTAAATCAATTCGGATTTTATATGAACAGACGTATAAATATATATGTCATGGTACGAAATAGCGATGTAGCCCAGTTTAGGTCATTTGAATCGCATCCAGTATCGCAATGGTAAGCCCTCAGACATTAGACAATAGTGAGGCAATTGAACTGAGCCATATGTGGTTCAACGGACAGGCGACGTATTAAAACATCAGAGTTTTCTTTATATTTTATGTTAGCGATGAAATAAATTAATAATTTGAAAACAATCTTGATAACGTAAATACGCAGGGCGGGAAAAGCAATTGACCACTCTCAAAACACAAACAGACGAAATAAAGCGACAGTCATAAGTAGTGAATTTAAAAAAATACTAGCATCTGCAATAAGCAATAATAAATCATTTGTAATAAAATAATGCTCCATAAGGCTCGTCTATATAGAATTTCAATACTAAACGCCCTGTAGCATGTTTTTCGATAATCCCACAGACAAAAGTATACTATGTCTTATACCAGGTAAAAATCGTTCAGCTATTTTTGCGTGATGGAATAACTAATGTTCAAACATATGCAAAGTATTTTTTATAAACATGTTTATTGCAAATGAATACCAGTTTATTGCAAATATCGACGCAAATAAGCAACACCATGTCAACCCACAAAATTGAAAAAACGCAAGATATATGCCGAAGTGTTGGTAAATGGCTGAAGAACATTTTTCTCTAATATTTGTAGGGCTATAAGCTTTAAACTTCTAAAAAGCCATTTTTTAATCATGCAATTTATGTATTATATTAAACGTTTTGGGTTATATTATATACGAAATATGGAGTTTGTATGCTTATTGTTTGTGAAAATATGTATAAATAACTTACATAAATCTGAAATTGCCAAAGACTTTACCAATACATAAAAAAATCATATAAAGTAAGTTGTTCAAAATTTTCAAACGCGTTTTTCTCGAAATGATATTCGTGTGGGTTGACATGGTATTGCTTATTTGCGTCCATATAATAAATATGACAAATTTGTCTTCCAACTTACTCCATTAATCAAATACGAATCATTGCTGCGGATATTAACGGTGCAATATATGATAGATGACTGTTTGCTTAGATTATTCTCGAAGTATAAATATCGTTGCGCAGACAAAAATAAATATAGGGAAAATTGAAAAATGATCTCGTATTTCAATTTCTATTTTCAATACAAAAATACTTGTAAGGATTATAAGTTACCTCGTAAAATCCTTACCACCTTATTTTCTTCCTCGCACAACCACTTTGTAAAACAAAATCCGCCGGCGGTGTCTCCGAACCGATATCACTTGGTAACTAGAGAAGAGCTTAATCTTTCCTTAAAGGTTGACAACGTACCTGCATGCCCTCCGTTGCTGCAGATGTTCATGGGCGGCGGTGATCGCTTAGCATCAGGTGAGCCTCTCCGTTTGGCCCCTCTTACATAAAAAAAAAGCTATTCAACTAACTAAATCTAGGTTTTTTTTTTTTTTTTTTTATGTTAGAAGTTGGCAAACAAGCATACGGCCCACCTGATGGTAAGTGGCCGCCGCAGCCTATGAGCGCTTGCAGCACCATTAGCAGGTGCCACTCACGCGTTGCCAACCTCGAGATACTAGTTCTTAAATCTCGTTCGCCCAGCTATTTCACTAGCGTACAATGCCCTTCAAACTGGAACACAGTAGTGCCCAAGCACTACTATTTGGCGGCAGAATATTGGACACTGCGGTGGTGGTGGTAGGTAGGTAACCTAGCCGGCCTCTTGCAACAAAAGACCTACCACCAGTGTGACTGATTGCACTGGTGGAATAATCTCTGCTGTGACAGAGGTTATCCCAACAGCGGGCGATGGGGTCGTCACATCCCGACGCCGTTAAAGGTTTCTATGTTATGACGAGTATTTATGGAACAATGAGTTTGTTTTCAAAACTCTGAAAATATTTTCATAAACAATGATAACTGACTCCAACTTCTTATAATACTGTGTATTATTAGGAAGTAGGGGAGTATTAGTAAGAAGTAGTGATTTTGTGATAGTAGGTTAGTTACCGACTATCATAATGTCACTACTTCTCTCTTAATCATCGCGAAAATGGACTTTTCGTTGATACGAAAAGGATATTATAAGAGCGGATTACTTAATATTAATTTCGAATTAAATTTTATTTTTAGTACTTGTTTTTGTAGCGGCAACAGGCAAATACACATTCTGTGAAAATTTCAACTCTTTACCTATTACGGTTTGTACATTTTTTAGGGTTCTGTAGCCTCATAGCAAAAACGAAATCCTTATAGTTTCGTCATATCCGTCTGTATGTCACAGTAATTTTACTCGGAGTCTATTGGCTCTATCAAATATACGAAATTTGGTAAATAGATGTATTCTATGAACCGCTACATGGTTTTGCAGTGAAATAGTAAAATATTTAAAAATTAGTAGAGTAACTGACTGATTGTTTGAAAAAAGAAACATGTAGCAATGGTTGAAATATTAGCTCTTAAAGTCATGAAAATTGTGCCCTCTGACTTTTAAACTATAGGATTTAAAATTCTGCAAAAATTTGAGGTAGTAGAACATCATAAGAACTTTCAACGATAATTATTTTCCCTAGTCGAGCCGGCCCATTTGTGCTGGGAGAAGCATGGCTCTACTACTACTGTGTTTTTGTCAATATCGTGAAAGTTAGTTTACATCAAGTCAATAAACTATACAGGAACTTTTCCTCGTCTATAAAAGCCTAACGAAGATTTATGAGGCCATTCGTAGTGTTCTTCCTTTTCGTGGTCTTATGATTTATTGTCCCCTTTGTGTGAAAGTATTTTTGATATTTTCTTAATCTTTTGATGACTCTTTGAAAACGTCAAATTTTGTTCTCGATTAATTTGATTATTATGATATTAGGTTCTTTGAATACTTAATAAGATATGATGAAAACTTATGTATATACAAAGATAAACTATTGTTTACGTAAGATGTTTTACATTTTGGTCTGTGTATATAACATGAACTATAAAATTTCAACTTCGATAATTCGGGTGAAAATTTAGTATGATATTTCAGTTATATAAAGCGTAGTTGACGAAGGAATTATTTTTATGGGATCATATCTAAGCATAATCATAATCATAAGCAAAAAGATATAATAATATTTTATTTAATGATAAATATATAATCTTTCTGCTTATGTTAATAGTTGGTGATTTAGTGTCACTTTTTTATTTAAAAACAATATAATAAGAAAATGCTGTTTAATTTCAAGAAAACGTAAGGGAAAAGACATATTTTCATGTAGTTTTTCTTGTATGGGATATTTCTAGATGACACGTTTTGGTTCTAGCTACCGCAGAAACTATCTTTGTAAGATTTTTTTTTACGATAAAATTAATATTTAGCATTAATTTTGATTTGAAGCCCAAATCATTCATTATTGATTTTTTTTTACTATATGAACGTTGTTTTATTTCATAGCTGCTTTTATGATTACATAAAATATTGATTTTTTTTAAGATGGTCTTAGAAAAATTTCAATATTTTGATTTTTGAGTAATTTTTATTTCATACTCTCCGAGGTACTGTGGGGAGACCATAAGAAAAAACACTCAGGCCGAAACAGATATTCAAAACAAACATCTTCTCCAAGCGGGAATCTAACCCGCGACTGCCGAGGCTTAAAGCAGGCTCGCTATCAGCATCCCACATCGGTCGTCATAGTTTTAATCAAAATGTTCAAATATTAAGCAGTTTGTATAAATGTACCAAATTTCTATTTCAATCACAAGTTTCACCGATTGAATACAAATTTAATATTGGTTGTTGAAAACAACTTGAGTTTAATAATTTGACAAGCCTCAATGTAATCTACTTCCATTGTTTTAATTATTATTATTATATTATTATTTTATTTATTTATTAAGTCAATATTTATTAACAATATGTTTTATACTAAAGTCTTACAAAACCTGACAATTAGTTTGACTGTAAGATCAGTTACAACAACATTTTATACATTTAACATAACAATAAAATATAACGTACCTATATCTAAGAAAAAACGAGAAAATAATTAGAATTATAATTACTATTGGTAACCTATTATCTTATTTAAAGTCAAATTCCCTTCATTAACTACTTTAAATTACTATTTTGAACGAATGAGTAAGAGTTTAAAAAACTAAAAAAATTATCTGATAATAATCGTTAACTCTTGATAAGCAAATTACTCTTATGCAATGAGTTACTGGTTCGCCCTTAGGGTTGCGGAGATCAGATGGCAATCGCTCTGTGTAAAAACTAGTAACCTGTTAAATCCGGACAAGAGTATTAAAGAGACCCTGGGTAAATACTCGTATAGTACCGGGAATAATGCTAGGAACAAGAAGAACAAGGTACGGGTATTCTTATTTGCGCGTTCATATTCTATGTGTGCCAATACTATTATTAACCTTATTTTCATAGTGACGTATCAAAATTTCTTTTAACAAAGGTTTCTATAACACTACGAATTGCTTATATTATTTATAGCCACCATACGCCTGCAACATCGTCCACTAATATATATACTAAAATATTTTGTAAGTAAATAACAAGACTTACCGGCGTCGGGATGTGACGACCCCATCGCCCGCTGTTGGGATAACCTCTGTCACAGCAGAGATTATTCCACCAGTGCAATCAGTCACACTGGTGGTAGGTCTTTTGTTGCAAGAGGCCGGCTAGGTAGGTACCACCGCAGTGTCCAATATTCTGCCGCCAAATAGTAGTGCTTAGGCACTACTGTGTTCCGGTTTGAAGGGCATTGTACGCTAGTGAAATTACTGGGCGAACGAGATTTAAGAACTAATATCTCGAGGTTGGCAACGCGCGGGTGACACCTACTAATGGTGCTGCAAACGCTCATAGGCTACGGCAGCCACTTACCATCAGGTGGGCCGTATGCTTGTTTGCCAACTTCTAACATAAAAAAAAAAAGACACATTTATACAGAATTTGAAGTGACCACGTTGTTTGATATCTTCATAGGTAAAGAACTATCTGTGTGATAAAGACCATACTAATCCGTTAAGCCATTTATATGTGACTGAGCCATTTATATGTGGTTGTTAATAGAATATAATAAAAATAATTAACCACAAACTTAATAAACATCCATAATTTTTCGTAAAAGGGAATCACTTTGAATATAACACAGTCCATTAGCTCTTCGTATAGCACTCAACACTTATATGAGACCATATTCTATGTATGGAATTACCTTTTCACTAATATTGTAAAGCAATTCTTCTTATAATTTCTCTCTGTTTAGACCAGGAGATGCTGACATAAAATATTAGGTTGTACCAGTATGGCGTTCTTCAGAGGTCTAATTACGCAATGAGAAATGAAAAATGATGGTCAATGAGAAATGAAAATCGCGTGGGCGTTAATCGATCGTGTTCGAACGTGTGTTCGTGATCGAACAATTTAACCATTTGTACCAGGCTAATTTTTGCACTTACTTTATTTAATTTTTATTTGGTAAGAGAGCATATTGATGAGATTATAATTATGTAGTTAAGTTGACAAATAAAAATACGACCAACCTGATGCTAAGTGGTTGTATGAGCGATTTCAACGCAATACATTTGTAGGTGTCAGTCAAAGGTACAAAACACTACTGCTTTGCGGTAGAATGTCTGTCTGAATAAAAGGGCTAAAACCAGTATCGAGAAAGTTACAAAAGACTCCTTTAATGAGAAAATAACAATTTGGATTTGTGACTCTATTTCATATAAATGATAAAATAAATTAAACAAATAGCTGATAATTATGTTTATAAAAAAAAACCAATCTGTTTTATTGTTTTCATAAACGAAACTACGCTGAGATAAAAAAGTAATTGTACGAATGTATTTTTTAAGGACATTGCGGACAGATTTTATGCCCGAGGCGTTACAACAACATGTGCGATAATAAAAGTTATCAAGCAGTCCATTACAAACTTTCCTTATTATTATAGTTTTCCGGTCCACGTATACGAGTTGTTTGATTGCTTCTTTTTTGAACATGTTCTAAGGAAAACCTTGCAAGTTTTTGATATATGGATTATGATCTTCATCATCATTTTGTTACCATCATTATCGTCTTTCTACTTTTCTTTTGTTGTGTCAATGAGAACCGCATTATATTACAAGTTATGTTTGATAAAAAAAGTTTATCATCACTATATCGGTGTGTGGTGTATCTTGCAATTGAGTGCAATTTTCGGCTCCTCACTTCTACCAGTCATCATATTACATCATCGCTCCGGAAATTCCTCGGTCGAATACTATTATTACATGAACTCTTTTAGCGATTCCAATGAAGACCAAATCAAGCCAATTTAATTCCGACATTCCGATTTTATATGAGCACTAGCTTCTGCCAGCAGCTTCCTCCGCGTGAATTACTATTTTAATATAAACTCTGAACCCTCGTTTCCGTTCAGGGGTGGAATTTTAGAAAATGTTAAAACACGTGTTTCTTTACCTTTAATCGTTCGACAAGGAGTAGAATTTCGTAAAATGCTTTCTTATCGGACGCCTAGGTCATACAAACAACACATCCAAGTCTCTACGATCAGCGGCTTAGGCTGTCCGTTGATCCCTCAGTCATTCAGGACAAAGCATTTTATATATATAGATAGGTGACGTGATATATATATCATAATATATATTCGTCATCACTTGAATCGCAATAAGAGTTAATGGTATCCTAACCTTATTTTGAAATTTAACTTATTTAATAATATTAGACACCATAGACGATAACGTTAGCATAGATAGCAGTTTTCGAAATTATGTGAGAAACCTTATTGAAACCTTTGTGCGAACAATTAAATACTGACTGACTGGGTTCAACGGGGGCTTAAAGCTTGTATAAAAATCGTTTTTCGAGCAGGCGAAACCACTGACAGGAGCTAGTGTGACAATAACTTGTGGTAAAATAAACGAATTATCGCATTATTTTTTTTGTTTTAATTTTTGATATCATATCATATTTTAAAATATAAAACTAGAATGTAATTGTTTAGCAGAGTAAAAATAACACATCCAAAACCGTTTCTACTCCTCAAAGTGATGCGTCATTTACAATTTTAATTTCTTTCTTTACTGCGGGAAAAAGCTTTCCGCGTTTTGTTTTGCACAATTAAGGCTGCTGTTAAGGTTTTTTAAAATAATATTTTTCGTTTTTGTTTTCTAATGGTCGTCATATTTTCTGAAGATGTTGCTATTTTTACTTCATATATGTCTTTATGAAATTAATATAAAGACAAGTAAATAAATTCTACTAATATTATAAATGTGATAGTTATAAGTGTGTCTAAAATACGATGTGTTATAAGTGTGTCTAAAATTAGCCAGCGTAGCACCTTATGGTTTCAATTTCCTTTCTAGTCAGACAGTCAGTATCTCAGGTACAAATAAAATAAAGCAGTATTAAAAATTTAATGAACTGATATTAAATTTATGAACTGACAGATCAAAAGCAGTCCAGGTAAAGACTTAGAAAAAAAAATGTTACGTTGTTGTTTAGTAATATTGTGTAGTAGCGGGGCGGGCCACGCGTTTTTATGTCAACAAAGGATTCGGCTTGACATTTTGCGATTTTTTCAACAATTATTGTCGCTATAGTCTAAATTATTATCTAGACAAAAACAATAAATAATACAGCGGAACCTACCTTATAACTGTTTTTTTGCTCCAAGCCGAATGGAGAGAGAACACCTCTGAGATTTCAAGTGCTTAATCTGTGTTTCGAATTTATCTTGTGCTAGGTGAAGGAAAATGCGAGAAAACCTGCGTGTTATGCAAGAAATTATAAGATATAATTATATCTGCCAATTCTAGTGATGGTCCTTGGTGGTGTCCGCCTCGTTGCCAGCTACCACCGCACTTTGGAGTAAACTCGTGAAGTGACTGCTCGTCAGATCATGGGCTTTGTCTTGGGAAAATATTATATAAAAAAACGTTTATCCATGAGTCTTATTATTATTTATCTTTATATAAATTGAAGAGAATATTTGTGATAGCAATTATCAAAACCCTCGAAGTCGTTGTTAAATATTTCGTCATTATGTGAAAAAACCTATTTCGTATTTTCATATAACATCAACATTTACGAATTTATATTGAGTAAGAAGGCTTTCGCTATTACCATATTATATCAAAGCCTCAACGGAAGCATGTGGCCTGGTTCATTACTATTTATTTTCTTCGTCTATATGAGTTTTTACTAAGATTAAAATATAGTATAATATATAATTAATGTTGTTTTAGAAAATATATAAATATTTTTCTTTTCATACTCTTACTGAGTTTATTATATTTGAAGAGCAAGTAAAATACGTTAACACACGAAAAGCTTAGCAACAATTTTACCGAGCACACTTAAGTATACTTTGAATAAATCACATGTCATTTTGACCTGGATATTTCCTATTCTATAAACCCGATCATTATGTAACATTTAACGCGTAGCAAAGAATATTCATGCTTTGAGATTTTTTCATGTTAAAAAGACCTATGGGCAAATTTTTTGGGCTACCGTTTTGAATTTCAGATTGTTTCTGTCGTTTTCGCGGATTAGAATATATTGTTTGTTATTGTTGTATTTGTGTTTTTTATTACTAATCAATTAAATATTGTAGTTTTTTTTTATTATTGTTATTATTCTTGTTCTTTTTTGTTAATAACTGTCGTTATTTGTAACGATTTATAATAGAATTATCAAATTTTACTTCAACGACTCTTCTAATGAACCAATATCACTTTAAATATTACTTTATAAACATTTTATTGAATTTAGATATTATCTTAAATATACTTTAAATATTCAAACTGATTATCTGAAGTGGTGACTGTGACATGTTATTGGCTCAAATTAAGGTCAAATGTAAAAGTTCCGTGTTATCCACGACCACTATTTATTAACAAAACATTAAAAACTAATCTGGGTAAGAAAATAGATCCATGATCTTTGGAAAAACATTAAAAAATATTACTAATGTTACAACAACTAAGACATAATTCTGATTTACTTAAAATCGAAGCATTCTGCTTGGATTCAGCTTATTATGCCAATAATTGTTTCGCACGTATTAGTAAAAATCTAGCTGGTGAAATTATGACCAGATATTCACAAAATTACTTTCCAGATACATTCGTTCATCCTTCGTCATTTGTGCTGCTGGATACAAATGTCGACAAAATTAATACCGTACTCCCAAAGTTACGGAATTTTAGCTCCGCAGGTTGGAATAAAATTCTTACTTGGTTTTTAAATATGCTGCTCCAATCGTAATACTAAGATGTGCTTGGAAAGGATATTTTTCCTCCTCCTCAGAAACAAGCCATAATAACGCCGATTCAGAAAAGCAAAGAAGCAGAAGAGAAGTCAATAAATACAGGCCAATATCGGTACTGCCGGAGATATCTAAAATTTTGGCAAAATGTTTAAACAAAAGATTTGATTATAAAGAAAACAATTTGGTTTGAGACAAGATAAATCAATCGAAGATGCAATTTCTGAGTAAAAAAACCCTGAGTATTTTTATGGACTTAAAAAAGGATTTTGAGATTCACTGTAGATTCATAGCAAAAAACGCTAAAAATAAACGATCATCTCAGTGATGAGACTAACATAGAATTTGGTATACCGCAAGGAAATATCCTTGGTCCTATACTATTGACCTATATATGCCTTCTTTATATAAATGAATTACGTAACATAAAATGTTTCGAACTCAAGACACAGGATATAACTATTCCAATGGGGGCCGTTGAGTGTGCAGCGTTTAAAAAAAGTTTAAAAAAAAACAGAGCAATAGCCGGATGTTCTCATACGCTGACGATACTGTTATTGCGTTTACTGGGAACACTTGTAAGGAAGTTCAAAGATCAATTAACAATCGAATCAACCTACTAAATGACAGCGAAACTAATTATATATGATTTTCAGTTTTTCTATTAAAAATAATTCTCAGCTTAAAAGCGATTTTAGTATAAAAATCATAAACGCAACTATACCTTTTATCAATTTAATTGGTCCTGTCCTATTATTATTAAGTTACCTTGGTATCTTCAGATACAACAAGCTGTGGACAGGATCAGAAAATTAACCTAGATTTTCAAAAATTAAAGACACATTGCTTTAACTGGCTTACTATACAAAATTTAGGTAGCGTCATGGAGACCCACTAAAACCTCCTTGGTGGCCGACCTCAGTGCGTTTCTTTCGCAAGACGTACCAACGTGACCAATGATAAGCACAGGGGTCCACTCCTGGCTAGCGCAGCTCGGTCCCGGAGAGGCGAGATGATAAGCCCCATGCTTCCCACGCAAGCGCGCACGGCATTCGAGACCACACTGGCTGCCGTCCTCCTCAGGGCCGCCTCCTACTATTTCCTACTGTAGGAAGAAGGAAAAGAAAGAATGGTCTTGTATTGAGATATGCTTCAATTTCAATTAAAGTAGTTATCATTTCTTCAAAAGGTAACTTGATATTTAATATTCTCTAGAGATGATACTTTAACGATTTTACTCATGTTTCCCACAACCACAAAAAATATGAAATTATCAAATACATAAAAGGAGGTCCCTGCCACATGTTTGTAGCAGAATACTATGTAAAACAATAAATCCTTTTTCATTTTTCATTTTTTTTATTAGAATAGTGTTTTTTTATTAAGTGATCCAAATGTTGTTTTTACCGGCGTCGGGATGTGACGACCCCATCGCCCGCTGTTGGGATAACCTCTGTCACAGCAGAGATTATTCCACCAGTGCAGTCAGTCACACTGGTGGTAGGTCTTTTGTTGCAAGAGGCCGGCTAGGTAGGTACCACCGCAGTGTCAAATATTCTGCCGCCAAATAGTAGTGCTTAGGCATTACTGTGTTCCGGTTTGAAGGGCACTGTACGCTAGTGAAATTACTGGGCAGACGAGATTTAATAACCAATATCTCGAGGTTGGCAACGCGCGAGTGGCACCTACTAATGGTGCTGCAAGCGCTCATAGGCTACGGCAACCACTTACCATCAGGTGGGCCGTATGCTTGTTTGCCAACTTTTAATATAAAAAAAAAAAAAAATGTTACGAGCCCCTGAATGTGTGTTTACAAAATTTATAGATTTCTCGTGGCGGGGAATTTTTCTTTCTCAATCTGTTCATTCGATTATTAGCTGTTTTTTTATTCTCTTGTCGTATTGTCTTAAGTGTGCCCGAGGATGCTCTTATTATGAAAGAAAATGAGAGGTTGCTGAAAAGCACCATTTCGGTAAGTGTTACTTCAGCTATCCTTTAATAAAGATCGTGATAAAGTTTAATCAAGGGATTTCAAATTGTAACTCAGGAATAATTCTTATTTGAAATTTTCTTAATTAAGCCTGTCTCAGAAATTGTCGCGGAGATTTAGAGAGATATTTTTACTACGATGTTTCTGGATCAGGCGAATAAATTAAACTAAAAAATTGATACTTTTGCTTTATCTGTAAATAATAAATATAACACAGATAAAGACTGTCATGAATAACTAAGCATTTGAATAAAACTTACGAAAAGTCTAAATATTATTGTATCTGATCAAAAATACAAAATCAAAACTTGTGAGGTCTCATATAAAATTGACAACGTTGTGGCACCAACGTTGTATAATTGACAGTGGTAACGAAGCTGACCTAAGCACCACATGTCGCGGCTTCGATTCCCGCTCGGATCACATTTTTCTATTGACCTAACAGGCACGTTTCCACATACCGTGTCTATTCAATGCCTGCTTGGTTACTGAAAATTCAGACTTTTAGTTTTATCCACAACGAAGTTATTATACAAGGGGTCGAAAATGGCCTGAATTGCTTCTAGAAAAGGAAAGTACGGGCGTGAACTTTTTTGCTCGACTTAGCCGGGGCACTGCCGTGCCCTCAGATACGTAGGATTAGAACGACATAAATTGATAGGCTGTCATTCAAATGATGCGTCACATTGATGGTATCGCGACGGTTATTTCAATATTCATCGTTAATGGTACCACATCGTCATCGTCGTACCACATAAAAGACGAATCGTTTAGATCAGACCCAGTAGTTAAAGTGCTGTGGAATTGATTGTGTTATGTAGTAAAGTGATTAAAATCATTGTTGATTATAATAATGTAATAAATGTAATAAACAGAAATGCCTGAATAATTGATTTTAAATGAAATATAACTTTACAGTTTAATGATACTAAATTAATAATCCCTAAATATATTTTACAGCTTAATGTACTATTTAAACAGTGATAAAGTTAACTTAAAGCTGTTAAAATATAACCTAAGCTTGATATTTTACAACCGTGTTACACAAATTTATATAATCAAGCATACGAAATAACCCTCTCCATGAAATAGATTTATGCTTCCCGGCTTTTGTACGCTAAACGAGTCTCAATTACAGCCTGAGGCACTTTTTAGGGTTCCTTAGCGAAATGGCATTAAACGGAACCCTTATAGTTTCGTTATTTAAGTATGTCACAGTAATTTTGTTAAATATGAACTGCTACAGGGTTTTATAGTGAAACAATAAAAATTAAAAACTAATTTGTTATGGGGACCCACTAAAACTTTCTCAGTGACCAACCTCAGTGTGTTTCAGGCTACGAGAACTCTCCAAGAAATAACGAACGCGACCTCTCATATGCGTAGCAAAGCTCGGTCCCGAGCGGTGGAAATAGTAAAGCCCTTGACTTTGTCTTGAAATGCTCAAACGATAAAAAAATTGTTCGTTCCAATATTTTTTTAGTCCTCGGACCTCTATTTCATTTCCTATTTATGAAAATAATAATAATTAACAATAAGTTTTAGTAATTTATTGGGAAATAGAACTTTTAATATTGAAAATATACAGGTAAATAATATAATAAATCGGGGGATAATATAGCTTTAAAGCTTGATTATTCGGTAAATAAAGTATAATATAAAGGACATGTTTAAAAAATAAACAAAATATCTAATACATACTTTTTATTTTATAATAATTATGTACCTTCATTATTATTTTTTGGACTTTATATCAATTTACATTTGAAGTAAAAAAAAACAATTTCCACTTGGGCCACGTTAGGCTTTTCATTAAGTTGTGTTACGCAGTAGCAGCTCGTGTCCTTGCCGCTGCTGCAGTGTCCTCTAGCGAAACCTCTGCTCCTACACTCGCCATTGCAGTCGGGAATGTATTGGGAGTGACTTAACTTGCAGCTGCCGATGACCACCTCGTCCGCCCGCATTTGATGCTGCGATATAACACTCAAGAGTGTCATCAGCGCCATCACGATCACCAGGGTCTTGTAGGAGCTCGAAGCCATAGTTATCGATTGAATGTTTTAGACGTACTTTAACTACAATATTTAAAACCTCATCATAGTGTGAATTCACAATTTGGACAGTGAATTAATGAAGGTAGGGGTGTTATTTATCACTCCGGCCACTTAATATGGGACCTGGCTTGGATGACGTTTGAAAAGTATTGCATGCAAAAAAAATTTGTTTATATTTCAAGTTCTATATGCGTATTTTTAAATAAATACATTATATATAATTTACTTTACAAGAAACTGATTAAATAAATATTAACATTTAATATAAAATTTTACTATCATTTTTCAATATTTTTATTATTTACTTTAATTGTCATCAATTTCAATCTCTTTTAACATAATATATTATTGCTATTTTTTTTTTATTTTGTTATTGTTATTAGAGATGTGCCGACGAGGTTACAACTATTATTATTACATATAATATAATATTAATATGATATTGACAGTACTAATGAATATTAATAATATGTTATTTTTTATATTCGATAGCTTAAATATTTTAATTAATAAATTTAAATAAATAATAATTTTAATAATATATTTTTATAATAAATTGCGAAATATTATTCAATTACATTTAGAGTACTACCTAATTTCTTCATTTAAAAAAAGTGATAATATTTAGTCATGAAACATATTTCGTAAAAATAATAACCAATCTTGATTATATTATAAAATATTTATGCTATCGAATATAAAATGCATAATTATTATCAATATTTTTTTAATACTGCATAAAATTTCCGATAACTTCAAAACAAAATTAGGGTGAAGTATGAAATATTTTTGGAACAAAAACAAAAACTTTTTTGCATGCAGTACGTTTCATAAACGTCACCAATACAGATTTCGTGCTAACTCACCGGAGCATACATAATTATGTATCGGTCGTGTACATGCAAGTAGACAACATCCTACTTATTAGTTTTTGATTTTTATAATATTTTTATTTAAAAAATACTGTTCTAGCTCCATAGAGTAAATAAAAAAGTTCTGTTAACATTTTTTTAATTTAAGCTTTAATAACATCGCCTCAAGGTTTTTCTATACCATTAACATGGCACATAAGTACGTTCAGTCACGTTTTTACCTCAATTTTTTCATTTATTATTAGCATACAGCACAGTACAGTCAGCCGCGGAATGAAGATAAAGTGAACATTTGTTTGCATGCATGTCTGCGCGTCTGTTTTGTCTTCATTTATTTTAATTTGTATGTAAGTATGTGTAGGTGTATGCATGTTTTTTATTATGGTTACTATTTAATTCTTACTATTTTTATGTATGTATTTTTGATATGGTTGATCACAATTCCTTTTATTGTGTCTTTCTTCTTAATTGGTTGATAGCTGATCGTACGTAGCAATTAATGATCATACATCGCAAACTTTCTTAATACTTTTAATTTAAACACACTCGCTAATATACGTACATATATAAGTTAAACGATCGTTTAACATAATCTTATTAATTGAGTCAGGTATTATTTATATTCATAAAGTTTACTAGTGAGTTTAATGTTCATACACAAAGTTTACAGAACTAATCTCAATAATAACCCGATAAAAAAAAATACGGAGAACTTACGGTCAAGGTCTTAACTACACTTATTTAGTTTAGGTAAGAGAAATATGTACATACTTTAAATTGTAGGCCTGAGTTTATTATTTAAATTTTTTTTCTCTCAATATGTTGTGTCCTGCTGTAAAAAACAGAAAGCAGTTTTTGTATCACGTGGTATGTGCTGCTTCCTTTTTATCAGTTATCTCGCTGTAAATGACCCGCGCATCGGCGAATAAAAATCACTAGTTTGGTTTCTCGATATAAAACATTGTAGGAGTGCATGTATATTGTATAATCACACACACACTTTACTGTAATATAATATTAGTTACCGAATATATTAATATTAGTTACCGACGAAATTTAACCTATCAAAAATAAGTCTATACGTTGCTTATTATAAATATGTTCACAGTGCACACAACGCAAAGCACAACTGCATAATTAAATCTCTACATACATATTGCTTCTTTTTGTTATTATTATTGTTATCTTTAAATATCTCTTAAATCAGCGGCTAAAACATAATAAAGGCTAAACAATATCAAATCAAACATTAAAACAAAAATTATCATATTATTAGTTAACAAACAATATTTAAAAATCAAGTCAAGCAAGTCGGGTGTTATCTACCCGTCTGTACATAATTATGTAAATAACATCCCCACCTTCATTCGTCATAAAGCTTGCAGATTCACACTATAAAATGATGAGGTTTCAGTGAGTAGTTACAGTACGTCTAAAACATTCAATCGATCATTAACTATGGCTTCGAGCTCGTACAAGACCCTGATGTTCGCGCTGGCGCTGATGACAGTCTTGAGTGTCATATCGCAGCATCAAGTGCAGGCGGAGGAAGTGGTCATCGGCAGCTGCTTATTGAGTCACGCTCAATACATTCCTGACTGCAATGGCGAGTGTAAGAGAAGAGGTTTCGCCAGTGGACACTGCAAGTCAGGCGCGGACACGAGCTGCTACTGCGTCACAGCAACTCGAGCAAAAGTCTAACGTGGCCAACATGGGTAGCGTTTTATTATTACTTCAAAAGTAAATGTAGTGAACGAACGTAACAAATAAAAATATATATGTAGATTATATAATAAAAAATATTTATTACTATATTTTGTTTTTTTTTCCAAGTGTGTGTGTCAAGTTATACTTTAATAATAGGTTTTAAAATTTCATCAAACGCCAATTTTTTTATAATCACATAATTTTTCATATTATTTACCTGTATATTTTCTATATTAAAATATTTTATTTCACAATTAATTACTAAAACACTGACTAAGTATTATTATTGGCGTGGTGTCATGTAGCCACTTGGGTAGACCTTTTGACGATTTCATCCGTTTCACTTCTTTTTTGATCTTTCTTCCATATCCTTAAGTGCTAGTCCTTAAAAAGTCTTTCTGTTTCTTTGCCAGAGCTTAAGGTTCACTAAGTTTCAATTTGATTATTTTTATAGTATAAAGAAATGTTATATGACATTTAGTTCCCACATGGTATAGCAACCTACGATAGCGCATCCTCCCCATCGAATATTATGGTAATAAATATTTATACATTTTACAGTAAAAATAAAAAAATATATTATAAAATCAAAATTAAGGTAAATTTTGTACTGTCGATTTCTTCTTATAATGTTATATAATATTATATTTTTCAATATAAAGTAATTACCGAAAATAATATTATTGAAATTCTTCAGGTCTTAAGTATTGCAAGCAACCTATCCTTTTTATATTAGAGATCGTACCCATGCCCGTACTCTTTTAGAATATTTAATACCCCTTCGTTGACTACCCATAGTATATGACAAGACCACCACTTCCCTTATATATTATATATGTGTAATATAATTTTGTCCTGCCCGTCTGACCATCCGTATGTCACAGTTTTCAAAATAATTATAAAATATACATTATTATTATAAGAATATTTCAAATTTAAGATTTTGAGTAAAATAATAGTAGTAATCGTTAAAATTTTATTAATTATAAAACCGATGAATATACTTTAATATAAAAGACATATTTAAATTTAAACACAATATCTAATGAATATTATTTATTTGATTATAAATATACATAATTATATATGCGTATATAAAATTTTGCGTTACATTTGATCTACTTTTGAAGTATAAGAAAAAATCTTTGCACGTTGGTCTCTTTAGCCACTTTTAGGTGGTGCCGTTGTGACTGCAGAAATGGGCGGTGGTGGAGGCGGAGTTGCCGCTACACAGTAACAGCTCGTGTCCTTACCACTGCCGCAGTGTCCGCCAGCGAAACCTCTTCTCTTACACTCGCCATTGCAGTCAGAGATGTATTGTTCATGACTCAACTTGCAGCTGCCGATGACCACATCCTCCGCCTGCACTTGCTGCTGCGATATAACACTCAAGAGCATCATCAGCGCCAGCACGAACATCAGGGTCTTGTAGGAGCTCGAAGCCATAGTTAATGATCGATTGAACGTTTCAGACGTTCTGTAACTGTCTTTGAAACCGTAATATAGTGTGAATTCACAATTTTGACGATGAATGAATGAATTGGGCGGTGTTATTTATAGGTCCGGCCAGTTAACATGAGACCTGGCTTGGATGACGTTTGAAAAGTATTGCTTGCAAAAAAAAAAATTGTGTATATTTCAAGTTTTATATAAGCATTTTTAAATAAATAAGTACATAATATATAATTAACTTTATAAGAAACTGATTAAAAAAAATATTAACATTTAACATAAAATTGTATGGTACTATTTCAATATTTTAATTAATTCGTTGATTTTTTATCAAATTCAATTACTTTTAACATATATTATTGTTATGATTATTATATATATATTTAGGTATAATAATTATTATTATTAGAGATGTGCCGACGAGAAGTGATGGGCGCCAACTATCCTACTTCTTATTTTGTATGTATTTCTCAATAATTTTTTTTATGGTAATTAGGAGGAATTACAGTAAATAATAATTACTCGCTGATAGAGTATTGAACCACGCACAGTTAAGGGTTAGGACTATTAATATTGATATGATATTGACATTATTTATTTGGGATATTGATAATATGTTATTTTTTATATACGATTGCATAAATGTTTTAGTTAATAAATTTAAATAAATAATAATTTTAATAATACATTTTTATAAGAAATTGCGAAATATAAAAATGTTTAATCATATATTTTATAAAATAATTTTTATAAAATATTTTATAAAAATTATTTTATAAAATATTTTATAAAATATTTTATAAAATAATTTAATTTAAGAACAATTAAGAATGCAAATTTAAGAAACAATCGTGATTATATTATAAAATATATTTTTTGATATCGAATATAAAAAGCATATTATTAATATTTTTTTAATACTGGATCATAATATCATATTGACAGTACATGGACACTACATAAAATTTAAGATAAGTTCAAAACAAAATTAAGATTAAGTATGTTACTTTTTGGAACAAAAACAAAAGCTTTTTTGCATGCAGTACGTTTCATAAACGTCACCAAGCCAGGTTTCCTGCTAACTCGCCTGATTGTACATAATTATGTATCGGTCGCGTACATGCGAGTAGACAACATCCGACTTATTAGTTTTTGGTATTATATATTTTTATTTAAAAAATATTGTTCTAGCTCCATAGAGTAAATAATATAGCTCCCTTTAATACTTATATTTTTATTAAAACTTTAATAACATCGCCTCAATTATTGCCTTTATTTTGGCACATAAATAAGTACGGTCGGTCGCGCTTTTTAACTAAAATTTTTTTCCTTTATTTTTAGCAATAGTACAGTCAGCCGCGGAGTGGATATAAAGTAAAAAGGCCATGCATGTTTGCGCGTCTGTTTTGTCTTCATTTATTTTAATTTTTATGTATGTATGTGTGTTTGTTTGCATGCATGTTTTTTTTAATAATAACTATTTTACTTTTTCCTTTTTTTATGTATGTATTTTTGATATGGTTGACTTGGTCGATAGATGGTCGTACATAACAATTAAGGGTCTTCCAGCCCATACTTTCTTAATACTTTTAATTTAAACACACTCTCTAATAGATTTACATACAAAAGTAAAACGATCTTTTACATAATCTTATCAGTAGAACATAGACAACACCGAGTTATTGATTCAGGTATTATTTATATTCACAAAGTTTACTGGTTAAATTAGACAGAACTAAACTCAATAATACCCTGATTGAAAAGACTTTACGGAGAATTTGCGGTCAAGGACAAGTCTATTGACGTGTTCTGTGATAATATAACTCTGTTCAGACTTCTATGAAGTAACGACATTACACTAACTACACTTATTTAGTTTAGGTAAGAGAAATATGTATGTAGTTTAAATTTTAGGCCTGGGTTTATTATTTTAGCTTTTTTTTTCTCAATGTGTAGTGTTCTGTGTAAAGGCTAAACAATATCAATTCAAACTTTAAAACAAAAATTATAATATTATTAGTAAACAAACAATATTTAAAAATGAAACGATGCAAGTCGGGTGTTATGTACCCGTCTGTACATAATTATGTAAATAACATCCCCACCTTCATTCGTCATGAAGCTTGCAGATTCACACTATAAAATGATGAGGTTTCAGTGAGTAGTTACAGTACGTCTAAAACATTCAATCGATCATTAACTATGGCTTCGAGCTCCTACAAGACCCTGATGTTCGCGCTGGCGCTGATGACAGTCTTGAGTGTCATATCGCAGCATCAAGTGCAGGCGGAGGAAGTGGTCATCGGCAGCTGCCTGTTGAGTCACGCTCAATACATTCCGGACTGCAATGGGGAGTGTAAGAGAAGAGGTTTCGCCAGTGGACACTGCAAGTCAGGCGCGGACACAAGCTGCTACTGCGTCACAGCAACTCGAGCAATAGTCTAACGTGGCCAACATGGCCAGCGTTTTATTTTTACTTGAAAAGTAAATGTAGTGAAAGAACGTAACGATAGAAATATATATGTAGATTATATAATAAAAAATATTTATTAATATTTTTTGTTTTTTTTTTCAAGTGTGTCCTTTACGTTATACTTTAATAATAGGTTTTACACGAATCAAACGTTATTTTTTATAATATAATTTTTCATATTGTTTACCTATCTATTTTCTATATTAAAATATTTTGTAGCACAATTAATTGCTAAAACAATGACTAAGTATTTTCTTATTGGCGTGGTATCAAGTAACCACTTGTTTAGACGTTTTGACGATTTCATCTGTTTCACCAGTTTTTTGGTTTTCCTTCCATATCCTTAAATGTTAGTCCTTAATAAGTCTTTTTGTTTCTTTGCCAGGGCTTAAGGTTTACTATTTTTCGATATGATTATTTTTATAGTATAAAGATATATGAAGTTTAGTTCTTATATGGTATAGCATAGCAACCTATAGCGCATCCCCCCATCAAATATTATGGTTATGGATATTTATACATTTTACAGGAAAAATAAAAAAAATATTATAAAATCAAAATTAAGTTTGTACTGTCGATTTCCTTTTATAATATTATATTTTTCAATATCAAGTACTTGACGAAAATAACATTATTGAAATTCTTCGAGCTAAAGTATAGTACGCTAACCTCTCATTATTATATTAGAGATCGTACTCATACCCATACTTTTTTAGAATATTTACAACCCTTTCCTTGACCACCCGTAGTATATGACAAGACCGTCACCTCGCTTATATATTATATATGAGTAATATAATTTTATCCTGTCCGTCTGTCCATATGTATGTCACAGTCATTTTACTTGGAAACTATTAGCTCCATCGGAAACTAATATTTTTCAATAAATAAACCTTATTAAGAATCGCAACCGAGCTGGCGTAGCTGCGGAAAAAGTTTTATATAATGTATATTGTTCCATACAAAAGTTTTTTATATTGTATATATATTGTTCCATTAGTGGTACGCATCGAAGGAGGTTTGATTTTATGAATATAGATTTCATTATGGTGTGCCATTGACAATTTAACAATAAGTTGGTATCATTAGATTAATTTTTGTAGCAATACAACCATCTTACAATAAGTTCTGTTTATTAACTAACTGAATTCATATAATATATCTCTATACTAAAACGAAAATATAAATCGTAACAGTGAATCACGAGTTACGGATAGAGGAACTGAACGACTTAATAACTTTAAGCACTAGCAGAGAAGAAAGAAGTAATTAAATTCTAAATTACTGTTTAAATATATAAAATCTACATTATTATTATTAGAATATTTAAAATTTAAGATTTTGAAGACATTAATAGAAATCATTAAAGTTTTAATAAATTTTAAAATGGATTAATAAAGGATATACTCAAAATTAAACAAAATATCTAATGAATATTATTTATTTGATAAAAAATATACACAACTATGTATGTGTATATAAAATTTTGCGTTCTACATTTAATCTACTTTTAAAGTAAAAAAAATCTTTTCACATTGGTCACTTTAGCCACTTTTAGGTGGTGTCGTTGTGGCTGCAGCAGTGGGCGGTGGGGGTGGCGGAGCAGTTGGTGGTACACAGTAACAGCTCGTGTCCTGGCCACTGCCGCAGTGTCCGCCGCCGAAACCTCTTCTCTTACACTCGCCATTGCAGTCGGGGATGTATTGTGCATGACTTAACTCACAGCTGCCGATGACCACATCCTCCGCCTGCACTTGCTGCTTCGATAAAACACTCAAGAGCGTCATCAGCGCCAGCACGAACATCAGGGTCTTGTAGGAGCTCGAAGCCATAGTTGATAATCGATCGAATGTTTTAGACGTACTGTAACTACAATCTTTGAAACCTTAGTGTGACTTCACAATTTTGTAGAATGAATTAATGAAGGTGGGGGTATTAGACCTGGCTTTGACGATGTTTGAAAAGTATTGCATGCAAAAAAAAATCGTTTTATATTTCAAGTTTTATACAAGTATTTTTAAATAAATAATGACATTATATATAATTTACTTTATAAGAAACTGATTAAATAAATATTAAACTTTTACATAAAATTTTACTGTTATTTTTCAATATTTTTATTAATTACTTTATTTTTATCAAATTCAATCTTTTTTAACATATATTATTGCTATTATTATTATTTTTAGAGTATAAAATTATTTGTTATTATATTATTAGGTATAATTATTATTATTAGAGATGTGCCGACGAGGTTACGACTATTAATATTAATATGATATTGTCAGTACTAATGAATATTAATAATATGTTATTTTTTATATTTGATGCCATAAATATTTTTATTAATAATTTAAAAAAAAAACTTGAGAGGTGTCAAGAGACACCCGGATGGAACGAAGTTCCTTTCGATTAATTAGTGAAGGAATTGTAATAAAATTTTATTTTTTTAAGTTATAATAATATTTTTTTATTATTAACATTATTTATTATTTACAAAAAACCTATATACACTCAACAAAAATAATCATCGCGACACCACACTGTTCAATGCGAAATAGAAATGAAAATATCTGGCTTGCTTTCTATAAGAGAGAGAGACAGACAGAGAAACATGCGACGCCGCACAGCTTACAATAGCTTACTATAGCAAAAAGTGTCGTGACAACTTTTCGTAAGAATTTTTTCCGTCTAGCCCCCTTTCACAACGCGCGATAAGGAACTTCGTTCCGATAATAACTTTTATAATAAATTGCGAGGTATTATTCCACTACTTTGAAATTACTACCATGTATATTATACAGGATTCATTAAAAAAAATTTAAAATGTTTAATCATGAAATATATTTAATAAAAATAAGATAAAATCGTGATTGTATTATAAAATATTTATTAAATCGCATAATTATTATTAATATTTTTTTAATACTGCATAAAATTTAAGATAACTTCAAAACAAAATTAAGATTAAGTATTTTTGGAACAAAAACGAAAACTTTTTTGCATGCAGTACGTTTCATAAACGTCACCAATACAGATTTCTTGCTAACTCGCCGGAGTTGTACATAACATTATGTATCGGTCGTGTACATGCGAGTAGACAACGCCCGACTTAGTAGATTTTGATTTTTATCATATTTTTATTTAAAAAATACTGTTCTGCTCCATAGAGTAAATAATAATGCTCTCTTTAATATGTTTTAAATTAAAACTTTAATAATGTTGCCTCCATGTTTTCCTTTAACATGACACATAAATAAGTAGGGAAATAAAGTGAAAGGCGTATGAATGTTTGTTCGCATGCATGTTTGAGCGTCCATTTTGCCTTCATTTATTTTAATTTTTATGTAAGTATGTTTGTTTGTATGTTTTTTTTATTATGATTACTATTTAATTCTTACTATTTTTGTGTATGTATTTTTTATATGGTTGATCACAATTATTATATTGTATCTTTCTTCTTACTTGGTTGATAAATGATCGAACGTAGCAATTAAGGATCATCATTTACATTTTCTTTTCATTGGATCCATAGACAACCCCGAATTGTTGAGTCAGTTATTATTTATATTCAGAAAGTTTATTAGCTACTTTAATGTTCATGTACAAAGTTAAACTAATCTCAATAATACCCCGATCGAAAAGACATTACGGAGAAATTGCGGCCAAGAACAAGTCTATTCACATTTTCTGTGAAAATATAAAACTCTGTTTAAACATCTTTGCAGTAAAAACATTTTGGGACATGGACACTAAACTAATTACACTTATTTAGTTTAGGTAAGAGAAATATGTAGCTAGTTTAAATTGTGTGCCTGAGTTTATTATATTAAGTTTTTTCTCAGTGTGTAGTACTGTAAAAACAGAAAGCAGTTTTTATCACGTGACAAGTAATGCTTTTTTTGTTTTTATTAGTTATCTCGCTGTAATTGACCCCGTATCGGTAAATACAAATCACTAGTTTGGTTTCTCGATATGAAACATTGTAGTAGTGCATGTATATTGTATAATTACACACACACTTTTCTGATATAGAATAATATTGATATTAGTTATCGACGAAATTTAGCTTTTCAAAAATAAGTCCATATGTTGCTTATTATAATCACGTGCATAGTGCACACAACGCAAAGCACAACTCCATAATGAAATCTCTACATACATATTATTCCTTGTTGTTATTATTATTGTTATCTTTAAATATATCTTATATCAGCGGCTAAAACATAATAAAGGCCAAAACAATATCAAATCAAATATTGAAACGAAATAATAATATTATCAGTAAGCAAAAATATTTAAAAATCAGATCAAGAAAGTCGGGAGTTATCTACTCGTCCGTACACAAGTGATACACAATTATGTAAATAAATCCCCACCTTCATTCGTCGTAAAGCTTGCAGATTATATAAAATGATGAGGTTTCAGTAAGTAGCTACAGTACGTCTAAAGCATTCAATCGATCACTAAATATGGCTTCGAGCTCCTACAAGACCCTGATGTTCGCGCTGGCGCTGATGACAGTCTTGAGTGTCATATCGCAGCATCAAGTGCAGGCGGAGGAAGTGGTCATCGGCAGCTGCCTGTTGAGTCACGCTCAATACATTCCGGACTGCAATGGCGAGTGTAAGAGAAGAGGTTTCGCTAGCGGACACTGCAGCAGCGGCAAGGACACGAGCTGCTACTGCGTAACAGCAACTCGAGCAAAAGTCTAATGCGGCCAACGTGGGTAGCGTTTTATTTTTACTTCAAAAGTAAATGTAATGAAAGAAAGTAACGAATAAAAATATATATATAAATTATACAATAAAGAATATATATTACTATATTTGGTTTTTTTTCAAGTGTGTCCTTTACGTTATACTTTAATAATACGTTTTAAAATTAATCAAAAGTTACATTTTTATCAATAACTTTCATAATAACATAATTTTTAATATTATAATTTGCCTGTATATTTTCCATATTAAAATATTTTATTTCACAATTAATTACTAAAACAATAACTAAGTATTATTATTGGCGTGGTGGCATGTAACCACTTGGCTGAAGGTTTCATCTATTTCACCTGTTTTTTTATCTTCCTTCCATATCCTTCAAGGTTAGTCTTTAAAAAGTCTTTCTTTTTCTTTGCTAGAGCTTAACGTTCACTGACTTTCGATTTGATTATTTTTATAGTATAAAGAAATGTTATATGAAATTTAGTTCCCTCATGGTATAGACACCTACGATAGCGCATCCCTCCATAAAATATTATGGTAATGGATATTTTTCAGGGAAAATAAAAAAAATATATTATAAAAAAATAAATCGTAAAATTTTAAATATCCTAATGTATATTAAATATATATGTAAGATTTTGAGTAATTTAATTGACATCGTTAAATGGATGCAAATAAGCAATATCATGTCAACCCACACGAATGTCATTTCGTGAAAAGCGCGTTAGAAAATTTGGAACAACTTGCTTTATATGATTTTTTTTATATATTGGTCAAGTTTTTGGCAATTTCAAGATGTATGTAAGTTATTTTACTTATTACTTATTTTCACATAAAATAAACATACAAACTGCATATTTCGTATATAATATAACCCAAAACGTTTAAAATAATAAATAACTGGCATGATTAAAAAATTGCTTTTTAGAAGTTTTAAAGCTTAAAACCCTACAAATATTAAAGAAAAATGTTCTTCAGCCATTTACCAATACTTCTGCATATATAACTCAGTTTTTTCAATGTTGTGGGTTGACATGGTATTGCTTATTTGCGTCCATTAATTTTAAATATCCTAATAATAATTATGTATATTTTATAATTTTTAATTTTGTGATTATTTTTAAATTTTATTTTTTGACTAAATAAATAGAAATTGTTAAATTTTTATTAATTTGAAAACCGATTAATATAGTATAATATGAAGGACATATTTAAAATTAAACAAAATATCTAATTAAAATTATTTATTTGATAATAAGTATACATAATTATGTATGTGTAAACAAAATTTTGAGTTCTACATTTAATCTACTTTTGATGTATAAAAAATCTTTGCATCGTTGGTCTCTTTAGCCACTTTTAGGCGTCGTTGTGGCTGCAGAAGTCGGCGGTGGTGGAGGCGGAGCAGTTGGCGCTACACAGTAACAGCTCGTGTCCTTGCCACCGCCGCAGTGTCCGCCGCTGAATCCTCTTCTCTTACATTCCCCATTGCAGTCGGGGATGTATTGTGCATGACTCAACTTGCAGCTGCCGATGACCACATCCGCCTGCACTTGCTGCTGCGATATGACACTCAGGAGCGTCATCAGCGCCAGCGCGAGCATTAGGGGCTTGTACGAGCTCGATGCCATATTTAATGATTGATTGAATGTTTCAGACGTACTGTAACTGCTCACTTCAAGCCCATCATTTTATAGTTGAAATCTTCACGACGACTGAAGGTGGGGGTGCTATTTACATAATTATGTATCGGTTGTGTACATACGCCAAGATAACATACGAGTTGTGTTTTTAGGGTTCCGTAACCAAATGGCAAAAACGGAATCATTATAATTTATTGATGTCCGTCTGTCCGTCTGTCCGTCCGTCCGTCCGTCCGTCCGTATGTCACAGTCATTTTACTCGGAGACTGTTCGAAATTTAATAAATGGGTGTATTCTATGAACCGCTACACGATTTTGTAATACAATCCTAAAATGTATAAATACTTAAGGGTAGCAGTCCATACATGTAGCTGAGGGTTGAGAAAAAAATTTCAGCCTGTAACGAGTGAGATATCTTTGGATAGGTCTTTAAAAATTACAATGAGGTTTGCTTATGACTTTTTTTATTAAGTCTCTAGTTGCTGAGATATTAGCTCTTCAGGTCATAAAAATAGTGTCCCCTTTCTAACTTTTCAACTAGGCTTTAAAATTCTTGTAAAATTATATGTTGTCTGAAAATCAGATGAACTTTCAACCACATTTGGTTTGAAGAAGATAGGTCAACAAACTTTAGAGATACATCAATTATTTCCATAACTTTGTTTTCCATATTATTTTGAATAATTAATATGAATTTACAAACTTATTTTGCGCTCCATTTTAAATCGTAATTATTTTTAAAGTCCTTAAGATTCTTCATCATCAAGCTGCGGAACCCATTAGTTTCGACTGTGCGTGGTCCACAACGCACTTGACTGATACTTTTTAATCATTTTTCTTTGACAATATTATAATTATTGTTTATATTGTTTTAATATGGATCATTTGTTCTTTAACGGTTTTATTTTAGCTGTTGATATTAGAAATAATATATATGATATTTATATCTACACACTCAACAGTCCCTATTATTTCGGGAGTCCGGAACCATACACAAGCACAAGGACAAACACACCCAGACCAGAACACATGTCTGCGTCGTCAATACAAACATCTGCTCCGAGCGGGAATCGAACCCTCGACCTGTGGTGCTTAAGGCAGGTTTGCTACCGCTGCGCCACAACGTCATCAATTAAATTATTAGTAGTATTGTAGGATTGCATGTATATTGTACAATCACACACACACTTTACTGTAATATAATATTAGTTACCGACGAAATTTAGCCTATCAAAAATAAGTCTATACGTTACTTATTATAAATATGTTCACAGTGCACACAACGCAAACCACAACTGCATAATTATATCTCTACATACATATTGCTTCTTGTTGTTATTATTATTGTTATCTTTAAATATCTCTTAAATCAGCGGCTAAAATATAATAAAGAGTAAACAATAAAAAATCAAACATTAAAACAAAAATTATCATATTATTAGTTAACAAACAATATTTAAAAATCAAGTCAAGCAAGTCGGGTGTTATCTACCCGTCTGTACATAATTATGTAAATAACATCCCCACCTTCATTCGTCATAAAGCTTGCAGATTCACACTATAAAATGATGAGGTTTCAGTAAGTAGCTACAGTACGTCTAAAACATTCCATCGATCATTAACTATGGCTTCGAGCTCCTACAAGACCCTGATGTTCGCGCTGGCGCTGATGACAGTCTTGAGTGTCATATCGCAGCATCAAGTGCAGGCGGAGGAAGTGGTCATCGGCAGCTGCCTGTTGAGTCACGCTCAATATATTCCTGACTGCAATGGCGAGTGTAAGAGAAGAGGTTTCGCCAGTGGACACTGCAAGTCAGGCGCGGACACGAGCTGCTACTGCGTCACAGCAACTCGAGCAAAAGTCTAACGTGGCCAACATGGGTAGCGTTTTATTATTACTTCAAAAGTAAATGTAGTGAACGAACGTAACAAATAAAAATATATATGTAGATTATATAATAAAAAATATTTATTACTATATTTTGTTTTTTTTTCCAAGTGTGTGTGTCAAGTTATACTTTAATAATAGGTTTTAAAATTTCATCAAACGCCAATTTTTTTATAATCACATAATTTTTCATATTATTTACCTGTATATTTTCTATATTAAGATATTTTATTTCACAATTAATTATTAAAACAATGACTAAGTACTATTATTGGCGTGATGTCATGTAACCACTTGGCTAGACGTTTTGACGATTTTATCCGTTTCACCTGTTTTTTGATCTTTCTTCCATATCCTTAAGTGCTAGTCCTTAAAAAGTTTTTCTGTTTCTTTGCCAGAGCTTAAGGTTCACTAAGTTTCAATTTGATTATTTTTATAGTATAAAGAAGTGTTATATGAAATTTAGTTCCCACATGGCATAGCAACCTACGATAGCGCATCCTCCCCATCGAATATTATGGTAATACATATTTATACATTTTACAGTAAAAATAAAAAATATATATTATAAAATCAAAATTAAGGTAAATTTTGTACTGTCGATTTCTTCTTATAATGTTATATAATATTATATTTTTCAATATAAAGTAATTACCGAAAATAATATTATTGAAATTCTTCAGGTCTTAAGTATTGCAAGCAACCTATCCTTTTTATATTAGAGATCGTACCCATGCCCGTACTCTTTTAGAATATTTAATACCCCTTCGTTGACTACCCATAGTATATGACAAGACCACCACTTCCCTTATATATTATATATGTGTAATATAATTTTGTCCTGCCCGTCTGTCCATCCGTATGTCACAGTTTTCAAAATAATTATAAAATATGCATTATTATTTTTTTTTAAATAATTATAAAATATGCATTATTAGAATATTTCAAATTTAAGATTTTGAGTAAAATAATAGAAATCGTTAAATTTTTATTAATTATAAAACCGATTAATATACTTTAATACAAAGGACATATTTAAAATTAACACAATATCTAATATCTAATGAATATTATTTATTTGATTAAAAATATACATGATTATATATGCGTATATAAAATTTTGCGTTACATTTGATCTACTTTTGAAGTATAAAAAAGTCTTTGCACGTTGGTCTCTTTAGCCACTTTTAGGTGGTGCCGTTGTGACTGCAGAAGTGGGCGGTGGTGGAGGCGGAGCAGTTGCCGCTACACAGTAACAGCTCGTGTCCTTACCACTGCCGCAGTGTCCGCCAGCGAAACCTCTTCTCTTACACTCGCCATTGCAGTCAGAGATGTATTGTTCATGACTCAACTTGCACCGATGACCACATCCTCCGCCTGCACTTGCTGCTGCGATATAACACTCAAGAGCATCATCAGCGCCAGCACGAACATCAGGGTCTTGTAGGAGCTCGAAGCCATAGTTAATGATCGATTGAACGTTTCAGATGTTCTGTAACTAACTGTCTTTGACACCGTAATATAGTGTGAATTCACAATTTTGACGATGAATGAATGAATTGGGGGGGTGGTGTTATTTATAGGTCCGGCCAGTTAACATGAGACCTGGCTTGGATGACGTTTGAAAAGTATTGCTTGCAAAAAAAAATTGTGTATATTTCAAGTTTTATATAAGCATTTTTAAATAAATAAGTACATAATATATCATTTACTTTATAAGAAACTGATTTAAAAAAATATTAACATTTAACATAAAATTTTATGGTACTATTTGAATATTTTAATTAATTAATTGATTTTTTATCAAATTCAATTACTTTTAACATATATTATTGTTATGATTATTATATATATATTTAGGTATAATAATAATAATTATTAGAGATGTGCCGACGAGAAGTGATGGGCGCCGACTATCCTACTTCTTATTTGGTATGTATTTCTCAATAAATTTTTTTATGGTAATTAGGAGGAATTACAGTTAAGGGTTAGGACTATTAATATTGATATGATATTGATATTATTTATTTGGGATATTGATAATATGTTATTTTTTATATACGATTGCATAAGTGTTTTAGTTAATAAATTTAAATAAATAATAATTTTAATAATACATTTTTATAAGAAATTGCGAAATATAAAAATGTTTAATCATATATTTTATAAAATAATTTTTATAAAATATTTTCTAAAATATTTTATAAAATATTTTATAAAATAATTTTTATAAAATAATTTTTATAAAATTTTTTATAAAATAATTTTTATAAATTTTTTTATAAAATAATTTAATTTAAGAAAAATTAAGAATGCAAATTTAAGAAACAATCGTGATTATATTATTAAATATATTTTTTGATATCGTATACAAAAAGCATATTTATTATTAATATTTTTTTAATACTGGATCATAATATCATATTGAAAGTACATGAACACTACATAAAATTTAAGATAAGTTCAAAACAAAATTAAGATTAAGTATGTTAATTTTTGGAACAAAAACAAAAGCTTTTTTGCATGCAGTACGTTTCATAAACGTCACCAAGCCAGGTTTCCTGCTAACTCGCCTGATTGTACATAATTATGTATCGGTCGCGTACATGCGAGTAGACAACATCCGACTTATTAGTTTTTTGTATTTTATATTTTTATTTAAAAAATACTGTTCTAGCTCCATAGAGTAAATAATATAGCTCCCTTTAATACTTTTTTTTATTAAAACTTTAATAACATCGCCTCAATTTTTGCCTTTATTTTGACACATAAATAAGTACGGTCGGTCGCGCTTTTTAACTAAAAATTTTTTCCTTTATTTTTAGCAATAGTACAGTCAGCCACGGAGTGGATATAAAGTAAAAAGGCCATGCATGTTTGCGCGTCTGTTTTGTCTTCATTTATTTTAATTTTTATGTATGTATGTGTGTTTGTTTGCATGCATGTTTTTTTTCATAATAACTATTTTACTTTTTCCTTTTTTTATGTATGTATTTTTAATATGGTTGACTTGGTTGATAGATGATCGTACATAACAATTAAGGGTCTTCCAGCCCATACTTTCTTAATACTTTTAATTTAAACACACTCTATGATAGACATACATACAAAAGTAAAACGATCTTTTACATAATCTTATCAGTAGAACATAGACAACACCGAATTATTGATTCAGGTATTATTTATATTCACAAAGTTTACTGGTTAAATTAAACAGAACTAAACTCAATAATACCCTGATTGAAAAGACTTTACGGAGAATTTGCGGTCAAGCACAAGTCTATTGACGTGTTCTGTGATAATATAACTCTGTTCAGACTTCTATGAAGTAACGACATTACACTAAGTACACTTATTTAGTTTAGGTAAGAGAAATATGTATGTAGTTTAAATTTTAGGCCTGGCTTTATTATTTTAGCTTTTTTTTCTCAATGTGTAGTGTTCTGTGTAAAGGCTAAACAATATCAATTCAAACTTTAAAAGAAAAATTATAATATTATTAGTAAACAAACAATATTTAAAAATGAAATGATGCAAGTCGGGTGTTATCTACCCGTCTGTACATAATTATGTAAATGACATCCCCACCTTCATTCGTCATAAAGCTTGAAGATTCACACTATAAAATGATGAGGTTTCAGTGAGTAGTTACAGTAGATCTAAAACATTCAATCGATCATTAACTATGGCTTCGAGCTCCTACAAGACCCTGATGTTCGCGCTGGCGCTGATGACAGTCTTGAGTGTCATATCGCAGCATCAAGTGCAGGCGGAGGAAGTGGTCATCGGCAGCTGCCTGTTGAGTCACGCTCAATACATTCCGGACTGCAATGGAGAGTGTAAGAGAAGAGGTTTCGCCAGTGGACACTGCAAGTCAGGTGCGGACACGAGCTGCTACTGCGTCACAGCAACTCGAGCAATAGTCTAACGTGGCCAACATGGCCAGCGTTTTATTTTTACTTGAAAAGTAAATGTAGTGAAAGAACGTAACGATAGAAATATATATGTAGATTATATAATAAAAATATTTATTAATATTTTTGTTTTTTTTTTTCAAGTGTGTCCTTTACGTTATACTTTAATAATAGGTTTTACAATGAATCAAACGTTATTTTTTATAATATAATTTTTCATATTGTTTACCTATCTATTTTCTATATTAAATATTTTGTAGCATTAATTGCTAAAACAATGACTAAGTATTTTATTATTGGCGTGGTATCAAGTAACCACTTGTTTAGACGTTTTGACGATTTCATCTGTTTCACCAGTTTTTTGGTTTTCCTTCCATATCCTTAAATGTTAGTCCTTAATAAGTCTTTCTGTTTCTTTGCCAGGGCTTAAGGTTTACTATTTTTCGATTTGATTATTTTTATAGTATAAAGATATATGAAGTTTAGCTCTTATATGGTATAGCAACCTATAGCGCATCCCCCCATCAAATATTATGGTTATGGATATTTATACATTTTACAGGAAAAATAAAAAAAATATTATAAAATCAAGATTAAGTTTGTACTGTCGATTTCCTTTTATAATATTATATTTCAAGTAATTGACGAAAATAATATTATTGAAATTCTTCGAGCTAAAGTATAGTACGCTAACCTCTCATTATTATATTAGAGATCGTACTCATACCCATACTTTTTTAGAATATTTACAACCCTTTCCTTGACCACCCGTAGTATATGACAAGGCCGTCACCTCGCTTATATATTATATATGAGTAATATAATTTTATCCTGTCCGTCTGTCCGTATGTATGTCACAGTCATTTTACTTGGAAACTATTAGCTCCATCGGAAACTAATATTTTTCAATAAATAAACCTTATTAAGAATCGCAACCGAGCTGGCGTAGCTGCGGAAAAAGTTTTATATAATGTATATTGTTCCATACAAAAGTTTTTTATATTGTATATATATTGTTCCATTAGTGGTACGCATCGAAGGAGGTTTGATTTTATGAATATAGATTTCATTATGGTGTGCCATTGACAATTTAACAATAAGTTGGTAACATTAGATTAATTTTTGTAGCAATACAACCATCTTACAATAAGTTCTGTTTATTAACTAACTGAATTCATATAATATATCTCTATACTAAAACGAAAATATAAATCGTAACAGTGAATCACGAGTTACGGATAGAGGAACTGAACGACTTAATAAATTTAAGCACTAGCAGAGAAGAAAGAAGTAATTAATTTCTAAATTACTCTTTAAATATATAAAATCTACATTATTATTATTAGAATATTTAAAATTTAAGATTTTGAAGACATTAATAGAAATCATTAAAGTTTTAATAAATTTTAAAATGGATTAATAAAGGATATACTCAAAATTAAACAAAATATCCAATGAATATTATTTATTTGATAAAAAATATACACAACTATGTATGTGTATATAAAATTTTGCTTTCTACATTTAATCTACTTTTAAAGTAAAAAAAATCTTTTCTCATTGGTCACTTTAGCCACTTTTAGGTGGTGTCGTTGTGGCTGCAGCAGTGGGCGGTGGGGGTGGCGGAGCAGTTGGTGGTACACAGTAACAGCTCGTGTCCTGGCCACTGCCGCAGTGTCCGCCGCCGAAACCTCTTCTCTTACACTCGCCATTGCAGTCGGGGATGTATTGTGCATGACTTAACTCACAGCTGCCGATGACCACATCCTCCGCCTGCACTTGCTGCTTCGATAAAACACTCAAGAGCGTCATCAGCGCCAGCACGAACATCAGGGTCTTGTAGGAGCTCGAAGCCATAGTTGATAATCGATCGAATGTTTTAGACGTACTGTAACTACAATCTTTGAAACCTTAGTGTGACTTCACAATTTTGTAGAATGAATTAATGAAGGTGGGGGTATTAGACCTGGCTTTGACGATGTTTGAAAAGTATTGCATGCAAAAAAAAATCGTTTTATATTTCAAGTTTTATACAAGTATTTTTAAATAAATAATGACCTTATATATAATTTACTTTATAAGAAACTGATTAAATAAATATTAAACTTTTACATAAAATTTTACTGTTATTTTTCAATATTTTTATTAATTACTTTATTTTTATCAAATTCAATCTTTTTTAACATATATTATTGCTATTATTATTATTTTTAGAGTATAAAATTATTTGTTATTATATTATTAGGTATAATTATTATTATTAGAGATGTGCCGACGAGGTTACGACTATTAATATTAATATGATATTGTCAGTACTAATGAATATTAATAATATGTTATTTTTTATATTCGATGCCATAAATATTTTTATTAGTAATTTAAAAAACTTGAGAGGTGTCAAGAGACACCCGGATGGAACGAAGTTCCTTTCGATTAATTAGTGAAGGAATTGTAATAAAATTTTATTTTTTTAAGTTATAATAATATTTTTTTATTATTAACATTATTTATTATTTACAAAAAACCTGTATACACTCAACAAAAATAATCGTCGCGACACCACACTGTTCAATGCGAAATAGAAATGAAAATATCTGTCTTGCTTTCTATAAGAGAGAGAGACAGACAGAGAAACATGCGACGCCGCACAGCTTACAATAGCTTACTATAGCAAAAAGTGTCGTGACAACTTTTCGTAAGGATTTTTTCCGTCTAGCCCCCTTTCACAACGCGCGATAAGGAACTTCGTTCCGATAATAACTTTTATAATAAATTGCGAGATATTATTCCACTACTTTGAAATTACTACCCTGTATATTATACAGGATTCATTAAAAAAAATTTAAAATGTTTAATCATGAAATATATTTAATAAAAATAAGATAAAATCGTGATTGTATTATAAAATATTTATTAAATCGCATAATTATTATTAATATTTTTTTAATACTGCATAAAATTTAAGATAACTTCAAAACAAAATTAAGATTAAGTATTTTTGGAACAAAACGAAAACTTTTTGCATGCAGTACGTTTCATAAACGTCACCAATACAGATTTCTTGCTAACTCGCCGGAGTAGTACATAACATTATGTATCGGTCGTGTACATGCGAGTAGACAACGCCCGACTTAGTAGATTTTGATTTTTATCATATTTTTATTTAAAAAATACTGTTCTGCTCCATAGAGTAAATAATAATGCTCTCTTTAATATGTTTTAAATTAAAACTTTAATAATGTTGCCTCTTTGTTTTCCTTTAACATGACACATAAATAAGTAGGGAAATAAAGTGAAAGGCGTATGAATGTTTGTTCGCATGCATGTTTGAGCGTCCATTTTGCCTTCATTTATTTTAATTTTTATGTAAGTATGTTTGTTTGTATGTTTTTTTTATTATGATTACTATTTCATTCTTACTATTTTTATGTATGTATTTTTTATATGGTTGATCACAATTATTATATTGTATCTTTCTTCTTACTTGGTTGATAAATGATCGAACGTAGCAATTAAGGATCATCATTTACATTTTCTTTTCATTGGATCCATAGACAACCCCGAATTGTTGAGTCAGTTATTATTTATATTCACAAAGTTTATTAGCTACTTTAATGTTCATGTACAAAGTTAAACTAATCTCAATAATACCCCGATCGAAAAGACATTACGGAGAAATTGCGGCCAAGAACAAGTCTATTCACATTTTCTGTGAAAATATAAAACTCTGTTTAAACATCTTTGCAGTAAAAACATTTTGGGACATGGACACTAAACTAATTACACTTATTTAGTTTAGGTAAGAGAAATATGTAGCTAGTTTAAATTGTGTGCTTGAGTTTATTATATTAAGTTTTTTCTCAGTGTGTAGTACTGTAAAAACAGAAAGCAGTTTTTATCACGTGACAAGTAATGCTTTTTTTTGTTTTTATTAGTTATCTCGCTGTAATTGACCACGTATCGGTAAATACAAATCACTAGTTTGGTTTCTCGATATGAAACATTGTAGTAGTGCATGTATATTATATAATTACACACACACTTTTCTGATATAGAATAATATTGATATTAGTTATCGACGAAATTTAGCTTTTCAAAAATAAGTCCATATGTTGCTTATTATAATCACGTGCATAGTGCACACAACGCAAAGCACAACTCCATAATGAAATCTCTACATACATATTATTCCTTGTTGTTATTATTATTGTTATCTTTAAATATATCTTATATCAGCGGCTAAAACATAATAAAGGCCAAAACAATATCAAATCAAATATTGAAACGAAATAATAATATTATCAGTAAGCAAAAATATTTAAAAATCAGATCAAGAAAGTCGGGAGTTATCTACTCGTCCGTACACAAGTGATACACAATTATGTAAATAAATCCCCACCTTCATTCGTCGCAAAACTTGCAGATTATATAAAATGATGAGGTTTCAGTAAGTAGCTACAGTACGTCTAAAGCATTCAATCGATCACTAAATATGGCTTCGAGCTCCTACAAGACCCTGATGTTCGCGCTGGCGCTGATGACAGTCTTGAGTGTCATATCGCAGCATCAAGTGCAGGCGGAGGAAGTGGTCATCGGCAGCTGCCTGTTGAGTCACGCTCAATACATTCCGGACTGCAATGGCGAGTGTAAGAGAAGAGGTTTCGCTAGCGGACACTGCAGCAGCGGCAAGGACACGAGCTGCTACTGCGTAACAGCAACTCGAGCAAAAGTCTAATGCGGCCAACGTGGGTAGCGTTTTATTTTTACTTCAAAAGTAAATGTAATGAAAGAAAGTAACGAATAAAAATATATATATAAATTATACAATAAAGAATATATATTACT
Organism: Hestina assimilis; assembly: GCA_023373885.1. Classification (NCBI taxonomy): domain Eukaryota; kingdom Metazoa; phylum Arthropoda; class Insecta; order Lepidoptera; family Nymphalidae; genus Hestina; species Hestina assimilis. The sequence continues at coordinate 10,270,827 of CM041750.1, forward strand.
ATATTTGGTTTTTTTTCAAGTGTGTCCTTTACGTTATACTTTAATAATACGTTTTAAAATTAATCAAAAGTTACATTTTTATCAATAACTTTCATAATAACATAATTTTTAATATTATAATTTGCCTGTATATTTTCCATATTAAAATATTTTATTTCACAATTAATTACTAAAACAATAACTAAGTATTGTTATTGGCGTGGTGGCATGTAACCAATTGGCTGAAGGTTTCATCTGTTTCACCTGTTTTTTTATCTTCCTTCCATATCCTTCAAGGGTAGTCCTTAAAAAGTCTTTCTTTTTCTTTGCTGGAGCTTAACGTTCACTGACTTTCGATTTGATTATTTTTATAGTATAAAGAAATGTTATATGAAATTTAGTTCCCTCATGGTATAGACACCTACGATAGCGCAACCCTCCATAAAATATTATGGTAATGGATATTTTTCAGGGAAAATAAAAAAAATATATTATAAAAAAATAAATCGTAAAATTTTAAATATCCTAATGTATATAAAATATATATGTAAGATTTTGAGTAATTTAATTGACATCGTTAAATGGATACAAATAAGCAATATCATGTCAACCCACACGAATGTCATTTCGTGAAAAGCGCGTTAGAAAATTTGGAACAACTTGCTTTATATGATTTTTTTATATATTGGTCAAGTTTTTGGCAATTTCAAGATATATGTAAGTTATTTTACTTATTACTTATTTTCACATAAAATAAACATACAAACTGCATATTTCGTATATAATATAACCCAAAACGTTTAAAATAATAAATAACTGGCACGATTAAAAATTGCTTTTTAGAAGTTTTAAAGCTTAAAACCCTACAAATATTAAAGAAAAATGTTCTTCAGCCATTTACCAATACTTCTGCATATATAACTCAGTTTTTTCAATGTTGTGGGTTGACATGGTATTGCTTATTTGCGTCCATTAATTTTAAATATCCTAATAATAATTATGTATATTTTATAATTTTTAATTTTTTAAAATTTTATTTTTGACTAAATAAATAGAAATTGTTAAATTTTTATTAATTTTAAAAGCGATTAATATAGTATAATATGAAGGACATATTTAAAATTAAACAAAATATCTAATTAAAATTATTTATTTGATAATAAGTATACATAATTATGTATGTGTAAATAAAATTTTGAGTTCTACATTTAATCTACTTTTGATGTATAAAAAAATCTTTGCACGTTGGTCTCTTTAGCCACTTTTAGGCGTCGTTGTGGCTGCAGAAGTCGGCGGTGGTGGAGGCGGAGCAGTTGGCGCTACACAGTAACAGCTCGTGTCCTTGCCACTGCCGCAGTGTCCGCCGCCGAATCCTCTTCTCTTACATTCCCCATTGCAGTCGGGGATGTATTGTGCATGACTATACTTGCAGCTGCCGATGACCACATCCGCCTGCACTTGCTGCTGCGATATGACACTCAGGAGCGTCATCAGCGCCAGCGCGAGCATTAGGGGCTTGTACGAGCTCGATGCCATATTTAATGATTGATTGAATGTTTCAGACGTACTGTAACTGCTCACTTCAAGCCCATCATTTTATAGTTGAAATCTTCACGACGACTGAAGGTGGGGGGCTATTTACATAATTATGTATCGGTTGTGTACATACGCCAAGATAACATACGAGTTGTGTTTTTAGGGTTCCGTAACCAAATGGCAAAAACGGAATCATTATAATTTATTGATATCCGTCTGTCCGTCTGTCCGTCCGTCCGTCCGTCCGTCCGTATGTCACAGTCATTTTACTCGGAGACTGTTCGAAATTTAATAAATGGGTGTATTCTATGAACCGCTACACGATTTTGTAATACAATCCTAAAATGTATAAATACTTAAGGGTAGCAGTCCATACATGTAGCTGAGGGTTGAGAAAAAAATTTCAGCCTGTAACGTGTGAGATATCTTTGGATAGGTCTTTAAAAATTACAATGAGGTTTGCTTATGACTTTTTTTATTAAGTCTCTAGTTGCTGAGATATTAGCTCTTCAGGTCATAAAAATAGTGTCCCCTTTCTAACTTTTCAACTAGGCTTTAAAATTCTTGTAAAATTATATGTTGTAGAAAATCAGATGAACTTTCAACCACATTTGGTTTGAAGAAGATAGGTCAACAAACTTTAGAGATACATCAATTATTTCCATAACTTTGTTTTCCATATTATTTTGAATAATTAATATGAAATTACCAACTTATTTTGCGCTCCATTTTAAATCGTAATTATTTTTAAAGTCCTTAAGATTCTTCATCATCAAGCTGCGGAACCCATTAGTTTCGACTGTGCGTGGTCCACAACGCACTTGACTGATACTTTTTAAACATTTTTCTTTGAAAATATTATAATTATTGTTTATATTGTTTTAATTTGGATCATTTGTTCTTTAACGGTTTTATTTTAGCTGTTGATATTAGAAATAATATATATGATATTTATATCTACACACTCAACAGTCCCTATTATTTCGGGAGTCCGGAACCATACACAAGCACAAGGACAAACACACCCAGACCAGAACACATGTCTGCATCGTCAATACAAACATCTGCTCCGAGCGGGAATCGAACCCTCGACCTGTGGTGCTTAAGGCAGGTTTGCTACCGCTGCGCCACAACGTCATCAATTAAATTATTAGTAGTATTGTAGGATTGCATGTATATTGTACAATCACACACACACTTTACTGTAATATAATATTAGTTACCGACGAAATTTAGCCTATCAAAAATAAGTCTATACGTTACTTATTATAAATATGTTCACAGTGCACACAACGCAAACCACAACTGCATAATTATATCTCTACATACATATTGCTTCTTGTTGTTATTATTATTGTTATCTTTAAATATCTCTTAAATCAGCGGCTAAAATATAATAAAGAGTAAACAATAAAAAATCAAACATTAAAACAAAAATTATCATATTATTAGTTAACAAACAATATTTAAAAATCAAGTCAAGCAAGTCGGGTGTTATCTACCCGTCTGTACATAATTATGTAAATAACATCCCCACCTTCAGTCGTCATAAAGCTTGCAGATTCACACTATAAAATGATGAGGTTTCAGTAAGTAGCTACAGTACGTCTAAAGCATTCCATCGATCATTAACTATGGCTCCGAGCTCCTACAAGACCCTGATGTTCGCGCTGGCGCTGATGACAGTCTTGAGTGTCATATCGCAGCATCAAGTGCAGGCGGAGGAAGTGGTCATCGGCAGCTGCCTGTTGAGTCACGCTCAATATATTCCTGACTGCAATGGCGAGTGTAAGAGAAGAGGTTTCGCCAGTGGACACTGCAAGTCAGGCGCGGACACGAGCTGCTACTGCGTCACAGCAACTCGAGCAAAAGTCTAACGTGGCCAACATGGGTAGCGTTTTATTATTACTTCAAAAGTAAATGTAGTGAACGAACGTAACAAATAAAAAAATATATGTAGATTATATAATAAAAAATATTTATTACTATATTTTGTTTTTTTTTCCAAGTGTGTGTGTCAAGTTATACTTTAATAATAGGTTTTAAAATTTCATCAAACGTAATTTTTCATATTATTTACCTGTATATTTTCTATATTAAGATATTTTATTTTACAATTAATTATTAAAACAATGACTAAGTACTATTATTGGCGTGATGTCATGTAACCACTTGGCTAGACGTTTTGACGATTTTATCCGTTTCACCTGTTTTTTGATCTTTCTTCCATATCCTTAAGTGCTAGTCCTTAAAAAGTCTTTCTGTTTCTTTGCCAGAGCTTAAGGTTCACTAAGTTTCAATTTGATTATTTTTATAGTATAAAGAAATGTTATATGAAATTTAGTTCTCACATGGTATAGCAACCTACGATAGCGCATCCTCCCCATCGAATATTATGGTAATACATATTTATACATTTTACAGTAAAAATAAAAAATATATATTATAAAGTCAAAATTAAGGTAAATTGTGTACTGTCGATTTCTTCTTATAATGTTATATAATATTATATTTTTCAATATAAAGTAATTACCGAAAATAATATTATTGAAATTCTTCAGGTCTTAAGTATTGCAAGCAACCTATCCTTTTTATATTAGAGATCGTACCCATGCCCATGCCAACCCCTTAGTTGACTACCCATAGTATATGACAAGACCACCACTTCCCTTATATATTATATATGTGTAATATAATTTTGTCCTGCCCGTCTGTCCATCCGTATGTCACAGTTTTCAAAATAATTATAAAATATGCATTATTATTTTTTTTAAAATAATTATAAAATATGCATTATTAGAATATTTCAAATTTAAGATTTTGAGTAAAATATTAGAAATCGTTAAATTTTTATTAATTATAAAACCGATTAATATACTTTAATACAAAGGACATATTTAAAATTAACACAATATCTAATATCTAATGAATATTATTTATTTGATTAAAAATATACATGATTATATATGCGTATATAAAATTTTGCGTTACATTTGATCTACTTTTGAAGTATAAAAAAGTCTTTGCACGTTGGTCTCTTTAGCCACTTTTAGGTGGTGCCGTTGTGACTGCAGAAGTGGGCGGTGGTGGAAGCGGAGCAGTTGCCGCTACACAGTAACAGCTCGTGTCCTTACCACTGCCGCAGTGTCCGCCAGCGAAACCTCTTCTCTTACACTCGCCATTGCAGTCAGAGATGTATTGTTCATGACTCAACTTGCACCGATGACCACATCCTCCGCCTGCACTTGCTGCTGCGATATAACACTCAAGAGCATCATCAGCGCCAGCACGAACATCAGGGTCTTGTAGGAGCTCGAAGCCATAGTTAATGATCGATTGAACGTTTCAGATGTTCTGTAACTAACTGTCTTTGACACCGTAATATAGTGTGAATTCACAATTTTGACGATGAATGAATGAATTGGGGGGGTGGTGTTATTTATAGGTCCGGCCAGTTAACATGAGACCTGGCTTGGATGACGTTTGAAAAGTATTGCTTGCAAAAAAAAAAATTGTGTATATTTCAAGTTTTATATAAGCATTTTTAAATAAATAAGTACATAATATATCATTTACTTTATAAGAAACTGATTTAAAAAAATATTAACATTTAACATAAAATTTTATGGTACTATTTGAATATTTTAATTAATTAATTGATTTTTTATCAAATTCAATTACTTTTAACATATATTATTGTTATGATTATTATATATATATTTAGGTATAATAATAATAATTATTAGAGATGTGCCGACGAGAAGTGATGGGCGCCGACTATCCTACTTCTTATTTTGTATGTATTTCTCAATAATTTTTTTTATGGTAATTAGGAGGAATTACAGTAAATAATAATTGCTCGCAGATTGTGTATTGAACCACGCACAGTTAAGGGTTAGGACTATTAATATTGATATGATATTGATATTATTTATTTGGGATATTGATAATATGTTATTTTTTATATACGATTGCATAAGTGTTTTAGTTAATAAATTTAAATAAATAATAATTTTAATAATACATTTTTATAAGAAATTGCGAAATATAAAAATGTTTAATCATATATTTTATAAAATAATTTTTATAAAATATTTTATAAAATATTTTATAAAATAATTTTTATAAAATAATTTTTATAAAATTTTTTATAAAATAATTTTTATAAATTTTTTTATAAAATAATTTAATTTAAGAAAAATTAAGAATGCAAATTTAAGAAACAATCGTGATTATATTATTAAATATATTTTTTGATATCGTATATGACGAAGGAGGAACCTGACTAGGGTTTTTAAAAATGGTGACGTCAGCATCGCTGACGTCACATGTATTACTATCCTCACTACTCATAATGAAATTAATGTAAATTGGTTTAATCTTTTAATTTTGAAATAAAATAAACTAATATCGAAATAAAACTTATAATGCTTTTTAACAATTTATTAAAACTATTTTAAATGTAAGATAATTCCGAAAGGAAACTAAACTATTACAGTAAATAAATTGGACTTACTCACGGATCGCAACAAACACGTCCGTACGGGCCGGGCGCTGCAACGAGAGTGTCCTGACTTTTCGTTGTGTTCTCTCGTTGCTTCGCCTACCCTCAATGTTTATTACACAGTGTGGAAATCAAAACATTGTAATTGTTAAACTTATTACTACAGTATTTCTTAAATTAAACAATGTTAGTCTTATGATAAATTAACAATAATTATTTAAACATTTTTAATGAACAATTCAATTTGTAAAGATAATAATTTAAGTGATGCTAAAATGACTGCATTTCAAACAAAACACTAACGGAATAATAAATCAATTGATGAACTTAAATAAACAATTTCCTAAATAAAAACAATCATTTTAGTTTTAAACATTTGTAAATATTGATTGATGTACGTTTTCATGCAGATAAATTAATAACACGCTCGCAATAATTATACGAGTATGCTTTCGCGCCGATACGGCCATTCTGATAGGCAGTGCGCGCTCTGCACTAGCCTGTATCTGAAAATAAAGAAATTTGATTTGAGATAGGTATCTGTTTAACAGAACCCCTATCAATGATGAAATGTTGATGAATAATTAATTAAATATGGATTGGATGATATTCAGAAATAGTACTTCTTGTGAGAAGTTTATTTTATTATTATTCTTATTATTTTTGATTTGTTGTACTTCTTTCTGAGCCAACAAATTATTCTATAATGACATTGATGCTGTGCTCTGGGCGGTCCTGTTCGCCGTGGTACACAGGGGTCAAGGATAATAGGTAAAGGTCGATGCTGTGCTCTAGGTCTTATTATTTTGACCGTGGTACACAGAGGCTCTGAAAGTAAAATGTAACGGTACTTGTGCACCACTTAATGTTTAAACCTTGAATGAACTATTTATATTCACACAAATATTAATTTGTGATCATTCGACTTTATTAATTAGTAAATTAAATATAAAAATATAACAGCTCACCATTGTGAATTGCAGCAGTTTTGCGACTCTGACATCGGATCGGATATAACATGTTGTGGTTCTAATGGTAAGTCATTTTGCATTGATGGTTCTTCTGTGGATATGTCAGAGGTCTCTGCTTGCGCCGATACGGTTTGTTGCAGCCCGGGTTGCGGTGCTCGGCGAAGTTGATCATGGGCGACTTTACGTGGTCGTCCTCTGCCAACGACTTTCTTGACGAGGTATCGGTCGTTGTCCAGAATGCTGCATACTTCGTACGGCTCGCTATATTTTAAATCTAAACAGGTTTGATTACGTGGATTATTTTTAATTAACACGTACTCACCCTTTTGAAAGGGGTGAATTTTAGCCTTATTTTTGTCGTATCTTTGCTTCTCTTTTTCGGCAGCACTTTGCATTCTCTGTACGACATGTTGGTAAAGTTTCTCGATGTCAATAGTTTGCTCTTTAAAATCAACCAATGTAAGAAGTTCTGGTGGTACACAGTGCTTACGACGGGTAATCAAGGTCAGGGGTGGAACACCTGTTGTACTCTGTGGTGTGCAGTTAACAGCCAACTGTAGGCTGTCTAGCATTGTCGGCCAGTCGTCGGTGTTGTAGTTATTTATCATCACTAGACCGTTTTTTAAGGTTGAGACAACGCGTTCTACCTGACCATTTGCTCGGCTGGTGCCTGGGGATGTGGTGTGAATATTTATACCGACCTGATCGCAGTACAGTTTAAATTCCCCTAGGAATTCCCGACCGCCATCCACAATTACTTGAGTAGGGGATCCGAATAAGTATACCAAACGTTTTAATGCTGCCAAGGTGCTGTGGGGACTTTTATCAGTAGTGTAGTAAAACAAAACATATTTTGTAAAAGCGTCAATTATTATAATGACGTACTCATGATTATGAGTTGTGCCTAACTTTCCCGTAGTATCCATATGCACTACTTGAAATGCAGCTGTAGGCTTTTGGATGGGGTGAAGTTGTACTTGAGTGGCTCCAGAATGGCCTTTTGAGGTCTTACACACGATGCAGTTGTCTACGAAGGTTCTGATAATACTCGACATTTTATCAAACCAGTACGAGTCTTTAACCTTTTGCAGGGTTTTTTCCCAGCCAGGGTGCTTCAGAGCAGTATGGTAAGTGTTGATCAAACTCCATTGAAAAGCCTGCGGTACGACAACTGCTTTCTGTGGCCCCAAAATAGGATCTAGCCACTCTTTAAATAAAATACCCTCTTCTTCAAGCCTATAACCACTCACCGGCTCATTGCGTGTGAAGGAGTCTATCACTGGACGTAATTTCTCATCCCGCCGTTGCTCAACTTTTAACCATTCCAAATCTCGTGTCATAATATTAACTTGCAACGTACCTGGATTTCGACTGAAAAAGTCTGCGTGCTGGATGTGTTCACCTTTTCTATATTCTATTTCAAAATCGTAATTATGAAGGAATGCCCACCATCTATATACTCTGGGAAGTAGCTCCTTTTTATGTTTGGATGCTTTAAGTGCATTACAATCCGTAATTACCTTAAACTTCCTTCCGTATAAATACTGCTTAAAATATTTTATTGCTCTTACGACGGCGAGAGTTTCGAGCTCGTACGAGTGATATCGGCTCTCACATTCAGTCGTCCGCATACTCATATAGGCAACAGCATGACGACGTCCATCAATCAATTGTACTAGAATAGCGCCGTAGCCAAGGCTACTAGCATCAGTGTATAACTCAGTTGGTGCACTTTCCTGAAATATAGAAAGCACAGGAGCAGACGTGAGATGTTCAATAATAATATTACGAGCTTGCTCATGCCGCTCGTTCCATTCCCAACGTGCGCCTTTCTTTGTCAATCCATATAATGGTAACATAATGCGAGAGAAATTGGGAATGAAACGGCGAAAATATCCCGCGAGACCGTTAAACTGACGAACTTGTTTAACATTAGTGGGAACTGGTGATTTCACCAGTGCCTCGACCTTACGAGGGCTTGGTCGAACTTGACCATCCGAAATAATATTACCTAGGTATTCAATTGATCGCTTGAAGAATGAAGACTTCTCTACATTAATCGAGAAACCTGCATTCTGCAGAGCGATCAAAATCTTTTCTATGTTAGATAAGCCTTCACTAAAGTTTGTACATTTATTAAGAACGTCGTCTACATAGACTTGAGCAATACCCTCATGAAGAAGTGATTGTAATGCCCTGTTGATGCATCTTTGATATACCGAACAGGCATTGCTCAAGCCAAAAGGCATAGTTAAATATTCATATAACCCGTCTGGTGTTACGAATGCGGTTTTTTCAATCGAGTTTTCTGCTATTGGGATCTGGTGAAAACCAGCGGCCATATCAAATGAATTGTAGTAGTAACCATTAACTAATTGATCAATTTGATCAGAGATTAGCGGGAGAGGGTAGTGGTCTCTAAGAGTATTCGAGTTCAGTTCGCGGTAGTCTACACATAATCTATCATCACCGTTTTTCTTTTTCACTAATATGATCGGACTAGAATATGGTGATCTACTTTCTTGAATAATCTTATGATCGAGTAATTCTTTGATTATTTTTCTTACTTTTTCGCGTTCTATCGGACTTAATCGGTATGGTCTACGCTCAACATATTTATCTGGATTTTTCAATCTTATTTCGAGCTCTCCAGTTTTAACTCTACTTGTGGGAAAGCCATGTATGAATAAATGAACATATTTGTTAAGTAAAGCTCTCAGTTGTTCTAGTTCAAACTCTTCAGTGAGATCACAGTTTAATTTATCGAATACCGCATGACTTGCTTTTATATGCATTACAGTCGGTTGATGTAATAATTTAGCTCCGTTAGCCGTTACCAAGACACTTAAGGACGTATTACTAACCAAATCCATACCCACTAAAACGTTTGAATTTAACTCATAGTCCGAAACTACACAAAAAGTGATTTCTACACTAACCCCGTCTATTTCACATACAGTTTTTAAACTCATCAAAGATAAAACCGGGGAATGACCAATGCCGCGTAAGTAGTTAATACCATAAATTCTCCGACCCGGTAATTTTGCAGCGACCGACTCACACATAACTGAGCATTCAGCCCCGCTATCAAATATTGCATTAATGGAAAAATCACCGATTACTAAATGCATTGAAGTTTTCAGCTTGCCTACGCAATTCACATTTGATACAACTGTCTGTTCACGCTTAAAACAATTTTCATAAGTGTGACCGATTTTCATGCAAAACGTGCAAGTTGGTCTGTTTGGATTTGAAGTAGTCGGTATGTTTTTATTTTGGTGTATATTTTTATCCGGTGTTGATTGATTTACAGATGATTTAAAATAACAATCACGTGCTATATGATTATTTCTTTTACAAATTTTACAGAAAAGTGATATTTGGGAATTATTAAATCTCGTACGCTTATTTGTTGGCTGGAAACTTATCTCATTATGGGGTCGCTTCTTGACTCTGATTGAGGAAGCCACAGAAATAAGCTCGGGTACCGATTTGGCCCGTGCATTCATCAGTTCAATGCGCAGCCTTTCATCATTTATGCACCCGATAACTGCTTCAACGGCATCATCACTATTTAGCTTACCTTTAGTTACACGTTGCCAGAGAACCCATGCTTGTGACAGAAACTCCGCTATATCTTTTGTGTGGTCATAGGAATGTTCTCTAAATTTCACAATATCCCGTGAATACCTGTTTTCCGGTTCGAAGGTCGTAATAAGGTTTTCTTGCAATTCCTGCCATGAGCTCGTTGAAACTAACCAGTTATCAGCCCACAGTTTTGCACGGCCCTGTAATAAGCTGCCTGCCTTCATGCGTATATCGTAATCATCTAAGTTATATTTCTGAATCGCCATAGATATATGCTGACACCATTCTCGGACGCCTAAATTACTGTCTGGATCAAACGAGGGTAGGAAGATATCACTAATTTTTACCTTTTCAGTTTGTTGAGTAATTATTTTTTCAGACATCTGCCGCATGGTCTGCATCATTTGTAAGAAAAACTCTGGAGGAATATTATTCATATTTATTTGATTACTTACAGTTTCTGATGAAGTACCTGAGGTACCTGGATGTCCGGCAGAAGTGGGAGGGCATCCCACTTCTGATGACGAAGGAGGAACCCGACTAGGGTTTTTAAAAATGGTGACGTCAGCATCGCTGACGTCACATGTATTACTATCCTCACTACTCATAATGAAATTAATGTAAATTGGTTTAATCTTTTAATTTTGAAATAAAATAAACTAATATCGCCATAGATATATGCTGACACCATTCTCGGACGCCTAAATTACTGTCTGGATCAAACGAGGGTAGGAAGATATCACTAATTTTTACCTTTTCAGTTTGTTGAGTAATTATTTTTTCAGACATCTGCCGCATGGTCTGCATCATTTGTAAGAAAAACTCTGGAGGAATATTATTCATATTTATTTGATTACTTACAGTTTCTGATGAAGTACCTGAGGTACCTGGATGTCCGGCAGAAGTGGGAGGGCATCCCACTTCTGATGACGAAGGAGGAACCTGACTAGGGTTTTTAAAAATGGTGACGTCAGCATCGCTGACGTCACATGTATTACTATCCTCACTACTCATAATGAAATTAATGTAAATTGGTTTAATCTTTTAATTTTGAAATAAAATAAACTAATATCGAAATAAAACTTATAATGCTTTTTAACAATTTATTAAAACTATTTTAAATGTAAGATAATTCCGAAAGGAAACTAAACTATTACAGTAAATAAATTGGACTTACTCACGGATCGCAACAAACACGTCCGTACGGGCCGGGCGCTGCAACGAGAGTGTCCTGACTTTTCGTTGTGTTCTCTCGTTGCTTCGCCTACCCTCAATGTTTATTACACAGTGTGGAAATCAAAACATTGTAATTGTTAAACTTATTACTACAGTATTTCTTAAATTAAACAATGTTAGTCTTATGATAAATTAACAATAATTATTTAAACATTTTTAATGAACAATTCAATTTGTAAAGATAATAATTTAAGTGATGCTAAAATGACTGCATTTCAAACAAAACACTAACGGAATAATAAATCAATTGATGAACTTAAATAAACAATTTCCTAAATAAAAACAATCATTTTAGTTTTAAACATTTGTAAATATTGATTGATGTACGTTTTCATGCAGATAAATTAATAACACGCTCGCAATAATTATACGAGTATGCTTTCGCGCCGATATATATAAAAAGCATATTTATTATTAATATTTTTTTAATACTGGATCATAATATCATATTGAAAGTACATGAACACTACATAAAATTTAAGATAAGTTCAAAACAAAATTAAGATTAAGTATGTTAATTTTTGGAACAAAAACAAAAGCTTTTTTGCATGCAGTACGTTTCATAAACGTCACCAAGCCAGGTTTCCTGCTAACTCGCCTGATTGTACATAATTATGTATCGGTCGCGTACATGCGAGTAGACAACATCCGACTTATTAGTTTTTGGTATTTTATATTTTTATTTAAAAAATACTGTTCTAGCTCCATAGAGTAAATAATATAGCTCCCTTTAATACTTTTTTTTATTAAAACTTTAATAACATCGCCTCAATTTTTGCCTTTATTTTGACACATAAATAAGTACGGTCGGTCGCGCTTTTTAACTAAAAATTTTTTCCTTTATTTTTAGCAATAGTACAGTCAGCCACGGAGTGGATATAAAGTAAAAAGGCCATGCATGTTTGCGCGTCTGTTTTGTCTTCATTTATTTTAATTTTTATGTATGTATGTGTGTTTGTTTGCATGCATGTTTTTTTTAATAATAACTATTTTACTTTTTCCTTTTTTTATGTATGTATTTTTAATATGGTTGACTTGGTTGATAGATGATCGTACATAGCAATTAAGGGTCTTCCAGCCCATACTTTCTTAATACTTTTAATTTAAACACACTCTATAATAGACATACATACAAAAGTAAAACGATCTTTTACATAATCTTATCAGTAGAACATAGACAACACCGAATTATTGATACAGGTATTATTTATATTCACAAAGTTTACTGGTTAAATTAAACAGAACTAAACTCAATAATACCCTGATTGAAAAGACTTTACGGAGAATTTGCTGTCAAGCACAAGTCTATTGACGTGTTCTGTGATAATATAACTCTGTTCAGACTTCTATGAAGTAACGACATTACACTAAGTACACTTATTTAGTTTAGGTAAGAGAAATATGTATGTAGTTTAAATTTTAGGCCTGGGTTTATTATTTTAGCTTTTTTTTCTCAATGTGTAGTGTTCTGTGTAAAGGCTAAACAATATCAATTCAAACTTTAAAAGAAAAATTATAATATTATTAGTAAACAAACAATATTTAAAAATGAAATGATGCAAGTCGGGTGTTATCTACCCGTCTGTACATAATTATGTAAATAACATCCCCACCTTCATTCGTCATAAAGCTTGAAGATTCACACTATAAAATGATGAGGTTTCAGTGAGTAGTTACAGTAGACCTAAAACATTCAATCGATCATTAACTATGGCTTCGAGCTCCTACAAGACCCTGATGTTCGCGCTGGCGCTGATGACAGTCTTGAGTGTCATATCGCAGCATCAAGTGCAAGCGGAGGAAGTGGTCATCGGCAGCTGCCTGTTGAGTCACGCTCAATAGATTCCGGACTGCAATGGAGAGTGTAAGAGAAGAGGTTTCGCCAGTGGACACTGCAAGTCAGGTGCGGACACGAGCTGCTACTGCGTCACAGCAACTCGAGCAATAGTCTAACGTGGCCAACATGGCCAGCGTTTTATTTTTACTTGAAAAGTAAATGTAGTGAAAGAACGTAACGATAGAAATATATATGTAGATTATATAATAAAAAATATTTATTAATATTTTTTTTTTTTTTTTTTTCAAGTGTGTCCTTTACGTTATACTTTAATAAAACGTTATTTTTTATAATATAATTTTTCATATTGTTTACCTATCTATTTTCTATATTAAAATATTTTGTAGCACAATTAATTGCTAAAACAATGACTAAGTATTTTATTATTGGCGTGGTATCAAGTAACCACTTGTTTAGACGTTTTGACGATTTCATCTGTTTCACCAGTTTTTTGGTTTTCCTTCCATATCCTTAAATGTTAGTCCTTAATAAGTCTTTTTGTTTCTTTGCCAGGGCTTAAGGTTTACTATTTTTCGATATGATTATTTTTATAGTATAAAGATATATGAAGTTTAGTTCTTATATGGTATAGCATAGCAACCTATAGCGCATCCCCCCATCAAATATTATGGTTATGGATATTTATACATTTTACAGGAAAAATAAAAAAAATATTATAAAATCAAAATTAAGTTTGTACTGTCGATTTCCTTTTATAATATTATATTTTTCAAGTACTTGACGAAAATAACATTATTGAAATTCTTCGAGCTAAAGTATAGTACGCTAACCTCTCATTATTATATTAGAGATCGTACTCATACCCATACTTTTTTAGAATATTTACAACCCTTTCCTTGACCACCCGTAGTATATGACAAGACCGTCACCTCGCTTATATATTATATATGAGTAATATAATTTTATCCTGTCCGTCTGTCCATATGTATGTCACAGTCATTTTACTTGGAAACTATTAGCTCCATCGGAAACTAATATTTTTCAATAAATAAAGCTTATTAAGAATCGCAACCGAGCTGGCGTAGCTGCGGAAAAAGTTTTATATAATGTATATTGTTCCATACAAAAGTTTTTTATATTGTATATATATTGTTCCATTAGTGGTACGCATCGAAGGAGGTTTGATTTTATGAATATAGATTTCATTATGGTGTGCCATTGACAATTTAACAATAAGTTGGTATCATTAGATTAATTTTTGTAGCAATACAACCATCTTACAATAAGTTCTGTTTATTAACTAACTGAATTCATATAATATATCTCTATACTAAAACGAAAATATAAATCGTAACAGTGAATCACGAGTTACGGATAGAGGAACTGAACGACTTAATAACTTTAAGCACTAGCAGAGAAGAAAGAAGTAATTAAATTCTAAATTACTGTTTAAATATATAAAATCTACATTATTATTATTAGAATATTTAAAATTTAAGATTTTGAAGACATTAATAGAAATCATTAAAGTTTTAATAAATTTTAAAATGGATTAATAAAGGATATACTCAAAATTAAACAAAATATCTAATGAATATTATTTATTTGATAAAAAATATACACAACTATGTATGTGTATATAAAATTTTGCGTTCTACATTTAATCTACTTTTAAAGTAAAAAAAATCTTTTCACATTGGTCACTTTAGCCACTTTTAGGTGGTGTCGTTGTGGCTGCAGCAGTGGGCGGTGGGGGTGGCGGAGCAGTTGGTGGTACACAGTAACAGCTCGTGTCCTGGCCACTGCCGCAGTGTCCGCCGCCGAAACCTCTTCTCTTACACTCGCCATTGCAGTCGGGGATGTATTGTGCATGACTTAACTCACAGCTGCCGATGACCACATCCTCCGCCTGCACTTGCTGCTTCGATAAAACACTCAAGAGCGTCATCAGCGCCAGCACGAACATCAGGGTCTTGTAGGAGCTCGAAGCCATAGTTGATAATCGATCGAATGTTTTAGACGTACTGTAACTACAATCTTTGAAACCTTAGTGTGACTTCACAATTTTGTAGAATGAATTAATGAAGGTGGGGGTATTAGACCTGGCTTTGACGATGTTTGAAAAGTATTGCATGCAAAAAAAAATCGTTTTATATTTCAAGTTTTATACAAGTATTTTTAAATAAATAATGACATTATATATAATTTACTTTATAAGAAACTGATTAAATAAATATTAAACTTTTACATAAAATTTTACTGTTATTTTTCAATATTTTTATTAATTACTTTATTTTTATCAAATTCAATCTTTTTTAACATATATTATTGCTATTATTATTATTTTTAGAGTATAAAATTATTTGTTATTATATTATTAGGTATAATTATTATTATTAGAGATGTGCCGACGAGGTTACGACTATTAATATTAATATGATATTGTCATTACTAATGAATATTAATAATATGTTATTTTTTATATTTGATGCCATAAATATTTTTATTAATAATTTAAAAAAAACTTGAGAGGTGTCAAGAGACACCCGGATGGAACGAAGTTCCTTTCGATTAATTAGTGAAGGAATTGTAATAAAATTTTATTTTTTTAAGTTATAATAATATTTTTTTATTATTAACATTATTTATTATTTACAAAAAACCTATATACACTCAACAAAAATAATCATCGCGACACCACACTGTTCAATGCGAAATAGAAATGAAAATATCTGGCTTGCTTTCTATAAGAGAGAGAGACAGACAGAGAAACATGCGACGCCGCACAGCTTACAATAGCTTACTATAGCAAAAAGTGTCGTGACAACTTTTCGTAAGAATTTTTCCGTCTAGCCCCCTTTCACAACGCGCGATAAGGAACTTCGTTCCGATAATAACTTTTATAATAAATTGCGAGGTATTATTCCACTACTTTGAAATTACTACCATGTATATTATACAGGATTCATTAAAAAAAATTTAAAATGTTTAATCATGAAATATATTTAATAAAAATAAGATAAAATCGTGATTGTATTATAAAATATTTATTAAATCGCATAATTATTATTAATATTTTTTTAATACTGCATAAAATTTAAGATAACTTCAAAACAAAATTAAGATTAAGTATTTTTGGAACAAAACGAAAACTTTTTGCATGCAGTACGTTTCATAAACGTCACCAATACAGATTTCTTGCTAACTCGCCGGAGTTGTACATAACATTATGTATCGGTCGTGTACATGCGAGTAGACAACGCCCGACTTAGTAGATTTTGATTTTTATCATATTTTTATTTAAAAAATACTGTTCTGCTCCATAGAGTAAATAATAATGCTCTCTTTAATATGTTTTAAATTAAAACTTTAATAATGTTGCCTCCATGTTTTCCTTTAACATGACACATAAATAAGTAGGGAAATAAAGTGAAAGGCGTATGAATGTTTGTTCGCATGCATGTTTGAGCGTCCATTTTGCCTTCATTTATTTTAATTTTTATGTAAGTATGTTTGTTTGTATGTTTTTTTTATTATGATTACTATTTAATTCTTACTATTTTTATGTATGTATTTTTTATATGGTTGATCACAATTATTATATTGTATCTTTCTTCTTACTTGGTTGATAAATGATCGAACGTAGCAATTAAGGATCATCATTTACATTTTCTTTTCATTGGATCCATAGACAACCCCGAATTGTTGAGTCAGTTATTATTTATATTCACAAAGTTTATTAGCTACTTTAATGTTCATGTACAAAGTTAAACTAATCTCAATAATACCCCGATCGAAAAGACATTACGGAGAAATTGCGGCCAAGAACAAGTCTATTCACATTTTCTGTGAAAATATAAAACTCTGTTTAAACATCTTTGCAGTAAAAACATTTTGGGACATGGACACTAAACTAATTACACTTATTTAGTTTAGGTAAGAGAAATATGTAGCTAGTTTAAATTGTGTGCCTGAGTTTATTATATTAAGTTTTTTTCTCAGTGTGTAGTACTGTAAAAAAACAGAAAGCAGTTTTTTATCACGTGACAAGTAATGCTTTTTTTGTTTTTATTAGTTATCTCGCTGTAATTGACCCCGTATCGGTAAATACAAATCACTAGTTTGGTTTCTCGATATGAAACATTGTAGTAGTGCATGTATATTATATAATTACACACACACTTTTCTGATATAGAATAATATTGATATTAGTTATCGACGAAATTTAGCTTTTCAAAAATAAGTCCATATGTTGCTTATTATAATCACGTGCATAGTGCACACAACGCAAAGCACAACTCCATAATGAAATCTCTACATACATATTATTCCTTGTTGTTATTATTATTGTTATCTTTAAATATATCTTATATCAGCGGCTAAAACATAATAAAGGCCAAAACAATATCAAATCAAATATTGAAACGAAATAATAATATTATCAGTAAGCAAAAATATTTAAAAATCAGATCAAGAAAGTCGGGAGTTATCTACTCGTCCGTACACAAGTGATACACAATTATGTAAATAAATCCCCACCTTCATTCGTCGTAAAGCTTGCAGATTATATAAAATGATGAGGTTTCAGTAAGTAGCTACAGTACGTCTAAAGCATTCAATCGATCACTAAATATGGCTTCGAGCTCCTACAAGACCCTGATGTTCGCGCTGGCGCTGATGACAGTCTTGAGTGTCATATCGCAGCATCAAGTGCAGGCGGAGGAAGTGGTCATCGGCAGCTGCCTGTTGAGTCACGCTCAATACATTCCGGACTGCAATGGCGAGTGTAAGAGAAGAGGTTTCGCTAGCGGACACTGCAGCAGCGGCAAGGACACGAGCTGCTACTGCGTAACAGCAACTCGAGCAAAAGTCTAATGCGGCCAACGTGGGTAGCGTTTTATTTTTACTTCAAAAGTAAATGTAATGAAAGAAAGTAACGAATAAAAATATATATATAAATTATACAATAAAGAATATATATTACTATATTTGGTTTTTTTTCAAGTGTGTCCTTTACGTTATACTTTAATAATACGTTTTAAAATTAATCAAAAGTTACATTTTTATCAATAACTTTCATAATAACATAATTTTTAATATTATAATTAGCCTGTATATTTTCCATATTAAAATATTTTATTTCACAATTAATTACTAAAACAATAACTAAGTATTATTATTGGCGTGGTGGCATGTAACCACTTGGCTGAAGGTTTCATCTGTTTCACCTGTTTTTTTATCTTCCTTCCATATCCTTCAAGGGTAGTCCTTAAAAAGTCTTTCTTTTTCTTTGCTGGAGCTTAACGTTCACTGACTTTCGATTTGATTATTTTTATAGTATAAAGAAATGTTATATGAAATTTAGTTCCCTCATGGTATAGACACCTACGATAGCGCAACCCTCCATAAAATATTATGGTAATGGATATTTTTCAGGGAAAATAAAAAAAAAAGATATTATAAAAAAATAAATCGTAAAATTTTAAATATCCTAATGTATATAAAATATATATGTAAGATTTTGAGTAATTTAATTGACATCGTTAAATGGATACAAATAAGCAATATCATGTCAACCCACACGAATGTCATTTCGTGAAAAGCGCGTTAGAAAATTTGGAACAACTTGCTTTATATGATTTTTTTATATATTGGTCAAGTTTTTGGCAATTTCAAGATATATGTAAGTTATTTTACTTATTACTTATTTTCACATAAAATAAACATACAAACTGCATATTTCGTATATAATATAACCCAAAACGTTTAAAATAATAAATAACTGGCACGATTAAAAATTGCTTTTTTAGAAGTTTTAAAGCTTAAAACCCTACAAATATTAAAGAAAAATGTTCTTCAGCCATTTACCAATACTTCTGCATATATAACTCAGTTTTTTCAATGTTGTGGGTTGACATGGTATTGCTTATTTGCGTCCATTAATTTTAAATATCCTAATAATAATTATGTATATTTTATAATTTTTAATTTTTTTTAAATTATATTTTTTGACTAAATAAATAGAAATTGTTAAATTTTTATTAATTTTAAAACCGATTAATATAGTATAATATGAAGGACATATTTAAAATTAAACAAAATATCTAATTAAAATTATTTATTTGATAATAAGTATACATAATTATGTATGTGTAAATAAAATTTTGAGTTCTACATTTAATCTACTTTTGATGTATAAAAAAATCTTTGCACGTTGGTCTCTTTAGCCACTTTTAGGCGTCGTTGTGGCTGCAGAAGTCGGCGGTGGTGGAGGCGGAGCAGTTGGCGCTACACAGTAACAGCTCGTGTCCTTGCCACTGCCGCAGTGTCCGCCGCTGAATCCTCTTCTCTTACATTCCCCATTGCAGTCGGGGATGTATTGTGCATGACTCAACTTGCAGCTGCCGATGACCACATCCGCCTGCACTTGCTGCTGCGATATGACACTCAGGAGCGTCATCAGCGCCAGCGCGAGCATTAGGGGCTTGTACGAGCTCGATGCCATATTTAATGATTGATTGAATGTTTCAGACGTACTGTAACTGCTCACTTCAAGCCCATCATTTTATAGTTGAAATCTTCACGACGACTGAAGGTGGGGGTGCTATTTACATAATTATGTATCGGTTGTGTACATACGCCAAGATAACATACGAGTTGTGTTTTTAGGGTTCCGTAACCAAATGGCAAAAACGGAATCATTATAATTTATTGATGTCCGTCTGTCCGTCTGTCCGTCTGTCCGTCCGTCCGTCCGTCCGTCCGTATGTCACAGTCATTTTACTCGGAGACTGTTCGAAATTTAATAAATGGGTGTATTCTATGAACCGCTACACGATTTTGTAATACAATCCTAAAATGTATAAATACTTAAGGGTAGCAGTCCATACATGTAGCTGAGGGTTGAGAAAAAAATTTCAGCCTGTAACGTGTGAGATATCTTTGGATAGGTCTTTAAAAATTACAATGAGGTTTGCTTATGACTTTTTTTATTAAGTCTGTAGTTGCTGAGATATTAGCTCTTCAGGTCATAAAAATAGTGTCCCCTTTCTAACTTTTGAACTAGGCTTTAAAATTCTTGTAAAATTATATGTTGTAGAAAATCAGATGAACTTTCAACCACATTTGGTTTGAAGAAGATAGGTCAACAAATTTTAGAGATACATCAATTATTTCCATAACTTTGTTTTCCATATTATTTTGAATAATTAATATGAATTTACCAACTTATTTTGCGCTCCATTTTAAATCGTAATTATTTTTAAAGTCCTTAAGATTCTTCATCATCAAGCTGCGGAACCCATTAGTTTTGACTGTGCGTGGTCCACAACGCACTTGACTGATACTTTTTAATCATTTTTCTTTGACAATATTATAATTATTGTTTATATTGTTTTAATTTGGATCATTTGTTCTTTAACGGTTTTGTTTTAGCTGTTGATATTAGAAATAATATATATGATATTTATATCTACACACTCAACAGTCCCTATTATTTCGGGAGTCCGGAACCATACACAAGCACAAGGACAAACACACCCAGACCAGAACACATGTCTGCGTCGTCAATACAAACATCTGCTCCGAGCGGGAATCGAACCCTCGACCTGTGGTGCTTAAGGCAGGTTTGCTACCGCTGCGCCACAACGTCATCAATTAAATTATTAGTAGTATTGTAGGATTGCATGTATATTGTATAATCACACACACACTTTACTGTAATATAATATTAGTTACCGACGAAATTTAGCCTATCAAAAATAAGTCTATACGTTACTTATTATAAATATGTTCACAGTGCACACAACGCAAACCACAACTGCATAATTATATCTCTACATACATATTGCTTCTTGTTGTTATTATTATTGTTATCTTTAAATATCTCTTAAATCAGCGGCTAAAATATAATAAAGAGTAAACAATAAAAAATCAAACATTAAAACAAAAATTATCATATTATTAGTTAACAAACAATATTTAAAAATCAAGTCAAGCAAGTCGGGTGTTATCTACCCGTCTGTACATAATTATGTAAATAACATCCCCACCTTCATTCGTCATAAAGCTTGCAGATTCACAGTATAAAATGATGAGGTTTCAGTAAGTAGCTACAGTACGTCTAAAGCATTCCATCGATCATTAACTATGGCTTCGAGCTCCTACAAGACCCTGATGTTCGCGCTGGCGCTGATGACAGTCTTGAGTGTCATATCGCAGCATCAAGTGCAGGCGGAGGAAGTGGTCATCGGCAGCTGCCTGTTGAGTCACGCTCAATATATTCCTGACTGCAATGGCGAGTGTAAGAGAAGAGGTTTCGCCAGTGGACACTGCAAGTCAGGCGCGGACACGAGCTGCTACTGCGTCACAGCAACTCGAGCAAAAGTCTAACGTGGCCAACATGGGTAGCGTTTTATTATTACTTCAAAAGTAAATGTAGTGAACGAACGTAACAAATAAAAATATATATGTAGATTATATAATAAAAAATATTTATTACTATATTTTGTTTTTTTTTCCAAGTGTGTGTGTCAAGTTATACTTTAATAATAGGTTTTAAAATTTCATCAAACGCCAATTTTTTTATAATCACATAATTTTTCATATTATTTACCTGTATATTTTCTATATTAAGATATTTTATTTCACAATTAATTATTAAAACAATGACTAAGTACTATTATTGGCGTGATGTCATGTAACCACTTGGCTAGACGTTTTGACGATTTTATCCGTTTCACCTGTTTTTTGATCTTTCTTCCATATCCTTAAGTGCTAGTCCTTAAAAAGTCTTTCTGTTTCTTTGCCAGAGCTTAAGGTTCACTAAGTTTCAATTTGATTATTTTTATAGTATAAAGAAGTGTTATATGAAATTTAGTTCCCACATGGTATAGCAACCTACGATAGCGCATCCTCCCCATCGAATATTATGGTAATACATATTTATACATTTTACAGTAAAAATAAAAAAATATATTATAAAATCAAAATTAAGGTAAATTTTGTACTGTCGATTTCTTCTTATAATGTTATATAATATTATATTTTTCAATATAAAGTAATTACCGAAAATAATATTATTGAAATTCTTCAGGTCTTCAGTATTGCAAGCAACCTATCCTTTTTATATTAGAGATCGTACCCATGCCCATGCCAACCCCTTCGTTGACTACCCATAGTATATGACAAGACCACCACTTCCCTTATATATTATATATGTGTAATATAATTTTGTCCTGCCCGTCTGTCCATCCGTATGTCACAGTTTTCAAAATAATTATAAAATATGCATTATTTTTTTTTTTAAAATAATTATAAAATATGCATTATTAGAATATTTCAAATTTAAGATTTTGAGTAAAATAATAGAAATAGTTAAATTTTTATTAATTATAAAACCGATTAATATACTTTAATACAAAGGACATATTTAAAATTAACACAATATCTAATATCTAATGAATATTATTTATTTGATTAAAAATATACATGATTATATATGCGTATATAAAATTTTGCGTTACATTTGATCTACTTTTGAAGTATAAAAAAGTCTTTACACGTTGGTCTCTTTAGCCACTTTTAGGTGGTGCCGTTGTGACTGCAGAAGTGGGCGGTGGTGGAGGCGGAGCAGTTGCCGCTACACAGTAACAGCTCGTGTCCTTACCACTGCCGCAGTGTCCGCCAGCGAAACTTCTTCTCTTACACTCGCCATTGCAGTCAGAGATGTATTGTTCATGACTCAACTTGCAGCTGCCGATGACCACATCCTCCGCCTGCACTTGCTGCTGCGATATAACACTCAAGAGCATCATCAGCGCCAGCACGAACATCAGGGTCTTGTAGGAGCTCGAAGCCATAGTTAATGATCGATTGAACGTTTCAGATGTTCTGTAACTAACTGTCTTTGAAACCGTAATATAGTGTGAATTCACAATTTTGACGATGAATGAATGAATTGGGGGGGTGGTGTTATTTATAGGTCCGGCCAGTTAACATGAGACCTGGCTTGGATGACGTTTGAAAAGTATTACTTGCAAAAAAAAAATTGTGTATATTTCAAGTTTTATATAAGCATTTTTAAATAAATAAGTACATAATATATCATTTACTTTATAAGAAACTGATTTAAAAAAATATTAACATTTAACATAAAATTTTATGGTACTATTTAAATATTTTAATTAATTAATTGATTTTTTATCAAATTCAATTACTTTTAACATATATTATTGTTATGATTATTATATATATATTTAGGTATAATAATAATAATTATTAGAGATGTGCCGACGAGAAGTGATGGGCGCCGACTATCCTACTTCTTATTTTGTATGCATTTCTCAATAAATTTTTTTATGGTAATTAGGAGGAATTACAGTAAATAATAATTACTCGCAGATTGTGTATTGAACCACGCACAGTTAAGGGTAACTATTAATATTGATATGATATTGATATTATTTATTTGGGATATTGATAATATGTTATTTTTTATATACGATTGCATAAGTGTTTTAGTTAATAAATTTAAATAAATAATAATTTTAATAATGCATTTTTATAAGAAATTGCGAAATATAAAAATGTTTAATCATATATTTTATAAAATAATTTTTATAAAATATTTTATAAAATAATTTTTATAAAATTTTTTATAAAATAATTTTTATAAATTTTTTTATAAAATAATTTAATTTAAGAAAAATTAAGAATGCAAATTTAAGAAACAATCGTGATTATATTATTAAGTATATTTTTTGATATCGAATATAAAAAGCATATTTATTATTAATATTTTTTTAATACTGGATCATAATATCATATTGACAGTACATGAACACTACATAAAATTTAAGATAAGTTCAAAACAAAATTAAGATTAAGTATGTTAATTTTTGGAACAAAAACAAAAGCTTTTTTGCATGCAGTACGTTTCATAAACGTCACCAAGCCAGATTTCCTGCTAACTCGCCTGATTGTACATAATTATGTATCGGTCGCGTACATGCGAGTAGACAACATCCGACTTATTAGTTTTTGGTATTTTATATTTTTATTTAAAAAATACTGTTCTAGCTCCATAGAGTAAATAATATATCTCCCTTTAATACTTTTTTTAATTAAAACTTTAATAACATCGCCTCAATTTTTGCCTTTATTTTGACACATAAATAAGTACGGTCGGTCGCGCTTTTTAACTAAAAATTTTTTCCTTTATTTTTAGCAATAGTACAGTCAGCCACGGAGTGGATATAAAGTAAAAAGGCCATGCATTTTTGCGCGTCTGTTTTGTCTTCATTTATTTTAATTTTTATGTATGTATGTGTGTTTGTTTGCATGCATGTTTTTTTTAATAATAACTATTTTACTTTTTCCTTTTTTTATGTATGTATTTTAATATGGTTGACTTGGTTGATAGATGATCGTACATAACAATTAAGGGTCTTCCAGCCCATACTTTCTTAATACTTTTAATTTAAACACACTCTATAATAGACATACATACAAAAGTAAAACGATCTTTTACATAATCTTATCAGTAGAACATAGACAACACCGAATTATTGATTCAGGTATTATTTATATTCACAAAGTTTACTGGTTAAATTAAACAGAACTAAACTCAATAATACCCTGATTGAAAAGACTTTACGGAGAATTTGCGGTCAAGCACAAGTCTATTGACGTGTTCTGTGATAATATAACTCTGTTCAGACTTCTATGAAGTAACGACATTACACTAAGTACACTTATTTAGTTTAGGTAAGAGAAATATGTATGTAGTTTAAATTTTAGGCCTGGGTTTATTATTTTAGCTTTTTTTTCTCAATGTGTAGTGTTCTGTGTAAAGGCTAAACAATATCAATTCAAACTTTAAAAGAAAAATTATAATATTATTAGTAAACAAACAATATTTAAAAATGAAATGATGCAAGTCGGGTGTTATCTACCCGTCTGTACATAATTATGTAAATAACATCCCCACCTTCATTCGTCATAAAGCTTGAAGATTCACACTATAAAATGATGAGGTTTCAGTGAGTAGTTACAGTAGATCTAAAACATTCAATCGATCATTAACTATGGCTTCGAGCTCCTACAAGACCCTGATGTTCGCGCTGGCGCTGATGACAGTCTTGAGTGTCATATCGCAGCATCAAGTGCAGGCGGAGGAAGTGGTCATCGGCAGCTGCCTGTTGAGTCACGCTCAATACATTCCGGACTGCAATGGAGAGTGTAAGAGAAGAGGTTTCGCCAGTGGACACTGCAAGTCAGGTGCGGACACGAGCTGCTACTGCGTCACAGCAACTCGAGCAATAGTCTAACGTGGCCAACATGGCCAGCGTTTTATTTTTACTTGAAAAGTAAATGTAGTGAAAGAACGTAACGATAGAAATATATATGTAGATTATATAATAAAAAATATTTATTAATATTTTTTGTTTTTTTTTTCAAGTGTGTCCTTTACGTTATACTTTAATAATAGGTTTTACAATGAATCAAACGTTATTTTTTATAATATAATTTTTCATATTGTTTACCTATCTATTTTCTATATTAAAATATTTTGTAGCACAATTAATTGCTAAAACAATGACTAAGTATTTTATTATTGGCGTGGTATCAAGTAACCACTTGTTTAGACGTTTTGACGATTTCATCTGTTTCACCAGTTTTTTGGTTTTCCTTCCATATCCTTAAATGTTAGTCCTTAATAAGTCTTTTTGTTTCTTTGCCAGGGCTTAAGGTTTACTATTTTTCGATATGATTATTTTTATAGTATAAAGATATATGAAGTTTAGTTCTTATATGGTATAGCATAGCAACCTATAGCGCATCCCCCCATCAAATATTATGGTTATGGATATTTATACATTTTACAGGAAAAATAAAAAAAATATTATAAAATCAAAATTAAGTTTGTACTGTCGATTTCCTTTTATAATATTATATTTTTCAATATCAAGTACTTGACGAAAATAATATTATTGAAATTCTTCGAGCCAAAGTATAGTAACCTCTCATTATTATATTAGAGATCGTACTCATACCCATACTTTTTTAGAATATTTACAACCCTTCCTTTGACCACCCGTAGTATATCACAAGACCGTCACCTCGCTTATATATTATTTATGAGTAATATAATTTTGTCCTGTCCATCTGTTCATATGTATGTTACAGTCATTTTACTTGGAAACTATACGCTCCATCGGAAACTAATATTTTTCAATAAATAAACCTTATTAAGAATCGCAACTGAGCTGGCGTAGCTGCGGAAAAAGTTTTATATAATGTATATTGTTCCATACAAAAGTTTTTTATATTGTATATATATTGTTCCATTAGTGGTACGCATCTAAGGAGGTTTGATTTTATGAATATAGATTTCATTATGGTGTGCCATTGACAATTTAACAATAAGTTGGTAGCATTAGATTAATTTTTGTAGCAATACAACCATCTTACAATAAGTTCTGTTTATTAACTAACTGAATTCATATAATATATCTCTATACTAAAACGAAAATACAAATCGTAACAGTGAATCACGAGTTACGGATAGAGGAACTGAACGACTTAATTACTTTAAGCACTAGCAGAGAAGAAAGGAATAAAGAAAATATTTTTTATTTCAGTGGGCGCAAACTCTGACACTAGTTTTGTCACTAACTACACGATACGATGAAGTAATTACTTTCTAAATTACTCTTTAAATGTATAAAATGTACATTATTATTATTAGGATATCTAAAATTTAAGATTTTGACGAAATTAATAGAAATCATTAAAGTTTTATTAATTTTAAAATCGATTAATAAAGGATATACTCAAAATTAAACAAAATATCTAATGAATATTATTTATTTAATAAAAAATATACACAACTAAGTATGTGTATATAAAATTTTGCGTTCTACATTTAATCTACTTTTAAAGTAAAAAAAAATCTTTTCACGTTGGTCACTTTAGCCACTTTTAGGTGGTGTCGTTGTGGCTGCAGCAGTGGGCGGTGGGGGTGGCGGAGCAGTTGGTGGTACACAGTAACAGCTCGTGTCCTGGCCACTGCCGCAGTGTCCGCCGGCGAAACCTCTTCTCTTACACTCGCCATTGCAGTCGGGGATGTATTGTGCATGACTTAACTCACAGCTGCCGATGACCACATCCTCCGCCTGCACTTGCTGCTTCGATAAAACACTCAAGAGCGTCATCAGCGCCAGCACGAACATCAGGGTCTTGTAGGAGCTCGAAGCCATAGTTGATAATAGATCGAATGTTTTAGACGTACTGTAACTACAATCTTTGAAACCTTAGTGTGACTTCACAATTTTGTACAATGAATTAATGAAGGTGGGGGTATTATTTATAGCTACGGCCAGTTAACATTAGACCTGGCTTTAACGATGTTTGAAAAGTATTGCATGCAAAAAAAATCGTTTTATATTTCAAGTTTTATACAAGCATTTTTAAATAAATAATGACATTGAGTGTGTAGCGTTTATTTATTTATTATTTATAATTTACTTTATATGAAACTGATTAAATAAATATTAACCTTTAACGAAAATCTTAACTGTAATTTTTCAATATTTTTATTAATTACTTTATTTTTATCAAATTCAATCTTTTTTAACATATATTATTGCTGTCGCCGCGCCGATTCATCACTTAATTAAATAAGCATAGATAAGTCATAAAATTATTACGTAAATTCTTATTGTGAATTTACTTCATTGACATTTATAATAAAAGCCATTTATTTAAGAATTAAAAAGAATTTTGATTAAAATTTGATCCTGGCAGCCTTTAATTGTATTTTCGAAAAAATTATTAAAAATCGAAGCAATTTTGAAATATTGTTGAACGCTATATAAAGCAAATGATTTGTGTTGTGAAATGACTTTTGCCTCTGCCTCCCGACCAGAAACTCTGTAAGTAGTCTGTATGGCACTTTTATTAAAAATTGTAATATTATTTTACTTGGTTTTCATTCCTAAAATTATCTTGTTTAAATATGTGTGAATTTAGTATCAAATTACCTTACTTAATCTCATAATAATTAAAATCAAAATGTGATACGCAGCGTATTGCTATTATTGTGCTTAAAAGCATAGCAGAACCGATGACTTACATAGGTTCAGCGGTTCTGCATATATTTTGTAAATAGCCTCACTTCTGGTATGCGACATCAGAAGTGGGATAACTAACCCAATGCCTGAACTATTTTTTCTGTGCGTGATATTTCTTTTACAGTTTCTTCTACATTGAGCACCCGAGAGTTATCTGACCAAGTTGTTTGAAAAGGGAACAAATCGCGATTATGATAGTGTGAACAGCATTCATGGTGGAGTGACCAGCATTCGCGGAGTCACTCGTTATCGCTTGCGCAACAGAAACTCAATGTTACCGTTCGTGAAGTGGTAAATGTACTTCGCGGTAAGGTTTTCTGACTTGTTATCGGGGAGTGGACGGCCGAACGGTTGGTAAAATATACACCAGGATGATATCGGGGTGCGAACTAGATGGCTCTTGGTTTGCAGGGAGATGTTTTACCCTTGCGCCCTAGCCCCATTGCCATTCCAATTCATCGAGCCATTACTATCTGAGACCAAAACCACGATCTCTGTCTTAGACTTGTGTATCGAGAGCCCCAGTTCAGTTATGACGTATTAAAAAATCACTTAATACCGTCTAATTTTTATCTGATATTTGTTTCAGAAGATTTTGTTTAACGTCACTAGAACTAGCAGCGATTACCCATGGTCAGCTGTGGCGTGCTTCACAACCGGGTGAACTGTTGACCGTGTCGGCGGGAAAGAAGTCTCCTACTCGCCAAGATCCTGATGCAAGACCAAGTGAGGTCATTCTATCGACTCCACGAGAACGTGTGAAGTTAACCCATCAAATCAAAGCTAAGTAAAACTCTGTATTCTAAAGAGAACCTTAACAAAAATAAGAAAAAAATAAGAAAAAATCGAGAGCTGTAACTTAAATCTTCGAGAGTCCGCGAGGTATCTTCGAGTGCCCGCATGGTACCTTCGAGTGCCCGCGAGGTATCTTCGAGTGCCCGTGAGGTATCTTCGAGTGCCCACGAACATCCAAGAGAACCCACGAGGTATCCAAAGAGAACCCGTGAGGTATCCAAGAGAACCCGTGTGGTATCTACGAGAACCCGTGTGGTATCTACGAGAACCCGTGTGGTATCTACGAGAACCCGTGTGGTATCTACGAGAACCCGTGTGTTATCTACTGTCATGCGTGGAGCATGTGTAGTATAATTATGTATTGTACCGACTGTAATACTCACTTAATTAGTCTCAGTGGTGATCACTGCAGTAACAAATTGGACTTAGCAACCTTAGGTTAAGTGAACTGTGGAAGTTCTTGGCCTCAAAAAGTTAATTCTTCTATTACAGAAAACATCAAAGTTCTAAACATCAAGAAGCTGGAGCGATGCAGAGCACGCATCGCACATCAGTATGGCCGTGTCGCCGCGCCGATTCATCACTTAATTAAATAAGCATAGATAAGTCATAAAATTATTACGTAAATTCTTATTGTGAATTTACTTCATTGACATTTATAATAAAAGCCATTTATTTAAGAATTAAAAAGAATTTAGATTAAAATTTGATCCTGGCAGCCTTTAATTGTATTTTCGAAAAAATTATTAAAAATCGAAGCAATTTTGAAATATTGTTGAACGCTATATAAAGCAAATGATTTGTGTTGTGAAATGACTTTTGCTCCTGCCTCCCGACCAGAAACTCTGTAAGTAGTCTGTATGGCACTTTTATTAAAAATTGTAATATTATTTTACTTGGTTTTCATTCCTAAAATTATCTTGTTTAAATATGTGTGAATTTAGTATCAAATTACCTTACTTAATCTCATAATAATTAAAATCAAAATGTGATACGCAGCGTATTGCTATTATTGTGCTTAAAAGCATAGCAGAACCGATGACTTACATAGGTTCAGCGGTTCTGCATATATTTTGTAAATAACCTCACTTCTGGTTTTCGACATTGCTATTATTATTATTTTTTAGAGTATAAAATTATTTATTATTATATTATTAGGTATAATAATTATTATTAGAGATTACGACTATTAATATTAATATGATATTGTCAGTACTAATGAATATTAATAATATGTTATTTTTTATATTCGATGCCATAAATATTTTTATTAATAATTTTAAAAAATAATAACTTTTATAATAAATTGCGAGATATTATTCCACTACTTTGAAATTACTAGCATGTATATTATACAGGATTCATTAAAAAAAATTTAAAATGTTTAATCATGAAATATATTTAATAAAAATAAGATAAAATCGTGATTGTATTTTAAAATATTTATGCTTTCGAATATAAAACGCCTAATTATTATTAATATTTTTTTAAAACTGCATAAAATTTAAGATAACTTCAAAACAAAATTAAGATTAAGTATGAAAAATTTTTGGAACAAAAACGAAAACTTTTTTGCATGCAGTACGTTTCATAAACGTCACCAATACAGATTTCTTGCTAACTCGCCGGAGTAGTACATAACATTATGTATCGGTCGTGTACATGCGAGTAGACAACGCCCGACTTAGTAGATTTTGATTTTTATCATATTTTTATTTAAAAAATACTGTTCTGCTCCATAGAGTAAATAATAATGCTCTCTTTAATATGTTTTAAATTAAAACTTTAATAATGTTGCCTCTTTGTTTTCCTTTAACATGACACATAAATAAGTAGGGAAATAAAGTGAAAGGCGTATGAATGTTTGTTCGCATGCATGTTTGAGCGTCCATTTTGCCTTCATTTATTTTAATTTTTATGTAAGTATGTTTGTTTGTATGTTTTTTTTATTATGATTACTATTTCATTCTTACTATTTTTATGTATGTATTTTTTATATGGTTGATCACAATTATTATATTGTATCTTTCTTCTTACTTGGTTGATAAATGATCGAACGTAGCAATTAAGGATCATCATTTACATTTTCTTTTCATTGGATCCATAGACAACCCCGAATTGTTGAGTCAGTTATTATTTATATTCACAAAGTTTATTAGCTACTTTAATGTTCATGTACAAAGTTAAACTAATCTCAATAATACCCCGATCGAAAAGACATTACGGAGAAATTGCGGCCAAGAACAAGTCTATTGACGTTTTCTGTGAAAATATAAAACTCTGTTTAAACATCTTTGCAGTAAAAACATTTTGGGACATGGACACTAAACTAATTACACTTATTTAGTTTAGGTAAGAGAAATATGTAGCTAGTTTAAATTGTGGGCCTGAGTTTATTATATTAAGTTTTTTCTCAGTGTGTAGTACTGTAAAAACCGAAAGCAGTTTTTATCACGTGACAAGTAATGCTTTTTTTGTTTTTATTAGTTATCTCGCTGTAATTGACCCCGTATCGATAAATACAAATCACTAGTTTGGTTTCTCGATATGAAACATTGTAGTAGTGCATGTATATTGTATAATTACACACACACTTTTCTGATATATAATAATATTGATATTAGTTATCGACGAAATTTAGCTTTTCAAAAATAAGTCCATATGTTGCTTATTATAATCACATGCATAGTGCACACAACGCAAAGCACAACTGCATAATGAAATCTCTACATACATATTATTCCTTGTTGTTATTATTATTGTTATCTTTAAATATATCTTATATCAGCGGCTAAAACATAATAAAGGCCAAAACAATATCAAATCAAATATTGAAACGAAATAATAATATTATCAGTAAGCAAAAATATTTAAAAATCAGATCAAGAAAGTCGGGAGTTATCTACTCGTCCGTACACAAGTGATACACAATTATGTAAATAAATCCCCACCTTCATTCGTCGTAAAGTTTGCAGATTCACACTATAAAATGATGAGGTTTCAGTAAGTAGCTACAGTACGTCTAAAGCATTCAATCGATCACTAAATATGGCTTCGAGCTCCTACAAGACCCTGATGTTCGTGCTGGCGCTGATGACGCTCTTGAGTGTCATATCGCAGCACCAAGTGCAGGCGGAGGAAGTGGTCATCGGCAGCTGCCTGTTGAGTCACGCTCAATACATTCCGGACTGCAATGGCGAGTGTAAGAGAAGAGGTTTCGCTAGCGGACACTGCAGCAGCGGTAAGGACACGAGCTGCTACTGCGTAACAGCAACTCGAGCAAAAGTCTAACGCGGCCAACGTGGGTAGCGTTTTATTTTTACTTCAAAAGTAAATGTAATGAAAGAAAGTAACCAATAAAAATATATATATAAATTATACAATAAAGAATATATATTACTATATTTGGTTTTTTTTCAAGTGTGTCCTTTACGTTATACTTTAATAATACGTTTTAAAATTAATCAAAAGTTACATTTTTATCAATAACTTTCATAATAACATAATTTTTAATATTATATTTGCCTGTATATTTTCCATATTAAAATATTTTATTTCACAATTAATTACTAAAACAATAACTAAGTATTATTATTGGCGTGGTGGCATGTAACCACTGGGCTGAAGGTTTCATCTGTTTCACCCGTTTTTTT
Organism: Hestina assimilis; assembly: GCA_023373885.1. Classification (NCBI taxonomy): domain Eukaryota; kingdom Metazoa; phylum Arthropoda; class Insecta; order Lepidoptera; family Nymphalidae; genus Hestina; species Hestina assimilis. The sequence goes on from CM041750.1 coordinate 10,304,021, forward strand.
ATCTTCCTTCCATATCCTTCAAGGGTAGTCCTTAAAAAGTCTTTCTTTTTCTTTGCTAGAGCTTAACGTTCACTGACTTTCGATTTGATTATTTTTATAGTATAAAGAAATGTTATATGAAATTTAGTTCCCTCATGGTATAGACACCTACGATAGCGCATCCTTCCATAAAATATTATGGTAATGGATATTTTACAGGAAAAATAAAAAAAATATATTATAAAAAAATAAAATTTTAAATATCCTAATATATATTAAATATATATGTAAGATTTTGAGTAATTTAATAGACATCGTTAAATGGACGCAAATAAGCAATATCATGTCAACCCACACGAATGTCATTTCGAGAAAAGCGCGTTTGAAAATTTGGAACAACTTGCTTTATATGATTTTTTTTAATATATTGGTCAAGTTTTTGGAAATTTCAAGATGTATGTAAGTTATTTTACTTATTACTTATTTTCACATAAAATAAACATACAAACTGCATATTGCGTATATAATATAACCCAAAACGTTTAAAATAATAAATAACTGGCATGATTAAAAAATTGCTTTTTTAGTAGTTTTAAAGCTTAAAACCCTACAAATATTAAAGAAAAATGTTCTTCAGCCATTTACCAATACTTCTGCATATATAACTCAGTTTTTTTAATGTTGTGGGTTGACATGGTATTGCTTATTTGCGTCCATTAATTTTAAATATCCTAATAATAATTATGTATATTTTATAATTTTTAATTTCTTGTGATCTTTTTAAAATTTTATTTTTTGACTAAATAAATAGAAATTGTTAAATTTTTATTCATTTGAAAACCGATTAATATAGTATAATATGAAGGACATATTTAAAATTAAACAAAATATCTAATTAAAATTATTTATTTGATAATAAGTATACATAATTATGTATGTGTAAATAAAATTTTGAGTTCTACATTTAATCTACTTTTGATGTATAAAAAAATCTTTGCACGTTGGTCTCCTTAGCCACTTTTAGGCGTCGTTGTGGCTGCAGAAGTCGGCGGTGGTGGAGGCGGAGCAGTTGGCGCTACACAGTAACAGCTCGTGTCCTTGCCACTGCCGCAGTGTCCGCCGCCGAATCCTCTTCTCTTACATTCCCCATTGCAGTCGGGGATGTATTGTGCATGACTCAACTTGCAGCTGCCGATGACCACATCCGCCTGCACTTGCTGCTGCGATATGACACTCAGGAGCGTCATCAGCGCCAGCGCGAGCATTAGGGGCTTGTACGAGCTCGATGCCATATTTAATTATTGATTGAATGTTTCAGACGTACTGTAACTGCTCACTTCAAGCTCATCATTTTATAGTTGAAATCTTCACGACGACTGAAGGTGGGGGTGCTATTTACATAATTATGTATCGGTTGTGTACATACGCCAAGATAACATACGAGTTGTGTTTTTAGGGTTCCGTAACCAAATGGCAAAAACGGAATCATTATAATTTATTGATGTCCGTCTGTCCGTCTGTCCGTCTGTCCGTCTGTCCGTCCGTCCGTCCGTATGTCACAGTCATTTTACTCGGAGACTGTTCGAAATTTAATAAGTGGGTGTATTCTATGAACCGCTACACGATTTTGTAATACAATCCTAAAATGTATAAATACTTAAGGGTAGCAGTCTATACATGTAGCTGAGGGTTGAAAAAAAATTTCGGCGTGTAACAACGTGTGAGATATCTTTAGATAGGTCTTTAAAAATTACAATGAGGTTTGTTTATGACTTTTTTTATTAATTCAGTAGTTGTTGAGATATTATTTCTTCAGGTCATAAAAATAGTGTCCCCTTTCTAACTTTTGAACTAGGCTTTAAAATTCTTGTAAAATTATATGTTGTAGAAAATCAGATGAACTTTCAACCACATTTGGTTTGAAGAAGATAGGTCAACAAACTTCCTTAAGATTCTTCATCATCAAGCTTCGACCCCATTAGTTTCGACTGTGCGTGGTCCACAACGCACTTGACTGATACTTTTTAATCATTTTTCTTTGACAATATTATAATTATTGTTTATATTGTTTTAATTTGCATCATTTGTCCTTTAACGGTTTTATTTTAGCTGTTGATATTAGAAATAATATATATGATATTTATATCTACACACTCAACAGTCCCTATTATTTCGGGAGTCCGGAACCATACACAAGCACAAGGACAAACACACCCAGACCAGAACACATGTCTGCGTCGTCAATACTAACATCTGCTCCGAGCGGGAATCGAACCCTCGCCCTGTGGTGCTTAAGGCAGGTTTGCTACCGCTGCGCCACAACGTCATCAATTAAATTATTAGTAGTATTGTAGGATTGCATGTATATTGTATAATCACACACACACTTTACTGTAATATAATATTAGTTACCGAATATATTAATATTAGTTACCGACGAAATTTAGCCTATCAAAAATAAGTCTATACGTTGCTTATTATTAATATGTTCACAGTGCACACAACGCAAAGCACAACTGCATAATTAAATCTCTACATACATATTGCTTCTTGTTGTTATTATTATTGTTATCTTTAAATATCTCTTAAATCAGCGGCTAAAACATAATAAAGACTAAACAATAACAAATCAAACATTAAAACAAAAATTATCATATTATTAGTTAAGAAACAATATTTAAAAATCAAGTCAAGCAAGTCGGGTGTTATCTACCCGTCTGTACATAATTATGTAAATAACATCCCCACCTTCATTCGTCATAAAGCTTGCAGATTCACACTATAAAATGATGAGGTTTCAGTGAGTAGTTACAGTACGTCTAAACCATTCAATCGATCATTAACTATGGCTTCGAGCTCCTACAAGACCCTGATGTTCGCGGTGGCGCTGATGACAGTCTTGAGTGTCATATCGCAGCATCAAGTGCAGGCGGAGGAAGTGGTCATCGGCAGCTGCCTGTTGAGTCACGCTCAATACATTCCTGACTGCAATGGCGAGTGTAAGAGAAGAGGTTTCGCCAGTGGACACTGCAAGTCAGGTGCGGACACGAGCTGTTACTGTGTCACAGCAACTCGAGCAAAAGTCTAACGTGGCCAACATGGGTAGCGTTTTATTATTACTTCAAAAGTAAATGTAGTGAACGAACGTAACAAATAAAAATATATATATGTAGATTATATAATAAAAAATATTTATTACTATATTTTGTTTTTTTTTCCAAGTGTGTGTGTAAGTTATACTTTAATAATAGGTTTTAAAATTTCATCAAACGCCAATTTTTTTATAATCACATAATTTTTCATATTATTTACCTGTATATTTCCTATATTAAGATATTTTATTTCACAATTAATTATTAAAACAATGACTAAGTACTATTATTGGCGTGATGTCATGTAACCACTGTCTTTCTGTTTCTTTGCCAGAGCTTAAGGTTCACTAAGTTTCAATTTGATTATTTTTATAGTATAAAGAAATGTTATATGACATTTAGTTCCCACATGGTATAGCAACCTACGATAGCGCATCCTCCCCATCGAATATTATGGTAATACATATTTATACATTTTACAGTAAAAATAAAAAAATATATTATAAAATCAAAATTAAGGTAAATTTTGTACTATCGATTTCTTCTTATAATGTTATATAATATTATATTTTTCAATATAAAGTATTTGACGAAAATAATATTCTTGAAATTCTTCAGGTCTTAAGTATTGCAAGCAACCTATCCTTTTTATATTAGAGATCGTACCCATGCCCATACTCTTTTAGAATATTTACAACCCCTTCGTTGACTACCCATAGTATATGACAAGACCACCACTTCCCTTATATATTATATATGTGTAATATAATTTTGTCCTGCCCGTCTGTCCATCCGTATGTCACAGTTTTCAAAATAATTATAAAATATGCATTATTAGAATATTTCAAATTTAAGATTTTGAGTAAAATAATAGAAATCGTTAAATTTTTATTAATTATAAAACCGATTAATATACTTTAATACAAAGGACATATTTAAAATTAACACAATATCTAATATCTAATGAATATTATTTATTTGATTAAAAATATACATGATTATATATGCGTATATAAAATTTTGCGTTACATTTGATCTACTTTAGAAGTATAAAAAAGTCTTTGCACGTTGGTCTCTTTAGCCACTTTTAGGTGGTGCCGTTGTGACTGCAGAAGTGGGCGGTGGTGGAGGCGGAGCAGTTGCCGCTACACAGTAACAGCTCGTGTCCTTACCACTGCCGCAGTGTCCGCCAGCGAAACCTCTTCTCTTACACTCGCCATTGCAGTCAGAGATGTATTGTTCATGACTCAACTTGCAGCTGCCGATGACCACATCCTCCGCCTGCACTTGCTGCTGCGATATAACACTCAAGAGCATCATCAGCGCCAGCGCGAACATCAGGGTCTTGTGGGAGCTCGAAGCCATAGTTAATGATCGATTGAACGTTTCAGATGTTCTGTAACTAACTGTCTTTGAAACCGTAATATAGTGTGAATTCACAATTTTGACGATGAATGAATGAATTGGGGGGGTGGTGTTATTTATAGTTGCGGCCAGTTAACATGAGACCTGGCTTGGATGACGTTTGAAAAGTATTGCTTGCAAAAAAAAATTGTGTATATTTCAAGTTTTATATAAGCATTTTTAAATAAATAAGTACATAATATATCATTTACTTTATAAGAAACTGATTAAAAAAAATATTAACATTTAACATAAAATTTTATGGTACTATTTCAATATTTTAATTAATTCGTTGATTTTTTATCAAATTCAATTACTTTTAACATATATTATTGTTATGATTATTATATATATATTTAGGTATAATAATAATTATTATTAGAGATGTGCCGACGAGAAGTGATGGGCGCCGACTATCCTACTTCTTATTTTGTATGTATTTCTCAATAATTTTTTTTATGGTAATTAGGAGGAATTACAGTAAATAATAATTACTCGCTGATAGAGTATTGAACCAGGCACAGTTAAGGGTTAGGACTATTAATATTGATATGATATTGACATTATTTATTTGGGATATTGATAATATGTTATTTTTTATATACGATTGCATAAATGTTTTAGTTAATAAATTTAAATAAATAATAATTTTAATAATACATTTTTATAAGAAATTGCGAAATATAAAAATGTTTAATCATATATTTTATAAAATAATTTTTATAAAATTTTATAAAATATTTTATAAAATAATTTTTATAAAGTAATTTTTATAAAATTTTTTATAAAATAATTTTTATAAATTTTTTTATAAAATAATTTAATTTAAAAAAAATTAAGAATGCAAATTTAAGAAACAATCGTGATTATATTATAAAATATATTTTTTGATATCGAATATAAAAAGCATATTATTAATATTTTTTTAATACTGGATCATAATATCATATTGACAGTACATGGACACTACATAAAATTTAAGATAAGTTCAAAACAAAATTAAGATTAAGTATGTTACTTTTTGGAACAAAAACAAAAGCTTTTTTGCATGCAGTACGTTTCATAAACGTCACCAAGCCAGGTTTCCTGCTAACTCGCCTGATTGTACATAATTATGTATCGGTCGCGTACATGCGAGTAGACAACATCCGACTTATTAGTTTTTGGTATTATATATTTTTATTTAAAAAATATTGTTCTAGCTCCATAGAGTAAATAATATAGCTCCCTTTAATACTTTTTTTTATTAAAACTTTAATAACATCGCCTCAATTATTGCCTTTATTTTGACACATAAATAAGTACGGTCGGTCGCGCTTTTAACTAAAATTTTTTCCTTTATTTTTAGCAATAGTACAGTCAGCCGCGGAGTGGATATAAAGTAAAAAAGCCATGCATGTTTGCGCGTCTGTTTTGTGTGTATGTGTGTTTGTTTGCATGCATGTTTTTTTTTTATAATAACTATTTTACTTTTTCCTTTTTTTATGTATGTATTTTTGATATGGTTGACTTGGTTGATAGATGGTCGTACATAACAATTAAGGGTCTTCTAGCCCATACTTTCTTAATATTTTTAATTTAAACACACTCTCTAATAGACTTACATACAAAGGTAAAACGATCTTTTACATAATCTTATCAGTAGAACATAGACAACACCGAGTTATTGATTCAGGAATTATTTATATTCACAAAGTTTACTGGTTAAATTAGACAGAACTAAACTCAATAATACCCTGATTGAAAAGACTTTACGGAGAATTTGCGGTCAAGGACAAGTCTATTGACGTGTTCTGTGATAATATAACTCTGTGCAGACTTCTATGAAGTAACGACATTACACTAACTACACTTATTTAGTTTAGGTAAGAGAAATATGTATGTAGTTTAAATTTTAGGCCTGGGTTTATTATTTTAGCTTTTTTTTCTCAATGTGTAGTGTTCTGTGTAAAGGCTAAACAATATCAATTCAAACTTTAAAACAAAAATTATAATATTATTAGTAAACAAACAATATTTAAAAATGAAATGATGCAAGTCGGGTGTTATCTACCCGTCTGTACATAATTATGTAAATAACATCCCCACCTTCATTCGTCATAAAGCTTGAAGATTCACACTATAAAATGATGAGGTTTCAGTGAGTAGTTACAGTAGATCTAAAACATTCAATCGATCATTAACTATGGCTTCGAGCTCCTACAAGACCCTGATGTTCGCGCTGGCGCTGATGACAGTCTTGAGTGTCATATCGCAGCATCAAGTGCAGGCGGAGGAAGTGGTCATCGGCAGCTGCCTGTTGAGTCACGCTCAATACATTCCGGACTGCAATGGAGAGTGTAAGAGAAGAGGTTTCGCCAGTGGACACTGCAAGTCAGGTGCAGACACGAGCTGCTACTGCGTCACAGCAACTCGAGCAATAGTCTGACGTGGCCAACATGGCCAGCGTTTTATTTTTACTTGAAAAGTAAATGTAGTGAAAGAACGTAACGATAGAAATATATATGTAGATTATATAATAAAAAATATTTATTAATATTTTTTTTTTTTTTTTTTTCAAGTGTGTCCTTTACGTTATACTTTAATAATAGGTTTTACAATGAATCAAACGTTATTTTTTATAATATAATTTTTCATATTGTTTACCTATCTATTTTCTATATTAAAATATTTTGTAGCACAATTAATTGCTAAAACAATGACTAAGTATTTTATTATTGGCGTGGTATCAAGTAACCACTTGTTTAGACGTTTTGACGATTTCATCTGTTTCCCCAGTTTTTTGGTTTTCCTTCCATATCCTTAAATGTTAGTCCTTAATAAGTCTTTCTGTTTCTTTGCCAGGGCTTAAGGTTTACTATTTTTCGATTTGATTATTTTTATAGTATAAAGATATATGAAGTTTAGCTCTTATATGGTATAGCAACCTATAGCGCATCCCCCCATCAAATATTATGGTTATGGATATTTATACATTTTACAGGAAAAATAAAAAAAATATTATAAAATACAAAATTAAGTTTGTACTGTCGATTTCCTTTTATAATATTATATTTTTCAATATCAAGTACTTGACGAAAATAATATTATTGAAATTCTTCGAGCCAAAGTATAGTAACCTCTCATTATTATATTAGAGATCGTACTCATACCCATACTTTTTTAGAATATTTACAACCCTTCCTTTGACCACCCGTAGTATATCACAAGACCGTCACCTCGCTTATATATTATTTATGAGTAATATAATTTTGTCCTGTCCATCTGTTCATATGTATGTTACAGTCATTTTACTTGGAAACTATTAGCTCCATCGGAAACTAATATTTTTCAATAAATAAACCTTATTAAGAATCGCAACTGAGCTGGCGTAGCTGCGGAAAAAGTTTTATATAATGTATATTGTTCCATACAAAAGTTTTTTATATTGTATATATATTGTTCCATTAGTGGTACGCATATAAGGAGGTTTGATTTTATGAATATAGATTTCATTATGGTGTGCCATTGACAATTTAACAATAAGTTGGTAACATTAGATTAATTTTTGTAGCAATACAACCATCTTACAATAAGATCTGTTTATTAACTAACTGAATTCATATAATATATCTCTATACTAAAACGAAAATACAAATCGTAACAGTGAATCACGAGTAACGGATAGAGGAACTGAACGACTTAATTACTTTAAGCACTAGCAGAGAAGAAAGGAATAAAGAAAATATTTTTTATTTCAGTGGGCGCAAACTCTGACACTAGTTTTGTCACTAACTACACGATACGATAAAGTAATTAATTTCTAAATTACTCTTTAAATATATAAAATGTACATTATTATTATTAGGATATTTAAAATTTAAGATTTTGAAGAAATTAATAGAAATCATTCAAAAATCAATCAAAGTTTTATTAATTTTAAAATCGATTAATAAAGGATATACTCAAAATTAAACAAAATATCTAATGAATATTATTTATTTGATAAAAAATATACACAACTATGTATGTGTATATAAAATTTTGCGTTCTACATTTAATCTACTTTTAAAGTAAATAAAATCTTTTCACGTTGGTCACTTTAGCCACTTTTAGGTGGTGTCGTTGTGGCTGCAGCAGTGGGCGGTGGGGGTGGCGGAGCAGTTGGTGGTACACAGTAACAGCTCGTGTCCTGGCCACTGCCGCAGTGTCCGCCGACGAAACCTCTTCTCTTACACTCGCCATTGCAGTCGGGGATGTATTGTGCATGACTTAACTCACAGCTGCCGATGACCACATCCTCCGCCTGCACTTGCTGCTTCGATAAAACACTCAAGAGCGTCATCAGCGCCAGAACGAACATCAGGGTCTTGTAGGAGCTCGAAGCCATAGTTGATAATCGATCGAATGTTTTAGACGTACTGTAACTACAATCTTTGAAACCTTAGTGTGACTTCACAATTTTGTACAATGAATTAATGAAGGTGGGGGTATTATTTATAGCTCCGGCCAGTTAACATTAGACCTGGCTTTAACGATGTTTGAAAAGTATTGCATGCAAAAAAAATCGTTTTATATTTCAAGTTTTATACAAGCATTTTTAAATAAATAATTACATTGAGTGTGTAGCGTTTATTTATTTATTATTTATAATTTACTTTATATGAAACTGATTAAATAAATTTTAACCTTTAACGAAAATTTTAACTGTAATTTTTCAATATTTTTATTAATTACTTTATTTTTATCAAATTCAATCTTTTTTAACATATATTATTGCTATTATTATTATTTTTTAGAGTATAAAATTATTTATTATTATATTATTAGGTATAATAATAATTATTAGAGATTACGACTAATAATATTAATATGATATTGTCAGTACTAATAAATATTAATAATATGTTATATTTTATATTCGATACCATAAATATTTTAATTAATAATTTTAAATAAATAATAATTTTTATAATAAATAGCGAGATATTATTCGACTACTTTGAAATTACTACCATGTATATTATACAGGATTCATTTAATAAAAAATTAAAATGTTTAATCATGAAATATATTTAATAAAAATAAGATAAAATCGTGATTGTATTATAAAATATTTATGCTTTCGAATATAAAACGCATAATTATTATTAATATTTTTTTATACTGCATAAAATTTAAGATAACTTCAAAACAAAATTAAGATTAAGTATGAAAAATTTTTGGAACAAAAACGAAAACTTTTTTGCATGCAGTACGTTTCATAAACGTCACCAATACAGATTTCTTGCTAACTCGCCGGAGTTGTACATAACATTATGTATCGGTCGTGTACATGCGAGTAGACAACGCCCGACTTAGTAGATTTTGGTTTTTATCATATTTTTATTTAAAAAATACTGTTCTAGCTCCATAGAATAAATAATAATGCTCTCTTTAATATTTTTTTTAATTAAAACTTTAATAATGTTGCTTCTTTGTTTTCCTTTAACATGACACATAAATAAGTAGGGAAATAAAGTGAAAGGCGTATGAATGTTTGTTCGCATGCATGTTTGAGCGTCCATTTTGCTTTCATTTATTTGAATTCTTATGTAAGTATGTTTGTTTGTATGGTTACTATTTAATTTTTATTATGATTACTATTTAATTCTTACTATTTTTATGTATGTATTTTTGATATGGTTGATCACAATTATTTTATTGTGTCTTTCTTCTTACTTGGTTGATAGATGATCGAACGTAGCAATTAAGGATCATACATCATCATTTACATTTTCTTTTCATTGGAACCATAGACAACCCCGAATTGTTGAGCCCGAATTTATATTCATAAAGTTTATTAGCTACTTTAATGTTCACTTACAAAGTTAAACTAATCTCAATAATACCCCGATCGAAAAGACATTACGGAGAAATTGCGGCCAAGAACAAGTCTATTCACGTTTTCTGTGAAAATATAAAACTCTGTTTAAACATCTTTGCAGTAAAAAACATTTTGGGACATTTGGGACCCCGCATCGGTAAATACAAATCACTAGTTTGGTTTCTCGATATGAAACATTGTAGGAGTGCATGCATATTGTATAATCACACACACACTGTTCTGATATATAATAATATTGATATTAGTTATCGACGAAATTTAGCTTATCAAAAATAAGTCCATATGTTGCTTATTATAATCATGTGCATAGTGCACACAACGCAAAGCACAACTGCATAATTAAATCTCTACATACATATTATTCCTTGTTGTTATTATTATTGTTATCTTTAAATATATCTTATATCAGCGGCTAAAACATAATAAAGGCCAAAACAATATCAAATCAAATATTGAAACGAAATAATAATATTATCAGTAAGCAAAAATATTTAAAAATCAAATCAAGAAAGTCGGGAGTTATCTACTCGTCTGTACACAAGTGATACACAATTATGTAAATAAATCCCCACCTTCATTCATCGTAAAGCTTGCAGATTCACACTATAAAATGATGAGGTTTCAGTAAGTAGCTACAGTACGTCTAAAGCATTCCATCGATCACTAAGTATGGCTTCGAGCTCCTACAAGACCCTGATGTTCGTGCTGGCGCTGATGACGCTCTTGAGTGTCATATCGCACCATCAAGTGCAGGCGGACGAGGTGGTCATCGGCAGCTGCAAGTTAGGTCACGCGCAATACATTCCGGACTGCAATGGCGAGTGTAAGAGAAGAGGTTTCGCCAGCGGACACTGCAGCAGCGGTAAGGACACGAGCTGCTACTGCGTAACAGCAACTCGAGCAAAAGTCTAACGCGGCCAACTTGGTTAGAAAAGACAAGAAAGTAACGAATAAAAATATATATGTAGATTATACAATAAAGAATATATATTACTATAATTGGTTTTTTTTCAAGTGTGTCCTTAACGTTATACTTTAATAATACGTTTTAAAATTAATCAAAAGTTACATTTTTATCAATAACTTTCATAATAACATAATTTTTAATATTATTAAAAATATTTTATTTCACAATTAATTACTAAAACAATAACTAAGTATTATTATTGGCGTGGTGGCATGGCAACCACTTGGCTAAAGGTTTCATCTGTTTCACCCGTTTTTTTATCTTCCTTCCATATCCTTCAAGGGTAGTCCTTAAAAAGTCTTTCTTTTTCTTTGCTAGAGCTTAACGTTCACTGACTTTCGATTTGATTATTGTTATGGTTAAAGAAATGTTATATGAAATTTAGTTCCTACATGGTATAGCAACCTACGATAGTGCATCCCTCCATAAAATTTTATGGATATTTATACATTTTACAGGAAAAATAAAAAAAAAATATTATTAAATCAAAATTAAGACAAATTTTGTAGCGTCGATTTTTTTTTTATAATGTTATAAAGTAATTGACGAAAATAATATTATTGAAATTGCAGGTCTAAAGTATAGTACGCAACCTATCATTATTCTATTAGAGATCGTTCCCAAACCAATACTTTTTTAGCATATTTACTTACAACCCCATCGTTGACCAGCCTTAGTATATGACAAGACCGTCACCTGGCTTATATATTATATAATATATATATTTGTGTAATATAATTTTGTCCTATCCGTCTGTCCATCCGTATATCGCAGTCGTTTTACACGCAAACCATTGGCTCCATCGGAAACTAATCTATTTCAATAAATATACAGTATTCAAAATTGCAACTACGCCTGCGCGTAGCCGCCGACAAAAGTTTTATATAAAGTATTGTTCCATTAGTGGTACGCATATAAGGAGATTTGAATTTATTATATATATAATTACATATATATTTGATTATGGTCTGCCATTGACGAATTAATTATAGTAACATTGAAATAATTTGTGTTCTTATTTGGTAACATTAGATTATTTTTTGTAGCAATAAAAATAATTATGAAATATACATTATTATTATTACAAAATTTAAAATTTAAGATTATGAGTTAATTAATAGAAATCGTAAAATTTTAAATAACCTAATGTATATTATATATATATTTAAGATTTTGAGTGATTTAATAGACATCGTTAAATGGACGCAAATAAGCAATATCATGTCAACCCACACGAATGTCATTTCGAGAAAAGCGCGTTTGAAAAATTGGAACAACTTGCTTTATATGATTTTTTTAATATATTGGTCAAGTTTTTGGCAATTTCAAGATGTATGTAAGTTATTTTACTTATTTTCACATAAAATAAGCATACAAACTGCATATTTCGTATATAATATAACCCAAAACGTTTAAAATAATAAATAACTGGCATGATTAAAAATGGCTTTTTAGAAGTTTTAAAGCTTAAAACCCTACAAATATTAAAGAAAAATGTTCTTCAGCCATTTACCAACACTTCTGCATATATAACTCAGTTTTTTCAATTTTGTGGGTTGACATGGTATTGCTTATTTGCGTCCATTAATTTTAAATATCCTAATAATAATTATGTATATTTTATAATTTTTAATTTATTGTGACTTTTTTAAATTTTATTTTTGACTAAATAAATAGTAATTGTTAAATTTTTATTAATTTTAAAACCGATTAATATAGAATAATATAAAGGACATATTTAAAATTAAACAAAATATTTAATTAAAATTATTTATTTGATAATAAGTATACATAATTATGTATGTGTATATAAAATTTTGAGTTCTACATTTAATCTACTTTTGATGTATAAAAAAATCTTTGCACGTTGGTCTCTTTAGCCACTTTTAGGTGGTGTCGTTGTGGGTGCAGAAGTCGGCGGAGGTGGAGGCGGAGCAGTTGGCGCTACACAGTAACAGCTCGTGTCCTTGCCGCTGCTGCAGTGTCCGCGAGCGAAACCTCTTCTCTTACACTCGCCATTGCAGTCGGGGATGTATTGTGCATGACTCAACTTGCAGCTGCCGATGACCACATCCGCCTGCACTTGCTGCTGCGATATGACACTCAGGAGCGTCATCAGCGCCAGCGCGAGCATTAGTGACTTGTACGAGCCCGAAGCCATATTTAATGATCGATTGAATGTTCCAGACGTACTGTAACTGCTCACTGCAACCTTATCATTTTATAGTTGAAATCTTGACGACGAATGAAGGTGGGGGTGCTATTTACATAATTATGTATCAGTCATGTACATACGCCAAGATAACATACGAGTTGTGTTTTTAGGGTTCCGTAACCAAATGGCAAAAACGGAATCCTTATAATTTCGTCATGTCCGTCTGTCCGTCTGTCCGTCCGTCCGTCCGTATGTCACAGTCATTTTACTCGGAGACTGTTCAAAATTTAATAAATGGGTGTATTCTATGAACCGCTACACGATTTTGTAATACAATCCTAAAATGTATAAATACTTAAGGGTAGTAGTCCATACATCTAGCTGAGGGTTGAAAAAAAAAAATTCGTGACACAACATGATAACAACGTGTAAGATAACTTTGGATAGGTTTTTAAAAATTACAATGAGGTTTGTTTATGACTTTTTTTATTAAGTCAGTAGTTGTTGAGATATTAGCTCTTAAGGTCTTAAAATGGTGTCCCCCCTCTAACTTTTGAACTTGGTTTTAAAATTCTTGTAAAATTATATGTTGTAGAAAATCAGATGAACTTTCAACCACATTTGGTTTGAAGAAGATAGGTCAACAAACTTTAGAGATACATCAATTATTTCCATAACTTTGTTGTCCATATTATTTTGAATAATTAATATGAATTTACCAACTTATTTTGCGCTCCATTTTAAATCGTAATTATTTTTAAAGTCCTTAAGATTCTTCATCATAAAGCTACGGAACCCATTAGTTTCGACTGTGCGTGGTCCACAACGCACTTGACTGATACTTTTTAATCATTTTTCATCAATCATTTTATTTTAGCTGATGATATTAGAAATAATATATATGATATATATATATATATATATATATTTATATCTACACACTCAACAGTCCCTATTATTTCGGGAGTCCGGAACCATACACAAGCACAAGGACAAACTGCATGGTCCATACAAACATCTGCTGCGAGCGGGAATCGAACCCGCGACCTGTGGTGCTTAAGGCAGGTTTGCTACCGCTGCGCCACAACGTCATCAAATAAATTATTAAGTTATATAACTTATCATTATCTTGTCACTACCTTGTCACTACCTTGAGACGACAATCGTTGGTGTCCACGGAATATCAAGTTTGTGAAGAAATTCCTAAAGCATCTGACAGCTACATATAACAGGGCATGGACACTACACGGAAATGTCACGAGATTCAATTAGTTAAATTTTAATCTAAATAATTTATCTACCTTTCTCTCTTTCTAAAAGTTATTTAGATTTCTGTAGTATTTATAGATCGCGGGGTCAACGGCGAACTTGCTGATGATATAAAACAAAATAATTCGTAAACGAGTTCCGTAGATAAATTGCAAAAACGGAACGATTATAATCTTATCTTGTACTTCTTTCCACCCGTATGTCAGAGTAATTTTACTCGGAGACTTTTGCCTTTATCTATAATAAATTTAGTAAATGAACCGCTACACAATTTTCTAGTGAAATAATAAATGGACGCAAATAAGCAATACCATGTCAACAAACTATTAAAACAACAAAATATTAAATAAAAATTTTCTTCAGCCGTTTACCAACACTTCTGCATTATATAACTCAGTTTTTTCAATTCTGTAGGTTGACATGGTATTGCTTATTTGCGTCAAAATAAAATTAAAAGTAAAGGTCCATACACGTAACTGAGGTATGCAAAAATAAATTTCTGTGTACACCAATTTGTGAGGTATCATTAAATAGGTCTTTAAAAATAATAAGGAAATTTGATTTTGAGTCATTGTTTAAGTCAGTTGTTTTTGAGAAAAAAGCTTCTCGAGTCATAGAAAAGACACATACGAGTCTCCTCTACATAATAAAGCTTATATCTTTTCATGTGTTTTCTCTGGAATTGTCAGTATACTTTTACACACCATTTAATCTGTGCATCTAAAAATCAAAGAAATAGGATTGAACAGTGACAAAGAAGCAGAAAAATACGCAGTATTTTTAACATTTAAGGCTATGAAAGGAAGTAAATAAAAAATAAATAAATGCTTCACACTCAGCGGCTCTCATTAGGATAGTGATATCCTATGTAGGGTCACGAAATTACACAGGGACAAGGTCAAAAGATACACCTAGATGAAAAAACATTAGAAGTGAACAGATGAAATAGAATTTAAAACCAACGACACCATGCCAATAATAACAATAATTGGCCATAGTTTTAATTTTATAATTAATGGTGAAATAAAATATTTTAATATAGAAAATGTACAGGTAAATACTATGAAAAATATATGTAATTATGAAAGTTATTGAAAAAATTTGAACTTTTGATTAATTTTTGAAATCGCTTAAAAAAGTAAAGGAAACACTTAAAAAAAACAAAATACAGTAATAAATATTTATTATTTTATAATCTACATGTATATCTTTATTTGCTACGTACTTTCATTACATTTACTTTTGAAGGAAAAATAAAACGCTTTCCATGTTGGGCACGTTATACTTTCGCTCGAGTTGGTGTTACGCAGTAGCAGCTCGTGTCCGCGCCGCTGCTGCAGTGTCCTCTGGCGAAACCTCTTCTCTGACACTCGCCATAGCAGTCGGGGATGTATTGTGCATGACTGTACTTGCAGCTGCCGATGACCACATCCTCCGCCTGCACTTGATGCTGCGATATAACACTTAAGAGTGTCATCAGCGCCAGCACGAACATCAGGGTCTTGTACGAGCTCGAAGCCATATTTAGTGATCGATTGAATGATTTAGACGTACTGTAACTACTCACTGTAACCTCATCATTATATAGTGTGAATCCTCGATCATGCTCACGAATGAAGGTGGGGGTGTTATTTACGTAATTACGTATCGCTTCTGTAGAGACGTTTGCTGATAATAAATATATAAATATTTAGATAAAATAGTAATTTTATGTAGATATTTAATTTTTCAGTTTCGCTTTATGCTATGTGCACTAAATATACATTTTTGATATACTGAATTTTGTCAGTAACTAATATTAATAATTATACTAGCTGCCCAAACACACCTTAATAGTAAGTTAGTAATTTCATTAGTAAATAAATATAACGTATTTCCTAACGATGTCATTATTTATGTCTTAACAATAAACAACAATTACTTACAAAAATAAGTTTTTCTATTTCGTAGGCTGAAATACTTTATAAGCTTGGTCATATTCATTGTAATATTTTATGGTATACAATATTTTTGTTTGGCTACTGAGCGCGTAAATCTGTGCAAGTTTTTGTTTAAAATAATTGGTAAATAATTTAAAATTATTAAATTTATTTATTTTAACAAATATTCGTATGTAAAATTATCGACAAGTACCAGGCGCTCATAACTTACTAGCCAGTCAAGTGGCACCAACTGCGCGTGCGTCATACTTTTGTCGCTTGCCGTAATTTATAGGTGGAAGCGGCTTAATTTCTAAGGGCTTTTCTCAATTTAAGAAAAAATATTTGACACTTATTTATTGAAAGTAATCAACTAATCCGAATAAAATGGATAAATCAATGTCAAAATCAAATTTGGAGCATATCGTTAAAGACCGAAATTAAAAACGTTCCTTTGAAGAGGCAGGATTCCAAGGTTGATCTGCTAAAAATGGTCACATGCCTGCCTAAGAATGTAGGCTGTAATATAAATATATGGCACGTAAAGGATATCTACAAAGTTCGCGGTAAAAAAGCAGAGACTTAATACATCAATCAAAAAAAAACATGCAAGCGAACAGTTTAGTGACTTCTGGAAACATACCAAAAAAATGAACGCTTGACCCGTGCTCACTGTAAGCTTTGACGGGGTCAGTGCCCCTAGAGATATTGCTAATGTTTTCAGAAACTATTTCCTTATAAAATCTCCTAGGGTTGGTGAGGGAAAGAGGAACATTGTGTTGCTGAGCGCTTCTGTCTGCGGTTTAAGGAGGTTGTTAGCGGTCTGTGAAAAATTCGTTCTGGATCACGGTCTTAAATATAATGCAGTTAAGAGTCAATGCATGGTCTTTGAGGTTAGCTCGAAACGAATACAAAGCGTTCCACCGGTTTATTTAAGCGGCGTCCCTGGGTGGAACAATTTAAATATCTAGGCCACATTGTGACGAAAGATCTCAAGGACAATGCTGACATGGAGAGGGAGCGAAGGACCTTGTCTGTACGGGTGAACATGCTGGCTCATAGGTTCACGCGGTGTTCGCAGGAGGTGAAAGTGACGCTGTTCCGAGCGTACTGCACGTTCCTGTATACATGCAGCCTATGTGCGAGATACACTTGCGCGTCATACAATGCTCTCCGCATTCAATTTAATATTGCATTCAGGGCGATGTTGGGGCTGCCGCGCTACTGCAGTGCTTCAGGCATGTTTGCGGCAGCACGAATCGACTGCTTTCATGCAACGTTGCGAAAACGCAGTGCGTCGCTCGTGCGCAGGGTGCGGGCCAGCACCAACACCGTCCTGAGCATGATTGCATGTAGAGTTGACTGCCCTTGAATACAACATTGTAGTGATAGACATGTTACTCCAATGTCAATAAATATATAATGATTATTTGATTAATGAATTTTAGTACTTGGTAGTTATTAATTGGCAATTTATATTATTGTATTTTAAAACAATAGTAATTTTATTTAATTTCTAATTCATATTATTTAATTTTCCAATTTATATTAATTAATTACTAAAATTATTTATTTTATTTAAAAATGTTAATATTTTAGCTTTTTTATTGTAATTTATACCTTATTTGTACAGTAAATACTAAATGAGTTTCTGTTACTTCAAATAAATGATTTTTATTTTTATTTTATTTTATTGTGGAAACAAACTCAACCTTGATTAATTTTGACATTATAAAATAACAAAAAGTCATATCCACACTCAACAACTGATCCCCCAGTTAATTTAATAATAAAATTAGGATATGATGATACAATATTCTTCCTGAATAATAATACTTTATCCATGATTTTAAACAAAATATTACACAATTGTACTCACGTAGTGAAGTTACTGTAATCATCTGCCGCATGGCTGTCACAGTTTATAACTTGAGCATACCTTAAGCAATTGAAGGTGATGATCCAAAAAGGAAATGATCTCACCATTATTCCCCAATATATTTGCACCATATGCTGCAATTTCAATGGGTTCATAATTATTACCTTGGCTTGTCTGAACTTTAAACAATAATAGAAGCATTAAAATAGAATAATAGAGGCATCTTGACTTCATTTAGATATTGTAAATAATATTGTTCTTTCAAGCAATAAAAAATACTCAATCAAAAAAAAAAGTTCTGTTCTGAAAGTTTTACATTATTTCTAGTAATATATAATTATTAATCTATTACCTACAACATTCGAAAAATTTTATATAATCACTACATAGTATAAAACAAAGTCGCTTTCTCTGTCCCTATGGATGCTTAAATATTTAAAACTACGCAACAGATTTTTATGCGTTTTTTTAATAGATAGAGTGATTGAAAAGGAAGGTTTATATGTATAATACCATAATAATAATAATAAATAATAATAATATTTTATTCAGGAGTAAAAACTACAAAAATATACATTTTAAGACATACATAGCTAAAATAACAGGAAAAATTACGATCATCTGTGTCTGAACTAGATTAAGAAAATCTGTATTTCAGACCAACAGAGCTCTTCACTTTGAAGTATTTAACATAATGATAGCTTAGCGAATAGCGTGGTACAAAAATATATAGAAAAAAGTTACAACAGCTAAAAAGCTACAAAATAATCACAAATACAATGGATACAAGTTCTTAACTAAAATATTATTTAAGCAAAAACAATATATTTTTTATGTTATGATGTAATAGTGTCGGTGTGAGTGTGTGTGTGTGTGTGTGTGTGTGTGTGTGTGTGTGTGTGTGTGTGTGTGTGTGTGTGTAGTAATAATAATAAATAATGAAGTCTCCATATTAGTACAAAATATACCGGAAAAGATATATTGAACAGAATGATAACCACTTTTAATTCTGCAATAATAATTCTGTTTCATCATAATTCAGTGATTTCAAGTATGTTGTAACTCTTATTTTACATTCTTTCTTATTACTTGGATATAAGTTTAAGGATCTATTAAGTTTATTGTACAAGAAGGGACCTAAGTAACAGATAAATTTCTTTGCATGAGCGTGTTTGAATGTAGTTTGTTTAAAGATGTGGCCTATTCGTCGTTTTGAGCTTACACGATCCTGTTCATAAAAAGTTAGAGAATGTTGCTTTAATATCGTATTCAAAATATAAAGTTGTCTAACTGATAACACATCGCAAGACTTATATAGTGATTGCGTAGGAAAAATAATTGGTCTAAAAGTGATCACTTTAAGAATTCCTCTTTGTGCCGTTTCTAATGGTTTCAAGATTGATTTCGGTGTCCCACCCCAAGTAGTTATACAATATTCGATTAATGACTGAGCAAGTGCAAAATATATTTGTTTGATTAACTTATAATCAGCGACATGTCGCAATTCCCTAAAAACAAAATATAGTTTTCTGAGTCTGGATGCAACTAAGTTGATATGTTCCCTAAAAGAAAAGTGACTATCAATGATAACGCCGAGATACTTGAGAGATGAGGTTTTATTTAACGGAGGACAAGAACACAGACGATGGGTGACACATTCATGAACTATAATATGGTGATTAGAGGTTGAAAGCTCACAATTTCTCATGGAAAAAGTTAGATATTGAGTTTTATCTACATTTAGTGATAAAATATTCCTCTTTAACCAATGCCTTATCTTGTCAAAGCCAATCTGAGCCAATTCATAAGTCTCCTGCCATGAACTAGCTGAGAACAGGAGTGCTGTATCATCGGCTTAAGAGATAATTTTACCGCGGGTGATGCTAATATCATAAAGATCATTTAAATAAATTAAAAAGAGGCTAGGGCCCAAGATACTGCCTTGAGGAATTCCATAATTAATGGGAAGATCGCGACTTACATAACCATCAATTTTGACGCTTTGAGATCTATCAGAAAGGTAATCTTCAAACAATTTAATCTGAGTGCCTCTAATCCCTAGTCTTTCTAGTTTCGCGAGAAGAAGTGGTATCGAAATCGTGTCAAAAGCCTTAGAAATATCCAGGAATAACCCAATAGTCTTTTTACCCTTATCAATATTTCTCACAACATAATCAACAAGTTCATGTACAGCATCATTAGTCGATTTTTTGGATCTAAAACCATATTGGCTAGGCGAGAGCAAATTATTTCCTTCAAGGTAATTCATCAGTCTTAGGTTAATAATGCGCTCCAGAAGCTTGGATATAGAAGGAAGAATAGAAATCGGTCTGTAATTATTTAATTGGTTTCTTTGTCCAGACTTATAAATAGGAAAAATTAAAGATCTCTTCAACACTTTTGGAAATACACCATCAGACAGACAATCTCAAAATCAGAAAATATTAAATATATGTGTGAGTGGAGGAACTAAAAAATCTTTGTAGGTTTTTAAGAAAGAGTTTGGTATATTATCCCATCCAGCAGAACAAAGATTTTTTAAGTCGAGTATTGTTCTTTCCACTTCTGCTTCATCGGTGCTATAAAGAGCAAAAGATGACAAACAAGTTCTAGGTATATTTTGTTCAATATGATCAAAACCGACACTGTTAACCGATTTTTGGGGACAAGAAGGATTTATTTATTTATTTATTTAGATACACCAACAGTGATTTGAAATATGACCTATGAATTATACAGAGTATTTTCTAAGATGATTTCAAACACTTAACTTAAGGTATATTCAGCATTAGCAGATGCCTCATTCTAGGTTAGTTACAAAAAAAGAAAAAATAACTAAAATATACAAACAATGAGTAAAATAAAAAAATAAGAACACAATTGAAATTAAGCTGTGGCTAAGAGAATACATTTAGATAATTATTGGTTTATTTATAACATTTATTACATGTATAATTTGTGAATTAAAGAATTATTAATAATTAAATTAAAAAAATTTTTTTTGGTTACGTTGCGTCGGATTCCAAACATACGAAGCAGCGTATTCTACACTACTGCGTATAAATGAGTTATATAGTTGCAATATTGTTGATGCCATTCTAAAATCATTGCAGCTACGCCTGACAAAACCAAAGTTTTTCCAGGCTCTTGTGGTGATGTGATCAATGTGAGCATGAAAACTTAGCCTAGAATCGAGCATGACACCCAAGTCCCGAATCACTGATACTTCATTGAGCTGTTTACCATCCAAGAAATACCTTGAATTAATAATGTTTTTTTTTCGAGTAAATTTTATGTTTTGGCATTTATCAGCATTTAAAATCATATGATTAGTGTCGCACCAGTGTCTAATAGAGTTGATGTCCTCTTGAATTAATGAGCTCTTTCGCACTAATTTTACTTTTATTCCTATAAGTAATTGTATTTATCGTATCCCATATATTTTTTGAATTTTTACCTGCTAATTGTATTTGTGTTTTCTCGTACATTCTTTTTGTTTTCTTTAAAATAACATTACAGAAATTACGGTATCTTTTATATATCAATTTAAGTATCTCATTATCTGGTGACAGTCGTAACTTCATATGTAACTTATCTCTATTTCGCATACATCGGATCAAGCCAGGTGTGATCCACGGTTTTATAATTTTATTTCGCTTAGGTAATTTGGAGACCAGAGTGTTCGCATTGATGCAATTTTGAATAGAAGTAATCAAATAAGTTAGACTGTAGTTAACATCGTTTGTAGAATAAATCGGTTGCAGATTTAATTTTGCCAAATCACTATAAACACCCTCTCTGTTAATTTTACTTATATTATTAAATGCATAGGTTCTATCCGGTTTAAGTTTCAAGGAAACTAAGACTGCAAAGTGATCTGTAACTGAAGATTTTATAACTAATGTTGTCGCAGGATTTTTTGTTTTTAAAATGACATGATCAAGGCAACTTTTATCATGACGAGTGGCCAGAGTGTGCGCAGGTAATAAACCGTGATATGAACATATGTTCAAGTAGTCATGGGTTCTCATATCCATAGAATCTTTACAAATATTTATATTGACGTCTCCCATAATGCAGATGTTTTTATAGTTTTTAAGGCTTGTTAGAATTGAATTTAGCGAAGACAAGAATATCTCAATATTTCTAAACGAAGGGGACCTATAAGTTGCAACAATAGCAGTTTCGGAATCAACTTTTATTACTAGACAACTACATTCTGGAAATTTTGGTTCCTCAATAGTGGTAATAAGATTATTATTTACAAAAACTAGAACGCCATCGTTCTGATTCATATTATTTTCAGTGGAGTGGAAATTGAATCCATCCAAGCATGGCAGAACGGGATTACATGATAGCCAACATTCAGTCAAAATTATAACATCACATTTTACTTTAAGTCTATTCAAAAGTACCAAAAAGTCATCAAAGTTACGAGATACGCTCCTTATATTTTGAGTTAGCACAGTGAGGTGCTGGGCAGAATTTGAAATAAAATTATAGCATTCATCAACATTACAAAAACTAGAATCAGATACGGAAACCGTATCTATTTCAGCAGCTATGTCATCCATGATCAAATATAAAGTTTAAAGTGTGGGCCATTTTTATAAACTGCGATGAAAGGTGCTTAGGGATCAAGATTATCGGAGAGAAAATAAGGTTTTCAAGAGCAATACCTACGGATGTGAAATGTGTGAAAAATATATATAGAATTTTGAAAATCGATGGTATTTTATGTGTTGTGTTGTTGATAATATTTTGTGTATAAAAATTGATTATCATTATTAACAGAAATGTAATAACCGGAGATTACATGTGTATTATAGAGTTTAGTGTTGTATTGTTTTGTCTGTAAAGTGTTGGAAGTGTATATTACCTTAATTATAAAAGACAATATTAAAAAATATGTAGGTATTATCAAAAGGATTAAACAAACTAAAACTATAAATAAATAAACCAAAAACAAAAACCAAAAAGACTAAACAAATTAATAGTATAAAGAAATCAAGAACATTTATAAAAAAATTATATTTTTCAGCATATAGTCACTTCAGATTAACTCGTAATTTAGCTAAAACGGCTTCATCATCAATAAGTATTCGCGGAGCTCCTTCCTTCTTGCGAATAAAAACTTTATTTAGAGCTGTCCAGCAGTATGCGTACTCAAATGTTTTTGCAAAATCGCGTGCTAAGAAAAATAAACATCCATTAAATAGTGGAGAAATACTGTTATTTTTTAGGTTTCTAATGTGATGTCGTAAATAATTACATTTAACGCGTGCGGGCCACAGGCAGTAATGAATAAATCAAATAGTGGGTCGATTTTAATAATTTTTTCAATAAATGACATAGGATATATATTTTATACAAGTGCGAAACCGGAGCAGGCCTCTAGTATATCTATAATTTTTAAAGAGAATGAGCACACAAGCAAGTCAGTGCATAGCCGGGTGCGCAACTCTCTCTCTCTATCTCTCTCTGTCCTTGCCTGTCTGTATCATATAACCTAATGAAATATAAATATACATATTTGATGTCGAATTATAAGCGGAGTTGAAGACAAATATGTGTGTACTTATGTACACGCGTTAGAAGTTATACTTCTTTGACGTAACAAGATAAATATTCTACGTTTGTAGAAAAATCGGCACTAACAATAGAAAAAGGTATTTAAGACATTGAAAGTTTTATTATAACGCAATATCTAGCTAAATAAAGTTTATTTAAATGTCAAAAAAAAAATTTGACTATAGCTAACTTCAGGGTGTCGGTTTTTTGACGGTGTGCGCGCGCATTGAAAAATTTACTCTCATCGTTTTTCACTAACGCGCCAAAAGAAGTATAACTTCAAAAACGTAAGGAATTTCGTTCATGACGGGGGCAACCGATTGCACAATTTTTTATTTAAATAGATTATAATACAATGTGTGTATGATTATACATCCGTTCTTACAGGATAATGTTTCATATCAGGAAACCAAAATACGGATTGGTATTTACAGATCGCGGGGTCAATTAGAGCCAACTGAAAGATAAAAAGAAACAAGTTTTTATTATCAGGATCAGTTCAAATTATTTTCATCATTTCCATTACACGACTGTTCCTACGTCACATCGAGGCGCACCAGCAACGAGCGGTCGAACCGGTTCCGCGACCACCACTCCCGCGCTGCGCCGTGCCCCGCCATCGGGACTCGCTCGCCGCCTCTCGTCGTACACAGACACACTCAGTTATCTTTACAATCAGCGATAATACAGTCCATTTTTAAATCGAAAAGTGTTTTATTTAGTCAAGACCACCAACAATAAGTTTGGAGCTTGTCATTCAACATATGGTCCTTCGAAGAAAGAAGATAGCCGTCTTATTGCTGTGCACTGAACCTGTGGACTTTGGACTGTCCGCCCATCGCCCGCTCGCGCCGAGCCGCTAAGGACACTTAGAGGACAGTCTACCACGAGGAGGAATATTTTTATCGAGTGAGTCCGTTCCATATTATCCTTTATTTCCCATCTTTTCTAGCTTCTTTCCCGAAATTTAGGATAGTGCTATTGTGGATCAGGCATATTGATCTCTGCATATTCTATTCTAGCTAGCATATTTTAATAGCTATAATATTTTAATAGCTATAATTTTTTTTCTTGCAAATTATAATAAACAATTATTATAATTTTGTAAATTTGTTTTTCTTTAAATATTGCATTAAATCATTGACATAGTAGTGCGCTTAGTCATCTTGTTTACTTTGTGCGTATAGCCATAAAATAATAAAATTGCATTCATATTTTTTATTGCCCGTCATTAAACTCTTTTGTGTCGAACGACCGGTTTGCGATAAGCCTTTTGTTCTTGCTTCTATTCATTGCAACTTTGAACAGCTGTTTTGTACAGTTATAATTTGCTTTACGCATATTAATAATTTTGCTTATTTCTATCGCTTTTCTTGCACTTTAATCTCAGTCATCTTCATTTTAATATGTCTGACGCAAAAATTAAAGATCTTGTGAGGAAGCGTGGCAGCTTTAAGGCTAAGTTAACATCATTTAGCAATTTCCTTAGATTTTTACCGAGCCTTGATCTAGATAGCTTTCAATCAGCTGAACTTCAATGTCGCTTGGATCAAATGCATATTTTATATAAGGATTTCGACGTATTACAGACTGAGTTGGAACTGTTGTCGGACGATGCAGACGGCATGTACGCTGAGCGGGAACAATTCGAGATGCAATACTATGCGCAGGTCGGCCGCGCTAGGGCTATGCTTGCTCCCGCGCGTGCTTCTTCACCAGCGCTCGCTTCCGCGATGTCAGACAGCAGTGATCATCACGGACCTGGCTGCAAACATGACTTCGTTCGACTGCCGAAAATAGACTTGCCCCATTTCAACGGCGACTATCAGCACTGGCTTGAGTTCCGAGATACGTATATTTCCTTAATTCATGATAACAATAGTATACAATCCATTAATAAGTTTCATTGTTTGCGTGCCGCCTTAACTGCAGCGCATCTTTAGTTATCAAAAGTATAGATTTCAAGGCCGACAACTATGCCATAGCATGGCAATTATTGTTGGATAGGTACAACAATGAAAGGTTGCTCGTCAACAATCACGTCCAAGCTTTATTTAACTTCATACCCATACAAAAAGAATCGTGCCATTCGTTACGAAGCATGATAGACATCATCAATAAAAATTTAAGAGCACTTGAAGCTCTCGGACAGCCCACACAGCATTAGGACACGTTAATTATTTACATTATGTCGAAAAAATTAGATTCTGTCACCTACCGTGAGTGGGAAGAACATAAAAATAGTTTAGATAATTTTCCAAATTTAAAAAATTTCACCAAATTTTTATCTAACAGAGCTGATTTGCTAGAAACCTTATATGATAATAAAAATAGCCTATATGATAATAAAAACCTAAAATCTAATTACATTCATCACAAACAAACAATTAACACTAAACAAACTTATGAAACTAACAAAAATACGAATTATTTAACAACTACAAATACTAAATCAGAAAAATTTACATCATATCCCATGTGTTCTCAAAATCACTTCCTATTTAGTTGTCAATCCTATAGAGATCTCGATGTTGATTCGAGAATCAAAAAAGCTTCTGAAAGCAATATTTGTATGAATTGCCTTCGTCCTGGTCATACTGACAAACGCTGCAAACTCTCACATTGCAAGTATTGCAAATTGAAACACAACACCCTCTTACATAGGGAATCTCAAACAGATCTTAAATCAAGAGACAATATCACATTGTCTACTAATATTGTTACCAACACAGAAGCAAAAAATAATCAGGCTCTTGTAATATTATCCACAGCTATGGCAAAGGTGACCGATGTCAATGGGAGGCTTCATCCTGCCAGACTTCTACTCGACAATGGCAGTACCTCCAATTTCATCACCCAGGACCTCTGTGGAAAGCTCGGTCTGGTAAAGAAAAGCACTATTTCAACCATCTCAGGCATTAACGGTCAAGTTTCTAGTACCTCTGAAAAGAGGCGAAGGCTGCTTACATCAGCACGTCCACTCTGTGGTGGTCAGGTCCTGATTTTATCAATCAGATTGAGATCCAATTTCCTAAAGTCCCTAATCAATCTCTTTCATTATCAGACAGATCTTTTCATTTGAGAAGTGATGAGAACAATGATAAAAATTTGATTTTAAACTTGATACATAAATTTTCGTCACTTTCGAAATTAGTTCGAGTCATAGCATATTTAAAAAGATTTATACATAATTGTAGGAACCCTAAAAATAAAATAATAACTTATTTAACTTTTTCAGATTTAGAAACATCAAAATTATTAATATTACAGATTTCTCAGCAGGAAATGTTCCCTGAGGAATATAAAGTTCTTATAAATAATCAGGCCTTATCTAAGAAAAATAGAATAATTAATCTTTCACCTTTTATTTGTTCACAAAACCTAATACGAGTAGGTGGACGTCTTAAAAATTCAAATTATAGCTATGATGTCAAGCATCCTATTTTATTATGTAGCAAGCATCGTGTTACAAAATTATTATTCGACAAAGAGCACAAAGGACTTTCTCATGCAGGGCCTCAATTACTCATATTAGACAAAATTATTGGCCTCTAGCAGGTAAAAACCTCGCAATTGAGTAGTGC
This sequence comes from Hestina assimilis, assembly GCA_023373885.1. Lineage (NCBI taxonomy): Eukaryota > Metazoa > Arthropoda > Insecta > Lepidoptera > Nymphalidae > Hestina > Hestina assimilis. The sequence continues at coordinate 10,331,706 of CM041750.1, forward strand.
GTAACTGTATTAGGTGTACTCGCTTCAAAGCGCAGCCTATCCAGGTCATAATGGGAAACCTACCTAGCGATAAGACGAATCTAGAGTTCCCTTTCTTGAATACAGGTCTTGATTACGCCGGGCCAGTACTGATAGCCGACCGTAAAGGTAGAAGTTGCCGGTTAATAAAATCTTATATATGTGTTTTTGTATGTCTTGCAGTCAGAGCTGTCCATCTCGAGCTGGTCTCTGACCTCACAAAAGAAGCGTTCCTTGCAGCCTTCAGCAGATTTATTAGTCGTCGTGGTAAACCTCAGCGGGTTTACTCCGACAACGGTACCACATTCGTCGGAGCATTCAATGAGCTTTCACGTTTCCTCCAAGATTCCTCTGACATCATAGAATCAGACATCGCAAACCAGGGCATAGAATTTAAATTCATACCTGCCTATACCCCACATTTTGGTGGCCTTTGGGAGGCAGCGGTAAAGCAGACTAAGCATTTACTACGTAGAATCATGGGCTTAACCCATCTAACGTATGAAGAGCTCTCAACGTGTCTGGTTCAAATAGAGGCTATCTTAAATTCTAGGCCATTGACACCTTTTTCCACAGATCCTTCAGATTTATCTTATCTTTCCCCTTCTCATTTTCTTATTGGACGGACTCTCACTTCGTTTCCTCGTCCTCAAATCACTGACAATAATATCCAACGGCTGCAGCGCTTCGATCGTGTTGAGAAGTTGCGGCAACACTTCTGGCAACGTTATTCTCATGAATATATATCTCTGCTTCAGCAGCGGACTAAGTGGCAGACTCCTAGGCAGGACCTAAAGGCAGGCTCTATGGTCTTAGTAAAGGACCCCAATCTGCCTCCTCTTCTGTGGCTGCTTGGAAGAGTTACAGCTGTCAAGGCTGGATCTGACAGACGAGGCAGAGTTGCAGACATCCTCACGAAGAAGGGAACTATCACGCGAGCCTACAATAACATCTGCCCTCTTCCAGTGTCATCATCTTTTTGAAGTCCTCTTCACTTCAACCCGGGGAATATGTTCCTACGTCACATCGAGGCGCACCAGCAACGAGCGGTCGAACCGGTTCCGCGACCACCACTCCCGCGCTGCGCCGTGCCCCGCCATCGGGACTCGCTCGCCGCCTCTCGTCGTGCACAGACACACTCAGTTATCTTTACAATCAGCGATAATACAGTCCATTTTATATCGAAAAGTGTTTTATTTAGTCAAGACCACCAACAATAAGTTTGGAGCTTGTCATTCAACACGACCGATTATTGTAAAATTTGTTATTTTTCCTCGCAAAGTGTTCTAAAAATTTATATGACGTAATGTATTTTTAGGGAATGTATTATATACAAAGTTTATATAGGTAAATGAAAAGTTAAACTTTAAAGACGCTAAACAAAGCTGACTTCCCAAGTGCTAATAAATATTGCTAACGCAGTTGCCTTTCTGTATTAGCCGCCTTCACGTTTTGACTTTACTACCACTTACCTACCATCATGTGGAGTGGAGTAATTAATTTGCCCTCCTTCTCAAATAAAAAAAATATATATTAACTTTCTATTATTTTCAAGAACACAACATATTATAGTTCCTTAAATGTAACTCGAACCAAAATGACCGCTTCTGCGCAGGTACAATAATGGACAAAATGTTAGACAAAAATATTGGTTTCGTCTTATTTAAATCGATTCTTTATAAAGTGGGAAAACGGTATTAAGTATATAATATAGTTATTATTTCTTCTAAATTCAATTAATTATTTATTTATTATCGTTATTAAATACTTAAATAGAATAAAACAAATAAATAGTATAGAAAAAAGGTACCTACCTATATATTAAAAAAAAATTTAAGGTACATTATTAATTGACGACGTTGTGGCGCAGCGGTAGCGAACCTGCCTTAAACGCCACAGGTCGCGGGTTCGATTCCCGCTCGGAGCATAATATGTTTGTATTGACCATGCAAGTATATTTTCCGGTCTGGGTGTATTTGTCCTTGTCATTGTGAATGTTTCCGGACCCCCGACACAGGATATTACTATCCTAATGGGGGCCGTTGAGTGTGCAGTGTTTATTTATTTTATTTATTTTTTATAGTGAGACAGGCTTCTTCGTATCTTCCGCAGTACTATTCAGAGAATAAGTTATATTATTTTAAAAAATAACTATAAACGTCATATACCATCCTTCTCTCCCGTCTCCTTAAAGTTGATTGTGGTCGAGGCATTATCTTGAAATAAATGTTAACACATTTGACAAAACTAATAATTTATATTTTAATTTAATTTTTAATAATTTATTATTAAAGAACTAAAACAATCGTGAGCGAGTGTACTAAACGCGGCCCCCTTTATACAGCATACGGTTGAGACCCAAAAACTTGTTACTGCGCATGGTTCAGCTACATTTAACAGACTATACCTGTTTTTTTTTCAATTGATTAAATCGTGGTGCGGGTAATAGAATACACCAATTTACTAAACTTCGCATAGATAGAGCCAACAGTCGAGTAAAATGACTGTGACATACGGACAGACGGACAGACGGACAGACGGCGTTTAAGGCGTCGGGATGTGACGACCCCATCGCCCGCTGTTGGGATAACCTCTGTCACAACAGAGATTATTCCACCAGTGCAATCAGTCACACTGGTGGTAGGTCTTTTTGTTGCAAGAGGCCAGCTAGGTAGGTACCACCGCAGTGTCCAATATTCTGTCGCCAAATAGTAGTGCTTAGGCACTACTGTGTTCAGTTTGAAGGGCATTGTACTATAGAGATACTAGCAAGGGCTAGTCAAATTACTGGGCGAACGAGATTTAAGAACTTTTATATCTCGAGGTTGGCAACGCGTGAGTGGCACCTACTAATGGTGCTGCAAGCGCTCATAGGCTGCGGCAGCCACTTACCATCAGGTGGGCCGTATGCTTGTTTGCCAACTTCTAAAAAAAAAAAAAAAACAGACGGACAGACGGACAGACTCTCTAGAAAAGCGTGTTTTTGTAATTTTTTTATGTATTATTTATTTTTCATTCAACTTTAGTAATTATAAGATAGTATATTATCGCAGAAATCTTGAATGTGCTTCTTTAAGTTGATATAAATTTTGAATTTATTAACCGATTTAAATAAAACTAACACTAAATATTAAGTGAAGCTTACTACAATGCTTATTGAATGTAGCATCCAAAGCGATTAAGCATTTCTGAGATTAACGAGCACAAGCCCTGAGACAAAAAGACAAAAAAATTTAAACATAATTGTTTTGGGTTTTATTGCGTTGGTAAAGGCCCCCGATATCAGATTTTCAAATATATTCCATACACAGACAACAATCGGTTATAGTTGTAGTATTAATTTATTTAGTTTTATTACTAGGAAATTCCTATGATATAATTCTTCTTCCTAGCTTACAGTGCCTTCAAACCAAAACAAAGTCACTTCTGCTTTATGGAAGAATATATGAATTTTGCGATGGTATCTACCTAGCCGGCCTCTCGCAACACAATACCTGTGGTAGGTCTCATTAAAATTATTTGATATGTATTAAAAACAATATAAAAGGACATACCATTTATCTTCATAGCAATAAACAGTGCAGTAGTCTTATAATGTGATGAGCTAATACTACTGATATCGTTATAAGAATTATTAAACTATACCACCACCACCACATGCGCTGTTTGATAAATATAAAATGATTCCTCTTTTTTAGGGTTCCGTAGCTCAAAAGCTAAAAAATGGAACCCTTATAAGATAGACTTTCTCCGGAACGGGTGACCCTAGCAAGTTGAAATTTATACCAAATACTGAGGTATATAGTCTCTATAAGGAGTATAAAAATCAAGATCCTGAATCAACACGAGAAAAGGAAAACATTTCAATATGTACCAAAGTAGTTTTCAGTCGACGTCGCCACCTCCGCCGCTGGGATCTAGCAGAATCGGCCTTCTCTCGGTAATTAATAAATTGTCAATTCTAGGTCAACCGGAAATACCCTATAGGTGTTGGGTTACTAGCTAGCTTAATTTGCACCAACCTCGAATAAGTTAAATAAATAAAATCATGCTATTGTGTAAAAGAAAATGTTTATTATAGCTACGGAACCAATAGTGCGCGAGTCCGACTCGTATTTGCCGGATTTTATTTCTCGTCTCTAGTCGTCTAAAGTATTTGAATGTTGGCTGGCATTCCTTAATTGTATATTAGATAAAGACTATCAAATATGATAGATATGATATATATGATAGATATGATATTATATGATATGATATAACCAAAAAATGTACGTTGCTTACCATCGGGTGAACCGTAATAATTGTGCTTGTTTGCCAATCATCATGAAATAAAAAAAAGCTTTTCATGGGCGGCGGTAATCGCTTAAAATTAGGCGAGGCTCTTGCCCAATTGCCTAACAACATATGATTTTTTGTGTAGGTCATTAAAGTCAATACTTTTGCGCTTGGGTTTTTCTTAATAAAGGCTATCGTCACGGATATTTTGTTTCATTATCACACCTTAATGGGTGTGTATATTGTAGTGTTCCCGATAAAAAATGTTCTTGACTTCGAAAAGATGAGGTTATCAACTCAAGTGATTTCGTTTTTATATCCCACTAGCGGCCCGCTCCGGCTTCGCACGGGTATAAAATATATAGCCTATGTCATTCACTGAAAAAATCATTAAAATCGATCCAGTAGTTTTGATTTCTTCATTACTGCCCGTGGCCCGCACGCGTTAAATGTAATTATTTACGACATCACATTAGAAACCTCAAAAATAACAGTTTTTTTCTCTACTATTTAATGGGTGTTATTATACATATAAACTTTCCTCTTCAATCACTATATCTATTAAAAAAACCGCATCAAAATCCGTTGCATAGTTTTAAAGATTCAAGCACACATAGGGACAGAGAAAGCGACTTTGTTTTATACTATGTAGTGATGAAGCATTTTTAAACTTATTTCAACTGGCTTCAAAAAATGCGGAGGTTGTCAATTCGTTGTATCATTTTTGGTTTGGAAGGTTACATAGTGCTCTAGGGATTTTTTTTTTTGGTTTGGAAGGTTACATAGTGCTCTGGTATGAAAAAGTAAGATTTCAAATAAGTCTTAACTTAAATCTCTCAAATTCCCGTCTGATAAACAAATACCTAATATGGAATATGAATGACTTTACCGGCGTCGGGACGTGACGAACCCATCGCCCGCTGTTGGGATAATCTCTGTCACTGCAGAGATTATTCCACCAGTGCAATCAGTCACACTGGTGGCAGGTCTTTTGTTCCAAGAGGTAGGTACCATTGTAGTGTCAAATATTCTACCGCCAAATAGTAGTGCAAATAAACCGGTTTGAAGGGCATTGTAGGCTAGTGAAATGACTGAGCAGAGGAGATTTAAGAGCTTATATCTCGAGATTGACAACGCGTGAGTGGCACCTAGTAATGGTGCTGCAAGCGCTCATAGGCCATTTGCCAACTTATAACATTAAAAAAAGAGAAATTACAAAAAAAGTTTACTTAGACCTGAATTACATACTCATGTATCAGCATCGATCCGCATCCGCTCTATAGAAAATAGCTATTTTGTATGAAGATGGGTACGCATCAATTTTCATTTCAGCACCGATTCGGATCTCGCGTTTTTTCACAACCTTTGAAGTGTGTTGGGGAATGCGTAGGCATGCTAATCAAACCTAAAGCATGCTTACGGATGCTTAAGCATACGATGCTCATAAGTGTGTCCAAAACCATATTGATAAATGTAATTTAGACCACACATTCCTATTTTATTAAGCGGATGATGTATTATATTATGTTTGTCTTATTGCAAGATTTTTATAATACTCATCTCCTTTCAATATAACCAGAATATCGTTCGATTACTTTGTCGTACAAAATTTCTTGAGGACGGATCGACGGGCTGAACTAGTGTAGATTATAATGCAGGTCTTGCTTGTTTTGCACAACGTTTCGCGCGCGTGATAAGATAGCCCCTATTACCGATATCTGAGTTTTTCAACGAATTTAATGGCACATGGGTTCAAAATGAAGCTGATATAAAAAAAATAACAATTATATTATGAATATATGAGGACTATACAATTAAAACTTTAATAACAAACTTTAATTATTTACTTCTCACATTTACAGCCCTAATTTTATTTAAAATCTAAAGTTGTGCCCCGAAAAAAAAAATTGGGACCCGATAGCAGCGTCCCTTACTGAGTCTAATTATAAACAGAAGTGAAGTCGGATTTCAACGATTCGTCCTTTATGCGGTAACATGATAATTGACTGCATGACAAAATATTTAAGTAACCATCGCGGTACCATCAATGTGATGCTACTGTAAAGACAAACACCTTTTTAATTGAAACACCTTCTTCAGCAACAATATAATTATTAACTGTTACACTCACAAAATATGTATACAACAAATACAACGTTCTTGTTTCTACGTCCGATGAGAACTAACTAGAACTAGGCAGTCCACTCTTACATCATGTTTGAATCAAATCAGCAACATTATTAATATCAAATCACTTTCTTATTAATAAATTATTTTAGTCAAATTACTTTTTTTTTTTTTATGTTAGAAGTTGGCAAACAAGCATACGGCAAGTTGGCAAGCAAGCTGATGGTAAGTGGTTGCCGTAGCCTATGAGCGCTTGCAGCACCATGAGTAGTTGCCACTCACGCGTTGTCAACCTCGAGATATTAGTTCTTAAATTTTGTTCGTCCAGTAATTTCACTAGCGTACAATGTCTTTCAAACCGGAACACAGTAGTGCCTAAGCACTACTATTTGGCGGCAGAATATTGGACAATGCGGTGGTACCTACCTAGCCGGCCTCTTGCAACAAAAGACCTACCACCAGTGTTGCACTGGTGGAATAATCTCTGTTGTGACAGAGGTTATCCCAACAGCGGGCGATGGGGTCGTCACATCCCGACGCCTTTATATATATTAATACATACTTATAATCATTATTCAACTATAAAATCTTAATAACATCATATTAATATTTGAAAATCATGACACCATCAATGATAGCTTTTCAAATATTGTCCTTCTAATCTATTAAATAGGTTCTATAGCTCTAGTCACACGACACTTTGCCATGCTCCATAGCATAATATTTATGGTATTACGAATCACAAATCACAAACCCTTATTTGACGACGTTGTCACACAGCCTCCTGCTTGGAGCATATAGTATTACCCATACAGGCATGTTTTCCGGTCTGGGTGTGTTTGTCCTTATCATTATAAATGTTTCCGGACTATATTCCGGAATATAACTATCCTAATGGGGGCCGTTGAGGGTGTATCGTTTATTTATTATTATTATTTATTCTTCGGCGATCTTCTCGATATAAGTTACTTCAATTTATCAAACATGATCCTAGTCAAATTAAAGCATAAGAAAGTTCTACATAAGAGTATAATCGTAGTAATTAAGGTATTAATAGTGACTATTTTATAAATCATTAACTCTTGCACTGGATTTTTTCGCGTCAATGACTATTTTTAATCAGCCAATAGAGACATAATTGGTTTCCAAAGCAAATTTTCACTTCAAATTTTATTCCTTTCAAGTTTTGTTTTCGCGACAAAAAGTATATAAAAAATTATTATTAGTAAAAAAATATTTTAATTAGTTTATTGCGTAAAGTTGAGCCTTGATTGATGTCCCTTGAGGTGTACTCTTCATTTACCTAACTTAGTTTGTTCATTATTAGATAAAATATATTCTCTATATATATATTAGTTAATTTTATATATATTTATTTTATATTTTTGTATTTCGTGCAATCTTTCTTTTATCTCGTTCGCTGCTTTAACCTTGCGATCTGTAAATACCAATGGCTATCAGGTTGAACACAATATTATTATTTTGTAACCGTATTTTATCACCGTAACTTTGTTGTCGATTAAACATGATTTAAAAAAAAAAACAACATTAGCATTGCTTTTTCAAGGTATAACTAATATTCATATTGCTTCTACCGTTGAGGTATTGAGGCTTCGAGGGTTGGCAACGTGCATGTGATACTTTAAGTATCGCTAACGTTCATAGATTTAGGTGACTACTAATCATCAGGCGGACCGTACGCTTGTTTGCCAACCGTCATGAAATAATAAAAACATTGCTTGCATTGCAACTATGGGAATTTAATTATGACAATAAACATTATATGAAATAAATAATGAAAAATAAACAAGTCGGGTGTTATCTACTCGTAGTTATATTAATAACAACCTCACCTTTATTCTTTATCAATTCACAGTATATAAGGATGAGGTTTCAGTCAGTAGATACATTACGTCTAAAGCATTCAGACAATCATCAAATATGGTTTCGAGCTCCCGCAAGTCTCTTGTGTTCGTGCTGGCGCTGATGACGCTCTTGAGTGTTATATCGCAGCAGCAGGTGCAGGCGGATTTTGTCATCGGCAGCTGTAATCCGGACAACCCCAACTACGTCGGAAAATGCGATGACGCGTGTAAGAGGCTCGGCTACGTCGGTGGACACTGCGCCTCCAGTCTCGAGATCTGTTTTTGTATAGAGAAATAATGCAGCATGCGTTTTTGTGTACTTCAAAAGTCAATATAATGTAAAACGGAAATAATAATATATATATGTACATTATAAAATAAAAATTATTTTATTTATTTATATGCGTTTTCTTTATATTATATTTTATTCAATTATTTAAGAATTAAATAAACGCTCACGTTTCTATTAATTAATACAAAATATTTTAACTTTAATTTCAATAAAATAATGCAGACATATAAATACTTATAGTGTCATTTCACAATTACATAGTGAAATGAATTGAGGTTATTATGGGCTTGGTGTCGTTGGTTTTTAGTTTCTTGTAAACACGCAACATCACCTAATTTTTAAGTATTAAATCTATGTTTATGATTCATTTCTGCGGTGAAGGAAAAACAACTCGAGTAGACCTGCTTATCTTAGAACTCCTGTGCAACGTAATAGCTGCAAAGGAATCAGCGCCTACTCCTGAGCAGGAGACGAGAATTTTGCCCAGCTTTGGCATATTAATAGTCTTTCACCATGCTGTACTATGTATATTGCTACAAAAGCAAGGAGGTTCTCGAAATTATCTATTACTATCAAAATTTATTACTAAAATAAAAGTTTTGTATGCATAGTTATTAAAATACAATTTACTTAAATATAGCTAATAAATTTTTTGCTTTATCCAAAATCTAAGCTAACTAACAACTTTATAGTGAAGTTACAAGAAAGGAAAAAAAGTGTCACACAATTGTTTGCCAATTGTAGCTGCAAATGTATTGATCTAAATAGCCATGGTTCTCCTCAAGATTTTACGACTACGACTTTGCCACTTTTTATCTTTCAATAATATGTTTATATTTTCATGTTTATTCCTAAATAAATATTTTGATTCATAAAACGAGTATTTCCAAGTTACTTGTATTCAAAAATATAATAAGTTTGAAGATACGGCACATGTTTAAAAATACACCAAATTTAATGAAATTATTGAAACTTTGATCTTCGGTAGAGGGCTAAAAATATGTCCAAAAATTATACAAAAATATATTTATGCATAATTTAACCAAATGCAACTAAATGCAGGTATTCCAAATTGATTTAATTACTTTTTTTTCTCCATACATTGACGCTCCACACTAGTGCGGATAGCCGACAAAGAGGCAAACATTTGCAAAAATTATAAATATATTATATTTCATCACTTGTTTTTAGTCCCGAGCAACATTTTTTTTATAAGAATCTGAAATTTACACACACTTAAAATTTATATTTTTCTTACATTAATTAAATTAGATGACTAAGAATCGAACAATACTTTTATATTAATATATTGTGCTTGTTCCCACATTTTACTAACAAAATTTGTGAACATAATTATACAATACATTGAATAGAATTAAATATAATAGTTTTGCGCTTTAGAAATTTAATTATTTTAATCAAACTTCAATCACCGATATCTCGAAAACTAAGCAATATATCAAAAAAAAAATCTTTCTTTTCGTCTTATTTTGCCGAGTTCTATAAGGAATCATCATCAGATTCTGGCGCTATACGAACTGTGATATTCCGCTTTGAATATCTTTGCTTCTGCGGAACCCACATCAAAATAATGTACCCTATGTCACTCTCACAACTGAGACGAATCTGATGATACCCCATATGTCGAAAACCGTTCAAGGTTTTGTGTAGAGCGTCACAAAGAAATAGACACACATACATAAATACGCATGAAAAACATTACTCTCAGGAGTCGGCTAAAAGGCGTAGGCCCCGTAGCACACAAAAACGAAATAAGTCAAATTGGTAGCACTTGATGTCGGTTTAAAATAAACAAGGTGCTGATAGTATATATGGTTATCGGCAACACTCAGACGGAAATACCAACATAATATGTGTTACAAAGAAATTACGAGAAAAGGCCAAACTGGATACCCTTTACATGGGTGATAGCCTTTACTTTAGAAAACCCAATCATACATAATTACATTTTGACTTCATCGACCTCATAGCACTGGAAATTACGATATATTTAAAAGTCCAATTTATAATATACCAATTATAATTATAAACTAGCTTCTTCCCGAGGTTTTCCGCGTGAATAACGATTTTTATACAAACTTGGAACTCCCATTTCACAACTTCAGGAATGGAATTTTAGAAAAATCAAAGGTCAAAAAATATTCTTACTTTTCGTTTTATTTTGTCGAGTTCTATAAGGAACCATCATAAGATTTTGGCGCTATACGAATTGTAATATTCCGGTTTAAATATCTTTGCTTCTGCGAAATGTATGGAGAAAAAAAGTCGTTGAATCCATTTTGAATACCTGTGTTGTCGAAACGCCATCAGTAACTAAGAAAAGAAACAAAAACGTTTGCTTTTTCAGCTTTAAAAATGACGGACTACCGCATAAACTTTCAGAAAACCTTACGTATACTTTTTGCTTTATCTTTTTTTGCCTTTAAACAAAGTATCATACTTCTAGTTATAAAATGACGGATTTCCAAACAAACTTTCCGCCCTTGTGTGACCCCTTCATGTGTGGAATTTTAGGAAATGTTAAAATACGCGTTTTTGTCTTCAATTGTAACTCCAATAGATTATATTAGGTCTGTTCACACTATATTTCATTCAAATAACGCATCAACAACAAATTTTACTGAGTTGTAAAATTTCACAGAACTTTCCGTTTTGATTCTTACATTGCAGTTTTTAAAATTGTCTTTTTTCTCTAAAAACTCGATTATAACTATTCCAATTTAATATACACTAATTTATTTTGGAATCGTTATACTCGAATATCAGAAACGGTGGCCCTTTGTGATGTTGTTCAGGTCTGTCGTATAGGCCTCTGATATGACTTATCGACGCGCTCTCCGAAGTACGGAAAGTTGAAATACCACTATGTGATCACCCATCTAGTGACTGACCGCGCCTAAAGTTGCTTTACCCACCGATCGTTTACCGATCACTGAGCGCACCCGGGTACGAGCGTTTGTAACCTTAGATGTCTAAATTGACCGTATTATAAGAATAATTTGAATGATCTTATTCCATACTTCGGAATTCGATGCACATTATATTTGTTGGGTGTGGAAATAAAATAATAAATAAATAAAAGCTACACCCTCGACGGCCCCATTAGGATATCCTGTGCCAGGGGTTCGGAAACATACAGAATGACAAGGACAAATACACCCAGACCGGAAAACATGCCTGTATGGTCTATACAAACATCTGCTCCGAGCGGGTATCGAACCCGCAACCTGTGCTCATGTGTCATCATGTCTTCTTCTTCTTTGGTTTCATCATAATCTGCCTCCCGGTAGATTCTAGGGTCATAAATAATAATCTTGGCAAAAGTCCTTAATTTGATAAAGTCAATAAAAATCTTTATAAAGAAAAAAAAAACATTACCCAAAAATATAAACTTTTGATCACGTATCTACACCTACATTCGCCAAAACGAAAACATTGAGGTCAAATGACCACCGCGGTGTATAATAACATAGATACTACTTTTTTGTAAACATGCGTTTAAATTGCATCACAAAAATATCAAAAAAGATAAATAAAGATTTATTTTAAACAAACAACAAAAACCACGTCAATGCAGTCGATTTGAGAATATATACATCTAAAGCTGTAATTGCCTACTGTGATCTTTTTAGTGTTAATTTTGAGAATGCATTTTTTTTAATGTTACAAGTTGACAAACAAGCATACGGCCCACCGGATGATAAGTGCGGGCCGTAGCCCATGAGCGCTTGCAGCACCATTAGTAGGTGCCACTCACGCGTTACCAACCTCGAGATATTGGTTCTTAAATCTCTTCTGCCCAGTAATTTCACTAGCTTACAGTACCCTTCAAACCGGAACACAGTAATGACTGAGCATTACTATTTGGCGGTAGAATATTTGACACTGCGGTGGTACCTACCTAACCGGCCTCATGCAACAAAAGACCTACCACCAGTGTGACTGATTGCACTGGTGGAATAATCTCTGCTATGGTAGGGGTTATGCCAACAGCGGGCGATGGGGTCGTCACATCCTGACGCCAGTAAATTTTCCTATGAAACGACATAGAGGTAATTTAGAACTGAAATTAATGTTTGTTATAAATAAATTATAACTTCTGGCTTACCATGAACTTTTAGTAAAAATTCTATTTCGATCCAGTTCAATCCTGAGTAAATCGATTCAGATTTGATATGAGCATGACATATAATTATATATGTCATGGTAAGAAATAGCGATGTATCTCAGTTTAGGTCGTCATTTGAATCGCAATAAGAGCTTATGGTAAGCCCCAATTATAATGATTATTTTATAAAAGGTATAAAAGGTAAAGGTGTGGTAGGTCTTTTATTGCAAGAGACTGGCTAGGTAGGCACTACCGCAGTGCCAAATATTCTGCCGCCAAATAGTAGTGATTAGGCATTACTGTGTTCCGGTTTGAAGGGCACTGTGTGCTAGTGAAATTACTGGGCAGAGGAGATTTTAGAACCAATAACTCGAGGATGAATATTAAAAATTATTAAATAATAAATAAATAAACGCAACACACTCAACGGCCCCCATTAGGATAGTAATATCCTGTGTCGGGGATCCAGAAACATTCACAATGACAAGGACAAATACACCCAGACCGGAAAATATGCTTGCATGGTCAATACAAACATATTATGCTCCGAGCTGGAATCGAACCCGCGACCTGTGGCGTTTAAGGCAGGTTCGCTACCCTTTTAAAACTGATTATAATATAATGGAAATAAACCATTTATATACAAAGCTATGTGCAATTAATGTTTTCTGATTCCACATACACTTACACAGGTAACATGTAAAACTTTACAAACAAACTTCTTTAAGAAACCATAAGTTCTCCTCTAGCATTGTTAATTTCATGTAAAATGTATCATTCTGTCTAAGCGACCTTATTTTCAATATAAATCGTATATCTTTTATATAATTTCGCATAAATCGCATTTCGAATAACGGACAGAAATAATAAAGAAAATAAGAAAGTCTAGGCACGTGGTTCCATTATATGAATAATAACATAAACTAGTTTTGAAATAACACTTTAAAACGAGTAAATATATACTGGGGATTGAAGTTATTTTAATAAATTTCAAAATTAAAATTTCTGTAAAGTTGTAAACAAAGTAAATGAAATATAAAGGACACACTTAAAAAGAAACAATATAATATCTAATAAGTATATTTATTAATTTTTGATATACATATTATTATTATTTTTTGGGCTATACATTAAATTTATTAATGATAAAATAGCCTTCCACATTGGCCACGTTAGACCTTTGCTCGAGTTGCTGTTACGCAGTAGCAGCTCGTGTCCGCGCCAGACTTGCAGTGTCCACTGGCGAAACCTCTTCTCTTACACTCGCCATTGCAGTCGGGGATGTATTGTGCGTGACTCAACTTGCAGCTGCCGATGACCACTTCCTCCGCCTGCACTTGCTGCTGCGATATAACACTCAAGAGTGTCATCAGCGCCAGCGCGAACATCAGGGTCTTGTAGGAGCTCGAAGCCATAGTTAATAATCGATTGAATGTTTTAGATGTACTGTAATTATTCACTGTAGCCTCTTCATTATATAGTGTAAATTCACAACTCTGACGACGAATAAAGGTGGGGTGTTATTTACATAATTGTGTATCGGTTGTGTAAATACGAGTAGATAACATCCGACCTGTGTTTTTAGGGTTCCGTAGCCAAATGGCAAAAACGGAACCCTTCTTTCTTTTCTACCGCTGCTATTGAGGCTTAAGATTTTTTTTTTAAATATTATAGTACCCTTATAGTTTTGTCATATCCGTCTGTCTGTCCGTCCGTTTGTCCGTCCGTCCGTATGTCACAGTCATTTTACTCGGAGACTAATAGAGCTATCTATATGAAATTTAGTGAACATATGTATTCTATGAACCGCTATACGATTTTGTAATGAAATCTTAAAATATATAAAATTTTAGGAGAGCAATCCATACATACATGTAACTGAGGGTTGAAAAAAAAACGTCAATCTATGGTGACGTGTGGGATATCTTTGGATAGGTCTTTCATAATGATAAGGAGGTTTGATTACGACTTTTTCAATACGTCACTAGTTGTTGAGATATTAGCTCCTAAGTTCACAAAAATTGTGTCCCCCCTCTAACTTTTGAACTATGGTATTTAAAATTTTGGAAAAATTTAAGCTTGTAGAACACCATATGAACTTTCATCCACATTTGGTTTGAAGAAGATAAGTCAATAAACTTTAGAGATATGTCAGTTATTTTCATAACTTTGTTTTTCATATTACTTTGAATAATTACTATAAATTTACCATTTTATTTTGCGGTCAATTTTAATTCGTGATTAAATTTAAAGTCCTTAAGATCCTTTATCATCAAGCGTATGATAGTGTGAGGATATTTACTCTATCAAATATTTTTGATAGAGTAAATATCCTCACACTATCATACGTAGATTTTTTTGCAACCCTCAGTTACATGTATGGGCTGCTATTCTTAAATTGTGTATCGGTTCATAGAATATTCATAACCTATTCTCTATTTTTTATGCGATTAAGTTGCAAACCACGCATACGGCGTGAAGGTAAGCGGTACTTGTAGCGTATGAGTATTTTCAACACCATTCATTTGTAGGTGTCGGTGTGGTACCTACCTAACCGGCCTCTTGCAACAAAAGACTTACCACCAGTGTGACTGATTGCACTGGTGGAATAATCTCTGCTATGATAGAGGTTATCCCAACAGCGGGCGATGGGGTCGTCACATCCCGACGCCGGTAAATTTTCCTATGAAACGACATAGACGTAATTTAGAACTGAAATTAATATTTGTTATAAAAAAATTATAATTTCTAGCTTACCATGAACTTTTAGTAAAAATTCTATTTCGATCCAGTTCAATCCAGAGTAAATCGATTCAGATTTGATATGAGCATGACATATAATTATATATGTCATGGTAAGAAATAGCGATGTATCTCAGTTTAGGTCGTCATTTGAATCGCAATAAGAGCTTATGGTAAGCCCCAATTATAATGATTATTTTATAAAAGGTATAAAAGGTAAAGGTGTGGTAGGTCTTTTATTGCAAGAGGTTGGCTAGGTAGGCACTACCGCAGTGCCAAATATTCTGCCGCCAAATAGTAGTGATTAGGCATTACTGTGTTCCGGTTTGAAGGGCACTGTGTGCTAGTGAAATTACTGGGCAGAGGAGATTTTAGAACCAATAACTCGAGGTTGGCAACGCGTGAGAGGCACCTACTAATGGTGCCACTCACGCGCTCATAGGCTACGGCAACCACTTACCATCAGGTGGGCCAACTTGTAACATAAAAAAAAAAAAAAAAACTTAAAAAGTAATTGTTGACAAATTCCTTGAAACAATAGTTGAAAGAGTAGAAAGTGGTGAGGATGAATATTAAAAATGTATACTTTTAAAACTGATTATAATATAATGGAAATAAACCATTTATATACAAAGCTGTGTACAATTAATGCCTTCTGACTCCACATACACTTACACAGGTAACATGTAAAACTTTACAAACAAACTTCTTTAAGAAGCCATAAGTTCTCTTCTAGCATTGTTAATTTCATGTAAAATGTATCATTCTGTCTAAGCGACCTTATTTTCAATATAAATCGTATATCTTTTATATAATTTCGCATAAATCGCATTTCGAATAACGGACAGAAATAATAAAGAAAATAAGAAAGTCTAGGCACGTGGTTCTATTATATGAATAATAACATAAACCAGTTTTAAAATAACACTTTAAAACGAGTAAATATATACTGGGGATTGAAGTTATTTTAATAAATTTCAAAATTAAAATTTCTGTAAAGTTGTAAACAAAGTAAATGAAATATAAAGGACACACTTAAAAAGAAACAATATAATATCTAATAAGTATATTTATTAATTTTTGATATACATATTATTATTATTTTTTGGGCTATACATTAAATTTATTAATGATAAAATAGCCTTCCACATTGGCCACGTTAGACCTTTGCTCGAGTTGCTGTTACGCAGTAGCAGCTCGTGTCCGCGCCAGACTTGCAGTGACCGCTGGCGAAACCTCTTCTCTTACACTCCCCATTGCAGTCGGGGATGTATTTTGCGTGACTCAACTTGCAGCTGCCGATGACCACCTCGTCCGCCTGCACTTGATGGTGCGATATGACACTCAAGAGCGTCATCAGCGCCAGCACGAACATCAGGGTCTTGTACGAGCTCGAAGCCATAGTTAATAATCGATTGAATGTTTTAGATGTACTGTAATTATTCACTGTAGCCTCTTCATTATATAGTGTAAATTCACAACTCTGACGACGAATAAAGGTGGGGTGTTATTTACATAATTATGTATCGGTCGTGTAAATACGAGTAGATAACATCTGACTTGTGTTTTTAGGGTTCCGTAGCCAAATAGCAAAAACAGAAGGGTCAGGGCCGAATCTGCGACTCTTACTTTCAATAATTACTATGAATTTACCAACTTCTTTTACGGTCAATTTTAATTCGTTGTTATTTTAAAAGTTCTTAAGATCCTTCATCATCAAGCTGCGGAACCCTTTAGTTTCGACTGTGCGTGGGCCACAACGCACTTGACAGATAATTATATTATAAATATTTTTAATAGGGTAAATTTCGTCCGTTTGTTGAATGCGATTTGAAACATCCTATAAACTGATATTATTATTAGTACCTGGTTGACCGAGCGATGCTCTTTATTTTTTTTTTTGGTAAATCGAAAGTCATCAACGGTACGATATACTGGATTGAAACCTTACCTGTATAATAAAACATAAAAAATAATGATTTCGACAACATATTATATCCGCTATATTTATATTTGACAACATAAAATTGGGATTGTTGAGTAATTTGTTAAATTGTAATGGACGCATTACTGTCAGTCAGTGGCATATAATAAATTAAAGAAAACATCAACTGCCATTGTAAAAATATCTGTCATTCGATTCAATTCAATAAATCATTGTTGCCATAGCAACGCGTGGTCTTCAAGTGCTCTGTGAAACTAAAGGGTTTCGCAACTTAATGGTGTTGAAAGACAAAATAAAAACGATTTTTTTTTTTATGTTAGAAGTTGGCAAACAAGCATACGGCCCACCTGATGGTAAGTGGTTGCCGTAGCCTATGAGCGCGCGCAGCACCATTAGTAGGTGCCACTCACACGTTGCCAACCTCGAGATATTAGTTCTTAAATCTCGTTCGCCCAGTAATTTCACTAGCGTACAGTGCCCTTCAAACCGGAACACAGTAATGCCTAAGCACTACTATTTGGCGGCAGAATATTGGACACTGCGGTGGTACCTACCTAGCCGGCCTCTTGCAACAAAAGACCTACCACCAGTGTGACTGATTGCACTGGTGGAATAATCTCTGCTGTGACAGAGGTTATCCCAACAATTAAAATCGACCGCAAAAATAAGTTGTAATTTCATAGTAATTTATTTAAAAGAAATATGATTTTTCATAGTATGATTATGACTTTAAGATCCAATATCTCAACAACTACTGACTTCGTAAAAAGTCAAAATCAAACCTTATCATTTTGAAAAACCTATCCAAAGATATCCCACACTCAGCTATACGTTGATTTTTTTTTCAACCCTCACTTCCATGTACTACTACTACCTTTAATTATTATATATTTTAGGATTTCATTACAAAATCGTGTAGTGGTTCATACACCGATTTACTATATTTAGTGTAGATAGACTCAGACGGACATAACGAAATTATAAGAGTTCCGTTTTTATTCATGTTTATATATTTATATTTTTATATATTTACATATTAAAAAAATCTTTCCTAATATACTTATTTAATCCTACCTAAATATTTTTTATTCATATTATTTTTCTACATGTTTTGACATATTTAATTTGTTTTGTTGATAATAGATGGCGTGTCGACAACAGCCTGAAAACACGAACAAAGCCACATTTTCTCAAAATAATTCCTAGCTAGATCGATTTATCGCCCCCGAAAACCCCCGTATACCAAATTTAATGATAACCGGTGGAGTCGAGATCCCAATTATATACATATACAAGAATTCCTCGTTTAAAGGTATTAGATTATTAAAACAAATTACCGGTACAGTGCGTGACAGACCATGCACAGTGGAAGCTAAATGGTTGAGGAATAAACTTCCAGACAATTTCTATGACCTTAGGGGCTTATATCTCAAAAACCAAAGACGTCATAAAGAAAAATACAAACTTTGCCGATCAGATATATTAAAGACCTATCCAAATATGGCATACGTGTTTTTTTTTACAACCCTCAGATACGTGTATGGACTGCTACCCTTAATTTGTGTAGCGGCTCATAGAATGAACCTACTTTCTATTTTTTTATGCATTTAAGTTGGCGACCACGCATGCGGCGTGAAGGTAAGCAGTTCTTGTAGATGACCTTTTATTCAGTAGTCTGTTTATATTCTATAGATATAGAATATTTTCGTAAATATAAGGCGCATAGTCTCCGAGTAATGTCACTGTGAAATGACGAAATGTAAGGCTTCCGTTTTTGCTATTTGGTTCCCGAACCCTAATATTAAAATTGTAATCAAGAAAAAATATAAACAATATGTATGTGATTATGCCTGCGTACATGAGAATGTTTAATATAGGGAAAACCATTACAGCATTTGGTATTTACGGATCTTGAGGTCAAAGGCGAACTGACTGATGTGATAAGAAAAAGTGCTATTACCATAATAAGTCAAAATTATTGTAACACTTTTGGACCCGAATTTTATGTACGCTTAATAAAAAATATTTACAATTCTTTTAAAGTAATTTTACATCTATTTAATAATAATAATAAACGCTACACACTCAACGGATATGAATATCCTGTGTCCGGAAATATACACAATGACAAGCACAAACAAACCCAGACTAGAAGACATGCCTGTATGGTCAATACAAACATTTGTCTTATCGCTTTTACGCTTAACCCCGACCCAAAGTTCACTGAGCCACCAAGGCCAGTGAGCCACAATGTCGTCAAATCGTAATGAAATCGAGTAAAGAAACACTTTTTTTTTTCGATAGATTTTCACACCAATTTTTGTCTAATCACTTGTAGAACAGGTCTTTAGGCTTGCAATTAGTGGATTTTTAAGTGACCTCCATCTCTTCCATTTTAATTATTAATTAGTAGCTGTACCCGCGGCTCCGCTCGCATTATGTAGTTAGTCCCGTAGGGTCACCACGGGACCCAAAAATTTTCCGGGATAAAAGTATCTTATATGTTGATCCAGGTAACAAGCTGTGTATACCAAATTTCATCCAAATATGTTCAGTAGTTTGTGCGTGAAAGAGTAACAAACATCCATCCATTTTTACAAACTTTCACATTTATTTATACTGAAAGTACTAACTGCACATTTTTTTTATGTTCTTAGATACACAATTGTTGTTCTTTTTAATGAAAAAATAACATAAAATTATTTAAAGCAAGCAACACATATGTAGTTCGGTTTTCAAAGTGTACTTAATTTTTTTTAACTCTTGGTTTTTAGGTGTCTCTACTCAAACGCTACCAAAGGCTACCCTAATAATAAGCCTACGCGGTCGTAACGCAAGTGCCTTTTCGCACGTGCCGGGTATCCGGTAGCAAAGAGTATGGGAATGTATGTATGTATATGTACCGGCATATTTTTGCTCAGCAAGCGGTCGCCGGATGCACCCCGGACTCAGCACTGTGCGTACGAGCTACAAGATTCGTCGATTCGGTTGGTCATGTGAAAGTGAAATGAGTTACCAGACACCGGATACCCGGCTACCGGCACGTGTTAAAAGGCACTAAGAGGCAGAGACTTGTCAGTTGTGTATTTCGGTCGGCGCTACTACAACAACTTCTAGAAATAAAATAATTACTAGTCTAGGAAACTAAAGACTTGGACGAAGTTGTGGCGCAGAGACAGCGAACTTCCCTTAAACGACCAGGTCATGGGTTCGATTCCCGCTCGCGACGTATGTTTTTATTGACCATACAAGCATGTGTCTGGGTGTGCTTGTCGTTGTCATTGTTTGTGTTTCCGGCCCCCCACACAGGATTTAACTATCCTAATGGGGGCCGTTGAGGATGTACTGTTCATTTTGTATGAAAGCCCTTTACAGCTTTATAATAAAGAATCTTTAGAACTTTAAATATTATTGAATTAATATCAGCTGCACTAAAAATATGGTAATTTCATAGTAATTTTTATTAATCAAAACATTCTGGATCACGCCAAACGTTGTCTTCCTACGGGTCGCTTAACACGGTCACTATCAATTCACCATATGCAATTTTTTACAAATTTTTAATAATAAACACATGGAATAGAATATACTTTAGTGAACACAACATTAAATACAGCATTAATTAGTATAACCTATTATAAGTATGTATGAACATGTAGGCGGTCTCATCCAGACAACCTGGTTTCAGATGGGCGAAGTGTGGGTGGGTGGTGGTGGGTGTGGTTTAAACAGTTTAAGTTAACCAAATATTAAATGGGAACTATTATTATGGTTTCTTTAAGAATATTAGATTACTTATTTTAATAAATATGCAAACAAAACTTTTTGCCTGCAAGAGATTATTTTTAGTGATAAGGCCGCCTTTGTACCATTTATGTACAGTGTAGCATTTTGTTATTATAATAATTATTATGTGTGTGCAATAAAGAATTAAAAAAAAAGAACTTCTATTTTAGCAATAAATTTTGATAAATAATTTCGAGAAGCTCCTTGCTTGTGTGCAAATGTAGTGTAGCGTATTTGGCTGTTGGGATAACCTCTGTCACAACAGGGATTATTCCACCAGTGCAATCAGTCACACTGGTGGTAAGTCTTTTGTTGCAAGAGGCCGACTAGGTAGGTACCACCACAGTGTCCAATATTCTGCCGCCAAATAGTAGTGCTTAGGCACTACTGTGTTCCGGTTTGAAGGGCATTGTACGCTAGTGAAATTACTCGGCGGACGAGATTTAAGAAGTAATATCTCGATGTTGGCAACGCGTGAGTGGCACCTACTAATGGTGCTGCAAGCGCTCATAGGCTACGGCAACCACTTACCATCAGGTGGGCCGTATGCTTGTTTGCCAACTTTCAACATAAAAAAAAAGCGTAGACTAATAGTATGCCAAAGCTGGACAAAGGTCTTGTCTGCTGCTTAGGAGAAGGCGCTGATTCTTTTGCAGCTATATTACGTTGCACAGGAGTTATAAGATAAGCAGTTCTAATCGTGCGTAAGTAAAAGTGATGTTGCGTGTTTGAAGAAACTAAAAACCATCGACACTAAGCCCATAATACCCTCAATTAATGTAAGTAATTAATTGTTTGATAACACTATAAGTATTTATATGGCTACATTATTTTATTGAAATTATAAGTTATAATATGTATTCATTAATAGGAACTAGTGTTTATTTTATTTCTAAACAATTGAATAAAATATAATATAAAGAAAACGCATAAAAATAAATAAATATATTTTATTTTATAATATACATACATTATTATCTCCGTTTTACATTATATTTAGTTTTGAAGTATAAAAAAAAGGAAGCTACATTATTTATTCTCTATACAAAAACAGATCTCCTCACTGGTAGCGCAGTGTCCACCGACGTAGCCCCTCCTCTTACACGCGTCATCGCATTTTCCGACGTAGTTGGAATTATCCGGATTACAGCTGCCGATGACAAAATCCGCCTGCACCTGCTGCTGCGATATAACGCTCAAGAGCGTCATCAGCGCCAGCACGAGCACGAGAGACTTGCGGGAGCTCGAAACCATATTTGATGATTGTCTGAATGCTTTAGACGTAATGCATCTACTGACTGAAACCTCATCCTTATATACGGTGAATTGATAAAGAATAAAGGTGGGGTTGTTATTAATAACTAATTAACTACGAGTAGATAACACCCGACTTGTTTATGTTTCATTAATACTGTTTTTTTTTTAAATATTTTATTAAGTTAGACGACGTTGTGACGCAGCGATAGCAAACCTGCCTTAAACGCCACAGGTCGCGGAGTCGATTCCCGCACGGAGATAATATGTTTGTATTGACCATGCACGCATATTTTCCGGTCTGGGTGTTTGTCCTTGTCCGTGTATGTTTCCGGACCCCGACACAGGATATAACTATCCTAATGGGGGCCGTTGAGTGTGTACCGTTTATTTATTTTTATATTATTATAAGTCAATTGCATATAAGCGAGTAAAGATATTTTTATAAGCTAATTTCATCCGATTCTTGAAGGCAATTTGAATCATCTTAATAACTATTTAATTTAAATTAAATTCCATTGCCATAGTTGTCTAATAAAAAAACAAGCAATGTTTTTATTATTTCATGACGGTTGGCAAACAAGCGTACGGTCCGCCTGATGATTAGTAGTCACCTAAATGTATGAACGTTTGCGATACTTAAAGTATCACATGCGCGTTGCCAACCCTCGAAGCCTCAATAGCTCAACGCTAGAAGCAATATGAATATTAGTAATATCTTGAAAAAGCAATGCTAATGTTGTTAATTTTTTTACGGTTACAAATGTGCAGTAAGTCACATCGGATAGCCATTGGTATTTACAGATCGCAGGGTTAAGAGTGGCGAACGAGATAAAAACAGTTTGTATGAAATACAAAAATATAAAATTAACATATATATAATTAACTAATATATATATATATATATATACATCTTGCAAATCATGTTGCGTCCTACATGGCGACTTTTACCAATGATACTGCGTCCGACCGACTTGATACGTCCGGTATACGGACGCAAGATTAACCAACTACCATTTTTGGTCAAACGATTATTTTTCATTAATAGAATATGTGGACTAAAAATTGGCATGGACTCAATTTCGTCACTAAAATGTTTTCCAGCGTATTTTATAGTTCAGCCATCGACCGCGCGGATTTTGGAGGGCGTTTTTTAATGAGTGTATAATTTTAATGTATATTCCGCGTTTAAGTTGCAGATTTTATTGCATCCCATTGAATTAATTATTTTAAAGTTTTTATCAATTCTCCACGACTATCTTCTTGCGTCCAGTATTTTATTTCAAGTTGGGAGAACGCGCGATACCTACGGGGGCCGTTTAGGGTGCAAGGTCGGTGGCATGTTCCATCGTGTTCATGTTTGTGAACACAGATAGTGGCGGGCGGTTATGAATGATTAGTATAATCGAATTACTTTGTAACACTAATGTTGATAATCGATTATGAAATTAGTACTACTTTATTATTAATTTGTACTACTAATCCTGTTTTTTGGATAAGAATTGAGAAGTCATTATTTTGTTTGTTGTTATACGTAAGTACATAAAGCAAATAAGTATTTACAAAATTATTATGTTTTATGCTTCCTATAAGAATATTTTATATGATTTTTAAGCACATTATTACACTTAAAAGGCTAACACGTGCTGTTATGTATATTTATATTCTACTCTTACAGTTTATAATAAAAGCACAAAAACATAAGAGGTTTACATATGTTATTTTGATGAGAAGGAATCTCGTGTCAGTTGACCGATCATGGTGTCTCGCTTGCAAATACTAATTCTTATAATCGAGATATCTCGAGACATCTTTATATTCGAATGATTTCATTAGTACGAGTATATCTCATAATCGCCAACCGGCTACCGGCTACCGCTAACACATACAGCGCTCCGTCTCGCGCCCGGTAAGACGCGAATTGGTTACCAGTTGTTTAGGAAAAGGTGTCTGTTTAGTTTAAGTACATTTTATGTTCCGCAATACATACCAAATAATTAAATTGTAGACTGAACTGATGTTGATAGTTAAGTTGGCTACTAGATTATTTTTAGAAAGTTATTGTTAATTGATAAATCTAAACATTTAGCGATGTTAATGATTAAGAAAATTTTAGAATTGGTTAATATCGGCTAATAGTTTACAAATATGATTGATTTGTTGTTTTCAATGTTTATTTTTATGAGGGTTTTGTTCTAAATTGTAAAACAATGAAAATAAAACTAAGTCCTATATTATTATATGCCTTTTATTATGTACATTTATAATATTATACCTATAAACTTATTTAAAAAATGTCACTGCAAACTTATTTCTTTACACTATTAACCTTGTTTTGATGTTATATAAAAATAGTATCATATAAATTCGAATATATTAAGAATTTTGAAATACCCCACTCTGGGTGTTAAAACATAATTGAAAAAGTTTTAAATACAATTTTTGATAATCCGACGAGATGTAAATATGAAAGGACATTGTTTCTACATATTTTACTCACTCATATAACTATTATTATATTATAATTTATAAATCTACCGACAATATAGTTTATAATAACATTAATTATTAGATGAAAATAAAAAACTTACTTGTACGATGCTAAGCGTCGCACATTAGGTAATGCAGTGTCAGCGTTTACGCCGGCCCGCGTTATTCCATTAGTTATAAGCTCAGTTCACGTCTAATCGCCATTCGGTTCGCGTGTCCTCATAACCATTTAACCATTTTACCATTTTCTACCATTTTTACCATTTTACTAGTTAAGTGTAATAAACCATTTATCCTTAACTCCTATCTTTAAATAAATCCCTGTACGGCGACCATAACCCGTACATCTTGGTCCTTCGAGCAAAAATCGTAAGGCGGAACACGCGGTCTTTCGTGCCTTGAATCGTGGCAAGACCAGCGCGAGTCAAAGTGTACACGTGTCAGTGTGACTGTCTTAGGATTTTTATACCAGTGCTTAACAATTTGAACAATAACCAGTGTTAGTGGATAACCAATTCCGCTAACAACCAACAACCAACAACCAACCCAGGATCGTACTTCAGGAGCAAACCAGGTCACCAAGTGCCAGCCTCCAAGTAAGATCTTTCCATTTTACCACTTGAGCTTTTTTAACCATTAATGTCCTCAACCATGGAAGCCATTATAAACACCCAACACCAAATTATGTCCGCTATGGACACCCTCCTTACCAATTTTAAAAAAGATGGACCAGAACGCAAAACGACTGTCTACATAGAAAAACGGTTAAACACGTTAGCTGCCTATTGGACAGAATTTCAAACCAACCATACGCGTTTATGTGCGGAGTTTGACGATCCCAACCATGAATACTTCAGGGATCGTTATTACGAAAAAGCACATAAATTTTACCAAGACATAAAAAATTAATAGAAAAATACGTGACCACTGAACCAACCAAACTACTGCTAAGACCAGCGACACCATTATCGCACGGCTCCGATCGAGATGAAAATACCACTCCCACCAGAGCTAGTACTTCTCAGGCTTTCTTTCAAACAAAATTTACCAGTCAGGGCAATCCTAGTAAAGTCGAGGAAATGCTACGTAAGCAAAAAAGTAATTTTAAGGCGCTGTCACGTACCTTAGAGACCATAGACCTTGACAGCATTTCAGAACGTTGGGAGTTCGAAGACCACTTAAAAACCATTCAGTCTAGGTGGTCTGTCATAGATTCTCTCCATTGGGATATTGACAGTGAAGGCCTGCTAGACAACGAAGAATATGAAGTGGCTTTCACAGAAATGGAAAATAAATATCATACCATCAAGAAGTTAATCAACAGCAAGATGTGGTCGACTTCCTATAGAGAGCACTCTACACCAAAAATGGATATCCCTTCCTTCAGTGGAAACTACCAGGATTGGATTTCTTTTAAAGATTTGTTCTCTGAAACCATTCACAATAACAAGTCCTTACCAAAAGCTCAAAAGATGCAGTATTTGAAAAGCAAACTTCGGGGAGAAGCTGAAAAATTAATTCACCATTTACGTATTAGCTCAGAAAATTATGACACTTGTTGGGAAATACTAAACCATAGGTACAATAATATGAGATTAATATTTAACTCGCATATTAGTTTATTATTATCGATGCCAACTATTCACCAACAATCAGCTGTGGCCATTAAAAGGTTACACGACACCACCAACGAGTGTCTAAACTCAATTAAATCATTGGGCATAGATATATCTAACTGGGATCCACTCATTGTATATATTTTAGCTCAAAAACTTGATTCAGAAACACACCATGATTATATAGAATCGTTAAAGAATCCCAGGGATCTACCTACTCTAGCAGAATTTATTAATTTTCTGGAAATTAAATTTACATCATTGGAGAGCTCTCGTCGCAAACAAGATTCGAGCAAACCCATGCCTAGTTCATCCAACATGCAGCATAATTACCAAAAACCATGGAATAAATTACCACAAAAAAACTACAATAATTTTATCAATAGAAATTTTCAACAAAGATCAGTAATTAATAATGTCATTACAAAACCTGCCAGTATACAAAGAAAATGCTTACTCTGTAAACAAAACCAGCATGCCTTATTTCAGTGTAAAATGTTTTTAGATTCGTCACCACAAAATCGGCTTAAAATAATTGAAAGAAATAATTTATGCAAAAACTGTTTGGTTACGCATTTTGAAAAGGAATGTTCATCGGAAAAAACTTGTCGATTCTGCAATGATAAACATAATACGTTGCTACATAATGCATATGTTACTTTTGCACCATCTACTTCAAAGAAAAACGAGACAGAAAAGACAACACCAAAATCTAACATATGTGTTACCAATTTACCATTTGAACCTACCCCTAAGTTATTAGCGACAGCAATGATTAACATAAAAGGGGTGGACGGCTCCCAGCATACCATGCGCGCTCTTATCGACCCGTGCGCGGAATCATCTCTCATCACCGAGAACGCAGCTCAAATATTAGGTTTACCACGGATCAAGCGCAACTGTGTGGTAGTAGGAGTAGGAGCCAAGGCGAACAATAGCAGAGGAGTTATACAGCTTACCATCTCTTCTCTTACCAGCAATTTTATATTCACGACTGAAGCTTATGTTATGAAACACATTGTCGGAAACTTACCAAGTGAATCATTCGAGAAACCAACATGGCCACACCTTCAGAAGTTGTCACTAGCGGACCCTGAATTCTACAAAAGCAACCCAGTAGACCTTATATTAAGTGTGGATACGTATGAACTAATAATTTTACCAGGAGTTATCCGTAATAATATATCGCAACCGATTGCACAGAACACCAAGCTCGGTTGGATTCTTAGCGGCACCGTAAAACCTGTTCAATCAAGATGCAATGTCGTCAGGATTGATTTAAAAGACATTCAGCGGTTTTGGGAGATTGAAGACGTGGCAGATAACTCTATAAAAATGTCCGATAATGATAACCAGTGCATACAACAATACCAAACACATACAAAACGTCAACCAGATGGGCGTTACGTTGTAAGATTACCCCTCAAACCAGAGGTGAATGAAAAATTGGGAGAATCTAAAACCAAAGCCGTTGCCCAGTTTCGTCAGCTGGAGAAAAGATTTACCAAAAAGAAAGTTATTGAAGAAAATTATAAAGATTTTATAAATGAATATATAAATTTAAACCATATGAGTAAATGCACGAGTAACTTGACACTTGAATGTTATTTACCACACCATTGTGTGTTTCGAGCCGAGTCAATGACCACTTCAACGTGCGTCGTTTTTAATGCATCAGCAAAGACATCGACTGGATATTCGTTGAATGACCTCATGTATAGCGGCCCTAATTTACAAGAAGACCTTTTCTCACTTATCATGCGATGGAGACAATATAAAATAGCTTTCACCGCTGATATTGAGAAGATGTTTAGGCAGATTTTAGTTCATCCAGATGACCAGGCTCTTCAGAAAATTATATGGAGAGATTCGGAAAACCAACCTTTGCAGGAATACCAATTAGCGACTGTTACGTACGGTACCAAGGCTGCACCATTTTTAGCCATGATGACTTTAAAACAGCTCGCTAAAGACGAAGGTCATCGGTTTCCAGAGGCAGCAGAGGTTCTCACCAACAGCTTTTACATGGACGACCTTCTCTACGGAGACCATGATCTCGAATCTGCAAAGGGTTTAATAACTGACCTAATAAATCTTTTAAAATCAGGAGGTTTTAATCTGAGGAAGTGGTCTACCAATAAACCAGAAATACTAGAAAACCACCACTTCATGAATGAAAACCAGGCCTATATATTTAAACACCAAGAATCGACCAAGGCATTAGGAATTAAGTGGTATCCACACGAAGATCATTTTACATTTCAATTGAAGACGGAACCATCCATCAAACTTACCAAAAGAACCCTACTTTCGAATATATCGAAAATATTCGATCCCCTTGGATGGCTTTCGCCCGTTACAACCAAACTAAAGTTAATTTTTCAAGAAGTTTGGCTTCAAGAATTACAGTGGGACGACAACTTACCAGATACCATCGTCACTAAATGGAAGGCTATTGAAGCGAGTATTATTAAAATTAATAACATCACCATACCAAGATGGCTACAATGCTACAAAACGGACACCATCGAATTACATGGTTTTTGTGATTCCTCGGAAAAGGCCTACGCATGTGTAGTATATTGCCGAGTCAACGATATTTCTAAAAGTCAACCGTCAGTAGTTATCGTTGCGGCCAAATCTCGCTTAGTCCCTATCAAGAAAAATGTATCTCTACCAAGACTAGAATTATGTGCAGCTGTTTTACTTGCAAAACTTATAAAAATAACTTGTCAATGCCTATCAAATTACCATATTAAAATCTACGGTTGGTCTGACTCGACAGCAGTTCTCGGCTGGCTAAATGGCGATCCTAGCCGGTGGCAGCCATTCATCGCGAATAGGGTTAAACAAGTCACTAACGTCATACCATCCATCAATTGGCATTATGTATCGACCAAAGATAACCCCGCAGATTGTGCCAGTCGAGGAATCAAACCTGAACAACTAATAAATCATCCTACGTGGTGGAATGGACCAACATGGCTTTCGACATTTGATGAGACAAAAATTACCAAAACTAATTACTCAACAAACGAAGAACTTAAGAAATCAATTCAAATAAATATTTCAACATTAAAATATAATAACGAGGTCGTTGACGCTATATTGTGCAGATACAGCAATATTACACGCGCAACTCGAGTACTGGCTTGGATGTTTCGAATCACATTACGTTCAAAAAATAAACCACCATTCCTTACTATATTAGAAATAAGAAAAGCAAAAAATATATTAATTAAACATGTTCAGCAATTGGAATTTTTAGAGGAAATTCAATATATTAAAAAATATAACCAACCTAATCCTAAAGGAAATTTATTAAAATTAAGACCATTTATTGATGACCAAGGAATTTTGAGAGTGGGTGGACGAATAACAAATGCTAACATACAAGACCAAATGAAACATCCTTGCATTTTACCACATAATCATCACCTTACCAACATGATCATTGACCAAGCTCATAAAATGACCTTCCACGGGGTTGCACGTTTAACCCTCTCGTGGTTGCGTCAGCAATATTGGATTATAAGTGGTAACAGCGCTGTAAAGAAAAGGCTCCGGCAATGCGTCCTTTGTAGAAAATATGATCCCGTCAAACAAAACCAGTTGATGGGAGACTTGCCAGCAGCTAGGACAAATATGTCTCGACCATTTTACCATACAGGTGTTGATTTCACCGGCTTTGTAGACGTGAAATCGGCTAAAGGCAAGGGTGTCAAATCTACAAAGGGATATATCGCGGTTTTTGTTTGTATGGCAACCAAGGCCATACATCTAGAACTCGTATCAGACCTCACCGCTTCAGCATTTATAGCAGCTCTTCGTAGACTTTCCGCTAGAAGAGGAGCTCCCGGCCATATTTACAGTGACAACGGGACGAATTTCATCAAGGCGAATAGGATATTACAAGAAGAGATCGTCAACTTAAAATCAATATTAGACGAACAATTCTATTCGGAACTACTGGATATGCAGATTGAATGGCACTTCAACGCACCATCATGGCCTAGTGCAGGGGGCCTCTGGGAAGCAGCTGTGAAAAGCCTGAAATACCACTTAAAGCGAGTGATAGGGGAACAAAGACTAACATATGAAGAATTCTCAACATTGTTAGCTCAGTTAGAAGGCTGTCTCAACTCACGACCTTTATGTCCATTGAGTGAAGACCCGGATGACCTGGAATTTCTTACACCAGCGCATTTTCTATCAGGTGGACCTACATTGACCATTGTCGAGTCCGAAAAGGATCTGCGCACCAGATGGCAGCTCACTCAAAAAATATACCAAGATATTTGGAAGAGATGGCGGACAGAGTACCTAACCCAGTTAAACGCTCGATCTAAATGGCGGCGCTCGCAGCCAAATTTAAATATTGGAGACATTGTTGTCATCCATGAGGCGAACCTACCACCGGGAAAATGGACTCTAGGTAGAGTCGTGGAGCTTCATCCAGGTCAAGATGGACTCGTAAGAGTTGTATCTGTAAAAACCAAAACCGGAATCATCAAGAGACCAATAGTCAAACTATCCATATTACCAGTTGACCACAACACAAATACCAAGGAGTGCAACCAAAATAAAAACCACGAAGTTTCAAATGCTAAACCAAGACTGAAAAGAGGAAATAGAAAAGGCATTTACAATTTTATTACCATGGCCCTTATGATGTTTACTATATTATTTTCTCCAGTATCATGTGCTCATAAGGTCATAAGCTTTAACAACAGCCAAAGCTTGTATTTTGATAAAATATCTACCGTTCATCTAGTCAGAGACGAATGGAAGCTGGTAGTGTATTACAATCTGGAACCATACTGGCAGGGAAACAAATTAATTTTAAAATACTTAGACCGTTTAGAAGATATCTGCGACTCAGGCATTGCAAAAAATTATTGCGAACCAATTATAATTCAACTACGACATGGCTATACGGAGTTACTTCATTATAATAATATTTTGTCGACGCAGCAGTTCCCACACGGGCACGCGCGGCGCCGACGCGGCCTTGTCAATGCGGTGGGTAATGTTGCACACTCGCTATTCGGTATACTTGATGACCAATTCGCCGAACAGTATTCTAAGGACATCGAATTAATTAGGAACAACCAAAACCATTTGGCAGCGCTATGGAAAAATCAAACTTCTGTGGTAGAGGCGGAATATAATGTATTAAAAAGGATGAAGGACTCTATCGACAAACAACATAAAATATTTAATCGCTATTTAAACCAGTTAAAAAACCAGACCAACTTATTAAGCAATCAAGTCAAAGATGTTGAATCCACAAATGAATTCTTGTTATCTTCAGTCGCAGCTAACAGTTTGGAGTTAAACTTAAAAAATATACAAGATGTTTTATTAGACACCGTTTCTGAAGTTTACTATGGAAAATTTAATGTACACCTTTTAAGACCAGACCAGCTATTACAAGAATTGAACACTATTTCAGGAAAATTGTCCAAGGATTTAAGCTTGCCGATAGAAATCACCTCCTCAGAATTACCAAAAATCTATCATTTATTGAAGGTGAAAGCCAAATTATATAAGGAATTTTTCATTTTCGAAATTACCATACCACTCGTGAGCAAAGATAATTACGAAGTATATAAAATAATTTCAATTCCAAAGAAGACTGACAAAACCATGGTCACCCTAGTCCCAGTTTCAGATTACATAGCGATTAACTTACGAAAGGACTCATTTATAACATTATCGCAGATAGAACTTCAACAATGCGTTCACTTTGATTCAGACACGCAACGTTGTCCTTTACAAAAACCAATCTTTCGTTTGAAAAATGATGACCGGTTGTGTTTGATAAACCAAGAAACACAGCTTTGCAAGACAAAATCTGCACAATGTCAAGATTCATGGATTCAGTTGAATGACAGCAACTCATACTTCTTCTTCTGTTGTGACCGTCATTCTATCCGGATTATATGCGAAGACATAGTCTTATCTGATCATCTTTCCGGCGCCGGTATTGTTAAGCTCAGTGGTAATTGTGTTGTCAAAGGCAGGGATATAACCATCCATACCCAGAAACACCAGACCAATAACTTTACAACACAGGTAGATATACCAATAATACATATACCACCAATCAACCACATCTTTCACCAGTACGATAATATGACAGATTCGCCGCTGACGGAGCCAGTGTCGATAATGAGTGGTCACGAAAGGGATTTATCAGATATAAGGTCCAATATCAACCAGATGAATTCGGAGGCTGGCCTGAGCACATCTATATCCTATCACGACGTGCACCATTACGTTGTGATATACTTGGTGGCGAGTGCGGTAGGAGCTGGAGCAGCTGCGTACGGCTTGCGGCGATGGCGGGCGCGCCGCGCTCTGCGAGGCGCTGCCGCGTCACCTGATATTGGCGGGCCACCGGCCGCCTCCTGCGTGGGCTGCGAGCCTGGAGCGACGACAACGATGCCTGCGCGCCCCGCTTTGCGCGGGCTAACCAACGCCGCGTACCATTACAGTGCTAGTGACCAGTGCTTAAGTGCAAGTGTTAGTGGTCAGTGTACTAAACCAGTAAGTGTGAGTGACAAACCAAACCGTAGTGATGAATCCACGTCTCCCATTATACATCGGCATAGTTTTAGTGACCATTCCGAATAATAGGGACATTAGAATTTAGTTTAAGAAATAAATTGTTGATCACCTTGTCTCACCATCATGCATAACCATCACCATCCTTTGCTTTCTCTCGCGGCGGCAGCATGTACGATGCTAAGCGTCGCACATTAGGTAATGCAGTGTCAGCGTTTACGCCGGCCCGCGTTATTCCATTAGTTATAAGCTCAGTTCACGTCTAATCGCAATTCGGTTCGCGTGTCCTCATAACCATTTAACCATTTTACCATTTTACCATTTTCTACCATTTTTACCATTTTAGTAGTTAAGTGTAATAAACCATTTATCCTTAACTCCTATCTTTAAATAAATCCCTGTACGGCGACCATAACCCGTACATACTGCTTTAAAAATACTAACTAAAAAGTGAAAAAACTATAATATGATTAAACAACTTAATTAAATAAGACCAAAATAGGAATACAATTTTTCTATATCTCGCTTCGCTCTCGGGGTATAATCTTTTTTTATTAATGTTATGACGGTTGGCAAACAACCATACGGCCCGCCTGATGGTAAGCAGTCACCGGAACCTATGAACGCTAGCGATACCTGAAGTATCACCTGTGCGATGCCAACCCAAGGAATAGGAGGCAAGGGATGAGAAGGAAAATAAAAAAGGTTAAAGAGGGGGGGAGAATGGACCTCAGGCGCTCGCACACACAACACAAACAACAG
This sequence comes from Hestina assimilis, assembly GCA_023373885.1. Lineage (NCBI taxonomy): Eukaryota > Metazoa > Arthropoda > Insecta > Lepidoptera > Nymphalidae > Hestina > Hestina assimilis. The sequence continues at coordinate 10,365,577 of CM041750.1, forward strand.
TTACTGTTACTTTACGCCGATTTTCTGTGAGAGACGACATTTTTCTTTATTGCAAAAAACCACATCGAAATGGGCTTAATAGTGTTTGAGCTAAATGGTAACAAACAAACAACCCCTAACCCTACACGCAAATATACCACCTCCGTTCCGTTCCGTCCGTCGTGGGAAAAATTATTATCTGTTGCTCCAGAGACAGTATCATCACTGTTATAGCTGGAAGCGGGTTGACTAGTAGGATGAATACAATAATACAAAAACAGTATTCGGAATCACAAGCATTTCAAAAATTGTTGGATGTAACTTTGCTAGCATAACGTTTGTAATATATGTGGGGCATTATATGGAATCGATTTGAACGTAAGTTTTGATGGAGGTATGAGTAGCCGTGCAGTGTGTAGAAGGTATACGGAGATATTCACTGTGCTGGATAGTTTTGGTGATGAACGGATGCGCTAAATTAGCAGGAAATGTCTTAAACTGAATATTAACATATCAAATAAAAATGAAAATCCACGTAAACTCTGGTAATTATATTGATAAAAACTTCATACATACGCATTAAAAACATTTAAAATCTTGCTACATATAGTGGACGCCGCAGGGTGGTAGTTTGGATAGATGCAAGAAGTCTTCGGCGATTTAAATATATATATATATATATATATATATATATATATATATATATATATATATATATATATATATAGAATATATTATATCTAATAATATACTAACTAAGTTAGGTAAATGAAGAGTACACCTCAAGGGACATCAAACAAGGCTCTAACTTTACGCAATAAACTAATTAAAATAATTTTTTACTAATAATAATTTTTTACGTATATAGTTATAAACAATATGGTATATACTTTTGGTCGCGAAACAAAACTTGAAAGGAATAAAATAAATGGTGAAAATTTGCATCGGAAATTATGTCTCTATTGCCTGATTAAAACTAGTCATTGAACCGAAAAAATCCAGTGCAAGAGTTAATGATATTTAAAATAGTCACTATTAGTACCTTAATTACGACGATTATATTCTTATGTAGAACATTCTTGAGCTTTAATTTGATTAAGATCATGTTTGATAAATTGAAATAACTTATGTCGAAAAGATCGCCGAAGAATAAGGCCTTGGATGTGTGATTCGTAATAGCTTAAATGTTATGCTAAAAATTAGGTGAACATATGTATTGGCGCATGGCGAAGTGTCGTGTGACTAGAGCTATAGAAGCTATTTAATACATTAGATTAAAAAGACAATATTTGAAAAGCTAACGAAGCATCACATTGATGGTAGCGCGATGGTTACTTAAATATTTTATCATGCAGTCAATTATTATGTTACCGCATAAAGGACGAATCGTTGAAATCCGACTTCACTTCTGTTTATAATTAGACTCAGTAAGAGACGCTGCTATCGGGTCCAAATTTTTTTTTTTTCGGGGCAAAGCAACTTTAGACTTTAAATAAAATTAGACCTATAATTTACGACCTTGTGGCGCAGCGGTGGCTGCCTTAAACGCCACAGGTCGCGGGTTCGATTCCCGCTCGGAGCATAATATGTTTGTATTGACCATGCAAGCATGTTTTCCGGTCTGGGTGTATGTGTCCTTGTCATTGTGAATGTTTCCGGACCACCGACACAGGATATTACTATCCTAATGGGAGCCGTTCAGTGTGCAACGTTTATTTATTTATAAAAAATGTGAGAAGTAAAGTAATTAAAGTTTGTTATTAACGTTTTAATTGTATAGTCCTAATATTTTTTAAATATCAGCTTTTGTTGCAATTGTTATTTTTTAAATATCAGCTTTATTTTTAACCCATGTGCCATTAAATTCGTTGAAAAACTCAGATATCGGTAACGAGGTAAAAGGGGTATCTCTCTTAGTGGTATTTATCTTATCATACACATGAAACTTATAATACAATAAAAAAAACTATTACGTAAATATATATTTAGATTAAAATAAAACCGTATCTATGCAGTGGGGTCATCTAGAGTTACAATAAGATTTATATGTAGTTAATTAAGAATTGTAGTTTTTATCTTTATTGTAATTAATAATATTGGCGCACCCACTCCTAGCGTAAGCTTCGAGCTTATTTGGACGGGCAATATGAATATAAGTAATGCCTTAAAAAAACATTGGTAATGTTCTTTTTTTTTTTAAATAGTGCTAAACAGTTGAAATGAACCATACGTAGTTCAGAGGACAGGAAGTTTTGTGTATGATTGAATATTACTAATGGCCCTAATGGCCTTGACAGTCTCACCAGGCGGAGAGGCATTACTGGAGAGACAAAAGATGGCCCTAATTTTATAATCTTTTCCTGGGGTCTGGAAACACACTTAAAGAAGCACTAACATCCGAACTGGAACACATGCCTGTATGGTTAATACTCAATACAAACATCTGTGACGAGCGGAAATTGAAAATTTAGTGAAATTTTAAACATCGTACAATTTAATTAATCACACAATTTAATGAGTAGTACAATACATGGGGTTCTTGAAGTTAAGATTGAAAGTTTTTAAGAGGTCGGCAATACGTATACGACACATCTGGTGTTGAAGACGTTCATAGTCTACGGTGACCGCTAACCAACAGCGTACAATACGTACCCTCCAGAGCGTACACGGCGGGCGCATTGGGTCCCAGCTTGTACGCCACGGTGGTGAGCAGGCCGTGAGTGGACTGCACCGGGCGGGTGGCGTGTTGTACAGTTGTGCAAAACAAGCAAGACCTGCATTATAATCTACACTAGTTTATCCCAACAATCCGTCCTCAAGAAGTATTGTACAATGAAGTAATCAAACTGTTTAATTGTTATATTGAACGGAGATGAGTATTATAAAACAGACAATATAATGCATTATCCGTTTAATAAAATAGGAATATAAGGCCTGAATTACATTTATCAGCATCGACCAGCATTTAGCTAGTTGGTTTTGGACACACTTATGAGCATTGTATGCTTAAGCATCCGTAAGTTTTGTAGGCATGCTACGCATTCTTCAGCACACTTCTAGGGATGTAAAGTATTGTAACGTGTTTCACTTATAAACAATTAAAACAGAATGCATATTCATACAAAATAGGTATTTTCTATAGAGAGGATGCCGATCGATGCTGATATAATTATGTAATTCATGTCTAAGTAAACTTTTTCTGTAATGTTCGTCTGAGTCATTTACATTTCGTAAAGGTATTTGTTTGCATCTGATCCGATGGAAATTTAAGGGATTTTTCTATAATGCCACGCCACACGGTCCTGCCGTATTCACTATCTTGTTTTTTGCAGAAACCGTTATTGGTGCCAGAGAACTTTAATTTCTGGACTTGATTAATTATCAAGGACAAAAATTACAATGGTACTAGCTGGAAAGTATATTTTTGGAAACAAAAAATAAAGAATTATCCGAACCAGTTTTTTTATATTATAAGTTGGCCAAAAAGCATACGGCTCACCTGATGGTAAGTTGTTGTCGTAGCCTATGAGTGCAGCACCATTAGTAAGTGCCACTCACGTGTTGCCAACCTCAAGATATTGGTTCTTAAATCTTTTTTGCCCAGTAATTTTACTAAAACCGGAAAACAGTAATGCCTAAGCGCTACTGTTTGGCGGTAGAATATTTGATACTGCGGTGGTACCTACCTATCCTCTTGCAACAAAAGACCTACCACCAGTGTGACTGATTACAATGGTGGAATAATCTCGGCTGTGATAGAGGTTATCCCAACAGCGGGAGATGGTGTCGTCAAGTCCCGATGCCGTTAAAAACATTTTTAGGAAGCTAGTATGACGTATATACAACGAATTGAGAACCTCCTCCTTTTTTGAAGTTGGTTAAAATAAATTTAAAAATGCTGCATAAATCGAAATACGAATTGATAACCTTCTCTTTTTGAATTCAAAAACATTTATTATCGGAACACTCCGATGTACACACCTATTAAAACAGGTTAAAGGTTGAGGCCAACGGTGTGATAATGAGACAAAATATCCGTGACGATAGCCTTTATTAAGAAAAACCCAATCGCAAAAGTATTGACTTCAATGACCTACACAAAAAAATACAGTTGTTATTCAATTGGGCAAGAGCCTCGTCTAATTTAAAGCGATTACCGCCGCCCATGAAAAGCTTTTTTTTTTATTTCGTGATGATTGGCAAACAAGAACAATTATTACGGTTCGCCTGATGGTAAGCAAAGTACATATGAACAAGCACTATAGAGGTATCGCATGATGAGATGAGACGAGAAATAACGATACCTGAGGTATCACGTGATGAGATGAGATGAAAAATAAAAAATCAGGCAAGTGACAGTCAACTCGCGCACGATAGGTTCCATACCTATAAAGATTTTCTTTTATTTTCTTTCACACAATAGCACAATTTTATTTATTTACTATATTTGGGCCCGGTGCCAATTAACCTAGGCCTCTAAATTGTACGAGTGCCCATACAACGCAGAGGTCTATTTTAAACGGCGTTTACTGTGTGTATGAGGACACCTTTTTATTTTCAATTTTTTTATTTTTTTATTTTTTCTGTATTAATACTGCAAGCCCTTGCTTTTGTCAAATTTCGTTATTCTAGGTCATCGGGAACAACCATATAGGTTTTCAACCCAAAACCTAAAGGGTACTTCCGGTTAACGTAGAATTGGCAATTTTGGTGAAAATCTAAATTTGCCTATATCTTTTTGTCGTGTTGACTCAGGATCTTGATTTTTATCCACTTTATAGTGACTACATACCTCAGTATCTGGTATAAATTTCAACTTCATAGGTTCACCCGTTCCGAAGAAAATGTGTGGTGACACATGGACAGACAGACGGACAAGAGAGTGATCTTATAAGAATTCCATTTTTTACCTTTTCAGGTACGTAACCCTAAAAAGGAAGAGAAAAGAAGGAGTGAGAGATTAATATTTTATATTTATCAAACAGCGCATGTGGTGGTGGTATAATAAAATGTTGGTTATAACAATTTCAGTAGTATTAACTCATCACATTATGCGACTACTGCATTGTTTATTGCTATAAGACAGTTTTTATTTTTGAATTTTTTTTATTGAATATAGTCACTATAACATTTTTCCTCGGAAATGAAGATAAATGGTATGTACCTTTTTATTGTTTTTTAATACATATTAAATAATTTTAGTGGTGGTATTGTGACGATCTCAACATTACACTTTATTTAAATCTCTAAAACAATGTATTTTCTATAATATGAACCTATTTATGGACGGTCACCCATCCATTTACTGACCGCACCCAAAGTTGCTTAACCTAAAAGTCGTTTGCCGACCACGTGACTATGTGCAACGTAATACTAAGTATGGACATACCCCGAAAACAATATTTTTACAAAATCAAAAATTTATAAAATTTTGTATGAAAATTTCCATAGAAAAAGGAAAATGTATGGAAAATCACGGGGTCAGGTGCCGAATGTCATTGCAGCTGTTTCACATATATAAGGGGTGTGGTGTCGGCGAAGGTGTCTCCGAGCGTATGCTTTGTGAGTGCCCGTCTGACGTCTCTACCCCGCGTATATGTGGACGGTTTACCAAGGCGGTGCGTTCGGGCGGCCATGCTGCTAGAATGCTAGTTAAGGTTTCCGATCTTCGTATATGGTTTTTATACATATTATTAATGGTGATTGGTGATGCATGGCAAAGAATATATATAAAGTATATATTAAATATATATACAATAATTAATAAATAATGACGGTATGGTGGTCCGTCTATGATTACTGGCAAAGAGATCTAATATGAATAATATGATCTATACATGTTAAAGGCAAATTTATATCGTTGAAATATATTGAATATAATTTATTATTATAAATTGAATATTTAATGACGGTTTGTGGGTCCGTCAATTATGAATGTATATATGTTTGATATATATTAAGAAACGAAGTTTACTTCGTTTCTGTAATATTATGTGATATTGTAATTGTGAATATAATAGTGAAAGTAATGCTTCGGCGCAAATATTGTTTATGTTTCAGAATCTAATGGATTATTTGAAACCTAAGAAGAAGCGAATTCAATGAAGATTTAAAAGTATGCGTTGGGAAGAATTTATGCGTCATAACTAATAAATAATTATATTTCAGCTGTATACGTGTATAATGTTTTGGCGAGTTGTAGTTGACCCGATACTTGAGTTTGAGGCTCTGATGTGACCTGAGTCATGTCTATAGTGTCCTTAAGCGAGGCCCGAGGATTTTTAATCTTAGTTGACCCGATGCTTAAGTATGAGACTCCGATATGATTTTGGTCATGTCTATAGTGTCCTCGAGTGAGGTCCTTTGACTTTGCTGATGTGATGTTGACATGGGGTTGACTCTGTGGTGCGATTTATATCGTTGCAGTAGTTTCCTCAGGTCCATTGCTGAAGCGGCCCCAGTGATGATTAGAACTGCTGCGGTGGTGCGACTTAGGTCGATGCCGTGATGTAATTCGGTTTGTTGCTGAGGCGCTGGCATATTATACATCGTTTGTAGCAAAATGACTCGTCTTCTTATTAGAGACGCCCCCTTAGCTTAGCAATAGGGATTTTTATAATTGACATTGTAGCATGTCATACTATTTTTACTTTTTTTCTTTCGCGGGTAGATGTGAGCGCAGTCGGTCTAACAAAATTTCGCTGCTTTGTTTTTTATTTAAAAATGTTATTTCTACTTTTAGAGTTTAGTTTTTATTAAGATGAAGTATAATAATTAAATTAACATCACCAGCTGTTAAAAACATATTAGTATTTAAACAAATTTAGAATTGAAGTAACAAAGGATTATAACCTAAAGTGTGTGCACATAATGGATCCATACTCAGGGCTAAAACGCAATATAGATGATTTGTCTGATATGTTTTCAACAAGAATGAAAGAATTTGAAGCAACTATCACCACACCAAAAACTGATGCTACTGCTTTGGCGAGGGAATTTAATACTTTCAAATCTCTTATTTGGAAAACAGTCTCCAATTTAAAACTTCAACTTGAATTTGTATTTAAGTGTCTGGATGGCTATGAAATGAAGTCAAGAGCGCAAATACTTCTTCTTCATGGTGAGCCAGAGCAAGAGAACGAAGACATCACCAAGCGCGTCATCAGTATTTGCCAAGAGAATCTTAACATTCCCAATATGGACAAAGAATCCTTGATTTCATGCAGGCGACTTGGTAAGTTTGTCAATAAAAACAAACCACGGCCAATACTGCTTTATTTCTGTGACTTACTCACCCGCCTTCAAGTTTGGTCTAGTAAAAGTAGGCTAAAAAGCAGTGGGTTGATGCTATCTGAGTTTTTGACCAGCACTCGACACTCTGTGTTTGTAGAAGCAAGGAAAATCTACGGAGTTAAAGGTTGTTGGACAAGCAACGGTAAAATTGTTGTCATTTGTTCTGATGGATCCCGCCGCAAGATTGTCTCTATGGACGAATTACGTTCCCTAAAAGATTGTGATACAGAACACACCTGCTCTGGGACTACAAGTACTAAGGACTGCAGTGTCACTGTTGGAAATAAAACCCAGGACCAAAAGGCTCGCCCCGGTCGCTTCCCATCCCGACGCAGGCAATAGTTTTTATTTTGTATATTTTTCTTTTCATTTTACATAAACATTTATTTTATATCATAATTAAATTAAAATATAAGTTTCTATTTTTTTTTTTACCAGATCATATTAATTTATAGTATTTATGTACAGTTTGCCAATTGTGGTGTTTGACATAGGTATTATATAACATTATAAACAAATAGTATCTATTGATGTTAACAATGGAACTTTATAGTTTAACGTTAATCATTATTTTCTAAAATTTTTATATAGCATGTAATGCAAGAGCCAATTGGACTCTGTTTATCAATTGTTCGACAACATTTTACTTATAAAATTAAGCTAGTAGCTAAGTAATTATATCTACATTTTAAAACATGTTTTCCCTAATTGTTCTATAACATATAATTACAATTATTGTATAAAATAGATTCATAATTTACCTTTTCTTGTTTTATAAAAAAATAAGTTTATCATAATTATGTTCTGTCTGCTTTTTACTTAAAGGTTTTAGGGGCAATTTTTAAGCATTTTCGTCATAGTTATTTTATTTATGTTGGTGACTTTTATAACACTTGCATACATGTGTACCTACCATTTAGTATGTCAATGTCAAGTACTTTTTTTTTTTCATACTATGATTATTAAACTGTAATTGCTATTTGTTACGTTATAACGTTACTCTTACTATAATCATTAAAAATGTAAATGCTATAACTAGTATTCTTATTATGCTTCATTTGCTGACAGCCTGACACCGTGAGTTGTCAAATGTCACTTGTCATTGTCATGATCAGACATAATGTGTATTGCGTTCTGATACAGGCGCTATCCTTTAATTACTATCATATTAGGTATTAATCTCCCTTGCTTGAGTATGGTTTATTATTGAGTTGTAAAAATATTTTGTTACTTATGTTTTTTCTCTCTTTTTATTTTCTCATTTTCTTTTGTTTTTACTACTTGTTTACAATTGTTATAATTTCATTTTTTTTTTTACACATAATTATTTATTTTGTATCTCTAATAAATTAGGGGTTACCTATAAAGTTTAATTTTGTTCCTCATTATAATGAGGTTTTATTGTTATTTTACTTGTAAATAAAACAGCTGGCGAGTTACTAAAGTAATACCGTTTATTAAGCTTCTTTTTTGTACAATCTATTGACTGTTATTATATTATATATATTTACATATATTCTGATATATTTATATACATTTACCGATATATAGACTTTCCGAATAATTTTATAACTTAATATATAATATTACTTATTTTTATTTTATAATAATATATAATAGTAATATATATATATATATATATATATATTTGCTCTTCATCTTGTATAGATACATATATTCATTCATTTGTACACTTACTATAGGCTGATTGTTACTCTTGTTTTTATTGTTATATAATTTCTGCTATTTCTACCCTTGGTATACATATTCCTTTAGTAACTCAAAGGTTGGCTGGAAGAGATCCCTTATTGGGATAAGCCCGCCTTTGTACATATAATTTTGTTATGAAACCTTTTGTAATTTTTGTTATATTTGTACAATAAAGTTATATACAACAACAACAACAACTATTAGGGCAACTGGTTGCTTCTCACTTCGAGATAGCTAACTAGTATTAGACAGTGTGGCCTGCTTAACTCTTGTCATGCGTGTTTATCACGTCTTAAATAATGAACTGGATTCGGATGTATGTTTGAGTATTGAGCCAAAGGGTACTTTGCGTGAGCAAGTGCTATGGTTTTTATGATATAAAGTTATAATACGAAAATGACATAAATCAAAGAATATTAGTTGTAAGACAATGCAATTACGAATACGATATAAGCCAACGAATATTAATTATAAGACAATGCGATAATTTAAATAACAATTAGGTAGGGTTAGGTAGGACTTAGTATTAAGGAATTGCGGTTGTGATATTATAAAGAATTGAATATTATCAATACTATATGACCCATATATAGTGATAATAGAAATATACGTTATAAATATTATTATTGATGAATTTTACTTCACTAAGGTGAGGTTGACGATTATAGCATTGTGCTTACGGAATGCCGCCTGGCGGTTTAATGTTCGAATACATATCTGAACCAGGGATTTATTCCCTTATATATAATGACCAGGGCTTGTCCCTCAATTATTATGGCGTTTTGCCTTCTCATACAAAGATAAATATGAAATACTATGTGACTTCGGTCTTAATTGATACTATTATAAACTATCAGGGCTTGATCCCTTTCTATGCTATGAAAATAATAACAATATAAAAGAATAAATCTTGCGTCCCGATAACGAAATCCTTTTACGTTATTACAATCAAATTGTGTGTCGCAGGCGCACTATAAATAGCCTATCCCTTACCCGGGAGGGCTCGTAGCTATGGTTGGAGCCCACAGTCGGTGGCGTGTGCGGGGCCATCGATCTCCCCCTCTTCTTTATATTTTTACTATAGAGTTTAAGTATATAAGAATTGGAGGAGCGGATTACTTTCAGCTACTCGTAAGAGGTGTTGAAAGTATAGGGATATATTTATTATCTCACCATTTAGCCTTTACGGGCTTATATAAATATTTTTATTATGATAATCATATTACACTAATATAATTAAACTATATAATATATAAAATATTATTGTTTTCCATTGTCGAATTGAACCTGTTGCCTCTGATGCTCTAAAAGAACACGGTTTATTACGATCACAACGTAACAAGGGTCTTGACCGCTAGACGATACACGTGCCAATTTCGTAGTTTTATGCTATTTATTTTCGTGCATTTTAATTATTATTTACTTAATTATATCTTATTATTTATTTATTTCTAAAAAGGCAAGGTAGGTTTAGTCACAGTATGTCTTTTGTTGCAAGAGGCCGGCTAGGTACCACTGCAGTGTCTTCTACCACAAAGCAGTAGTGATGTTGGCGTTACTGTGTTTCGGTTCGAAAGGTACTGTAGTCTACTGAAATTACTGAACAAAAAAATTGATTGAAGAACCATTATCTCGAGGTTGGCATCGCGTGAGTGACACCAACAAATGGTGTTGCAAGCGTTCATGGGCTACGGTAAGCACTTACCATCAGGTTGGCCCTATGCTTGCTTACCAACTTAATAACATAAAAAAGAAATGATATTGTAGTTTTAGCTCCTTATTAAATCTTAATAATAGTTTGTTCCATACCTATTGTTAAGAGAAATCTTCCTGGAGTGGAAATTGGTCAAGAACTATCTCCTTGTGGTCGACCTCGGGCAAGGAACTACCTTTCAAGCGATATTCAGCTAAATGCTCTTGACCCCTTACTGGCCTACCAGACTTGTTTGCTAAAATATAAGTAAAACCTCCTGGTGCTCACATTGTAATTCTAACATGAATCTCAAAAGCAGTCCTTTTCAGGACTCCACCAAAAACAGCCCTTATCAGGACTCTAGGACAAGAAATATTGGAACACATTTAAAGGTGGAAATTTTAAATTCCTGCAGTGCATAGCCATACGACATAATGAGGAGATATCATAATATCTTTGCAATAAGCTTGATAAAAATGACCAGTTTCTATTTGATTTGAAAACCAGTTCGGCAGCAGAGCCACATGGCTCATTTTCATATGCGTTTTTATATTATAAATGCAATCTGTCTGCAATAAGTTACTGGTTCACGTTCGGGTTGCGTCGGTCAGATGGCAATCGCTCCGCGTAAAAACTAGTAACCTGTTAAATCAGGATAAGAATATAAGCAGACCTTGGGTAAAATACATGAGATAATGCTTAGGAACAATAATTATATCATAGTAATTTCCTAGTAATAAAAATAAAAAGAAATAAATTAATGATAAATATGTAACTAATTGTTGTCTGTACATGGAATATATTTGAAAAACTGTTATTGGGGTCCTTTATCAACGCAATATAACCAAAAACAATCATTGCAAAAATTTTTGTCTTTTTTTATGTAAGAGGGGGCAAACGGGCAGGAGGCTCACCTGATGTTAAGTGATCACCGCCGCCCATGAACATCTGCAACACCAGAAGGCATGCAGGCGCGTTGCCGACCAAATGCCGACGTCTGTGCCTTTGTGCGCGCTAATCTGAAGAAATGCTTAACCGATTTGGATGCAATTTTCACTAATGCATTGTAGTAAGTCTCACTTAACATTTCGTGTTAGTTTTATTTAAATCGGTTCATAAATTCAAAATTTATATCATCAATAGTGTAAAAAATTATGGATATTGTAAATTATTTATTTTAGTGCAAAAAAGTGTGGGTGCACCTCACGCATTTTTACATGACATTATTAATTTTTCATTTTTTAGTTGGATTTATATAAAAGCGTGTTTTTTAGTTTTACTATTATTTATTTTTCATTTTTTAGTTGTGTTTTTTTTTATTATTAAATTCCTTAAATTATTAAGGTCCTTGACTCTCTATTACATACATAATTATGAAGCTAATAATAGCGTCCTAAAAAGCATAGACCTAACTGACTTATCAACCCCCAGCCTAAATCTTTTGACCTAGAAAACTGGATTTTTCGCAGATATTTTTAAAACGTAAACGCGCACTAAGAAATTACTTTTCGAAATTCAAACCTTAAGAGGGTGAAAAAAGGCTGTAAGAAAGTCCGTCATTATTGAACCTATAAGTATGAAATTTTGGTATTCGACGAACGATTAAAGATCAAAACACGTGTCTTAACATTTTCTAAAATTCGACCCCTGAAAGGGTGAAAATGGTGTTCAAAGTGGGTATGTGAGGTCTATCATTTTTGACAGTACAAGCATGAAACTTTGCTTTTCGATAAACAATCAATAATAAAGAAATAGGTGTTTGACATTTTCTTAAATTTCAGCTCTATAGCTTTGAAATGGGGGTATAAAGTTTGTATTAAAATCGTCATTCACACGAGGAAAGCCGCTGGCAGAATCTAGTCATTCAGATATTTTATTTCATTCAAATACTCTAGAGTTGGGAAAATACAGGTAGAAATTATAAACGGAGCATCAGTATATCAGATAATTTTTCGCATATTTAATTATTTTGTTTATATCACTTTTTTTACAATCTAAGTATTATAAAATTTTATAAGCATTCCTTCACAGTGCATGCTGTAAAATTATGGAACGCACTTCCGCTGACTATACGACAGTTCAAGTCCTTGGAGATATTCAAAAAATCTGTTAAAATGCATTATCTCCTGGACTTATTAGACGAGTGATGACAATTCGATCTCTGATAAATGACTTTTATATTTATTAGTTTATATTAAATATATATTAGCTTATTATTAAATACTTATTATTATTTATCGTGTGTATTTGTTTAAGTAATAGAATGTAGTTATTTGTATGTATGTTTATTTTATATCAACACCGCCCACCATTTCATGCGATCTCCTATCCTTAAGGTTGTCTGGAAGAGATCGCTTCTAAGCGATAAGACCGCCTTTTGTGCAAATTTAAATTTGTTCACGGGTGTTGTTTTTTCTTTTTAAAATTTTGGTGTACAATAAAGTGTTAAAACAAAAATAATAAAAATAAATATGTATATCGTCTTACCACCCTATTATTCTGGTATTATTATTTTACGCAATGTTTCATGGTTGTCTGTAAGAGATCCCTTATTAACGATAAAGCGCCAATTTTACATAATTTTTTGTTCTTTCTATCCGTGTCTGTATGTCTATTTGTTTCGTTGCTGATGTCCAATACAGTTATTTATTATTATTATTATTATTATTACCTTATAATATTTTAATCTTACAAACATATTATTATATAATTTCCCAAAGTTTTTTCTATATCTGCAACAAATTTCATCAACAGTTCAGTGGTTAAGGTGTAACAGACGGACAGACAGATCCATAATATTAGCAGGGATGAAATTTTTTTTTAGATCTTGATTTAATAATATTCATAATAGTAATGTTATGTAGTTATTTTATTGCATTTTAAAAATGGTAGGCGTTGATTATGTTATCTGTAAAGTGCCTTTCATACTTAATTAATTATTGTGTAACTATATTTTGAACTGAAGGAGTGTTTGTATTAATAGCTCTCTCATTCCGATAACGTTTCCCTAATAATATAATATTTTTAATCGCCGTCCAAAAAGAGGAGGTCCTCAATTCGACTGTTTTTTGTATTTGTTACCGCATTACTTTCGACTAAAATAACCAAAAAAAGGGTTCTTTTTGTATTTAAAACCTGATTCTTCCCTTGTGGCCATTTCAATTTGATCGTTTTCTGAAAACGGCATCATGAAAAACAATAGGTCTCAAATTACCATTAATTATGTGCGCGATAAATGGACGTATAACTCAATATTACGATAACCGATTTCGATTTTTTTTTTATTGGAAAGAAGATATCCCAAGTGTAGTAGGTACCCATGATAAGGAAGCCAGGATCTGACGATGTCGTCCCGGAGAAATGGAGGGGGAATGGAGAAATGGAGGAGGGGGAGTAATACCGACTTCAAAATAAAAAATAAAAATAATATTTTCTAAAATAAAAATAATATTTTTCCTAAGTCGGGGGTTCTATGTGCCGATATTTTAATTAGCACCGACTACTGAATAAAATATTCTGTAGAAAATATAATATTTTTATCTAGCTTAATCTCTTACGTCAATCAAAAGCAATGTACGGAATCTATACGTGCAAGGCTGCCGGTATTTTCAATATTAAAATAGTTATGAATTCGTTTTATGTGTGCCTACATCAATATTGCGGCAAAAAGTAAGTGGTATAATAGATGTCTACAATTTGTCAAGATGACAACCTCTAAAAGGTGACCGATGGCTTCCAACGCGTCAGAAAAAGATAGGGGCGTAAAGGTCACAAAGCTTAACGAAGATTTATACAGTCAATTGTCATTTCTGAGGTCCTATGATTTATTTTTCTACTCTTTGAATTATTTAATGATAGCTTTATAGTATAAACTCTCATTGCGATTCAATTGACAACCTAGACAACCTAACTGAAAATGATATATACGTTTTGATACCAGTACTTAAGCAGTAGTAGAATAATGCTTCTCACAGCCCAGAAGTACTATCCTCACACAAAATCAGTGTAAAGTAATAGAGTACTGTGCGTTTTTTACGATGAGTGCGAGCGCCGAAGGCCCAATCTCCCACCCTCTTATCTCCCTTTATTTCCCTTTATTCTCTTCCTTTTTTTCTTTCTCAACCACTCCCTCTTATCACTTGGTTATATTAATAAATAAACGCCTACACACTCAACGGCCCCCATTAGGATAATTATATCCTGTGTCGGGGGTCCGGAAACATTCACAATGACAAGGACAAACACAACCAGACCGGAAAACATGCCTGTACGATTAATACAAACATCTGCTCCGAGCGGGAATCGAACCCGCAACCGTCGAGGCTTAAGGCAGACTCGCTACCCACAACGCCACAACGGTGTCAAATGAAACGGTTGGACAACATGTATCTGATACGTCAAGTTGCTTGCAAACCGGTGTCACAATTTCATCATATAAAAAACCATATCAAATCTAAATCATCAATTCAATTGAAATGCATAACAATATAATTGTTACTAAAATTTCATGGCAGGCCTCCTGTTTGACTATTAAAAGAGGCGTCTGTGATTTCATGGAGGAGGTATTTTAGTAATAAATTTGCCTTTTTTAGCCTAATCGTAATAAATTATTATCTTTTACGATCATCTTTTTCAAGATAAGGTTGTTTATCCAAACATTTTTGTGTTACATGGAAATGTATGGAAGATGAAGGAATTTGCTTCTTTTTAATTCACTCATTCAATGATTCTATATGATGAAATATTGAAGTAACCATCGCGTTACCATCAATGTGACGCTTTATAAGAATTACCGCTTTTCAAATATTGTCCTTATAATCCAACGTATTAAATAGGTTCTGTAGCTGTAATCACACGACACTTCGCCATGCGCCAACATAATATATAATATTTTATTTTAAGTTTCTGTATTACGAAACGAATTTGTTAAAATTTATTTTATATAAATTAAAAATATTTTGTAAAGTTTAATGTTGTTACGAAGTTTTAGTGACTTTTTAAATTAAATTGTAAATCAAATATGTTTTTTTTTATCCCATATATATTTTAAAATTTATTTTTTAGCCAAACATTATAGCTTATTAATATAAGGCTTATCTTATCTTAAAAAGTACCTATTAAATATTATATAAAAGCTGACCTGACTGACATATTATCGTAGACGGCGTAATCCCTTGGACTTAAAAAGCTAATTTTTTTTAACATTGTTGTTGTTGTTTTTAAAACGTAAACGAGAACTAAGAGATGAATTTTTCGATATTCAAGCCTTAAGGAGGTGAAAAAAGAGTTGAAAATTTGTAGGGGATGTCTATCATTTTTGAAATTACAAGCATATGACTTTATTTTTTGGCGAACAATTAAAGATAAAGAAACACGTGTTTTAACATTTTCTAAAATTCAACGCCTGGAGAGGTGAAATGGGAGTTCAAAGTTTCATTAAAATATTCAAGCGGGCCAAGCCTCTGGATGAAGCTAGTTATGATAATACAGCAAAAATTCAATGAAACGATTATATGAAATATGATTAAATGAAAATAATTTAGAGTTTATGTAATAATCGATTTGTTAGATTGAATATTTGCTTACGATTTCAATGTGAAATAAAGCTGGCAGCATTTTACATGATTATGGTTATTTTTGACTAATTTCAAGATTTTCAAGCTAAAGTCTTTTATTTATAAAAATGTAATTACCATGGCGCCTGTTTAATTATTTTGAAAACTTATATATTTCAGTAAAACATAGTATACTTGTTCAGTAGTAGTAGTAGTTGTAGTTCTGTCCGCTGTGGGCCCAAAATGGTCAATCTCTTTATGGTGAAAAGGGAGAGTGTAAAATGAAATGAAGAAGCAAGGGAATTAAAAAAAACATATTTATTGATAAATAAATGAAGTTTTGTTAATTTTAGAGTCGATTTTTACATAGAAATCTAACAAAATAAATCCTAAGAAATAAACTCTTTAATCATTGATGTATATGATGAAATTAAAAGTTTTTGGATAGCCACAATATTCTTTATTTTTAGGCGTCAGGATGTGACGACCCCAACGCCCGCTGTTGGGATAACCTCTGTCACAACAGAGATTATTCCACCAGTGCAATCAGTCACACTGGTGGTAGGTCTTTTGTTGCAAGAGGCCGGCTAGGTAAGTACCACCGCAGTGACCAATATTCTGCCGCCAAATAGTAGTGTTTAGGCACTACTGTGTTCCGGTTTGAAGGGCATTGTACGCTAGTGAAATTACTGGGCGAACGAGATTTAAGAACTAATATCTCGAGGTTGGCAACGCGTGAGTGGCACCAACTAATGGTGCTGCAAGCGCTCATAGGCTGCGGCAGCCACTTACCATCAGGTGGGCCGTATGCTTGTTTGCCAACTTATAAAAAAAAAAAAAAATCTTAACAACAATGAAAAAGCCATAGTGAATCAATGTTTTTTTATTATTTTATAACACATATAATACTATTTTAGTTCTACAATGAATTATATTTATATGAAATACACAAAAAAAAACGCCTTTCCCGTTAACCATTTTTACGTTTCACACCAACAGTTGACGTTTAGGAAGCTGCCACAGTGTCCGCCGCGGTAGCCTCTCCTCTTACACTCAGCGTTGCAGTCGGAGATGTAGTTGACACCACCCCACACGCAGCTGCCGATGAGTACATCCGCCTGCACCTGATGCTGCGATATAACACTCAAGAGCGTCATCAGCGCCAGCGCGAATACCAAGGACTTGCGGGAGCTCGAAGCCATATTTGATGATTGATTTAATGCTTTAGACGTACTGTATCTGCACACTGTAACCTCCTCATTTTATAGTATTAATGACAATATTTACAAAGTATAAAGCTAAGGGACTTATTTACAATTGTACACAATTATGTGGGTCGTACGTTTATAGGTAAACACGAGTAGATAACACCAGATTTATAATGTTTATTTATCAGTTTTTTCGACAATAATATTATTGTTTTTAATGTTTGAACTTAGATAGTAAAATAAGTTCGGCCGCAAGCGAGGATACAAAAAAAAACCGGAAACTAATATAGTTTTAAATTCTTAATTAAAGTTTTTCGATTAAATTTAGCGTGTAGCGCGGGTCGTCATATAGGCTACTTGTAAAGGCATAGATATTGTAATAAAAAATAATGGATATTAATATTATTTTATAAACACACAATAGTTTAAAAAACAGTTGAAAGCCGTTGTGGTGTGCTGATAGTCCGCCTGCTTTAAGCCTCGACAGTCGTGGGTTCGATTCTCGCTCTGAGCGGGTGTTTGTTAAAAATATCTATTTCAGTCTGAGAGTTTGTGCTTGTGGGTCTCTTCATCGTGCCTCGGAAAGCACGATAAGCTCTTGGTTCCAGTTGTTGTCATACCATGTGATAATAATCGTAAGTTTTTGACAGGTAATTTGCTCTTATCAGTGAGTTACTAGTTCGCCGTTAGGGTTGCTGAGGTTAGATGGCAATCGCTATGTGTAAAAACAACCCGTCAAGAAGAAGAAGACATAAGTTTAAAAAAAAAGTGTGTGTGTACTTATGTACACGCGCTAGAAGTTATACTTCTTTGGCGTAACAAGATATCTTTTCAAAAATTTTATTTTTTCCTTATTCTACGTTTGAAGAAAAAACCACACTGACAATAGAAAAAAGGTATTTAATACATTGAATGTTTTATTATAACGAATTATCTTGTTAAATAAAGTTTATTTAGATATCACAAAAAATTTTGACTATAGCTAACTTCAGGGTGTCGGTTTTTGTGACGGTGTGCGCGCGCATCGTAAAAATTTACTCTCATCATTTTTCCCTAACGCGCCAAAAGAAGTATAACTTCAATAACAAACAATGTATATAAATGCGTACATGAGAATGCCTCATATCAGGAAAATAGTAATTGATAAACAGATCGCGAGTTTAACGGCGTACTATTTGACCAGATAAAAAAATAATTATTACTATAATAATAGATGGAAATTACTTTAAGAATTTTCCTTATAAACAATTCTTGTAAATATTATGTTCTTGTTTTCTTAGTACGGCTCTAACAATTTAGATTACAATATGTATTTAAAGAATTATTTACAGTTTGTTAAAAAATTACTACGCTAAACGACGCTCACATATCCAGCTGTTGTCATGACATTATATAGAAAACGTTTAAATTATTATTTTTTTTTTCAATTTATTACCTCATTTTCATCTTTGAATTGGTATTTAAAAATATCAGCAATACTTTTTTAAGGCATTACTAATCGTGCCTCGGAAAGCATTTTAAGCTGTCGTTCCTGGTTGTTATCACCTAACATCACATAATCGTTAACTCTTTATAAGAAATTTGCTGATATCCATCCAATGAGTAACTGGTTATATCCTGTTTATATCCCATAGAGTTACGGACGTCAGATGGCTATCGCTCTGTGTAAAAACTAGTAACCTGTTGTGACTAAACCTACCTTACTTTATAAATATAATATAGAAATAACATATATTTAAATAAATACTAATTAAAATGCACGTAAATAAATAGCATAAAACTACGAAATTGGCACGTGTATCGTCTAGTGGCCAAGACCCTTGTTACGTTGTGATCGTAATAACCCGTGTTCTTTTAGAGCATCAGAGGCAACAGGTTCAATTCGACAATGGAAAACAATAATATCTTATTTATTATATAGTTTAATTATTTTTGTGTAATATGATTATCATAATAAAAATATTTATATAAGCCAATAAAGGCAAAATGGTGAGATAATAAATACATCCCTATACTTTCAACACCTCTTACGAGTAGCTGAAAGTAGTCCGCTCCTCCAATTCTTATATACTTAAACTCTATGGTAAAAATATAAAGAAGAGGGGAGATCGATGGCCCCGCACACGCCACCGACTGTGGGCTCCAACCATAGCTACGAGCCCTCCCGGGTAAGGGATAGGCTATTTATAGTGCGCCTGCGACACACAATTTGATTGTTATAACGTGAAAGGACATAGTCCTGGTAATTTATATTTATAGTGATTTCGTTATCGGGATGCAAGATATATTCTTTTATATTGTTATTATTTTCATAGCATAGAAAGGCATCAAGCCCTGATATTTTATAATAGTATCGATTAAGACCGAAGTCGCATTATATTTCTTATTAATCTTTGTATGAGAAGGCAAAACGCCACAACAATTGAGGGACAAGCCCTGGTCATTATATATAAGGGAATAAATCCCTGGTTCAGACATGTATTCGAACATTAAACCGCCAGGCGGCATTCCGTAAGCACAATGCTATAATCGTCAACCTCACCTTAGTGAAGTAAAATTCATCAATAATAATAAATAATATCATTTATAACGTATATTTGTCATACCGCTATATGTGGTTAATATAGAGTTTATATTTATCATAAACTTCACCTTTGTTAAGGTATTTTCATCAATAATGCTATTTATAGCGTATATTTCTTTTATCACTATATATGGGTCATATAGTATTGATAATATTCAATTCTTTATAATATCACAACCGCAATTCCTTAAAACTAAGTCTTACCTAACCCTACCTAATTGATATTTAAATAATCGCATTGTCTTATAATTAATATTCGTGGGCTTATATCGTATTCGTAATCGCATTGTCTTACAACTAATATTCTTTGATTTATGTCGTTTTCTTATTATAGTTTTGCATCATTAAAACCATAGCACTTGCTCACGCAAGGTACCCTTTGGCTCAATACTCAAACATACATCCGAATCCAGTTCATTATTTAAGACGTGATAAACACGCATGATAAGAGTTAAGCAGGCCACACTGTCTAATACTAGTTAGATACCTCGAAGTGAGAAGCAACCAGTTGCCCTAATAGTATGACATGCTACAATGTCAATTATAAAAATCCCTATTGCTAAGCTAAGGGGGCGTCTCTAATAAGAAGACGAATCATTTTGCTACAAACGATGTATAATATTCCAGCGCCTCAGCAACAAACCGAACTACATCACGGCATCGACCTAAGTCGCACCACCGCAGCAATTCTAATCTGTATCACTGGGGCCGCTTCAGCAATGGACCTGAGGAAACTTCTGCATCGATATAAATCGCACCACAGAGTCAACCCCATGTCAACTACACATCAGCAAAGTCAAAGGACCTCACTCGAGGACACTATAGACATGACCAAAATCATATCGGAGCCTCATACTTAAGCATCGGGTCAACTAAGATTAAAATCCTCGGGCCTCGCTTAAGGACACTATAGACATGACTCAGGTCACATCAGAGCCTCAAACTCAAGTATCGGATCAACTACAACTCGCCAAAACATTATACACGTATACAGCTGAAATATAATAATTTATTAGTTATAACGCATAAATTCTTTCCAACGCATACTTTTAAATCTTCATTGAATGCGCTTCTTCTTAGGTTTCAAATAATCCATTAGATTCTGAAACATAAACAATATTTGCGCCGAAGCATTACTTTCACTATTATATTCACAATTACAATATCACATAATATTACAGAAACAAAGTAAACTTCGTTTCTTAATATGTATCAAACATATATACATTCATAATTGACGGACCCACAAACCGTCATTAAATATTTAATTTATAATAATAAATTATATTCAATATATTTCAACGATATAAATTTGCCTTTAACATGTATAGATCATATTATTCATATTAGATCTCTTTGCCAGTAATCATAGACGGACCACCATACCGTCATTATTTATTAATTATTGTATATATATTTAATATATACTTTATATATTCTTTGCCATGCATCACCAATCACCATTAATAATATGTATAAAATCCATATACGAAGATCGGAAACCTTAGCTAGCATTCTAGCAGCATGGCCGCCCGAACGCACCGCCTTGGTAAACCGTCCACATATACGCGGGGTAGAGACGTCTGACGGGCACTCACCAAGCATACGCTCGGAGACACCTTCGCCGACACCACACCCCTTATATATGTGAAACAGCTGCAATGACATTCGGCACCTGAATCCGTGAATTTCCATACATTTTCCTTTTTCTATAGAAATTTTCATACAAAATTTTATAAATTTTTGATTTTGTAAAAATATTATTTTCGGGGTACGTCCATACTTAGTATTACGTTGCACATAGTCACGTGGTCGGCAAACGACTTTTAGGTTAAGCAACTTTGGGTGTGGTCAGTAAATGGATGGGTGACCGTCCATAAATAGGTTCATATTATAGAAAATACATTGTATTAGAGATTTAAATAAAGTGTTATGTTGAGATCGTCACACTGTCAAATCCGGATAAGAGTAATAAGCGGACCCCGGGTAGATAAAATCTCGGGAATAATGCTAGGAAGACGACGAAAACGGATGGGAACTGTAGTAGAGTTTTTATTGGTAATTTTTTTAACAGTATTTATTAATTTTATATTCTTCAGTAACATACATTATTGATATTTATGAAAATCTTTATAATTTTTAAAAAAAGACTTATAGCTTATTTTTTTATATATATCACCTAATAGATGCACTTGGCTAAGTACGTTTATAACAAGTGCACGTTTCTTAGAAAAAATGCGCATCTAAACCAGTGAGTCACATTTCTTAGTCAATAAAGTCGATCACGCATTCTTTTAGTAATAACTAATTAAAGATAAATGAACGTATGTATGTTTACATATTGTGATTATCAATACAAATAAATAAAATTGGAGTGTCTGTTTGTAATTCTCGTTATTTACATAAAAAAACAATTTTTAAGACTTTGTCTGTCCGTCTGTCTGTTTGTTCCGGCTTACCTCGGAAATGGCCGGACCATTTTTAACGGGACTTTCACTGGCATATAGCTTATGTTACACGAAGTAACTAAGGCTAATTTACATTTAGGAAAATAGTTAGGTCCGTGCAATAAAGAAATCGGTACACCACGCTAGCAGACCCGCGGCCGCAGCTAGTTAAGTAATTATTTCAGTAGGTATTGAGTATTACGACTCTTACATATTAATATCGTACCATTAGTGGCACAACCGGCGGATATTTTCCGCTGGGGTATACCAGCGGTACTTACCGCAAAAATCCACAGACCACCATTTCAATTGTGACATTTTAGATTGGTAGTGGCATTGTGGCGTTGTGGGTAGCGAGTCTGACTTTAGCCTCAACGGTTGCGGGTTCGATTCCCGCTCGGACACCTGATGTTTGCATTGATCTTACAAATATCTGTTTCGGTCTGGGCGTTTGTCCTCCCCATCGTGCCTCGAAGAGCATGTTAAGCTGTCGGTCCCGGTTGTTATCAAATAACATCAGATATTTTCTTACAGATTATTTTATTTCTTTGCATTTTAGTTTTGAAGTCACTATTTTTTTCCACATAAGGTACAATTTTACACAGTTCTCTTCTACCTATGCCATAGTCTCAAACATTATAGTTGAGACGCTCATAGAAGGGTGCGCCACTGTACAGTGAACGATCGGTGAGTAAGCAACTTTAGGCGTGGTCGTCAATAGATGGGTGACTGAATAATGGTATTTCAACTTAACTGTACTCCGTCTCCGTGCTTCGGAGGATCAATTTATCAAATAATAGTAGAAAAGTCAAGTCAGAGGCCAGGCCTATAACCAATCTATAAGAAGAAGAATTATTTTAATAAATGCATAACATTGTTATGGAATTTTTCGAAAAGATTTTTCGAAAAAAAAAGAAGATGATTTTTCCCCCTTGGTCTATTGTCGTACCCACTCCTAGCGCAAGCTTCGAGCTTATTTGGAGGGGTAATAGGAATATTAGTAATGCCTTGAAAAAGCATTGCTAATGTTCTTTATAAAAAAAAACCTATTTCTATACCTTTTTGTACAAAAAAAAATTAAAATTAAACCAAAAAACTATTTTTTTTTTTATGGAGGATTGTCTGCACTGTAGAATTGTACGTTCCAAATCTTATCCGATAATGTTACTACGTAAAAAAGGATACAGGCTATACAAATTTGTGTAGAAACGAATCTTCTTTCTACGAAACTCTTTCGACTGTAAAACAAACAAGTTTTTAAAGGCACTTATATTGAATAAGTGCAGCGTATATTAAGAAATGTTATAGAAT
This sequence comes from Hestina assimilis, assembly GCA_023373885.1. Lineage (NCBI taxonomy): Eukaryota > Metazoa > Arthropoda > Insecta > Lepidoptera > Nymphalidae > Hestina > Hestina assimilis. Next base: position 10,389,357 of record CM041750.1, read on the forward strand.
GCAATATTTTATTATTGTTTTGAATTCCAAATGTATTAAACGAAAAGTCTTTGTCTGAGGACTCTTTCAATCTGAGTTTGTAATACCATATAAGGTATCATACAAACTCAAATTAATGGCTATTAATAATTTCAATTTCTACTATTATTAATTTTACCTTTTCCTGGATATGCTTATTAATATAATTCTTATTTAATAGGTAACTAGTTTTTATACAGAGCGATGGCTTAGCTGATTCAATTTCTTGATTTTTGTACTTTATGAAGCAATATATTAATGGTTTTTCTCGTTATATTTGACGACGTAATTTTCATGCCAAATTTCATCGAAAGCCATTCTGTCATTTTAACTTGATTGAGTAATAAACATTCAAATATCGAAACATTAAAACGTCCAATCATACAAACATCCAAACATCCAATCATCCAAAGATCCAAACATCCAAACATCCAAACATCCAAACATCCAAAGATCCAAACATCCAAACATCCAAACATCCAAACAACCAAACATCCAAGCATCCAAACATCCAAACATCCAAACATCCAAACATCCAAACATCCAAACATCCAAACATCCAAACATCCAAACATCCAAACATCCAAACAACCAAACATCTAAGCATCTATACATCCAAACATCTAAACATCTAAACATCCAAACATCCAAACATCCAAACATCTAAATAACCAAATATCTAAGTATCTAAACATCTAAATATCTAAATATCTAAACATCCAAATATCTAAACATTCAAATATCTAAACATCTAAATATCCAAACATCTAAATAAATTCAAATATCTAAGCATCTAAATATCTAAATATCTAAATATCTAAATATCTAAACATCTAAATATCTAAATATCCAAACATCTAAACATCCAAACATCCAAACATCCAAACATCCAAACATCCAAACATCCAAAAATCCAAACATCCAAACATCCAAACATCCAAACATCCAAAAATCCAAACATCCAAACATCCAGACATCCAAACATCCAAACATCCAAACATCCAAACATCCAAACATCCAAACATCCAAACATCCAAACATCAAAATATCCAACATCCAAACATTTTCCGAGATAGCAAGCAACATATTGTTAATGCATATGTAGTTTTTGCGTGAAAGATTGAAACATCCATCCTCATTAGCTGTCTCGCTTGTTATATTATTAAGATTCTTTTTAAGTAAATTGATATTTTCACAAGTAAATAATAGTTGGAACCCCGTTGGAACAACAGAAATATAAAGATCATTTATTTTTGCTGCCATGCGTGTCCAATCTATTTAGTGAATAGGAGTCACGCAATAATTTCATTATTTACTTATTTTCCTTAATTGCACCCTAAAAGTGATAGATGCGTATACAATATATAAAATATATTTGTACACAGGAATATTGTATTCTTATTAAATAAATATCTTTGACTTACAAGTTTCTATTACATTGTTAATTTTTTTTTTTTTTTTTATTAGATTAACAAGTTAATATAATATCTTGAAAACATAAATAAAAAGGTCATTTTTATGATTTTTATTTTCCAAAGTTACGATCAAGGCGTTGATTAAAGTTTGCAAAACGAGAAAAGTTTACCGATATTTCGTCACTGTCAGTGTCATCATTAGAGATTTCTCCAAGGATTCAAAGAACGAAACTTGGAAACATTAATGGACTGTTTCCATTATAAAAGAATTACGTAATCGGTAGTTAGATTTTGGAGTAAAACGTTATTTGCGAGATGATAGACATGTACTTATTATATCTGTATGGTAGCGTCATCATTTCAACCTTTATCTATTCACTGCTGGACATAGGTCTCTCCCAAGTTGTATCACAACATTTTGTTCTATCCGGGCAACATTTGTGGTCTAATGCTGTCATCTATGTATTATGTAATATTATGTTGATGTAATCAAAGGTTAAATTTGGTCAGAAATTAAAGTTAAATTAGTTTTAGTGTTTCTAACACAGATACGTTTTGTGGATAAAGCTGATATGGAACAATGGATAGAAAACGTAAACTTTAACCGAAGGTTACAAATCCGTGCAAACACCTTTGAGTTTTCAAGGGCATAATTTATATTTTTAATTTATCTCGTGTTTAACTGTAAAGAAAAACATCGTGAAGAAACCAGCATGTCATAGAAGAAATTCTAAGACGTATTCGCCCATTCTAGTGGTCTTTTACTGGTGGTAAATGCCCAAAATCAAAATCATTTTTATTCAAGTAGACTTTTAAAAAGTACTTTTGAATCGTCAGGCGCTACCGACGGTTCGGAAGATTGATTCTATCGAGAATAACCTACAAGAAACTCGACAGTTACTCTTTTCAAATATATGTTTTTACAATTGTATTTTTAATATAAAATTTGGTTCTTGAATGAGATCCAGCAATATTAAGAGTCCCAAGCATAATTATTAGAAAAATATTCCTCTAACGTCAAATGGTTAGCTACCACCAATAAGTTGGTGAGTCGAGTAAGAATTATATTTTGGAATTTGATAAAAAATGCCAGTTAAACTGGAAATGTTATCAGGTAGCAAATATTCCAAGAAAGGTAACCCTTAACGTTAAATATTTACTCGTTTTTTACCTTCAGGGTCTGGCTTGTTTTATTTGTACAGCACGTTTTTCGTTTAAAGCTTCAAAAAGGGATCCAATTTTCTATTATAGAATTTAAATATACCAAAGATTCTTGTAGAAAACTAGCTTCTGCCATCGACTTCGAGCGCATGAATAACGATTTTAATAGAAACGACAGACGTCCATACAATTTTTACCCTTTTTACCCACTTAAGGGATGAATTTCGAAAATTCCTTTCTTAATGCGCGAACAAAGATTATTTATTTTGTTTATTTTATGTTTGTTACATACATACATAAATATCGACTGATTGAATTTCCCATTGTCCCATTTCAATTTGGTCCAGTTTTGACAATGGCATCCATGAAAAAACCAAATAAGTCTTATATTTGTTTTAATCATTAAGTACTATCATTCGTTAGTGAAAAGTTTAAAACAAAATAATGTTTAGAAAAAAAATGTCACTTCAAAGGTAAAAAGAAAAAATTAGTATTTTTTACAAAAGAAGTCTACTTTACTTAGCACCGACCCTACTTTTTACTATTTTTATGTATGTGTGTTTTTGTTTGTAAGTTCGCATGCATGCTTGTGTGTCACTTTTGCCTTCATTTATTGTAATTTTCAAAAAACCACACAGTTATATTTTTAGTATTTAAGTCTTTTTGTTTTATTTATCATAAAATATGTAAATGAGGCTATTTTAATATTCAGCTATATTTAGTTTCATTTTCATAGTTTTACATTAGTAATTGGTATGTCAATGTTCTATACACGTAGAAGAATAATTACCATTGTTAACAAATTGTTTAGGGAAAACATAACCTAATATATTCTTAGAAATATGGAAAACCCAAGTGTCGTAAAGTAGAGTAAGTATCGCTTTCTGAGTGACAGCGCGCGTTGGTTTTACCCACGCCAAGTTTATTAAAGTATGTATAGCTAATTGTACTTGATTTTCCTTGAACGATCTTAATGAATTAATCGACTTCAAAAAGGAGGAGGTTGTTTTTGTTCAAACATTTTTAAGTTGATTGAGATCAGAAAAAAAATGCTTTTAATCTAATATAGACTTAAAATTTACGACAAGAGTAGGCAAATGACAACATTAGAAATGACTGCTCTTACGAAGCATGAGAACTAAAATACTAATTACCTATATTTAATAATTGAGCTGTTTTGAAAACTACAAATCAATGAATTTTTAGCACTTGTTCTAAGCTCTAAGGCATAGTTATGTGTGTCAAAAAACAAAACAATGTAATTACAGTGATCGCAAGCAATTAGAAGACTACCATAGAAATAGGCACTATTCATTAGAAGTATTTACCGAAAAATTTCGCATAGAAAAAATGTGTCAGACACAAAGAGAAATGACAAAGAGTGATAGACAAAGCTTTAAAGTGGAGGAAAATTTAAAAAAATATTAAATGAATCATAGGTTTATTACCTATTACCCCTCTGAAATTGCAGTATAAAAGGAATCACTGGCAAGTCATTTGCACAGTACGTTAAGGCATTCGTATAAGCGTTCAACATGTTTTCGAGCTCTCGCAAGTCTCTGGTGTTCGTCCTGGCGCTAATGACGCTCTTGAGCGTTATATCGCAGCAGCAGGTGCAGGCCGACAAGCTCATCGGCAGCTGTGTTTGGGGTGGTGTCAACTACACGTCCAACTGCAACGCCGAGTGTAAGAGGAGAGGCTACCGCGGCGGACATTGTGGTAGCTTCCTTAACGTCAATTGTTGGTGTGAAACATAGAATAAATGAGTGTACCTACCCGTTTACTTGGATTTATATAACTAGATTTTTTATTGCCATATCATAATGTTTATAAAACGTAGAATTAAAATGTGATTAAAATTATATAAACAAAAATATTAATTATATTTATGTGTTTTTATTTGACTATTTTATTCGTTTTACGTTTTTGATTTTTGTCTATATTATTTGCGATTGATTGAACACGGTAAAGTTAAATATTTAATAACTGTGTATTTGAAAAATATATAAAATTATATGTAAATAATCATCGTAACTGATTGACAAGATAATCACTACATAGTATAAAACAAAGTCGCTTTCTCTGTCCCTATGTCCCTATGTATGCTTAAATCTTTAAAACTACGTACCGGATTTTGATGCGGTTTTTTTAATAGACAGAGTGATTGAAGAGGAAAGTTTATATGTATAGTAACATCCATTAAATAGTGGAGAAATACTGTTATTTTTAAGGTTTCTAATGTGATGTCGTAAATAATTACATTCGGGCAGTAATAAATAAATCAAAATTACTGTATCGATTTTAACCATTTTTTTCAGTGATTGACATAAGCTATATATTTTATACCCGTGCGAAACCGGAGCGGGCCGCTAGTAAATAATAAACGCTCACACTCAACGACCCTAATTATAATAGCTTTTTTCCGGACCCCCAACGCAGGGTATAACCTGCGTGATGCAGACTGTTTTGATTAATAATAATTACTATGAAATTACCAACTTCTTATTGTGGTCGATATTAATTCGCTAATATTTAAAGATCTAAAGATTCTTTATTATAAAGCTGGGAAGCCCTTTAAAAACAAAACAAACAGTACACACTCAACGGCCTCCATTAGGATAGTTAAATCTTGTGTCGGGGGTCCGTAACAAAAACAACGACAAGGACAAACAAACCTAGAATGGAACACGTGCATGTATGGTTAACACAAAGTAAAAATAATCATTGTTAAGGTTTTATATTGACTTATTTTAAAAACGTAAGCTGTTTCATTGTAGTATTACTTCTATTTACTATTTTCCTAAGAAATGTGTCTCACATAATATCAACGTGAAGTTTTTACAAATTAATTTCATATTTATTTATAAATAACAAATATAAACGAGTACGATTCATTGAATAATAATTAATATAATATAAGTTAAGTTGGTGAAGTCACAGCAGATCCCTAAACCGGTTGCGGCGGAAGGGGGGCGGCGCGGTAGGCGAGCACGGACGCGGTGAACCGTCTGTCCGTCTGTCCGTCTGTCCGTCTGTCCGTCTGTCCGTCTGTCCGTCTGTCCGTCTGTCCGTCTGTCCGTCTGTCCGTCCGTATGACACAGTCATTTTACTCGGAGACCATTGGCACTATCTCTACGAAATTTACTAAATAAGTGTATTCTATGAACTGCACAACGATTTTGTCATGAAATCATAAAATATATAAGAATTAAGGGTAGCAGTTCATACATAAGATAAGATAAGATAAAGATAAAGAACATTTTATTTGTTTTAACATGAGTATACATACATAAGAAACAGTCATGTTTAGCCTCTATGACGTACAAATTTAAGGAAAAAATACTTTTAACAATACTTATTCACTCCAGCCTTATAAATTTATATGGATAAATTATACAATATACTTAACATTTAAATTAGATGAGAAAAACAAAGAAAAGAGAAAAAGTCATTAACCCTCCTATCCTATCATATATACTCAACTTATTGTTAATGTTTTGTTTGCCTGCTTGGTGTTTTGGTAGTTTTAATCAAATAATGAGCAAAGGTGCCCTATTTATATCAGTTCGATGATTTGACATAGTTTACATGTAAATATAATGCAGAAGTGACTCCATTTTTAAATGGTTAAAGAAGAAAAAAAGACCTAAATATACATATCATTTTACTCATCTAACATTACATTTAACTGAGTGTTGAAAAAAAATCTTAACATATGTCAACGTATGATACCTTTGGATAGGTCTTTCAAAATGATAAGGAGGTTTGATCAGAAGTCATAAAAATTGTGCCCCCCCTAACTATGGGCTTTAAAATTCTGGATAAAATTGAGCTTGTAGGACATCAAATAAAATTTCAACCACATTTAGTTTGAAGAAGATAGGTCTATAAATTTTAGAGTTATATAAGCTGTTCCCATATCTTCGTTTTTCATATTACTTTTAATAGTTTCTATGATATTACCAACTTATCTTTGCGGTCGATTTTAATTCGTTATTATTTTTAAAGCCCCTAAGATTCTTCATAACAAAGCTGCGGAACTCTTTAGTTTCAACAATGCGTAGTCCACAACGCACTTGACTGGTAATTATTTATACCTATTGCAATTACCGTATTCGTGTAGCAATCAATAAACCAGTCATTTAAATACAGTCCGCTTTTTAATTATAGTTTTCCGACATAAGGATAGGGTATCAACATAAGTAAATTCTGTAACTATATTTGTAGATAGTTATATAATAAGATATGTTGTAAATATAGAAGAACGAATTTTATTTATTTATCAAGTTACAATAACTAACAGTAGCGAGAAATAAGTCAATATTTCCAAAAAATATACTAAAAATTTACGAGAGATTCTTCATAATCCGATTTAGTCAGCTTTTCTCAGAGTATGAAATGTTCTCGAAGGTGAAAGGCGGAGAAAAATCTAACAATATTTTTATTTGATATTTTCTTTTTAATCAAGGACCATATTTCCTAAATTTTTTTGTTATTGTATTATTTTTGTTCAACCAATGATGTAAAATAAGTTCTGCGAAAAAGTTAAAGACCTCATCGCCAGCTGTTGGGATAGTCTCTGTGACTTTATTCTACCAGTCACACTGGGTGGTAAGTCTTTTGTTGCAAGAGGCCTGCTAGGCTAGGTAATTACCACCGCAATGTCAAATAATGTATCGCAAATCAGTAGTCTTTGGCATTACTGTGTTTCGGTATGAAGGGCACACTAGGCTAATGAAATTGCTGGGTAAAGGAGTTGTAAGAAACAATATCTTAAGGTTAGAAACGCGTGACGTTACTCATTGAATACACATATTTACTAAGTTTCTACTCTAATATCAAAAGATAGAATCAATAGTCTTCTAGTAAAATGAATGTGACGGAGAGAAAGACAAACGTGGACGTGACGAAATACCATGTTTGTCATTTCCTATGGAGCCTTAAAAGCATGTTATGCTTTTATATTTTTTAAAGGCGTCGGGATGTGACGACCCCATCGCCCGCTGTTGGGATAATCTCTGTCACAACAGAGATTATTCCACCAGTGCAGTCAGTCACACTGGTGGTAGGTCTTTTGTTGCAAGAGGCCGGCTAGGTAGGTACCACCGCAGTGTCCAATATTCTGCCGCCAAATAGTAGTGCTTAGGCACTACTGTGTTCCGGTTTGAAGGGCATTGTACGCTAGTGAAATTACTGGGCGAACGAGATTTAAGAACTAATATCTCGAGGTTGGCAACGCGCGAGTGGCACCTACTAATGGTGCTGCAAGCGCTCATAGGCTGCGGCAGCCACTTACCATCAGGTGGGCCGTATGCTTGTTTGCCAACTTCTAACATAAAAAAAAAAATATATATATATATATATATATATATATATAAATATATATATATATATATATATATATATATATATATATTTTTAATTCGTATATCGTCCGTCACTGAACCATAAAATTTTCAATCGAGAATGGAGAAAGAAAATCTCTGTTTCAAATTATTATTATGCTCCGATTTCAAAAAAATGTTTAGTTCTTTTGTTAAATTATTGCTTCGAAAGTTTTCAAACGAAATTTTTGAAAAAATAATACCCTTTTTATCCTTCGCGGACGATGAAAGTCGTAAATTCAAAGCTTAATTGAATTATCGTTTATAAAATAAAAACCTTTGAAAGTTAAATATCACGGGATTTCGTCGAGTCTGGTGTTAAATGCTATAAAATATTTGATTACATTTTATATCTTGAATAAAAATCGGCAGATTTTTATAGAACCTTTGAAGGTGTTTTTCTTTATTTTTTTATGTTAGGGGGCAAACGAACAGGAGGCTTACCTGATGTTAAGCGATTACCACCGCCAATCTCCAACACCAGCTGCGTTGCCATCCTTTGTACCGCACCATATGTGCGAGTTCTATACTTGAAGCAAAGAGATGAGAAGAGGATAACCTCTGTCACAGCAGAGGTTATTCCGCCAGTGCAATCAGTCATACTGGTGGTAGGTCTTTTGTTGCAAGAGGCCGGCTAGGTAGGTAACACCGCAGTGTCAAATATTCTGCCACCAAATAGTAGTACTTAGGCATTACTGTGTTCTGGTTTGAAGGGTACTGTAGGCTAGTGAAATTACTGGGCAGAGGAGATTTAAGAACCAATATCTCGAGGTTGGCAACGCGTAAGTGGCACTTACTATTGGTGCTGTAAGCGCTCATAGGCTACGGCAACCGCTTACCATCAGGTGGGCCGTATGCTTGTTTGACAACTTGTAACATAAAAAAGAGAAAAAAATGAAGGAAACAGAGGGGGTGAGAGACTGGGCCTCTGAGGCTTTCACCCATCGCAAGCAACGCAACAGTACTGTATTGTCTGTGAGAGGGTAGTACTTACCCGGTCTAGGTATGTTGTAAGGAGCATGGGTCTACTACTACCAAATATATAAAATATCTCTTTCTTCCAAGCATTATTCCCAGTACTATATCAGTATTTACCCAGACTCTGCCTATTTTTTTAGACGCTGCACACTCAACGGCTCCCATTAAGATCCACTATCCTACTGGGGGCCGTTGAGTGTGCAGCGTTTATTTATTTATTTTATTATTATTATCAGTTCATTATCTATGTTAATTATTCATTACTGACAATTTCTTAATAACAAACATTTTTCCTTAGTAATATGAATATTTTCAGTATTTAAAACGTTGACTTTGTTAAATTGCATATCACAATTTGTGCGGACTCAATGGACACAACTATTTTGCGCATGATTATTTGATTCGGATGATGGGTGGTTTAAAAAGCAAGTGCTTTCGTGCAGTTTTTCTAGAACTTTTTAGGATTAATACAACTTAAAAGGTACGGAGAGTTTACAAGATACTTAATACATTCAAGAATGTCCGATGTCACCGACTAACCGTGGCATCAATGCCATCGCGAACAAAGAAGTTTGCCAACTCTTTTCTTTGTTGCACTTCAAAAAAATGGAATGCTTTACCGGCACACGTGTTCCCTCATTACAGTACAGTATAGTTCGCCTTCTGCAACCATATTAGGCACCTTCGCGTGTGGATTCCACTTCCACTTACCATCAGGTGGAGTGGAGTCATTTGCCCTCCTGCGTTATATAAAAAAAAACATAAACTGTTTTAGAAAAACAATAACCAAATTCAACCACTTAAATTCTGAGACTTCCGAGTTACGCTATGACACGAAAAAAGGGATACAGTGCTCATGAGTAACGATTAGCTGAACTCTCTTTTCTCCGATCTGTATAACCTTCCGAAGTTTTTAATCAGATAGATAACGAATTAGTTGAATTGATGTTGGATTAGTTGAATTTTTTGTTAAATAAATAATTTACTTTAAAACTGCTGCATTTTATTACTTTCTCATCTCATCAAGATCATTCTGAAGAGCCTAAACACTATAGGGTTATGACTACCTTCCGACTCTATCATCAGAAAAGCTTAATAGCAACATATTATTGTATTGTCATGCAAGTTACATAACTGTTTCAAATTTTAGCTCCGGGAAGATAGTCGAATTAGGCTTGCAAGATTTTCTCTTAACTAACATACATACATACGAATATTTCAAAGATAATAAAAGTTTTTATTAAAAATAGTCGGCGGTGCGATGCAGCACTGACCTCAATGGGGGACTCTTGACTCTTCGAGACGTCGTGACGTCGTCGATTCTTCAATTATTCTTGGGTCCAACTTTGACCGGCAATCATTAGGATATTTAGTTTTCAATTAAAAGTGTAGTTTCGTAATAATTAAATTTATTTGAAGTATAATTGATATTTTTATTTTGCGACTGTTGCTTACGTAATTACTGCTTTGAAATGAAAATAAAAATAAAGCTATAAATTTAAAGAACAGTTATTTATTTATGTATTTATTAAGTCAATATAACGTTCACAATTTGCTTTATACTATAGTCTCACAAAACCAGACAATTGGTTTGACTGTAAGATCAGAGTTATACTACTAAGTCAAATAAATATACTAATAACAATATTAAACATTTAAATAAAATATAAAGTACCTATATCTAAGAAAAAACGAAAAAATTATTAGAATTATAATAAATAACATACAAATAACTGTAACATAACTATGACAATAATGAAAGTTAATTGGTGTTTTCATAAAAGCAATAGTAAATTAACTTAAGCATTCTCTTAAATATATCATATCATGGGGGAGTGAGCACGTTCGGCATTATTTTAGTTTTAATCTTTATTTACCTAGATAAACTTTTAAAATAATAATTATATTCCATGAATTTATAAGGTAAAATTTGTTGCTTAAAATAATATTTTGCTCTAATTTTATTATTATACGACCACACGACCTGGAATTTACCAATTGGTATTTTTGTTTTAGATATAAGACTTTATCATGTACGCATGTATGATTAGATAGTTTGTTTTTCCTTAAACTAAGTTTTGACTTTTATGTATGGGAATATAATAATAATTAATATCAGTAATTTAGAAATTTTTAAAACACATTCAACAAACGGACGAAATATTAAAATAACTGTAATGTGTATTAATGCGTAATGCACTACTGGTAATAAAACTATTGGTTAATATCGGGCGTTCTACTCTAGGAATTCGAGTGACCCATGACATTTTTATTTCGATAAGATTTTCAATTACTATAAATTGGTTCGGTTTTAGTGAGCAGATACAGTACGTCTAAATTATTCAATCAGTCAACTAATATGGCTTCGAGCTTCCGCAAGTCCCTGGTGTTCGTGCTGGCGCTGATGACGCTCTGGAGTGTGATACCGCAGCAGCAAGTCCAGGCTGAAACGAAGATCGGCGTCTGCGTGTGGGGCCGTCCCAACAATGTCTCCGACTGCTACAGCGAGTGTAAGAGAAGAGGTTACATCGGCGGACACTGCGGCCGCTTGTCTAAGTTGTTCTGTTATTGCGAAGTGTACAATGTGGATCTTAGTAATGATCATATTCAATTGCGCAGTCAGTAATATATATTACTAGCGGCCTGCTCCATCTCATTCACTGAAAAAATTATTAAAATCGATCCAGTAGTGTTGATTTATTCATTACTGCCCGTGGCCTGCACGCGTTAAATGTAATTATTTACGACATCACATTAGAAACCTCAATAATGTTTTTTCTCCACTATTTATGGATGTTATTATACATATAAACCTTCCCCTTCAATCACTTCAAAATCCATTGCGTAGTTTTAAAGATTTAAGCATATATAATTTATATCGATAAAATTATTGTTGTGCATGTGCCACGAGACTCATATGAGCTAATTTAATAAATCATAAACAGTGTTTGAAGTGATTTAACTGCAGGGAATTTTTACTAATAATAATCTTTAATATGTTGTTTGACTAATAACATAAAAATAATTTCGATATTAACAGTGGATTGTTAAAAATTAATAGTTTAATTGTATAAAGTTCTTAAAAACAGACCTCAGTGAGTAGTGTTTGAACGGAACGCGTAAGCGACGCGTATTTCACGGCGCTTACGTCCATTTGTTCGCGACATCACTCGACAGTAATCAGTTGGAGTTGTTTTCTACCGGCAAGTCTCGACTTAAGTAATATTTAACATGGAATGTAAACATTGTAATAGCGCATTGATATCAGAAGAATTAATCAAGTGTATGAATTGTCAGGATACATTTCATTATATATGCATTGGTATAAAAGATTTTGAATTCAAAAAGATGCTGCCTATGAATAAGGCTAAATGGAAGTGTATTAGCTGTAAGTCGAAAAAAAAGGGAATTCATTTTAATATAAGTCCAACACCAACCAACGTCCCGGAGAGCACGGGGACAAATTTAGCGTCTCATCTGCAACATTCGATTCCAAGTACAGATTTAAAATCTATGCTTGCACACGTTGACGATCGCTTTAATAGCTTAAATTCAACAATTGAACTTTTTAAGTGTTTTATAACTGACGAATTCCGTAAACTCTCGGAAACGGTTAATATATGGTCTACAAAAATTAGATCAGTGGAATCATCCATTACTTCTGTGGTAGATCGCATAAATAATTTAGAAAAAGAGGTCTCTAAGGTAGAAAACTATCAAACGGAACTCAACGATTTAAAACTAAAACTTAATGAACTTACGGAAAGTAGCAGGAGAAATGACCAGTGGGTTCGACGCTCAAATATTCAGATTAATGGTATTCCACAGCGAACAGGTGAAAACCTATTACATATTATAAAAACTTTAGCGTCAAAAGCGGTTTCCTATTAATCTGGATACAGATGTAGATTTTGTGACCAGAGTCGCTGTGAAGAATGACTTGGCTGAGAATAAACCCCGTCCGATCATATTAAAAATGCAAGCACGGTATAAAAAAGATGACTTTCTTTCTGCACTGCGTAAATTAAAAGATTTAAAAGCTTGTGATCTCGGATACGCTGGAAATAGAACTCCAATATACGCTAATGATCACCTTTCTACTTATAATAAATCGCTTCTAAAAGAAGCTAAGCGTAGAGCGAAGGAGAAAGAGTACACATACTGCTGGGTCCGTAATTGTACAATCATGGTCCGAAAGACCAGCACTTCACCGGTTCTACATATCACTTCCAATGACTGTTTAAAGAAAATATCATAAGCGATAACATTTTATATTCATTTATTTTTCATGTTTTTATTTTTATTTTTAATAATATTTATAGATTCAGTTTTATTTGCGTTGTAGTTGGTTTTACGAGTGCATGTCTATATTTGGGCTATTTAAATTATAACTATTATAGAAATATTCTATTGTGGTCTATATATTTATATTGCATGAATATACAAAGAGTTTTGGATCAAATTATTAATCATCATCACTATCTGTCAATTTTTATTTACGCTTAGGACGGCTTTAAATATATTTTATCAAAATGTAAGAGGGTTACGCACTAAAACAAAACAATTTTACTCTAGTCTGTTAAATACGAATTATGATTTAGTTTGCTTGAGCGAATCATGGTTGGCAGAGGGATTTTTCAGTGAAGAATTTTTTGACTTACGATATAATGTATACCGCAATGATCGTGATTATAAGCGTCAAGGCATGACAAAGGGTGGGGGTACACTGATTGCTGTTCTTCGCGGTTGTGCAACCGTGGATACGCGATTTATTAGTAATACTCCGTGCCTACCAGATGCGGACATTACGTCTCTTGATTTAGTTATGGAGCAGGGATCAACTAGATATAAATTACACATTTTCTGTTGTTATTTCCCTCAGAATACACAACAAAGTGACTCACAAGCTACGTTTTTTGAATATCTTTCTGATTTAGTTATTAAATTTCCAAATGATAAGTTCATAGTATTAGGCGATTTTAATATAAAAGATGCAATATGGTTGCATAATTCTGAAGGCCACTTCACCATTCAAAATCCGTCTCATAATAATTTAGTTATGCAATTGTTCGCTTTTATGACATTTACAGGAATTAATCAATACAACAATATTTATAACCATAATAATAGACTATTGGATCTTGTCTTGTCTAATATTGTTTGCGTGGTAGAAAGAACGGAACCATTAGCATTGCCAGAGGATGATCATCGCCCATCACTAACCGTGAAGGCTGAAGCAGGTCCTATTAACATCTACTTACGAGCTCCACCACGCATGGTGCGGCGTTTTTACAAAGCTGATTATGATATAATCAATGATGAGTTATCAAAAATTGACTGGGTTGACCACCTTTCGGCTGAAGACGTTGCTTGTGCAGTTGACAAATTTTATACTATTGTTTATGACATAATTGATCGATTAGTACCAACTAAACTAGTGAATGATAGTGATAGGTTTCCTATATGGTATTCTAGACCTTTAAGAAAATTGATAAAGAAAAAATTGAAAGCACATAAGAAATGGAAAATTTACGGAAGATCTAGTGATTATGATAGATACTCGGAATGACGTCGTGAATCAAAACGCTTAAAAGTTGAATGTTATGATTTATTTATTAATACAGCAGAAAAAAATATATGTAACAATTCTAAGCAATTCTGGTCATTTATAAAATCAAAGCGAAGTAGTAATTGTATTCCAGACAATATGTATCTCGATGATAAGAGTGGGTCAGATGGTCAAGCAATAGCCAACATGTTTAACTTATTCTTTAATTCCGTCTTTGTAGCCGATTCTAATCTAAGATCTAGTGTTAACGACTAACCAATTAGTTATAATCAGTCTATAATGAGTACCGTAGACATAACGCGTGATAAAGTAGAACAATATCTGTACAAACTTGATCCTTCTAAAGGTGGTGGTCCTGATCGGATACATCCTATATTTTTAAAGTCCTGTAGTAAACAGATTTCGATCCCTTTACATATACTTTTTTTAAAGTCATTATACTCAGGTTATTTGCCACCTATATGGAAAAAATCTATTATTGTCCCCATATATAAAAGCGGTGACAGACATAATATTAAAAACTATCGTGGTATTTCAAAAATATCTGTCATCCCTAAACTATTTGAGAAAATAATTTACGACTCTTTATTTCCTTTCGTACGTCCATTAATTATACCACAGCAACATGGATTTGTAAATAAGCGCTCAACGGAGACAAACCTTTGTGAATTTCTTGACGTAATTCTTTCTGCTTTGAACAATGGATTCCAGGTTGACGCGGTGTATACCGACTATTCTAAGGCATTTGACAAGATTTCTCATTCACTGTTAATAATTAAACTTGGACAAATCGGTATACATGGTGATCTCCTAAGGTGGTTGGAATCTTATCTTCGAGACAGAACACAAGCGGTAGCTGTCAAAGGATTCATTTCCAGCTTCATTCCTGTTACATCTGGCGTTCCCCAGGGATCTCACCTCGGACCACTGCTATTTAACATTTTCATCAATGATATTCTAAAATCTTTTCAGTATTCTAATATTTTACTTTATGCAGATGACTCTAAAATATTTAAAATAATAAAGGAAGACCGTGACTGTTATGAATTGCAAAATGATTTGGCCGAGTTAGAAAACTACTGCACCTCCAACGGATTATATCTTAATACGGACAAGTGTTGTATTATAACATTTACTAGAAAAAAGAGGCCAATTGTATTAAACTACAATATTCTTAATCAACCACTTAAAAGGGTGTCTGAGGTTAGAGACCTGGGAGTAACGCTAGACTGAGCTCTCTTATTTGAAAAACACATAGATAATATAACTTCAAAAGCCTTTAAAATGCTTGGCTTTATATTTAGACAGGAAAATGATTTTAAACATATCCACACTTTGAACCTCTTATACAATGCTTATGTGAGACCCAACTTAGAATATGCTTCGACTGCTTGGAGTCCGCAATATGCTAAATATATTCATGCAATTGAAAGAGTTCAAGAAAAATTTTTCAAAAGATTACAATATAAATTTCAATATTGTGATATTAAGCAATTAAACTATTTATCTTTAAAAAAGCGTAGAGAACATAAAGACCAAGTTTTTCTTTTCAAAATTTTACATAATTTAATTGATTCCAATCATATTTTAAGTAGTATTAGCTTTAATTGCCCAACTCATTGCACCCGTTACAAAGACACATTCTTCATTCCTGCACGTAGAACCAATTACACTAGCAATTGTTTTATTATAAGAGCCTGCAATGTATATAATACTTGCTACAACCATATAGACATATTTCAATACAATTACCGACAGTTTAGTAGAAAAATCAAGGATATTCTCCATAATTCTTAGCCTTTTTTTTTTTAAAGTATGTATGTTTATTTTTTGCTTTTAATTATCAATCTAGAAGAACCTTATTATTTTTTTCATTTAGTTTTGTATATTTTTGTTTAGTATTTTTTTTTGTTTAAAATATAATGTAAAATATTTTGTAAACTATTACTTAAGTGGAAACTTTATTGGCTAATGAACTTTTAATTGTGAACTATTACATCTGTATATAACTATAGCTGTGTGTTTCCCAATGTTAAAATAAATAAATAAATAAAATATATTATTTTGTAATACACAAATTGTTACCTTTTTATTTACTAGTTTTATACTTAATCAAACGTAAAAGCTTTCATTAATTTACACTAATTTTAGTTGTTAAATTAATTAAAATAATATTTATACCCGGACTATATAAATTTTTATTTATTTTATTTTTTTGTTAAAAGAATATTAGTGATGCTTTTTACAAGGTATTACTAATATTCCTATTGCCCCTCCAAACAAGCTCGAAGCTTGCGCTAGGAGTGGGTACGACAATAGCCCAAGGGGTCAGGATCGAACCCTTGACTCTCGCGTTAACGAAGTGAAGTCGGCTCTTCTACCGTTGAGCTATTGAGGCTTCTTGACTTGTACATTTCCTATTCTTATATTGTTATTTTACAACTAATTACTAAAATTACAATTATTATTACCTTGGTTTCGTTGGTTCTCAACTCCATGTAACCTCACGTTCCTAGACGTTTTGACTATTTCAATACTTTGCTTCTAAAGATTTTTGAACTTCATTCCTTATCTTACAATTCAAAAAAGTACCTCTTTCTTTTTGTAACTCGAGATACACTGCGCTGATCTAATATCGATATTAATAAATCTAATATAACAAAGAAACGATTAAATTTCAAACTAACAGCTTTACACTAAATTAATACGAAAGTGTATACGGTACTTAAATAAAAAATCTGTGTCTTTTTTTGGGTTAATCTCTGAAAAGGCCAGACCGATTTTAACGAGACTTACACTAAAAGGTAGCTTATATTATAAGGAGTAACTTAGGCTATTTATATTTTGGAAAAATAAAATTAGCCGCAATCAACTTCCGTGCAATAAAGAAAAATCGGTACACTACGCCACCATTTTATCTCTCGCGTTCAAATAAAAGCTTGGTTTTAAAAATATTTTTTCACCAATCATTTATTTTTTATTTTTTAGTTTTCTTCGTGAATATTTAAAAATTGAGTCATCGTCCACGTTTGATTGAAGTCATAATATTTTTTGTATTGCTTTCAGCAAATCTTTTCTTTTGATAACCCTAATATAGGAGTGCTTAAAAATACCGTCGTAAAAATCATATTCAGGGGTAATGGTGGCCAAAATGCTAGGTGAATACCCCACTGAGTCGAAGTGCCGTTTCTTTGGGCGGAAGATTGAACTTTGTGAATGAAGATTTGCTACACTAAAGCCGAGATGGCCCAATGGATCGAAAGTCTAGACTTTAACCGAACCGACTTTTCCAATCCGGGCGTTTACATGTGCTTAATTTGTGTTTCAAATTTATCTGCTTTCGTGCTTAGCAGTGAAGGAAATCAGCATGAGGAAATCTGCATGCCGTGGAAAAAATTCTAAGACATGAATATGCTGATATTTTATACAATGGTAGTGAACTTTAAAATCGTAGTTTTTTTATTTTTTATGTGAGAGGCAAACGGGCAGGAGGTTCACCTGATGTTAAGCGATCACCGCCGCCATGAACATCTGCAACACCGGAAGGCATGCGGCGCGTTGCCGACCTTTAAGGAAAGAATACGCTCTTCTCTTGAAGGTTCCCAAGTCGTAGCGGTTCGGAATGACTACCGACGGAAGTTGGTTCCACAGAGTGGTTGTGCGAGGAAGAAAGTGTCTTCTAAATTGCGCTGTCGTGGATTTCCAGACATTGAGGTGGTATGGATGAAATTTAGAGTTTTGTCGCGATGTCCGATGGTGAAATTCTACCAGTGGGATCAATCCAAACAATTCCTCAGAACATTCCCCGTGATATATACGATAGAAGATGCAGAGTGATCCGACATCTCTACGCAATGCCAAAGGTTCAAGCCGATCAGAAAGAGCTTGATCATCGACAATTCGAGCCGCTCTACGGTGGATGCGGTCAATTGGAAGTAGCTGGTACTGGGGTGCCCCCACCCAGAGGTGAGAGCAGTACTCCACGTGCGGTCGAATTTGCGCCTTGTATAGCTGTAGGCGATGCGCTTACGTGAAGTAGTGCCTCGCCTTGCTGAGTACACCAAGCTTTTTAGTGGCCAATTTGACCTTTCCTTCCAACTGACCGCGGAACTGCACGACGCTCGAAAAGTCGACAACAAGTATTCCGATACTAGCAGTCAGCCAGGGGAGGGTTCTCAAAACGAGGAGATACGATAAATGATGATTTTTTAGCGGTTAACGCGCAAACTTGTGTCTTCTTGGGGTTGAATTGGATTAGGTTTAGTCGGCCCCAGTCCGAGACTTTGGTCAATGTAGTCTCGACTTCAGACACAAGTTTGTTCCGGCACTCAATTACTTTTTCCCGAGAAATATTAGCGCGGCCGGTGTATAAAGCGTCTACAATGCTGTCGTCCGCATAGCACTGAATTCATATGTATTTTTTTTTAAATCACATTATTTTGTTTTAGTCCTTTAAAATTATTGATAAACATTTTCTAGAAGACTAAATTCGGGAAAAACACGAAATTTTTGCAACTGCGATCATTAAGTTAACTGTAAGGTATTAAAAACAGTCAAATTTGCGATAAATTGAATTTTTGACCTCGAATAACTTTTAATTTGTTAAATTTCGGAAAAAATCATAAGAAACCTTTTTTGTAGAGCGTTCAATTCTCTACAAAAATACGTGGAAGAATTTGCTTTATGACTCACGACAGGCCAGCAAGAAAAATCAGAAGAAGCAAAATAATATTTTTTTCTTCTGATTGTTATCCTTATGGGAATAAAAAAAATGCGATGCGGACAATGATAATATTAATATTAAGGGCTCATCTTTTTACAGTAATTTTTAACACCCAAAAGAAACTTTTAAGTCTGTTTGGAAGTAAAAATATTTTTTGAATCACCCTAATATACAAATAATTGAAACTGTACAAACTATGTCCACGGGAAAGGTGGTGAGAATACTAGCTGCATTTCCCCGCTGAATCGCAATCTCGATTCTTTGGGCGAAAAATGAACCAGCCCTCCTGCGCTGTGGAGGCAATGAATCTGGATGTAATATCTTTTAAAAATTGTTTTATTTCATAACCTATATAATAATGTAATTATAAAGAGATAAATATAGCGTGGAAGCAAATATAAACATGTGAAAAGATGTAAATAGATTAAATCTACAGTAATATGCAAATGAAAAGTTAAGCTACGAATATTTTACTTTAAGTTCAAACTTAAATTTACACATTCAAGAGAACTGAGTGAATATATATTCAAATTGAAAACTAAAAGTCTGAGGATCTTGGATTAATGCACAGATTTTTATGAAAAAAGCGCCTGACTAAAAGACAGGAGCAACGCGTCCACAGCGGTTGCTGCATGATAAAATTAATATTTTAAATAATAATAGTAATGCCATTCTTCTCTTAGGACAAATGGACCGGCTCGACCGGGTAAGTAACCCGGTCGAGCCGGTCCATTTGTACAGTAAGTTTTAATACTTGGTGTCGATATTTCGAGCGTCGTTCAGTTTCGCAATCAGTTGGAAGGAAAGGTCAAATTGGCTTCTAAAAAGCTTGGTGTGCAGCAAGACGAGACACTACTTCAAGTCGGCTCATATTCAATTCAATCAACTTGCCTACAGCTGTACAAGGAGCAAATTCGACTACACGTTGAGTACTTTTACGCTCTTATCTCTGGTCTGGAGTTTCCCAGTACCAGCTACTTCCAATTAACTGCATCCAAAGTAGAGCGCCTCGAATTGTCGACGATTAAGCCTTTTCCAATCGGCTCGGTGTTTTGGTACTGCGTAGAGATGTTGGATCACAACATTGCGATTTAGAAGACATTTTCTTCCTCGCAAAACCACTTTGTGGAACCAACTACCACCGGCGGTCTTTTCGAACCTAAACGATCTGGGAACGTTCAAGAGAACAGCCTTTTCTTTAAAATATTAAAACTATCGTGAGATATTACTAACTTAATGTAAAATCTAAATGGCTCACACTCACGTTTAATCGGTGTAAGTACCGACTAGTTTCGGACTCATCGGAGGTCCTTCATCAGGGTGAGTGGGCTACGTTCGCGGTTGCGACCCGTCTCGCACAGTGAGTGACCTCCGAGCCTTTTCTTTCTTTAAAGGTAGGCAACCAACCTGCATGCTCTATGGTGTTGGAGATGTTCATGTGCAGCGGTGATCGCTTGACATCAGGTAAGCCTGCTGCCAATTTGCCTCCTTTTACATAAAAAAAAACAGTACTGTTGCGTTTCTTGCGGAAAACCAATCAGTTTTTCGCGCTCTTACTTATCGCGGTAGGAGATTTCCTACCCCCACTGTTCCGTTCCTTTTTCCTTCTCATGCTTCCTTGTTGGCAACGCGCAAGCGATACTTCAAGTATCGGAGGCATTCATAGGTTGCGGGGACTGCTTACCATCAAGCTGCTTCTTTGCCAACCTTCATGATATCGAAAAATTCTAAAGTCGCGGAAACAGTAAATACTTAACAATGCTCAATTATTAATTTTAGAACGGACGGAACGGAACGGAAC
Organism: Hestina assimilis; assembly: GCA_023373885.1. NCBI lineage: Eukaryota > Metazoa > Arthropoda > Insecta > Lepidoptera > Nymphalidae > Hestina > Hestina assimilis. The sequence continues at coordinate 10,410,406 of CM041750.1, forward strand.
ACATTACAGGTTAGAAACGACTTTCATTAGTAAATTTCATGTTAGATGCAAATGTTGTTGACTTCATTATGTAACCACACGGAACGCCGCATGTTGTATTTATATCCATAATAGAATGTATGTTTAGAATGATATTTGCAATTACTCAACGATAGATCCTTGGGTTGGCGACACCCTTGTGATACTTCTAGTATCGCAAGCGTTTATAGTTTGGGGTGACTGCTTACCATCAAGCGGTCCGTATGCTTGTCATTGTCAACCGTCATGGCATATTGACACACATTGACACCGTTGCAGCATTGTGGGTAGCGAATCTGTCTTTACTCTCGACGGTTGCGGGTTCGATTCCCGCTCGGGCAGATATTTGTTAAATTTCTGTCTCGGTCTGGGCATTTGTCTGTGGGGAGACCCACTGTGCCTCGGAGAGCACGTTAAGCTGTCGGTCCCGGTTGTTATCACATAACATCTGATAATAATCGCTAACTTTTGTTAAGTAAATTGCTCTTTTCCAATGAGTTACTGGTTCGCCCTTAAGGTTGCGGAGGTCAGATGTCAATCGCTCCGTGTAAAAACTAGTAGCCTGTCAAATCCGGATAAGAGTAATAAGCAGACCCTGGGCAAAATAAAAAAATTAAATACCGGAAATAATGCTAGGACGAAGAAGAACGTCATGACATTAAAAAAATGTACCCGGACGAAATCGGACGGGTCACTAGTTTTATAAAAAGGTGAAAAGTTAAAAACAAATAATTATAAATATATTTACTTCCTGTACAAACGATCAAATGCGATGGATTTCGTGCGGTAAGGAAATAGGCGTGGATTTGTCTTATTAAAGGCTAACGAAGATTTATTTGACTTGGGCTTCTCGTGGAAAAGACTGTTTCTCTTACTTCCGTAATTAATTGTATTATAGATACTTGGCAATAATGCAAAAATCCCCGGTATATTCTGAATTTATCCCACTATTATAAAATAATAAATGTGAAATCAAAAAACGGCTTAGCGGATTGGAATGAAATTTGAAACAGATAATTATAGCTATATACTAGCGAGCTTGGCTGTCCTGGCCGAAAAAAATCTGGCACCCGACAGCAGCGCCCCCTAACTGAGTCTAACTGTGATCAAACGCTCATAGCCGAGTGTAGGTTACCATTAGGCGCGATCAGTCACTAGATGGGTGATCGCATAGTGGTATTTCAACCAAGCGTCTCCGTGCTTCAGAGGGCACGTAAAAAGTCAGTCCCGGTTGTTGACAATTTGACAACAGTAGAAAAGTCAAGTCAGAGGCCTACGGGTGACCAGAACAACTCTGACACTAGGTTGGCCACTAACCACTCGATAAGAAAATAAGAAGAAGACTGTGATCATAAGTAACACTGGTGAAAATTATTGATTTCCTAATATTGCTATTAAAAATAAGGGCTGATGGTAGAGGGGTAAAAATTTAGGACTCTGTGTTTAATGCCACATCATAAGAAAATAAAAATTCTGTCCAAAAAATAAAATTATAAATTTGTTGGGGTGGACCACCCTTAATATCTAGTGGTGAGAAAAATAGATGTTGACCGATTCTTAGACCTACCCGATGTGCAAAATTTCATATAAATCGGTCGAGCTGTTTCGGAGGAGTTTGGTAACAAACACAGTGACACGAGACTTTTATATATTAGATTACCTGGATATAACACATAGGATACTTTTCATCAATAAATTAAAAGGTAAATCTTGAATTTGAAGCCTCAATAGCTCAACGGTAGAAGGGCCGACTTCACTCCAATAACGCGAGAGTCGAGGGTTCGATCCTGACCCTTTGGGCTATTGTCGTACCCACTCCAAGCGCAAGCTTCGAGCTTATTTGGAGGGGTAATAGGAATATTAGTAATGCCTTGTAAAAAGCATTGCTTATTTTCTTTAAAAAAAAAAAACGAACCAAACTAAAATAGCAAAAATTCAAATTAAAATCGTTAAAATACGATACTAATATAAATAACATAAAATTTTGGTGTGTCATAATAAAAACATCACCGCGTGACCTGTTTTATGAAAAAAAAAAGATTTTTGTAGATACGGTCACTAGCTCACTCTGGGGGTAGGTCTTTTATAGCAAGAAGCCGGCTAGGTAGGTACCACCACAGTGTCAAATATTCTACCGAAAAACAGTAGTGTCTTTGGCATTAATATTTTTTGGTTTGAAGGGCATTGTAGGCTACTGAAATTATTGGGCTAAGGATATTTAAGAACCAATATCTCGAGGTTGGTAACACGTGAGTGGCACCCTTTAATGGTGTTACGAGCGCTCATAGGCTACGGCAACAGCTAACCATCAGGTTAGGCCGTATGCTTGCCAACTCAGTAACATAAAAAAAAAGAAAAAGGTTCATATACCGTGAATTTCTTTGATATGACGCAGTTTTGTTTGTCGAATATGCTTTGTATCAATAAGATACAAACTACTAATTAATATAATTGTTCCAATTGTAATAAATCAATGCACGTCGTCGGCAATTAATTGCAGGTTACGTTATACGAAGACCATTAATTGTAGCTTTCTATACAGTAGTGGATACAAATAAATCTATTCTAAAGTCTGATGGTGATTACGATAATTTATTGTTATTATTTTCCATAAATTTAATCTATTATTTATTATTTAATAACGATTTCCCAAAGGCTTTCTTATAATAGACCTTGGGAATTACCACGGTCGCTACCGGTTTTTCGGCGGATCGTCATAGTTGTTTGCGCAAGCGACACCATGATGTTCCATTATGGCGATGAGACTTCTGCTGAGTTGCAATAGGTATTGCCGCTAGACTAACAGGTGGCTGAGTCCCACACCGCCACTGCCTAGTGACGAATGTACGTGCGTAAATGCATTTCTCAACGAAAATAAGAAAAGGCTTTTCAGCGGATCATTGAAGATAATTGAAAACATTTAAAACTAAAATTACTTACATAAAAAAACACTAAGAATTTATTTAGCTGGTTCTTCTCAGGTAGAGGTTTTATTTTAAGTGCGGTGGTGAAATCTAACTTTTAAAAATTCACTTAAGAATTAGTTTTGCAATAATAAATAGATAGCGGGGAGGATGGTAAAGCCCACCAGCGCTTAGACTAAGTTCAATTTATATGTTGTAAACAAACAATTTCTTTCTCCCTCCCTCTCCTCCCCTCTCTCTCCCACTATTTAATGGATGTTATTATACATATAAACCTTTCTCTTCAATCTCTCTATCTATTAAAAAAACCGCATCAAAATCCGTTGCGTAGTTTTAAATATTTAAGCACACATAGGGACAGAGAAAGCGATTTTGTTTTATACTATGTAGTGATTACGAAATTTATATCACAAAAGAAGAATCCCAATCTAAAAAACATCTTCCAAATCACTTTTAAATGACGGTTACCTACAGGATGAGTAGCATTCGGTTAGGTACAAATCGTTTACATATGAAAGTTTTTGGGCTTGAAATTATGAAATAAAATATTTCAATCAATACATTTTGGAATATTTATTATTAAATAAAATTATTATTTAGAAATATAACAAAATATTATATGATAAATGGATACATTTTGTACATACAAAATAAATTCTAATCTAAGCTGCGGTTATAGTAATTTATAGCATAATTAACAGCAGATAAGCTCTTTGAACTATTTATTATATTAGCTAAATAGGGACTCTAAAATTTAGCATAATTTTGCTTTAAATATAGTAGTTAGTGTTTTTTTTTTGTTTGGAGAACTTTAAAAAAATAATGTATCAAATTATTTACATACTTTCGACATAAGAAAAACCGTCAATTACATCTCCGTTTCGTAGACGTGACCGAAATTCATATTTAAAAAGATAAAGGTCATAATTTTTTTGTGCCGCTAAGCCAAAGGGCGGTTTTAGACCAGCGTTTATTTTTAAGGGTCCTTTTGGCATACTATACACCTGCGATTAATTACGCGCTTCAAAAAACCGGTCGCTTATTACGGCGTGAACTCATACCGGTGTAAATAGCAAAATCAAAATTTAAATTATTTTCTTTCAAGCAGACATTCAAAAAGTACTTTTGAATAGTCAAACGCTACCGACGATTCGGAAGGTTGTTTCTAGCGAGAAGAACCGACAAGAAACTCGGTAGCTACTCTTTTCAAATATATGTTTACAATTTTATAATTTGTTATAAAATTTTCATTCCTGAATGACTCGCTGAACTGACTGACTGAACGTATTGGTTAAATTCAACGATATGGCTACCTCGCCTCCAACAAAAAATGGCAGAAAAGCTTATTAGTAAATGTCATTCATGGAGCGTTCTTTATATTAAATGGTCTAAGTGTAATACAGATGTAGGTATGAGAATAATGCAATTGAATTGGGTTTTTTCTTCAAATAAAAACCTTAAGATTTAACATAAGCTAAGTTTAGATAAAATTTCGCTTCCTGAAACGATAGAACCAGTAATAAGTAGTAAAAGTTTTATGCTTGCGGAGTCATGAATAAAAAACTAGGCAGGTCATCGTTTTCCAAACATTTTTTAGGTTTAATGCTCGCTTCCCACAGTACGTTGCTGAAAAACTCGAGAAGTGAAGCGTCAGCCAGCGTACCATTTTGCGGGTAGATAACAAGGGCAGTTAGTTTGCTTTCTATAACGGTAAGGAAAGAAAAAGAAAGAAAGAAAGAAAGAAAGAAAGAAAGAAAGAAAGAAAGAAAGAAAGAAAGAAAGAAAGAAAGAAAGAAAGAAAAAAAGAAAGAAAGAAAGAAAAAAGAAATGTTTATTGAGTACAAACCACCACACACTATATAAAGATTTACGATCATGATTTACGAGTAAAAACAAAAACATAGTACTTAATAAATGACGTATTGTATAATATATGGCTACTTACATGTTAAAAATGTATCAGTAGTAAACAATTTTTAACAGAATGAACTCAAATATTTCGACAGGAAACATTAATCGTGAACATTAGAACATCAAAATCGATATTTTAATGTCTCTTTAAATAGCTTTGCGCTCGTTACCATCGTTTCGTACGAAAGCAATCCGATACCCGCCCTATATTCAATTAACAGATTCTATCTCACAATATATCTGATAAGGGTACGCACATTCCAAATTGCCGATTGAAATGTTTATAGGTATTTTGGTTATCGTGTTCATATTTGAAACATTAAACTATGTGGCTCGTTACGAATGTTATAGAATACATTATATGTTTGTAACAAACTTACTGTTTTCAGGACATATTGCTCTCTTTTATCTCACCTATTTTGCTTGATATCTGTACAGAGAATCTTTCTATTCGTCATTACTATACTCCTAATGCCCCTCCACATAAGCTTGTGCTAGGAGTGGGAACGACAATAGCCCAAGGAGTGAGTATCGAGCCCACAACTGTCGTTTAATGGGTGTGGAGTCAGCTTTTAACCGTCGAGCTATTGAGGATTTAATTTCATACTCATTTACAAAAAAAAAAATAAAGAGAACTACGAGTACTTTAAAGCATCGAGTGTATACGTTTCCTCACGCTGCCGGAACGTGTACACGACCATTTGCTATGTATTCGCTTGCCCCCTTATGATCTATATGTTTTTGATTTATATACTAAATTCTACCCGTTTTGAAATAGATTTTTTTTTTAAAGTTCAATTTTGTTGCTAAAATTACGTTACGTGTATCGGTAACAAAAGCAATCAGTGCGCGGTGTCGACCGTGGGGCGTGACATGCGTGACCCGCATAGGTAAAGCAAAACAGATACGAATATCAGAACAAAATTGTGTTTTTATCACAATTGTCAGCAAAACATCATTGTAAGTAACAAACACTGTCGTGAATTTCGCATTTTTCTTTATGCTTATAAGTATAACACTGATATATTACAGTACTAAACAGCCGTCAAAGTATGCTGAAGCATGAGTACGTATGCTTACGCGTGCTCACGGATGCTTCAGCATGCGCACGTATGAGAACGGACAAATTAAACATAAGCAATTGGTTGGCAAGTAAATATATTTATCTAGTCAAGTTAACCTTATTATTGACACTCCCATTTCGTATACAAATACCAACTTCGGTGTATATACGAATATATTATATAACAGCATTCTGTAACAGCTGAAAACATGCTTAAGAAAGAAAATGAATGTTTATGAAAGAGATGTACAATTGTAAATCATTATACATTATATATAATTTATTTAATAAGAAACTGATAAAATAAATAGGTCCTTTAGTGCTTACTTTACCATTTCAATTAATTACTTTATTTTTGATATAATACAGTCACTTTTAATATATACTAGCTTTTGCCAGCAGATTTGCACGCGTGAATAACGATTATTATACAAACTTTGAACCTTCATTTCACCGTTTCAGTTCAGGAATTTCAGAAAATATTAAAACACGTCCTAATCGTTCGCCAAAAAAGAGTTTCATGTTTCTATAAAATTCTTTTCACCTATTTGAAACCGAATTTTTAAATTAAAAAAAATTTGAACCGAATATTTAAATGCCGAAACATTGTTTCCTTGTGCTCCTGTGAAAAAAATCTGAGAAAAAATATTTCAACTTGCTAGACGTTCATATGCCATGTATCGGATTGAGTTTTCAAAACATGTGTCAAAATAAAATGTAGTTTAAATCAATAGCACTAAAGAGTATTGGTATAAACTACGACGCAAAATAATTATCTGCCCGTTTTTAACCCCGTTATAAATACATCTTTCATCAATTCTGTTAAAAAATGTTTATGGTAAATTTGATGTTGATTAAACCAAGGAATCGCATTGTCCCATATCAACATTGCCCTCCTTTTTAATCCCCTTAGGGGTAGTATTTCGAAAAATCCTTTTCTATCGGATGCCCACGTCATACAAAGAACACACCCTCCAAGTTTCAGTTCTCTACGATCAGCGGCTTAGGCTGTGCGTTGATCCGTCAGTCATTCAGGACAAAGCCTTTTATATGTATAGGTTAAATAAATAAAATTATGGTCCACTCAATTCAAGGCTATTCTAATCGTACGTAGACTGCGTTCAATCTACGAATATATCAATTTTAACTCTACACAGATCGAGCTCATTTATCACACGCACCTTGACGTGAATTATCTGCCTGCTGACAGTTTGGTGTGATTGATGAGACACTTTTTAACAGCCATAATTAAGAGCTTGGTAAAGTTGTAAAATAGCCTTTCTGTTTTCTGCTCGAAGGCTTGACCAAAAGAGTGCTTGTTACTTTCTCAAACAATATCTACAAGAAGAAGCAGTTTCATGAATTTCGTCTTGTTTGTCTTGTCTTTTCTAATACTCGTTTTACGATAATAAGCAAAAGTAGCAAAGATAAAAAAAATTAAAACCTGTCGTGTGGGATGTGCGATTGGACAGCAGTTCCTTCATTTCATTTTATTTCACACCATTATTTTATTTGCCGCTTGCCACGACATACTACACACTAACCACCCCTTTGCCGAAATGTATGTATCAATCAATTATTCTGTAATTTCTAGTTATTTATTAAATTAAGTGCGTTGTGTTCATATTTTCCTTGAAGAAAACATAAATTAATAACAACAGGTAATTAATTTTTAATTTATAGTTTTAAATTGCTTTAGGTTGAAGTCATAAATTAGAAGGGTCTCGAGAGGGTATCATCTTAACAAGTAATTTGACCCTCGTTATCAGGGTTGTTTGATTATTCACCATGAGTACACAAGGGCACGCTTCACGGACAAGGAGGTGACATTTGATTTAGGACGCTCTTAAGCATACATAATATAATATTAGTCCTGCCTAAATAGCTCTAGAATTAATTTTAAGAAAAAAACGTTGCAACGTTAAAACGAAAAATGTTTACTACTTTTTGTGGGCGGACACTGGCTCCACCAATACAGTTAATTCGGGAGTCAGAGTCTCATAATATAACTGTACCTTCACGATTATGTTTCAATAGAGATTTTTATTTTATTTTCTTTATATACTAGCTGTGCCCACGGCTCCGCTCGCTTTATGTAGTTTTCTGATGATCCCACGGGAACCCAACATTTTTCCGATATAAAAAGTAGCCTATATGTTAATGCAGGTAGTAAGCTATGTGTGTCAATTTTATCTAAATTTATCCAGTAGTTTTTGGGTGGAAGAGGAACAAATATACATCCATCCAAACTTTCACATTTCCAATAAATAATAATAATAAACGCTGCACACTCAACGGCCCCCAGTAGGATAGTAATATCCTGTGTCGGGGTCCGGAAACATATACAAGGACAAGGTCAAATACACCCAGACCGGAAAATATGCTGGCATGGTCAATACAAACATATTATGCTCCGAGCGGGAATCAAACTCGCGACCTGTGGCGTTTAAGGCAGGTTCGCTACTGCTTCGCCACAAGGTCGTCACAATATTAGTTAGATTTAAATTTTAACGGAAAAATGCTTATTTTAGAAAAGAGTTGTCGACAAATTTGCTTTATTAGCAAAAAAGGGAAATCATTAAAAACTTTCATCTAACTGCTCGTTAAAACTTGAAATTAAAGATTGTAATTGCTTAGTCTGAAATTGACGAAGAAATGAACGATGCTATTTAAAACAGTTGTGTGTCTGCGTTTTGTTTTATTAAAGCACTCCAGACTGGAGGTTGTTATACTATTAAAGTAACATTAACAACGTCAAAATTAAGTACGAATTAAGTCGTGGGCGAAATTTGTTACACAAACAACCGGCGTCGGGACAGTCACACTGGTGGTAGGTCGTTGTTACAAGAGGCCGGCTAGGTAGGTACCACCGCAGTGTCAAATATACTACCGCTAAGCAGTAGTGCTTAGACATTACTGTGTTCCGGTTTGAAGGGCACTGGAGGCTAGTGAAATAACTAGGCAAAGGAGATTTAAGAACCAATATCTCTATGTTGGCAACGCGTGAGTGGCACCGACTAATGGTGGTGCAAACGCTCAAAGGTTATTGCAACCGCTTACTTTTAGGTGGGCCGTATGCATGATTGCTAACTTGTAACATAACAAAATAATTACCAGTCAACTACGTTGTGGACCACGCCGAGTCGAAACTAAAGGGTTCCGCAGCTTGATGATGAATAATCTTAAGAACTTTTTAAATTACTAAAGTCGACCGCAAAATAAATTGGTAATTTCATAGTAAATATTAAATGTAATATCAAAAACAAAATTATGGGAAAAACTTGTATATCTCTAAAATTTGTAAACCGATCTTTTCAAAATAAATGTGGTTGAAATTTCTATTGAAGTTCTACAACCTCAAATTCTTTCACATTTTTAAATCTTATAGTTCAAAAGTTAGCCCCTGGGCACAATTTTTACTTTAAGATCTAATATTTTAACTTTCTTTAGGATTTGACTACAAAATTGTATAGCGGTCCACGGAATACACCTATTTACTAAATTTTGTATAGATAGAGCGTATAGTTACCGAGAGAAATGACTGTAACATACCATTGTGAGCATTGTGACCATTGTGACCGTTTTTTGCCATTTGGCTACGGAACCCTAAAAACAAGATAGCAGAAATGTTGATAAATTTCAAGATATAAAGACAAAGAAACACTTATCTAGTTTACGATTCTCATCGCGACCGCTTTATTATACGCTCTATTTAATCTTTTGAAAGTTCTGGCGTCTAAATTATTCAATATTTAGCCCATGACCTTTTGAAAGTAAATAAACGCTACACACTCAACGGCCCCCATTAGGATAATTATATCCTGTGTCGGGGGTCCGGAAACATTCACAATGACAAGGACAAACACAACCAGACCGGAAAACATGCCTGTACGATTAATACAAGCATCTGCTCCGAGCGGGAATCGAACCCGCAACCGTCGAGACTTAAGGCAGACTCGCTACCCACAACGCCACAACGGTGTCATAAGTAAGAGTCGAACGTCTTGAATTTTACATTACAAGCTGTCACTAACAATTTTTAGGGTTCCTTAAATAGGGCCAAATAGCAAAAACGGAACCCTTATAATTTCGTCATGTCCGTCTGTCCGTCCATCCGTTCGTCCGTCGTTTTAATTCGTTATTATTTTTAAAGTTTTTAAGACTTCATCAGCAAGCTGCAGAACCCTTCAGCGTCGAATACTACTTAAAATGAGAGACTATAGTAGTCTTCTAATTATAAATTGCTACTTGAAATGACATGGTTCATTACGGGCGACTGATTAATTAATATTTCAAAAGAAAAGGCTTATTTTAATAATCGCCGTAGATTATGAAAGATAAGAAGATTTATTATAAAAAGCCCTTTTATGTATTCACAAGGGTTGGATAATACGCAAGATGATAATTGGGTTGTCTTTATTTGTCTTTTACCTTATAAACACGAGTGTTTCCCTTGTCACCTCAGATTAGTTTTATATTACAGTAATGACCCACTGCTTTTATTGTTATGGTATAAAATCTGTTATGTTATGAGCCTCACATTATTAAGATAATTAAGATCGGTAGCTGGGTTGTCGAAACTTACCTGAGTTTCTTCAAAAACTTCCTCGAAATCTGCGACTATCTGGTTGCCTTTCCAGGTTTCCTTCTTATCGAGTGGTTAGTGGCCAACCTAGTGTCAGAGTTGTTCAGGTCGCCCATATAAGCCCCTGACTAAAGTTTTCAACCATTGTCAAATTGATTGGACTTAAATTGGACCGACTTTTTAAGTGCCCTCCGAAGCACGGAGACTCTCAGTTGAAATACCACTACGCGATCACCCATCTTGTAACTCTCCGCGCCTAAAGTTACTTAACCCACCGATCGTTTATCGATCAAATGGGGTCAAAAACATATGGGATAGCTTCACCGACATGCTTGGTGACGGATGGTGACGCGCGTGCATACAGTAGTTTCAGTGTTTCAAGCTTTCACTTGTGTCGGCAATCCTCATGACTGCCTAGTTTTTTTTAAATTTAACATTTTTTTTACTACATATTTGGCTATGCTTTCGCAAGGCATTACTAAAACTCATGTTGCCCCTCCAAATTAGATCGTACCTTATGCTAGGAGTGGGTGGGTGGTACAATAGATCGAACCTGCAACTATCGCGTTAACGGAGTCGGTCTATCTACCGCATAAGCACAGCACAGTACTCGTGTAACGAACTATGCACCCAAATATATTGAATATACTATATTCCCCCGGTTTCTCGTACGTTTTAATAAGACAATAATTTAGTCACTTACTTGAGAACAGAGGTTACATAATGCGTTAAAGTTAATTCGCCATCCCATCTTATGAACTACGTTTTATGTAGTTACAAAATTTATGTTAATAATAATAAAATAGCTAGGCTGTAATTTTAAGTTAATCTCAAAAATGGCCTTACGAAATATAATAATGTACATTCCGAAATATAATATAATCAAATTTATATCAAGTTAACATACCAAATACAGAACGCTCATTGTTTAAAGGTAACCGATGATCAACAGGCAACCAATGAGCGTTTTGTATTTAATATTTAATTGACATGCGTTTGATCAACGTACATACGTGAAACCGGGGGTAGCCTCTGTATTTAGTAAATTGTCTTGTCAAATTTGCATGTGACGAGTTTTAACAAAGGATTTAATACTTACAACAAGACATATTCACTTTACTTAACAAAGTGATTCAAAGCTACTAAGTATAAAATTACTTTTTACGCTTGACTTATAACACTTAAAAGATCACTTATAGTCAAAAGTTTAGATTAAACGAGCTGTGAAATTACATATATATATTATAAATGCATGGAATAGCATGTCATCATCTTTGCTATTTAGTATAAAATATTAAGGCATCTTTGATTTAGCAAAGATTCTAATGAGCTATTGAATGACGGCACTTGTTTTTATTAGTTAGAATTTTTTGATTATCGATTATAGAATAAGAATCCTCCACAAAAGCAGTCTATTTTATAAAATAACATTATTTTTTTTTTTTTTTTTTTTTATGTAAGAGGGGGCAAACGGGCAGGAGGTTTACCTGATGTTAAGCAATCACCGCCGCCCATGAACATCTGCAACACCAGAACGCATGCAGGCGCGTTGCCGACCTTTAAGGAAAGAATACGCTCTTCTCTTGAAGGTTCCCAAGTCGTATCGGTTCGGGAAGACCGCCGGCGGAAGTTGATTCCACAGAGTGGTTGTGCGAGGAAGAAAATGTCTTCTAAATCGCGCTGTTGTGGATTTCCAGACATCGAGGTGGTAGGGATGGAATTTAGAATTTTGTCGCGATGTCCGATGGTGGAATTCAGCCGGCGGGATCAATCCAAACAATTCCTCAGAACATTCCCCGTGATATATGCGATAGAAGATGCAGAGTGATCCGACATCTCTACGCAATGCCAAAGGATCACGCCGATCGGAAAGGGCTTGATCGTCGACAATTCGAGCCGCTCTACGTTGGATGCGGTCAATTGGAAGTAGCTGGTACTGGGGAGCCCCGCCCAGAGGTGAGAGCAGTACTCCACGTGCGGTCGAATTTGCGCCTTGTAGAGCTTCAGGCGATGAGCCGACGTGAAGTAGTGCCTCGCCTTGCTGAGCACACCAAGCTTTTAGAGGCCAATTTGACCCTTCCTTCCAATTGATCGCGGAACTGAACGACGCTCGAAATGTCGACACCAAGTATTCCGATACTAGCTGTGGCAGCCAGGGAGTGTTCTCAAAACGAGGAGATACGACAAATGGTGATTTTTTAGCGGTTAACGCGCAAACCTGTGTCTTCTTGGGGTTGAATTGGACTAAATTTAGTCGGCCCCAGTCCGAGACTTTGGTCAATGTAGTCTCGACTTCAGACACAAGTTTGTTCCGGCACTCAATGACGTTTTCCCGAGAAATATTAGCGCGGCCGGTGTATAAAGCGTCATAGTGTTGTCGTCCGCATAGCAAATGAACGTTGGAAATTTCAACATGTCATTGATATGCAGAAGAAACAAAGTAAGGGACAGTACGCAGCCTTGCGGGACACCAGCATTAATGGGTTTTAAGTCAGAGCATGCACCGTCGACAACGACCTTGATGCTCCGATCTGCCAAAAGCTGGTGACCCACTCGCATAATTTCTCAGGAAGCCCATAGGAAGGAAGCTTCGAAAGAAGCGCCTTGTGCCATACCCGATCGAAGGCCTTCGCTATGTCCAGACTGGCCGCCAATGCCTCCCCTTGGACTCTACTGCTTCCGCCCATCTATGTGTCAGGTAAACCAGAAGATCACCAGCTGAACGACCACGACGAAAACCGTACTGGCGGTCGCTAATCAGCTGGTGCTCCTCAGATGACCGCAGGAGCTGGCAGTTGATAATGGACTCCATTATCTTTGAGAACAAGGAGGTAATGGCAATTGGCCTATAATTGGACGGATCCGAGCGGTTGCCTTTTAGGGATCGGCGCACTACAGCCGTCTTCCATGAGTTCGGGACGACGCCTGATGAGTAGGAGTACCGGAAAAGACGCGTTAAAACCGGCGCCAACTCAGAAGCACATGTCCGCAACACGATCGTGGGGATTCCATCAGGCCCACTCGACTTATGAATGTCCAAGGAAAGAAGTGCTCTGCGAACTACACTTTGCCGAAATTTAACCTCCGGCATCGTGGTATCACACCGCTGGATTGCCGGTGGTGACTTTCCTTGGTCATCCACAGTCGAGTTGGACGCGAAGAGAGAGCACAGAAGATCAGCTTTCTTTCGCGGCATGGGCCACCGAATCATCGTCCTATGCAGAGAGGTGGAAATGATGGCTTACAGAAATTTCCTAAGACAGACTTGGCGAGGGACCAGAATGCACGTGTACCCGAAGGAAGACGCACTAGTCTCTCGCCAATTCTGCCGATGTGCTCCGACTTTGCTTTGGCAATAACTCTTTGAAGGACCTGGAGGCAGAGTTGTACTCCTTTCTAAGTGCGCTGGTATTTACATCACGAGACGTCGACGCCTTAGCCCAGGCTTGGTAGCATTCCTGTTTTCGGCGAAGCGCCGTTTTACAGGAGTGACCAAACCAAGGCTGTGACTTGCCTCCGATGGGCACTGCAGAAGCTGGAACAAAGAGTTCCATGCCCTGGAGTACCACATCGGCGACAGAGTTGGCCACGACGTCCGGATCATCCGGCGAGAAGCAAACCTGTCCCCATGGGTAGGACGCAAAGAAAGAACGCATCCCATCCCAGTCCGCCGACCTGTAGTGCCAAACGCGCCGGTAGCCCACGAAGCGGGGCCGTGCTGGGCGCGAGACTGGCACTGTACTCCGAACAAGGCAGTGGTCCGACGAGCCTAGAGGAGGATCGACGGAAACCAAATAGTTGTCCGGATGAGAGGTCAGCAGAAGATCCAACAGTGAAGGTGTATGATCCTCTACATCTGGGATTCGCGTAGGCGAGGTTACCAGTTGTGTCAGATCATATGCCAAAGCAAAGTCGAGAACAGATCTCCCCGCGTGATCGGTGGTACGTGAACCAAGCCATTCGGCGTGGTGGGCGTTAAAATCGCCAAGAATCACGATCTCAGCGGATGGGATCTGTTGCAGCACGGAATCTGTAGCCATTTGGATGTGCTCAATGAGTCGGTCAGTTTCGGCATTTCCGCTATGGGACCTATAAAGGCACGCGTAGATTCGCGGATGGTCATCGCAGTCTACGCGCAGCCAAAGAATCGATAGGTCCCCTACTTCAAGGCTGCCGAGGCGACGAGAGCAGATATCCTCTCTGACGTACACGCACACACCAGCCCGGGGTACAAAGGAATGTTCCAAATTGTATCCCGGTAGGAGAGGAAAGAAGCATCAGCCGGAGAAGATATCTGTGTCTCTGTTGGGAAAAGCGCAAGGCCGGCTTCGCCGTCTCAAGATGGTGGTGGACGGCGTTCAGGTTGGAATTTAGCCCCCTTATGTTGCAGAAGTCCACAGTAAGCGTGACAGGGGTAGCCTTAGGTAGCCTGCTTTGTTTGCCCCGAACAGTTCCAGAGCGCGCAAAATTGCCCACCCCCAGAATTCGGAGGGCAGCCTGGGCATTCATTCTCAGGTGGAGTTCTTCCTGAGCATGGATGCCCAGAGAGGGATTCTCCACCGCGAACGCAAGTGGTACCCTCCTGGGGTACACAAACCAAATTCTGCACGTCCATTGAAGTGAGGGGGTTAAGTAGGCCTCCGGGACTCTCACTTACCGTACGAAACGCGACAATTGTCACTTTACGCCGGTTTTCTGTGAGAGTGGTGTTTCCTGGTCAAAGCTGGCCCAATTCGGCTGCAGCAGAAAGAGCTGTGCAGCGTGGCACTACCACTAGTTGAATTGACTGATTGCACTGGTGGAATAATCTCTGCTGTGACAGAGATTATCCCACCAGCGGGCGATGGGGTCGTCACGTCCCGACGCCTAAACAAACATTATGATGTTAACGCACTTTCATAAAATAAAAACGCTTGTTAGGTATGATCGGCTTGATAGAAAGAATATAATACGACACAATATAAATCTGTATAATACGACCTCTTTAAGATATGAATTCGATTACTGTGAGTACTTTTTTATGTCATAGGCGTAAGCGGGCAGAAGGCTCATGATTTTAAGCGATTACCACCGCCCATGTACAACAATAACACCAGATATTTTTTTGAATGTGCATTATTTTTGGTCCTGCTGGCCTTGAAAGGTGCAACAGGTGGAGAAGCCGAGTATTGAGACCCATCTGTGAAAAAGAGATACCCCATACCATCAAATTGTCTCCGTCCTTACGGTGCCTCCTGTGAGGCCGAACCAGGGCTAAAGATGTAATCAGGAATGGTGGAAACGCTCCAAGCAATTCGTATTGTAGTCGATGGACTTATCCGACGGTGTATACACAACACCAGAGGGCATGCAGATGCATTATTACCCTTTAGGATACAACTGGTTAAACGCTGGTTGACTTCGAAACACGGCTGACGAACAGTAAGTTCAAGAGTTTTTAAACAACGTACGTTGGTAACTAACCAAGCGAGCCTATGAAGCCCTAGCACCAGCAATTCCTAAAATAAATAAAAATAAATAAAATAAATAAACGCTACACACTCAACGGCCCCCATTAGGATAGTAATATCCTGTGTCGGGGTCCGGAAACATTCACAATGACAAGGACAAATACACCCAGACCGGAAAATATGCTTGCATGGTCAATACAAACATATTATGCTCCGAGCGGGAATCGAACCCGCGACCTGTGGCGTTTAAGGCAGGTTCGCTACCGCTGCGCCACAACGTCGTCAAAATCACAGCTCAGAACATTTAAAAAAAAACAAATAGGTTTTAGGACTTTTTTGCTCAATTTAAGCGAATGTCTTATTAACAGTGTAATTTTAACTTGAAATAATTTTACGTAAAATGTAATATAATAGTAATATGTAAACCAATTTACGTAAAATGTTAGCAAATAAATAAAATAGAAGTGTCTGTTTGTAATTTCAAATTCAAAGCTTTTCAATAAATGCATATGAAAGTATATACGGTACTTACATAAAAAATAACAGTTTTTAAAACGTTTGTCTGTCTGTCTGTTGGGTTCCGGATAATCTCTGAAACGATTTTTTTAATTTATTTTTTATTTGGTAAGTAGGTCAGATGACTCTACTCCACCTGATGGTGAGTGGCAGTAAGGCCCAAAAATTTTATTTGGTTAATCGCTGTATCGATTTTAACGCGACTTTCACTGGCAGATAGCTGATGTTAAAAGGAGTTCCATGCCATAAAGAAAAATCGGTACACTTCGCGAGCGGAACCGTGGGAGTAGCTAGTTTTAAAATATAATTGCTTGTACACTTCAAAGTATGACGATTGTGACTCTCACAACTCAAACGAATTTTTCGGCCTCAGCTGTTAAACAATTAATGAAGGGTCCAATTTATCTAAGTGCTCCTCCACGGGAAGATGGTAAGCGCGATGGTGATGGATGACGAGAAATATTAGAAATATGAAACCACCGCGTATGCTCGTTATACCCTTTACACACGATACCATTAATTACTAGATATGCCAATTGAATTGGCTGCGCAGTTTTTGACCGCTTAATCTTAAAAAGAAGACAATTTTAGTGAATTTAATTTAAATTTTAGTTTAATGTCGCTGGGATGTGATGAGCCCATCGCCCGCGGTTGCAATAATCTCTATCGCAGCACAGATTTTTACACCGGTACAATCAGTCACACTGGTGGTAGGTCTTTTGTCTCAAGAGGCCGGCTAGGTTACCACCGCAGTGTCAAATATTATTCCGCAAAGCAGTGTCTTTGGCATTACTGTGTGTTTATGAGATTTAAGAACTAATATCTCGAAGTAGCCAACGCGTTAGTGGCACCTACTAATGGTGGTGCGGGCCCTCATAGGCTACGGCAACCGCTTATCTTCAGGTGCGCGGTATGCTTGCTTGCCACCTTAGTTATATAAAAACGTCACGCTTAGTCTGCTCTAGGCCTAACAGTCCCATATGATATAGAGTGATGTTTTTCCGCCATATTCCTAATATAAGCTTTTTAAATAATTAAGATACTGAAGTCATTAATCATCCAATATGAAATGCTTGTATGAGACGTACTTTATCTTAGGAAAATATTCAAAGTATATTGTATGTATTCATGTACTACACATGAATTTATTAATTTTCGAAAAACATATGAGTATTAATGTGGCTCGATTGACGTTCATTCGTTGGCGAGAGATGGTCCTAATAATGTCATCTATCTATCGGTGAAAATCAAGTTAAAATCGGTCCAGTTGGTCCAGTCGTTTTAGAGATTAGCCGAAACAAACAGACAGACAAACATTAAAAATTTTGTTTTTTTAAGTTACTACCTTTATTACTTTCATATGCATTTAGTTAAAAAATGTTAATTTTGAATTCAATTTTATTTATTTGCAAATTATGAATCGGCTATCATAGCTGTCACGCTTGAGAATATGATAGACGGATGGACAATCAGACGAAATTATAAGGCTTCTGTTTTGTTATTTGGTTACGAAACCTAAAAGGGATTTATTACTTTTAAGAAAAATAATGAGCAAAATAAGTTGAGAAATACGATGTTCTCAATACCTTCTGAAATTGACGTACCAAGAACGTTTAATTCTCAATTTCCTGATATTCTCAAGCGGATAGAAGGTAATTGAATTAATTATTTCACCATTGAATCCAGACGGTTTGGTAAAATTACCGTGTCATTTAGAAGTGTAATTCTAATACGACGTTATTTTCTATTTATTTACAATTTTTACAGCTTGTGTATTTTGGTGAAATATATAAATTATAGAGTACAACTATTTTCTTAATCTCCCTCGGCAAACTACGTGTTTCGTCAGTTGTCGGATTTCTATAAACTGAACCCTTAGAATTTGGTGCAGACCAGACGCTCTCGACTAGGAAGTATATAGAGTTGTTAATACTATATTAACTTAATGTAATTTATTTGAAAAATAAGAGGATAGTGGCTAAAGCTGCTTTCCACATATTTGTATAGTTGTAATATTGAAAAAGAGTAAATATAATTATAAATATTTAAGAAATCAAAATAAAACATAATAAAGTTTTGTTAAAACTTAGTTTTGAGTTCAAATTATCACACACGATAAAACTAATTATTGATAGCCATTAGGTATGGAAATTACAATTCGGCACTTCTGTCGGCAGTGCACTAAACTGTCTACATTTTTTAAATTCATTTAAAAATAATACAATAACTTATACTCAATCTACACAATCATATTTTTGGGTAGGTACTTACTGAAACGCAGTATATGCAAGGTGAAGGTGGCTAGTGCAGTTTGCCTTCTGCAACCACCTATGTAACCTTCGTGTGTGGACTCCACTTCCACTTACAATCAGGTGGAGTAGATTCATTTGTTTCCGGGGATATAAAAAAACTAAATAAGAAAAAAACTATTTTTTTATTCTTCCGAATAAATAAATAATCAAATCAGTTTGAACTTGTTCCAAAAGTTGAATGAGATGTCTAGTTTGAGCAAGTCCTAGCGTATTTATTTTCAAACAGTAACAGGATTCCACAAAGCAACCGAGGAAGGTCGGATATATTTCGATAGTAGCTGTACGCGTGGCTTTACCCGCATGAAAAATGATTTTTGACTAGGCAACTTTTAAAGAAAGAAAGAAAGAAAGAAAGAAAGAAAGAAAGAAAGAAACAAAGAAACAAAGAAAGAAAGAAAGAAAGAAAGAAAGAAACAAAGAAACAAAGAAAGAAAGAAAGAAAGAAAACATAAGCTAAAAATAAAATACCACCGTGCTGTGTTCTAAACGGCTACCATTCAGCATTTGGTAGGTAGGCATACCCAACGCTGATTCTGATCTTTCCACCTCGACGTAGTGATGCAGCGGTAGCGAACCTACCTTAAGCACCACAGGTTACGGGTTCGATTCCCGCTCGGAGCAAATGTTTGTATTGACCATTCAGGCATGTTTTCCGGTCTGGGTGGGTTTGTCATTGTGTACGTTTCCAGACCCCCGATACAGGATATAACTATCCTAATGGGGCCGTTGAGTGTGTAGCGTTTAGTTCTTTAATATTTATTTATTTTTTTGTGATAAAAGGCCTATGTTTTTGCCCGATGTCTACTCTATCTTTGTACCAAAATTTCATCAAAATCGGTTTGAAGCTTAAATACGTAAGAAGCAGACAAATAGAGTTACTTTCGGTTTAATATTAGTAGTGATTTCAACGATAAAATACAATCTTCTTAGCATGCATATTATTTTTAGTTCATTTTGTGTAAAGGCGTTCAATAGATTTGAAATTAAAACCGAGTTTCCCGAATATGTGGATCTTAAAGCTTATGTAAATCTAGTACGTAGGCGTATGAAGTAATGTGGGGTCGATTGTAGACATATTTAGATACAAGGGCTTTATTATCTTTGGGCTTTTTTATCTTTGGTCTTTACGTTTATCTCAATTCGTACGATTCCTTGAAATACTGAGTCAATCAATCTGATGCGGGCATTTTGATTCCGGTATTATAAAAATCTGTATAAGTATAAATGTAACCTTTTAAATGGTGACGTTGTGGCGCGACGTTGTGGTGTGGTAGTGAACCTGCCTTAAACGCCACTGGTCGCGGGATCGATTCCCGCTCGGGGCATATGTTTGTATTGACCATGCGGGATATTTTCCAGTCTGGGTGTATTTGACCTTTTCTTTGTATATGTTCACGTATGTCCGACACAGGATATCACTATCGTAATGGGGACCGTTGGTGTGTAGTGTTTATTTATTTATAATTGTAAAATTAAATTTGTTAATATAAATGTTTGGCTTAGTTAAAGGGTTTCATAGATTCACTTAACAACGGTAGAGAGACCCAAAATTACAAACCCTCAGACCGAAACAGATATTTGGACGCAAATAATTGCAAACATCTGCCCGAGCGGGAACAAACCGCAACCGTCGAGGTTAAAGGCGGACTCGTTACCATCACGCCACAACGGTTGTCAAAGGATATAATTATGCTGATATATTAGATATTGATTGTATTATATGGTATTGATCTGTATCGGAATTTGCAAAAAAAATGTTTGGACAGTTTTAATTAAGCACTTTTTCTAACTTTTATATTATTAAATATTAGTAAGACTGTCCTATGATATTTAATTTTTTTATTATTGTGAATAAAACATAATTATTTTTCTTTTTTTTTTTCTAAGAATATTTGCCCCTTCAAATAAGCTCGAAGCTTGCGCTAAGAGTGGGTACAACAATAGCCCAAGGGGTTTAGAATCGAAGCCTCGACTCTCGCGTTAACGGAGCGAAATCGGCTCTTCCACCGTTGAGCTATTGAGGCTTCAAATTATTAAATGTAAGAATGGTTTGGATGGTCTGTTATATTATCATTACAACGATAACATCGGTTATATAATAAGTTTCTCACTAAAACCTTTGCAGAAATTTCGTTTCATTTCCTTCACTGCTTGTCCATGCGAAAAACTATTGTATAGAATATAATCCGCCCGGTAAACCATTTTTCTATTTTCTAGGGAACCATTTTCATCTTGCTAGTAATAATAGCAATAGCACCATCTATACAAATATTCCTTGTAATTTTGTGCCGCTAATATTAGTCTTTTATACACCACAATTGTTACTTTTGGGCTTATGTAAGAAAACAAGTCTTAGAGTATATAATGGTGAAAATGTTATACGGTGTTTGGGGTCAAGATTAACGGGTTTTTGATGAGAAAATTTGTGTTGGATTTGAAGTCTTCTAGTATATGTTAGTATAGGCTAAAATTATATTTCGTCACGGTTGAATGCGCAAGCGAACCCGCGGCGTCCCACTATGGCACTAGACGGGACCTTAGGGTTTTAAAGGATATGGGGGCCAGGTCCTATATAAAGACCATTGCATATGGCCTCGAGTCCGGCACTCCCCGCGCCACTTTTACCATCTGTCCCGCTACGGGGGTGCGTAAATGCATTTCCACAAGTAATTAAAAAAAGGCCAAAATTTATATTTGTGTGTGAGTCAAGAGTATATCATATTGAAAATGTCCTTTAAAATATATTCCAAATTAGAAAAAAATATCAATAAAACTTGTTTAGAATGAAATAGTTTATAAATGAATTTCAGACGTTGTTAATAGTAACTATTTAGCTAAGAGCTCCCTCAGAACTCAGAACTACCTGTACTGTCAAAAAACCTTTATTTAACAAAGATAAAACGAATTATTCTTTTTATATATTTCAATCTAACCCATTATTAAAATAGTATAAAATTGAATTAGAGGTTTCTCTATTCTTTCTCTAGTAATTGCTTGATATTATGCAGAAAGTAAAAATCATACAGATTCCAAATAAATAATCTAAAAAAAGTTTTATTTTACTAACGTAGAACCTAGAACGAGTAGAACGCAGCTGAACCCTGTTGCCTCTCTTGTAACCTTATTTCAAAGCAGATATTGCTATCTTAGTCTATTGCTCGAAGCATCAATACGAGTAAAAGAAATAGATATATATATATAGGCTTGGCAACTTATTTTTTTAGTTCCTAAATTTCAATGTTGGCATGTGTTATAACCGGTCAAGACTGTCATTTGTATAAGCGTATCTGTTAATTCCATATGTAATTTGATTAAAACTTTTTAACTAAGAATCTCATGGCCAGAGTCATACCATGTTGTCGCTCTTGTAACGTTATTTCAAAGGAGATATTGTTGTTTTAGTCTGTTGCTTGTAGCACTAATATGAGTAAAAGAAATAGATATATATAAGTTTGGCACGTCGTTTTAGCTAATGTTCCTTCGATCTTCTTTCTCTTTTTACGTTAAAACTATTGTAAACGATAAATTGAAACATGTACACAGTGATAAAGTAACAAACATATCTGAGCGTACACATAAAATACGTAAAATATCGGCACTCGGTTTTAGCTAATGTTCCTTCGATCTTCTTTCTCTTTCTGTGTTAAAACTATTGTAAATGACAAATTGACACATGTACACAGTGATAAAGTGACATATCTGAGCGTACACATAAAATACTTAAAATATTGGCACTCGGCTTTAGCTAATGTTCCTTCGATCTTCTTTCTCTTTCTACGTTAAAACTATTGTAAATGACAAATTGAAACATGTACACAGTGATAAAGTAACAAACATATCTGAGCGTACACATAAAATACTTAAAATATCGGCACTTCGTTTTAGCTAATGTTCCTTCGATCTTCTTTCTCTTTCTATGTTAAAACTATTGTAAACGATAAATTGACACATGTACACAGTGATAAAGTAACATATCTGAGCGTACACATAAAATACGTAAAATAAGGGCGCACCTTTTTTAGCTAATGTTCCTTCTATCTTCTTTCTCTTTCTACGTTAAAACTATTGTAAACGATAAATTGACACATGTACACAGTGATAAAGTGACATATCTGAGCGTACACATAAAATATGTACGTAAAATAAGGGCGCACCTTTTTTAGCTAATATTCCTTCTATCTTCTTTCTCTTTCTACAATATAAATTCAATGCACGTTTATGGTAGATTGAAAGATCAAGTTTTGTTGCCGCTAGTAATCAATTTACAAACTCATTACCATGATTAAGGACCAAATCCTCTACTAAATTCAAACTGACAACTTGAGGATTTGTACCGAAGTCGACGGCATCCTTTAAATCCAAAATTAATTCGATAACAAAAGTTGTTTTATTTCTTTACCAGCTTCTGCCAACGGCTTCGCCCGCGTGAATAACAATTTTAATATAAATTTTGGACCCGTGGCTGGACCCCGCAGGAGGCACCGAAATGGTGGAATCAAATTTGAGCCCCCATGATTGCTGTGTCTCTTTCACGGCTGGGTCTCAGCACTCGGCTCCCCCACCCGTTGACGCTGTCAAAGCCAGTAGGGCCAACAGCAACACACATTAAAAAAACCATGTAAACCCTTGGGGGGTGAAATTTTAGAACATGTAAAAATATATGTTTCTTTATTTTTAATTGTTTACCGAATGGGAAAGATCCATGCTTCTAGTTTTGAAAATGACTGAACTCCTGGAAACTTCAAACCCCTTTTCACCCCGCTGAATCTGTAATTTTAACTTAAAAACAAAGTTACATGCTTCTCGTTTTGAAAATGCCGGATTTTTCTGATTAAGGGTTGGATTTTGAAAAATGCTAAGCTGCATTCTAAGTCTAAGGGTTTAGGCTGGGGTTTATACATCAGTAAGGTATTCTCTTTTCATCAGGTCTTGGTCAGGTAACTTGAAAAAAATATATATTTTGTTAATTTGTAAACCGATATCAATATTTTTTTCCTATTAAGTACTTTTTAGTGACTCTAAGATAAATAGTAAATAGAATAATAAACAAATATTTGTAAAAAAAATAGTTTTACTTGAGAAAATAAAAACAAATAAATATATGACTCCACGGGACTCATACAAGTGAATTATGTAAGTACATTTCACCTAGTGGTAATAGTTTTAATAAGGTTAATCTGACTTCTGTCTTCCTCACGACTCACATTGTAACAATCAACAGACTCCGATTAGGCTCCGAAGTATGAACAGAAGCAGACAGGCTTGGTGATGGTAAGACTCCGTGTCCTCATCCTCTAACGAAACGCAACCGTATGAGTAGGTTGCTTCACACGAACATTTGTGAGAGGATAGCTCATCCCTGTTAAGTCGGCACATTCAATATAAAGCTTAGGGCATACGTGAAGTACCATAAAACTTCTATATAACGGTCAAAATGCTTCTACTAGTATATTACTACCTGACCTCTATAACAGGCACTGCGCTATGACGCGTTTTATTGACAATATAGTCCTAGCGTATGCTCGCTTTTAAAATGAACCCATCGGGTTTCTGTTGCTAAATGGTGCGTGAAGCTTTTGCTGAGATGTAAACATAAAATATTGTAGTAAAATGTATTCTACATAATGTAAAGTTTAAAATTATAATAAAAATAGCACCCTTCACACATTACGCTTTTGTAAAGATTTGCAGTTTAATTCCTATTTTAAGACGTACAAGGCTACCAATTTGTATGACTATTCCTAAGCCTTAGGTTTAACTTATGGAACATCAACTCACCCTAGTATATAAATTAAACTGTATGGGCGTAATAACGAGAGTCTCTGCTACACTTTGGAATGCAATACCTATACTGCGGCGAATAAATCCTGCAATATTGCTGAAATTTGAGCACACACATTGAAACGCCGAACGGTTAAACAGAATTATTGTGTTTTTAGATATGAAAGTATAACAAGTTGATACGTACTGCAAATTTTCAGTGTAAGTTCTATATTCATAAATATATTTTGAAGTGAAACTTCTTTGGAATCGTTGTGATTTGAAATCGTGCAACGGAAAAACGACAGGTAAGAGACATAAATACAAAAAGTGTGTAGGAAGAACGAGACAGAAATATACATACTATTTTATATTATTGGTCTCTCCTCTTTTCGACATGCATTAGTGAGCCAGAGCGAGAGAGCAAATGTCGGTGTGTATGTATATATATGTATGCGGCTGCGTAATACAGCTTTTAGTAATAAGTCAGCGTGGTGAGTTATTATTTAACAGTGTTCGTGAATATTATTATATCTTGTTATACATATTCATCTCATTCGATTGTCGATTTACTGAAGTTTAACTTCTATCGTGTGTGATGTGTGAGACGTGTATGACGAGCAGTCTGCATCATCGGGCATTTTACGAGTGATTCACTAACGTATGGTGGTAGCTAAATAGACGGGCATTCAAGCCCTACTACCAGCAAACGGTTCATATATATCACGCGGTACCTTTACCTAAATTAAATTACATCACAATGACACGAGAAATGAACCCGATTTTTTTAAATGTAATTAAGGTTACCTTAGGGTTATTTTCATTACTTAAATCCTATTACATATATATATATATATATATATATATATATATATATATATATATATATATATACATATATATATATATATATATATATATATATATATATATACCACACAAGTAGAAGTGCCTTAATTGTTTCAAAACACTTATCACTAAGTAGTGAACGATCACAAACAAGCTAATGAAGATTTATGCAGAGCTACTTACTTTCTAAAGGCTCATTCTTATTTGTCCCAAAAACTTTTGGGGATACCTGTCAGGTTGTGTTTTCAATACTTTGTAGATTAGGTACGTGGGAAAATACATACCGTCTTACTGTATATCGAAGTGAAGTATACGTATGTTGATCAAATCTTGTTGAATCTTGTTGAAGTTGATCTTCTTTCGTTACCTCGTCTTCCTTTTCACTCCCTTCATCGCTCAATGTAACATAGTATGTCTTCTTCTTCTTGCTACCATTATGCTGGTATTCACCCAGGGTCTGCTTATTACTCTTATCCGGATTTGTTATTGTAACCAGTAGCTCATTGGATAAGAGCAAATTACTTATCAAGAGTTAACGATTATTATCATATGTTATGTGATAACAACCGGGACCGACTGCTTAATGTGAAGAGACCCATAAAGACAAACGCCAGGACCGAAATTGATATTTGTTTAGATCAATAAAAACATCTGCCGAGCGGTAGTCGAACCCGCATCCATCAGGTAGTGGCGGACTCGCTACCAATACGTCACAACGTTGTGTCTTGTTTTTTATTTGGCACATACTACTAAGTAGACCATACAGTATTGGTCACCGGTTTTAAAAAAAAACAAACAAAAATGTTTCAAATCAACAATTGTTTACTCCATACTTTTTATCATAAAACACAGGCGTTCTTGTTTTAAATAAAAAAAATTGTTCAGCAAAACTCATATAGCGAAAAGTTCTCACTACACGGGTATCCTACGTACTGTAATAGTAACGAGGATGTAAAAACACTGACAGTTTCAAACTCATAAATCGGACAAAAGTTTCCGGATAGCGCAATCTCTAACCTGAAACAAGGATTTAAAACATACGAAGATAAATGTTACATACATATTACAATATTTACATATTACAATATTTACATGTTTGACCATACAGGTTTTACGGCCTGGGTGTCATTGTCATTTGTCCATGTCATTGTGTATGTTTCCGGATCCCCGACACAGGATATAACTATCCTAATAGTATCGGGGGTTTGGGCTCCTTCAAACGAAGCGTGAAGACGCATCTTGCGGGTAGGCAGAAGGTGGCTAACACGGTTGTATTCCGCAACTCTGTTAGCCGCCTTCGGGTTTGGACTTTATTTCTATTTGAGTTGAGTCGTCTGCCCTACTTTCCAAAAAAAAAACGTTGATTTATTTATTACTTACTATACAAAACTTTAGGTACGAGAACTTACACGTAATCAATAATTGTTATAGGCAGCAAATCCGGCTAAGACTAATAAGCACAACCAGGGTATATACCGAGACAGTATTCTAACTTAACGATGTCTGTATATAGAAGATATTTGAAAAAAACTATTATCAAAGACATCTTTAAATGAAAAAGAAACCCATATCAATATTGTAATTGGACGCAAATAAGCAATACCACGTCAACCCACAAAATTGGAAAAACGGAGTTATATATATATGCACAAGTGTTGGTAAATGGCTGAAGAACATTTTTCTTTAATATTTGTAGGGTTTAAGCTTTAAAACTTCTAAAATAGCCATTTTTTCAGTCATGCAATTTATGTATTTTTAAACGTTTTGGGTTATATTATATACCAAATATATAGTTTGTATATTTATTTTTTGTGAAAATAACTAAAATAACTTACATAAATCTGAAATTGCCAAAAACTTGACCAATACATAAAAAAATCATATAAAGCAAGTTGTTCAAAATTTTCAAACGCGTTTTTCTCGAAATGACATTCGTATGGGTTGACATGGTATTGCTTATTTGCGTCCAATTTCTTTGTCTGTTTTTCTTTGCGTATGTGCACGACAACGCGAAACAGCTTGAGCAATCTGATGGAATTATTCAAATTCAAATATTTTTATTCACCGTAAAAAGCATTACACTTATTAGTTGAAAGTCAGATTCTACCACCGTCTCCAAATTTAAACAATCTCGGGATGATGTGAGGATGCAATTGGGTACACAGACAGCTTACTACCTGGATTTACACATTTAATAATTTTTATCCCGATAAACAGTTTAATTCTTGTAGGCTATCAAGTAGACTATGTAAGTGCCAGCGAAGCCGCGGGCTCGGCCAGTGTAGTGTAGCTTAATAAATTTTCAAGTTTTGAAACGTTTATAAAATTTATATTCATCTGAAGTGGGGATTTTAAAATTAAGGCATAGCTTAAAATATTAGTTTGCAAAGTAGCAGCTGTTCCATTACAAGTAGAACTAAACTCTTTAATAACAAGATCCTTGGAAGTACTAACTCTTACGTTTAAGAAAATAATGGAAATCATGCTTGCCTAAATTTTTGACATAATGTAAATTTTCTCCAAATAGGTGGTTCGTTTTTACCACAAAAACGTGTTTTTATAGATTTATAAAAAGATTTTTTTTTTATAGAAAATGTTTTATTATGTTGTAATAACTAACTGTTATTATAGATTTCACTTCAAAAGCTGTGTTTTATTATTAGTTTTCATCCTAAGCTTAAAAAACCTTTGAAATGTAGAACTTCAGTCCTACAGATTGTCATTAATATATTTATAGAAAAATAGACTAGGCTTCTAGGGTTAAAATATGAGCATGATTCGAAACCTTTATTTCACGTTATATAACTTATCGATCATTTAGATTAGTGCTTTTGAAAATATTCATTAATGTAGTAATCAATAAACTCAATAGGAAAGCAATTTCAAATAATTTAAAATACATTTTTCAAACTAGCTTTTAATTTAATTCTATAAAAAGAAGAAAATAAACTTTGTATTGAATCAAACACATCAATTTATTACTAAAATATAAAAACTTGTCGTGAGATTTACTTAAGTAGATTTATTGATAAAATGCACGCTTTTCACGCGACTGGCGAAGGAGAGTAGTGTTTTCATAGCTGTACTATTACTAAATTCAACTACAGAATACAGAGTTTTGTTCAATGAATATTTTAACTTAATCCTATAGAATTAATACTATATTAAATTTTATATTCTAAAAATGTTTTTCATCTTAAAAATTTTACATTTTATGTAGCATTTACATAGCTCGTAAACTTTCTTGGTGTTAATACTTTTTTTATATTAAATATAACAATGTTATTAAAAGATGTCTAACCAACATTTCGAGGTTGCCTGGTTGTTATTTTTTATGTTTCACAATAAATCTGTGAAGCTCCGTTATCATAACACTTTGCGTTCAAGACACGTTTTTCATTCGCGTTACACAAATTACCATGCCTAGTTTTATCCATAAAACTGTTCCACAATGTTACATCAAGTTTTAGCTTGCTGGAAAATTTATTACACCAAAAATAACTGCTTACTTAAAAATTAAAAATGTTTTTCATAAACATTTTATTTTAAGATTTGATATTGCTACGTGCTGGGGTTCGAAGATTTGGATTAAAACATCTGATAGCTCTAAATGAGACTTTAATGAGATCTTCAAAATTACAAAAAAGAACTGTTGGGATAACCTCTGTCACAACAGAGATTATTCCACCAGTGCAATCAGTCACACTGGTGGTAGGTCTTTGTTGCAAGAGGCCGGCTAGGTAGGTACCACCGCAGTGTCCAATATTCTGCCGCCAAATAGTAGTCTTTAGGCACTACTGTGTTCCGGTTTGAAGGGCATTGTACGCTAGTGAAATTACTGGGCGAACGAGATTTAAGAACTAATATCTCGAGGTTGGCAACGCGGGAGTGGCAGCTACTAATGGTGCTGCAAGCGCTCATAGGCTGCGGCAGCCACTTACAGTGATTCAGTCGACGCGCTGAGCCGCTTACATAGCGCTGAACTTCTTCAACAACATGCAAGCTTTGTCATATTGGATCCAGCACCTCAATTTACTGACATCGATATTTCCAAATAGCACAATGGTTCGAAGACAAAATTTGTTTATATATTAAAAATTTTACATCACGTGTATTTTATGCGTTTTTCGCGCAAATGGTAAAATGTAGATTAGATAGCAGGAGCGTGGAGAGACATCACTTCCGTAATCACTGTGGGTATACAGCGATGTATAACTGCAAAATGTCTGCCTCTAGCTGACCTGCGTGACAGATAAAGTGATGTATGTTTTCCAGCGACCCATTTTACACAAAATTATACGACCCAAAATAATTTTTATTACTTATGTATGTTTATATATATATATATATTTTGAAATAGAGCCACTCACAGCCGGGTGCGCTCAATGGTCGGCAAACGATCGGTGGATTAAGCAACTTTAAGCGCGGTTAGTAACTAGATAGGTGTATTCGTCGAGTGGTATTTCAACCGAGCGTCTCCGTGCTTCGGAGGGCACGTAAAAGTCGGTCCCGGCTGTTATCAATTTTGACAATAGTCGAAAAGTCAAGTCAGAGGCCCATACGGGCGAACTGAACAACTCTGACACTAGGCTGGCCACTAACCACTCTAAGAAGTTATTTTTTCTGACTGTGTATTGCTGATGACCCTACTGGCGTTTACAGCGTCACCGGGCGGTGACTGAGTACAGAGACCCGGCCATGAGAAAGGAATAGCTCTCGCGAGTGCTCAACTTTGACTCCATCCTTACGGTGCCTTCTCCGCTCGGTGCTTCGAGCGCATTCTAGTCGATGGACTCACCTGACGGTATGAGCGTAAGGATAAGAAGAATAAGTTTATATACATTTTAAGCAGAAACTAGTTCAGTTCAATATTGAACGGTTAACTTCTAGATAGTTATAAAATAACAAAGAGTAACTAAACTCTATTATGGATAACACTTTAACTTTGAAAACCTTCAGAGTAACGATGCAGAGCATGTGTAATTGCATTGCATCGTGAAAATGACATCACGGTGTTATTATAGCGATAAAACGTATTACCAGAAGCAATTTCCTAGCGATAGTTACTATACACTTTATAAAAGGTCAGACTACGGTAGCGTATTTGTTCCAAGCAATTTTTTTACTTTTTCCTGACCTTTTTCTTGGTTTTCTTATTACTTTTTCATACACAAGAGCAACCTATAAAAGCATGTTGGTGACTCTTATCTATACAAGATTTTTATTTCAGACAATGAATTAGGGTACCTTGCATGAGCTACATATTCTGTTTTGCTTTTGATATTCAACTAAAGAAATTATAAATTATAACTATTACAGATACACGAGATAAGTGAACTTTGCCCTATTATTAGTTCTTTTTAATGTAAGAGGGGGCAAATGAGCATGCTCACCAGATGTTAATGATCACTAGGGCATGCAGGTGTATTGTCGACTTTTAAGGAGGTTTTTATCTTGAAGGTTCCCAGGTCGTATCGGTTCGGAAAGACCGCCGGCGGAATTTGGTTCCACAAAGCGGTTGTGCGAAGAAGAAAATGTCGTCTAAATCGCCCTGTTATGGATATTAGTGTAATTTTCTAATTATATAATATATAATATAAAATATATTATTTTTGTTTTTTTTTTTAATCAATTATACCAATTAATTTATAAAGAAATTTAGGGTAACTTCAAAAGCATTAGAATCTTGTGCTTCAGTACGATTACCAGTACATTTTTCCTTACCTTATTTTTATACAAAATATTTTCGATATTTCTATAAAACTTGCTAAGGCATTGTAAGATGGAAACTTTTATGAAAAAACTTCCAGATGATAATATTTCGTGTCACGTGACCGAACAACGTGCCGCGAATGCAGATACCCCACAACGTAATGTAACTTGGAAAACTCAGGATCTTAAGCGTAGGTCGGTGGGACTGATTTTTGAATGCGGTGTCAGTATGTTACAACATGGCCATCAATAAATAAATAAACGCTACGAAAGCAGGCCCTCATTAGGCAAAAAAACAAACAGGACAAACACACCCAGACCGGAAAACATGCCTATGTGGTCAATACACATCAGCTCCAAGTGGGAATCGAACTGGCGACCTGTGGCGCTTAAGACAGATTCACTACTGTTGTGCCACAACGTCGACGCTACTTCTATCATATGTTTAAAGCATCATCTTTAAAACAAAAATAATGTAGCAGTAATGATAACAATTTTCCATGTCAGAAAGTCCCTCAACAGACTTCGGACTCGGATTGGGCGAAGCAAGGAGAATATAGTTCAGGTGGAGATTCACGGATGGTACAAATCTAACGCAAACGATGTCCCACCTCACATATGCCCTGGGTGTCCTGACACCTGAACGCAGAAGAATTGATGGCGGCTTCCGACGACAATATAGGTGTTTTGCCATCGAAACTTAGCGTTTCGATGAGATGATATTTATTATCATCTCTTATCGAAACGCTAAGAGATGATAATAAAAATTACAATGATTCCAATGATTCTTTTTGTACATCACTAGCAAAAGAAAAAAGTATTTTACGTATTTTGAAACAAATTTTTTAAGCGTTATACATCTAGGTATATATAAAACTGTGAAGAGTAACTTAGCACTACTTTTGAAGCATATTTTATGAGGCTTTGCATAACATATCTAATACCTTTAAACGAGGAATGCTTGTATATATATATATAATTGGGATCTCAGAAACGGCTGCACCGATTATCATGAAATTTAGTATGCAGGGGTTTTCGGGGACGATAAATCGATATAGCTAGGATTTATTTTTAGACAATGTGGCTTAGTCCGTATTTTCAGACCGTTGTCGACACGCCATCTATTATCAACAAAATAAATTAAAAATGTCAAAATATATAAGTAAAGTCACAGCACACTTGAGCGACCACGCGTTCTATGGCAACAAGGATTTATTGAATTGAATCGAATGACAAACATTTCTACAATGAGAGTTGACGTTTTCTTTAATTTATTCTAATAATGAAGAAGTGAAATCTGCAGGAAATTAATATTATTGTATAATTATGTTATAATTAAATTTGATTAATTAAAAGATAATCAACTGTTTAATTTCAAAATACTCATGTCCAACAAATGTCTGTCATTATTAACCATCGCTTTGATCGGTTGATCGGTCAACGGATCTATAGCTAAAATTAATACTTGTATCCACAACTTGTTTACTTTCTGTCAAATATTTTAATTAATAATATAATTGTAATTGTTAAATTATATCAATTTTTATATTAAAGTGTCTATACTAGCATACCATTAAATGCAAATGAACAGCATTAGTCTTTCTAAAATGTATTTGTAAATTTTCAAATTCCTCAACTTTTTCGAGATAAGACTGCATAATTTATATCAAATAATATGCTAATTTTGACCCGCACTACTTGCACTGACATAACTTTTTAACATTTTAATATAAAGTATAACTTGAGCCTGAACTTATATTAAAAAATAATGTCATACCTACAAATAATTCGTTTTCTTTTTAAAGAGAAAAGTTTCTATGATAAATTGTCGTCATTGTTTTGTTTTTTCTATTTTCTTATTCTTGAACTGAGAACTCATTTAGTCGCTCTCAATGATTTAAGATAAACGGAATAAGGAATTCATCTGACGTCACGACATGCTCATTTGACGTCACGACATGCTCATTTGACGTCACGACATGCTCATTTGTCATCTGACGTCACGACATGCTCATTTGACGTGCTACGTCATACTGGCGACACGCGTGCATATAGGAATCTTCAAATGTCACCGGGCTTATGTTTATAATTTCCAGTAATAGTTTATTGAATTATCATTATTCATACTAATATAATCATTAATTAAACAATACAGTTTTCCAGAGTTTCAAGTTTTCACTCCTACCGGCAGTCCCATGACTGCCTATTTTTTCATAGTGTTAAACCGTTAAATAATCCTGTTAAATGTGTAGAAAGAAAATATTATATTGTCATAAAACCATTTTTTTTTTCAAAAATCATCCTAAAAACAGTAAAGTCATGGATCATGTGGGAATACGTGTATATAGAAATAACAGTTTTGATTTCCAAACATCTGTATTAAATATTGAAATAAGAATTTTATTTATCTTGCTAAGATTATAAATTTGCCATACAGATAGCTTATTATGAGAACATACATACGATGTTTTTTGTCCCGGAATATTTTAAGTGATTGTGGGACTACCAGAAATCTTCCTACATTTCACATGAAATACTTCCCTATTATTTTTTCCTTCCTTCAAAATTATTTCATTTGAAATTAAGAACATTATTTCCTTTAATTAAAGAAAAAATGAAAACCCTTTTTAAGTATATTCTTTTACGATACTCAACAAAACGACTAAGGACGTTTATAGCTCTTTCTGTGTTCATCGTTTGTTTGCTGCGAATGCTTTTGTTCTTGAGAGTTACGATCCGTCATCGACTAAGAGCTCAGTTAATTTGACAATAACGGTTCAAGTATCGTCTGCATAAAACGATTTAAGCTAGACAAAATAAAATCACCTGGTATGAGAATAAAAACTTTATTTAATGCTTTGATCATGATGTACCTATTCTAATTATAAACAACTAATAAATAAAAAATATAAAGTATCAAATATATATTGTATCAAATTGTGTCAATATAAGACATTTAATATAATTATTTATATACATACGTGGGAGAACGGATATGAAATACTCTGTAGTGGGGGGTAGTATTAATATTCTATTATAATTATAACACACAAGTATTTTACAAACAATTTATTATATCAATATTTATAACAATCACATGATTATTACTTAAACTAAATACAAAATTGGAAGTTTTATAATTACCAGACCTGAAACCGTTCAGAGCATCGTCGTGCCGTGGCTATTTATATGGAGGCTTGCTTGTTAATGGCGGGGACGAGTAGTCAATTGCACTACTTTTACTTCACAAAAATCAAGTCAAATCACAATCATATAAATTTATTAAGCTATATCTTAGTTTATATATTATATTATATACAATTTTTACATATATTATATATGACTTTTAAGATAAATTTATTCACCTCTTTTTTAGAATATTGGCATTATAATTACGTGGCTCCTTGGTTAAAGTTAAAATTTATAAAAATATTATAAATACATTAAATTTAATGCAAATACACATAAAATTTGTTATATTTGTTATATAATGCTTACTATTTTAATAACGACCAAAATATTGGTTAACTAAGACAATACTCACCAACGCGACTTGATAAATTAGATAAAGCCCTTGTGAATATATGATGGGACTTTATTATTAAAATCGGCTTATCCCTCTTAATCCACGCTATTTAATGTACACTGTACACGTAATAATGTATTTTTGTAAACATATTTTATTAGGTGTAGATCTTAGCTTTTTCAGCTTTTTTTTAAATAACGCCGGAGGGCAAATGACTCTACTCCACCTACTCTGATGGTAAGTGGTAGTGGAGTCCACACGCGAAGGTGGCTAACATGGTTCCAGAAGGCGAACTGTACTAGCCATCCTCGCCCTGCCTACCCGCAAGGTGCCCCTTTACCCATCGTTTGAAGGACCCCAGGTTGTAAGAATAACGGAGCTTTGTATAATATAGATAAGTATTTTTTATCTTAAATTAACTCTCAATAACACATTATTATTTGAAGACCGTTGTAGCATGCTGGTAGGGAGACTGCTGTTTCGGCCGTGGTGTTTGTGCTTGTGGGTCTCCCTATCGTGCCTCAGAGAGCACGTTAAGCTATCGTTTCCGGTTGTTATAATAACATCTTATAATAACCGTTAACTATTGATAGGTAATTTTCTGTTATTCCATAAGTTACCGATTCGCCCTTAGGGTTGCAAAGGTCTGCGTAAAAACTAGTTACCTGTCAAATCCGAATAAGAGTAATCAAATAAGTGTGTTGTTACAAAATGTATGTGTGAAAACTTTAGAAAGATTGATAATATTATATGCGATGGAAGCTACAAAATAATTATGGCATGGTGCGCTATTGTAGTGCCTTATTCACAGGTTAGACACTAATTGCTGTGCTTACAGCTTAGATGACTAATAGCACCGCAAGTATTCCGCTATTTAAACAATGTATTCTCAGAAGTACTATATAATAAAATGTTTAATGTTTATTTGCAGCTTCATTCTTTTCTTTCTTTCCCATATCCGGATTTGACAGCTGACTAGTTTTTCCATAGAGCGATTGCCATTTGACCAGTAACTCATTGGATAAGAGAAAATTACTGATCCAGAGTTAACGATTATTATTATCAGAGGTTATGTGGTAACAACTGCGACCGACAAATTAGCCTATATAGATAATCACAAAGACAACCGTCAAGATTTTTTTTTTTTTATGTTAGAAGTTGGCAAACAAGCATACGGCCCACCTGATGGTAAGTGGCTGCCGCAGCCTATGAGCGCTTGCAGCACCATTAGTAGGTGCCACTCACGCGTTGCCAACCTCGAGATATTAGTTCTTAAATCTCGTTCGCCCAGTAATTTCACTAGCGTACAATGCCCTTCAAACCGGAACACAGTAGTGCCAAAACACTACTATTTGGCGGCAGAATATTGGACACTGCGGTGGTTCCTACCTAGCCGGCCTCTTGCAACAAAAGACCTACCACCAGTGTGACTGAACCAGATATTTATTAGATCGATTCATAACGTGCTCTTCGGGGCACGGTGGGACGACCCACAAGGACAATCCAGTCCAGATTGAATCAGATATAATATAAGATCGATACGTACATCTGCCCTAAGTGGGAATCGAACCCGTAATCGTCGAGACCAAAGGCAGACTAGTTACCAACACGTCACAAAAGTGTCTTTAATGGAAATTGGCAGCGTTATTCTAAAAGGTTGAAGGTATTCCAATGTAAATAACTACTTTTAATCGGAAGTGATATAGAGTTTCAGAAAATAAACCTCATATATTATGTTCTCATTCATCTGTAAATAAGTGTATTGAACCTCAGCCTCGCTGAAATACAAAAAGATGTCCTTAGAAGAAAACGTTTTCACTTTACCCTACTTCAGTTCTTAACAAGAGTACCGAATGAAAGGAATGTGGGTCACCTTTTCATATTCATACTCTTGGTATATTTATCAAAAAGGGAGACACCAAGAGGGTTATCAGATAAAATGCCATTTTTCTTTGTTGCCGTAAGTCTCACCTACCTAGCGTTAAACTTCGAGTATTGAGATTCATTGGTTTTTAATTGGGTTGTTAATGGAAAATGTATGTCGCTTTTTCTTAATAGGAATCTTTTTATATTTTTTGGCATGACGGTTGGCAAACAAGCATATGGTCTAGCTGATGGTAAGCAGTCACCGCAACCTTTTGGCGTTGGCGATACTTGAAGTATCACTTACGTGTTGCCATCCCAGGGGAAAGGAGAGAAGGTAAATAAGAAAAGGTAAGAAGAAGGGAACAGAGGGCGTGGGTTATTGGTCCTCCGACGCTCTCGTCATTGCACGTAACGCAACAGTACTGTTACTTTATGCCAATTTTCTGTGACAGGGTAGTGCTTCCCCGGCTAAGCGGGCCCATTAATATTAGTGTATCAGTTTAAATCCATGTTTTGAATTTCAGCTACAGCCGATCGTGCCTGAAAATTTAGATAATGGAAATGAAGTTTTATACATCATGATGCCAGCATAATGCATCAGCTTAAAATGATGGACGTAAGTTTTGTAGTTTTTAAGATCGGCCACGATAAGACTATGATGTTAAATAATTTAGCTACTCAGTATTTTTCAACTGTACTACGATTAATTGAACTTCAAACAACACTTTAATGGTCACAGCCTCAGTTACTTGAATTAGCTTTTTCATACTAATGGGTTTTATTGTATAATTGTCAGTACCGGAAGCTAAACTCTCACGCCATACTTTTCCACTTACCTCTACACCATCCTCTCATACTTCTTGGTGGTTGTGTATCTACGGTTACCATTTACCATTAGAGTCAAGGCTGTTTGCCTTCATCATTTTGGCTTATAAGGGCGAGAGAGATAAAATCAATTACCATCAATTATTATAATGCTTTAGAAAAAATATATAAAATTGCAATCATGTATTGACGTTGTGGCGCAGCGGTAGCGAATCTGCCTCAGCACCAAAGGTCGCGTATGCTATTCACACTCGAAGCAGATGTTTGTTTTAACCATATAGTCATGTCCCTGTTGAGTGTGTTTTCCTACTCCTTGTGTGTGTGTCTGACCATAGTATTTAAGTATACTTCAACTCGATTATACTTTTAAAAACATATAACATTAAACTTACCCGATCATATTTTCGCACTTTCGGGTATGTAGCTTTATCTAAGAATGTCGCATCAATCACGCAAAAAACCCTCAGAGCGCTGATAATACACGCCGAGGTGCGTGTGATTAATGAACTTGAGACGTGTTAAGTGGAAATGGATACTTTAGTAAAGTGAACGGAGTATCTTTGAGAATAATTTACACTTGAATACTCCTAGTATTACCAAAACCAATGTAATGAAATGAAAAAATAACTAACCCCGACAAAAATATGTAATTCGCCATTTTGCGGTGGCAGCCATCTTGGATTTGTATTTTTCTTGTCAAGCCTTTTCATTCGATACCCATTTTGAGGGAGTTGTTATTTACAACACACCGTGGTTTTTGCTACGGTGGTTAAAAATCTGTTTATATTATTATGATTAAATACTGTTTACATTATTATGAATAAGCATTATTTGCCTAACAAGCTCTCATCCAAATTTCATTTCTACCTACTTTACAAATAAATAGGGTAACGTGGACGACCTTCCTTAATACATAAAACCTTTCTCTTCGTGTTCATAAATACGATTACCTTCAGTAGTTCCTGCGGAATTAAGTATAAAGGTAAACAGCAAGTGGACCCTTATTATGCTTCTCAATTCTATTCGTCTCTGTTGACGACGTTTTCGTTTAAGGAAAATATTTTATTATCAAATTATAGAAATGAAAATTATTAAGCTTGAGTCTTAATAAAATATTTTTTAAGACACACAAAAAAGCTATAAAGACATTGTCTTCAACATCCATTTCAGGTAGATATAATGCTGAGTGTGTAAACCTTTTACTGACAAGAGTGCTGACGCCGATTGTCCGCTCCCAGACCCTCGTTTAACGTAGATAAAAAGTCTTCAACGATTTTTATTTCTTATCTCAATTAGAGATGGTTCATGTTAAAGAAATACTACAACTAACTACTCCTCTGCATTTTCCGGAGCCTGATTATATTTAAAACCACGCCTGTGGTTTTATCAGTATTCATTTTTAATCAAACTAAGCAAAGGATAGCCCTAGGTCTTTATCAATTTCATCCAAGTAGGTTAACATTATGAACAACTTATTGTAACCAACAATGCTTTTAATCCCTTTACTAGATAACACAATAAATTTCATAGCACTGTAACTACTACATCGGATTTCAACGATTCGTTTTTTATACGGTACGACAATAATTTTCTGCATAGTGAAATATTAAAGTAACCATCAATGTGACGCTTCCTTAGCATGACATCTTTTCAAATATTGTCTTTATAATTCAACGTTTTAAATAGGTTCTATACTTCGTCATGCGCCAACATATTTATTTTATCTTGATGTAATACATAATTAGTTCTTACACAGCGCATATCCGGAAGGTTAATTATTCTCTACCGATATAGTAAGATATACCGATATAAAGCTGCCCGCCAATACCTACTATCACTTGAGCGATAGTTGCATTTATTTAAGCTACAAGCTCAAGATGCCACCACTTGAACGTTCTTGCGTTGCGTGAACTACCAATTTAGCACTAGCGACTATGTCATTTTTATTTTCAGCGTAAAATAATCTGAGTAAGTCCGAAAATAAATTTTAGTGGCATGGTCTGAAGTGATACAGTCAAACGCTATATGTAATATCAAAGCCACATTTTTTTAATAAAAATAAATAAAAAACGATACACACTCAACGGCTCCCATAAGGATAGTGATATCCAGACCGGAACACATGCCCGTATGGTCAATACAAACATCTGCCCCTGCGGAATCGAACCTGCGACCTGCGGCGCTTAAGGCAGGCGCTACCGCTGCACCTTAATTGCCGGAAGTTACCATTAGCTCAAGCAGTTGTAGCCAATGGTCCAATGGGCGGGCAGCCTAATAGCTAATGCTTATTCATATATATTATTTGATAGAAATTTTTAGCTTACATTGCTCTCCAAGGTATCGTGAGGGTTTCCTTGGAGGGGATGTTTGGTCTGGTCAATACAAGCAACGTTATGACTAGATCAAGTCCATGATTATCTATACGTGTTAAAAAAAATATAACAGTTTTGGTAAGTTCAATTCTCTACCGATATATTACAATGGTAAAGTATTATCGATTATTTGGATATTTCTAAAGTAACAAGTGAACGTTCTCCTGACTTGCTATTTACTTGATTGATTGTGCGAACATGACTTGTTTCAGAACTCAGGCCCTCAATATGTGACCGT
Source organism: Hestina assimilis (assembly GCA_023373885.1). Classification (NCBI taxonomy): domain Eukaryota; kingdom Metazoa; phylum Arthropoda; class Insecta; order Lepidoptera; family Nymphalidae; genus Hestina; species Hestina assimilis. The sequence continues at coordinate 10,450,333 of CM041750.1, forward strand.
AAGATCCTTAATGTCAACGTCATAGTTTACCGCGTACTGATTGGACAAGGATTTTATTGAATCACGTTTATTTAAGAGCAGTGCTATGATTGGATACTATCGTCTTGCTTTTTTATTTGAATTTTTATAACTCGATTGAAACAATAGAATTATTTATTGAAATATTTTTTGGAGCCTCAATAGCTCATCGGTAGAGAGGCCGACGTGTGACGCAAGTGCTAAAGGTTCGATCCTGCCGCCCTTGGGCTATTCTCGTACTCACTGTAGGAGTGAGTACAAAAATAGCCCAAGTTAGATGCTCAGTTACCATAAGACCATTATTAATCATTCTATATTAAAAATATGGTTCGTCTCATGGTGAACGCTCATATGGGCGCTTGTGACGTACGCTAGACGACCCCTGGAATAGGCGGGACGGAAACGAGTGGAGAATTAGTTTGGGCCTCCCACCCCTCGGACAGTGTAAGTGACCGAGGCCCAAAAGTCATATTTGTATGCAGCTTCGGTGTAAATCTGTGATTTTAGATCCGAGGATCTGCCACTGGAAACTATACCGGATTTTTGTATTCTATTATTATCAGAATGAGTTACTGATTTTTTATTTTCATTTTATCGCTTCACTTGTTGTGGCGCAGAGGTAGCAGTCCTGCCTTAAACGCCAAGGCCACGGAACGATTCCCGCTCGGAGCATATGCTTATATTGACCATACAGGCATGTGTTCCGGTCTGGGTGTGGTTGTCCTTGTCGTTGTGTATGTTTTTGGACCCCCGACAACTATTTTATTCATTTATTTTGATGTGAGAGGGGGCAAACGGGCAGGAGACTTACCTGATGTTAAGAGATCACAGCTATCCATGAACATCTGCAACACCAGCATGCAGATGCGTTGCCGACCTTTAAAGAAAGATCCCAGGTCGTATCGGTTCGGAAAGACCGCCGGCGGGTGTTGATTCCACAGAGTGGTTGTGCGAGGAAGAAAATGTCTTCTAAATCGCGCTGTTGTGGTTTTCCAGACACCGAAGTGGGATTATTGGTATTTATTATTATTATTTAAAAAAACTAGTTTTCGTTCTTGGTTTAGATACATAGTATTCTGGATTAATATTTTAATGCTTTTGAAGATATTTCTCCTCAAAGGAACTTTAAAAGGTCTTTTATAAAAGGATTACTTGAAGCTATACCACGCTTTGTCTCAGAACAAATATTGCTTTAACCATTCAAGCGTTTGTACATCGTCTTTGTAGAACTCGTACAATTTATATTATGTTAAAGCGTTTATTCATCTTTATCTAATTCCTTTGAATATTAATTTACATAAATTTTCATTTATTAATTAGTATCTATACAAATATATAAAATTAAAGTCTGTTTGTGATTCTAAATTAACAGCTTTTCGCTAAATGCATATAAAAGTATATACGGTACTTATATATAAAAATTTAAAATTTTAGTTTGTCTGGCAGTCTGTTTGTTCCGGCTGATTAGCTCAGAGACGCTCATAGCCGAGTGCACCCGCTGATCGGTAAACGATCGGTAGGTTAAGCAACTTTAGGCGCGGTCAGTCACTAGATGGGTGATCGTATAGTGGTATTTCAACCGAGCGTCTCCGTGCTTCGGAGGGCACGTAAAAGTCGGTCCCGGCTGTTGACAATTAGACAACAGTCGATACGTCAAGTCAGAGGCCTACGGGCGACCTGAACAACTTTGACACTAGGTTGACCACTAACCAATCGATAAGAAGAAGAAACTCAGAGATTTCTGAAACGGCTGGACCGATTTTATGGGAATTTTTGTTGGTAGATACTTTTATTTTAGAACACTATTTAGGGTATTAGGCGTTGCTAGCAATATTTGAAAATATCCTTAAAATATAATCCCACTTGTCTAACTATAACAAATGCGTAAGTTTGGATGGATGGATGGATGTTTGTTACTCTTTCACGAAAAAACTACTATACGGATTTGGATGAAATTTGCTACACACATAGCTTATTACCTGGATTAACACATAGGGTTTTATCCCGGAAAATGTTGGAATCTTGTAGGATTACCTAAAAACTACATTAACGCGAGTGGAGCCGCGGGCAGTGCAAGTCGGGAATAAATTAAAATCTTTCAATTTCAAGATCATAGATCGTATTAGTATGATTTTTGGTTAATTAATTGGTCTGTTTGTTCACCGTTCTCATCATTTAAATATCTCGTCTGCCAACTTAGTGAAACACAGTCATTATAATGCTTAGATCAATTAACGAACGTTATCAAACATTACGTAGACTATATCGGCGTACGAAGTTTATTTTCAATTCGAAGTTTCAGGGATTGAACACAAAATTAATGGTGTTTACTCAGAACCTTGCTTTTCAAATTGTATTTAGTATACTACAAGTATGTTGATACTTTTATACATAATTTTTTGGACATATTTTCGGAAACATAATTATAATATTCATAATTCTACACCATATAAGCAAAACAGTTCATATATCTAATGCAGGTAACAGAATTATATACAATAAATACAGAAACAAGACAAATAAAGATATAAATTATTTTAAAAATTTATTTTATAAAGGGGAATTAAATGAACACTTTACAAATTCGAGAAGAGTGTGGTTCATTACAAACACAGTATGTGAGAAAATTACAAAATCAATAGATGGTCTATAAAATCATTAAAGGCGTCGGGATGTGACGACCCCATCGCCCGCTGTTGGGATAACCTCTGTCACAACAGAGATTATTCCACCAGTGCAATCAGTCACACTGGTGGTTGGTCTTTTGTTGCAAGAGGCCGGCTAGGTAGGTACCACCGCAGTGTCCAATATTCTGCCGCCAAATAGTAGTGCTTAGGCACTACTGTGTTCCGGTTTGAAGGGCATTGTACGCTAGTGAAATTACTGGGCGGACGAGATTTAAGAACTAATATCTCGAGGTTGGCAACGCGTGAGTGGCACCTACTAGTGGTGCTACAAGCGCTCATGGGCTGCGGCAGCCACTTACCATCAGGTGGGCCGTATGCTTGTTTGCCAACTTCTAAAATAAAAAAATAAAAAAAATTAAGTTAGATAAAATCCTAACTAATAACTTTGCTGATGAATACCGAAAAAGCTTGGACAAAATAACAACATTGTGTGACTAAACTTTTCTCGATACTTCCAGCACTGATTTTACAGCCAGAACTCAGTAGTACATCTAATGATTACATTTGACGACGTTGACGACGTTGTGATGCAGCGGTAGCGAACCTGCCTTAAACGCCACAGGTCGCAGGTTCAATTCCCGCTCGGAGCATAATATGTTTGTATTGACCATACAAGCATATTTTCCGGTCTGGGTGTATTTGTCCTTGTCATTGTGATTGTTTCCAGACCCCGACACAGGATATTACTATCCTAATGGGGGCCGTTTAGTGTGCAACGTTTATTTATTTATTATTTATTTATTTATCTAATGCAGATACAATAAAGCGGTATTATCACTGTTAGCGATCTCTTCCAGACAACCTTATATGAGCAAAGAAACGAAATTTTGAATAAAAAGCGGATTAATAATTTAAAGTCACTGCATGGGGAAGGCAACTTAATGTGTTATTATAAATACAACCCTTGCTTACCTTTTCTGTTTCAACTAAATTTAACGTACGAAATCTTGGGTTAAAAAAAATACTTTTCTAGATTAGGCTAGTGCAGTTCGCTGCCTTCTGCATCGGTACTAGCCGCCTTCGCAGTTGAACTCTAATTAACTAGGCCGGAAAAAATCGTCTTCCTCCCTAATTAAAAAATAAATAAGGATTGGCATTAAAAAAATTAATAAAAATATTTTGTGTTAACTCAATGTATATTGCTGGCATTTCTACAATAAAAAGATATATTATAATTGCTGCGTATTTTGTATAATTGCAACTCTACGAAACAAAACAAAGGTAACAAAAATTCCATTCGTGTTTGAATTATTTTCTCGGGAAATAAATGGCCACGAATCCATCACATAAATTGTTAACGAAGATTTATTTGAATGTTTCTCTTATTTTTCTTGAACAGATGATTTTGTGGTTCTAATGGAATTGGTAGCATGTTTTATATTACACCTTACTAGTCTGGATGTAACACATGCTCCGTGAAGCACTTACAGAGGCAAGGTATGCCTCACGGCTTGTGGCGGTAGCTGGGTTGGATGTCCTGGTTGCACCAAATCCCTCCCCACACGCAATTCTTCCTCACAAACAATGGTCCAGAAGGGACTACGTGTGAAAAAAAGAGCCCGCAAAGAAAAATATGTTTTTATAATACAATTATAAATATTACATATTTTCGTGTTATTATTGTTTTATTCAGTTTTTATAAACTAGACATAACATATCATAATCTAGCGCAGTTATCAGTAGGAGACATATTAAGTATGTTAAGAAACAATAAATAACAGATTCTATCATTTTTTTAGGACATAATTATATCCTGTGTCGTTCAGATACACACATATTTAAATATAAAATAAGCTTCCGTACCAACTGGGTTATATAATACGTAAAGACTTTTTATTGGCTTTTAATTAACTTTTTACATAAGAAACGTAAAAGTAGTTATAAAAAGTGAAATAATAAAAAAAAATCACTAAATTTAAAGTCTATAAAAACTATTTTCTCTACACGTAAATAGATTCCACAAAAAGCAATATATTCATTCAGTTTAAGGAAGTTCTCGTAACAACAAGTCAATATAATATATAGAGGGTAGGGTCACAGTTAACGACCGCTCCGTTATGTACAATCTACAAAATAAATCTTCGATATTACATTTGGTTACAGCGTAGATTATCCTGCACTATTTCAATTTGTTTAAAGGCTTTATTATTTATTAGTATAAGTAACACTAATATAGTACAGTATGGGAGTGTGTGTTGGACGTCGATAAAGCCCAATAAAAAATTAACATTATTTTCGAAAATATCGATACGATATCCGTACGAAAGCATAGCGCACATCACTTAAAAAAAATGACAAATACACACCCATCCTTACCACCGCGGAAATGGATCGTTCGGTTTCGATACTAAGAACGCGTTATGCACTCTCTAAGTAAAATGAACTTTATTATTTACATTAACTATTAATTTTTGTATTACGTAAAAACCTGTGTGTCCTTCACTATAAGGTTACGTTGTTGAATTTTAATGAAGTGTCAAATGAGGTCTATTAAATTGGCATATTAATTGATTCTATTAATTATATGAATGTATATATTAAATGGAATTCACTATATATTTTGATATAAATATTTAAACACAATCCTATTTTGAAACACCTGTGTTGGTTTACCAATACCTTAATAAACCTGTTACCCGTATTTACGTGGTCTAGGAGAAGGTTCGAGAGACGCGATGTGAATATTGAATATCAAGCAATGATGTCTCAAGGTGTTTGTTAGTTATGATTGTATTTTGTTACCAATTTTGATAAAAATGGAAAACTATTTTGCTCTATGCTCTATGTTATACATGCTTGTCACGCTTGCCGCTGCGGAACCACACTACGCTTTTACGGCTTTTGTTATCATAGCCTGCAAAATTTTCTCAAGGAAACTTATATTTGAAATGATTCTGGCTCAAGATAGCCTTTATCAATTTCATCCTTTTCTGTAGGTTTAAATAGTCTAACTTTATGAACAACTCATTATAACCAACAATGTTTTTAATCACTTCATTAGATAACACAATAAATTGCACAGCAACATTAAGTACAGCGTCTTTTATGTGGTACAATGATCGTTTTCTGCATGGTGAATATTGAAGTAACGGTCTCGCTACCATCAATGTGACGCTTTATTAGAATGACAGCTTTTCAATTATTGTTGTTCTTATCCAACGTATTACATACATTCTATATGGTTCTATAGCTATAGGCACGCGAAACTCCGCCATGACTATACATATTTATTCATTCAATAAAATCCACATTTTCTTCTTATGTTTTACTATATAAAGAAAGATGTAACAAAAATCCGATTAGGTGTAACCGTAAATCTGTGTTTGAGTCAACACTTATATAGTTACATTAATAGAAACAAAAAGACCACTACAAAAAAAAATTTAAAACCACTTTAAATAGATTTCAAGCCCGAGACGCCTAAATCACTTCACTAGATAACAAAATAAAATGCACAGCACTTCTAGTACAGCGTCTTTTATGTGGTACAATGATCGTTTTCTGCATGGTGAATATTGAAGTAACCGTACCGCTACAATCAATGTGACGCTTTGTTAGAATGACAGCTTTTCAATTATTGTTGTTTTTATACAACGCATACATTCTATATGGTTCTATAGCTATAGGCACGCGAAACTCCGCCATGACTATACATATTTATTCATTCAATAAAATCCACATTTTCTTCTTATGTTTTACTATATAAAGAGAGATGTAACAAAAATCCGATTAGGTGTAAACGTAAATGTGTGTTTTTGTCAACACTTATATAGTTACTTCAATAGAAACCAAAAAACCACTACCAAAAAAATTTAAAACCACTTTAAATAGATTTCAAGCCCGAGGCGCCTACAACATGTGCGATAAAAGTTTTCACACAGTTTTATTCAAACTTTCCTTATCATAGTTTTTCTTTTCCAAGAAAACGAGAAAAACAACTATAGATGAAACTATAGATGTATTACTGTCCTGTTCCAATAACTAATAAAAAAATTTGATCGATGTTTAAGGTTTGTTCCCCGCTCGGTACAGATCTTTGTATTGACCAGACGGGCATGTCTACTGGCGGTAGGCCTTTTATAATTGGCGGTAGACCTTTTGTTGTGCGAGCTAGGTAGGTACGATTGTAGAGCCTTTTATTCTACCGCAAAGCAGTATACTGTGTTTCACTTTTAAGGTCATTGCAGGTAGTGAAATTATTGGCCACAGGAGATTTAAGAACCTATATATCTTGGCAAGGCTTGAGTAACACCTACAAATGTATGATGTTGCAAATGCTTATAGGCTACGGCAGCCACTTGTCATCAGGTGGGTGAGACGCTCATAGCCGAGTGCACCCGCTGATCGGTAAACGATCGGTAGGTTAAGCAACTTTAGGCGCGGTCAGTCACTAGATGGGTGATCGCATAGTGGTACTTCAACCGAGCGTCTCCGTGCTTCGGAGGGCACGTAAAAGTCGGTCCCGGCTGTTGACAATTAGACAACAGTCGATAAGTCAAGTCAGAGGCCTACGGGCGACCTGAACAACTCTGACACTAGGTTGACCACTAACCAATCGATAAGGAGGATCAGGTGGGTTGTATGCTTTCTTGCTTAGTAATAAAAAAAAAACGGTCCAGTCTGAGGTGTTATGCTTGCGTTAGTGTGTGTAATATCTATCTAATGTATATCTTTGTCCACCTGTGAGCGTATCATTCAAGAGCCAGCGTTTTTCGGGAATAAAGGAACAAAAATCACAGTAGTAACTCTAAATACAAACAAACGTCTTGAAAAAGGGTCAAGTGAAACCGCTCTACCAGTAGGGCCATCCATCTGTATTATCCTTGGGTCATCCCATGTCCACAATCACTTCAAGTAGGCCGTCCCTTATGAGAAGTGCCCTGCTATCGTACTATTGTGAAATGTTATATGATCTGCCGTGGTTATAAAAAGTTAAGGTTGAATAGGCTATAGAGAGCTCGTATGGTTTTGAACCTAATGCCCGTATCGTGAAAACATTTTAAAGTAAGGTTTTTTTCGTAACATGCATCATATTTCTTGTAACGATGCAGAGGTTAACCCATATTCAATGCCAATTATTGCCGTCTTCAGTACTAGTAAATTGATTGAGTCGAGGTGGCTGAGATTATATTATTGCTATAATTTCACGAATTTTGACGCTTGTGGAGCTCAACTCAACAACAACAAAAATCAAAATCTGAACACCCCGACTCGATGCAATTTTGTCTTTGCGTTTTTGGGAAGAACAAAGCCAAAAGTGACGCGAAGAAGGTCCTAAACTAATATTCTAAGGGATCTTTAAATATAATTATTTAGTAGCATTTACGTTAAATAAATTACAAAATATATACTCTAAACACACGGAGTTATTATGTTATATTTTAGGAGCTTTTATTACTTAAAAATGTAATCCCATAAAGCAATTTAGTCTAGTTAAAACGTCATGTAATTCATTTATTGTTAATCCCACGAGAATCTTAAAACTTTCCGGGATATAATGTATCCTGGCTATAAATTCTATGTTTCCATCTCTGTATGCCAAATTTCATCTAAATCCAAACACAGAAACTTTAACATTTATAATACATATAGTCTTCTTCTTCTTCCTAGCATTATTCCCGGTATTTTATTTTACCCAGGGTCTGCTTATTACTGTTATCGGATTTGACAGGTTACTAGTTTTTACACGGAGCGATTGCCATCTGACCTCCGCAACCCTAAGGGCGAACCAGTAACTCATTGGATAAGAGCAATTTACTTATCAAGAGTTAACGATTATTATCAGATGTTATGTGATAACAACCGGGACCGACAGCTCTCCGAGGCACGGTGGGGAGACCCACAGACAAACGCCCAGACCGACACAGAAATTTTAACAAACATCTGCCCGAGCGGGAATCGAACCCGCAACCGTCGAGACTTAAGGCAGACACGCTACCCACAACGCCACAACGGTGTCATTTATAATATTTATAATACTAATAGTGTTATTAGAAATAACACTTCATCTACAGACAAAGAAGTTTTTAAAATATAATTATGTCCCATGTCTTCCAGAGTTTCATCACAAAATTACTGCTGTCTAGAACTTCCTCTAAAAGTTAGTCAGCCATTTCAAGTTTACAACAAAGACCACTTACAAAACATCTTATCCTTGTTCAGTTATTAGAACCTACTTAAAGGAAAGTTATGAGACGTGCCAATTTGTTCTGCCTGTATAGTTAAACTTATAGCGTATGTATGTTTGTTTGTTCGGTTAAACTCACTATATGTTACAAAAATGCCAACTTAAACGAACTCGAATAACGGACAAAAATTTAAATTGGCGCCTTAATGCTTATAAAATAAATTATGTACCCCTTGCTGTCATTTCCCTTTAATTTTCTTGTCTGTTCCTTTTTCCTTTGGGCTGGCAATGCATTTGTTTTTTTTTTTTCGTAGTGTCTATTGCTATTAGACTTAGTAGCCTCGACAGCGTCACCGGTGGAAAGCCAGGTCGGAAAACCCGATTGGAGAAAGATCGATAGCCCACACGGGGCTCAAGTTGAACCCGCCCAATGCCTGCTTGCGAGGTCGAGCCTAGGCTTGGGAAGTCTTCGGTAGGGCGGGAGCGCTCCGGATCGCAATCTAGTGACAGTACGAGGCGCGGCCAGTCTGGTATGAGCAAGCGAGCTGGTTTCGTTTAATTCCGTTTGAAGCATGGGACTTCGTGAAACGGGCTTGTAATGCTGCTATTTTTTGCATGCGTCTATAGGCTACGGTGACCGCTTACAATCAGGTGGGCCGTACTGTTGTTTACAACAACTGTGTGTACACTTGTTGTAGTAGTAGTACACTTGTTGTACTGGCACAAATGGGCTGGCTTGACCGGAGAAGTACTACTCTCTCACATAAAATCGGCGTAAAACAACAGAGCACTTTTGCGTTTCGTGCGATGAGTGAGAGTGCAGGAGGCCCAATATCACAACTCCGCCGTACCTTTCCTTTTTTGCCTGTCTATCCCTTAATTGAAATAATATATATAATATATAGATTTAATTGAAATCCTAGCATTTCCTAATCCAATTTTGAGATTGGTGACCTATAACATTCATATTATTCGGAATACGTTGTCAATTATACCTACTTAAGCCTCTTAACCTCAGTCAATACTCCTTCCTGAATACAAATCCCTATTCGCATTATGACCCTTATATCTATCGTAAATCAATTAGTTGTTCGTTACTATACAATATTTAACAATAATAGTTCTTCATTATAATTAACTCAACAAATTTCTCACGTCAGATAATTTATGGGATCTATTTCTATGGTTCATTGTACAAAATGAGGTTCAACTGGCTTTATATTGTCGATAAAATACATTATACCATAATCGCTTCTCATAAAGGTCAGGAGGAAATGAGAAAATATTATAGAGCTTACTTCACAGACTTTACAAACGCCTATATAAAACGTCGGCCTTTATATTTGATAAATAGCTTCTATTATAGTATACTGTATAGTACCATATAAAAGCTAATATATCAGGTCACCTATATTCATAAATGCAGACTAGACAAGATATTGAAGTATCTTATTGGTTGGTCTTTGACATGTAGCGCTCTGACGAATATCTCGTGTTTTTTTGTTACAAGTTGGCAAACAAGCATACGGCCCACCTGATAGTAAGTTGTTGCCGTAGCCAATGATCGCTTGCTGCACCATTAGGTGCCACACACGCGTTGCCAACCTCGAGATATTACTTCTTTAAATCTCCTCTGCCCAGTAATTTGACTAGCCTACAGTGCCCTTACGCACTACTATTTGGCGTTAGAATATTTGACACTGCGGTGGTACCTACCTAGCCGGCCTCTTGCAACAAAAGACATGGCACCAGTGTGACTGATTGCACTGGTGGAATAATCTCTGCTGTGACAGAGGTTATCCTAATAGCGGGCCATGGGGTCGTCACATCCCGACGTCAGGAAAATATATTATGTTAGTCGTGTATTATATTATGGTTATTATGTTGCACAGATGAGAGATTGTATCTGTGTATATAAATGCGTACTATTTACTTACAGGCATCGACTTATCATATACTAGGGATCGACTCTTCCATATAGACAAAATACCGAATGATCAGTTCATTCGGTATTCTACTCATGACTAACTTCTGATCGATCCCAGTTGTTATCACCTAACATCTGATAATAATCGTTCGTACAGCGATTGTTCTGTGTAAATAAGATAAGACTAATAAGCAGTCCCTGAGTAAATAATGGTAGGAAAATGATTCATATTATTATGTAATGCTAAAGTCGAACGCCTACAAGGCTTACGTTATCATCAATTCAACACTTCAAATTAATTCTTTTATTTATTTAGACCAACGAAACAATAACACAAGAAACATACATACATAATAAATTTATACACTGCATGTAAATTATTAACTATATTTTATTCAGGAAATATCACATTTCGAACCTTAATACTCAGGTCAATAATTGAAGTACACGACTGGATTTGTTGGAATTCACAAGAGCCTTATGAAACAGTGATTTTATCAACGTGTTATTTTATTCATTCCGCTTGAACGTATTGAATAGGAAAACATTCTGTGTCAAAAAAGGTTAAGAGGTTCTTAAGATATTCATGGTCCATTAGTCTACAAGAATCTGCTTTAAGCAGTACTTACAAATGTGGGGTCTACGTATTGGGAAATATGCAATTCTTTTGTAAAGGTTTAATGGAAAATCATAAGGGAAACCGTAAAGATGATTCTAAGTGAAAATGTTTTACAATTTTTCCTTATAATAAATACGCGAAAAGCGAAGAGAAAATTGCAGATAACTTTTTTAGAATATTCCGCCCACGGATGAGGCTTTGGCATGCTTATAGTTTATTTTTTATTATTAGAGGGGCCCACCCGAGGCTCACCCGGTGCTAAGCAATAACCACCAACCATGAATATATGCAACACCAGATGGCGTGCAGGTACGTTGCCGAACTTGTAACTTCTATACTCTGGCTAACAGTCACTTCATGAGTTTTTCACCATCTTAAGGTGGTACCTAACCAGGCGACCATCTGAGCCCTACGCCCAGGATGGGATCACCACTACGATTGGTGGATATACATACCTTTTAATTTCTTTACGACATGCAGGTTTCCTCAAGACATTTTCTTTCGTAGCTAAGCACGAGATAAATTTCAAGCACTAATTAAGCACTTGAAAACGGCTTTATATACAGACAAACTGCATTATATATATTATTATTATTATTATTATATTAAAATTTTAGTACAAATATGTTACGTATGATATTTATGTGTATACAATAGATTCAATTGAATAAAACATGGAGTATTTACATTCTAACTGATAGACACATATCTGCCATTTGATTTAATTCGACAGATAATTTGTTTCCATCGTTCGGGTCTGCTAGTAGTAATTAATACAATATTTATTAATATGACAAGTATAAATTAACAGTAACAATTTAAAAGCTACACAACGCTACACACTCAACGGCCACCATTAGGATATTCATATCCTGTTTCGGGGGTCCGGAAACATACATGTACAAGCACTAATACACCCAGACCGGAAAATATGCGTGCATGTTAATTAAAACATATCATGCTCCGTGCGAGAGTCGAACCCGCGACCTGTGGCGTTTAAGGAAAGTTCGCTACCGCTGCGCCACAACGTCGTCATAGTAAAAACCCGTGTTTAAAACCCTGTTTTTATTTAAATGCCCTGTGATGTGAAAATGCTTGGTGCAAAAAGTTACTTAAGTCAAGACCAAATTACATAATTCCTCTTCTCCTGTCGAGCCAGCCCATATGTGCTCAGCGGACTATGGCTCTACTACTAATAAAAAACTATTGTTTAATATTTTTTTGTTTACATAACCACCACATAAACCATGTTACTTTAGTACCGGGATAAATGAAGCCTCAATAGCTCAACGGTAGAAGGGCCGACTTCGCTCCGTTAACGCGAGAGTCGCAGGTTCGATCCTGACCCCCTTGGGCTATTGTCGTACCCACTCCTAGCGCAAGCTTTGAGCTTATTTGGAGGGGCAATAGGAATATTAGTAATGCCATTAAAAAGCATTGCTAGTATTCTTTTTAAAAAAAAAAAAACGTATTGCATGTTTTAATACAGATTTTAAGCTGCAAGTGTCCAAATTAAATAGTACTCTTTCTTATAAAAATTTTTAAACGTAAATTATTTAAGCTTCTGGAAACCAAGCAAATACCTTTCCTGATATTATAAAAGTCAACCAATAAAAGGGTCGAGAATTATTATCTGCTTTCTTAATTCTTTTCTGTTCCGTTTGAAAAGGATCGCAGTAAAAATGATAATTAAGGAGTAAGCTTTGATAAAACGATTCGCATTTTCGTTGCTTAAAAAGATTTTCCATTTTTCAGAAAACTTTAAGTAATGATTTATGATAATCAACAAAAAATAAATGAAAAGATTTTCATAAAGAATATAAATGTAACTTCGATATTGTGGACTGTATGTATAAATTGTAGGTTTCGGGTAATTTGTTGAAAATAAAACACAGAGCTCAACATAGCGATCCAAAACGAGGAAGTAATTTTATTTCTCAGTGTTGCAATTTACAAAAAGAAAAATTATATTTTTGTTCATTTGTTTGTAGTTATGCATAATAATGATGTTGATTAATATTTATGGTAAAGTTTATGATTTTCAACTCTTTAACCGAACTTAAATATTTTTTTTTAGTTTTGCATTAACCATTTGGACGCAAATAAGCAATACTATGTCAACCCACAAAATTGAAAAACTGAGTTATATATGCAGAAGTGTTGGTAAATGGCTGAAGAACATTTTTCTTTAATATTTGTAGGGTTGTTAGCTTTAAAACTTCTAAAAAACCCATTTTTTCAATCATGCAATTTATGTATTTTTAAACGTTTTAGGTTATATTATATACGAAATATGCAGTTTGTATACTTATTTTTGTGAAAATAAGTAAAATAACTTAAATAAATCTGAAAATGCCAAAAACTTGACCAATACATAAAAAAATTCATATAAAGCAAGTTGTTCAAAATTTTCAAACGCGTTTTTCTCGAAATGGCATTCGTGTGGGTTGACATGGTATTGCTTATTTGCGTCCTTTTAATCTCGTAGTTTCACATTACACCTCTCTACCGCTACTCTTTCATGTCATTTAACCAAAGGTTGGTAGAGATCGCTGCCTTAGCAATAACTGCCTTTTGTATTAGCATTCTTGTACTGTGATTTGTTTTATTTTATGTGTTTCGTGTACAAGTATATTATATATTATTATTATTATTATCAAACATAATCTCGTTTTATTTTTCAAGTCAAGTATTTGTTTGTAATTCCAAATTAAAAGTTTTTCACTAAATACACATGAAAGGATATGAAGTACTAACATAGAAAAACAACAATTTTTTAAAATTTTTGTCTGTCTGTTTGTTCCGGCTAATCTCTAACGGGGCTGGACCGATTTTATCGAGACTTTTACTGGCAGATAGCTGATGCCATAAGGAGTAACTTAAGCTACTTTTATTTTAGGGTTACGAGCACTAAAGAAAAATCTGTACACCGCGGATGCAGCTAGTTTTCTACAAAATATTAAAAACAAACTTAGTCAGATTATGCTAACAGAGGGATTAAGTATGACAACGTTCCAATATTACATGTCAACAATTATCATTTCATAAAATATTGTTACGGGGAACCTTATCACAGGGGCATAAGGTTCAAAATCGCTTGCTACTCCTTTTGTTTATTTCTACGACTGCCGCGCGGGTTCGAGAAAGATGTATTCTCGAAACATGTAGAATAGCGTTCCGCGGACGGAGCTCTCTCGAACCCGTGTCCGCGTATATAAGCGGCCCGGCGCGTCGAATGATTCTCCTCCCGATGACGTCCCAAGTCTAGGCTCGACCTCGCAGGAGGGGCCCTTGGGACGGATTCAACTTGTGCCCCGCGTGGCAGTCCATCTTTTACCGGCCGAGGTCTCCAGACCCGGCCCCCACCGGTGACGCTGTCAAGGCCACTAGGGCCAACAGCAATGGACACTCCGAAAAAAAAAAAAAAAAAAAAAAAACGAATGATTCATTCAGTTCTGAGCAACAAGCGAAGACACTACAAGTGATAAGTGAACAAGTGCGATAATTAGTGACCTCGGCTATTCTTTTGGACTGTGATTGACCTGTGATTTGGACCTGTTGTTTGTGAAGTTCTGTTGTTTAATCTAGACCTAGAATAAAGTCTTGTTTAGAGCCATCAGGTGTTTGTTTCCAAATTAGCGAACCCCAGCCCGTAACAATATAGTAGCAAACCCGTAGAAAGAGAAAGAAGATAGAAGGAACATTAGCTAAAAACCACGTGCCAATATTTTACCTATTTTATGTTTCCGTAATGTCAAATTACCTATACAATTAACAAATTCACCTAAATAATTGACAGTCTTGAACGAGTATAAAACATGCCATTATTGACATTTAGGAAATAAGAACATAAGTTGCCAAGCCCATTTCTTTTACTCGTATTAGTGCTCCGAGCAACAGAGTAAGATAGCAATATCTAATCCTTTGAAATTACGTTACAAGAGCGGCAACATATTCTTAGTCTAAGAGCAAACCGCTAAGTATTTTGTTTGAAATCAGAGACAGACACAGATTTCAATACTACATTGATATCAGTTTGTCACTTGAAAGCTTATTGAGATGTAATACCGCAATAATCCCGCCTACTCAATAAATATCAGTTCAAATAGATTATATCTCCGAATACGACCTATAACTTAACGTCAAGACGTCACATCTTTAAGCACTTGGATTAGGGTTTCACTACAAATAACTAGCCGAAATTTTGCTATACAGTTTTCCCTTTAGATTTTTTTTTAAATTTACCTAAACATAATCTTTGTTGATTTTAATCCGACTGAATATTATTAATAAAATATGATTTTATTTAGGGTTCCGTAGCCAAATGGGAAGAACGAAACCCCTATTGTTTATGAACAAGTAAACTGGTGGTTTATATTTGTGGTCATATTGTTGATTGTGCTCTCTTTCATAAAATTCCTGAATAAAAGCGTAAGCAATTCTCAAGAGAAAGTTAAATTTGTTCTGAACATTTTCCAGTGATATTTCCTGTCATCGGGGGAAGTTTTATCTCATTTCCTGACATTTTCGTCAATATTGTATTATGTCCTTTCTATTATTTTGTGAAAAAGTCATTCTATTTATGATTAATTAACTTTCTCACAAATTAATTTTTTAAGATCAAAGAGTGCAAATTGGAACCCTACTAACGGAACAGAATGACTAAGCCTCCACTGTCCGTCCGTCCACCGAATGTGTCCGTCCACCAAATCTTCACTAATTGTGTATTTCAATTGACTCCATAAAATTTCTAATTCTTCAGACTAGATTTAAGAACCAATATCTCGAAGTTGGCAACGCGTGAGTGGCACCTACTAATGGTGCTGCAAGCGCTCATAGGCTACGGCAACCACTTACCATCAGGTGGGCCGTATGCTTGTTTGCCAACTTATAAAAAAAAAAAAAAAAATTAAATTGATATTTACGTTTTTTGCTGGATCGCATGAGCTTTAATAGATAAATACTTTCTTACTATAATCTTATCTTAGGTAGGTCAGAACCCTTCATTTGCGTTTCCGTTACGCACTTAGGTGGTTTTTTTTGCTATATAACGGACAAAATCAGAATAAAACTTAAACATCGCTTTGAATTTTGATATAATCCCAGTTGCCCCAATTATTCAATTTAAAAAACTCTTCAATGGAAATTTCCTTTGAATAATTAATAGTCATGTTAATATTTCAAATCTTAAGTGCTATGTAAAATGCTGAGTCACTACAATACATTACTTAAACTAAACTATTATTGCATGGTTTGAGCCATATCTTCACTGTAATAAGCGATATGCTTACGTAACATTTGAGGAGCTGAAAGTGGCTCTCTACTTAAACTTACATTCAAGCACTAGTTGAAGATTAGTTAGAGATGATACATCATACTACTCATAAGTTAACCAAGCTACTGAGCTTTTTTTCTTTAAGGTCTTAAGCTGCTTATATTTAAATAGAATAAAAAGACACACATCATTTAAAAAAAATACAGACATGTTTTAATGTACTTATTTCATTACGTATTTAAAAACCCCTAACCCATTAAAATATATATTTCAAAAATTAACGCAAGTGATAAGTTTATTTTTACACCAAATATACCTACAGGATCCTAATATCATATATAAAAAAAACTCTACGCCCATCATCACTATCCTATTTTGATAATTATATAATAAAATCGATCCGATCTGCTGCTTATTGCATCCAATGGGTGCCAACCACTATCTAATAAATTGACGCTTTACACTATGTTTGAGTAAGGCATTGTCTTTACTAGAGAATATTCCAACGTCATCGTGCATCTACGACAAACGTGATCACTGCCACTTCACGATTCGGAAGAGCTACGCCAGTTATACTGGTTTCCAGACCTATAACTTTATTTCGGAAATCCTTCAGAGAAATTTGGAGTATAATCCTTTCCATAGCTCGCTAGCTTATGGCTTTATAATAATGAAGCCTATGACATTGTTTCACTGCTATTGTTAAAGTTTTGGAACTGCAGGTCAGCGAAATGTTTTGAAACCTGTTTTGGTAGGACTGTATAATTCCTAAATTAAAAACTTTTAAATTCAACAACTTAACACGTGTTGAAAATAATGAAAGTGATTAAAATTCGTACACGGGAAATGGAAAACTAAAATAGGGAAAGTTTAAAATTGAGCTAGTGATTGTGGTAGTACAAGTTTTATGATGACACACGTTGTGGGCGCTTCGGGCGTGGAATAAGTTTTGATTGTAATAAAGAATAGTAGTTTTTTTATGTTACAAGTTGACAAACAAGCAAACGGCCCACCAGATGGTAAGTGGTTGCCGTAGACTATGAGCACTTGCAGCACCATTAATACATGGGTGCCACTCAGGCGTTGTCAACTTCGAGATATTAGTTCTTAAATCTCCTCTGCCCAGTAATTTCACTAACGTACAGTAGTGCCTAAGCACTACTATTTGGCGGCAGAATATTGGACACTGCGGTGGTACCTACCTAGCCAGCCTCTTGCAACAAAAGACGTACCACCAGTGTGACTGATTGCACTGGTGGAATAATCTGTGCTGTGACAGAGGCTATCCTAACAGCGGGCGATGGGGTCGTCACATCCCAACGCCATTAAAAGTAGTTGAAAATTATTAATTGCTCTTTTTTTTATTTTCAGCATTTAGACGTATTTACGATTTTTTAAAGAATATATTAGCAATGCTTTTTCAAGTCACTACGAATACTTCTATTGTTTCAAATAAGCTTGTAGATTGCGCTAGGAGTGGGTACCAAAATCGCCCAAGTGGTTCAGGATTGAATCCGCAACTCTTTGAGCTATTGAGGTTTGAGGCTATTTATTTAACAGATCATCATTTCTTATAATTATTCCCGAGTTTCATGTTTCCTGAATTCTTTGAGAAATAATTAATATTTAGTTACAAGGATCGCTAAAGAAATATCAAATAACACGAAAGTTATCTTTGCTTTGTAAAACTTTGGACATTCATCAAAACTTGACTTCACAATCCAAATTTGATAAATCTATTTATCATCTAAAGCATCAATCGCCCTATCAAAGGTATTGTTAGATTCTGTCTTTCATAATAATTTATGAATAACTAGCGGACCCGGCAGATGTTGTCCTGCCCCGAAAAAATCTGGGACTCGATAGCAGCGCCCTCTACCCGAGTCTAGAAGTGACACCGGTAAAAGTTGTTGATTTACTAAAATGGCTATTAAAAAATAGGGGTTGATGGTAGAAAGGTGAAAAGGGTTAAGGTCGAGGGTTAAAGATTAAGGGTTGTATGTATTTTTAATGCCACGTCATATAAAAATAAAGATAATGGCCACAGCTGCTGGTCGACATTCGCGCGCGTAACGGGCTGTTGCGCGACGCGCCCTGTACGCGGGCACTGCGCACGCTTAACATGGTTTCCGCTCAAATCGATATATTCCACTGTTCTGAGCGTGAATTCACGAAATTAACTTTATTTGTTATGTGCTATTGTATAAATTAGTTTTGAAATTGCTACACTATTGCATTGGATATATTCTGTATAGATAGATGTGTTCATAAATATGTAGCTGACTTTCATAAATCATTTATTATTTTTTACTTATTATTTTTATTTATAAATTTTAAAGGCGTCGGGATGTGACGACCCCATCGCCCGCTGTTGGGATAACCTCTGTCACAACAGAGATTATTCCACCAGTGCAATCAGTCACACTGGTGGTAGGTCTTTGTTGCAAGAGGCCGGCTAGGTAGGTACCACCGCAGTGTCAAATATTCTGCCGCCAAATAGTAGTGCTTAGGCACTACTGTGTTCCGGTTTGAAGGGCACTGTACGCTAGTGAAATTACTGGGCGAACGAGATTTAAGAACTAATATCTCGAGGTTGGCAACGCGTGAGTGGCACCTACTAATGGTGCTGCAAGCGCTCATAGGCTACGGCAACCACTTACCATCAGGTGGGCCGTATGCTTGTTTGCCAACTTCTAACATAAAAAAAAAAAATAAAAAAAAATTATAAAATAAAATATTTATTTATTATATTTTTACATACATACATAAATACATTTTATAAAGCACTACTTATTACTACATAAATATATCTACATATATACATCATATGATATACAGAGCAAATTAAATATATTATAATCCTGACACACGACCCGTTTTATATATACGGATTAGAAACCTGTTTGTGAGCTGCGCTCGCGCAGGATCGTTGATCGTCGATTCCTCAGTCCGTATCCTAACGCTGGACGCGAAACCTGTGTCGCTTTAATTGCAAAACGCTTGCGTGCGTAGATTTAAAGATTATCGTAATTTTATATTCTAAAATCTCTTCCTATAGTTTTACGCTTTCTTTATATGTGCTTGTCTTCGTTTCTGTGCTCTGTACTTTCACCTTCTTTCTATCTCTTGTGCTTATAAAACTTATTGTGCTTGTGCTAATAAAAACTATTGTAAGTGGACTTTTATTTCTATTTCTCTTACTATAAACTATAAATACATTTAAAAAAAAATGTTCAAAAAAAAAAATAAAAATTTGGGGTGGACCACCCTTAAAATTTAGAGGTATGAAAAATAGATAGTAGCCGATTCTCAGACCTACTGAATATGCGTATAAAATTTCATAAAAATCGGTCAAACCATTTCGAAGGAGTATGGTAACTAATATTGTGACACGAGAAATTTATATATAAGATTTATATTATTGGTGTGATAACTAAAACTTCTTCCTTACTTTTTAAAAAGGTTAAAATAGTTTAGTGACAACACACAATATGACGTAGCAGTGCTACAGCGACACCTACATGTTTTTTTTTTTCTGAATGTGTATTGCTGTTGGCGCTACTGGCCTTGACAACGTCACCGGCCACCGGAGGGAGTACAGAGACTCAGCCGTGATAAAGGGGCAGCCCTCACGGGGCTCAAATTTGATTCTGTCCTTAGGGTGCCTCCTGCGAAGCCGAACCACGGCTAAGGACGTCATCGGAGATGGAGGCAGCGCTCCGAGCGCATTCTATACGATATACTCACCCGACGGTGTGAGCGCGACGCGACGTGCGAAACAAAGGACCTCGTCCTCGCCGGCGAGGACGGTGTTGTGTGCGTGTCTGTGCTATGTAAGGGGCATTTTCTAATGTAATCCTATCGTCAGGGTCTTGCAGGACGTGATTAGGACGCCTTACTTTTGTCGGTTGGTTACATCGGTCTGTGTAGATACAAGCATGTCTAATCAAAGGATTTGGATGGAAAATAGTTTGATCAAAATAGTTTTGCGATAAGCGCTTCAAATGCTTAGGGATCGAATCGATTTCAAAGTCTCTATGGAGATCTACGTTGCGAACGTACCACGGACAGCCCGATGCCATGTGTAAGAAACGGTTCTGAATTATTTGTAATTGATACCTACATGGTACACTACGCAACGATATTGACGAACAGGATCGTTACAATTCACTACAACTACTAAGGTGATATTTTATTTAGTCTTGAGATGAACGATGTTGTGGGTATTTTTTTACATAATGGCTAGTCTTAAATCAGGAACAAATAAACATCGCTTGGATGAAAATATCAGCTTGTACATAAATAGCAACTAATTTCTTATCCGCCCTTTGAAGTCGAAAAGGTCTCATTAGGAGAAGAGTTCATAATTAGCGCAAGAAACTTGGATTAAAAATCTGCGCTATATTTTTAAATAACAATATTTATTCTTAAATAGGAAGGATTTTAATATTTTTTCATAAAATTCTTCTACTTTCTAGCATTATTCCCGTGTATTGCCCAGGGTCTGCTTATTACCTTAATTTAAATTTGACAGGTTACTAGTTTTTAGACAGAGTAATTATCATCTGACCTCCACAACCCTAAGGGCGAACCGGTAACTCATTTAATAAGAACAAATAACTTATCAAGAGTTATCTATTATTATCAGATTCTATGATAACAACCGGGACTGATCGCTTAACGTGCCCTCCGAGTCACGGTGGGGAGACCCACAAAGACAAATGCCCAGACCAAAACTATTTATAGGAAACATTTGCTCCGTGCGCGACCGTCGAGGCTCAAAGCAGGCTCGTTGTCTGCACGCCACAACGGCCCTAATTTTTTAAATAAATTATCATAATCTAATTCGATTGATCACTAATTCGAAAGCCTCCGATAAAGACACTTACTTGCTTACTTCCTATGGCGCTAGATTTGATTCAAAGAAAATGTGTAACAGCATTTTTGTTGCAATTAAAATCATTTACAACTTGGGTCCTATATTTTTTTGTAAGACAAAAAATACTAGCATTGATTTTTCAAGGAATTACTAATATTTCTATTGCCCCTCCAAATAAGCTCGAAGCTTGCGCTAGGAGTAGATACGACAATACTCCAAGAATCGAACCTTCGACTCTCGCGTTAACAGAGCGAGCTGGGTCCACCTACCGTTGAGCTATTTAATGAATAAAAACGTTAAAACGGAAACAAAAATTATTTTAGGCTTTATAACTTTTTTCTGACCGTTTTGCAGTAAAAATTGTTGGTAGCTTAGAAATTAATTACAATATCATACACAACCATACAATATAAACGCCATTTATTCAAATAACTAAAATTAAAATTAGCTGAACGTAAAAGAGAATCATAAATCATCAACTAAACTTTTTCCCATTAAGAATTCTAATGAGTTGAAAAAGGCCGCTCTTCATTATAATATGATTTGTCAAAAAAAGCTTGACCTAGATATATAATTGTTATTAGGTATTGTTGTGAATCAATCAATATAATATCTTTTTTGTCGCCAGGCAGTGAGAATCTATGACTGAGGTCAGGATGAGTCCTTAGATTTATTATATTGACACAGGGTAGTGTGAATAGTTGATATATTGGAATTTGTAGACATAACAAGAAATAAATGTAGTATTATGTAGACCGAAGACCGGAAAAAAGAAAAATAATAAGATGAGAGCGTGATAAAATAGGAAAGCTTTGATGACTTTTTTTATTAATAATTTGATTAATAAACGTTAAAATAATTCTCAGACTTTTGCTGTCATAGAATTGAATAATTTCTACTAATAGAATCGGCTTAGTCGTCGACTCGGCGAAGCCACTTTAAGTTATTTAATGATATGTAATGAATTAATCCCTAAAGTATCGTAGTATTTATATCTTAGGAATATAATATGTATAAAATAATATTAAGATTTCAAATGAGTTGTGTAAGATTTTATTTAAGTAATAATTATCGCTCGACTGTACAATATTAGCTCGGTAGCCTCACCCACTACGCCCTTATGACTCACTACCGCCTTGTGACTCACTACTCCCATCTGTATTCGGGCTACACCAAGTAATCAACGGTAGTCTCCTCAGAGGCTCAAGGGCAAAGTAGTAGTAACATGTGAAACTGTGTCTATCCCACAAAGTCGGTACACGAAGATTTAAGTTGGAACATTTCGGTGACCGTAGCTATACCGATCCATTGTATATACTTTCAGTCGCCAATTAATGTCTTCTTGTTACTTTCGTTATCTGATTATACGAGAATTTTACCGTAACCTTAAATTTTACTTTTGAGGTTAGTCAAATACCTTCCAAGTCTGTCTTCCAAATAATTACTTAACATCTCGTAGCCTATTACCATGTACCAATTTCAAAACATTAGATTAGCGTACCTTTTTAAGCTCTTTAACGTACAAAGTACTCCTTTTACGTACAAAGTGAGAAAGCCATTAAATGTTTGCAAAACCCGTCTTTGGTTAACTTGCATACTGCATGTAGTGTTGATAATTCTCAAAGTGAAAGCGGCTGAAGTTTACTTCAGTAACACTTATTACGTAGTCCCATTGAATGTAATTTCCTACTTTCCTGGTATTGCAATTAACCACTGGCAATATGTACGTTTAAACGTGTTTGTGTGTGTCTTGTAGTGCTTTAGAGCACTAACATTTTTTATTGCGACTAAGTTGACAACCAACCATACGACTCACCTGATGGTAAGCGATTGTCGTCGACTATGAGCGCATGCAACATTCATTTTTACTAAACACTTACTGTGGTGATTCTTGAATCCTGAATCCTCAAACCGAAACACAGTAATGCAATAATGCAAAAACACTACTGTTTTACGTACCCATCTAACCAGCCTCTTGTAATGAATGGCCTACAACCAGTAATATGTGATATAGAATAGCCCTCCCTCGCTCTTTCATAAAGCCTCTGGTTCCACATTTTTTTTCCACTTAAAATTTTTGGATAGAACGTAAGAGAGTACGGATACTGTTTCTTTACGCCTATATTTTAAAAGGCACTACTTAAGTATTGTTGATCTGTGTAGCAAAATCTATCTAATCTAGTTATCAACAAAACAAATTCTGATATCATACAATAATAATTATTGTGATTCAAAATTGGAACATTTTAAATCTTTGTTCGAATTGTCTAAACAGTGCGTCATAAAATGGAGCCTTCCCCTGGCGCGTTGCCAGTTATGTCGTGATACGCTGAGAACAACTCGGTTAACTACGGACATTTTTGAACAAAGCGCTATTTTATCGCGTTCTATTATTGTGGTACAGGATTTATGTAATAAATTATGTCCTTTTACGTACATCGTGTTTTATAGCTTAAATTAGTGTAACAAAGCTTTGAAAACATTATGTAATTTTTACGACAAAAAAATCTTGTTAACACATGTCACAGAACATAACATAATAGATTGTCATTATATCGATTGTTTTGGAATAAAAACGTATCTTAAGCCATTTGCTGTTCAGACAAAAGACAGTATAAGTAAAGTCAACAAACTAAACTGCTAAATTAGTGTCAATAAAAAGAGCACACACCATGTCTCGAAGTGTAATTAATTATTATAGTATGTATATTGCCTACTTCTTTAAAGCACTAAATATAATATTAATTTATATTATACATCTTAGCTTTCAATATAATTACAAAATATTTATTTTGTCGTGTAGCAGTTAGTACTTTAGTGTAGATTAGTGTAGCGTAGTGTAATAAAACAAGCAGTTTTTGTGTAATCAAAAACTAACATCAAAATTTCTGTGTACTTATTTTACAAATCGATTTGTTTGCAACGAATTCCCTTAGGAGGATAATGTTTTTGAGTTTTCGTTTGAAAGTGTGTATATTACACCAGGGCCGGAGCCTTCAAAAATGGTAAATAGTGCACAAAATAACAGTAGGATGAAACCCATTAGAAAAGGAGGGGAATATGATAAAAATGAAAGGTAAAATAAATTACGGGCGATCCGAGTTCGGGAAGTGGGTAGGGGTGAGTTTTAAGGGTAAAAGATGTATTATCTTGATTTCCCGCAAAATTACAAGTCCTATGGAAAACAGTTACATGGCAAAGTTGTAGGTAATAAAAAGATCTATTATTTTTGTACTCACAATTTTTCACATAACCTCAAAATTTAGGTATTTCAAATAACCAAGTTTTCGGTTTTTATTTTTATCCTTTTTACTTGCGGTTTCTACTCACCTATTTTGGGTCGCAATTGGACTTATTCGTTTCTTTTTTAAATATTACAGTTATTTATTAACAATAACAAGTAAAATCTCAATTTCAATTCACTTCAGTTTGCTAAAATTTCAACATTTTTACAATTGGTTTCGACATTAGTCAATGTCCCAGGGTCTCTTAAATTACTTTATTTTCTG
The DNA here is from genome assembly GCA_023373885.1 of Hestina assimilis. Classification (NCBI taxonomy): domain Eukaryota; kingdom Metazoa; phylum Arthropoda; class Insecta; order Lepidoptera; family Nymphalidae; genus Hestina; species Hestina assimilis. The sequence continues at coordinate 10,475,374 of CM041750.1, forward strand.
AAAATTATTATGTTAAGAAGTTTGGCTATCTTTTGACACTTTGATGTCGTAGAAATAAGCAGTTCTCAATTTGAGAAAAATCTTTGCTTGTGTCATTTAGTAATGAGAGCCTGCGGGTGATATAAAAATACTATATTATATATTTTAGAGGACGTTTCCATTGAAATAAATGTTTAATATTCAGTAAATTTGGATCACCACAATACTGTTATATTGAGCCATCTTTATACAAGTTTAATCAAGTGTTGTCTTTAAACAACCACCCTGCCTCTGACCTTCCTGCCCATTTCCCCATCCAACATAAAAAACCCTATTTTTACAAGCTGTCATACGAATCTCCCTCGAACTTCAAGGCATATAAAAATATAGCTTAATTATCTAGCCTTTCTCGACGGTTACGCTTAGCAAAACATTTAGCGATTCAGTCTAAAGAGAGACGAGCAATAAATATTAACGAATGGGGGAACATATTTGAGCACAATAAGTGCCTTCTTAACGACCTTTGTATTCAACCCCACAGTTCTTGTTAAGGTAAACGTATTTATGTAACTTCGAAGGAAGTCTTTTTATTGTGGAAACGAAAGGTCGCCTATATTCCTTAATGTACGACAAAAATTTGTCTAAGAGCTTATTAGGAAAATGATTCTATAGAAATGATTTCTTTACATAAAGCCTTTCGTATTTACGCCTGTAATGATTTTTTTCCGACTGAAAATTATGTAATAGCAATATAAAAATTATTCCTAATTGCTATCGCATTTATTCTAGTTATTTTATTTTTCTGAGCTCAAAAACAAGAAACTCAAGTATAAGTATATAGAAACTTTGTTTAGAATTTAGTTATTGTAATATATACATTACTAGCGGCCCGCTCCGGCTTCGCACGGGTATAAAATATATAGCCTATGTCATTCACTGCAAAAATGATTAAAATCGATCCAGTAGTTTTGATTTATTCATTACTGTTATTTTGATAAATCAGCCTGCCTTTGTTGCAATGAAAGCGGAAAAAATGTAATTATTTACGACATCACATTAGAAACCTCAAAAATAAGAGTATTTCTCCACTATTTAATGGATGTTATTATACATATAAACCTTCCTCTTTAATCACTCTATCTATTAAAAAAAACCACATCAAATTCCGTTGCGTAGTTTTAAATATTAAAGCGAACATAGGGATATGAGGACGGAAAAAGCGACTTTGTTTTATACTATGTAGTGATGATGATGATTATCTATATTTTTGAACTAATAACAATAAAATCGAATATGTAGTTATAGATACCAACAGAAAAAAAAGAATAATGAATATAAAATTGCTTAATCATGTTATTATAATTAAATGAAAGATAAACGTTAGAAAACCAATGGCCCCCATTAAAATAATTATGATATCCTGTGTCGGAGGTCCGGGGGTCACAACCACTACAAGGACAAACACACCCAGACCGGAACACAAAAAAACTTCTGAAAATTTTTCAATAAATATAAGAACTGCTTTTTCTTTTCACGAGATCCTCTTTAATGAAATGGATAGCCAGGGTAAAATTCCTTACGTGTAAGTTGCCGAGGTTAATTATATGGGTAGTAGTGGGCCTAATCCAATTAACTTTTCTCACTTTTACTCTATTCAAGGTAACTAACATCAAAGTAGCTAATCTTAAGGAAAAGAAATCCTTGAATTATTTTTTTTCTATTGGAACGAAAGATAATTTTGTAACGAGCTTTAAGATTTATAATAATACGACTAATGCTCAAGGGGTTCAGGATAATTTTTACAATGTATTTCTTGCAGACGGAGACAGAGTCACTATTTTAGGTAAATTTTTAACAGGTGGTAGGCATTTTTTTGGAAGATCGGCATCTCGTTAGATAGAGCACCACAGTGTCAGATATGTCAGATATTTTATAGTGTTTGATATCACTAGGCAAAGGATGTTTAAGAATTAATATCTCAAGATTTTCAACGCGTGAGTGACAACTAAAAATGGTGTTCCAAGTGCTAATAGGCTACGGCAACCGCTAACCACCAGGAGCCAACTCAGTAACATAAAAAAGAGGTATTTGGAATTAGGGTCTCCAGATTTCATGTTATTATCATCGTCATCATCATCATCATCAATATTATCATCATCTTCATCATCATCATCATTATCATCATCATCATCATCATTATCATCATCATCATCATCATCATTATCATCATCATCATTATAATCATCATCATTATCATCTTCATCATTATCATCATCATCATCATCATCTCATTAAACAAAACGCAAACTCAAAAACAATACAAATACTGCTACATAAGTATTGGCACACTTAAAGAGGGTTAGAATAGAGTTTTTGTTTAAAAATTAGCATTGATTATATCACATTAAAACCCGAGTGAAGCTAATGTTTGCTTTTAGTACGAACTGCACACTAAATGTATTGTCTCTTGAATATTCAATCGCACAAACATTTCGATGATGATAAATACCTAATTAAATGCCGTTTGGCGTATAATTGCACACCAGTGATTTGTGCGTCAAACTATATAAGTGCGTACATACAAATACTATAATGTGAATGTTAAAAAAAATTACTTATCGTTAATTTTTAAAAATACCATACCTTTTTTTCTATTTATTTATTTAGGGGCTTTTAGCCATTGAACTATATCAGCCCCATCATACCTTAAACTAATATCGCTAAATTAACAAAAATTATTTCTTAGAATAAAAAAATAAAAAAATTTACATACAAACGTAATGAAAATTTTACAATTCTCACTATGGGGCGTACTCAATAAACTAAATACTAAGCCTACGCCTATTTAAAGGATGTTATTATACATATTAACCTTCCTCTTCAATCACTCTATCTATTAAAAAAAACGCATCAAATACACAGTTTTAAAGATTTAAGCATACATAGGGATATAGGGACAGTGAAAGCGATTTTATTTTATACTATGTAGTGATTTCACATATGTATTATATGTGATACGGTTAGTAAAATATTAACTTACACATTTATTAACAACACGTATCACATGATACGGTTTGTAAAATATTAACTTACAATTTGATACCGTGATTTTATGAAAGAATTTCATTTTTTATGGACCGCGTGATGATAAGTTAGTAACCTATGAATGCGCGCGATACTCAAAGTATCACATGCGCGTTGCCAACCCAAGGAACAAGAGGGAAAGAATGAGATAGGAAAAAGGAAGGGAACAGAGGGGTGAGAGAAACGCAACAGTTCTCTCACCCTCTCTGCAAAAAAATAAACAATATTTCATAATTTTGTAGGAACAGTGCATTAATAATTATTATATCTCATTTTTAAGTATTTGTATGAGTGCTTTCAACACCATAAATTTGTAGGAGTCATTCCTGCATTGTCAACCTCGAGATATTGGTTCTTAAATCTTCTTTGCCCAGTAATTTCACTACCTACAGTGTCCTTCAAACCGAAACACAGTCTACTGCTTAACGGTCGAATAAGTGACACTGTGATAGTACCTACCACCTATCACCAGAAGTATAAGAAATTTTAAAACAGCATAAAATTAGAAAAGAAGATAAAATTCCCGAAAAGTATTAATGCATATGAACATGAAACGCGATAATTTAAAATTTAATAAAAGAACACAATTTTAAATTTACTTAACTAACATTGTAACCTGCTGGAAAACATTTGGCCTAGTTTTAAAGCACTTACATATAATATTTCCCATGGGACACCTTTATCCCTTGATATTCTCCAACTGTTACTACATAATGACATGTAATTTGCCCTGCTTAAAATTTACATTTATAATTAACTTATAATACCCTTACCATATTGTCATTTATTTAATTTACTTTCTGTATTAACCAAAAACTGAAGTGACAATGCTGTCACGGCTGGTCACGTTTGTTGTAGAGCTGATGGATGGATGGAGTTGGTTCTTCAGTGGAAACCACGTCGTACCAAGCATGTGGTGGGATGGTGAGAAGATGGAGCGACGATTTATAAAAAGCAGCTGGCATTGATTGGATGGCAAGGATCGAATAATCTGGTGAACATCCAGCAGTAGATTACTACAGGCTGATGATGATAACGATTTTTTTTATGTTACAAGTTGGCAAGCATACGGTCCAACATCAGGTGGTTACCATCAGGTAAGCGGTTGCCGTAGCCTATCAGCGCGAGAAACACCATTAGTATGAGTTACTCACGTGTTGCCAACCTCAAGATATTGGTTCTTGAATCTGCTTTGCCCAGTAATTTCCAGTAATCTCTGCTGTGGCAGAGATTATCCCAACACCGGGCGATGGGGTCGTAATTTCCTGACTCCGGTAAAATCTGAATTGTTAGTTTAATTAATCCTCGCATTGTTGACTCCCACATTAATTGAAATAAGTATAATGAGCAATGTAAAGGCTGTAACTATGTCTAATCCAGACATTTCACGTCACGAACAGTAAGATATAAATTAAATATCGCAAGAAAAATAAGACAAATGGGTCAAATAAATCTTTGTTAAGCTTTAATAGGACAGATTCACGCCTATCTTCTTTAGTGGGAAATACGTTGCGCATTCTATCTTTTCTGCCAAAAAATATTAGATAAATGTGATTCGTGATTATATTTCTATCTAACTCAAAACGATTTTTGAAACGAAGTTCCTTATCGCACGTTCACGCTTTGAACGGATGTTAGCTAGACCAAAAAAGAATAATAAAATTATTTTTGCGACACCAGAGGTCTTTCTAAAATGGTTTCAGCTTCATAAAACACATATTTGCTTTCCAGGTTGACTTAGACGTCTAAAAAGATAGAAAGAATGTCATAGATAGTTATAGAAATATACCCATATTTGTTTTTCTTTCGTTAGTTTTTTAAAAATTAATATTTTTTGTAGATAGAGAAAAGAACTTCGTTCCTACCGCGTATCGCGAGAAACGTTTTTACACAAAAATTGTAGCTTCTAATAATCGCGTGCTCAAACAAACAAAAATAGATTTTATGAAATAAATAAAGACACGTAAATTAATAATGATTTCCTTTGTTCCTTTGTCATTATTTTTATTAATTCAAAACCTAATATTACCGAAAATCTAACGCTCCAATTTAATATGGAAATTTCAAACAAAGAAATTACAAATTTATTATAACTTTTAAAAACTTGTAATAACCTGATCTAAGTTAGGAATTCGAAAAAGCAATTTATTTGCGACATTATTCTCTAAAATATTTATTTGTATGAAATGATTTGGACTTTATTATAACACTAGCATCTGCCCGTGGCTTCGCCCGCGTAAATAACGTTATGCTTTCAACCCGTATTCCCTATTGTTATTTTACACCCTCGAGGGTAAAACTTTTACAAACTTTGAATGTCATATTTATTTATATCGAATCAACAGCTTAAAACATAAATTTCAACCTTCTAGTTCCAAAAATGACGATACTTCCATACAACTTTTCACCCCCTTTTCAACCCCTTACAGTAGATGATGTCCTCTCTCAGGCTCTAGGCTATCTGTGTACCAAAAATTTAAATCAGTTCAGTAGTTTCGGCGTGAAAGCGTGACAGACAGACAGACAGACAGACAGACAGACGACAGAATTAATAATATTAGTGAGAACTATTTTTTTTATTTAGATACAATAACGTACAGTACACTAATTAATAATTTTATAATTAATTCAAAAAGCGATAACTTAGTAATGCTACTCATGATAATAAATATTAATATTTTTTATAAACATGTATAACATAATACATATATATATAAATAATTTGCAAGTCGTTTGCTCGCGACTCTTCACCAAAAACAAAAAAATCAATGCACTTAATTTTCCTGGACATTTATTTAAAATACGTGCAATGGAATTCTGCCCTTCTACCTAAATAAATAAACTCTACACAACGGCCCCAAAACAACAAAAATGATTAAATAGTTATGGACGCTCTATTCCTTAATATAAGAAATAAGAATGTTATTACTCTTTCACAGCATGATGTAAAAGATACCGTGTGTGTTGTAGTAATTGATTAGTAAATTGCTCTTATCCAATGAGTTACTGGTTCGCCCTTAGGGTTACAGAGGTCAAATGGCAATCGCTCTGTGTAAAACCTAGTAACCTGTCAAACCCGGATAAGAGTAATAAGCAGACCCTGGGTAAATTAAATACCGGAATAATGCTATGACGAAGAAGACAGCATGAGGTAAAAGAAGAGAGAGAAGAGAAGAAAGCCTTGGTAACAGAAAACAAGGTATGCATTTTGAAATAAGTTCTATGATTATATCCATCATCCCTGTTGGAGAAATTAATTTTTATTAATAATTTTAAAACCCAATCAACTAAAGACAATTTAAAAAACATTTACTAGCGGCAAAGGTCTTAAAAGTGAAATTGAGCAATTTATCGTAATTCAACAGCAGTGAGAAATCTCCGACATTTTATTAAGCTTAACGCTCAACGAGATGACATCCTATCATTTTACTCAATTTTTATTACGGGTAAAAATACGCTGCCTTAAAAAAGTAAAGAGAAATATTCCTCTTGACAAAAAAATTATTTCACCTCTATACTATACTTATAAGATTGTAGCGTGTTTTAATAAATAGTTAAATTAATAAAATATATCGAACCAAATTTGGCAAAAGAAACATTCTAATCGACGGGACCACTTTATTTAATAATTTACCTATAGAAATAATAGAACCGGCGTCGGGATGTGACGACCCCATCGCCCGCTGTTGGGATAACCTCTGTCACAGCAGAGATTATTCCACCAGTGCAATCAGTCACACTGGTGGTAGGTCTTTTGTTGCAAGAGGCCGGCTAGGTAGGTACCACCGCAGTGTCCAATATTCTGCCGCCAAATAGTAGTGCTTAGGCACTACTGTGTTCCAGTTTGAAGGGCATTGTACGCTAGTGAAATTACTGGGCGAACGAGATTTAAGAACTAATATCTCGAGGTTGGCAACGCGCGAGTGGCACCTACTAATGGTGCTGCAAGCGCTCATAGGCTGCGGCAGCCACTTACCATCAGGTGGCCCGTATGCTTGTTTGCCAACTTCTAACAAAAAAAAAAAAAAAAAAAAATAGAATGTTCAAGTATGCCTCTATGCCTCTCTTTAAGTCGAAATTCAAAACTCTTATTTACGACAATATATATAATTATAGTCATATTAAATGTTCTAAGAATACATAAACCAAACCATACACGCACTTACACGCACACATATACATAACAAACTCACAAAATTTACCCACACAAATTGATTAGATTGCTTACCATATTTATACTTTTATTTAAGATGTATTTTCCATTTGCTCTTGAAGTGAACTGTAATGTTCTTTGAGTAATAATAATGACCCCTATTACCAGAGGCATTAGGTGTGCCCGTGACAATATTCTAGAATAAAATGATATCCATAAGCTCCCATATCTAAGAACTTGTTAAGTATAAATCAATTATTAATAAAATGAAGAATATTTTAACGCGTAAAAGATAATTGCAATATTAATAAATGAACACGATTTTTAAACAGAAGTTCTATAGAATTCATGTATCCTGGATTCGGCTTAATATGACAACATCTTGAACAATTGCGTAGGTATCTCCGGCTTTATTTGATTTAGCGCTAGCTTTAATTATATCCATAATATATTCATGTTAACGTATAATAAGACCATAACAAGCGCTACCGCTGTGTCAATATAATTAACTTTGGAATGAGACCGCAGCGCCATTGTTGCTTTCTTGGTATATAATTATAAGCTATAATTTTTATCCTGCATCAAAAGTGGAGGTTCAATATTTAGTTTTTTAAATGTAACCCAATAATAATGTAATATTCGCCATATATGATTCTTGTTTTTTATTTGTCACTTTTTATGGTTCCATTGTGGTTCCATATAAAATGTGATATTCTTTGATGACTGATTCTTAGTAAAAACTTACAAGAGCTAACTATAGATCTTTGTGTCTAAATGACGTGATTATGTGCTTATAGGTCCGAAAACACACACAATGACTAGGACAAATACACCGAGACCGGAAAACATGCCTGTATGGTCAATACAAACATCTGTTCCGAGCGGGAATCAAACCCGCGACCGCTTAAGGGAGGTTTGCTACCGTTGCGCCACAACGCCGTCAGATATAAGAAATTTCTTAACATCGAAATATGGAAACTTTTACATTTATTATATTAGTAGGATTTACAGAAAAATACTGCAAACACTAATTATAAAAAAAAACAATCGTACTAATTATGGGGAAGTAAAATAATTACAGGGGACAATTAAATTAAATTAGATTGTAAACCTTGAGGTAAGCCTTTCGCTTTCCGCATTTTCCTTGAAATTAATGCCAAGCAAATAGCCCATTAGAAATGGGGGAAGGCTTTTGTTTTTTTTATTTTGCTTACCGAGGCATTCTTTGTCTCTCGCTCAGGTGATCTTGAGGTGAAGTGGATGTCTGATGGATTTCTTAAATTAAAAGTAAGGCGGAGTTTTTATTCACATCTTTTATTATTTGATGATGTTGTGGCGCAGCGGTACCTTAAGCGCCCCATGTCGTGGGTTCGATTCCCGCTAGAAGCATATGTTTGTATTCTCATACAGGCATTTGTTCCGGTCTAGTTTGGCCTTGTCTTTGTGTATGTTTTGGGACCCTCGACACAGTATAGAACTTTTGAAATAAGATATACGATATGACGACGTTGTGGCGCAGTGGTCGCGAACCTGCCTTAAGCGCCACAGGTCGCGGGTTCGATTCCCGCTCGGAGCATAATATGTTTGTATTGACCATGCAAGCATATTTTCCGGTCTGGGTGTATTTGTCATTGTCATTGTGAATGTTTCCGGACCCCGACACAGGATATTACTATCCTAATGGGGGCCGTTGAGTGTGTAACGTTTATTGTTTTGTTTGTTGTTTATTATATACAAACACACAAAAAATTACAGTAATTATACAACACTAGCTTCTCCCCGCGGCTTTACACGCCGACGATAATTTAACGCGGAGCCTTTAATGGAATATAGAAACATCAAAACAAAAACATAAAATGTAAATAAATTCCAAGTCTCGCAAAACAGTTCTTCTACGACAAAAACTACGTCTGAAACTTGGCAGTTGTACGGCAACTTATTCTACTCATACAAATACTTTAATGTCGTGGCACTTACTAATGGCGCTGCAAGCGCTTATAGGCTACGACAACCACTCACTATCAGGTAGGCCGAATGCTTGTTTGTCAACTTGTAACATAAAAAAATACAGCCTAATCAGTTCAGCAATAAGGCTTGAAAGCTTCTTCTTCGTCCTAGCATTATTCCCGGTATTTTTTATTATACCCAGGGTCTGCTTATTACTCTTATCCGGATTTGACGGGTTACTAGTCTTTACACAGAGCGATTGCCATCTGACCTCTACAACCCTAGGGGCGAACCAGTAACTCATTGGATAAGAGCAATTTACTTATCAAGAGTTAACGATTATTATCAGAGGTTTTGTGATAACAACCGGGACCGACAGCTTAACGCGCTCTCCGAGGCACGGTGGGCAGACCCAGAGACAAACGCCCAGACCGAGACAGAAATTTAACAAACATCTGCCCGAGCGGGAATCGAACCCGCAACCGTCGAGACTAAAGGCAGACACGCTACCCACAACGCCACAACGGTGTCTTAGCAATAAGGCTTGAAAGCATCACAAACAAATAAACTGACTTTCTCATTTATAATACTAGTAGGATGTACGTAATTTATTTTAATGAAAATAATAGTAAATAGTAGTTGCTTGTGCTGTGAATACTATATTTGTATATGAGTAATATATAATCAAGGCATGACTTGGCATTGAATCCAGACAGAGCCAGACTAGAGTTATGACTAGATCTCTGACTAGAATTATGACTTGGAATTTATTAATATTGCTATTTGTATTCTCAACGTACGCTGCATCGGTTTGTGTATCACTACATAGTATAAAACAAAGTCGCTTTCTCTGTCCCTATGTATGCTTAAATGTTTAAAACTACGCAACGGATTTTGATGCGGTTTTTTAATAGATAGAGTGATTGAAGAGGAAGGTTTACGTGTATAAAAATAGTGGAGAAAAAAAATTTTTTTTTGAGGTTTTTAATGTGATGTCGTAAATATTTTAACGCGTGTGGGCCACGGACAGTAATGAATAAATCAAAACTACTGGATCGATTTAATCATTTTTTCAGTGAATGACATAGGCTATATATTTTATACCCGTGTGAAGCCGGAGCGAGCAGCTAGTGTATTATATAACAATCGACTTAGTAAATAAGATATTTTGAAATCAATAATAAAAAATAAAAATATAATTTGATCTTTATTTTATCTATGTGTAATATTTTGATAATAAGATAAATACAGGACAGTAAGATTTAAACAATATATATATTGGGTATAAATAGTTTTCGATATGTTACCATAAAAGCCCGTACAAGGGTAAGTAAGGGTAGGGTCTAAGTTTTACTGGTTTACCTATTACTTACATTTTGATTTAAAATAAGAGGATTTTACTAGCTTGTCTGTTCTACCCCTTATTGTGCTTAGTCCTAGCTCTAAAGCGTTAAGAAAATGCAAGGATACAAAACCTATTATTATGGGCACAGGACCTAATAATCTTGCGACATCGGAAGAGTTAAATTATACTTCATTAAGTAGAATTTCACTGTTTAACAAATCGTAGTCATGTCTGTAGTAGAGCCATGTTTTAATTGTAGTAAAGTCATCCTCCCAGTACAAATAGCCCGGCTCGACGGGGGAAGTACTACCCTCTCACAAAAAGTTTGCGTCAACAACAGTATCAATATCGGTTGCGTTCTGTACGATGAGTAAGAGCAAGGGAAGACCAACCACCCACCTATATGTGTCCTTCATTTTTTCCTTCTTATTCCTTCCCTCCTATCCTTTGGGTTAGCACCCCATGTGATACTTCAAGTATCGAAAGCGTTCATAGGTTGCGGTGATCGCTTACCATAAGACGATAAATTCATCAGAAGAAATTAACGATTATCATCGAATACTTCAATTTTTTATCATTAAGACTTAGTTGGTTTTATTGGCAAATCTTAAGAGCTCTTTATTGACACGTGATTGCTTAAAAATGAGTCAGTTAAAAAATATAAGTGAAGCAAAACAAATGTATCAAATCTATTGGTCCTTGTATGTGTAAGCACTCCAAAAAAGGTTATTTACCTTTGACGTCTGTAGCATTATTGGAATTCAATTTAGACGAACTACACATGGACAATAGAGGCTATCTATCAAAAGAATAATACACAGACCTAAAACTATTTCGTATACTATTTTTTGTTGTAGTGTGTGTGAGTCAATAGTAATAACAAAGAAATGTATTGTGTGCTACATTATCTTTTATATTATTACGTAACTATATTTTGATTTCTTCGTGAACTACGTAGAACCATAATCATGAGCGATTTTCAATGTGTGATCAAGAAAGCAAAAATTTTTCTTCATTGTTACAACTTATTGATGATGATGATGATGATGACGATGATGATGATGATGACGATGATGACGATGACGACGATGACGATGATGACGACGATGACGATGATGATGATGGTGATGATGATGACGATGATGATGATGATGATGATGATGAAAACAATGTAATTTCAAAAAAATGCTTAGAATATTTTTTAAATTACATCGGATATAAAATATCTTCTAAATACATATAAAAAATATTAACCCGTTATCATTAATTTTTATTTCATTTCATGCTTTAGTCGGTTTTGCTTTTTTAAACAAACCAATTTCTTTTTTCAATTACTTATATAATACAAAAACAATACGTAAAAAATAATAATAAGTTCCCTTGATTTTACAGTAAATTTATATTAATGTTAGATAACGGTTGATAAGTTGCCCATGGAAAACCTTTACACAAATTTATCCTCTAGTAAAAAATAAAATATTTCAGAACCAAACTGATTGTTCAGTTGGTTAACTTTGTATTAAATATTCAATCCCTCAAGAATTACTTAAGGTATACGCATTTATGAATTCGAAAGGTTATTTTTATGAAAATGAAGACAGTCTTTATTTTCCATTATTTCACATTGAAGAATAGAAATTTGCCTCAGTGATTGTTAATAAATCGCTGAAGCTACTCTATGTAATACTGATTTATTACTACTTAACGTAATTCATTTAAAGCTTCAGTTTATAAAATAGTAATATATGTATGTATATTGCCAATATTAGACTTTGACGTCCATAGCCATCGTTCGGCTACTCAAAAGGCACGCTATACACGAAATCAACTTTGAGGCATCGCGAAGAATGCCTCTTTTTTGGCCGGGTCTCAGGACTTTGCCACCCTCACCCGGTGACGCTTTCAAGACCAGTAAAGCTGACAGCAATAAATAATCAGAAAAAATAGACTACAGGTCCATTGCACAAATTAGCGTGTGAAATGAAACACTGTGAATTACGCTTAGGGGACTGCTAAATCAGTAAATACAATAATAATAATAATAATAATACGAGTAGCCGGAAAATTTAATTTTCAACTTTCAAAATTTTCAACTTGTTCCTGTACGGTTTTTATATCACTACATAGTATAAACCAAAGTCGCTTTCTCTGTCTCTATATCCCCATGTATGCTTAAATCTACGCAACGGATTTTGATGCGGTTTTTAATAGATAGAGTGATTGAAGAGGAAGGTTTATATGTATAATAACATCCATTAAATAGTGGAGAAATACTGCTATTTTTGAGGTTTCTAATAATTACATTTAACGAGTACAGGCCACGGGCACTAATGAATAAATCAAAACTACTGGGTCGATTTTAATTCATTTTTTCAGTGAATGACATAGGCTATATATTTTATACCCGTGCGAAGCCGGAGCGGGCCGCTAGTATATCTATAAAATATAACGTGAGTTTTATAGTCAAAATCTGCAACCAAACGTATCTGAGAAAGACAACCAGTTTATTTGGGTTAGTTTTAATCTTAAGAGGCTTTCTCAAAAAAGCTTCTGTAATCTCCAGCTAAATCACTACGAAATTTATGATGCGATCCACCGAACCCAAAGCTAGCTAGCTAGGCTGTGCTGATAGTGTTGTTTTTCCCTATGAAGGATATCATCCTTTATATTACGTAGTACCAAGTACAGTTAACCCAGCCTTAATTTATATAGAAAACTTCTTCCTAACATTATCCTGGCACTGACTCAGGGTCTGCTCCTAGTCTATAACTGCTATTATGATCCTGGATCTATCAGGTAACTAGATTTTACGTAGAGCGACTGCGATCTGACCTTCGCAACCCTTAGAGCGAACCAGTAACTCATTGGATAAGAGCGAAATACATATCAAGAGCTATTATATTTATTGATTGTCATGTGATTCTCGAATAAATTGATGATAATAATTGAGTAACCAATTTCATTTAATGTTACGAGATTCCATTTGAACACGACTACTTCAAGGGCTCAGAAGTGAAGTAATTGATGGCCTCACGCAGAGTGGACTTGAAACGTCAAACTGAATCATGTTACAGGCAGCACTTTGAGAAATTTATGCATGGCCTAATGTCTATGTATATATAGCTTAAATTTATATCGTTCGATTGTTCTGTTTATTTGAAATAAAGATTCCAGTAATAACTCAATTTATGTATGGAAGTATTTAATAAAATAATTAAAAACTACCTACTTCAAAACTAAAAAGCCCGAATCAAAATATAGGTATTTGCTAGTCTCATTTTAGTAGTCAAATTTGATTATGAAATAGACCCCTAAGTTATATAGTTTTATTACTTGTGAGATCCTGAGATAATAGTAATAGACAATTCATTAAATGTCTTAAAATACAAATCACTACAAATTATTTACTAGCAGACTGAAATTTCAATTTGGGACTTAACTATGCGACAACATTATGGGTCACGACAGCACTGTACGTGCCGCGGTCGTGTAGTTTTCGATTAGCAGTGAGGTATTCGTATAATGCGAATTTCGTATCACATTCGCGTTTATCATAGAAATCTTAATATCCTATCAATATATCCGGATGATGAACAGTTTACATAGCAATGGTAAGCAAATCAAATAAGTGTTACTAATGCATGCCCGGACCGCTTGTGACTCATAAGTCACAATTGCAGTGACTACTTCTATGGCGTCTACATATTCTTAGATTAAATACAATAGCAAATCCGTGGAAGGTAAGAAAATATCTACTACGAAATCTTTAAAATTAAGGCAGAGATGCTGCAGGCATCTAAACTCATCACAACCAACGTATTCTTTGGCACTATAAATAATTTAAACATTGTTGTATCTACCCAATATAACGGGATTAAATACGACATCGTTATGAAGCTGTCGTACTTTTCTGGGCAGATATAAATTCACCATATATAATTTAAAATACATAAAAATGTCAGAGCTGTTAGTGAATACGGAATATTAAACGTATGTGGTTATGAATACTGATGTGAAACGAGAAAAGTCGAAGTCAACGCTCGAATACGCAACGTTGAAGCCGAAGCGCGCCGACAACTTGGTACATAACTCAACCCTCGATACGCCCATAACATTTTTGAGGATAGCTACAACTAAAGAGGCACGGCTTTGACATATTATGTACACTTATCGTCGGTAGAATCTCCCTTTAAAATGGCGGGACATCACTTTTCTTTCCAACACAATATTAGATTATTATTTATTTTTTTATGTTACAAGTTGGCAAACAAGCATACGGCCCACCTGATGGTAAGTGGTTGCCGTAACCTATGAGCGCTTGCAGCACCATTAGTAGGTGCCACTCACGCGTTGCCAACCTCGAGATATTAGCTCTTAAATCTCGTCCGCCCAGTAATTTCACTAGCGTACAGTGCCCTTCAAACCGGAACACAGTAGTGCCCAAGCACTACTTTTTGGCGGCAGAATATTTGACACTGCGGTGGTACCTACCTAGCAGGCCTCTTGCAACAATAGACCTACCACCAGTGTGACTGATTGCACTGGTGGAATAATCTCTGCTGGGACAGAGGTTATCCCAACAGCGGGCGATGGGGTCGTCACATCCCGACGCGGGTAAAAGTAAAGTCATTTAATTAGGGCTTAACTTTAGGCGCAGTGGTAGCGAACCTGCCTTAAGTGCTTCTGGTTGCGGGCTCGATTCCCGTTCGGGGCAGGTGTTTGTATTGACCATACACGCATGTGTTCCGGTCTGAGTTTTTTGTCCTTGTCATTGTATGTTTCCGAAGCCCCGACACAGGATATCTCTATCCCAATGGCCGTAGAGTGTGTAGCGTTTATTTATTATTATATAGCTTACACACATTTCTAAGTAGCGGTAAATAATAAATTGAAACCGTTTTGCTGTGAGAAACAAATTGATGTTGTTCTCTTGAATATTCAATCACACAAACCGTTACCGACAGCATGATAAATGGTTGAACTACGTATAGTATACAATATTTATGCATGTTCATAGTGATTTGTAAGTGAATATATAATAGACTTTGGTTATTTTTGTTTTTCTTAGTATGATAAAGTGAAAAACACTGATAATACGAAGTAATATTTCATAAGAGTTTTTCACTAAATAAACAATGTAATAAACGTCAGGTCAGTGATTTAATAACATCAAGGATATCTTTAGGTGTTTGTACAAAAATTTAGTGTCAATATATTTTTTGTTTTACTTCTTTGATTCTGTTTAACGGTCATGTCTTCCCCTGAGCAACTTGAGCACCGTGTTTACACAGATTTTTAGATGTTTTCGCCTTCTTATTTTTAATAGCAACTTATTTTTCTGTTACAACAACTTATTCCGTACTCTCAATAATTTCAATTGATGTAGTTATTAAAGAATTTCAGTTTATGGCAAGATTGTGTTTAATTTTTCACTCGGTTCTTTCATTTTGATCATTTGAATCAATTTAGTCTTCTGCAATTTAGTTATTGCAAACTCCCCGTAAATTACGTCCAGAGGTCGTGTTTAATCGGGGCTATTTTATTCCATTCAGCATCTGATGACTTATCTGACAAAATTTGGCTTATAGCTTTTAAGCTTTGATAGTTGTAAAAAGAGGGATTTTTAAATTTTTGTAAAATTATATGACCTAAATTATTTTCGTTTACTCTAAATAACACAACCATAAATACAGAAATCTAAAGGTGGATTACCCAAGACTATCACACCAGGTAACATTCGTAGTAATTTTTTTATTTTATTTTTATGTTAGAAGTTGGCAAACAAGCATACGGCCCACCTGATGGTAAGTGGCTGCCGCAGCCTATGAGCGCTTGCAGCACCATTAGTAGGTGCCACTCACGCGTTGCCAACTTCGAGATATTAGTTCTTAAATCTCGTTCGCCCAGTAATTTCACTAGCGTACAATGCCCTTCAAACCGGAACACAGTAGTGCCTAAACACTACTATTTGGTGGCAGAATATTGGACACTGCGGTGGTACCTACCTAGCCGGCCTCTAGCAACAAAAGACCTACCACCAGCGTTCCTACAGCTACTGGCTTTTCACATCAGCAACATACTTTTGTAGACAATTTTTTTTTTTTTGTTGTAGGTACTTTGATCTCTACAGTAAAAAACATTTTAATCATTTTGAATTGAAGAGGAGATAGAATGTTATTTATAGATGTCATTTACTTAAGGATTAATGCGATGACTACGCCACAAATTGAGACAGATTTTTTAAACACAACGTTCAAAGGACTTATACTATGTTTACGACCATACCCAGACACGTTGTTTAGCCCTGGGTGTTGCCCTCGTGCGATAACGTATATCGAAGACTTGATATCATTGTAATAATAGTTAAGTATTAGTTTTCTGCTAAACATTTGGGAGACAAGCACTGTTTTTTTTTTAAATATTAGCAATTTTTTTTTTTCAAGGCGTTACTAATAGTCATATTGCCCCTGCAAATAAGCTCGAAGCTTGTGCTAGGAGTGTGTACGACAATAGCCCTAAAACTTATTTAACCTAAGACAGGATTAATTTGTCAGCACGTGAATCCGATAGCAGTGGTTCACATACAAACAACTTCTATTAACAAATGCTCTCAGGACGCCAATTGAGCTGGAAAGAATCCTGCGCAACAACGATGTGCACCGCTTTCGCATAATGGTAAAAAAACAGTCCACATACGCCTCGGCAAACATCCCCGATGCACTACAAAAACCAGGCATACCCATTAGCATCCTGAAAGCATTGTTATATTATACACGCAGGGCGTTGTACTGTTTCCGCGTATAGTCTGCCCACAGGCTGCTATGGTAAAATGTGGTGCAGTAAGCTCTGAAAAGCGTTATTTTGACTGGCATTGAGCAACGAGCAAACCTGCGAACAATCATATTTGCCCTAACAGACAAAGCCCTGCGTTCTCTCTCAATATCTGCATTGTCTTTCAAGTCATAGAATACTATATGGCCAAGATATTTAAAGCATTCAACTCTCTTTAGTGGAACCCCGTGTAACTTGATAGCAGGTACAATAGATGGAATCGATATTCCCCTGGCCTGAAAGATCATGCATTCGCTTTTCTTACAGTTATAGACTAAGCCATGACGTTTGGAATAGTTCTCACAAAGACTTAGCAGTTTTGCTAACCCACAGACAGATGCACTCAGCAGAACCATGTCGTCTGCGTAACTAATGTTATTAAGACAGACTCCGTCAATATGACATCCGACACGAGTGCTACTGAGCGTCTGTATTAGGGCATTCACATACAGATTAAACAACTTGGGTGAGTAGCTCTCTGACCATCGCACAGCAGTAACCTGATTTTTATACCAAAACTTAAAAATACTGTTGATCTCTTCAGGCATGCCAGTGAGTTTTAATTTCTGCCATAAGATATCGTAATTAACCAGGTCAAATGCCTTGGATAAATCGAGAAAACAGGCGTAAATGGGTGATGGTAAGGTTATGAAGAATCTTAACGGTATTAAAAATAATAACGAATTAAAACCGACCGCAAAAATAAGTTGGTAATTTCATAGTAATTATTAAAAGTAATATGAAAAACAAAGTTATGGGAAAAACTTATATATCTCTTAAACTTATAAACCTATCTTCTTCAAACTAAATGTGGTTGAAAGTTTATGTGGTATTCTACAAGCTCAAATTTTTGCAGAATTTTAAATCCCATAGTTCAAAAGTTAGAGGGGGGGACACGATTTTTACGACTCTAGGACCTAATATCTCAACAACTACTGGCTTAATGAAAAAACTCAAAATCAAACCTCCTTATCATTTTAAAAGAACTATCCAAAGATATCTCACACGTTGCCATACGTTGAAATTTTTTTCAATCGTCAGTTACATGTATGGACTGCTACCCTTAATTCATATATATATATATTAAGACTTTATTACAAAATCCTTGTGCCGGTCATGGAATACACCTAATTAGTAAATTTCGTATAGATAGAGTCAATGGTCTCCGAGTAAAATGACTGTGACATACGGACGGACGGACAGACGGACAGACGGACAGACGGACAGACGAAACTATAAGGGTTCCGTTTTTGACATTTGGCTACGGAACCCTA
Organism: Hestina assimilis; assembly: GCA_023373885.1. NCBI lineage: Eukaryota > Metazoa > Arthropoda > Insecta > Lepidoptera > Nymphalidae > Hestina > Hestina assimilis. The sequence continues at coordinate 10,493,987 of CM041750.1, forward strand.
AAAATGAAAATAAACGCTACATACTCATCGGTTCCCATTAAGATAGACAAATTCTATGTCAGAGTCCTGGATACATGAACCAGGATAATGACCACCAGCTACACCACGCCCATAGTAATCTCAAATAATTTCAATAATTAATTGTGAAATAATACTATAACTATATAGGATAATATACATCTACATTCTAAAAAAAAACTGGCGAATATTTCAGATAAATCAAATTACTGGCCCATCTCACTTGCAACAATAGGAGCAAAGGTTTGCTTACAGTTTGATTAATCGGCATCTGGGAAGGAACTTGCACGATGCTCCATATGGTTTTCTAGCTGGCTTATTTACCGAAAGTGCAATTCGAAACATTCAGTCGGATTCTACACGAATTGAAAGACCGGTATATGTGTTAAAGTTGGATGACGCGTGTGTACCCGTGGTATGTGTCTCCATTCCTAAGTACTGGTATGAAAATCAAATTAACCAGATAAGATGGGCTTATACACTGTCGGACTAATACAGGGCGGAATGTGGTGTGAGGTAAGTTGGTTTGACATCGTCTAGACATATCATTTCAGTAGTATGAAAATTGGGTGTTATATTGACGGTATATGTGTTAACAACTTATGCTACGCGGGTGACATGGTGCTTCTAGATGCGCTTAGAAAACATATTGAAGCTAGTGAAAGATATGTTTCAAAGTACGAACTTAGGTACAATTCGAAACAAAAGTGAAGTACTAGTCTTCAAGTTTAGCTCATACAATAATAAAGAAGTGCCTCCAATTGTACTTGAAGGGTTGCAGCTAAAAGTAGTAAAGCTGTATGTGTATCTGGGACATGTGATTATTGACGACTTAAAGGACAACTTTGATATCGAGCGGGAACTTAGATCGTTGACAGTAAGAAGGAATATGCTGATTCGCAAGTCTGCGAAACTCTGTAGAAGTTAAGATAACATTATTCAAGGCTTATCGTCAGTCGTTTTACTCAACCAATCTGCGCAACATGTGTGATGCTTATAGGAAGCCATGTTTGTAGAAGCGTGAACAGATAGTTTTAGCACCATCATCCACAAAAATGTAGCTTCGCTTTTTCGAAGGATTCGAAGCAATAGTAACTCCTTACTAAAAGTTATATTTGGCCACTTCGACTGACCCATACAACAACACTGGGTTAAAATAATTACAGGACAAATAAAATAAAATAGTTAATTTATGAAATTAAAGTTTATATCATTATTGTATCTCAGCTCAGTTCAATTCATAATTTGTTAATTATTATAATTAGTTTCTAATATAGCATAAGAGAAATAAATACGGATGAATTTCTGAATTAAACATTATTGTTATTATTATATTAAATTTAAAAGTTAAAATTTGTATAAATTAATAAGAGTTTTTATTTTATTTTATAATAGACATACATTATTATTTGCCTTTACATTATATTGACTTTTGAAGTTCAAAAAAAGCATGGTACATTATTTATTCTCTATACAAAAACAGATCTCGAGACTGGAGGCGCAGTGTCCGCCGACGTAGCCCCTCCTCTTACACGCGGCATCGCATTTTCCGACGTAGTTGGGATTATCCGGATTACAGCTGCCGATGACAAAATCCGCCTGCACCTGCTGCTGCGATATAACGCTCAAGAGCGTCATCAGCGCCAGCACGAACACCAGAGACTTGCGGGAGGTCAAAGCCATATTTGATGCTTGATTGAATGTTTTAGACGTAATATATCTACTGACTGAAACCTCATCCATATATACTGTCGATTGTGAAATAATAAAGGGGGGGTTGTTATTGAAATAACTACGTATCGGTCGCTTACATACGAGTAGATAACATAAGACTTCTTGGTTTTTTTTATGATTAATTATTTATCGTTTCATTTTTAGATTATATTATTAGACTTTTTTTAAATATTGTATTAGCTCAATTTTATATAAGCGTTTGCATAGTATAGATATAGATAAATTTTAACGATATATTTCGTCCACTTGTTGCATGCAATTTGAAACCTCTTAATAACTAATATTAATATTATTACCATAAAATTGTCTAATAAAAATCAATGTTATCATACGTGCTTACAAAAGAATTTCAATTTCAGAAAATAATCCAAGTTTTACAATGCAGTTCTTCTGCTTCAAAAGCTCTAAGATACCATCTAATATCTTGAAACGTACAATTCTTGTATATTCTCTAACGATTTTCATGAAAATTAGTGTGCAGGGGTTTTCGAGGGCGATAAATCGATCTAGCTAGGATTTATTTTTAGAAAATGTGGCTTTGTCCGTATTTTCAGGCTGTTGTTGACATGCCATCTATTATCATCAAAATAAATTGAAAATGTCAAAACATGTAGAAAAATAATATGAATAAAAAATATTGAAGTAGGATTAAGTAAGTAGATGAAGAAAGCTTTGTTAATATTTATATATATAAAATATAAATATATGAACATGAATAAAATATAATTTAGTGTAAAAATATACCAGCTATCTGTGCGATTATATGTGTAACACGAACACGAAGAGGTATTCAACATTTTCTAAAAGTTCACCCATGAAGGGGTCAAAATGGTGTAAGAATTTGTTTGGAAATCCGTCATTTAGAAACTAAAAGCATAAAAATTAGTTTTCAGGCTAGCTTGGACAGGGAAACATTTTAACTATTTTTAAAATTTCTAGATACATAAAAATGCTTCAAAGTTGGCATTAAAATGGTTATACAAAGGAGTGAATCCACAGGAAGACGTTAGTTTATAATTTTAATCTTGACTTGGAACATATTCAATATTGGAATTTCCAATATTATGAAGTCGTTGAAGTCAATATGTCATCATGTATGATTATTGGGTTTTCCAATGGCTATCTACCAATTAAAGGCTGAAAATTTCCCACTATCTGTTTATAAACTAATATCTCTCTTGTATATGTATATGTCGAAGTTTAATTTATTTATCATATTAAAATATAGACGAAAGAGGTTGTAGTTTTAATATTAAGTAGAGCTGGTTGCTATTGACATTTGTCGCATCTGTCATGGTGCGTTTTTATTAAAAAGGAATAATGGATGGATGTATTTTTGAGGCCCTGATTGATAAAATTTTAAAGGCAGACCCGAACATCAAGCACGTATATCCTAATTTAGCAGATTCTCCGACAGCAGCGGTGGGACTGTTTCCACAATTATCTTACAAGACTACCGTGATACGGCTTCGAAAGTCGTTTTGAGTCATTAATTTTGAATAAAAATTACTAATAGTTTACTGGATAAAAAAATATATATCGTTTACGTTTTTATATTAATTTTGTTTTTATTTTACAGGTTTTGGCCTTTGAGTTTGACGTGTTCCATACTGAAAATAAAACGTTTGTGATTATTGACTATGTTGCCGCATGACGTTATCGTGGATAAGGTGACAAAAGCCCGGTTTCGTTGTCACCCGGCATAGTTACGTTTTTTTCTCGGTTAATGAAAAAACATGGAAATGATTTAACCACATCAACTATCAGTACAGGCGTAAAGGTTATTTTAGGTGTTGATTGGTAGTAAAAAAATATAACTTGATAGGATGGGCGGGCGGGTAGCAAAGATTTATTAGAAGCTGATTTGTGCATTAGTGGTGGGAAATTTGATTTTGGTTCGAAAGAATAACCGAAAAGATAAGTGTAAATAGTGAAGATCGAAGTGGTAGTTTATAAAATTACTAAAGTTTGCCAAATTGAGAGTTGTATGCTCAATATCTAGATAGCGTAGTCAGTATGTGTGTCATTAAAGTTAATTTAATAAATTGAACAAATTTATGGAGATATTTAGTTGATCATTTGATCATTTGTTTATTAATTTCAGAAATGGGTGTACTTTAGGTCGATAAAGTATTAATGAATTATTATTTAACCTTTATTATTTTATTTATTTTTCAAAACATAATAAAGGTTAAATAATTATTAATTTATTTATAATATTGTATAATAATAACATAATATTGTAGAAACTATTTACTACTAATTATACATATGTAGTTTGACGTTAGGTGGCAGTAAGTTGGAAATTGTCATTTCTACATCGCGGTGGGCACAATATTTTAGCTTAGGATATAGTATTTCTCTTTTTTTTTTTAATTTTCGCGTTGTTTATTATTTAATTGTAGCTCAGCTGAGCGTACGGTGTTAGGTTCTTGTACGCATTTACTCGAATTACTTGGAGTGAAAAATAGACAATAATTAATTATTTATAATATTGCAAAATTTATAATTAAAAAAAATATAAAAACACAATAAAAATACTTAAATAGTTTAAGAGATATATCGTAAAAACCATTTCAACCCCTATTTTCAAAATGGCGGCCGCGGGACAACGGTGGCGACCCCACAAACTTGGTTTTAGCTTTATACTGATCCCACCTACACATCAAAAAAATAAAATTGCGTTTTCTAAAAAACGCAATCCCAAATGTAACTTTTCAATGGACTAATGCCATTAGAAGATATTTAATCTTTGTATGATAACAATGATTCAGAAAAAAGAATTAATATGACAAGTTGACCATATTTCCATAGAAATTATTAAAATTCTTAGAAACACTTTATCTCCTTTGCCGCACAATTGGCGTTTGTGATATCTTAGTTTATAGTTGACCATACTACTCCGTATACTATAAAAAAAAAAATCTACAACGCTGAAATACAATTAAAAAAGTAATTGTGAAAATTAGAAATACACAAGTTTACTATTTTTGTAATTATAATCAAACTAAGAAATTCTAAAGGTCATTCCCGTCTCACAAAAAAATATATCTCTAGAACTTTTATTCAACGTAAAATGCATTACATTTATTTGTTGAAAGTCAAATTCTACCACTGGCTCCAACTTTAAACCTCTTCATGAGATATCTTATTTTATGTATTTTTTTAAATGTCAAAGTAGTTTACCTATTATGTTCACCAAAAGCCTGGAGTGATTACTCTCAAGGTGTCACACAAATGCCCCTTGACATTTTCTTAAACTTTATTAATAGAAAGTTTCTGAACGCTATTTGGGATCCTTTTGTAAAACCGTATATAAAAGCTTTCAAAGAGTTACTAATTACATGTAGTCTAATAACTATAGTGAAGTAAAAGTTATAGTATCAGTATCTGTCACAATTCTTTATAATAATTACATGCATCAAATAAATACTTAAAGTACATAAACTGTGGCTCCGTGGCGGCGAACCACATAAAATAATTATTACCAGTCCAGTGCGTGGTGATCCACACACAGTGGAAACTAAAGGGTTCCGCAGCTTGCTGAGAATCTTAAGGACTTAAAATATTAACGAATTAAAAGCGACCGCAAATATAAAAATAATATGGAGAAACAAAGTTATAGGAAAAACTATATAAGTCTGAAATTTCTTAACGTATCTGCTCCAAATTCATAATTATCATTAAAAGTTCTTGTGATGTTCGACAACCTCAGGGAGGGGTACACAATTTTTATGGTTGTGGCAGCTTATATCTTATTAACTACCGATTTAATGAAAAAAGTCAAAACGAAACCTCTTTATTATTTTTAAAGATTTATTCAAATGTACCTAATAAATTGCGATCCCCATAGTTTTTTTTTAAAACCTCAGTTACACATATTTGTATGGACTGCTACCCTTAATTTTTATTTTTTAGAGATTTTATTATTTCACTACAAACCCCTGTAGCAGGGGTAACAATTCACCTATTTACCAGATTCCATAAACATAGAGCCATTAGGATCCGAATAAAATGACTGTGGACGGACAGTCGGACAGAAGGACAAGATGAAACTTGAATTTTATATTATATAAAATTAGAAGACTTGACTGACTAAGGGCATAAACGGTCCTTAGAATGAAACGAACCTGGAAACCTATTTTTTCATAGGTGTTGTTCTTGTAACTTAAGAGCTGTTGTGTTTGTTGTTAAGGCGTACAGTTATAGATAAAAAACATGTGTTTTGACATTTGCCAAAATACCAACCCTGAAAGGGTGAAAAAAAAATTGAAAGTTTCTATGGGAGTCATGTTAGAAACTAGAAGCAAAAAGCTTTGTAATTAAGGCGAACCATTAAAGAAAAAGCCGCATTATTAAAGATATCGAAATACGTTTTTTAAGATTTTGTAAAATTCCCGCCTAACGAATCCCTCAAGGGGTAAAAAGAAGTTAAAATTTTGTATGGAACTTCGTCATTTTTAAACTAGAAGTATGAATCTTGAAATGCTATACACCTTTAGGGTTGTAATTTGGGGAAATGAAAACTAAACTCGTATTTCTTGTTCTTTAATCTTACACCAAAAAGCAGATTTACAAAAAAATAATGATAAAAAGGAGATACAACATTTCACACTTTATAAATCAAAATCAAGATTATTTTTATTCAAGTAGATTTTTAAAAAGTACTTGTAAGTAAGTAAGTGTCGTCAAGCTCTACCATTAGTTCGGAAAGCGGTTTCTACAGAGAAGAACTTAATGTTGGATGTTGAGTTGAAGAAGAAATTAATGATTGAGTTACCAAACGCAACATCCTGATCGGTTGGATTATTTTTATTACTAATATTTAGACATAAGTTTGTGTTAAGATATTTGACTTTTCCAGTTTAGCAACTAATCTCATTCCAGGTAGTTTTTATTTAATTTAATACGAGTTTTAATATATTTTTTTTACATATAGTACTGTTGTCGCTTTGCAAACCTGTTTAAAAATTTTAGTGTACATCCTGACATAGTTAATAAAAGGGGCGCTATGATTAAATATTTTTTCAGCATAAAATTCATAAAACCTTTACTGAGACTGATTAAGAAGGAAAATTATTATTAAATTCAATTTTGAATTATTTAAATAATTTATTATATGCCAGATTTGGATGGTTATAGTGTTAAATGAATGATTTTTTTTATTAGATATTACTTCTATACTTCTAAATATGTTTTGTATTCTTCTTATAGAGTGGTTAGTGGCCAACCTAGTGTCAGAGTTGTTCAGGTCGCCCGTAGGCCTCTGACTTGACTTATGTTGTCAAATTGTCAACAACTGGGACCGACTTTTTACGTGCCCTCCGAAGCACGGAGACGCTCGGTAGAAATACCACTATGCGATCACCCATCTAGTGACTGACCGCGTCTAAAGTTGCTTAACAGTTTGCCGATCAGTGGGTGCACTCGGCTATGAGCGTCTCTACGTTTTGTATTAATAGGAACAAACACATTTTCTTTATTATTATTTTTGGTCACTGTCCGCAGTGATCAGAGCTGAGAATGTTTAATAAGAGATTTATTGAACGGTACTGGATCACAAAATATAATATTATATAATGTATAATTTAGTCTACGCCATTGCATCTAGATAGCAAGAAACGATGTTATCGTGCTTACACCTGCTCCAAGAGGTCAGAATGGTCGGTCAACAAATCTCTATACATACTTATATGTATTATGTTTTAGTCTACATCACTTAGTTACATCACACACGCATCACTACAACACGCCATACTGCATTTAATTAGACATTTATCATTGTATTAACTGTTCATCTGATTGAATATTCACAGAGACTAACAATCAATTTGTTCAGCTGATTATACAAAAGGTAATATTTGCTTTGTGAAAGCTGGATTTGAAAGTAATTTGCGTTTATTTTTAACAGTTTTATCGAACAAAATTAAATTATGCGTTATTAAAATATTGTTCAGTCTTAGCTTTTGTCCAAATTTTTGCCCACTAAGTCTTTAATAGTTTTTCTTGTTGTGGCGCAGCAGTAGCGAAGATCCCATAATCGCCACAGGTCGCGGGTTCGATTCCCTCTCCAAGCAGATGTTTCTATTAACCATACAGGCATGTTTTCCGGTTTCGATGTGTTTGTCCTTGTCATTTTGTATGTTTCCGGACCCCCGACACAAGATATAACTATCCTAATAGGGGCCGCTTAGTATGTACCATTTATATATATATTTTTATATTTATTGTGTTCTTGCGTCATCTATCTTATAAATATAATCTTATGGATTTTATTTTGATTTAAATATTAAATATTAATTATCTACAGTAATGTTACTTAAATATTAATTCATTAATTTTTTATCGCAATTATTTTAGATGTTCGATATCACGCTCTGGCACGCCAACACATTAAAAAAAATTACCAGTCAAGTGCATTGTGGACCACGCACAGTTGAATCTAAAGGGTTCCGCAGCATGGTTATATAATAATAACTTTCTTTCGACGTTATTTGTTAGTAATTTCTAAAACTTATTTAACCTAAGACAGGATTAATTTGTCAGCACGTGAATCCGATAGCAGTGGTTCACATACAAACAACTTCTATTAACAAATGCTCTCAGGACCCCACTTGAGCTGGAAAGAATCCTGCGCAACAACGATGTGCACCGCTTTCGCATAATGGTATAAAAACAGTCCCCATACGCCTCGGCAAACATCCCCGATGCACTACAAAAACGAGGCATACCCATTAGCATCCTGAAAGCATTGTTATATTGTACACGCAGGGCGTTGTACTGTTTCCGCGTATAGTCTGCCCACAGGCTGCTAGGATAAATGTGGTGCAGTAAGCTCTGAAAAACGTTATTTTGACTGGTATTGAGCAACGAGCAAACCTGCGAACAATCATATTCGCCCTAACAGACAAAGCCCTGCGTTCTCTCTCAATATCTGCATTGTCTTTCAAGTCATAGAATACTATATGCCCAAGATATATAAAGCATTCAACTCTCTTTAGTGGAACCCCGTGTAACTTGATAGCAGGTACAATAGATGGAATCGATTTTCCCCTGGCCTGAATGACCATGCATTCGCTTTTCTTACAGTTATAGACTAAGCCATGACTAAGCCTAGTTTGGAACAGTTCTCACAAAGACTTAGCAGTTTTGATAACCCACAGCAGAACCACGTCATCTGCGTAACTAATGTTAGTGGGACAGACTCCATCAATATGACATCCGACACGAGTGCTACTGAGCGTCTGTATTAGGGCATTTATATACAGATTAAACAACTTGGGTGAGGTCAGGCCACCCTGCCTCACCCCACATTCCAACCTTTAAGACCTTGAGTAGCTCTCTGACCATCGCACAACAGTAATCTGATTTTTATACCAAAACTTAAAAATCCTGTTAATCTCTTCAGGCATGCCAGTGAGTTTTAATTTCTGCCGACCGACTTTAAAACCGACCGCAAAAATAAGTTGGTAATTTCATAGTAATTATTGAAAGTAATATGAAAAACAAAGTTATGGGAAAAACTTTATAGACCTATCTTCTTCAAACTAAATGTGGATGAAAGTTCATGTGGTATTCTACAAGCTCAAATTTTTCCAGAATTTTAAATCCCATAGTTCAAAAGTTAGAGGGGGAGGGACACGATTTTTACGACTTTAGGAGCTAATATCTCAACAACTACTGGCTTAATGAAAAAACTCAAAATTAAACCTCCTTATAATTTTAAAAGAACTATCCAAAAATATCTCAGACGTTGCCATACGTTGAAATTTTTTTTTCAATCGTCAGTTACATGTATCTACTGCTACTCTTAATTCATATATATATATTAAGATTTTATTACAAAATCCTTGTGCCGGTCATGGAATACACCTAATTAGTAAATTTCGTATAGATAGAGTCAATGGTCTCCGAGTAAAATGACTGTAACATACGGACGGACGGACGGACGGACGGACGGACATGACGAAACTATAAGGGTTCCGTTTTAGCCATTTGGCTACGGAAACCTAAAAACGCCAAAAAGAAAAACATTTTTTTAACGGCACAGTTTACGTCACGTTTACTAATTTACGAAAGAAGTTTTAGGAATTTCAAATTCTCTAGTCGATAAAAATCTAATTCGTAAGAAGAAAATTACTAACCAAGTTTATGGTCCTAAAGAAAATGTTTTCAACGCAATTGTTCAATTATACACTTCATCGCTGTTGCCGCAAAATTTGATTACATTCCAAGCCAATTATTAAAGGCAGTTTTATTTTACTGATTTAAGTATCTGCTGCAACTTTTTTAAGGTTTGATTGGCTACGTAAACGCTTTGTCGTCATTATGAGATCTGTGATGTTGATAATTGAAATAATAGATAATTGAATTAAAGATATATTATTAAATCCCTTGACAGATCATCATTGCCGACTATGCAGAGCCATGCTTCTCCCAGCACAAAAAACAACGCTTATGTCCGTAGTAAGCTGGAGTATAATTCGGCATTGTGGAGCCCACCGCAAGCAGATCATACTCTAGCTATAGAAAAAGTCCAGCTTAAATTTGCTCGGAATTTATACATAAAAATGTATGGTTATTATCCGTATCTATATCCGTCCATGTTTGTATCGGGTATGGTGGGGTTAGATACTCTGCAGGCTAGGAGAACGACAGCTACACTTGTACATTATTACCTGTTACTCCGTGGTAAGATTGATAATCCGGACACATTGTCTCGATGTGCGATAGCAGTCAGAGCGCCGGATAAGGTTTATCGTTCGTGCAGGCGGCTACCATTCTTTTACATCCATAAAACACGTACTAGGTATGCTAAAAATGCGCCTACCTTGCGCGCACTAACACTACTTAATGACCTAATTGCTCAATACCAGCATTTAGACATATTTAACATTGATCTCAATGCATTTTGTAAGCTGTGTAAGCGCTGACTCAGTATGCGATTTGGCCTCGCTGTAAGCATACTGAGGATATGATTCAATAAATAAATAAATGGGCCGGCTCGAACGGGGCAGTACTACTCTCTCAAAGGAAATCGGCGTTAAGTAACAGTATCTAGTAGGTACTTTTGAGTTTCGTATGATGAGTAAGAGCATTGGAAGCCTGAGCTCCCACCACCTCTGTTCCCTTCCTTTTTGCCCTTCTCATCCCCTCCCTCCTGTTTCTTGGATTGGCAACGCACTTGTGATACTTTAAGTATCGCGCACGTTCATAGATTGCGGTGCCTGATTACCATCAGGCGGATCCTATGCTTGTTTGCCAACCGTCATGAAATAAAAAATAGAATGAAACGACGATACACCACAGTTATAAGTAAAAGTTATATTGTGTATATTATAATCAAAAACTAATTAGTATTTTTACGCACGCTTTTACATTAAGAAAACAAATTCTAAAGATAGACATTGTGTTAATTTATTTTACTGACTTTAATGTTAGTATGAGCTATAACTACTTTTATGGGTATCAGCGTACTGCACGTAACATTAACCACATGCGCTTTGCTCGTAAAAGTGTTGTCAAAGACTTTGTCTAATATACTTCAAAACAAACAAATTAAAAAAAAAAAACAAAATGTTGCAAAGGATTAATAAATACTTGTTATCTATGTACAATATATTATATTATACTGCTCGCCTAGGAATGTGAGCTTCGTTATAAATATGTTATAAATACATTCAATTAAAATAAATAAAACAACGACTGCTTCCATCAAACACATGTCTATCATTTGATCTCTCAATTTGTTTTATTGAACCTCCATCACGTTGCAAAAGGTCATAAATGCAAATGGGTTGCTCCGTTTATTGTTATATTTATTGTTATTTGCTACGTAAGTTCAGTGCAATTGATAATGCGTTCAGTTTGAACATGTTAAATATACTGTTTCATTCTTATATGGTCATAAACAATGGTAATTATAATAGTAATAATTTTCAAGGATCCGGACGTAACGACCACATCGCCCGCTGTTAGGATAATCTCTGTCACAGCAGAGATAACTCCACCAGTGCAATCAGTCACTTTTGGTCTTTTGTTGCAAGAGGCCGTCTAGGTAGGTACCACCGCAGTGTCAAATATTCTACGGCAAAGCAGTGTTTTTTTTATGCTACAAGTTTGCAAGCAAGCATACGGCCCACCTAATGGTAAGTGGTTGCCGTAGCCTATGAGCACGCGCAACACCATTAATAGGTGCCACTCACGCGTTGCTAACCTCGGTTATATTGGTTCTTGAATCTCCTTTGCCCAGTAATTTCACAAGCTTACAGTGCCCTTTAAACCGGAACACAGTAATGATGCTATTTGGCGGTAGAATATTTTACAGTGCGATGGTACCTGTCTAGCCGGCCTCTTGTAACCAAGGACCTACCACCAGTGTGACCTAACACTTACCATCAGGTGGGCCGTATGCTTGCTTGCCAACTTAGTAATATAAAAGAAAATAGGCCATATTCCAAAAAAGGATTTTACTTAATGCCACAAGAGATTTAATGTATCTAAACATTTAATGAATTGAACTAACTTTAATCGTTCTACCCCAACTCAGTCTCAATTCATTAGCGGCTTATAGTTACGAACTTAATAATTTTGTAACAACTCGATACTCCAATCGGAGTAGTTTCAATGTCAATACAAAATAGTAATATTACTCCCAAAAGTTTAAGACCAATGTGGTAAATACAAATAGGGAAATATAATAAATCTCATTCTAGGATCAAATTGCAAAAGGCAAAAATTGAGACGCACATAGCCAAGTGCGCTCACTGATCGGTAATCGATCGGTGGGTTAAGCAACTTTAGGCACGGTCAGTCACTACATGGGTGATCGCATAGTGGTATTTCAACTGAGCGTCTTCGTGCTTCGGAAGGCACGTAAAAAGTCGGTCCCGGCTGTTATCAATTTGATAATAGTCGAAAAGTCAAGTCAGAGGCCTATATGGGCGACCTGAACAACTTTCACAATAGGTTGACCCACTAACTGCTCGATAAGAAGAAGTAGGCAAAAGTTAATATTTTAAATAAGAAAGTTGTGATATAAAAACGGTAGCGAACCTGCCTTAAACGCCACAGGTCACGGGTTCGATTCCCGTTCGGAGTAGATGGGTATATTGACGATATATGCGTGTGGTCCAGTCAGGGTGTGTTTGTCCTTGTATTGTGCATGTTTCCGGATCCTCGACACATAATAATACTATCCTAATGGGGGCCGTTGAGTGTGTACCGTTTAATTATTTATTTTACCTTTCGTTCCATTCCTTCTTATTGTTACAGTGAACCTTATCACCGAGGTATAAGGTTCTAAATCGCTTGCTACCCTTTCTGTGTATTTCCTTCGTTCGAGTAAGTTCCAGAAAGGTGTTCTCGAAAAATAACGTATAACATTCCGTGGACGGAACTTTCTAGAACCCGTGTCCTCACTATATAAGCGGCCCGCCGTGTCGACAGAGTCATTCAGTTCTGAACAACTAGCGAAGATACTACATGCGATACAAGTAACTAAGTGCGAAAGTGAGTGACCTCGGCTATATTTTTGGACTACGATTGACCGTGATTTGGATAGGTGTGATCACATTTGACGACGTTGTGGCGCAGCGTTAAAGATCCTGCCTTAAACGCCACTGGTCGCGGGTTCGATTCCCGCTCGGAGCATAATATTTTTGTATTGACCATGCAAGCATATTTTCCGGTCTGGGTGTATTTGTCCTCGTCATTGTGTATGTTTCCGGACCCGCGACACAGGATATTACTATCCTAATGGGGGCCGTTGTGTGTGCAGCGTTTATTTATTTATTGAAAGTAGCAAATCTAGGAATACTGCTTTTCCTACAAAACGTCGATAGTCTGTGTCAAAATAGCTGACAGTAGTCCACAGACTATATTATTAACAGTCAAGTAGGCAAAAATATTTAAAAAATGTGTAAATATTTTGATTAGGTACACTAAATTATTTTCTTTATTAAGATTCAGTATTATATTCGATTTTTGATAAATCATCTTTTATGTTTGAACCAAGTTTGAAGAAGGGTCTCTTCCGACATCGCATAATATTACAATGACCTATAGGTGGCCTCTATTCTGATAAGCAACGGTAAATTGATAAATGGATTCCAAATTTTTCTTTTCCGACCTGTTTTCTTATTTCTTTGCGAATATTTTTATTCTTTTGATTTATTGCAGTATTTTTGTTTTCACATTGTATTGATATTATAATATCATCGTAACATTATAAATATTATAAAATAGCGATAGAGTCATAAACTACTTGAACAGATTTTCATGCGATATTCACGTGGAAGGTTTAGGTATATAAATTGTTAAGGTTTTGCATATTGGTTGAAATATGACGATAATTGTTGAAAACTTTGAAAGAATTGGAATACTTTTGCCACATCCATTCTTGATCAGGTATGCCACAGGTCGCGGGTTTGTTTCCCGCTCGGAGCATGATATGTTCGTATTGACCATGCAAGAATATTTTCCGGTTTGGGTGTATTTGTCCTTTGTATGTGTTTCCAGACCCCCGACACAGGATATAACTATCCTAATGGAGCCGTTGAGTGTGTAGTGTTTGTCTATTTAATATTATGTAGATTTGAAGCTTTTATTAAATATTTACCATTTACCATCAGAAGGTACGTTTGTTTGACAACCTAAAAATATCAAAGTAAGCTACCTTTTATATTAAAAATGCAATTTGTTTTAAGTGTAGTGAAAAATAAGTGGCTATTTCTGACATTTTTTTGGACATTTCAAAGCTGTGGATCAACGCCTTAAGAAGTCGAATACGTACTAAATACTCGCTGTTCTATTTCTCTAAGGTAACCCACTTACTGTCCAGACAGTAGACATAATAGTTGAATAATTGAACTGAGCCATATGTGGTTCAGCGGACAGGGAACGTGTTAAGCTTTAACGTGGAAAAATAGTCAAGTAGGACATAATATTAATAGACTTTGACATTACTAGATGACTCGGTCGCTGGACGGGGTCCGGAAACATTCACAATGACAAGGACAAACACAACCAGACCGGAAAACATGCCTGTACGATTAATACAAACATCTGCTCCGAGCGGGAATCGAACCCGCAACCGTCGAGACTTAAAGCAGACTCGCTACCCACAACGCCACAACGGTGTCAATGGTTAAAATAAATGTATAGTGTACTATCTATATGCATAATAAATCTCTGGAAAATTTTTGTGTGTTCATTCAAAATATTTGCAAAAAATTGATTTAGAATGATGTATGGAGATAAAAAAAACATTACAGTCTTTTTTAAAAATGTTGTCTATCTATTTATCTGATTGAACGGGCATATTATCTCGGTTGTTACAGGACTAATTTTAATGAATTATTATATACTAGCGGCCCGCTCCGGCTTCGCACGGGTATAAAATATATGGCCTATATCATTCACTGAAAAAATGATTATAATCGATCCAGTAATTTTGATTTATTTATTACTGCCCGTGGCCCGCACGCGTTAAATGTAATTATTTACGACATCACATTAGAAACCTCTATTTTTTTTTCCACTATTAATTTAATGGACGTTATTATACATATAAGCCTTCCTCTTCAATCACTGTATCTATTAAAAAACCGCATCAAAATCCGTTGCGTAGTTTTAAAGATTTAAGCATACATAGGGGCAGAGAAAGCGACTTTGTTTTATACTATGTAGTGATTATAATTCTTATTTATTTGATAAAAATAAAGCTATACCAGTCCGTGTATATCTATGTACATAAATATGATTCTGTATGTTACATTAGTTTCAAATTATTAAAGATGTGTAAATTACATGCTTGGAGTTTGGAGTACGGTTACACTAACTACATCATTAACCGTAATTTAAACCACAGTCTAGACTAGTGAACTGTATTTATCTTTAAATTACATATTGCAATTGGTATGCAGTGGTAACGATTTTTTTAAATTTGCTGTGTAAAATATAAATATTTTTTTTCTTTGTTATGGTAAGCGGTTATTGTAGCCTACGAGCGCTTGCAAGACCGCACTTTTGTAGGTGTCATTCACGCGTTGACAGCCTCGAGATATTGGTTATGAAATCTCCTTTGCTCAGTAATTTCACTAGCTACAGAGCCTTTCTAAAAGAAAAACCGTATACTGTTACCTTAGAATGAATGACTCTGCGGTGGTACCTACCTAGCCGGCCTCGCGCAATAAATGGCCTATCACCAGTATTTATTATCTATATACTATCTCAGCACTAAATTAGCGAAGCCCATATTAATATTACAAGGACAGTTCAGACCATGATTTAAGCGCCATATTGGTTTCACTCGAGTCAAATGTTAGTATTGCGATACATGGTCAAATGTTCTGGTCTGTACCTACATGTTGACTTATTGACTTCTTCATCCTAGCATTATTCCCGGTATTTTATGTACCCAGGGCCTGCTTATTACTCTTATCCGGATTTGACAGGTTACTAGTTTTTACACAGAGCGATTGCCATCTGACCTCCGCAACCCTAAGGGCGAACCAGTAACTCATTGGATAAGAGCACTTTACTTATCAAGAGTGAACGATTATTATCAGATGTTATTGATAATAACCGGGACCGACAGCTTAACGTGCTCTCCGACGCCCGGTGGGGTGACCCACACGGACAAACGCCCAGACCGAGACAGAAATTTTAACAAACATCTGCCCGAGCGGGAATCGAACCCGCAACCGTCGAGACTAAAGGCAGACTCGCTACCCACAACGCCACAACGGTGTCAATGTTGACTTATTGACTATAAAGGATATTATCATCTCAAAAATACAGTTGAGTGTGTTTATATTATTTATGTAAACGTAATTCTCGGCCGAAAAATTCTTCCCAAATCTCGAGTTCATCAGCAAGTGAAATTGGCTTCAGAGCTTATAAAATGACATAATTTTGTTTGGGTCTCAATGGACCACAAACGTTTATGGGCTATTTTTTCATATTACTCAGAAAGTTATTCCGCGAATGGTTTAATATTTATACATTAAATTAATTGTAATAAGTTTATTAATTAAAGTTGATACAAATAAGAAATAATGTGTGTGTGTCAACCCCGACACACTGAAGTTTGCTCCTTCAGTCTGTATAAATCTATAAACAAATATATATACATAAAATAATAAACACTAAAAATCTCTTTCGTGTTAATCTTTTTTATAAGTCTTCTTCTTTTGTTTTACACTTAAATGAATTTTAGAAAATTTAAACCTTTATGAAAATCATTTTGTTATCTTCCTTATTTATTTTTAGTAAATGAAATATATAAATCAAAACAATATTAAGTACAATATTAAACATTATACATAAATTATTTATTTATAAATATTTTTAATGATATCAGTGTAATAGATACCGCAAGTAAATATATATTATAATGTTTATGCAGAGATAGGTTGACAAAACTATAACATGATGATTATTTTCATCCTAAAAAAACCTTGTATATTCTCCTAAATCCTTGTCAAAATCATCACAAAATTTTAAGACATTTAAAGACAGAATAGAAAAAATTAAGTTTTTTTTTTTTTTTAATAAACAAATATAAAAACACAATATTACATTTGGACGCAAATAAGCAATACCATGTCAACCCACAAAATTGAAAAAACTGAGTTACATATGCAGAAGTGTTTGCAAATGGCTGAAGAACATTTTTCTTTAATATTTGTAGGGTTTTAAGGTTTAAAACTTCTAAAAAGCAATTTTTAATCAAGCAATTTATGTCTTATGTTGAACGTTTTGGCTTATATTATATACGAAATACGCACTTTGTATACTTATTTTTTGTGAAAATAACTAAAATAACTTACATAAATCTGAAATTGCCAAAAACTTGACCAATACATAAAAAAATTCATATTAAGCAAGTTGTTCAAAATTTTCAAACGCGTTTTTCTCGAAATGACATTCGTGCGGGTTGACATGGTATTGCTTATTTGCGTCTATTTACAGCAACTCTAAATATTGAACGTAATAAATAATATAATCTCCTCGTCTTTAAATATTCGAATTAATTTGAAAATGACAACTCCAATTGTCTACCAATAAACATCTAATTATTATGAGCATTGTGATTCGATGTTATTAGAAGTAATTTTTATATAACTTTCTTGACCGTTATTGCTTTTGTTTTAAGTTAAATAAATTGAACACGAAGATGAACATAATGTAAGTAATAATTAATAACGTTTCCGAAAAGAGAACAATGATGAGTTATATTTGTTAAAAAAACTTACAAGGTGAAAATGAAGCTAAGAGAAATGTTATTATTTTTTATTAATTATTTTCTTTTAGAAATCTTTTTGTAAATATAAAATAAACGCTACACACTCAACGGCCCCCATTAGGATAACTTTTCCAGCAGAGACGTGCTATGCTACGTTGCTATGGATGCGTTTTATATCCACCAATCATATTCATTAGTGCACATAGCTTAGCACTGGTGGAAACGGATTCAACTAAGATATGTTTTTTATATGGAAGGATGCGTGCAATGGATGCCTGCTATGGGTTGTCGCGAGTGATGTAGCAATGAATAGCAATGTGTTTTCGTAGCGTAGATTTCATATCTTCGCAGCGTAAATGCAACTATGGTGGAAAGGCACTATAAGGCAGGTTCGCTACCGCTGCGCCACAACATCGGCAACCGTTATATTATTGTCGTCGTCAAAAATAGTTAGTACTTATTGAATTTTAAATATGTTGTAATGTTCGTTAAATTTAATATTTAATATTTAAAAATCTTTAGATTTCCTTTTACGTTTTAACGAACATGTCATTGAATATGTCTAATAAACTTAAAAATACCACGCCATCGGGACTGACTACTAAAGTTTAGGAAATTACCGTGAAATTGGAAAACAAACGGAAAACCCTTAGTATAAACTCTTTATCCCAAAAGATTTAACGCTGAAATTCATGACAGCGACAGGCCCTTGGGAACATGAATAAGGGTCGAAAGCGTACACGGAGATTCAACATTTACTTACTAAAACTACTAATTCTTTTTTCTATATGTCTGAAATTACAGAATTAGACTTAAACATAGGCTATTTCACTTGAAAGCTATGAAAATTAAACCCTTTTGCCTACTATATAAATACAAAAATATACAAAAACGAACAATGTTTTTAATAGTATCACGTGTACGACATTCTATTGTTTTCATGGGCAAAAAATACTAAGCGTTATATGGATAGAGATTTTGTATTTATTGCGATCCAACCTGCATATTTTAGTGTGTGTGTTGCCTATTTTACACTCCGATAAAACTCCGCACTCCTAATTCGTGGCATTTTTCGTTGCATCGTTAGCTACACGGCTGTATTGAACTCTATAGCTGTTCGCCCACTGTTGGGATAAACTCTGTCACAGCAATCGGTCCCACTGGTTGTAGATCTTTTGTTGCTAGAGGCCAGCTAGGTAGGTACCACCGCAGTGTCAAATATTGTACCGCAAAGTATTAGTGTCTTTAGCATTACTCTGTTCCGGTTAGAAGGGCACTGTGGGTTAGTGAAATTACTGGGCACAGGAGATTTAAGAACCAATATCTCGAGGTTGACCTACATTAGTAGATGTTGTAAGTGCTTATAGGGTACAGCAACCGCTTACCATCAAGTGGGCCGTATGCTTGCTTGCCATCTTAGTAACATAAACAAATACATAATAAAAATTTAAGCGTTAAAAATTGAAATAAGAAATATAGAAAAGATGACTCATTTATAAGACATAAAAATAGGCGATCCCTATCCAAACGTAATAGGAGTTTATTAATCTGCCGTGTTATTTGTAAACAACGTAATATTTCAAAAGAAGACTGTCGTGTTATGATTATAGAGAGCAGTTTATTTTGCACTTTCATATGTGAGAATATAGAAGCTCTTTATGGGGTCATATATTTTAATTTATCTTAAATAATAAAAAATTAATTAAAATAAGAACGTATACAACCGTAACCTCTTCAAGAGTAAGGTCCTCATGAGTAAGGTCGCTCCACCGTAGACCTCATCTATTCCTTCGCGCTCAATGGTGGTCAAGAGCTTACCCATTTTTAAATAAAAAAAAAAAACATTTTATTCACATTATATTCACGATACTTTTAGAAGTAGGTTTTTAGTATTAAAAATCCGCTTATTTTTAACTTTTTGAAACATTATTTTCTATTTATTACGTTTGACTATTTAATTATATCCTTCTAATGTATCCTTCACACCAAGTTTTATTTTTCAATTATATTTAAATACACACCACAGGACTCATTTAATTTTTAACCGACTTCAAAAAAGGAGGAAATTCTCGATTCAACCGTATATAAATATATACGGTTCTACTACAAAAGAATTACTATTTAATGCAGGTCTGGATTTGATCTGATGATGGAGCCGAAAGACAGTCAAGGAAACTCCCCAATAATTTACAGCTATTATCTAGTGCCTTCAATGCTAGTATTTTAGCTAGCAAGAACTTCTACAGAAAAATATTCTCTAGAAAATTTAATTTTTCTTTAACGTTTTGAAGTCAGTATTAAATTACTATGACTAAAATACTTCACATTGTTTTTTGTACATATTTTAATAATATTTTTTTCTCGTCTAAGTATATTTAATAAGGTTCTTTTTAATTTCCAAAGACGTAGCCGTGTCACTGCCGTAGCTGTCAATACGGGACTCGCTGAAAATCAGTGTTAGGGCCACAGCGTCTTAACGAATACTGAGCGAGCGTCCGATTGACATGGAATACACTGTTGCATCGTACCATGTTCACAGTTTTGCGTTCAGTCGTATGTATTATGTTGTAGTGTTTTTTTTTTTAAATATTTTATTTGTTTTGAAATCTATTTTTATGTTAATTATTATTATTGTTTTATTTTTTTTTATACATACCGCTAGCATTAAATCATTGTACTGTAAACTAACGTAATGTAACAGTGTTTTGCTATGTCAATAAAGTTTTTATTATTATTATTATTATTAAATTTCTAAAAATTATTTTAAATTTAATAATTTATATGAATATAATTTCAAGGTCTAATTCAATCTTAATTGATTAAGGGAATGTTAATGTGACGTTATACAATGAAAGGAAAATCATTGAGAATTACGAAATTATAAACCTGTGGGCGACATCTCAGTTAGGGGTGGAATACTATTTAATAATACGTGAACCATCCACCACAGGGTTTGATATTAAAACTTGTTTCGCGTAAGCTTCAAACTTTCCTTATTATGCTAGTAGTTGTCAGTAAAAGCAAGCGAGTTGCTACAACTGTTTATTGTTTAACCACTATCATATTATAATGCAGCAACGCTTTGTTTGATTTAATTATTTTGAAACCTCATACAGGATTACAGAAAGCTTATAGAAGTTTGGTTGGTTTGTAGAGTTTATATTTCATTTACATTTTTACATAAATAACGCTGCACACTCATTATAAAACCAGAATATCTAATATATAAAATTCTCGTGTCGCGGTGTTTGTGACCTAACTCCTCCGAAATAGCTTCACCGATTTTTGTGAAATTTGTGTGCAGATCAGTTAGGTCTGAGAATCGTTTAACATCTATTCAAGTATTAAGGGTGGTGGTTTTTTACTTTTTGGACAAAATTTTTATTTTTTACATACAATCCTAATTGTTTACCATCAAACCCTATTTTTAAATAGCGATATTAGTAATTCAATAATTTTAACTTTTTGTAATAGTAATATAATAAACTTAATTATTATTACAAAACTTTTAGTAATATAATAATACTTATTAGTAATTCAGATTTTTTTTGGGGCAGGACAACGTCTTCCGGGCCTGCTATTCTACCTATAAAATTCAATATTAGAACTCGCCCGCGTTCCGAATGTTACGTCATGCAAAACGATCAAACAAACAAGCAAAAATCTGGAAGTTGTAGTCATGTCCATCATTCACTATATCCAGTCCGTTTTTTGGTGAATATCTTCAATTTATAAATCCAGGACTTGTAAATGATGTATGTTCTTTAGCTATAGCTTATAAAAATATAGCAATTTTTTTTTTCTATTTTTATTATTTAATTTCTTCATGATATTTTTCTTGAGATTCGGATTTTTTTCAAAAATTCCTTCTATTTTCTATGATATTCTATTTAATATTAATGGAGTTTTTAAGTGAAAATTCAAGCTTGATAACTAATAAGTTTTTACTAACCTAACCTAACCTTTACTTTCATGCCTTAAAAATCCAGGCTCTACTACCAGAATAATCGGCTTGTGATCTAATGTGCAGCTAATTATTAATTTTTTTTCTATTAATTTCATAAAATTTACTTTATATTGAGAACTGTCTCCGTGTATTTTAAATTCTAGAAATGTTACTCTATTATTAATTAAATAACGGCTGAGTGGATTTGGATGAAATTTGGCACAGATATAGATTGTTACCTGGATTGAAATATAAGATACTTTTTAACCGAGCAATATGCTCAGTAAATAAATAAATAAACATAATAAATAAACGCTACACACTCAACGGCCCCCATTAGGATAGTAATATCCTGTGTCGGGGGTCCGGAAACATTCACAATGACAAGGACAAATACACCCAGACCGGAAAATATGCTTGCATGGTCAATACAAACATATTATGCTCCGAGCGGGAATCGAACCCGCGACCTGTGGCGTTTAAGGCAGGTTCGCTACCGCTGCGCCACAACGTCGTCTATCCGTCATCTATATAGTATCCGTAGGATAGAGAAAAAACGAACTACAACATAAAATATTATTATTGATGGGTCTTTATGAACATTGGTATTATATAGACCACTTTTTGTCGCAAAAACCAAACATTAAGTGGTTAGGAGATAAAATTTTGTATCGAGAACCAATAAGCTGTGTCGCAATAAAGACGCTTCATTATTCACGCGGGCAAAACCGTGGACAGATGGTAATGTAAAATAAAAAAAATACAGCATATTTTTATGTTTCATAACAAAGAGATGTTTTAATAACAACGAAGAAAACTGTTATTATCGTCGTTGTTATAGCAGGAAACAATGGCTGCAATTTTATCCATTTCCATTGATATTTTGTAAGGGATAATGGTCAAAGATTTTTTTAACAATATAATGAAACATTTCTGAGTTAAACATTAAACTTCTATCGGACTTTAGGAAATATTTATTCAGTATTTTTATGTTACGAATATGTAAAGTCTAACTGTGCTTTTAATTGCTACACTTACTACAAGATTTTGAGGAATTCCCGGTAACCAAAGTCAAATGCTAATCACTAATGAGTGTAGTAGTAAAGCCATGCTCCTCTTAGCACAAATGAGCCGGCTCGGTCGGGGAAGTACTACCCTCTCACCGAAAATCGGCGTATAGTGACACCTTCTCTCCTATCCCTTGGGTAGGCAATGCACATGTGGTACCTCAGCTATCGCAAGCGTTCATAGTCTGCGGTGAGCTGCGTACTATTAGGCGGGCCGTATGCTTGTATGAAAACCGTCATGATATAGAAAAAATATATATCAGTTAAGTGCGTTGTGGACCACGCACAGTTGAAACTAAAGGGCTCCGCAGCTTGATGATGAGGAATATAATATAGGACTTAGAAATAATAACGAATTTAATCAACAGCAAAATTAAGTTGGTAATTTCATAGTAATTATTAAAAGTAATATGAAAAACAAAGTTATGGGAACAACATGTATCTCTAAAACTTGTAGACCTATCTTCTTCAAACCAAATGTGGTTGACATTTCTTTTGATGTTTTACAACCTCAAATTTTTCTACAATTTTAAATTTCATAGTTAGAGAGGGGGTGACATAATTTTTATGACTCTAGGAACTTATATCTCAACAACTACTGACTTAATGGGAAAAAGCAAAATCAAACCTGCTTATCATTTTGAAAAACCTATTCAAAGATATCTCACATGTTGCCATACGTTGAATTTTTTTTCAACTCTCAGTTACATGTATGGACTGCTACCCCTAATTTTTATAAATTTTAGGATTTCATTACAAAATCGTGGTGCGGCTCATAGAATTTATTAAATTAAATTTCGTATCAATAGAGCCAACAGTCTCCGAGTAAAATGACTGCGACATACGTACAGACGGATATGACGAAACTATAAGGGTTCCGTTTTTGCCATATGAACCCTAAAAAATGAGACCAAAGTTTTGTGCTATATGGACGTGAATAACTTTTACCAAGCCAATATTTTAGTGATCCAAAAATATTTATATTAAAAACAACTAATAATATTACAGATAAATACGACATTAAGACAACATGTCTAGTTTTGTAACTGAGTCCACATAAAAAATCCATTTCAAATAAACAAGTCATTAGATCACTAGCTTTCTAACAAAAGCAGTTAATTAGGCCAGAAGCTTACGTGGTTTCTGTTCGTAGTGTACCCAATAAATAAGTAGAAAGATCGAGTTGGGAAGTTGTAAGGCTGTAACTTACTGCATATTTTCTTAAAAGTGTAAAGTTTATTAATAAAAAGTAATTTTAAAGTGAGGATACCTATACAGAAATGAAGTAAATATTCATTTTACGTTTACGTAGCAGCAAATGGCAGAAACGGAAACGGAAATTCGCTACAAAGTTAAGCGTAGCGGTTCATGGATTAACCTTTTTATAAAGGTTATTCTATGAACCGCTACGCAGTTTTGTAACGAAATCCTAAAGTTTACAAAAACTAAGGGTAGTGGTCCATATATGGCACAGTCTGCGGTATCTTTGGATAGGTTTCTAACAATAATAAGGTTTGATTTTGAGTTTTTCGATTAAGTCAGTAGCTGTTGAGATATTTTTTTATTTTTTTTTTTTTTATTTTTTTTTTTATAATAAAAGAATACTAGCAATGCTTTTTTAATGGCATTACTAATATTCCTATTGCCCCTCCAAATAAGCTCGAAGCTTGCGCTAGGAGTGGGTACGACAATAGCCCAAGGGGGTCAGGATCGAACCTGCGACTCTCGCGTTAACGGAGCGAAGTCGGCCCTTCTACCGTTGAGCTATTGAGCTATTATTAGCTCCTAAAGTCATAAAAATTGTCATGTCATTTAAAATTGTGGAGAAATTTTAGGTTGTAGAGCACTAAAAGATATATAATTATAAGTGATATATAATTTTTTCCCATAACTTTGTATTTTTTTATTATTTTCAATAATAAAAAAATTATAAACTTATTTTTGCAGTTGATTTTAATTCGTAAATATAAGTCCTTAAAATTTTTCATTACTAAGCTGCGAAACACTTTAGTTTTCTCTGTGAGTGGTCTACGATACACTTGACTGATTAAGATTTCTCATGTAGACCTATTAGGTTTTTTTTTTATAAATTAATCTAAGCAGCTATATACATAGCAAAGAATACAATATATTTTTTAATCGTAGTCTAAAATTAGTGTATAAGTCTGATAGTCTTCTTCATCCTAGCATTATTCTCGGTATTTTATGTACCCAGGGTCTGCTTATTACTCTTATCCGGATTTGACAGGTTACTAGTTTTACACGGAGCGATTGCCATCTGACTCTTGTATAAGTCTGATAGTATACATAAATATTCCAACTAGCAGCTTCATTTCCATTATGGTAGCGCCAATTACACTCACATGTTGAGTGACACCGCATAGATTCAACCGAACATGATATTATGCTTACGTCTGCATGCACTAATATGATATTAATTAATACTATTAATATTTGTTTAATTCAATTGCGTATAACCACCAAAATATTATGAACATTATTTTTAGAAATTCCGTCTTCCGTCACCATTCCACTAATAGAAATCCCACTAATATGAAAGTAAAGGAAAGTAACTAATATGAAAGTAAGTAAAGGATAAATGGATGGATGGATGGATGTTTGTTACTCTTGCAAGCAAAACCTATTGAACGGATCTTGATGAAATTTGGAACACAGGTAGTTCATAACCTTTTTTTTTTTTTTTTTTTACTTGGAGAAATGCAGTTACGCACTCGAGCGCCGGGACGGGTGCAATGGCGCAGGAGGTGTGTGGACTCGGAGCCGAGCCCCTACCCACTAAAACTCCAAGGTCCCATCTAGCGCCATAGTGGGACGTCGCGGAGTCGCTGAAGCATACAACCGCGACGCCCCGGCGCTTGCCCCGAGGGGCCCACCGGTGGCGGCAACCTACTGCCGCCATATATACATATACTACATACTAATACATATATACTAATACATACCACCGCGCGCGAACGCGCCAGGCCTTTCGGCCTCCACCTTGGGCGGCACCATACTGCCGCCATACATACATACTAATACATACTATACATATATAAAATACTCCACTGAGCCCCCCCGGCACGACAAGCCCATGGTACCGCAGAGTTTGACCTCTGCGGTTGGGGGGGTGGTAGTTCATAACCTGGATTAACACATAGTATACTTTTTATCCTCAAAAATGTTAGATTCCCGAAGTGTTATCAAAAAACGTATTCATTTGTAAATATGTTTAGACGTTGTTATTCATTCAGAAAATCAGTAGTAAAATACAATAATTAGCAGTCAAGTGCGTTGTGGACCACGCACAGTTGAAACTGAAGGGTTCCACAGCTTGGTTATGAAGAATCTTAAGGCTTTTCAAAATAATAACGAATTAAAATCGACTGCAGACTTAAGTTGGTAATTTCATAGTAATTATTAAAAGTTATATGAAAAACAAAGATATGGGAACAGCTTACATATCTCTCAAATTTGTAGACCTATCTGCTTCAAACTAAATGTGGTTGAAATTTTATTTGATGTCCTACAAGCTCAAATTTTTCCAGAATTTTAATTCCCATAGTTCAAAAGTTAGAGCGAGGGGGGGACCCAATTTTTATGACATTGGGAGCTAATATCTCAACCACTACTGACTTCATGAAAAAGTCAAAATCAAACCTCCTTATCATTTTGAAAGACTTATCCAAAGATATCTCACACGTTAACATACGTTGAAATTTTTTCAACACTCAGTTACATGTATGGACTGCTACCCTTAATTCTTATATATTTTAAAATTTCATTACAGAATCGTTGTGCTGTTCATAGAATACACCTATTTAGTAAATTTCGTATAGATAGAGCCAATGGTCTCCGAGCAAAATGACTGTGACATACGGACGGACGGACAGACGGACAGACGGACAGACGGACGGACGGACGGATATGACGAAGCTATAAGGGTTCCGTTTTTGCCATTTGGCTACGGAACCCTAAAAATGTAATAGAACCGTGCTGTTTTAAGTATGAATAGTTAGTAGAATTAGTATGAAGTTTTATTTTTTACTTTTAGAGACTTAAAATAATTTTGATAAGCTTTATCGTTAACGTCAAACAAAATTTTGAGTTTTAACTCCTTTTTACTGTAACGCTAACCACTTAACCACTTAACCACCAATTTAAAGTCAATTTTAATATAAAAATTTTACAAGTCCCCAGTGAATCACCTAAAATAAGTCAAAACTTCCAAATAATATAAAACTTTTATGTATCTTATTTCCTTGCCGAAAAATTCAATTTTAGCTTTAACATAAATTTTTCTCCGAAACTGACGATTTGAAAGTGGATGAATTTCTTCAAAGGAAGTTCACTGCAAGCGTAGAAGTGACGGTCGAAATTACCATTTTATTGGAAACAATTTACTCATACTTGTGGGAATCGCAACGAATTTAAAAGTCATAGATCTATTTTATATTGAATTTCCAATTAGTACTTCGAGTTCAACATTACATTATTTAGTTTGGAAAGAGGACTCAAGGCCTTTTAGGAAAAAATTACATATAAGTTGGTCGAATAAATTTCGTTTTGCAGTACTTATCGTTTCAAAAGATTATCATCAAAGCAAAAGGGTGGGAATGTAGGCCGAGATAAACGGAAGTTGGGCTTCATTTTTATGACTATTTTCTTATCATTTTTAAAACATCTATCCAAAAATACATTTTTTTTAACCATCAGTTACATGAATCGATGGTCCTTTGTTTTTATATATTTAAGGATTTTAATAAAAATGAAGGGTCACAGGACACACGTATTCGCAATTTTTTTAATAAATATAGACAATACTCTCCGAGTAAAACGTCTGTAAAATACCATATATACCATAATAATAATAATAATTATAGTTGTTCCGGTTTTGCCATTCGTACGCTCTAACACTCTAATAGCAATCCTCTGCCACTACTATTATACTGACTTTGCATTGTTCTACCTAAGTTTTTTACTCACTAAAACTAGTTTCTCTATATAAATGACTTACATCTTCTTCTACCTTGCATTAATCCCGATATTTTCCCGACCCAGAGTCTGCTTATTATTCTTACCCGGATTTGACAGATTACTAGTTTTTATATGACAATTTTGAATCTACCACTTTTGAAATTTAAATCTTATATTAAACGGTGTTTACTAAATAAAGCTTACTATTCCGTTAATGAATATATTGCAGATAATGTGGCATGGAATTAATATACGTTGAGTTTCATGCGGGATATATATCTTAATTGTACATTTGACAAATGGAATGTGATTAATTTTGAAAAGAGTAACTGTAGAGTTTCTTGCCGTTTCTTCTCTGCAGAATCTTACTTCCGAATCAGCGGTAGCCTCACTTAGGCGGACATAACAGAGTGTATATTTGACGATTCAAAAGTGCTTAAAAGCCTATTCGAATAAAGAATATTTTTAGTTTGAGTTTGAGTTATTTTACATAGAGCGATGGCCATCTGACCTCTGCAACCTTAAGGGTCGAGACTTAAGGCAGGGTCGCTACCAGCATGACACAAGCCGGTGTTTATATCATTGACTTACATAATTATAAATTCATGCCCAATGGTAAGATATCCCTGTCATGTAGTCAATTTAAAATTGTATTATTGCTTTTTTTATGTTACAAGTTGGCAAATAAGCATACGGCCCACCTGATAGTAAGGGGTTGCCGTAGCTACTGAGCGCTTGCAGCACCATTAGTAGGTGTCACTCACGCGTTGCCAACCTCGAGATATTGGTTCTTAGATCTCCTCTGCCCAGTAACCATACAGTGCCCTTCAAACCGGAACACAGTAATGCCTAAGCACTACTATTTGGCGGTACAATATTTAACACTGTGGTGGTACCTACCTAGCCGGCCTCTGGCTATAAAAGGCCTACCACCAGTGTGACAGACTGCACTGGTGGAATAATCTCTGTTGTGACAAAGATTATCCCAACAGCGGGCGATGGGGTCGTCACATCATGACGCCGGGAAAATCTATCTAAGATGTCTAATATGTACATGTATTAATGTTGGGGTAAGCTTATCTTAGCATGTAAGTGATTCATGGCTACTAATCCTTAACCTAAGCCTAAATATAAAGGTAGTAAAATGATTCCTTGAGGTTGTGTTATCATTTGTATGTCAGGAAGATACGCAACAAAATATTAATTAGTACTTGTGAACCTATTTTAATGATTCCTTGTGATGCAGAGAATAATTATATTCAAGACATATTTATATAAAATAATTATCAAGCAAGTTGTGGATCACGCACAATCAAAACTAAAGGGTTCCGCAGCTTGATGATGAAGAATCTAAGAACTTTAAAAATAATAACGAATTAAATGTGACCTCAAAATAAGTTTGTAATTTCATAGTAATTATTAAAAGTAATATGAAAAACAAAGTTTTGGGAAAAACTTATAAAATGCCTGTCACATAAGGACGGATGGGCGGACGTTTCCGTTTTTGCCTTTTGGCTACGGAACCATAATATATGAAATTCTCTCTGTCTTAAAGCTTAGGTCATTGACGTCAGTTTAATATATATATGTAGTGAATTAGCCGCTAAGGGGAAGGCTTCCTCGGTGTGATATCTTAATTAAAGCCAGCGGTGTTGGTAATACGTTTTATTAATTTTATATACGACTGAAAGAATTGTCAAAAGAGGCAGACATATATATCTTAAATTAAAGGTTACATACATTACACTCGGATTACTTTTATTAATTTTTTTCATGCCTGAAAGTCCAGTATATATAATTGTAAATAGTGTAATCTAAATTTCTTGGAAAGAAAGTGGCGCAAAATAATTAAATTGCAAGAAAATTTTAATTAAAGTTCCATTGAAGTTTGCTCGTATAATTATTTTACATGTTTATAGTAATGTTGCACAATTACTGCCTTCAAAATACAACCGTTATAGCCAGCAAAAATAAAATCAAATAACATTTTATAGGGTAATAGACAGTCATGCTCCTCCACACAAAAATCGGCCGGCTCAACCGAAATACTAGGCAATACGAAATACTCTCACAGAAAATCACCGTAAATAACAGTTTTGTGCGATAAGTGAGAGCGCCGGAGGCCCAATCTCCCATCCTCTCTGTTCTCTTCCTATTTCTCTTCTCATCCCTTCCCTCCTGACCCTTGGGTAAGCAATGTGCTTCAGTACTTCAAGTATCGCAAGCGTTCATAGGTTGCGGTGAACATCAGCGGAATCAGGCGAACTTAGCGCGCCTTATACTTAGATTAACTTAGATTATTATTGTCAAAATATTTTAATCAGATAGATTTGTTACAAATACTCTTCCTAGCATTATTTCCGGTATTTACACAGGGTCTCTCTTATCTCCTATCCTTTATATACCTTTTTTATTCTCTTATCCTGATTTAACAGGTTACTAGTTTTTACACAGAGTGATTGCAACTCCGCAATCCTAAGAGGGAACCAGTAACTCATTGGATAAGTAGCTCATTGACAATGACCTATAATGAGTATTTATTTTATTTTTTTAAAGTATATTAGCAATGCTTTTTCAAGGCATTACTAGTATTCTTATTGCCCCTCTAAGTAAGCTCGAAGATTGTGCTAGGAGTGGGTATGATAATAGCCCAAGGGGGTCAGGATCGAACCCGGTCGGGGCCTACAGCTTAACGTGCTCTCCGAGGCACAGTGGGCTGACCCTTACAGACAAACTCCCAGATCGAAACTGATATTTATAGCAAACATCTGTTCCAAGCGGGAATCGAACCCGCAACCGTCGTGGCTCAAAGCAGGCTCACTACCAGCGGGCTACAACGGTTGTCTGTTAGAAAAACTCTAACGAAATTAAAAATACAAGCAAGATAACCGAATGGCGAGGACCCGTATCATTTCCGTAACTGCTGTGGGTAAAACATATTAAACGTTCTCCGCCACCTGCGGGTCAGATAGGACGGTCTGTGTTACAGCGGTCCTTTTTTTCATATCCGAAGTGTCTGTTACAAAAACGATAAAAAAGTTAAACGAAAAAATAAAACAATTTTAGAGCTATAAAATATGATTTAACTTACGATGGAGATAGGAATTTCATTTTAGAAACGAGTTTTTAAATTTAGATTCAGTACTTTATATGTACTAAATTAGGTAAAATTATTAGTGCTTTTCATTTTTTTCTCAAGAAGTGTAACACAAATACTCCAACCATACACTGTTTGACTCTTTTATAATATGTTGAAGACACTAACCTTTGTTTTTTTTATAAAAGCTGGAAATTTGGTAGCGTATGGCCACAACACAGGTAAGAACGATGCATCATTGTGAAGTTTGGGTTTATGCGACTCGGCCTCGCAGGAGGTCCCTTATGGACCGGGTGCAAAAGCCAAAGTCACCTGTACGTGATGTACCACGGGCAACTCGGTTAGTTCACCGACGACGGCTGAATACTGGCTTGAAGTTTGGGCGCGTGCGCTTAGCGTGAGACCGCGTCCAGAATGGCTGTGTCGAATGGGTTGCTCGGTACTTTTCTGCGTCACAAACGTTATTAAAAAATAGTAATAGTCCCAAGGGAGGGTGCCTTGGGGCGAGGGCGTTTAGAGATCGCGTTTGGGCGTCACGTTTGATTGCACAAGCGAGCCCGTGGCATCCTACTATAGCGCAGTTTTAGTGAATGTTACTTAGCTCCTGCGCTCGGAGCGGTGATTCCGAATGTTAAAAAAAGATACCTTATGGACAAAATAAGTTTGAGACTCCGCCAGGGGTTTCTTTTTCTATTCTTCGTCTCAGAACTCGGCCCTCAAGGCCAATAGGGCCACCCCAAACTTAGAAGAACAACATTTAGTAATAGCCATTGAATAGCCAACGAAACAATAAATTGTATTCATAGTCTTCAAAATTATATTTATTCCATCCAGTTTCCGAGAATATAAAATAAAATATGACTCATCAATGTATTCAAGTGAAATATATTTGACTTTAAAAGCGTATGACTAAAATAATGTCTTGAAAATGTTTCAATTCCGCGTACTAGACTTCGAAGAAAGGAAGATTTCATAATACGAGTATGGTTTACATTATCTGAACACACAGTTTATAGTTTACTAATTTTACAGTCGAGTAAATGTGTCAAATTTACATTTTACACTTTCATTTAAAAGAATGGCTTTATTTTTTTGTTACTATTATTCCACTCGATAATATAAGATTTAAGTGTGTATATAATTATTTACCTACAAAAAAGTAGACCTTTACTGCAAGAGGCCGGCTACGTAGGTACCACTGCAGTTTCAGATATTCTGTCTCTAAGCAGTAGTGTATTTTGCATTACTGTTTCAGGAATGCTGTTTCAGAGTTTGTATTAAAATCGTTATTCACGCGAAGCCGCTGACAGAACCTAGTAAATAATAAATGTGGGAATAAATTTTGTAACTTTAAATGTAAGAGTAATATTTTTAAGCAGTAGTTAATGTGTTTCTAGACGAAGGTGTAGGAAAGATAAAGAATGTCGATGTCGAGTGAAAGAGGGAATGACAGATTTGCTTTGAAGGTGAAGAGAGTAAAAGTGTGGAGGTTTTTTTTTTTTTATGTTAGAAGTTGGCAAACAAGCATACGGCCCACCTGATGGTAAGTGGCAGCCGCAGCCTATGAGCGCTTGCAGCACCATTAGTAGGTGCCACTCACGCGTTGCCAACCTCGAGATATTAGTTCTTAAATCTCGTTCGCCCAGTAATTTCACTAGCGTACAGTGCCCTTCAAACTGGAACACAGTAGTGCCTAAGCACTACTATTTGGCGGCGAATATTGGACACTGCGGTGGTACCTACCTAGGCGGCCTCTTGCAACAAAAGACCTACCACCAGTGTGACTGATTGCGCTGGTGGAATAATCTCTGTTGTGACAGAGGTTATCCCAACAGCGGGCGATGGGGTCGTCACATCCCGACGCCTTTAAATCCAATCGGTGTGCTAAAAACGTAAAACAGATAAATAAACTCTGTATTATCGAAGAACTGTTGTTTTTATTAAGACCTCAAACCACATAAATATGTAAATTATTGGTTGCTACCCTTTGTATGTACACAAAGTTTATCACCCCGGCTGGGTTTTAACCTCGCAATCTGTTTTTATAATATATTAATATGAAGGTATTCCCATCTGAGTTCTTCCGATAACAAATGTTCTAGTATCAGCATCTTGTTCATTTCAACCAAAATAAAAAAGATGCGGTTTATTTATTTAACCAATTTCACTTCCGTGGTGATGCTATACAAATTTGTAATGTATTGGATCAAAAACTTCAGAAAGTTGTACAGATGGAATATACAAGGATATATCTTCGCATAATGCTTTACCTTTCAACCACTAGTATCTGCCCGCGGCTTTGCCCGCGTGAATACCATTTTGTAATAGAGGGCACCTTCGTCGCAATACAAATAACTAGTCCAGCTAACAATGTATATCTGTGTCAAATTTCTTCCAAGTAAAAAAAATGTACTCACAGTATTTAAATGGTTATAATTAACAAAATTAGAAAAATATGCCTATATATGCCTATAATAATAACCTGGTATAATTTTTTTTTTTAATAAACCCTATACACTCAACGGCCTCCATTAGGATAGTTATATCCTGTGTCAGGGGTCCGGAAAC
Organism: Hestina assimilis; assembly: GCA_023373885.1. Taxonomy (NCBI): domain Eukaryota; kingdom Metazoa; phylum Arthropoda; class Insecta; order Lepidoptera; family Nymphalidae; genus Hestina; species Hestina assimilis. The sequence continues at coordinate 10,527,643 of CM041750.1, forward strand.
GTACACAAAGACGTACATCTTCTCCGAGCGGGAATCGATCCCACGAGCTGTGGCGCTTAAGGCAGGTCCGCTACCGCTGCGCCACAACGTCGTCAAAATAATGGTAGGCCTTTAATTGCAAGGGGCCGACTAGGTATCAGATATTCTAACGTAAACTGTGTTTCGGTTTGAATTAAACTAGGTATTGAAATTAGTGGGGAAAAGGGATTTAAGAACCAATACCTCGAGGTTGGCAACGAATATAATTATTACCTATATAAAACGATGTTGTTGCAAGCACTAATAGGATCGAATGCTTGCTTGCTAAGTAAAAAAAAAACGGAAAGTCTACCAATTGCAATTTAATATTCTGAAATTCCATAAAGAGAACATCATTTTTGTTTAAACTATTTCATTAAATATATCTAAAATAATCATAAAAGAACTATAAATATTTTTTATCAACCATTAAATTAGATTTGGATCCAAATGGTTCAAAATAATTTGGACTTATGGTAATAACAGTTTGTGTTATCTCCTTAGTCAGTTCGCCTTTGACACCGCGATTCGAAAATACCAATCGGTATTATGGTTTTTTTTTCTGGTAAGAAACATTCTTATTTATGTACTCATGCATATTCATATATACCGGATAAATAATAAATAAATAAATAAACGCTACACACTCAACGGCCCCCATTAGGATAGTGATATCCTGTGTCGGGGGTCCGGAAACATTCACAATGACAAGGACAAACACACCCAGACCGGAAAACATGCCTGTACGATTAATACAAACATCTGCTCCGAGCGGGAATCGAACCCGCAACCGTCGAGGCTAAAGGCAGATTCGCTACCGACAACGCCACAACGGTGTCTAAAATATTATATTTTTTTTCTTCGACTATAATTGTAATATTAAATCCGTCCCTCCGTCTCTCGTTCTATATGTCACAGCCATTTTACTTAGAGACTATGCGCCATATATAAACGATATTTATATTCTTTATATTACTGGTGGTAAACCTTTTGTTTAGGCCGGCTAGATGTGCCTGTGCCTCTGCTTTTTAAATCTCTGATATCTTCTACGATTTCCATTCAAATGCAGCTAGCATTTTTGCCACCATTCCCCGTGGACATGATTTGTACAGTTGTAATTATTTGTAAATATAGTTAGTATTGAATTGTAAATATGTGGTAAGATTAGTTGTAATATAAAAAAAAGGATGTCCATTTTAATGAAATGCTGATAAGGGCAGTTCTGATCTACGTGAAATTTAATGTATTTATTTGGGAAGGAATAATACTGTTTTGTGGGTTTAAAGAATTTATTTCTCATAAGAACATGCACTATATTAAGATTTTTATGATAAAATACATAATAATATTTACTTTTGGATACTAGGATTATTATTACTATGCATCTATACGTACGAAGTGTTTGTTAATATATATCGTACGTACCTTTGTCCGTCTATCAGTCTGTCTGTTTGTTCCGGCCAATTTCTGAAATTGCCGATACGACCTCAACGGAACCTTCACTTGCTATCTTGGTAAATGAGCCATATTTTTTGTAATATTTCTAAATTAAAAATGGTTGCCGTCGGATCAGTCCCGGTGACCGTTTACACGTAATTTATCACTTAGCGATGCTGCCGCGGAGGCTAAAGAAGGAAAAGATATTAACGAATACTTTTCTACTATCAGTTTTGTAAGATTTTGTTTTTTCATCTATACATACCATATACATATTTAGAAGAAAAGCCCGGCAGACGTTGTCCTGCCTCAAAAAAATCTGGGACCAGATAGTAGCGTCCCCTAACCGATTCTAAGTGTGAAAAAATATGGGACCCGATAGCACTGCCCCCTAACTAAGTCTAAATGGGAACAGAAATGACACCGGTAAAAATTTAGGGTTGTATGTATTTTTAATGAGGTGGACCACCCTTAACATTTCGGAGTGTAAAAAATAGACGTTGACCGATTCTCAGACCTATCCTATGCAGACAAAATGTCATAAAAATCGGTTGAGCCGTGTCGGAGGAGTTGGGTAAGAAACACCGCAATACGAGAATTTTATATATTAGGTAAATATATATAAAATTCGATACTTCGGAATTCAGTACAAATTATATTTGTTGGGTGTAGATTCTAGGCATAATGTCATTAAATAAGAAATATTCGCAAATGTCCTTAGTTTGATAAATACAATGATTACCACTAAAAATACATTATACAAAAATGACCTTTTGTTCACATATCTGCACCCACGTTCGCCGAAATGAAAAAAGAGGTCAAATGACCGATGCGGTCTTTATAATTAGGTAGATACCATTGTTTTATAAATATGTTTTCGAATTGCATAACAAATATATCGAAATAATATAAACAAAGGCATACATTATTAAATAGCAAAAATAGCGTCAATGCCGCCGATTGTTGTAATCGAATTACAACTTGCAAAGTGCAAAACTGTTGGGATAACCTCTGTCACAGCAGAGATTATTCCACCAGTGCAATCAGTCGCACTGGTGGTAGGTCTTTTGTTGCAAGAGGCTGGCTAGGTAGGTACCACCGCAGTGTCAAATATTCTGCTGCCAATTAGTAGTGCTGTAGTGTAGGCATTACTGTGTTCTAGTTTGAAGGGCACTGTTTTGTGTATTGCTGGTGGCCCTACTGGCCTTGACAACGTCACCGGGCGGAGGGGGGGGGATGTGTACAGAGACTCAGCCGTGATAAAGGGGCAGCCCTTAAGGGGGTCTCAAATTTGATTCTGTCCTTAGGGTGCCTCCTGCGAAGCCGAACCACGGCTAAGGACATCATCGGAGATGGAGGCAGCACTCCGAGCGCATTCTATACGATAAACTCACCCGACGGTGTGAGCGCGACGCGACGTGCGAAACAAAGGACCTCGCCCTCGCCGGCGAGGACGGTGTTGTGTGCGTGTCTGTGCTGTGTAAGGGGCATTTTCTAATGTAATCCTATCGTCAGGGTCTTGCAGGACGTGCTTAGAACGCTTTACTTTTGTCGGTTGGTTACATCGGTCTGTGTAGACACAAGCATGTCTAATCAAAGGATTTAGATGGAAAGTAGTTTGATCGAAATAGTTTCGCGATAAGCGCTTCAAATGTTTGGGGATCGAATCGATTTCAAAGTCTCTATGGAGATCTACGTTGCGAACGTACCACGGACAGCCCGAGGCCACGCTTAAGAAACGGTTCTGAATTATTTGTAATTGATTAATTCTTCTGGCGTGGACATGCGAAAAAACAGGGCTCGCGTAGGTCAGTATAGGACGTATACAAGCTTTGTATAATGTCACCTTATTTCTATGGGACAAGGGCAGTGCCCTAGTGAAATTACTGGGCGGACGAAATTTAAGAACTAATATCTTATGCTTGTTTGCCAACTTCTAACATGAAAAAAAGGTTTTGTTTTCGATGCAAATTTTTTCAATGTTTGGGAGAGTGCATCACGGCTAATAAATAGAAACTTGAATTATGGTAGAAATATAAAAGCCGATATTTTTTACTAGTGTATGTTAGTCTCAATAACTTCTTGACAAATACACAAAAATTATTGGTCCCATAAAATAAACACGACGAGGTGTTTAACAAATTGTTTGGAAATCCGACATTTTGAAACTAAAAGCATGAAACTTTGTTTTCCTGCCTGGCTTTAGACAGGGAAACAATTAAACAATTTCTAAAATTCCAGATACATAAAAAATCGGGCTTCAAAGTTGGTATTAAAATGGTTATTCAAGGGGGTGAATCCACGGGCAGACTTAGTTTATAATTACTCTTGACTTTATAATAATCCGTGCTTCGGAGCGCACGTAAAAATTCTGTCCCGGCTGTTGACAATTTGACAACAGTCGATAAGTCAAGTCAGAGGTCTACGAGCGACCTTAACAAACTCTGACACTAGGTTGACCACTAACCACTCGATAAGAAGACTTTGTAAATATATTGTGATTTCCAATGTTATGAAGTTGTTGAAGTCAATATGTCATTATATATGATTATTAGGTTTTCCTAAGTAAATGCTATCTACCAAGTAGAGGCTATCCTATCTGGGCTTTTCTCACTATAATTGTGCAGGTTATCTGAGTGTTACCGATGACAATAATATATAGCTAACTAGCGGCCCGCTCCGGCTTCGCACGGGTATAAAATATAAAGCCTTTGTCATTCACTGAAAAAAATATTAAAATCGATCCAGTAGTTTTGATTTATTAATTACTGCCCGTGGCCCGCATATTATTTATGATTATTTACGACGTGACATTAGAAACCTCAAAAATAACAGTATTTCTCCATTATTAAATCGATGTTATTACTCATATAACCTTCCTTTTCAATCACTCTATCTAATTAAAAAAACCGCATCAAAATCCGTTGCGTAGTATTAAATAGGTTCTACAGCTAGTAGTCATGCGATACTTCGCCATGGATTCAAAACGACAAACGCCCAGACCGAAACAGATATTTGTAAGATCAATACAAACATCTGCCCGAGAACCCGCAACACTCGAGGCTAAAGGCAGACTACTACGCTACCCACAACGCCACACTGGTGTCCTCTCCGAGCGAAAACAATAAACAAGAGGACTTTATTGGGACATCTTATATTTATGTTTACTATAAAAATGTAATACCTTTATACTGTGTCCTAATTTCAAAAGCCCTTCAAACATAAAGGACATATTATGCATTATACGTGGCCAGTCCGCCCAAACGGTATTGGATTGTCATGATGTCATATTGACAGTGTACTTCATCAGTCAATCATAAAAAGTAAGAATAAAACGAAACAAACACGAGATTTAGAAATTTGAAATTATTTTCTCAGCTCACCTTTTATCCAAAACGCTTTATAGTTTCAATATAGAACTAAAACTAATTACTTTTGAAACAAACATTTAGAAATTTATATCATCTTACTCTTACTGTAGCAAGTTAAAGGTACTGAGATAATTTAAAAGCAGCTCCTGTCAAGAAGGTAAGTAAATTTCAACCCCCAGAGTACTAATTTTTTAACAGAAGATATTGCAAATTTTTAAATTGCAATGATGTTATTTCAACATATATGCTTAAAGATAATATTAATTAATTCTTAAATTCTATTATGTTGGCGCATGACGAACGAACGAAAGTAAATTATCCATTAAATACGATGTATTAGAAAGACAATAATTTGAAAAAGATGTCATTCTAATGAAGCGTCACATTGATGGTTACTGCAATACTTGCACCATGCATAAAATTATTGTCTTACCAAATATAAAAAGACGAATTCTTGAAAGCCGACGTAGTAGTTATACTGCTGTGGATTTTATTGTGTTATTTAGTAAATGGATTAAAAGTATTGTCGCTTACAATAAGTTGTTCATAATGTTAACCTACTTGGATGAATTTCATAAAGTATCCATCCAATCCTCAGCTTAGTTTGCCATATACGAATTAATTATAGTAACGAATGGTATTTACAGATCCTGGCCCCGTGGTCAGCGGCTAACTAACAGATATGATAAATACTTTTTTTAAACAATTTCTTATTGTCATAATAAGTACAAATTATTTTTAGCATTAAGTATATATAATTATTATTATTAGGGTCATCTTTTTGACACCATGCGTGTTCAATCTATGTAAGTAAAATCAATGTACTGAATAGAATTGCTTTCTTTTTATTTAAAGCATTAATAATTGTCTTCTGAGTTTCTTTAGCTTGCAAATATTACAAAACCAAAATAAGTCACAGCTATTACATAATGGGGGCCGTTGAGTGTGTAGCGTTTATTTATTATTTATATATATATACAACAGTGAGAGTGGCGAATGTGACAGTTAGTTTTACTTATTTATTATTTACTTTCATAGAAATAATATTAGAACAAGAAAGCTCACTGAAGCAACATTTCTGTGACAAAAGAGAGGTTCCAAATGGTATTTTTGACCCTATCTAATCGAAACACCATAATTGTTAATAATTGAGGACAAAATACAAACTTGAATCATCTTAATTTCTCCATACTATTAATATATTTAAATTCGAACCAATATATTATTTTATTGGAATATTATTATTTTTATTAGAATTAGCCAGTGGTATTATAGTAGTGGCATGTAAGTCGGAAAATATAATAAAATTAAATTTATTATCATCCATTCTTTTTTTCTTTCCTCGTCACGAGAAAAACTGGAAATAACATTTTATTACTAAAATAAAGATAACCTAACTTTATTTTTAAGTTTCAAATTAATAACAATTGATAAAAAATTCATCACGCGTGAATAACGATTTTAATACAAACTTTGAATCTTCAGTTCTCATGAGAATTACATATTATATCAGATATAGAAAGAATAAAGATCCCGATGTACGTGATCCGAAGTTCACGCGCGGGTCATCACAGTAATAATTTATTATTAATAAGAAATATTTATAATATTGTCAATAAAAGTAAAAAATAATTAAATATACAAGTCGGGTTTTTCATACTCGTATGTAAATAGCTGATGCATATTAATTATGTAAAACCCACCCCACCTTTATTCGTCGATAAGATTGTCAATTCACACTATAAAATAATGAGGTTTCAGTGAGTAGTTACAGTACGTCTAAAGCATTCAATCTATCATCAAATATGGCTTCGAGCTCCTACAAGACCCTGATGTTCGTGCTGGCGCTGATGACGCTCTTGAGTGTTATATCGCAGCATCAAGTGCAGGCGGACGAGGTGGTCATCGGCAGCTGCAAGTTGAGTCACGCACAATACATCCCCGACTGCAATGGCGAGTGTAAGAGAAGAGGTTTCGCCAGCGGACACTGCAAGTCTGGCGCGGACACGAGCTGCTACTGCGTAACAGCAACTCGAGCAAAGGTCTAACGTAGCCGACGTGAAGAGCGTCTTATTTCACTTCAAAAGTAAATATAAATAAAGAACGTTTCAAATAAAGATATATATGTATAAAGTAAAATAAAAAATATTTACATCACATTTTGTTTCATTTTAAAGTGTGTTCTTTACGTTATACTTTATTAATTAAGATAATTTTCCACAACTTGTTTATTGTATATGTATACTTTTTAAAATATTTTCAAATTTTAATAATTTATTTATTTTTAAAACTCTTTGGCCTGGTGGCGTTGGTTGGTTGGTTCAATTACTACCTACGTTTTGACGTTTTGAATATTTCATCTGTATTACTTGTAAAGTTTTTGATCTTTTTTTCAACGGATTTTTCGCCGGCTAGTAATAGGCAAGCTAATACATCTAGCCGGTCAAATTATCTTAGCTGATCAGATAGCTAGCTAGCTAAATAAAGTAACTTCCTTAGCTGGCTTGGCTGGTTTAATTGTGCAGCCTAACTTCATACCACTAGGTGGACCGTATCCTACATAGCCAACCGCTATCACACGAAAAAATCGTAGCAGATTTTATGCTAGTACGCATAAAACCTGCTTCCTTTTGCGTATGAAACGATCCTAAAAATTATTGCTCTATTCCTGCCTAAACGAATAAAACAGCCACATAGTGATTGCGGTTTTATTATTTCCTTGACATTTTTAGATACACAGATTACTAGTTGTGTAACAGTATACTGCTAATTTCAAAGAATACACATGAAAAGATATAAGCTATATTAGGTAGAGAAGACCCGTATGTATCTTTTCTTTGATTAGACGACCTTATTTCTGACAAACAAATGACTTAGATAAACAAAAGACATAATAAAACTTTCGTTATTATTTTTAAAGACATCAGACACATTGCTATACGCAGAAATTTCATTTTGCAATCGTCAGAAACATTTACTACAAAATTGGGTAGAAGTTCATACATATATTACAATTATTTACTACATTTCTTATAGATAACGCCAAAAGTCTTCGAGTAAAATTACTGTGAAATACGGCCAGTCATCAATCAGTCGATACTGATGGACAATTTAAAATTAATGGTTATAATGATGTGATGGTTTTTGCCATTTGTCTACGGAACTCTTATAAAAATTGAATTGTTTTTACCATCACTTAGTTTGCCGTTAACACAGCGATCTGTAAATTGTACAGAAATCTTAATAACTTTTAGATAGAAAGTTCAATATAATATTGGCCTTTTTAAACCAGCTACAATTTTCTCTTAGCTAAACTAAATTAAATTACATTATAAGGTTGAGATTGAATCTCGTGACATTTCCGCGTCGTTTCCTGCCCCTAAATGATATTACCTTATAGATGTTTTGGTAATTTATTCCTTTGCGAATATGATATCCCGGGGATACCGACGATTATCGTCGAAAGGTTACAAGATAATGAGCTTCTATAATAAGTTAATAGCTTAAGCACTATATTCTACTACTTAATTATTATAAACATTTCTAAGGAACTTTATAGAAACCACATTTACCATAAAAACTGTATTTACCAATCGCGATTTTGATGTTCGGGAACAACCGCTATTGTGGTTTTTCTTTATATGAAACATTCCCATTTATGTACATCCACAGCATGATCATACACTCTTTTTAGTTGTCTATACCTCAAAAGATCTCTCTTGTCTGTCTGTCCGTGTGTCATCACCGATTTTCTCAGGAACGGGAACGAGCATTTTCAATTTTTTTTATTTTTTGGAATATAACCTATTAGTAAATCACTTTATTTAATTTATTTATAAAAATCAGTTCAATAATACTTATAATATTGCATTGAAAAATGATTAAAAATCAAAAACAAGTCGGGTGTTATCTTCGGGTAAGTACACATCCGATATATAATATAAATAACAACCCCACCTTCATTCGTCGTCAAGATTGTGAATTCACCCTATAAAATGACGAGGTTTCAGTGAGTAGCTACAGTACGTCTAAAACATTCAATCGATCATTAAATATGGCTTCGAGCTCGCACAAGTCCCTGGTGTTCGTGCTGGCGCTGATGACGCTCCTGAGTGTCATCTCGCAGCAGCAAGTGCAGGCGGATGATGTGGTCATCGGCAGCTGCAAGTTGAGTCATGCACAATACATCCCCGACTGCAATGGCGAGTGTAAGAGAAGAGGTTTCGGCGGCGGACACTGCGGCGGTGGCCAAGACACGAGTTGTTACTGTATACCGCCAACTGCTCCGCCACCACCACCGCCCACCGTTGCAGCCACAAATAAAACTGGCTAACGTGACCAATGTGGAAAGCATTTTTATTACTTCAAAAGTAGATTAAATTTAGAAAGAAAAATTACATTATATTATCAAATAAAAATATGTATTAGATATTTTGTTTCATTTTAAACACATTCTTAATATTATACTTTATTAATCGGTTTTAAAATTCATGAAACTTAAAAGATTTTTATCAATTTACACAAATCTTAATTTTTCAATACACTTATAATAATATATTCATTTTATATATTTATATAGGGTAATCTAAAAATGTAATTACTACTTCGTATCGTGTTGTTAGTGACAAAATTGTGGTAAATTTAGCACTACCCCCTCCCTCTTCCACCTTATGTAAAAATGTTTTTTTATTTTACTTCCTTGTCTTTAAGTGCATTAAGGCTACTACGTCGTTCTGTTCCTCTGTCCGTAACTCGTAATTCACTGTTACGATTGGTATGTTTGTTTTTGCTTAGAGATATATTATATGAATATATATTCAGTTAGTAAATACACAGAACTTATTTGACAATGGTACAACCATTGCTACAAAAAATAATCTTAAATATCCCTCTACCAAATTTCAGGCGAATCCTTTTTCTTTAAATCTAATACCGTTTCTCCATAACAGAGTAACAAACAACCAACAATCTAAGCATACAAACTGTCAGTTTTTTTATAAAAATGTTTAGTATGCCAAAAACTAAATATTTTATATTATTACAAACGTTGTTGGGACCTTCTTTTATGTATGACAATTCTTGTACCAGAAGATCCCGATCGTCTATAGCATAGCAGTCAAGAACATAATTTTGTATCAGACATAATGAAAATAATATAACATAATAACTTCCTTATTAGGGTTCCGTAGCCAAATGGCAAAAACGGAACCCATATAGTTACGCCATGTCCGTCCAACCGTCCTTCCGTATGTCACAGTCATTATACTCGGAGACCGTTGGCTCTATCTATACGAAATTTAGTAAATAGGTGTATTCTATGAACCGCTACAGGATTTTGTAATGAAATCCTAAAATATCTAAAAATTGAGGGTAGCATTCCATACATGTAACTGAGCGTTGAACAAAATAATTTTAACGTATGCTAACTTGTGAGATATCTTTGGATAGGCCTTTCAAAATGATAAAGAAGTTTGATTTTGACTTTTTTCATTAAGTCAGTAGTTCTTGATATTAGCTCTTATTAAGCTATAGGATTTAATATTCTAGAAAAATTAGAGGTTGTAGAACATCAAATAAACTTTCAACCACATTTAGTTTGAAGAATATAGGTTTACAAATTCTAGATATTGTAACAACTTATACATATATCATGTATAAGTTGTTCCAATAACTTTGTTCTTCATAGTACTTTTAATAATTACTATGAAATTACCAACTGAATTTTTCGGTCAATTTTAATTCGATGTTATTTAAAAGTTCTTAAGATCCTCCATCATCAAGCTGCGGAACCCTTTAGTTTCGACTGTGCGTGGTCCACAACGCACTTGACTGATAATTATATTTAACTTAACCTATTTTAATAATGTATGTAATATTATTATATGGTAAAAATGTATGTATTATTATTATTATTATTACTATATAACTGTATGTCTATGAAAAGGAAGCACGTCCTCCGTACACAGCACAATTTTTGAATATATTCGAATAAGGTTCGCATCAAAGGCTTGCAACATAATCGAATAAAAATAGCGTGTCACAAACTTTGTTTTGTTAGGGGTGCAAAATTACGAAGGAGCACCAGCAGATCGTTGGACATTTTTTATGTACATAAGGGCAGGTCCTTAGTTTATACCTAGTAAGTGTGTTTTCCTGAAACTTTGTGTGAAAATAAGTGTGAAAATAAATAATTCCTGAAACTGATTTATTTTGTCGTATTTAAAAGTTCTTAAGATCCTCCATCATCAAGCTGCGGAACCCTTTAGTTTCGACTTTGCGTGTTCCACAACGCACTTGACTGATAATTATATTTAACTTAACCTATTTTAATAATGTATGTAATATTATTATATGGTAAAATTGTATGTATTATTATTATTATTACTATATAACTGTATGTCTATGAAAAGGAAGCACGTCCTCCGTACACAGCACAATTTTTGAATATATTCGAATAAGGTTTGCATCAAAGGCTTGCAACATAATCGAATAAAAATAGCGTGTCACAAACTTCGTTTTGTTAGGGGTGCAAAATTACGAAGGAGCACCAGCAGATCGTTGGACATTTTTTATGTACATAAGGGCAGGTCCTTAGTTTATACCTAGTAAGTGTGTTTTCCTGAAACTGTGTGTGAAAATAAGTGTGAAAATAAATAATTCCTGAAACTGATTTATTTTGTCGTATTTAAAAGTTCTTAAGATCCTCCATCATCAAGCTGCGGAACCCTTTAGTTTCGACTTTGCGTGTTCCACAACGCACTTGACTGATAATTATATTTAACTTAACCTATTTTAATAATGTATGTAATATTATTATATGGTAAAATTGTATGTATTATTATTATTATTACTATATAACTGTATGTCTATGAAAAGGAAGCACGTCCCCCGTACACAGCACAATTTTTGAATATATTCGAATAAGGTTCGCATCAAAGGCTTGCAACATAATCGAATAAAAATAGCGTGTCACAAACTTCGTTTTGTTAGGGGTGCAAAATTACTTAGGAGCACCAGCAGATCGTTGGACATTTTTTATGTACATAAGGGCAGGTCCTTAGTTTATACCTAGTAAGTGTGTTTTCCTGAAACTGTGTGTGAAAATAACTGTGAAAATAAATAATTCCTGAAACTGATTTATTTTGTCGTAGAGAGATGAACTAAATAGATTACAGACATTGCCTTAGTGCCTTTTAACACGTGCCGGTTACCGGGTAGTCAGCGCCGGGTATCCGGTAGCGAATAGTATACGTACAGACGTAATTTTGCTCGGCAAGTTATCGCCGGGTTCACACCTGATTCACTGTGCGTACGAGCTACTGTATTCAAAATCGGGTCGTGCGAAATAGAAATGAGTCATCGGACAATCCGCCCCTGATACCCGGCTATCGGCACGTGTGAAAAGGCACTAAGGCAATGTCTGTAATCTATTTAGTTCATCTCTCTACGACAAAATAAATCAGTTTCAGGAATTATTTTGTTATATCATAATCAGGTCGTCGCTGACCCTACGATCTGTAAAAACCAATCACTGTAAATACCATACCCAAAATAAATTGCGTTTAAGATAATAGCATATAAATTTCTTTGTTTTATCTCAAGACTATGTTGTAGTTGACCCGGTGATCTGTAAATACCAATCGCTACTTTGTTTTTCCTGATATATATAATTATATTTTTTTATGTTACTAAGTTGGCAAGCAAGCATACGGCCCACCTGATGATACGCGGTTGCCGTAGCCTGTGAGCGCTTGCAACACCATTAGTAGATGCCACTCACGCATTGCCAACATTGAGATATTGGTTCTTAAATCTTCGGGGCCCAATAATTTAAGTGATATGAATTATTCTCATTTCACATTTCGTATATAATATATCCCAAAACGTTGAAAATAATACATAAATTGCATGATTAAAAAATGGCTTTTTTAGAAATTTAAAGCTTAAAACCCTACAAATATTAAAGAAAAATGTTCTTCAGCTATTTACCAATACTTCTGCATATATAACTCAGTTTTTTCAATTTTGTGGGTTGACATGGTATTGCTTATTTGCGTCCAATTATAGTAAACTATAGTTTCATACATTTCATTTAAAATTATCTCAAAAATCTTCAATGTGGTTCTCTAAGTTGATATAACTTTTTTTATTTATGAATCGATTTAAATAAAACTAAATGTTAAGTGAAGCTTACTAAAATACACTAGTGAAAGTTGCACCCAAATCGGTTGAGCCGTTTCTGAGATTTGCGCACACAAACGCACAAACAGAAATAAAAATAAAAATCATTGTTTTGGGTCCTATTGCATTGATAAAGTTCCCCTAAAATTCTTTCTCTAAAATATCTTCCATGTACAGACAACCATCAGTTACACTTTTATTATAATTCGCACCTTTAGAACGAAAACGTGGCGTTTTCCTTGTAAAGGTGCCAAATGTATACATATATATGTAAAGAATAAATATATTGATGTATGTCATACGAAGTTCAGCAGCCGGTTATCTAGTAATCAATAAAATTAATTATAATATTGTAAATGAAACTATAAAATATTTAAATATATACAACTCGGGTTATTTTGTACTCGTTTGTAAATAACCGATGCATAATTATATAAAACCCACCCCACCTTTATTCATTGATAAGATTGTCAATTCACGCTATAAAATGATGAGGTTTCAATGAGTAGTTACAGTACGTCTAAAGCATTCAACCTATCATCAAATATGGCTTCGAGCTCCTACAAGACCCTGATGTTCGCGCTGGCGCTGATGACGCTCTTGAGTGTTATATCGCAGCATCAAGTGCAGGCGGAGGAAGTGGTCATCGGCAGCTGCAAGTTGAGTCACGCACAATACATCCCCGACTGCAATGGCGAGTGTAAGAGAAGAGGTTTCGCCAGCGGACACTGCAAGTCTGGCGCGGACACGAGCTGCTACTGCGTAACAGCAACTCGAGCAAAGGTCTAACGTAGCCGACGTGAAGAGCGTCTTATTTCACTTCAAAAGTAAATATAATTAAAGAACGTTTCAAATAAAGATATATATGTATAAAGTAAAATAAAAAATATTTACATCACATTTTGTTTCATTTTAAAGTGTGTTCTTTACGTTATACTTTATTAATTAAGATAATTTTCCACAACTTGTTTATTGTATATGTATACTTTTTAAAATATTTTCAAATTTTAATAATTTATTTATTTTTAAAACTCTTTGGCCTGGTGGCGTTGGTTGGTTGGTTCAATTACTACCTACGTTTTGACGTTTTGAATATTTCATCTGTATTACTTGTAAAGTTTTTGATCTTTTTTTCAACGGATTTTTCGCCGGCTAGTAATAGGCAAGCTAATACATCTAGCCGGTCAAATTATCTTAGCTGATCAGATAGCTAGCTAGCTAAATAAAGTAACTTCCTTAGCTGGCTTGGCTGGTTTAATTGTGCAGCCTAACTTCATACCACTAGGTGGACCGTATCCTACATAGCCAACCGCTATCACACGAAAAAATCCTAGCAGATTTTATGCTAGTACGCATAAAACCTGTTTCCTTTTGCGTATGAAACGATCCTAAAAATTATTGCTCTATTCCTGCCTAAACGAATAAAACAGCCACATAGTGATTGCGGTTTTATTATTTCTTTGACATTTTTAGATACACAGATTACTAGTTGTGTAACAGTATACTGCTAATTTCAAAGAATACACATGAAAAGATATAAGCTGTATTAGGTAGAGAAGACCCGTATGTATCTTTTCTTTGATTAGACGACCTTATTTCTGACAAACAAATGACTTAGATAAACAAAAGACATAATAAAACTTTCGTTATTATTTTTAAAGACATCAGACACATTGCTATACGCAGAAATTTCATTTTGCAATCCTCAGAAACATTTACTACAAAATTGGGTAGAAGTTCATACATATATTACAATTATTTACTAAATTTCTTATAGATAACGCCAAAAGTCTTCGAGTAAAATTACTGTGAAATACGGCCAGTCATCAATCAGTCGATACTGATGGACAATTTAAAATTAATGGTTATAATGATGTGATGGTTTTTGCCATTTGTCTACGGAACTCTTATAAAAAATTGAATTGTTTTTTACCATCACTTAGTTTGCCGTTAACACAGCGATCTGTAAATTGTACAGAAATCTTAATAACTTTTAGATAGAAAGTTCAATATAATATTGGCCTTTTTAAACCAGCTACAATTTTCTCTTAGCTAAACTAAATTAAATTACATTATAAGGTTGAGATTGAATCTCGTGACATTTCCGCGTCGTTTCCTGCCCCTAAATGATATTACCTTATAGATGTTTTGGTAATTTATTCCTTTGCGAATATGATATCCCGGGGATACCGACGATTATCGTCGAAAGGTTACAAGATAATGAGCTTCTATAATAAGTTAATAGCTTAAGCACTATATTCTACTACTTAATTATTATAAACATTTCTAAGGAACTTTATAGAAACCACATTTACCATAAAAACTGTATTTACCAATCGCGATTTTGATGTTCGGGAACAACCGCTATTGTGGTTTTTCTTTATATGAAACATTCCCATTTATGTACATCCACAGCATGATCATACACTCTTTTTAGTTGTCTATACCTCAAAAGATCTCTCTTGTCTGTCTGTCCGTGTGTCATCACCGATTTTCTCAGGAACGGGAACGAGCATTTTCAATTTTTTTTATTTTTTGGAATATAACCTATTAGTAAATCACTTTATTTAATTTATTTATAAAAATCAGTTCAATAATACTTATAATATTGCATTGAAAAATGATTAAAAATCAAAAACAAGTCGGGTGTTATCTTCGGGTAAGTACACATCCGATATATAATATAAATAACAACCCCACCTTCATTCGTCGTCAAGATTGTGAATTCACCCTATAAAATGACGAGGTTTCAGTGAGTAGCTACAGTACGTCTAAAACATTCAATCGATCATTAAATATGGCTTCGAGCTCGCACAAGTCCCTGGTGTTCGTGCTGGCGCTGATGACGCTCCTGAGTGTCATCTCGCAGCAGCAAGTGCAGGCGGATGATGTGGTCATCGGCAGCTGCAAGTTGAGTCATGCACAATACATCCCCGACTGCAATGGCGAGTGTAAGAGAAGAGGTTTCGGCGGCGGACACTGCGGCGGTGGCCAAGACACGAGTTGTTACTGTATACCGCCAACTGCTCCGCCACCACCACCGCCCACCGTTGCAGCCACAAATAAAACTGGCTAACGTGACCAATGTGGAAAGCATTTTTATTACTTCAAAAGTAGATTAAATTTAGAAAGAAAAATTACATTATATTATCAAATAAAAATATGTATTAGATATTTTGTTTCATTTTAAACACATTCTTAATATTATACTTTATTAATCGGTTTTAAAATTCATGAAACTTAAAAGATTTTTATCAATTTACACAAATCTTAATTTTTCAATACACTTATAATAATATATTCATTTTATATATTTATATAGGGTAATCTAAAAATGTAATTACTACTTCGTATCGTGTTGTTAGTGACAAAATTGTGGTAAATTTAGCACTACCCCCCCTCCCTCTTCCACCTTATGTAAAAAATGTTTTTTTTATTTTACTTCCTTGTCTTTAAGTGCATTAAGGCTACTACGTCGTTCTGTTCCTCTGTCCGTAACTCGTAATTCACTGTTACGATTGGTATGTTTGTTTTTGCTTAGAGATATATTATATGAATATATATTCAGTTAGTAAATACACAGAACTTATTTGACAATGGTACAACCATTGCTACAAAAAATAATCTTAAATATCCCTCTACCAAATTTCAGGCGAATCCTTTTTCTTTAAATCTAATACCGTTTCTCCATAACAGAGTAACAAACAACCAACAATCTAAGCATACAAACTGTCAGTTTTTTTATAAAAATGTTTAGTATGCCAAAAACTAAATATTTTATATTATTACAAACGTTGTTGGGACCTTCTTTTATGTATGACAATTCTTGTACCAGAAGATCCCGATCGTCTATAGCATAGCAGTCAAGAACATAATTTTGTATCAGACATAATGAAAATAATATAACATAATAACTTCCTTATTAGGGTTCCGTAGCCAAATGGCAAAAACGGAACCCATATAGTTACGCCATGTCCGTCCAACCGTCCTTCCGTATGTCACAGTCATTATACTCGGAGACCGTTGGCTCTATCTATACGAAATTTAGTAAATAGGTGTATTCTATGAACCGCTACAGGATTTTGTAATGAAATCCTAAAATATCTAAAAATTGAGGGTAGCATTCCATACATGTAACTGAGCGTTGAACAAAATAATTTTAACGTATGCTAACTTGTGAGATATCTTTGGATAGGCCTTTCAAAATGATAAAGAAGTTTGATTTTGACTTTTTTCATTAAGTCAGTAGTTCTTGATATTAGCTCTTATTAAGCTATAGGATTTAATATTCTAGAAAAATTAGAGGTTGTAGAACATCAAATAAACTTTCAACCACATTTAGTTTGAAGAATATAGGTTTACAAATTCTAGATATTGTAACAACTTATACATATATCATGTATAAGTTGTTCCAATAACTTTGTTCTTCATAGTACTTTTAATAATTACTATGAAATTACCAACTGAATTTTTCGGTCAATTTTAATTCGATGTTATTTAAAAGTTCTTAAGATCCTCCATCATCAAGCTGCGGAACCCTTTAGTTTCGACTGTGCGTGGTCCACAACGCACTTGACTGATAATTATATTTAACTTAACCTATTTTAATAATGTATGTAATATTATTATATGGTAAAAATGTATGTATTATTATTATTATTATTACTATATAACTGTATGTCTATGAAAAGGAAGCACGTCCTCCGTACACAGCACAATTTTTGAATATATTCGAATAAGGTTCGCATCAAAGGCTTGCAACATAATCGAATAAAAATAGCGTGTCACAAACTTTGTTTTGTTAGGGGTGCAAAATTACGAAGGAGCACCAGCAGATCGTTGGACATTTTTTATGTACATAAGGGCAGGTCCTTAGTTTATACCTAGTAAGTGTGTTTTCCTGAAACTTTGTGTGAAAATAAGTGTGAAAATAAATAATTCCTGAAACTGATTTATTTTGTCGTATTTAAAAGTTCTTAAGATCCTCCATCATCAAGCTGCGGAACCCTTTAGTTTCGACTTTGCGTGTTCCACAACGCACTTGACTGATAATTATATTTAACTTAACCTATTTTAATAATGTATGTAATATTATTATATGGTAAAATTGTATGTATTATTATTATTATTACTATATAACTGTATGTCTATGAAAAGGAAGCACGTCCTCCGTACACAGCACAATTTTTGAATATATTCGAATAAGGTTTGCATCAAAGGCTTGCAACATAATCGAATAAAAATAGCGTGTCACAAACTTCGTTTTGTTAGGGGTGCAAAATTACGAAGGAGCACCAGCAGATCGTTGGACATTTTTTATGTACATAAGGGCAGGTCCTTAGTTTATACCTAGTAAGTGTGTTTTCCTGAAACTGTGTGTGAAAATAAGTGTGAAAATAAATAATTCCTGAAACTGATTTATTTTGTCGTATTTAAAAGTTCTTAAGATCCTCCATCATCAAGCTGCGGAACCCTTTAGTTTCGACTTTGCGTGTTCCACAACGCACTTGACTGATAATTATATTTAACTTAACCTATTTTAATAATGTATGTAATATTATTATATGGTAAAATTGTATGTATTATTATTATTATTACTATATAACTGTATGTCTATGAAAAGGAAGCACGTCCCCCGTACACAGCACAATTTTTGAATATATTCGAATAAGGTTCGCATCAAAGGCTTGCAACATAATCGAATAAAAATAGCGTGTCACAAACTTCGTTTTGTTAGGGGTGCAAAATTACTTAGGAGCACCAGCAGATCGTTGGACATTTTTTATGTACATAAGGGCAGGTCCTTAGTTTATACCTAGTAAGTGTGTTTTCCTGAAACTGTGTGTGAAAATAACTGTGAAAATAAATAATTCCTGAAACTGATTTATTTTGTCGTAGAGAGATGAACTAAATAGATTACAGACATTGCCTTAGTGCCTTTTAACACGTGCCGGTTACCGGGTAGTCAGCGCCGGGTATCCGGTAGCGAATAGTATACGTACAGACGTAATTTTGCTCGGCAAGTTATCGCCGGGTTCACACCTGATTCACTGTGCGTACGAGCTACTGTATTCAAAATCGGGTCGTGCGAAATAGAAATGAGTCATCGGACAATCCGCCCCTGATACCCGGCTATCGGCACGTGTGAAAAGGCACTAAGGCAATGTCTGTAATCTATTTAGTTCATCTCTCTACGACAAAATAAATCAGTTTCAGGAATTATTTTGTTATATCATAATCAGGTCGTCGCTGACCCTACGATCTGTAAAAACCAATCACTGTAAATACCATACCCAAAATAAATTGCGTTTAAGATAATAGCATATAAATTTCTTTGTTTTATCTCAAGACTATGTTGTAGTTGACCCGGTGATCTGTAAATACCAATCGCTACTTTGTTTTTCCTGATATATATAATTATATTTTTTATGTTACTAAGTTGGCAAGCAAGCATACGGCCCACCTGATGATACGCGGTTGCCGTAGCCTGAGAGCGCTTGCAACACCATTAGTAGATGCCACTCACGCATTGCCAACATTGAGATATTGGTTCTTAAATCTTCGGGGCCCAATAATTTAAGTGATATGAATTATTCTCATTTCACATTTCGTATATAATATATCCCAAAACGTTGAAAATAATACATAAATTGCATGATTAAAAATGGCTTTTTAGAAATTTAAAGCTTAAAACCCTACAAATATTAAAGAAAAATGTTCTTCAGCTATTTACCAATACTTCTGCATATATAACTCAGTTTTTTCAATTTTGTGGGTTGACATGGTATTGCTTATTTGCGTCCAATTATAGTAAACTATAGTTTCATACATTTCATTTAAAATTATCTCAAAAATCTTCAATGTGGTTCTCTAAGTTGATATAACTTTTTTTATTTATGAATCGATTTAAATAAAACTAAATGTTAAGTGAAGCTTACTAAAATACACTAGTGAAAGTTGCACCCAAATCGGTTGAGCCGTTTCTGAGATTTGCGCACACAAACGCACAAACAGAAATAAAAATAAAAATCATTGTTTTGGGTCCTATTGCATTGATAAAGTTCCCCTAAAATTCTTTCTCTAAAATATCTTCCATGTACAGACAACCATCAGTTACACTTTTATTATAATTCGCACCTTTAGAACGAAAACGTGGCGTTTTCCTTGTAAAGGTGCCAAATGTATACATATATATGTAAAGAATAAATATATTGATGTATGTCATACGAAGTTCAGCAGCCGGTTATCTAGTAATCAATAAAATTAATTATAATATTGTAAATGAAACTATAAAATATTTAAATATATACAACTCGGGTTATTTTGTACTCGTTTGTAAATAACCGATGCATAATTATATAAAACCCACCCCACCTTTATTCATTGATAAGATTGTCAATTCACGCTATAAAATGATGAGGTTTCAATGAGTAGTTACAGTACGTCTAAAGCATTCAACCTATCATCAAATATGGCTTCGAGCTCCTACAAGACCCTGATGTTCGCGCTGGCGCTGATGACGCTCTTGAGTGTTATATCGCAGCATCAAGTGCAGGCGGAGGAAGTGGTCATCGGCAGCTGCAAGTTGAGTCACGCACAATACATCCCCGACTGCAATGGCGAGTGTAAGAGAAGAGGTTTCGCCAGCGGACACTGCAAGTCTGGCGCGGACACGAGCTGCTACTGCGTAACAGCAACTCGAGCAAAGGTCTAACGTAGCCGACGTGAAGAGCGTCTTATTTCACTTCAAAAGTAAATATAATTAAAGAACGTTTCAAATAAAGATATATATGTATAAAGTAAAATAAAAAATATTTACATCACATTTTGTTTCATTTTAAAGTGTGTTCTTTACGTTATACTTTATTAATTAAGATAATTTTCCACAACTTGTTTATTGTATATGTATACTTTTTAAAATATTTTCAAATTTTAATAATTTATTTATTTTTAAAACTCTTTGGCCTGGTGGCGTTGGTTGGTTGGTTCAATTACTACCTACGTTTTGACGTTTTGAATATTTCATCTGTATTACTTGTAAAGTTTTTGATCTTTTTTTCAACGGATTTTTCGCCGGCTAGTAATAGGCAAGCTAATACATCTAGCCGGTCAAATTATCTTAGCTGATCAGATAGCTAGCTAGCTAAATAAAGTAACTTCCTTAGCTGGCTTGGCTGGTTTAATTGTGCAGCCTAACTTCATACCACTAGGTGGACCGTATCCTACATAGCCAACCGCTATCACACGAAAAAATCCTAGCAGATTTTATGCTAGTACGCATAAAACCTGTTTCCTTTTGCGTATGAAACGATCCTAAAAATTATTGCTCTATTCCTGCCTAAACGAATAAAACAGCCACATAGTGATTGCGGTTTTATTATTTCTTTGACATTTTTAGATACACAGATTACTAGTTGTGTAACAGTATACTGCTAATTTCAAAGAATACACATGAAAAGATATAAGCTGTATTAGGTAGAGAAGACCCGTATGTATCTTTTCTTTGATTAGACGACCTTATTTCTGACAAACAAATGACTTAGATAAACAAAAGACATAATAAAACTTTCGTTATTATTTTTAAAGACATCAGACACATTGCTATACGCAGAAATTTCATTTTGCAATCCTCAGAAACATTTACTACAAAATTGGGTAGAAGTTCATACATATATTACAATTATTTACTAAATTTCTTATAGATAACGCCAAAAGTCTTCGAGTAAAATTACTGTGAAATACGGCCAGTCATCAATCAGTCGATACTGATGGACAATTTAAAATTAATGGTTATAATGATGTAATGGTTTTTTCCATTTGTCTACGGAACTCTTATAAAAAATTGAATTGTTTTTTACCATCACTTAGTTTGCCGTTAACACTGCGTTCTGTGAATTGTACAGAAATCTTAATAACTTTTAGATAGAAAGTTCAATATAATATTGGCCTTTTTAAACCAGCTACAATTTTCTCTTAGCTAAACTAAATCAAATTACATTATAAGGTTGAGATTGAATCTCGTGACATTTCCGCGTCGTTTCCTGCCCCTAAATGATATTACCTTATAGATGTTTTGGGAATTTATTCCTTTGCGAATATGATATCCCGGGGATACCGACGATTGTCGTCGAAAGGTTACAAGATAATGAGCTTCTATAATAAGTTAATAGCTTAAGCACTATATTCTAGTATTTATTTATTATCAACATTTCTAAGGAACTTTATAGAAACCACATTTACCATAAAAACTGTATGCCTGTATTTACTAATCGCGATTTTGATGTTCGGGAACAACCGCTATTGTGGTTTTTCTTTATATGAAACATTCCCATTTATGTACATCCACAGCAAGATCATACACTCTTTTTAGTTGTCTATCCCTCAAAAGATCTCTCTCTTGTCTGTCTGTCCGTGTGTCATCACCGATTTTCTCAGGAACGGCAACGAGAATTTTCTATTTTTTAATAGATAGAGTGATTGAAGAGGAAGGTTTATATGTATAATAACGTCCATTAAATAGTGGAGAAATACTGTTATTTTTGAGATTTCTAATGTCATGTCCTAAATAATTACATTTAACGGTGTGCAGGGCCACGGGCAGTAATGAATAAATCAAAACTACTGGATCGATTTTAATCATTTTTTCAGTGAATAACATAGGCTTTATATTTTATACTCATGCGAGCCACGAGCCATGAGCGGGCCACGAGTTTATTTATAAAAACCAGTTCAGTAATAAATATATAAAAAAAAATAAATAAATAAATAAATAAAAATATATAATATTGACAACAAAAAATGATTAAAAATCAAAAACAAGTCGGGTGTTATCTTCGGGTAAGTACACATCCGATACATAATTATATAAATAAAAACCCCACCTTCATTCGTCGTCAAGATTGACACTATAAAATGATGAGGTTTCAGTGAGTAGCTACAGTACGTCTAAAACATTCAATCGATCATTAAATATGGCTTCGAGCTCGCACAAGACCCTGGTGTTCGTGCTGGCGCTGATGACGCTCCTGAGTGTCATCTCGCAGCAGCAAGTGCAGGCGGATGATGTGGTCATCGGCAGCTGCAAGTTGAGTCACGCACAATACATCCCCGACTGCAATGGCGAGTGTAAGAGAAGAGGTTTCGGCGGCGGCCACTGCGGCGGAGGCCAGGACACGACTTGTTACTGTATAGCACCAACGGCTCCGCCACCACCACCGCCCACTTCAGCCACAAATAAAACTGGCTAACGTGACCAAACGTGTGGAAAGCAGTTTAATTACTTCAAAAGTAGATTAAATTTAGAAAGCAAAAATAATATATATTATATTATCAAATAAAAATATATATTAGATATTTTGTTTCATTTTAAACACATTCTTTTACATTATACTTTATTATCGGTATCGGTTATAGTCTCTATACTATTAATTGGTCTGGATTTTGCTTTTAATTGAAATCCAATGCAGCCGTTATTCCGAGATAGAGTAACAAACAACCAGGTAAATGAACAAAATTATTATTTATTTATTATTATTATTATTTAGTACTTACTTTTGCAGCACATTGTAATTTAGATAAAACCCTTAGCGGTAATTTATTGTTATTTTATTTTTAGTTAAATGTGGATAGTGTTGTGGGTTACATTGTTGTTCCTTTTTCTCAACAAATCAACACATGTTATCAAAACGTATAGTAACTGTAACTGTAACGTACGTGTAACTGTTTACTGTTCCTAATAAATAAATAAATAAAATGTCAGATTTAAAAGAATTGTATGCCTCATTAAAGTGTAGGAGACATTCAATGGGCATGTTGGACGTATTAACAAAATTGAGCTTTCAATAAAATATTTTTATAATTTCGCGTTAGACATTAATTTCATCTACAATCTACATATTATATCTAGTGATGCTAAACACTCCACAATCAATCAATAATCAATTCCACTAGCCTTCATAACATTTTTATATTTAATTTTAAATTTATGATTAAACATCGATATATCTAGGCCCGTTTTACATTTATAAGTATCGATTCGCAGCTGATTGATTTAGGACACACTCATACGCATCGAATGCTAAAGATGCTCTCGCATGCTTACATACACTCTTACAGCTTCAGAGTAGTAATTGACTGCTGCGGCCACGCGTCGCTCTTCGAACAAGTTTTTCATTCATTAACTGGAAAAGTACTTTTATTCGCTGGTTTCTAAATTCAGCATTTTCCACAACAAATGGTATCCCCAAATACTGTCTCGTGTATATAAAATGGAGCCAATGTGTCAAAGCATGTAGGGTCCCACTAAAGTGCCTGTCACCGGTCCTAGTGAACGAAATTGTACTAGATCCCCTAACAACATATCGATTAATGTATCGAAAAGGAACTGGAATGTCGATAATGCCTACTTAGTACCCTCACGAGAAGTTAGAGAGGGCAAACGGTCAGGAGACTCACCTGACGTTAAGCGATTACCGCCATCCATGAACATCTGAAACAACGAAAAAGGCATGATGATTGTGTTGCAGCCCTTTTAGGATACAACTAGTTACACGCTGGCTGACCTCGAACCGCAACTGACGAGCAGTCACTTCATTGATTTTTCACCAGCTTACGGTGGTACCTAACCACGCGGACTCTTTAAGCACTACCACCAGCAAGTATTTGTAATGGTGGTTTTTGGTGACTGTAGTGGATCCAAAATATAACATTTTGAAAACTTAATTATAATATTTTATAAATGAAATGCTTTTTATATCAAAATCAGATATATATTATATTAAAAATGGCGGAGGGATTTTGTTTATCTGTATTTACTGTGCCATAAATTATTACATGCGTGAAAACTTTTAGTTAACAAAAGCTTTAGTTTAACTGAAAAATACAAATTTTATTTCTTTTCATATTGCAAAAAGTGGCAAACAAGCAATAATCATTGAAGGAAAGTTATTACCTGCGATAGAACCTGAGGAGAAGGAAAAGTGGAAAGCCTTAGGATTGTACTTCTAAAATAAAAACACTACTCGCTCGTTAAATCTATTCAGCACAAAAATTTTTTTACAGCTTCAACTTTTGTTTAGTATAAAATTATATATTACAAAATAAACTTCTATTCACAAATAGTTATAATTATGTAATAGTCTAGTAAAAGTGACACCGTTGTGGCGTTGTGGGTAGCGAGTCTGCCTTGAGTCTCGACGGTTGCGGGTCTGATTCCCGCTCGGGCAGATGTTTTTTAAAAATTTCTGTCTCGGTCTGGGCGTTTGTCCGTGTGGGTCTCCCCACCGTGCCTCGGAGAGCACGTTAAGCTGTCGGTCCCGGTTATTATCAATATCATCGGATAATAATCGTTAACTCTTGATAAGTAAATTGCTCTTATCCAACGAGTTACTGGTTCGCCCTTAGGGTTGCGGAGGTCAGATGGCAATCGCTCCGTGTAAAAACTAGTAACCTGTCAAATCCGGATAAGAGTAATAAGCAGACCCTGGGTACATAAAAATACCGGGAATAATGCTATGATGAAGAAGAGTCTAGTAGAAGTGAGGAATTCTTGAAGTGAAAATTGTAGGAGTTTGTTCTTAAAGTATACTGGAGAGTACTTGCATAACTAAATGCATTTTCTTCACATAACAAGGTAAGTTCAACGTGATGACCTTTCTGTATTTATTAAAGTAACAAAGACTCAATTGTTTGACAGATGGCAATCGCTATGTTTAAAAACTATGGTAGAGGAGCCCACGATGCTAAATGGGGATTTACTCGAGCGTTGTAGAGACCTATTGGGATGCAAAGCTTAGATGATAAGAAGAAAAAATGTTATATGATATATACCTTTACATCGGTGGGGGAAGCGGCTATAGATTTTTAAATATGTAATAAAAAAACTGTTGCATGGACATCCTCGAGCGCGTCAGATATTGATAGCATCAATGCCCTACGTATTTTTAATAATGTACGTATGTTAATCTCATCGTTTGCATGATGCGAGTGGTTGTATTTAAGGGTTGAAAATGAAAAAAAAAAATTAATCGAGCGCGTCAGATTTTCTAAGGGAGTGTTAAGTGCACCAAAAAAGCTCTCATTCACTAATCTGACGATTTCGATGGGACGCAAACTGGCGGTCATTTTCATAATGTGCAAAAAAATTTGCCATTTTGAAATACTCAAGCGCGTCAGATTAAGATATATGTGGTTCATTTTTATGTTCTAAACATACTGTCTCATAATCTGACGATTATCTAGAGGGATTCGCCTGATCTGACAAAAAAATTAGAAAACCGGTTCACCTTAAAGGCCATCCCTGCAACTTCCCGCTAATTCCATTCCTGGGCGCTTAAAAATGTACTTATGATATTTTTGAGCTCAAAATATAATTTATGTGATATTTTGAGCTCGCTGAGTTTAAAGAACTAATATTAAAAATTTTAATTTTTCTTAGCGGGAAGTCAAAAAAATTTTTTCTATTCTTTTAAATCATTAAACTTAATTAATTGAAAAGATCAGGAAATACGACGGTATTCCAAAATATTTACACATTTTTTTAATGTTTCTACCGAAAATTTAATTGTTTTTTGTAGGGTACTTTCACCACAAAATACACATTTCAAATTAATATCACTCATATTAAATATTTATAAACTTGAATTCATACAAATAATATCAAAATAGCAAAACGTTGCAAACACATTGTAAACAGTATACCACGAGTCTTTATGATCAGCTGTGATGGCGTCATGGCAGCAGAAACCAGAGTGGGGACGGAGTGAGAGAGGAATAGGAACGCGGAGAAGGAAATGTAGGCATCACGCAACTGCACGCATTTAACTTTATTGACGAATTTTTGTTATTTCGGCTTGCGGAAATCGTCAGATTATATAGTTTTCATTATTCTTGAATTATTTCCTTCAAAATAAAAAAAATTTAGCTACGCTCGAGAATGTCGAGATGACGTTTTTTTTTTACAACTTTTGCCCTCCCCTTTTTTACGTCACTCTCAAATTGCCAGATTAGTGGAATATACACTTTTTAGGATGTAATTAACTCACCCTACCTTAATCTGACGCGCTCGAGAATTTCTGATGGTCAATTTTTTTACTAATCTGATCCTGTATCCTTTACGGGCGGCCTTATATATGGGCCTCATGTTTTGTGGAGGTACTTAACCGGGTACAAGGTATCCCCTGTATATTAATCTGACGCGCTTTAGTAAATTCCGAAAAGTCCGCTTGGGCTCCCCTACTACTAGAAACCTTTTTTTGTTAAATATCGTGATTAATACTAAGAAGAAGGAGATTAGAATACTACGATTTTCGGAAAAATCATCACATTTGATTTTGATAAATATTTGATTAATATTTTGATGAATGTAAAAATGCCCGCTTTTATATAAATTGTTCTTAAAGGTAAACTGTGACGAAAGAAAATGTTTTTCTTTTTCAATATGAGTAAGTAAGTGACATGTAAACAGATAGTTAAGGCTTTTAACAGTAACGATGTGATTTTTTAAATTGAAATACAACTAATTTTCTTTCATTGTGTAAAAATTAAATTTCGACACAAAATACGTTTTAGTTGTGTACCATATAAATGTTGTAACATAAATAAATGTAATTACCATATAAATAAATGATTTTCACCTATATAATAATCATTGTTTAAAATTATTATCATAGACATACTATATAATATATATAATGTTGACAGGCCCTACATGTAGTTACGTTGTGTGTCAATTAAGCGTAAGACTGACTTCGTTGGTGTTGAATTTGCAAAGGGGCACCGGGGATTCTTTGTCATTTTATCTGTATACTGACTATTAATATTTATTTCTTTATATGTGGTCAGTATTACAGCAGTGTTTTAGGGTCTGATTAATTTTAAAACAGATTAAAAGTATAATTTAAAGGACACACGCAAAAAGAAACAAAATTTATAACAAATATTTTTTATTTTATAATATACATATATATCTTTGTTTGTAAAGTTATTTCATTACAATTATTTTTGAAGTGAAATAAAACGCTACCCAGTTGGCCACGTTAGACTTTCATTCGAGTTGCCGTTACGCAGTAGCAGCTCGTGTCCGCACCGCCGCTGCAGTGTCCACTGGCGAAACCTCTCCTCTTACACTCAGCATTGCAGTTGGGGATGTATAGGGAGTGACTATAGCTGCAGCTTCCAATGACCACTTGATCCGCCTGCACTTGATGCTGCGATATGACGCTCAAGAGAGTCATCAGCGCCAGCACGAACATCAGGGTCTTGTACGAGCTCGAAGCCATAGTTAATGATCGGTTGAATGTTTTAGACTTACTGTAACTGCTTACTGAAACCTCATCATTTTATAGTGTGAAATGACAATCTTATCGATGAATAAAGGTGGGGTGGGTTTTACATAATTATGCATCGGTTATTTACATACGAGTACAAAAAACCCGAGTTAGACATACATCAGTATCTTTATTCTTTCTATATATATCTATACAATAACGCCACAATAAAAAAAAATTGAAAATTTAGTTATCAGCGTCAAATGATTTAAAACGAAATTCTCAATGTAACTAAAGTCCAAACACAGCCATACTCGAGCCTAAATAACAGACGTAAATAACCGAGTAAATATTATTACGAAAGATTGTACAGAAGTCAATATTTTAAAACTTATTTTGTTGATTCCCAAAAAATAGCTTTTTGAGTTACGTCGTTCTCGTTACAAAGGTGCGAATCATAATAAAAATGTAACTGATCGTTATCTGTACATGCAAGATATTTTAGAGAAACTATTATCGGGGGCCTTCATCAATGGAAAAAAAAACCTAAAACAATGATTATTACTTAGAACTATTATGCAATTTGTAAAAAATATGTTTAGTTTGAAGAAGTGTATTTACGATTGTATTCAAAATTGTTATATATAAGATTATTTGTGTGTACGTTATTAAATAATAACTACTGATAAAGATTTTATGTAAGTACATTAAATATATTACAAAAGGAATTTCATTTATTTCAGGTTCCACCCAAAAAAAAACTACTTACATGTGAATCATAAAAGTGACATAAATTATAAATACAAAATAAATTCAAAATTTAAAATGAGAATATAAAAAATGAAAAGAAAAATTTAGAAATAAATTCAATTTAAAATTAAGACTAAAATTGTAAAAAACATACAATTAAAATTTATTTTTAAAGTCGTTAATATTTCATAACTTCGCTTCCGCAGAGACCACTGCAGAGGTCAGATGGCAATCACTCAGTGTAAAAACTAGTAGCCAAATCTAGATTAGACCCTGGGTAAATACTGGGAATAATGCTAAGAAAAATAAGAGTCAAATATTTTTTTCATTACATGAGACTAATTCATATCATTTAAATTACTGGGCAAAAAGATTTAAGAACTAATATCTCAAGGTTGGCAACGCGTGAGTGGCATCTACTAATGGTGTTGCATGCGCTCATAGGCTACGGCAACCGCATATCGTCACGTAGGCCGTATGCTTGTTTGCCAAATTAGTAACATAAAAAAAAATTATAATTATATATATCAGAAAAACCAAAGTAGCGATTGGTATTTACAGATCACCGGGTCAACTACAACATAGTGATAATTAAAACAACGAAATTTATATGCAATTAATTTAAGTGCAATTTATTTTGGGAATGGTATTTACAGCGATTGGTTTTTACAGATCGCAGGGTCAACGACGACTTGATGATGATATAATAAATCATTCCCGAAACTAATTTCTTTTAATGTAGGGAGATGAGCTAAAAATATTACAGACATTGCCTTAGTGCCTTTTCACACGTGCCGATTGCCGGGTATCAGGCGCTGATTGTCCGATGACTCATTTCTCTTTAACACGACCCGATTTTGAATGTAGTAGCTCGTACGCACAGTGGTGAATCCGGTGTGAATCCGGCGACAACTTGCCGACCAAAATTACGCCTGTACGTGTGAAAGTTGCCATACATGTCCATACTATTCGCTACCGAATACCCGGCGCCGACTACCCGGCAACTGGCACGTGTGAAAGGGCACTTACTAGGTATAAAAGGACCTGCTGTTATGTACAGAAGAAATATCCAAAAATTTGCCGATGCTCCTTCGTAATTAACACAGCTAACAAAACGAAGTTAGTAACACGCTAAGGTTACTCGATTATGTGTCAAGCTTTTGATGGTAACCTTATTAAAATATATTTTAATATTGTGCTGACTGGACGGAGGACGTACTTCCCTTTTATAGGCGTACAGTTATAAAGTAGTATTTAAAGTAACCATACCGTTGCGTTTTTCATCGGTCTGAGTACGTCTAATCTTATTCTTCTTCGTAGCGTCAATCCCGGTATTTGCCTAGAGCTTTCTTATAACTCTAAAATTGTGAATTTGACAGGTGCCTAGTTTTTATACTGCGCAGTCCTAAGGGCAAACTAGTAGCTCATTTGATACAAGCAAATTACCTATTAAGACATAAAAATTGTTATCAGATTCTCTTCAGGAGACCCACTGGGGCAAACGCCTAGGTCAGATATTTATAAAATAAATACAAATATCTGCCCCAAGCGGGAATCGAAACCGCGCTACAACTGTCTACGCACGCTAAATGTTCTTGGATAATTATTTTAAGTAGTTTCGTATTTTAAGTAGTCGTAGCCTTGCGTTGATTGATTAGGTTACGAGAGAAATGTATATGGTTTAACACAACAGCATCCAACATTAATCAAAAATGATCTATAATCTTAAACAAAAATTGTAAATATTTTCAAAACTTTAAAAATAATACCGGCCAAGTCCGTTGTGGACCACGCATAGTCAAAACTAAAAGGTTCCGCAGTTTGATGAGTAAAAGCATTATGTGGCGGTTAATACGATACATAATTTATCATTTTATAAATTGAAATAGAATAGAATACGAAAAATGGCTGTTACATACGGAGAGGAAAAAATTATATGTCTGTGTTTGAGTATTGGGTAGAAGACCTAAAAAGTTCAGAAGCATTCAAAAAATATTTTTATAAATAAGACCGTTAGACTACACATATCTTAGTTGGCATACAATACGAAGTATAGAACCTATTTCATAATACGTTGAAATAGAAAGACAATATTTAAAAAAGATGTCATTCTAATGAAGGGTCACATTGATTGTTGCTTCAATATTTCACCATGCAGTAAATTTATGTCGTACCGCATATAAAAGAACTAATCCTTGAAATCCGACATAGTAATTACAGTGCTGTTAAATTTATTGTGTTATCTAGTAAAGGGATAATATTGTTGTATTAATTTTAAAACCGATTTAGTCCATTTGAAATGTTACATATGTTACATTTTTTACTCACTTCGGAGCGCTGTAAAACCTTAGCTATTGACTGAATGAAAAAATGTTGCCTATAAAAGTTGTTCCTCAAAAAACGATCGACAAAAATGGTCTGATATTATTTTTTCGTAAAATGATTTAAAAAAAAGTTATTTCGAAAAACATTTTTCTCGAATTTCTGAACATTTACTCTTATAACTTTTTATTACGATAAAAGTTACTGGACCAAAGTTGTCGAGAATTTAATTTGCA
The DNA here is from genome assembly GCA_023373885.1 of Hestina assimilis. Lineage (NCBI taxonomy): Eukaryota > Metazoa > Arthropoda > Insecta > Lepidoptera > Nymphalidae > Hestina > Hestina assimilis. The sequence goes on from CM041750.1 coordinate 10,559,224, forward strand.
ACAAAAAATGTAAAAATTTTTTTTTTATCAGATAAATGGTTTAAGAGTGTTAGAGGTTCATACTATTAATTTAAATATATATTTGTTCCACTTATCACTAGATGGCGTTGAAGTCAAGTTAGATCGCGCTGGCCAGATTATTGTGTAATATGATAAGTAATTTCATACTTAAGAAATAAATTGTCTCGCTCTGAGGTACTTGAGTTTCATTCAGCAGTTATTATTGATGAGAAGTAAGTGCGTAAAAGTTACATGGTCCAATCGAGCCGAAGGGAGCTTTGAAGAACACGGTGGCGGAGTTAGTTACGCCACCCGACACAAGGCGACGCTAGTGATTTTAAGATAAGTGTGTGTGAATAGTGATTAGTAAAGTGGACTTATATTTGGTGAGTACAATTTTAAGTGTTTACGGGAACTTGAGAAAATTATAAGTGTTTGCATGGACTTAACTAAATTTCGATAATCGGGGACTTAGAAAAATTGAGGTCGTCTGGGACTTAGAATAATTCGGAGAAAAACGAAGATACGGGGAATCTATGCCCGATTTCATAGCGAAGTCCAAAACACTTAGAAAAATTTTACTACAAAAAGACTTATAAAATTTACACTTCACAAACTTTAAAAAATTCACTCTCATTGACACTGGATATTTTGTCGACTAAGATATAAGAATAAATTTGAATTTAAAATGGAAAAAGAACTTAGAAAATTAAAGGAAATAAAGAGTCATATTGAGAAAGGTTTAATAAACTTTAGGAAGTCTCCTAAAGAAAGGATTACACATAACTACGTCGAGATTAGACTCGAAACATTAGAAAGCTATTTTAAAAGATTTTCGGAGAAGTATGAAGCTATTGTCGGCGAGTGCAAGGGAGAAGAGTTATTGGAATATTTTAATGAGGATATTTATGAAACTGTTTATGAAACATATTTGACTTATAAAGTAGAATTAAAAAATTTTATGTCATTAATTTCAAAATCTGATATTTCATGTAAAAATGTGTCTAATGTCTCATCGGATGATATTGTGCGGTTACCAAAAATAACCTTACCTAGCTTTAGTGGCAAATATACCGAGTGGTCATCGTTTAGAGATTTGTTTGTATCCCTGGTACATAATAATAAAACATTGGATGACGTACAACGTTTACATTATTTAAAAACACAATTGTCAGGCGAAGCAGAACAACTTATAAAACATGTTCCGATAACGGAAACTAATTATAAAAAGTGTTGGGAAATGTTACAGCATAGGTTCAATAACAAGAAATTTATGTCTACATGTATTTTAAAAAGATTATTTAGTCAACGTAACATGGTAATTGAATCTGCTACCGCCTTAAAAGACCTTTTGGATGTCACTCGAGACTGTTTACATGAGCTTACAAATCTTGGCATTGACGTTAGTTCGTGGGATGTTATTATTGTTTATGTAGTAAGTTTGAAGTTGGACGTAGAATCTAGGAAACAGTGGGAATTAAAGGTAAGCCAATCCTTCGAAGATTTGCCTTCTTTTAAACAATTTTGCGAATTTTTAGAAACCCGCTTCAGAGCCTTAGAGTTCATAGAACCTAAGTCTAAACCAAAATTTGTTACTAATTCTAGATCTCACACTAAATCTTTGCATGGTACAACCGTTTCATGTCCTCATTGTGCCGATAGTCATAAATTAGTTCATTGTAAAAAGTTTCATAGTCTAGATAGTGATGAGCGTCGTAATGTTGTCCAATCCTTGGGTGTTTGTTATAACTGCTTGGGAAATCATCACACATCTAAGGCGTGTCGTGTTGTTTTGAAATGCCGAAATTGCCAGCGAAAGCATCATACGTTGCTACATCCTAAGAACCTCAGTAAAACTGGTGAGGTTGCTACCTCAATGGAGGCTACAACCTCACATGAAAGTACTTCAGAGACCCGAAGACATGATATCAGTACAAACATAGCAACCCACTTTGTGAATGATCGAGCGCAAGGACAAGTCCTGCTAACCACAGCCCTGCTAAGAGCTGAATCACAATATGGGTGCTCTCAGATTTTGAGAGCTTTATTGGATCAAGGATCACAAGCGTCCTTTATAACTGAGGGAGCAGCGCAATTACTTCGGTTAAAGAAAGTTTTATCAAAAACTACTATTGCAGGGCTAGGAGGTAGTCATGGTGATATAGTCTCTAAACATGTCGTTAACATAAATATACAATCATTGCATGACCCTTCTTTCACCTTAAAAGTAACTGCGCATGTTTTAAGTTCGCTCACTTCAGTTATGCCGGACACAAGCTTTGAAATTCAAAATTGGCCGGCAATTCATACCATAAGTCTAGCCGACCCAAAATTCAATCAACCCAACAAAATTGATATTTTATTGGGGGTAGAAGCATACTGCCGAATCTTAAAAAAAGGAATAATCAAGAATCCTTCTGGCTCTGCTGTCGCACAAGACACACATTTAGGGTGGATTGTGTCGGGCCGTATTGGTGATGCCAGAGGTTCTCACAGTTACCATAATAAGGTAATAACCATGCACACTCAAATTGAGGAGAACGATATGTTAAAGTGGTTATGGGAACTGGATTCTGAACCTATTTTAACGAAGAAGTTATTTACACCTGAAGAGCAGGCTTGTGAGGAATTTTATGCAGCTACAACCAAAAGAAATGATGATGGACGGTATGTTGTAAAACTGCCTTTTCGCTCACAAGATCCACCATGTAAATATGGTGATTCAAAAAATATGGCGGTAAAAAGATTGTTGGGATTAGAGAGGAAATTGGCTAGGGATAGCGAATTAAAACAACAATATTCTGAAGTGGTAAATGAATATTTATTGCTGGGACATTTGCAAAAAATTACTGATAATGATAAAAATAAAAGTGATGCAGTTTATTTGCCTCACCACGCAGTGGTAAGGCCGGATAAATTGTCTACTAAGGTAAGAGTGGTTTATGACGCGTCATGTAAAGGAACGAATGGGATTTCTTTAAATGATACCTTAATGGTAGGACCCACTCTCCAGGCAGATTTGCGACACATTGTCATGAGATGGCGACAACACCCAATCTGTCTGGCAGCAGATATTGTTAAAATGTACCGCCAAATCAAAGTAGCGCGACCAGATACTGATTTCCAAAGAATTGTCTGGAGAGAGGATCCTAGCAAAGAGATTGAGGACTTCCGACTCCTGACTGTGACCTTTGGTACGTCATGCGCTCCTTACTTAGCAGTGAAATCATTGCAACAATTAGCTTGCGATGAAGGTCAACATTATCCTTTAGCGGCTGGAAGGGTGATGACAGACTTCTACATGGATGACCTGATGACCAGCTGTCAAGCTGAAAAGGAAGTAAAAAATATTTATAAGGAATTAAATGAATTATTACAAAAGGGAGGATTCCAGCTACAAAGGTGGACAAGCAATAGGATGAATTTATTGGAAGAATTAAGGGAAAATTCGGGTAAGGATTTAGAAATAAAAATAGACGAGGTAACGAAAATTTTGGGACTTACCTGGAACCGCTACACCGATGAATTTGATTACTCTGTAAAGATTACACCTCTTGCTGCACCTGAAACAAAAAGAACAGTTATTTCAGAAATATCAAAGCTTTATGACCCGTTGGGATGGATAGCCCCATGTATCATAACTTCAAAGGTTTTTATACAAAAGCTATGGATTGCAGGTATAGGCTGGGATGAGGAGCTGCCTCTAGAACTTTCACAAGAATGGAGATGTTACCGGACCGAACTAGAAAAATTAGTGAACTTCCATATACCTAGATGGATAGGTAAAGGGGATGGAGATATAAAAATTGAATTGCACGGGTTTAGCGATGCGTCAAATATAGCTTATGCAGCTGTAGTGTATTGTCGAATAATTGACTCCAACCATGAAATACAATCACATCTTATAACCGCTAAAACAAAGGTAGCTCCAATCAAACAAATATCCATTCCCCGTCTGGAACTGTGTGGCTCTGTTCTAGTAGCAAAACTATTAGTTGAAGTAGCTGGTGTAATGAATATACCAAAGGCCAGTATCCATGCTTGGACAGACTCATCTGTTGTCTTGGCTTGGTTGAGTGATCATCCAAGTCGCTGGAAGACCTACGTGGCAAATCGAACTTCAGAGATACTTAGTTTGTTGGACAATACACAGTGGGCTCATGTTCATTCTAAAGATAATCCTGCGGATCTCGCATCTCGGGGAGCTTCTTCAGCTGCCCTACTTAATAGTGATCTTTGGAAACGAGGACCTACTTGGTTACGAAAAGATCCAGTAAAATACACAAGACCAAGTGCAATAAGTACCAACGAAGAGAAGAAATTGGTTAAAGTCTATACAGTTAATTTAGGATGCGATTTCGATACGTATTGGGGATCGAGATTTTCTTCTCTGAGAAAGCTGATCAGGGTTATGGCGTACTGTAGAAGATATTTGCAAATCATAAAAGGCAGTAAAGCAAAAAATAAAATAAAAACTTACCTTAGCGCTAGGGAGATTCGTGAAGCCCTAGACCTTTGTATTAGACAAAGCCAACAGCAATGGTTCCATGCAGAATTTGAAGACCTGAAAAATAAGAAATTATTAAATAAAAAGAGTTCATTGTATAAATTAAATATTTTTATTGATAAAAATGATATAATGCGCGTTGGGGGTCGATTGAGTCACTCTCAGCTCCCTAATGATTCAAGACATCCAGTTGTTATTCCTCATGACTCATGTTTGGCTAAGTTAATTGTAGCCGACGCTCATGAAAGAACTTTTCATGGAGGGCAACAACTGATGATTAATTTTATACGTACCAGATATTGGATCGGTCGGGTTAAAAATATGGTTAGAACACATATTCACAAATGTGTGCCTTGTATACGATACGCTGCTATTACAAAGCAGCAGCTTATGGGTGAACTTCCAGCCTGCAGGGTAACTCCTAGTTAACCATTTCTCAACTCAGGCGTAGATTATGCCGGACCCATTAATATGAGAGTTTCTAAGGGTCGTGGACAGCGATCATATAAGGGGTACATTTGTTTATTTATATGTATGGCCACACGCGCCATACATATTGAAGCCGTTTCGGATTTAACGACTGAAGGGTTTTTAGGGGCATTCAAACGGTTTGTCTCTAGACGTGGACATTGTCAGCACCTCTGGAGTGACAATGCTACCAATTTCGTGGGCGCTGCAAGAGAGTTGCAGAAGCTTTTCTCTCGAGAAAGCTTAATGTTTAATAGTATTGCAGCAGCTCTTGCCAATTCTCAAACTGAATGGCACTTTATCCCACCCCACGCTCCCAATTTCGGTGGACTGTGGGAAGCTGGGATTAAAAGTGTAAAGCATCATCTGAAACGGGTAATAGGCGATTCCACGCTTACATTTGAAGAAATGTCTACCATTTTGTCTCAAGTTGAAGCGTGTTTAAATTCGAGACCGTTGTGTCAAGGTAGCAGCGATCCAGATGTTTCCACACCTTTAACACCGGGTCACTTCTTAGTGGGTCATCCACTAGTAGTGCCACCTGATTATAATTTTGAAGATGATACTATAGGGACTTTGCGTAGATGGCAATTAGTACAACGTATGGTGCAGCATTTTTGGCGTCGGTGGCAGCAAGAATATCTCACTCATTTCTTCCAAAGACATAAGTGGGCTACTCAGATACCTAATTTTAAAATAGGTAATATTGTATTAATAAAGGAAGATAACTTACCTCCAGCTAAATGGTTGTATGGTAGAATTGTAGAACTGCACCCGGGAAAAGACAATTTGACGCGCGTTGTCACTATTCGTTGCAAAGGCACTACGATTAAACGTCCAACTTCAAAATTATGTTTACTGCCTGTCGCTGAATAAGTCGATCTTTTTCAGGATGTTATTAATTTATTTTAGAATTTTGGTTAAACACATTGGTTTAATGTTTCTAATGTTTGTTTTAAGTAGTTTTAGCTTGCTTAAGTTTATATCCAAAACATGCATGGGCAGTTTATAATTATAAGTTTAACTGAAAATGTGTTAAATTCCTGAAATGATAATACTGTATTCTTTTCTATGGCTAATGCGCTGATCTTACTGCATTTATGTAATATTGAATTTGTAGTAACACCGTTCGCTATTGTATGTTTTTATAAAATTATACAGTCCATTGTTCTTTACGATAGATATAAGTTGTTCAGTTTACCAATGGTGGGCGGTACTAAAAGGAAAATGTTCCTTTTGGTGGGCGGAATGTTAGAGGTTCATACTATTAATTTAAATATATATTTGTTCCACTTATCACTAGATGGCGTTGAAGTCAAGTTAGATCGCGCTGGCCAGATTATTGTGTAATATGATAAGTAATTTCATACTTAAGAAATAAATTGTCTCGCTCTGAGGTACTTGAGTTTCATTCAGCAGTTATTATTGATGAGAAGTAAGTGCGTAAAAGTTACAAAGAGATATATCGTAAAAACAATTTCAACCCCTATTTTCAAGATGGTGTCCGTGGGACAAGGTCGGTGACCCCGCAAACTTGGTTTTAGCTTTACACTGATCCCCTACACATCAAAAAATAAAATTGCGTCCTCTAAAAAACGCAACCCCAAATATAACTTTTCAATGGACTAATTAATAAACTATAATATTAAGAATGTGTTTAAAATGAAACAAAATATCTAATACATGTTTTTTATTTGATAATATAATATAATATTATTTCTGCTTTCTGAATTTAATCTACTTTTGAAGTAATAAAAATGCTTTCCACATTGGTCACGTTAGCCAGTTTTATTTGTAGCTGCAGTAGTGGGCGGTGGTGGTGGCGGCGGCGGAGCAGTTGGCGGTGGTGGTGGCGGAGCAGTTGGTGGTGGTGGCGAAGCAGTTGGCGGTGGTGGTTCCGGAGCAGTTGGCGGTGGTGGCGGAGCAGTTGGCGGTGGTGGTGGCGGAGCAGTTGGTCGTGGTGGCGAAGAAGTTGGCGGTGGTGGTGGTGGCGGAGCAGTTGGCGGTGGTGGCGAAGCAGTTGGCGGTGGTGGTGGCGGAGTAGTTGGCGGTGGTGGCGGAGGTGATGGCGGAGCAGTTGGCGGTGGTGGCGAAGCAGTTGGCGGTGGTGGTGGCGGGGTAGTTGGCGGTGGTGGCGAAGCAGTTGGCGGAGGTGGTGGCGGAGCAGTTGGCGGTGGTTTTGGCGGAGCAGTTGGTGGTGGTGGCGAAACAGTTGGCGGTGGTGGTGGCGGAGCAGTTGGCGGTGGTGGTGGAGCAGTTGGCGGTGGCGGCGGAGCAGTTGATGGTGGTGGTGGCGGAGCAGTTGATGGTGGTGGTGGCGGAGCAGTTGGCGGTGGTGGTGGTGGAGCAGTTGGCGGTGTACAGTAACAACTCGTGTCCTGGCCACTGCCGCAGTTTCCGCCGCCGAAACCTCTTCTCTTACACTCGCCATTGCAGTCGGGGATGTATTGTGCATGACTGTACTTGCAGCTGCCGATGACCACATCCTCCGCCTGCACTTGCTGCTGCGATATGACACTCAAGAGCGTCATCAGCGCCAGCACGAGCATCAGGGACTTGTACAAGCTCGAAGCCATAGTTAATGATCGATTGAATATTTTAGATCTACTGTAACTACTCACTGAAACCTTGTCATTATATAGTGTGCATCCACAATCTTGACGACTAATAAAGGTGGGGGCTATTTATATAATTATGTATCGGTCATGTACACACGCGAAGATAACGACTTGTTTTTAATGTTTCATAATTTTTTATTGTCAATATTATAGCTATTGCTTGTAATGTTTGTATTAAGATCATTAATCCTTTATTGGATTGGTTTTTATATATAAATAAAGTGTCAATATTGGTTTAAAGCAAGGTCTTACAGCACAAGTAAAGGTAATATTCCGAAAAATTATAAAGTAAATCTTGATATTTTTACTTAGATTTATTTACACTTAATATTTTATTTTTTTTATTTTTTATTTTATTTAAAGGTCACCAACAAAACACACATCAATACAAGATAAAAGTACATAATCGATTTACATACAAATATAAATGGTGTCTCAATTACAGGTGACACTACATTAGTAAGGCAAAGGTAAATAAATTTCAAAACTGTACACAATTTAAACAAAATAAGAACTTAGAACTTTTAAAATTTAATGTATGGATAAATAAATCACGAACTAAAAAAAAAGAAAATAAAAAACTACAGTGACAGAATGAATTTTTTAAATTTAGGTTTAGAATCATCAAAAATATCAATGTTGTGACCATTCGATAATGTATTGTAGGATCTTATTATTCTATTCAGAGGCGCATTATAACCCAGATTAGACTTAGACACTTTTCCTTTGAATAAAGTGAATCTATTCAATCTTGGTAGTCTAGACGGAGCAGAAATATCAATACGTGAAAGTAAGCACATGGAATCTAACATACCTCTCATCAGTTTAAAAAGAAAAAGGTTATCGAGCAGATGTCTTCGAGCAGCCAGAGATTTCATATTAAAGTATTTTAATTTATCCTCGTACCTACATAATCTTTTGTCTATATTGCAACTATAACAGAGATGCCAAAGAAAACGTTTTTGCACACTCTCGAGTCTTTTTGTGTAGATATCATAGTAATAAATAATAGAATCTATAGACCTCAGTTACTTATATAAATTTCAACTTGCTAGGTCCACCCGTTCCGGAAAAAATTGGCGGTGATACACGGACAAGAGAGAGATCGGTAAGGGTTCCCTTTTTTCCTTTTGATATACAGAACTCTAGAAATTCGTGTATGACTATGCTGTATGTTTACCTAATTCGGAATGTTTCATATCAGAAAAAACCATAATAACAGCGATTGATACCCAACATCAAAATCGCGGTTGCTAAATACAATAGTATTGATAGTAAATAACATAGATACCTTGGTGATAATTTGGAGGTAAATTTAATAGAACCTAATTAAACCTTAAACCGAGAAACTATTTCAAATAAGTATTACTGCTATTAAAATTATCCGATCTTAGATATTTTATACACAACAATAAGTCAAACTGGATAGTTGTTCATGAGAGCTTTATTAAAGTTTTGACCGATCAATGTAGTTGTTAACCGTTTGAACGCCAACGACGTCCAGTCACGTTAAATAAAAGAGTGCTCACGACGCCAACAACGTGAAGTCACGTCGAAATATAAAGTTTACAAAATTGATAAATTATTATACTTATGGGATAGAATTATGAATTTTATTTGCATATTACAGAGACTAAATGTCACATTATTGTTTTCAATTTATTATATACATTCAATAAAACTGTAATGTGTATAAAAAAAATATATAAATATTGATAAACTAAATCTTCAAAAAAGCCGTGCCCCAGACGCCAACGACGTGAATAGACGTCGGACGACAACGACGTAGTGCCCATAACGATAATCGTATATATGAATATATAGGTTTTGTTAGATATTAATTTTTGAAATTATTGTTATTCTAACCTTAAAGAAACCAAATTCTAAATCCAAGATGGCCGCCGCCACATAATGGCTGATTTCATGTACTTTCTTAATCTTCTTAATATGGGTATCAAAAGAAAGTGCTTGACTTGTAGAGTCCACTACACCATAAGAAAATTCTAAATCCAAGATGGCCGCCACCATAAAACGGTGGAATACATATTTTAAAATACAAAAAAAAATTCAAAAATTAATGTTCAGCTTTGTAAACAAAAGTATGCACTCAAATCTAAAGTTGACCTGTACTCAAAGGATATCAAAAATATCAGGTCCAGTTATGAGGCTGATGTTATGGCTCTCCAAACTGAGATCTCTTCCTTACATATGTCGTTGGATTATATAAATAAACAATATAAGACCGCTAAGAATGAAAAATCTGAGCATGTCTTGGCCCTGGATAAACTGATTAATTTGAGTAATTATAATGTGGAACGCGTTGAGTCTCTTAATAAATATGAGTGTAATTGTCAACACTCCTCATCAGGTTATACGGAGCCAAGGTCTAAAACAACACATTCATCTCTGCCATTGGAGAATCACAACAGTCCCATAACCATAGAAAATAATAGTACACCCAAAATTCATGACAGTTATATTAATATTTATAGTGAAGAGATGGGAAAAAGTCTGGGTGTACTATTGAATGACATGTGTTAGGGGCAGTCAGTTACAAAGTATTGTATGCCGGGTGCATCTTATATTCAAATCATGGAAAAAATTATAAGAGACACTCACTGTCCTTACACAACAATAGTACTGTTAATTAGGAGAAGGGGAAATATGAACAAGAAACACATAAGACAATATTTCGATTTATTATATAATATAACCAATATTAAAAAAGTTATAATGTTCACATTTACTTACATTAAGAATATGCCGCAAGAAAATCAAAAAATATATACTTTCAATAAATATTTTGATACTATCTCATATAGTAATTATTTGACATTGAATAAAATTAATTATGATAAATTTCATTTAATTGATATCAATAATATAATAAATTATAAATCTTATATATTGACATAGGATCCTATCTAATTATTATATGAGACAGATACCTTATTCGCTATCATATTATTTATTTTACAACTCAGTCAAGTGTTTGGCTAACAAGACTGCTGCTTCTATTGAGCAGTGTAATCATTTGACATTTAAGCATTTGGAATCTGTTCCAAATAATTTAAATTAAATTTTAAGACAATAGAGGCAGCCTCTTGCAATATTAGACGCCACCCATTTTTTCAGAATAGCAATAAGAATTATAAAAATAATATTCATTTATTTCATCAAAATATATAAGGCATAATGGGTAAAGACACTGAAATAGAATTATTTTTGAATTATCATAATATCAATATTTTATGTATCATAGAACACTGGCTTAAAAGCTATGAAAATATGTTTAATTTTAGTAAACATTATGTAACTAGTGCGGTTTACAGAGAAATTTCCATAAAGGGTCGCTCTCTAATTATAATTAATAAGACTTTGAAATGTAAGGAAAGAAAAGATATTGTGAGCCTCTCTGTGGAACGCACTACTGAAATAGCCTGTATCGAGCTTAATTGTTTCATTATTGTAAGCGTATACAGACCTCCCAGTGGGTTATATGATTGTTTTGAAAATATTATGGATGATAAACTTAAAAAACTATCTGGATCTAATAAACATATTTTAATATGTGGTGATTTCAATATTAATTTGTTAGACAGTACTTCTACCACTTTTCGATTCAGATCATTGTTAAAATCATATAACCATGTAAATTTATTTTTAGAGCCGACTCAAAATTTTACCCACTCGACAGCTACTTGTATAGATAACATTTTCAGTGATGTAGTACCACTCAGCAAATCAATAATTAATCAGCTTACCTCTGATCACTGCGGACAATTAGTTTTATTTCAAACAAAAACTGTTAAAATAACAATGAAAGAGTTATGTTTGTTCTTATAAATACAAAACGTATTGAGAAATTTAGAAGTAATATTCTATCAATAATCCTATACATTCAAGATTATGACCACCCAAATTTAGCATATAATAAATTATTCAAATTAATAAAAAATGAATTTAATAATATTTTACTTCTAAAACAGTCTATGTAGGTAATAAAACGACATTTGGTGAATGGGCAACAGTTGGAATATTTAAAAGTAGGCAAAAGTTATATGAACTTTATGCTGAAAAAACTATTATCATAGCGTATATTTTATTAATTATGTCAGAATGTATTCTAAAATTTTTAAACAGGTTTGCAACGCGTCTAGAGTTCTACATATTAAAGAAAAATAAAAAATTCGCGTGATAAAATAAAAGCAACCTAGCATGTGATTAATTGTGAAACTGGAAAAGTCAAATCTCGCAACACTAACTAACTTCTCTAAGCATTAATAATAAAAATATTTCAACAGACCAAGATGTTGCGGCAGCTTTTGAGAAGTATTTTGCTGACATTCCAGCTTTGACAACTGAATCATTAATTCCTTCGCCAACCGTTGCTGAATCGATACTTATTAATAGTGTTAAATCATGTGAACCTAAGTTCAATTTCAGTTTTGTGAGCCCCAAGGATATTAATAATGTATTCAAAACGATTAATATGAAGAAAACAGCAGATTTATGGGCCATGTCTGTAAAAGTAATAAGCTCAATTATAGATGTTATTGCACCGTATCTCGCGACTATATTTAATGATTGTGTCAAGTGCGGAATATTTCCTGACTTAATGAAATATACCGACTCTTAGTAATTTTTTTTAGAAAATAATGTTAAATCAGATGCTGTTGCATTTTAATAAATATAAATTAATGCATAAAAATCAATTTGGTTTACCAAGGGTCACTCGACGTCTGACGCAGGTATTAAACTTCTTTCTAATATTTATGATGCCTGGGAGGAGTCACAGGATGCACTTGGTGTTTTTTGTGATTTATCTAAGGCTTTTGACTGCGTACAACATGAGACGTTGGTCAGGAAGTTGAAGCACTACGGTATACGTGACACTGCGCTCGATCTTCTTATTTCTTCCTAAGAGTAAGAGTAAGAGATCTCCAGGTATAAATGTAAATATGGGAGTCCCACGGGGCTCCATTCTCGGCCCATTTCTTTTTCTTGTTTACATTAACGATTTACCATATTTTGTGGAAGGAGCTCAATTTATTGTTTCATAGTGATATGCAGTTTTATTGGATGTTTGAATGTATGAACATAGATTTGATTATGGAATTTCATTAACGAATTAAAGACACGGAAGGAGCAATGATAAAAAAATATGTCAGAAGGGGCAAATATACATGTACATTATTATTATTCGGATATTTAAAATATAATATTGTGTGTACAATACCAATTTCTAAAGTTTAATATAAAGAATGTTTTTTTTTAAATAAAACAAAATATTAAATAACTATTTTTATTTAATAGTAAATATATATATATATATATAAATTAATTTTTGATTTCTACATTTAACCTATTTAGCCAGTTTTAGGTGGTGTCGTTGTGGCTGCAGAAGTGGGCGGTGGTGGAGGCGGAGCAGTTGCCGGTACACAGTAACAAGTCGTGTCCTGGCCACTGGCGCAGTGTCCGCGAGCGAAACCTCTTCTCTTACACTCGCCATTGCAGTCGGGGATGTATTGTGCATGACTCAACTTACAGCTGCCGATGACCACATCCTCCGCCTGCACTTGCTGCTGCGATATGACACTCAAGAGAGTCATCAGCGCTAGCACGAACATCAGGGTCTTGAAGGAGCTCGAAGCCATAATTGATAATCGATTGAATGTTTCAGACGTACTGTAGCTACTCACTGAAACCTCATCATTTTATAGTGTGAATTCACAATCTTGACGACGAATAAAGGTGGGGTTGTTATTTATATAATTATATATCGGATTTGTACTTACCCGAAGATAACATCCAAGTCGTGTGTTTTTAATGTTTAATAATTTTTCGTTGTCAATATTTTAATTATTGTTAACAAAATTTAGAGCAATAATCCTTTATTGGTTTGGTTTTTATAAAATAAAAAAGAGTCTAACAGTACAAGCTTAAGTAATATTCCGAAAAATAAAAAATATTGAAAATTCTCGCTCCCGGTTCTGAGAAAATCGGTCATGACACACGGACAGACGGACAAGAGAGAGATCTTAGAACTTTTGGGGTTCGGAGCACTAAAAAAATATAATATCATTATGCCAAAAAGTAGTGCTTGGGCATCTGGGCACTGTGTTCCGGTTTGAAGGGCAGTGTAGGCTAGTGAAATTACTAGGCAGATGTGATATAAGTAATCTCAAGGTTGGCAACGCTTGAGTGGCACCTACTAATGGTGCTGCAAGCGCTTGCTAGATTCTATTATTTTATTAGTTATTTCCTATATTTTATTCAGTATGTTATAATATAGAAATGTATCTAATATTGTTTAAAGTTGTTGTATTGTATAACTTTTTATTTTCCTACCGACATATTTGAATGTAAGCTGACTATAAAAGGGACGATGTCATGCTAGATAATACAGTTCCTAATTATCAGTCTGCCATAGTGGTAACTCTGCTGGATTGTGTAAGATAACTACTTAGTATTTGCAATAGTGGTAACGCTGCTGGATTGTATAAGATAACTACTTAGTATTTGCAATAGTGGTAACGCTGCTGGATTGTGTAAGATAACTACTTAGTATTTGCAATAATGGTAACGCTGCTGGATTGTATTAAGATAAATACTTTATTACTTGTAATTCATCGTATTTAACTTATATTTTATTGTTACCCTGATTGCTATGTAGATGATATGATGTTGCTGTTGAGTTTCTTGCCGATTCTTCTCATCAGAATCCACTTTCCGAATCGGTGGTAGATTCATTTAAAGTCTATATCAAATAATAAGACAAATAAAAGATATTTTGAGAGAATATGAATTTGGTCACTATTTTACATTATATTCAATAAATACATAGAATAAATACTAGTTCTATTAATAAATAGCTAATATCTTAAATGTTCTTTCATTAATATATAATTGCTGCCCACATATAAACAATAATCATTTTTATATTATTTTATATCATATATATTTTTTTTATATCTACCCTATACAAAATCTCACACGCACATAAGCTACGGCAACCACTTACCAACATGTGGTAAGCCGTATGTTTTGCCAATTTATATACCTAAGCTAAAAAAACCTAAATGCAAATATTTCATATCAGGAAAAACCATAATAGTGATCCTCAAAATCAAAATCGGGATTTGTAAATACAATGATATATGTTGTATTGATGGTAAATACCATAGGATAATATATTATGTTGTATTGATACACCGTTGTGGCGTTGTGGGTAGCGAGTCTGCCTTAAGCCTCGACGGTTGCGGGTTCGATTCCCGCTCGGAGCAGATGTTTGTATTAATCGTACAGGCATGTTTTCCGGTCTGGTTGTGTTTGTCCTTGTCATTGTGAATGTTTCCGGACCCCCGACACAGGATATAATTATCCTAATGGGGGCCGTTGAGTGTGTAGCGTTTATTTATTTATTTATTATTTATTGATGGTAAATACCATAAATACCAGGAATCTTGATAATAATTAAGTAAGAGAACATAGTGCTTTAGTTATTAATTTATCATAGAAAATATACTATAATCACAAAGGAATAAATTCCCAAGACATCTGAGCGGCAACATCATTGTGGGGCACGACACTACACGGAAATGTCACGAGATTCAATATCAAACTTAAAATGTAATTTAATTACGAGAAATATATATATATAGCTGGCTTAAAAAGGCCTTTATTATATTGTTCTGTTCTACATAAATTTATCTTTCTTTCTAAAAGTTATTAACATTTCTGTACAATTTCTTTACAGATCGCGGCGTCAACGGTGAACTACGTGATGATAATAGACAAGAAATTTGTATTAGAGTTCCGTATGCAAATTGCAAAAAACGGAACACTATAATTTTTGTCTTGTCCGCCAGTCCATCCGTATTTCACAGTAATTTTACTCGGAGACTTTTGGCTTATCTATAAGAAATTTAGTAAATAGTTGTAATGTATGAACCGCTACACAATTTTGTAGTCAAATTATAAAATATATAACAATTAAAGGTACATGTAACTGAGCAAAAAGAAAATTATCTTTACATAGGTGTTTGAAAATAATAACGAATTTTGATTTTGACTTTTTGTTTAAGTCATTTGTTTTTAAGGAATAAGGTCCTCTAGTCATAGAAAACATACAAATTAGTCTCCTCTACCTAATAAAGTTTTATATAATTCATGTGGATTCTCTGAAATTGGCAGTATAGTGTTACACTAATCTGTGGTTCTGAAAATGTCAGAGAAATAATAAAACCACAATCATTATATACATTATTATTATTATACATACGCATACATACACACACACACGTGCACACACACACACACACACACACACACACACACACACACACAAACTCATATATTTATCCTTATATCAATCCCTGCATTACAATAATTGCTTATAGTTAGTTCTACTTTAAATTTTGTTCTAAATTTTATTGTTATTTTATCTTGTTTGCTGATGTTTAATGGCCCTCATAAATTTT
This sequence comes from Hestina assimilis, assembly GCA_023373885.1. Classification (NCBI taxonomy): domain Eukaryota; kingdom Metazoa; phylum Arthropoda; class Insecta; order Lepidoptera; family Nymphalidae; genus Hestina; species Hestina assimilis. Next base: position 10,575,300 of record CM041750.1, read on the forward strand.
ACTTTTTATAGTTTATGTTTAACTTAAAATTTATTTACTTTTTATATTCTTGTAGTACTGTTATTTTGGGCAAAATATATTGTGAACTGATTGGTGGCAGGCACTGGTTCCTGAGATACAGTTCATCTAGTTCAGGAACCAGGTACTCTAAATATTGTAAATTGTTTGTATTTTGCCAATAAAGAATTTGAATTTGAATTATGTGGCTGTTAAGATAGAAATAGAGCAATTATATTTGGAATCGGTACATACGAAAATGGAAGTAGATTCTATGTCTATCAAAGTTTCTTGCCCTGAAATTTAGGGTTGTATGTATTTTTAATGCCACGCCAAAAAAAAAAATTGTCTCTAAAACAAAAATATAAATTTGGGTGGACCTACATTTAAGGCTATGAAAATTAGATGTTGACCGATTCACAGACCTACACGATATACATACAAAATTTAATAAAAGTGGGTCGAGCCGTTTCGGAGAAGTTTGGTCACAAACACTGCGACATCAGATATGTATATATTTGTTATAGAAAGAATAAAAACCCTGATGTAGGTGATACGAAGTTCACCCGCAATTCATATGTGTAATCAATTCGGTTTTTTTGCACTCGTATATAAATAACCGATGCATAATAATTATGTAAAACCCACCCCACCTTTATTTATCGATAAGATTGTCAATTCACACTATAAAATGATGAGTTTTCAGTGAGTAGTTACAGAACGTCTAAAGCATTCAACCGATTATTAACTATGGCTTCGAGCTCCTACAAGACCCTGATGTTCGTGCTGGCGCTGATGACACTCTTGAGTGTTATATCGCAGCAGCAAGTGCAGGCGGATCAAGTGGTCATCGGCAGCTGCAAGTTAAGTCACTCCCAATACATCCCTGACTGCAATGGCGAGTGTAAGAGAAGAGGTTTCGCCAGTGGACACTGCAGCGGCGGCGCGGACACGAGCTGCTACTGCGTAACGGCAACTCGAATGAAAGTCTAACATGGTCAACGTGGGTAGAGTTTTATTTTACTTCAAAAGTAAATGTAATGAAATATCTTAACAAATAAACATGTATATGTATATTATAAAATAAAAAATATTTATTATAAAATTTGTTTCTTTTTAAGTATGTCCTTTACATTATAAATTTAATCTGTTTTAAAATTAATCAGTTCCTAGAAACATTTCTTTAACACTGACCACTAATAAGGAAATTAATATTAATAGTCAGTATAGACGTTATTACATTTATTTATGCCACAACATTCATTTGGTATAAAACTAAATTATATTGTGTCGAAATTTAACTTTTACACAGTGAAAGAAAATTAGTTAGATTTCATTTTAAAAAATCACATATTTATGAATAAAAGCCGGAACTGTCTGTTTACATGTCACTTACTTAAATGTTTTTATATGACATTTTTAGAAAAGTCATATTGAAAAAGAAAAATATTTTCTTTCGTCACAGTTTACCTTTAAGAACAATTTATATAAAAGCGGACACTTTTTACATTCATCAAAATATTAATTAATTAAATACAAATGTGATGATTTTTCCGAAAATCATCAACTTCTTCTTTATATTCATCCCGGTATTTACCAAAAAAAAATGTTTCTAGTTTTTAAACAGAGCGATTGCCATCTGCCTCCGCAACAATATTACGTAACAAAAACGAGTAACGAGTAAAGAGTAAGGAGTTAAAAAAATTAGATATTATAATGGCAATCAGTACCGACTTAACGTGCTCTCCGACACCCACAAAGACAAACGCCCAGACCGAAACAGATATTTGTAAGATCAGTACAAACCTCTGCCCGAGAACCCGCAACCGTCGAGGATAAAGACAGACCACTACGCTACCCACAACGCCACACCGGTGTCCTTTCGAAAAGCGACAATAACAATAGAAAACAAGCAAAAGAACTTTATTGGGGCATCTTATATTTATGTTTACTATAAAAATATAATACCTATATACTGTGTCCTAATTTCAGAAGCCCTTTAAACACAATGGACATACTATGCATTACACGTGGATGTTGGCCATTCCGCCCGATCGGTAACATTAAAAATTACCAGTCAAGTGCGTTGTGGACCACGCACAGTTGAAACTAAAGGGTCCCGCATCTTGGTTATGGAGAATGTTAAGGCCTTTAAAAATAACACCGAATTAAAATCGACTGCAAAAATAGGTTGGTAATTTCATAGTAATTATTAAAAGTTATATGAAAAACAAAGTTATGGGAAAAACTTATATTTCTCTTAAATTTGTAGACCTATCTTCTTCAAACATTCAAATGTGGTTGAAATTTTATTTGATGTCCTACAAGCTCAAAGTTTTCCAGAATTTTTAAAAGCATTTTTTTGCATAGTTCAAAAGTTAGAGGGGGACACACACACAATTTTTATGACTTTAGGAGCTAATATCGCAACAACTACTCACTTAATGAAAAAAGTCAAAATCAAACCTCTTTATAATTTTGAAAGACCTATCCAAAGATATCTCATACGTTGACATACGTCTAAATTTATTTTTTCAACACTCGGTTACATGTATGGACTCATACCCTTAATTCTTATATATTTTAAGATTTCATTACAGAATCGTTGTGCGGTTCATAGAATACACCTATTCACCAAATTTCGTCTAGATAAAGCCAATGGTCTCCGAGGAAAATGACTGTGGCATGCGGACGGACGGACGGACAGACGGACAGAGGGACAGACGGACAGACGGACGGACATGACGAAACTATAAGGGTTCCGTTTTTGGCATTTAGCAACGGAACCTTAAAAAGTAAAAATAAAACGAAACAAACATAAGAAATTCAAAATTATTTTCGCAGCTCACCTTTTATGAAAAACGCTTTGTAGTTTCAATATAGAACTAAAAGTAATAACTTTTGAAAGAAACATTTAGAAATCTATAAATTCCTACCTTTACTGTAGCAAGTTAAAGGCACTGAGATAATTTAAAAGCAGCTCCTCTCGAAAAGGTAAGTAAATTTCAACCCGCAGGGTACCATTCACTTGATTCAGACAAGAAATATATTTATTGAGAAGTAATTTTTAATCACAAATGTTTAATTCGTTCTTAAACATACGATATATACGAAAATGATTGATGTGTTGTTTTTATTCGCGTTTTTATTATATTCGCGTTACATTATTTTATGTGACGTGTACGTCAGACTGGGTGTGTATGAGTGCATAGTTATATAAGGCATCTTGAGTAATATAACCGGCGTCGGGACGTGACTACCCTATCGCCTGCTGTTGGGATAATCTCTGTCGCAGCAGAGATTATTCCGCCAGTGCAAGTCACACTGGTGGTAGGTCTTTTGTTACAAAGGGCCGACTAGGTAGGTACCACCGCAGAGTCAAATATTCTACCGCCAAATAGTAGTATTTAAGCATTGCTGTGTTCCGGTTTTTAAGGGCACTGTAGGCTAGTGAAGTTACTGGGCAAAAGAAATTCAAGAACCAATATCTCGAGGTTGGCAGCGCGTGAGTGTCACCTACTAATGGTATTGCGCGCGCTCTTAGGATACGTCAATAGCTTACCATCAGGTGGGCCATATGCTTGCTTGCCAAATTGGAACATAAAAATATATATATAATATATATAAAAATAATAAGTTCCCCATACAAAATTTCTCCTTCTTTCCAAGATTTGTTTTTGCGTTTTCGTAGCCTGACCGGCTAACCGTCTCTATGGTCCTCACTATATCTGTACCGAAATTTATGAGTGTGTAACTCAACTGCTGAACCGATTATCATTTTAAACCGTTTATTTATTTATAATACTACCCCAATAATTTAATACAATCAAAATTATTGCCCTATATTTTTGAAGGTATATAGGCTGCCTTATATCTTTATATCAATTGCTTAGCAAACGATTGAGTCTTTGTAACTTTAATAAATACAGAAGGTCCTCACGTTGAACTCACCTCGTTATGTGAAGAAAATGCAATTAGTTATGCAAGTACTCTTAAGTGTACTTTAAGAACAAACTCCTACAATTTTCACTTCAAGAATTCCTCACTTCTACTAGACTATTACATAATTATAACTATTTGTGGATAGAAGTTCATTTTGTAAGATTTTCTGTTCAAATAAATCGAAACGCGGAATTTTATACTAAACAAAATTTGAAGCTGTAAAACTATGTTTGTGCTGAATAGATTTAACGAGCGAGTAGTCTTTTTATTTTAGAAGTTTCTATCGCAGGTAATTACTTTCCTTCAATGATTATTGCTTGTTTGCCATATTCTTTTTTTGCAATATGAATATAAATACAATTTGTATTTTTCAGTTAAACTAAAGCTTTTGTTTACTAAAATTATTCACGCATGTAATAATTTATGGCATAGTAAATACCAATAAACAAAATCCCTCCGGCATTTTCAATATAATAAATATATCTGATATTGATATTAAAAAGCACCAAACTTTTTTATATAAAATACTATTATTATATTTTCTAAAGGATATTTTGATCCCTTCACTCATCAAAAACCGCCATTACGAATACTTGCTTTCGGTTGGTAGGGCTTATAAGGCCCGCGTGGTTAGGTAACGCATGGTAAGTTGGTAAAAAATCCATGAAGTGACTGCTCGTCAGTTGCGGTTCGAGGTCAGCCAGCGTATAACTAGTTGTATCCGAAGAGGGCTGCAACACAACCATCATGCCTTCATTGTTTCAGATGTTCATGGGCGGCGGTAATCGCTTAGCGTCAGGTGAGTCTCCTGACCGTTTGCCCTCTCTTACCTTCTTCTACATGACGTCGACACCCTTTGTCAGGTACTAAGTAGGCATTATCGACATTCCAGTTCCTTTTCGGTACACGTTCGCGAGACCGTGTTTGTGGGCTACCGTTTATTGTGGAAAATAATGAATTTAGTAACCGGCGAAAGTATGTATCACTTATTCCAAATTACGAATTTGTCTTTGTACCATTCGCGGTAAAAGTAGGTACTTAGGACATTGGGAATTAGTGCTAAACAAATATATATATAAAAAAATATAAATAAAACTAAAAAAAAATTAAACCTTTTATTCATTTTTTTTTTCATTAAAATTTTCTTTTGTTTGGGGCTGATAAAAATGCTTCATATTTATATTATTTAGCTGCCATTATAAAAACGAAACATGACAGCTAATTATATTTCACGGATGATTAAAGTCGTTACTGTCAATTACCGCTTGCAAAATGAATTTCATTCAAAAAGCCAAGCGATTATACGCCTGGTGTTCGCGACATTTCATAAATTTTCATGTTTTAAATTTAACAATTAAATAAACTTATTACAACATAGTGAATAGAAGATTAAAGATTAACATAACTAGAGCGTTATCCTTACTAAATATAAAAGTACATTTCAAGTTAATGAATTTATTCAAATTTTTATTACTCTGAAGCTGTAAGAGTGTATGTAAGCATTCGATAGCATCTTTAGCATTCGATGCGTATGAGTATGTCTTAAATCAATCAGCTGCGAATCGATACTTATAAATGTAAAACGGGCCTAGATATGTCGATGTTTAATCATAAATTTAAAATCAAAAATAAAAATTTTATGACGGCTAGTGGAATTGATGCCGAGTATTAAGCATCACTAGATATAATATGTAGATTGTAGATGAAACGGGAATTCATAACAATATGTAATTGAAAGGTCGCTTTTGTTAATACGTGCAATACGCCCATTGAACGTTTACACTTTAGTGAGGCATACAATTCTTTTAATATTATAAACGTCACGGTTTGTTCGTTTACATATTTAGCTTTGCGTTACTCTATCATGGAATAATGGCTCCTTTGAATTTCAATTAACATTTCAATCCAGACCAATTAAAATTATAGAGACTGGTATTATAGCTGTGAAAGTAATTCACTGTATTTCGATCTGTCGAAAAGCCCACGTTAAGTAGGTGAAATGGGGATAAAAGTTTGAATCGGGAAGTACAATTATAGTTCTATTTCAAAGAATATTAAAAAGGTTTAGCCGCAGGCAAAGTTTAGTTTTATAGAATTTATTTGTTCCATATGCAGTTTTATTGGAAGTTTGGATGTATGAACATAGATTTGATTATGGAATTCCATTGACGAATTAAAGATATGAAAGGATCCTCCTTTGAATGAAAAAAATATGTCAGAAGGGGCAAATATACATGTATATTATTATTAAGATATTTAAAATATAAAATTGTGTGTACAATACCAATCACTAAAGTATAATATAAAGGACGTTTTTTAAAATAAAACAAAATATTAAATAAATATATTTTATTTGATAGTAAATATATATATATATATATATATATAGTAAATATATATATATATATATATATATATATAGTAAATATATATATATATATATATATATATATATATATTAATTTTTGATTTCTACATTTAATCTATTTAGCCAGTTTTAGGTGGTTTCGTTGTGGCTGCAGAAGTGGGCGGTGGTGGAGGCGGAGCAGTTGCCGGTACACAGTAACAAGTCGTGTCCAGGCCACTGGCGCAGTGTCCGCGAGCGAAACCTCTTCTCTTACACTCGCCATTGCAGTCGGGGATGTATTGTGCATGACTGTACTTGCAGCTGCCGATGACCACCTCGTCCGCCTGCACTTGTTGCTGCGATATGACACTCAAGAGCGTCATCAGCGCCAGCACGAACATTAGGGTCTTGTAGGAGCTCGAAGCCATATTTAGTGATCGATTGAACGTTTTAGACTTACTGTAGCTACTCACTGAAACCTCGTCATTTTATAGTGTGAATTCACAATCTTGCCGACGAATGAAGGTGGGGTTGTTATTTATATAATTATGTATCGTATGTGTACTTACCCGAAGATAACGTCCGACTTGTTTTTGATTTTTAATCATTTTTGTTGTCAATATTATAATTATTATTGAACTGGTTTTATGTTTAAAAATTTTGAAAATGTTCGTTCCCGTTCCTGAGAAAATCGGTGATGACACACGGACAAACGGACAAGAGAGAGATCTTTTGAGGTATGGACCACTAAAAAGATAGTATGATCATGCTGTGGATGTCGTAAATGGCAATGTTTCATATAAAGATAAACCACAATAGCGGTTGTTCCCGAACATCAAAATCGCGATTAGTAAATACAGGCATACAGTTTTTATGGTAAATGTGATTTCAATAAAATACCATAAAATCTTGATAATAATTAAGTACTAGAATATAGTGCTTAAGCTATTAAGTTATTATAGAAGCTCATTATCTTGTAACCTTTCGACGACAATCGTCGGCATCCTCGGGATATCATATTCGCAAAGGAATAATTTCCCAAAACATCTAAGAGGTAATACCATTGTGGGGCACGACACTACACGGAAATGTCACGAGATTCAATCTCAACCATGTAATGTAATTTTATTTAGTTTAGATAAGAGAAATATGTAGCTTGTTTAAAAATACCAATATAATATTGAACTTTTTTTTTTCAATGTGTAGTTTTCTGCTCTGAATAAATGCTTCTTTCTATGTAAAAGTTACTAAGATTTCTGTACAACTTACAGATCGCAGCATCAACGGTGAACTACGTGATGATAAAAACAGAACAATTTTATTAGAGTTCCATAGGCAAATGGCAAAAACCATTAGATAATAATAACCTGATAACCTGAACCTGATACCCTCTTCCCCGTTCCATCATCGAACAACTAGGCGCGGCGAGCGGTTTCACCCTTACGTCGTAGACATTCCTCGATTACGCACGAAGCGGTTTGCCTCCTCTTTCATTATACGGACGGCTAAGGAGTGGAACTCTTTGCCGCGGTCAGTTTTTCCAGAATGCTATAACCTGGACACCTTTAAGGCCAGAGTGAACAGACACCTTCTAGGCATACGTGCTCCATCTTAGACCTCATCTTCGCCTTCCACCAAGCGAGATTGAGGTCAAACGTAAGCCTATTTTGCATAAAAAAAAAAAAAAACATTAAATGGACGCAAATAAGCAATACCATGTCAACCCACAAAATTGAAAAAACTGAGTTATATATGAAGAAGTATTGGTAAATGACTTAAGAACATTCTTCTTTAATATTTGTAGGGTTTTAAGCTTTAAAACTTCTAAAAAGCCATTTTTTAATCAAGCAATTTATGTATTATGTTAAACGTTGTGGGTTATATTATGTACGAAATATGCAGTTTGTATACTTTTTTTTTTGACAAAATAAGTAAAATAACTTACATAAATCTGAAATAGCCAAAAACTTGACCAATACATAAAAAATCATATAAAGCAAGTTGTTCAAAATTTTCAAACGCGTTTTTCTCGAAATGGCATTCGTGTGGGTTGACATGGTATTGCTTATTTGCGTCCAAATTTAAAATGGTCTATCAGTGTGGACTGATTGATGACTGACTGTATTTCACAGTAAGTTTACTCGAAGACTTGGCGTTATCTATAAGAAATTTAGTAAATAGTTGTAATACATGATCTGCTACACAATTTTGTAGTAAAATGACATGTTTCTGAGGATTGCAAAATGAAATTTCTGCGTATAGCAACGTGTGAGGCATCTTCAGATAGGTCTTTTAAAAGTAATAACGAAAGTATGGTTTTGACTTTTTGTTTAAGTCATTAGTTCTCGAGAAATAAGCTCCTCTAATAGTAATTGACACTTACGAGTTTGCTATACTTAATAAAGCTTCTATTTTCTTGTGCATTCTCTGAAATTGGCAGTATACTTTTACACTAACTTTAATTTGTGTATCTGAAAATGTCCGCGAAATAATAAAACCATAATCATTATGTGGCTGTCTTCCTTGTTGAGGCAGAAATAGAGCAATCATTTTTAGAATCGGTACATACGAAAATGGAAGTAGATTCTATGACTATTATTATAGTTTCAGGCATAGTAATACATGAGATCTCACCACTTTCTGGTAGTAGTAGAAGACCTGCTTTGCGAGACTTGGACTTTTTTACATTTTATGTTTTTGATTAGTCATAAGTTTAGTAATTAATACTGGAAAAAAATATTTAAAAAATAAAAAAAAATCTAATTTTTAAAACATTTAAAATAATATTCATGTACACATGTGGGGAAAATTATGAAATTTTTTGTAACAAATTTAAAATTTGATTCATTATAAAACTGTATAACGTAAAGGACACACTTTAAAAAGAAACAAAATGTGTAGTAAATATTTTTTTTATTTTACAATATACATATGTCTTTATTTGTTACGTTCCTTCATTACATTTACTTTTGAAGTGAAATAAGACGCTCTCCACGTTGGCCACATTAGACTTTCATTCGAGTTGCCGTTACGCAGTAGCAGCTTGTGTCCGCGCCGCCGCTGCAGTGTCCACTGGCGAAACCTCTTCTCTTACACTCGCCATTGCAGTCGGGGATGTATTGCGCATGACTGTACTTGCAGCTGCCGATCACCACTTGATCCGCCTGCACTTGATGCTGCGATATGACACTCAAGAGCGTCATCAGCGCCAGCACGAACATCAGGGTCTTGTAGGAGCTCGAAGCCATAGTTAATGATCGATTGAATGTTTTAGACGTACTGTAACTATTCACTGAAGCCCCATCATTTTATAGTTTGAATTGACAATCTTATCAACGAATAAAGGTTCTTTTATCAACGAGTAAAGGGTTTTTCATAATTATTATGCATCGTCGTATGTTATTTCCATACGAGTACAAAAAACCCGACTTGTTTATATTATAATAATTTTTACTTCAATAAACAATATTATAATTATTTCTTATTGATAATTACTGACATGACCCTCGGGTGAACTTCGCATCACGTACATCAGGATTTTTAATCTTTCTATATCTAATATATGTAATTCGCATGTCGCGGTGCCTGTAACCATACTCCTAAGAAACGGCTCGACTGAGTTTTATTAAATTTTGTGTGCATATCGGGTGGGTCTGGGAATCGGTCAAAATCTATGTTTCACATCCCTAAATGTAAGCGGTGGTCCGACCTAATTTTTGGCCATTTTTTTAAATTTTAATTACGATGTGGCATTAAATTTTCCTGTCATTTTTCATATTTTCTTACCGTTTAAGTTTTCGTGGTATACCATGAATATTTTGAAACTAAAATATAAAATATTTAGTCAAGTAGTCGTAGAGACGTGAAACTTGGAGGGTTTGTTCTTTATATAACGTAGGCATCTGATAAAAAAGGATTTTTCCGAAATTATTCTTCTATGGGATTGAAAAAGGGGTGCAAAGTTTGTATGAGACTAGGCGATTCTTTGGCGGAAGACGTGTTTCATATTTTATTTGAAATTCACCCCTTAACGGGGTTCAAAACGGTTAAAAAATTATTTTTCTTCGACGTTTATATCAATATTCTTTAGTGCTTTTGATTTAAATTACATTTTATTTTGACTCATGTTTGAAAACTCAACCGATACATGGCATATCAACGCCTAACCTAAACTTGAAAATATTTTTTTTCATATGTGTTGTTTTTAAAACGTAAACGAGCCCAGGTAACAATGTTTCAGCATTCTATGGGTTTCATCAAATAGGTGAAAAAGATTTTGTAGACGCATGGAACTCTGTTTTCGGCAAACGATTAAGACCTGTTTTAACATTTGAAATTCCACAACTGAAGAGGTGAAATGAAGGTTCAAAGTTTGTATTAAAATCGTTATTCACGCGGGCGAAGCCGCTGGCAGAAGCTCGTTATATATATCGAGAAAACCAAAGTAACTATTGGTATTAACAGATCTCTGGGTCAACTGCAACATATGTAGTGATCAGATAAGACGAAGACAGAAGCTCGTTAAATATAATTTAATAATATGTGTACGCGCGTACGAACATAAAATATTTCATATAAAAAATAATAAAGTAGCAATTGGTATTTACAGATCCTGACCCCGTAGTCTGTGGCTAATTAACAGTTGTGATAAAAGCACTGATTTTTGTATTGTTATCATAAGTGAAAATTATTTTTAGCATATCGTAATATCATATTGGAAGACCACAAAAGGAATACGTTAAGATATAATGATTATTACTAGGGTCATTTTTTGGCACCATGCGTGTTCAATCTATGTAAGAAAAATCAACGTACTGATTAGAAATGTTTTCTTTTTAGTTAAATGGATTAATAAATGACAATAATTTTTAGTTTACATAAAATTTTGAAAATATTATTATAACCAACTCTATTTTTTTTTTCGGGAAAATCGGTTACCAGGTACCCTCCATCTTGAGGAAGAAAAATTCCACAACTGAAGAGCAGTTGTGGAATTTCAGAAAATGTTGAAACACGTCCCAAAAAACAGAGTTTCATGCGTCTACAAAATACTTTTCACCTATTTGATGACATATGGATTGAATTCCGAAACATTGTTTAACACCTTGTGCACCTTTACGTTTTAAAAACAAGACCTGTGAAAAAATCAGAAAAAAATATTTCAAGTTGACGCTAGGCGTTGATATGCCATTTGTATAACATGTATCGGGTTGAGTTTTTAAACATGTGTCAAAATAAAATGTAATTTAAATCAAAAGCTCTAAAGAGTATTGATATAAACGTCGAAGAAAAATAATTTTTTACCCGTTTGGAACCCCGTTAAGGGGTGAATTTCAAATAAAATATCGCAGGTCGCGGGTTCGATTCCCGGTCGGAGCATAATTGTTTCTTTATTCATTAATCTAAGTTTTAAGAGTATCTACGAATATAATAGACGAATTTCTGCTCGTGCTAGACTAATTATTTCAGGTATTATAATTATTAAATATATTATAAAATATTTGCGGTATTCCTTGGAAAGTGAAAGAAAAATTATAAAAAAAGATATTTTACCATACAAACTGTTCCTAACTTTCAAATATTTTATGTTCTTAATTTCTTTTCGATACAGTAAGCTCGGAATATATATCTTTAATATTCGCTTGTCGTGTATTTAATACATAATAGTAATTAGATGGATAAATGGTTTCTATTTTTTAAATTCTAAAATGGGCAAGCACTTGACCTCCGTCGAACGCGAAGGCATAGATGAGGTCGATGAAGCGAGCTTACTCACGAGAAATCTATGTACACGCACCTTGAAGAGTTCAGGTTGTATGCGTTCGGATATACCGACGCTGGAAGAGCATTTCACTCCCTGACCGTGTGCATTATGAACAAAGAATACTTCGCATAGTTCTTATATATTATATTGGGTATATCGACCAGATATGGGTGGTACCTCGCAGTGCGCCTGGTATCCCGGTAGAATAACGGCGATGGCGGTATAAGATTATGGAGATCATCAGTAATTATACTAGTGGAGCACAGATAAAAATATCGCTATGAAAAAGAATAATAATAATAATAATAATAATAATGATTTATTCGCACAAACATTGACACAAATAAGATTTTACATGATATTAAATAGTAATAAATATTTCGCCTTATACTATAGGCATGCAAATTTTTATAATATCGTTATTTTAGATTTAAGAACTCGTCATATGAATAGAAACATTATTCAATTAGCCATTGTTTAAATTTATATTCAAAACTTTTTAAATTTAATTCTCTAAATATTTTAGGTATTCTATTATATATTTTTATAACATTTATAGGACAGTTTTTTGGTGCATATTACCTTTGCATAGAGGCATTACAATTTTCGTGGGATCTCTCTGTTGAAATCTATTCCGATCAATTAATTTTTCGAACAAATGAGGGTTCTTTGAGGGAGGTAATCGACATATTGCCAAATATTCTCGATCGTAGGTCGGTGTAGGCAAAAAATTATTTTGTGATTAAACTTAGAAAGAGATATCAAGCTACATAAAAATGTCTGAAGTTCAGAAATCAATTTCTATACATAATGATCGGCCATAGAAGAAAGTAATAATCTATGATGCACAAAAAATGGTGAATGATAGACATATAATGATGTAAGTGATAACAAACTAACCCGCGGGTCATCTAGTAAAGAGTACTGATAATTATAATGTTATAAATTAAACGTAAAAATATTTAAACATAAACAAGCCAGTTTTTATTTTCTCGCATATAAATATGGGTTTTACATAATTATTTTTTTTTTTTTTTTTTTTTTTTTTTTTATGTTAAAAGTTGGCAAACAAGCATACGGCCCACCTGATGGTAAGTGGTTACCGTAGCCTATGAGCGCTTGCAGAACCATTAGTAGGTGCCACTCACGCGTTGCCAACCTCGAGATATTGGTTCTTAAATCTCGTCTGCCCAGTAATTTCACTAGCGTACAGTGCCCTTCAAACCGGAACACAGTAATGCCTAAGCACTACTATTTGGCGGCAGAATATTTGACACTGCGGTGGTACCTACCTAGCCGGCCTCTTGCAACAAAAGACCTACCACCAGTGTGACTGACTGCACTGGTGGAATAATCTCTGCTGTGACAGAGGTTATCCCAACAGCGGGCGATGGGGTCGTCACATCCCGACGCCTTAAAAATTTTGTGTCAGTAAAACCCACCTTACCTTTATTCGTCGATAAGATTGTCAATTCACACTATAAAATGATACGGCTTCAGTGAGTAGTTACAGTACGTCTAAAGCATTCAACCGATCATTAACTATGGCTTCGAGCTCGTACAAGACCCTGATGTTCGTGCTGGCGCTGATGACGCTCTTGAGTGTCATATCGCAGCATCAAGTGCAGGCGGATCAAGTGGTCATTGGAAGCTGCAGCTATAGTCACTCCCTATACATCCCCAACTGCAATGCTGAGTGTCAGAGGAGAGGCTTCGCCAGTGGACACTGCAGCGGCGGCGCGGACACGAGCTGCTACTGCGTAACGGCAACTCGAATGAAAGTCTAACGTGGCCAACGTGGGTAACGTTTATTAAAATTATTAAAAAAAATTAATTCAAAAGTAAATGTAAAGAAAGAACATAACAAACAAAGATATATATATGTATATTATAAAATAAAAACTTGAGAGGTGTCAAGGGACACCCGGATGGAACGAAGTTCCTTTCGATTGATTAGTGAAGGAATTGTAATAAAATTTAATTTTTTTAAGTTATAATAATATTTTTTTTATTATTAACATTATTTATTATTTACAAAAACCTGTATACACTCAACAAAAATAATCGTCGCGACACCACACTTTTCAATGCGAAATAGAAATGAAAATATCTGGCTTGCTTTCTATAAGAGAGAGAGAGACAGACAGAGAAACATGCGACGCCGCACAGCTTACAATAGCTTACTATAGCAAAAGTGTCGTGACAACTTTTCGTAAGAATTTTTTCCGTCTAGCCCCTTTCACAACGCGCGATAAGGAACTTCGTTCCAATATTCATTAGAAAGTTTGTTTCATTTTTTTTTATTCAAGTGTAACACTGACACTAATATGGAAATAAATATTTATAGGTATGGTAAGTATAGGTATATAAGTAAAACTTACTGTATATTATAGGCTCTAGAATACAGACAAAATGGCAAGAGACTCGCTGGTGATTCTACGTAAATTCAACACCAACGATGCTAACCTCAATGACTATTGGAAATTTTGAAAAATTACCAAATAGTTTACTTCGATAGTCAATTGTTTTTTACACAAATAAAACCGTGGGGCCCTGGTGGTTCTGAATAAACTACCAATACCAACCAGTACCAAAATACTATTTATTTTACAATAGATACAATTTATATTTTTCTGTTTAACAAAGCCTGTTAACAAAATTTATTGACGCTGATAATAATTTATGGCAAAGTAAATACAGATAAACAGAACCCCTCTGGCATTTTAAATATAATTTAGTATCTGGTATTAATACTATTAAAATGTTATGTTTTACAATATATTATAAATGGGCGCAAATAAGCAATACCATGTCAACCCACAAAATTGAAAAAACTGAGTTATATATGCAGAAGTATTGGTAAATGGCTGAAGAACATTTTTCTTTAATATTTGTAGGGTTTTAAGCTTTAAAACTTCTATAAAAGCTATTTTTAATCATGCAGTTTATGTATTATGTTAATCGTTTTAGGTTATATTAAATACGAAATATGCAGTTTGTATACTTTTTTTGTGACAATAAGTAAAATAACTTACATAAATCTGAAATTGCCAAAACCTTGACCAATACATTAAAAAAAAATCATATAAAGCAAGTAGTTCAAAATTTTCAAACGCGTTTTTCTCGAAATGACATTCGTGTTGGTTGCCATGGTATTGCTTATTTGCGTCCAAATATAATATTTCATTTTGACAAAAGAACTCAATATTTATTAATGATCTTGTTTCTAGCAACCTTTCCGGTATTTTATGTACCCAGGGTCTGCTTATTACTCTTATGCGGATTTAACGGGTTACTAAATATTTGAACAGAACGATTGCCATCTGACCTCCACAACCCTGAGTGCGAACCAGTTACCTATATTGGATAAAAACAAAAGCTATCTAGAGTTAACCGGTATCCGGGACGGACAGCTTAACTTGCTCTCCGAGACACGGTGGAGAGACCCACCAGGGCCAATGCTCAGACCGAAACTCATGTTTGTAAGATGAATTTAAAGGCTGTTGAGGTTAAAGTAGCCTACCAACAGGCCACAACGGTCGTTTAACAGAACTGTTACCCAATTAGGCATTAGGGTTTAAAGCTATTATTTAACTTTAAATCTATTAACTAGACCGTCATGTGATAAAAAAAAAAACATCTTTTTGTTAGTTTAAGCATCGGCAAACTTTGGAATACAATACAATATAAAATAAAAAGAGCTATTGCCACTCGATATTCCTGCTTTTTTTGGTACATTAATCGATATCTTGGTAAAAGATCTGATAAATTGACTTTGGTCCCTCGAAACGGTGACGGGCACTTTTATGGGGCACTACATACTTTGACACATTGGCCCCGTTTCATATACGCGAGGCAGCATTTCGGGCCGTCGTTCACCGTGAAAAATGCTGAACAATCGGCGCAATAATGCATCACTTATTCCAAATTTCATCTTTGTGCCGATTACAGTAGAGGTTATTAGGCTATGGGGTATTAGTGCTAAGCAAATTTAAAAAAACTTATTATATATGGACAAGTCTTTTATAATAATAATAATAGTCAAAGAATATAGACACAAGCTTGTGTTAGCTTTTGAGACTATTAAATAAACTTCTTGTAGATTCACAATATCATTTATTCGTTAACTTCTCGTTAGATTAATAAACTAACTTTTTATAGCTCACAATACAATTTTTATTAATTTTTACGTAACTCGTCGACCGACAATTTTAGAGTGTGTGTTTCTAACATTAGCCGTCCATCACGTTACTTTTCAAAGTTAGTTGGTAGTTTTTATTTTTCTCTCAAAATCTAACAATATCCTCTTATATCTTGTAAACAATATAATAGTAATTATCTATCACTTGTAACACAATCGAATAAAGTAAGCGTGGGACTAACTTAGTTTCGTTTAATTTACGCAGGAGAGAATATTTAGACATTTCTTCTGTATAGAAGGGTCTTTAGTAAGTCAATGTCACACCTCTTATCTTTGCCTCCAAATGAATACGACAATAGACGACGTTGTGGCGCAGTAATAGCGAAACTGCCTTAAGCGCCACAGATTCCCGCTCGGAGCAGATGTTTGTATTGAACATACAAGCATGTTTTCCGGTCTGGGTTTGTTTGTCCTTGTCATTGTGTATATTTCCGGACCCCCGATACAGGATCTAATTATCCTAATGGGGGCCGCTGAGTATGTATCGTTTATTTATTTATTTAAACATTTATTAGAAAAGAAATAAGAAGAATTAATATCGATTTTGTTAATTTGAAATTTCTTTTATTTATCCATTTGTAAAAACAACGAATGTCAACTAATTATCTTCCACGGATGATGAAAGCCGTTAAGTTGTCAGCTACGTTTGCAAAATGAATTTAATGTAAAATGATATGATTATTCGCCTGGTGTCGACGTCAGAATACATTTAATATTTTATATATTTAATTTTTTGCTTTATATTTTAAAATTAAACTTATCCTATCAAAGGAGCTTGAAAATAAATTAATAGACAATGGAATAATAATTTATCTGTAGTTTCGGCTTTTTACAAAAATCGTGTTAAAATTAATATATCAAATTTGAAAAAGTGCTAAATGTTTTTTTAAATGTACATTTCTACATTAATAATTGCTAACAAGTGTCTTCTTTATGTTAAAACTTTTAGATCTTTAAGATTGTTATAGAAAGAAGAAAGGTAGAAAACAGAATAGATAAAATTTTGCTTTATAACTTTTTATAAATCATACACTGCTTCAAATTAGAAATAAATATTTTTCTCGTGATTTTAATCGTAACCAATTATTTCTCTATTGTATTAACACGCCTCTTTAAAAATTTCTATCCACGCAGGTTAAGCAGCAAGCAGAAGCTAGTATTATGTATAAAGCTTGGCTATCATAAAAGTGATTCCATATTTTTAGTGAAAATAGCACTTAAATTCAAATCATAGTATTCATATCTTTAAAATAAGCGTAAGTTTTGCCTCAGCATAAATTCAAATATTTTTGAATGCATTGGAAGACTACGTTCCTTCGAAGTTACTTTGTACGCTTTGAAAGTCAAATTGTATATTTTATATGAGCACATTGAGAAGTCCTGTTATGCCAGCTTAATGGTGCTCCCACACCGTATAAAAAAAAAATTACAAAATTTTCTAACAATTGCTAGGAAATGTCTAGAATCTTGGGGTTGGCAATGCGTGAGTGAAACCTATTAACGGTGTTGTAAGCGTCCATAGGCTACGACAACCGCTTACCATCAGGAGGGCGTATGCTTGCTTGCCTTGGTAACATAAAAAAAACTTCTGTTTGCTAGCAGAAAATGTTTAGTATTGTTTAAAAACATTTTCAACAAAAGTGTGAGAGCATCTTAATGCAGCATTATTTCTAATTTTTCGTATTGTATAGGTTGCTGGTAAAACATACGACAAAATTGCTATTAAAGCAAGACACAGGTTATTTTCTATGTATACTAATATTACCGACTTTTGCGGCGTGCTGGTAGTGAGCCTGTTTTGAGCCTCGCCGGTCACGGGTTTGTGAGTAGATATTTATTATAAATATCTGTTTAGGTCTGGGCGTTTGCTCTTGTGAGTCTCCCCACCGTCCCTAGGAGAGCACGTTAAGCTGATGGTCCTGGTGATTATCATAACATCTGATAGTAATCGTTATCACTTGATAGATCCTTTGCTCTTATCTTATGAACTACTGATTCACCCTTAGGGTTGTGGAAGTGAGGTGGCAATTGACCTGTGTAAAACATAATAAACTGTGAAACCCAGATAAGAGTATAAGCAGATCCTGGGTAAATACCGGGAATAATGCTACGAGGAAGAATAGACGTTCTTTGGGCAATGTCAATTATTTTAGTGTAGTATGACGACGATGTGGCGCAGCGGTAGCGAACCTGCCTTAAGCGCCACAGGTCGCGGGTTCGATTCCCGCTCGGAGCATAATATGTTTGTATTGACCATGCAAGTATATTTTCCGGTCTGGGTGTATTTGTCCTTGTCATTGTGAATGTTTCCGGATCCCATCCTAATGGGGGCCGTTGAGTGTGTTGCGTTTATTTATTATTATTTATTTATTTAGTTCTTTGCCGGATCTCCTTGTTTCAGATTTTGTCCCGCAAAGAAACCCCGAGCATAACGTTTTCCATCGCTCGCTGTGGCACTTTAAGTACTAGTCACAATAGCCGAGTCCAAGTTTCTGAAGAGTAGGTTATGACTGGCAGGACGCACTGATTAAAAATTTTAGTCTTTAGACATTGAGGTATTGAAGCCGAGAACTTATCTGCGAGAACTGACGAAATTTTCGAAATGCTGCTCAACTGAATACGTCTAACGATATCCCTATTGAGGTTGTTCCTTTTACTTGTCCCAGGTAGTCTTCCAAGATCATTAAAAAAGTACAATACGCATAAAAGTATAACAATACGTCAAATATTATTAATTTTTCTATAACGTCACTATCCCAAAAAAATCCTAATTTATAATTAATTAGGATTTTTGTTATTAATTTAATATAAACAAATTAAAATATTCCATTTAAATACCGTTAATCCGAACATGTCTGCAGTATCGTCATGCAAAAGTTTTAAAGAATTTCTAAAACGCCTTAAATTAATTTTTCTTATAAAATGCTATTTTACCACACTTTTTTATCATCTAAAATATTTTTATGAGAGAAAATCTTGAATGTCCTACATGATAGCAATACATTTTTGCGGACTTCTCGTAACATGAGAATATTGGATCTTTGAAATAATCCGCCATTTAAAAAAGGTAGAGTTTTTTGACATAAAAATTTCATTAAAATTCTATGTAAAATATGAACAAAGTCCGTGTTCAAATATAGCAATCATGATAATATTATTTACTTATCTATTATGGTATTAAGAATTATGTGTGTATCTTACGAACCATAATAGCTAGTGAGTTGAAATTATATTTATTTATTTATTTATTTATATACACTTTACTACACAATGTGCGCAAAAGGCGAGCTTAATGCTAATAGCATTTTCTGCCAGCTAACCTAAGACGTGGAAGAAAGAAAGTGGGTAGGCGTGCAAAAAAAAAGTAATAAAATATTACAAAAACATTTGAATATTAATAACAATACAATACATAAAATAATAGTAACAAATAATTATCACAGACTGGGTATTTCTGCTGCCGCTATATTAACTAATTTAATTTGAAGATTAAAGAGAACCCAACACGAGAAACTTGATTTTTCTATGCGGTGGTATGGCACCCTCTATGTTCAAGACCGATATACACTCAACCAGTTATCATTAAATTTACCAATCGAATTCAAAAAGACATAAATCTGAACAATGAATTCTTTGCAGTCGCCGGAAAAATATCAAAAGCAATATACGTAGCTAAATTATACCTCATACATCATAATATCGAAGAGGAAAAAGAAAAAAGAAATGTGAAAACAGGCTATCCTCGTCAAGTTTGAACGAGAGGATTTGTCACTTCTGTTATTCGCAAACAAAACATATTTTATACGGATTGACGGCTACATAACTATGAATTTGGAGCTGTTATATTACTCCAAACGTTTCACACAGTTCTCGAATCTTTGAAATGCTTTTAATTTGATTATATAAAATTTCTTACTGTATTTTAATCACTAAAAGTAAATGGCCTGCCTAATAGTAAGCGTTTATCGTAGTAGACTAGATAAAGCCTTATTTACGGAGACGCGTGGCGTCTAACGGCGAGTCGGGTGTTTTTTTTTTGTTTAATATATATGTAATTACAAACAGATAAAATTGGGCAAGTTTATTTTTATGTGATATGGGGCAAACGGGCAGGAGGCTCACCTAATGTTAAGCCATCACCACCGCCCATGAACATCTGCAACACGAGAAGGCATGTAGGTGCGTTGCTGACTTTTAAGGAAAGAATACGCTCTTCTCTTGATGGTTCCCAGGTCGTATTGGTTCGGAAAGACCACCTGTGGAAGTGGATTCCGCAAAGTGGTTGTGCAAGGATGAAAATATCTTCTATACCGCGCTTTGTGGATTTCCATACATGAAGGTGGTAAGGATGGAATTTAGAGTTTTGTCGCGATGTCCGATGGTGAAATTCCACCGGCGGGATCAATCCAAACAATTCCTCAGAACATTCCCCATGATATATGCGATAGAAGATGCAGAGTGACCCGCAATGCCAAAGGATCAAGCCGATCGGAGAGGGCTTGATCGTTGACAATTCGAGCCTTTTAAGTTTGAAATTCAAGTTTGAATATAACTCACTGTTGTTACAATTTCAAACGTGTGTATTCGATCATAATATACCAAAAGTTTAATATTCTTATTGACTGACTCGAAAGGCAAAAATTTGTTATTCTATACTAAGTGAATAGCTCTATATGGCTTCGGAGAAAATCAAAATAAAAAACTCATACAAAGTCTAGGCTAAATATATAATAAAGTCAATGTAATAGAAATGTTTTCTTTACATGGATTGACAGAGAAACTTCGAAACTAACAGTATTCCCACGTATTTCTCTTTGTCGTCTTATTTGTTCAGTATGTTATTTGATTTTGTTTCAGAATTTACTCGAGACCAACTTCTAATATATAAAAGTCTCGTGTCTTGGTGTTTGTTACCAAACTCCTCCGAAATGACTCGACCGATTATATTATTAATAGCGATATTAGTATACCGATATTTTTAAAAGCGATATTAGTAATTCAATAATTTTCACCAGCGTAATTTCTGTTCGCAATTTGGGCCCGCTAGTATGACGACGTTTTGATGCAGCGTAGCGTACCAGCCTTAAGCGCCACAGGTGACGGGTACAATTCCTGCTCAGAGCAGAGGTTTGTATTGACCATACAGATATATTTTCCGGTCTGGGTGTGTTTGTCCTTGTCATTGGAAATGTTTCCAGACCCCCGACACAGGATATGACTATACTAATGGAGGCCGTTGAATGTGTAACGTTTATTTATTTATTATAATACGTTGCAACAAAAAAATATCGGTACCAGACGATATCGGAGCTACGGGTGCAGCTAGTATAATACATATATATTTTGTGCCGTCGGTATGTGAAGACCCCACCGCCCGCTATTGGGATAGCCTCTATAGCACAGATTATTCCACCAGTCACACTGGTGGTAGGTCTTTTTTGCAAGAGGTCGGCTAGGTAGGTACCACCGCAGTGTCAAATATTCTGCCGCCAAATAGTAGTGCTTAGGTTACTGTGTTCCGGTTTGAAGGGCACTGTAGGCTGGTGAAATTATTGGGCAGAGGAGATTTAGAAACCAATATCTCGAGGTTTGCAACGCGTGTGTGGCACCTACTAATGGTGCTGCAATGGCACCTATTAATGCCACTTACCATCAGGTGGGCCGTATGCTTGTTTGCCAACTTGTAACATAAAAAAAAATACATTCAATATTTTGGATTATGGTATTTTATATCGCATAGTAATACTCTAGTCAAAAGGTTGTCTTTATCCGGAGATTTTAAATTCTATTTATGTAAGCGGATAAGACATTTCATAATATCCAGTCGGAATAGGAGTATTTTATTTCCCGGGATGTTAAGTTTTGAATAAACCATGAGACACGGGAGATGATTTGTGACTTATGTTTTATTTTATTTTACTGGTCTTTAGAGCATCACCGCTCAGGATAGACAAAAAAAGGTGTGTGTGCGATTCACAAACGATAGACGGAAAACTAATAAATCGACAAAAGAATGAGATAAATATAAATATTCACAAACACTGTTAAATAATAACACACCACGCTGACTTCTTACTAAAAAGCTGTAATACGCAGCCGCATAGTGTACAGTAGTATTAGTTCACGTACTTTTCACAAATACTAACAAACGTTAAATGCTCAAATACAAGCAAGTATTAAACGGTGTGCAAAACACATACATACCGACATTTGCTCTCTCGCTCTTGCTCACTAAAGCATGGCGCAAAGAGGAGAGACCGATAATATAAAACAGTATGTATATTTCTGTCTCATTCATTCTTACACATTTTTGTATTTGTGTCTCTTACATGTCGTTTTTTCCGTTTTTGATTAAAGGAAACTTTTTTTCTTCAAATTTTTGTTCTTGAAATCTGAATCTTTAAATTTCAGTTCAGTTCAAGAGCAAATGACACATATAAATTTAAATATATGAAGTTTCTTAGCTCATCGCGAAATCGGAACAAATTTATTATATTATCAGCTGAACACGGTGAACGTTGTTCTGCCTAATAATTATCAAAGAAATCTAAGTAAAAAATCATGAAAAATTATACACGTACTTTGTTGCATACATAACGCATCCTTAATGAAATGTCAGTGCCGCGAAGCTTTATGTAAATGACTTCACATCAATGAACGACGGTTAAATTATATCGCTATCCCACTAACATTATAAATGTGAATGTTTGGATGGATGGATGGATATTTGTTACTCTTTCACGCTAAAACTACTGCATGGATTTGGGTGAAATTTGCCATACACATAGATCGAAGACAAATTTTGGGTTCTCGTAGGAACATTAAACAAAGTTATGGGAAAAACTTATATATCTCATAAATTTGTGGATCTATCTTTTTCAAACCTAATGTGGTTGAAATTTTATTTGATGTCCTATAAGCTCAAATTTTTCCAGAATTTTAAATCCCAATAGTTCAAAAGTTAGTGGGGGGGACACAATTTTTACAACTTTAGGAGCTAATATCTTAACAACTACTGACTAAATAAAAAAAGTCAAAATGAAACTCTTTATCATTTTGAAAGACCTATCCAAAGATATCTCACATACCGTTGACATATGTTGAAATTTTTTTTTTTTCAACACTCTGTTACATGTATGGACTGCTACCCTTAATTCTTATATATTTTAAAATTTCTTTACAGAATCGTAGTGCTTTTCATAGAATACACCTATTTAGTAAATTTCGTATAAATAGAGCCAATGGTCTTCGAGTAAAATGGCTGTGACATACGGACGGACGGACATGACGAAACTATAAGGGTTCCGTTTTTGGCATTTGGCTACGGAACCCTAAAAACTACATAACGTGAGTGTAACCGCAGGCACAGCTAGATAGTTCCTACAAAAACCCCAAAATGTACAAAAAAAAACAATAAAATTATTCGAGCCGTTTTGGAGGAGTGCGACCACAAACACCATGACACGATTTATTTTTTTTTATGTTAGAAGTTGGCAAACAAGCATACGGACCACCTGATGGTAAGTGGTTGCCGTAGCCTATGAGCGCTTGCAGCACCATTAGTAGGTGCCACTCACGCGTTGCCAACCTCGAGATATTAGTTCTTAAATCTCGTCCGCCCAGTAATTTCACTAGCGTACAGTGCCCTTCAATCCGGAACACAGTAATGCCTAAGCATTACTATTTGGCGGCAGAATATTTGACACTGCGGTGGTACCTACCTAGCCGGCCTCTTGCAACAAAAGACCTACCACCAGTGAGACTGATTGCACTGGTGGAATAATCTCTGCTGTGACAGAGGTTATCCCAACGAGATTTTTATATCTTATAAGAGGGATGAGACCTACTCGAAATTGGTGGACACGGATATTCTCAAGGATATTACAAGTAGTTCCTACGAGTAGAGTGTTTTCACTTGACCCTACTTCAAAAAATTTGATTGCATTTACAGGTATGTGGTGGCTACGTGATTTTATACGTGCTACGGCCGGTTTCAGTATAAAATTTTTGGACTGATTCCGCTGTCAATCTAAGGTTGAACTCAATATTGTTATCTATTAAAAATAAGGTGTATGGGCTCTCTGAAAGGTAGATTATGTTTTGGATTGATATCAAAATCTATAAATTCGTTATTGAAATCCCTTTTTGTATTTTTAGATCGCAAAAACAATCTAAGACCGGTAAAAAGGGATTGTGATGGCATATGTAAGCCAACCGCAAGTAAAACAAAGCATTAGGTCTCTATAATAGCTCTTAAATATTTCCTGTAGATACATACTTCTATCTTGATTTTGCGGAACTACATACCTACCTGCAAACATTTAAGCGTTTTTGCCATAATAATTATATAAAAAAGCTGCAAAAATAAATGTATGTAAATACTAATTATAGTACTAGCTACACCTGAAATGGGCAATTTTGCAAAGTTTCAACATTTATTTTTAGTTGGCTAAGTTGGCAAACAAAAATACGACCGCCGTAGGCTATTATTGCCCGCAACACCATTTGTAGGTGTCACTCACTTGTTGCCAACCTCGAGATATTGGAACGAAGTTTTGGAAAGAAGTTCCTTATCGCGCGTTGTGAAAAGGAGCTAGACGGAAAAAATTCTTACGAAAAGTTGTCACGACACTTTTTGCTATAGTTGTAAGCCGTGCGGCGTGCGCGTGTTTCTCTGTCTGTCTCTCTCTCTCATAGAAAGCAAGCCAGTTATTTTCGTTTCGTCTTTCTATTTGTTTTGAACAGTGTGGTGTCGCGACGATTATTTTTGTTGATTTGTTTTTTGTACATAATAAATAATAAATTAAAAAATATTATTATAACTTTAAAAAAATATATTACAATTCCTTTACTAATTAATCGAAAGGAACTTCGTTCCATCCGGGTGTCCCTAGACACCTCTCAAGTTTTTATTTTTTGTTCTTAAATCTCCTTTGCCCAGTAACTAGCTACAGTGTACTTCAAATCGAAACACACTAAACCGCTTAACTACCTAGCTGGCCTCTTGCAATAAAAGGCCCCCAGTAATCGGATCAATGGAATTGGAAACGTATAGAGGCATTAGTTATTATACGTATAGTTTACCATTAAAATTAAATACAACCTTATAAGGAAACCACATGTTACTAGCTGATACCGTGCAACGTAACTCGCCAGACCACAACGTGCAAATGTAGTGTCAGTAAATAATTAACGAATATTTTATATTCACCAATCAATAAGTAGTGTTGATAATTTATAATTTAAATATTTAAAACAACTCGAATCTATTGAAGCTTCAATAGCTTAACGGTAGACGGACGACTCCGCTCCGTTAACGCGAGAGTCACGGGTTCGATCCTAACCCCTTATTGTCGTACCCACTCCTATCGCAAGTTTTGAGCTTAATTGGAGGGGTGATGGGAATATTAGTTATGCCTTGGATAAGCACAAAGCAACGGCCCCCATTAGGACAGTTACATCCTGTGTCAGGGTCCTGGAAACATACCCAATGACAAGGACAAATACACCCAGACCGGAAAATATGCCTGTATGTTCAATACAAACATCCGCTCCGAACAGGAATCGAACCCGCGACCTGTAGCGCTTTAGGCAGGTTGGCTGCGCCACAACGTCGTCTAAAGCTTAGTTGATTTTTCTCTTCGAAATCATACAAATTGAAAATTTTATTTTCGAGTTTCTTATTTCATAAATCCTTGGAGAGTCATCGCGTACGTTTTTAATCTGTTACTATAAGCGGAGTTGAAATATTTATTGACGTGAAAAGTATTTTTGCAGATTAAAAACATGGTCATTTCTTAAATTAGAATCCTAAAAAAAGTTTATACGTTTAGGATATATGTTTAGGGATGAAGTTTCCCTTAAATACTACCGTTCGACCATATGTTTTTAACAATCTTTAGATTTAAGAACCAATATGTCGAGGTGAGGTAACGCGTGAGTGGCACCTACTAATGATGTTGCAAGCGCTCATACGCTACGGCAACCGCTTACCATCAGGTGAGCCGTATGCTAGCCAACTTAGTAACATAAAAAAATATCAGTATCAAAATGAAAGTTACAATTGAATAATACATCTGATACTTCACACTATTATAGAAAATATGAGAGACTTCTTTACTCCGATGATTAGGTTTCTTTCATACAACATTTTGTCAATATAACAACATCCACGCTGTCAGAAACACGTTTCCTGAGCAAGCGTCACTGCTATTCAATCGTGTAGAAATTTATAAATGTAACTCGAATTTCGCAAGTTTATCATGAAATATACGAAAACATCATACACATACAGAGACTTAGTTACACGTAGTATCAATCGACTTAAAATTAGGCAAACTTAGGTATATAATATTAGGGTTCCGTAGCCAAATGCACGAGGAACCCTTTTAGTTTCGTCATGTCCATCTGTGCGTCCGTCCGTCCGTATGTCACAGACATTTTACTCGGAGACTGTGGGTCCTATCTATACAAAACTTAGTAAATATGTGTATTCTATGAACCGATACGCAATTTTGTAGTGAAATCCTAAAATATTCAAAAATTAAGGGTGGCAGTCGATACAAGTAACGGAAGGTTGAAAAAAAAATTTCAACGCATGGCAACGTGCTAGGTATTTTTTGATAGTCTTTTCAAAATGATAGGAGGAGGAGGTTTGTTTTTGATTTTATTAATTTAGTCAGTAGTTGTTGAGATATTAGCTGATAAAATCCAAAGAAATTGTGGAAATCAATAACCAGTAACTAATTAATTTACTCTTATCAAATAATAGTAAATTACCTATCAAGATTTAACGATTATTATCAGATGTTATGATAAAACCGGGACTGACAGCTTAACGTGCACTCCGAGGCACAGTGGACCCACAAGGGCAAACACACAGATCGAAACAGATATTCATAGCATGATCAAAGCAGAATCGCTACCAGCTCGTTACAACGGCCGTCTGACGTTATTATTTTTTTTTTTTGTATGCGATAGGTATATAATAATATAAAACGTAAAATGAGTAATAACATTTTATCTTTATCAATTATGTGAAGGAATCGTATTCCGCAGCCATCTTTGTTCCACATTAAATCCGTCGGGAAATCATGAGATTTTTAACAACGCGCTCGTGAACAATCTGTTTGAAATCCTTAATGCACATTTCCTTATAAAAGAAATTTTATCATTCATAAGAAAGATTATAAAAGGGAAGTAAAATAACGAAAATAAGCGATATAGTATTTTCTTAAATAATAAATTTGCATAAAATACAACCGACAGTTAGTGGTTAAAGTAGTCTACTTTATAACAAAACTAGCAGCCCGCTCCGGCTTCGCACGGGTATAAAATATATAATAGCCTATGTCATTCACTGAAAAAATGATTAAAATCGATACAGTAGTTTTGATTTATTTATTACTGCACGTGACCCGCACGCGTTAAATGTAATTATTTACGACATCACATTAGAAACCTCAAAAAAAAAAATTCTCACTATTTAATGGATGTTATTATACATATAAACCTTCCTTGTCAGTCACTATATCTATTAAAAAAACCGCATCAAAATCCGTTGCGTAGTTTTAAAGATTTAAGCATACATAGGGACTGAGAAAGCGACTTTGTTTTATACTATGTAGTGATATAAAGAAAAAATTACATTAAATACGGGTAGGAAACTTTCAGGGATGATTGTTATGGCATGCTGGTAGTGAGCCTACTATGAGCCTTGACGGACCACGTCAAGCTATCAGTCCCGATTAATATCATAATATCTAATAATAATCTTTGAGTCTTGATAGGTAATTTGCTCTTATCCAGTGAGTTACCCGTTCGCCTTTTGGATTTGCGGAGGTCTGACAGGAATGGCTCTGTGCAAAACTAGTAACCCGCCAAATCAAGTTAAGAGTATAAGCAGACCCTAACGGGAATAATGCTAGGAAGAAGAAGTACCGAACTTGAAGGTTTCTACGAACTGCAAGTCCACTATTACATGGGTTCATATAATTAAATTTGAAATTAGCAATTTAAAAGACAAGACGTTCTTGGAATAGCGATATTAAAATACATATATCATAGCCGGAACAAACAGGTAGCCAGACAAAAAATTCAAAATGTGTTTTTTTTTAATGTAAGTAAGTACCTTATTAATATTATAAATGCGAAAGTAACTCTGTCTCTCTTAAGGTCTGTTTGCCTGTCGCGCTTTCACACCAAAACTACTGACCCGATTTAATTGATATTTGGTACACAGATACTCTAGAGCCTGAGAAAAGATATAGGCTACTTTTTAATTAATGCGAAAAAAAGTTTGTATGGAGTTGAAAAGGGTGATGAAAAATTGTATGGAAGTATCGTTATTTTTAGAGCTAGAAGCTTTAAAGCTATTTTTAGGCTGTTGATTCGATGTCAATAAATATGAAATTCAAAGTTTGTAAAAGAACCCCCCCCCTTTTTAATGAGAATTACAGCCTTAGCCTAGAGAATCAATTAGATTCACGCGGACGAAGCCACTGGCAGTAGCTAGTACTTTCATTTGTAATAAGTGGAAAACTGTTAATTTGGAAATACAAAACAGACAATTCAATTTTATTTTTTTCTAAAGATTTTAGTTCTCAAACAAAGTTTCTCAATATCGTTCGCTCAGTTATTTGTTTATTGGTTCATTTCTGGAATAGATTAATACACTCAATCGTAATCACTGACTATAGAAAGCCACAATTAATGCCCCTTGTAGTACGTAAGCTATAATTAATTACCGCCAACGTGCATTGATGTATTACATAAGTAATATCCAGTTACGTAGAATTAATGAGCGTTTAAATCTTACCTCTTAGAGAAAGAATAATATAGTTCAGGTTAAATAAATAAGACCTACACATTGAATAGGACCAATAAGTATAATTTAAATTTGGTATTAGAAAAACATAAATATGAAAATCTCAATATTTGTATATCAGGTCAAAATTTGAGCATCCATTTTGTGGAATGTAATTTTTTTAATTATTAAAACAGTCATAACATCGTTGTTTTGAAGTCCATTATTTTTTAAACTAGAAGCAAGCAACTTTGTTTTTTAGACGGACGATTATAAAATTCGACCACTAGAGTGGTGAAAAGGGGGTTGAAAGTTTCTATGGAATTCTATAATTTTGAAGCTAGAAATATGAAACTTTGTTTCTAGGCGAATAATTAAAGATAAAGTGAAGGGGTGAAATGGAGGTTCAAAGTTTGTATAAAAATCTGGCAGAAGCTAGTAGTTTACAGGAAAAGAATTTTTGTGTTTGAGTTTTTTATTGTTAAATTATGTGCTGACAGTTTGTGTACTCCATACGAATGCAAAATTATCGTGACTATTCCGTCAGTGCAATCAGTCAAACTGATTTTGCTGTGATGCACGCTCATAGGCTACGGCAACCGCTTAACAACAGGTGGGCCTGGCGGTAGGTGTTGCCAACTTAGTAACATAAAAAATGTCTTTAATGGAAAGTAGAGGTTCCTAAAATCACTTTAATCATGAAAGCACTCGGCTAAATGTTCGTTAGTCAGCCATATAAAGCATCTAAAATATTCGCCACTCAACTAAATTGATCTGTCTGCCTGAACTAAATTCAAAGCCTATTTCGTCACTTAATATAATTACTACTAATACAAAATGTTCTTATAGTTTTACGTTTATAATCGAATTTAGCCAACATTTCAGTTGCCTCTCAATCTACCCGAAAGGGCTAAAATCCGGGTAAGTACCCTTGTTTCGACAGCTCAATTTGTTTTGTGCTTTTGAATTATAATATCATAAAGAAACCTGTACTCTGAAAGATATTCTAATAGGATAAATACGATAGAGTGGTTTTGTAAGTACTAACTAATAAATTTATTATTGTATCACATCTTTTGATAAGTCGATTTGATTACTCAAGCTATTAAGGATAATCATCATAAAAACCTCATTATACATACATACATACTTATATTGTGGCGCATGGGTAGCAATCTTGCCTTAAACCCCACACACAGGTCGTAGGTTCCATTCCCACTCCGAGCAGGTGTTCCGGTCTGGATGTATTTTTCCGTGTCGTTGTGTATATTTCCGGACCCCTGATACAGAATATCACTATCCTAATGGTGGAGTGCCTATCGTTGAGTGAGCAGCATTTATTTTTAATTTTTTATTTATAGTAGTAATTATATTAAGTGACGAATGCGCTTTTAGCTTAGTTCGGATGAGGTATCTAATTTAGTTCAGTGGCGAATATTTTAGACGCTTTACATGGCTGACTAACCAACATTTCACCGAGTGCTTTAAGCGCAGTAAGCGTGTTTACATTATTAAAAACAGCACCTATAAAAAGAAGAGGAGGTACTGTAATATATTAAATACGGTTATATTATAACAAATAAAATTGACTTCTTTAATTGCTTTTCATTCAAATGTTTTAATTTTTTATAATACCAATCATTTCATTGTTTTGATTAAACCACCAGGTTGAGAAATTAATTATGTTTCACACCAACAATTGACGTTCAGGAAGCTACCACAATGTCCGCCGCGGTAGCCTCTCCTCTTACACTCAGCGTTGCAGTTGGAGGTGTAGTTGACACCACCCCAAACGCAGCTGCCGATGAGCACGTCCGCCTGCACTTGCTGCTGCGATATAACACTCATGAGCGTCATCAGCGCCAGCACGAACAACAGAGATTTGCGGGAGCTCGAAAACATGTTGACGGTTTAAATATCTCAGACGTTCTGTGTAAGTTCTCTAAATCGGACCCATTTTATACGTTCGAAGGTCATTAATGGATAATGATTATGTAAAAAGTAGTTTTCGATGTGATGAGTCACACAAATTATTTATTTATTTATTTATTTATAGTATCGTATTACAATTATATTTTCAATAAAAATATATAATATTTTGAATTATACTCTTATCATGGTAAAAATAATTAAATTCAAAAAACCATTATTAAACTTAAATTAATTATTACTCGTATAAAATATATAATTTTTTTATATAATCTAAATACGAAATACTTAATAATAACTATTTTATTGTATTGAAAATTTTCAAGAAAGTTTTTAAATTACTGATAGAATTTAACATGTTTCCGAAAATTTAAAAAAAAAAAAATATTTATATTTATCACATACGTTCCTCCCTCACGCCAACCTTGAATAACATACGAAGAGAGATTTATAGTAAAATTATGAGAGTCTTCTTCTTCTTCATCCTAGCATTATTCCCGGTATTTTATGTACCCAGGGTCTGCTTATTACTCTTATCCGGATTTGACAGGTTACTAGTTTTTACACGGAGCGATTGCCATCTGACCTCCGCAACCCTAAGGGCGAGCCAGTAACTCATTGGAGAAGAGCAATTTACTTATCAAGAGTTAACGATTATTATCAGATGTTATTAATAATAACCGGGGCCGACAACTTAACGTGCTCTCCGAGGCACGGTGGGGAAACCCACACCGACAAACGCCCAGACCGAGACAGAAATTTTTAACAAACATCTGCCCGAGCGAGAGTCGAACCCGCAACCGGCGAGACTAAAGGCAGACTCGCTACCCACAACGCCACAACGGTGTCAGTAAAATAAAGTAAAATTATGTGGGTCGTTTATACTTTTTAATTTCCTTTAAAAATATAATTATATCGTCAATTGTTAAGATTAACCACGAATGTTGTTTGATCCGAACTTGGTCCCATTCTACATATATGTTTGTTGTTTTGTTATGATTACATTAAAATTAATTATCGAAGAACTTCATGCTTTTTTATAATAATAATAATAAACGTTAACCACTCAATGGATAGGATTATTACCATTAGGATAGTTGTCTGTATGGTCAACACAAACATCTGCTCCAAGCGGGAGACGAAACAACCAACCTGCAACCTGTGGCGTTTAAGACAGGTTCGTTACCACTGCGCCACAACGTCATCAAACGTTTTTATTCTCTATAAAATCGAAGTATCGACAAAATTACAAGGTATATAATATGGCTGACAAATCGTTTGTTTATATTTGGGCTGGCTCTTGTGGTTCAATATTACTTAAGAATTTATTTTAAAAGGTGCATTACTATTGGCCCTACAGTACGTCATCAGAAACGTGCCAAGGAAAAGCCCATAATTAGGGGTTTACCCAGTATGTAATAATGTAATAGGATTTTAATGATGATTATTGTTAATAACTTACAAAATTACTAATCTAATTAACATATAAAACAAAATGGCATGTGATACTTCATCTTTAAAATCGTGCTTAATAGGTAGTCATTTTATTAATGACTGTTACAATAAATTTATTGTAACGACATTGTGGCGGTAGTGAACCTGTCCCAAGCGCCAGAGGTCCCGGTTTTGGGTCGCGGGTGAAGATGTTTGTATGAACCATACCGGCATGTTTTCCGGTCTGGATGTGTTTGTTCTTGCCATTGTTTATATTTTCGGACCCCCAACACAGGATATAACAATCCAAATAGGGGTATTTGAGGGTGTAGCGTTTATTTACTTAATTATAAAAATATAACTATAATTATATGTCGGAGGAGTCATTAGTACGGGAGCTGTTTTGACTATCGGCACTACAACATGGAAGCTGATTTGACAACGAGGCGCAAGAGTCATCGAGACAACGCTGCGCAACGTTGGTGTGGCCGGCGACACTTCAGTTCAGTGCTGGCCACCGTGCTGACAACATCATAGGGACTGTCTTACGACTCGTTGCACATTAAAACAAATAAGCGATTCTGTAGTATTCGTTTGTTTCTCGTACCCACATTTTATTTATTTTTTTATTCGGGAAACATACAGTATTTAGGTACTTTTACAAGAAAATATGAAAAATGGCACATACACCAATAAAGTTTCCACTAACATCTTTCACATATGACGAGCAGTAACAATTACAGAAAAACATTAAAAAAAACTAAGTTATTACAATATTTAAAAAAAAAAAGCAAAATAATATAAGAAAAACGAAATAAAAACAATAAAAACAAATTTAAAACTGTACTCTGATTAACTTTTTACATTGTATAATCGAGCAAGTGTTAAAATCAATACTGAAAAATTTACTATTATAGTTTTCACACGCTCGAAATATAAAGGTGTTACGTATATATTTAGATTTTACACATGGAACATGAAAAAGTGATTTGTTTCTAGTATTTTTATATTTTTATTTTTCACATAATTCAATCACTTTTAACATATATTATTGCTATTATTATTATTATTGCTTTTAAATTAAAAAATAATTTATTATATTATTATTAGGTATTATTATTATTATTAGATAGGATTTTTGTACTAGTTATGTTATGATCTACGTTGATTGAAATAAATTATTATTATTATTATTATTATTATTGACTCTGGGACATCTAAAATTAATGTTACTTAAAATAATTGGGGAATCGATCATATTTTTCAATATCTTAAACAAAAATATTAAGTCTCTATCTGTTCGACGATAATAAAATAATTAAATTAATACAATACATTAAAAACCTATAATGAAGGTGTTTTATATTTTTTTTTGCCCACAATAATGTCGGACGGTGAAGAGTTTTGCCGAGATATAACACCTCTTCCGTCATATATATATAGCAGAAATATTGCCTTTGTTTAAAAAAACAGATAGATATCAATCCGTGTAATATGATCTAAATTTTATTCATGTTATTATAATCTATTTATTTCCATCAAAGGAAATTAAGTAATGGAATTATCTTCCAAGTCCAAAACTTTGAAATGTAATTCGATAGAATAAATTGCCCGATATTTAAAATAAAGCGATACACCATGAAAATGTACGATTTATGTATTTGTAATGCAAACGACGTGACTTCCGTTGTATTCTTTTTCATATCGAGTGGTTAGTGGCGAACCTAGTGTCAGAGTTGTTCAGGTCGCCCGTATCTAGGCCTCTGACTTGACTTATCGATTATTATCAAATTGATAACAACCGGGATCGACTTTTTACGTGCCTTCCGAAGCACGGAGACACTCAGTTGAAATACTACTATGCGATCACCCATCTAGTGACTGACCGCGCCTAAAGTTGCTCAACCCACCGATCGTTTACCGATGTTAGCGCACCCGGCTATGAGCTTGTCAGACCATTGTATGATTAAGTAGCATTTGTATTCAAAATTTAAACAGATAAATTTTATTTACAAGAACATCGTTTCAATTTAGTTCTTTTTTTATCTCGACATATTGATTCTTAAATCTTCTCTGCCCAGTAATTTCTTTAATTAGAAACAGTTACATTTTAATTTAAAAAGTCTAATACTTCTTCTTCGTCCTAGCATTATTCCCGGTATTTTATTTTACCCAGGGTCAGCTTATTACTCTTATCCGGATTTGACAGGTTACTAGTTTTTACACAGAGCGATTGCCATCTGACCTCCGCAACCCTGAGGGCGAACCAGTAACTCATTGGATAAGAGCAATTTACTGATCAAGAAATAACGATTATTATCAGATGGTATGTGATAACAACCGGGACCGACTGCTTAACGTGCTCTCCGGTGGAGAGACCCACAGACAAACGCCCAGACCGAGAAAGAAATTTTAACAAACATCTGCCCGAGCGGGAATCGAACCCCCAACCGTCGAGACTAAAGGCAGACTCACTACCCACAACGCCACAACGGTGTTAAAAAGTCTAATACTAGTCTAACTTAATGACCGTAGACAGGTCTTTTGGTGCATTCATTTACACAATTGCCGCATTTGATGACTTTTCAGAAAAAATTCTCGTCACGATCTTTCTATATAGGGTTACGTAACCATGGAACGACAAGGAAATACAACATAGAATGTAAAAAATGTTTTGAACTAAATCTTAGTCTGACGCCCACATGATGTGTGGGCCTGATATGTATACTAAGACAACCCGATAGCTATTATTTATTTGTTTACATAATGACTAGAATATAAGCAAAGCTAGAGTTGGCATTAGATCCAGATAGAGGCTGGCAAATGATCTGACTATATTTATGACGTGGAATTTATTGTGTACTCCGTATTTGTATCCGAAATATATGCTATTTTGATACCTATATGTCGGCAGGTCGAATGCGTCTTTAGCGTAGCGTTGAATGATGTACAATATTTTTTAAGCTATTGCATAGCTTTTATCGCGGGCTTAGCCGAATTGAACCGAGCTACATGGTAGGCGGAGTGTCAAAAATGACAGATCTCCAAAGAAAATTGGAAAAAAAGGTTTGTAAACTATATCTTAAACTAAAGCATTCTGGCCACCGCAATGTAGAAATGACAATTTCTATCTTACTCTCATCTAGCATAGCAGCGTCAAACTACACATATGACTCGCTGACATGACACGGGGTCAATGTATCAACTAATTAATTGTACTTACTAAATAATTTAAACAAAATTAATAACAAAACTATTATTTATTCGTAACGGCCGGTAAGTAGTAGGTAAGTTAATTTGATTATTCAAGATATTAAGAGTAGTCATCATCAAAACCTCATTATATATTGTGGCGCAGGAGTAACGATCCTGCTTTAAACCCCAAAGGTCGTGGGTTCCATTCCCACTCGGAGCATGAGTTCCGGTCTGGATGTATTTGTCCGTGTCGTTGTATATGTTGCCGGTCCACTGACACAGAATATCACTATCCTATTTGGGATCTTTAAGTGCGTAGTGTTTATTATTTATTTATATACATACTGCCTAGTGTACTTGAAGAGTATACTACGTGCAGAGGTGTGTGTAAATGCATTTTTAAAAATGAGAAAAAGAACAAAAAGATACAGGAGCTTGGCTCTCCATAAGATTTTATAATTTTTTTACAGTAATTTCTATGACTTCTCTTTTCTGTCATCAGCCACTGAGTGAATTACCTCTATTTTAAATACCATATACTACAATCTATAAGTGTATAAAAATACGACGAAACGCTTCGAGAAAAGGTAGGCAGTGCCCTGCGCTTACTTTGCATTGTCTTCGGATTAGGGCACAGAAATATGTTAATTACGGTTATATATCAAATAAAAATTGACTTCTTCCATTGCTTTTTATTCAAATGTTTTAATTTTGATGATACCAATCATTGTTTTGATTAAACCACCAGGTTGAGAAACTGATTATGTTTCACACCAACAGTTGACGTTCAGGAAGCTGCCACAGTGTCCGCCGCGGTAACCTCTCCTCTTACACTCTGCGTTACAGTCGGAGGTGTAGTTGACACCACCCCACACGCAGCTGCCGATGAGCACGTCCGCCTGCACCTGCTGCTGCGATATAACACTCAAGAGCGTCATCAGCGCCAGCACGAACACCAAAGACTTGCGGGAGCTCGAAAACATGTTGACAGTTTGAATACCTCAGACGTACTATGTAAGTTCTCTAAAACAGGCTCATTTTATACGTTCGAAGATCATTAATGGATAATCATTATTTAAAAAGTAGGGAGCTGTCGACGTGATGAGTCACACAAATTATAACGATTTACTTCATTGTCAATTACATACGTTCCTCACTCACACCAACCTTGAATAACACACAGAGAGATTTATAGTAAAATTATGAGGGACGTTTATACTTTTTTATTTCCTTTAAAATTATAATTGTATCGTCATCTGTTAAGATTAACCACGAATGTTGTTTGATCCGAACTTGGTCCCATTCTACATATTATGTAAATTTAATTCTCTAAAAGCTTTATCGCTTTTTTATAATAATAATAAACGCAACACACTCAACGGCCCCCATTAGGATAGTTATAGGTCTGCATGGTCAATACAAACTTCTGCTCTGAGCAGGGATCGAAACCGTTTGCTACCACTGCGCCACAACCTCATCAAACGTTTTTATTCTCTATAAAAATCGAAGTATCAACAAAATTTCATTGCCTTATTCATCACGGGAATAGTACAGAAATCACATTGCATTATGCACATCTGCACAATAATTCTAGATTTTCCAAAAACAAAATTACAAGGTATATAAAATGGCTGACATACTATCTTTTGACTAGATTTGGTCCAGACCACTTCTGGTTCAATATTACTGAAGAATTTATTTCAAAAGATGCATTACTATTGGCCCTACAGTACGTCATCAGAAACGTGCCAAGGAAAAGCCCATAATTAGGGGTTTACCCAGTATGTAATAATGTAATAGGATTTTAATGATGATTATTGTTAATAGCTTGCCAAATTACTAATCGAATTAACATATAAAACAAAATGACACGTGATACTTTATCTTTAAAACCGTGCTCAATATGTAGTCATTTTGTTAATGACAGTTACAATAAATTTATTGACGACGTTGTGGCGCAGCGGTAGGGAACCTGCCCTAAGCACCGCAGGTCGCGGTTTCGGGTCGCAGGCGGAGAAGATGTTTGTATTGACCGTCCAGGCAGGCATTTCCGGTCTGGGTTCCCCAACACAGGATATGACTATCCCAATGGGGGCCTAATAGGGGTGGAGTGTTTAGCGTTTATTTATTTATTTATTTATAAGATTAGAACTGTAATTATTAATACATACAGCAGCAGGTATATTTTCTTTGTTTCAAAAAACAGATATCAGTCCGTGTAAGATGTTCTAAATTTCACTCATCAAAGCTTTGAAATGTAATTCGATAGAATAAATTGCCCGATTTTTCAAATAAAGCGACACACCATAAAAATTTACAATTTATGTATTTGTAATGCAAAAGACGTCACTACCGTTGTATTCTTTTTCTTCTTATGTGGTTTCGAGTGGTTAGTGGTCAACCTAGTGTCAGAGTTGTTCGGGTCGCCCGTATAGGCCTCTGACTCGACTTGTCGATTATTATCAAATTGATAACAACCGGGACCGACATTATACGTGCCTTCCGAAGCAAGGAGACGCTTAGTTGAAATACCTCTATCACCCAGCTAGTGACTGACCGCGCCTAATGTTGCTCAACCCACGGATCGTTAACCGATCAGGGAGCACACCCGGCTATGAGCGGGTCAGACCGTTGTATGATCACGTAGCATTTGTATTTAAAATTCATAACATTAAACAAATAAATTTGACTTACAAGAATATTATTTCAATTTAATTCTTTTTTATCTTGAAAATTTAATTTAATAATAATAATAATAAATTCTTTATTGATTCACAAAGGTACAGTCTACATAGTTACAGGTTTCCCTCTGACTTCCTAGCTAAGCTGCTAAGCAGCTTGTATTAAGGAGAAGTCAGCCTTAGTTTCACACAATCACAATTTAGATTGAAGTCAGAATAGTATTTTCGCTGGGTGTTCACAAAATGTTGGATTCTCTCACTGTTCAATCACGAGCATTCTTTATTTCTAGGATTTCCTCGACTCCTATTTATTTTTAATTAGAAACAGTTGCATTTTAATTTAAAAATCTAATACTAGTCTAGCTAAGCAACCGAAGACAGGTCGTTCGGAGAATTCTTTTACACAGTTGCCACATTTGATGACACCCATTCTGTAATGTTTTAAAACTTTTCTGAGATGTGTAACTTTTCAGAAAAACTTCTCGTCACGATCTTGCTATATAAGGTTATGTTACGATGGAACGCCAAGGAAATGCCACATCGAATGTAAAAAATGTTTTGAACTAAATCTTAGTCTGATGCCCACATATCATACGAAGCCAGCCCGACATTTACTATGTATTTGTGTACGCATAACTAGAGTTGGCATTGGATCCAGATAGCGGCTGACAAATGATCTGACTACATTTATGACGTGGAATTTATTGAGTGCCACTCACGCGTTACCAACCTCGAGATATTGGTACTTAAATCTCCTTTGCCCAGGAATTTCACTAGCCTACAGTACCCTTTAAACCGGAACACAGTAATGGCAAGAACACTACTGCTTTGCGGTAGAATATTTGACACTGCGGTGGTACCTACCTAGCCGGTCTCTTGCAAGAAAATACCAACCACCAGTGTGACTGATTGCACTAGTGGAATAATCTCTGCTGTGACAGATGTTGTTCCAACAGCGGGCGATGGGGTCGTCACGTCTGGACGTATCCTAAACATTTTCCATTTTGATATCTACTCATCGGCAGGTCGAATGCGTCTTTAGTGTAGCGTTGTTTGATATACATTATCTCTCGAGCTATCGGTTTTTTTTTAATTTGGTAAACGATCAGATTTGTTTTTATTTTTGTTTCAGAAAAAAGAAAATAAAGATACACTACGAAAGATCTAAAAATATATAAAGGCGTACAAATAGTTTGTAGTGATGATGTATCATTTTTAAATTATGATGAAGTTAATAATTAAATAACTATTCTTATGAAGTATGACTGTATTGACTACATTACTGAAAACGAAATCATTTACTTAATCTATTCTATTAAATCCCGCAATCAGATTTACTTAACATTTGTAGCCAATATTGGTCCCAAAATTGGCTATAATTAATCTTAACTATTCTGCGTCTCACTGCTACATACAATTACAGGAAAAAAAATGGATATCCAAATAACTATTATAATGATCAAGGATTCGAATCATCAAAAAATAAAATAAAATAAAAATAATCTTTATTTCGTAAACTTAAAAATAATCTTTATTTCGTAAACTAAAAATAATCTTTATTTCGTAAACTTAGTCTACACATAGTTGTGGTTGGAGTTTTCTTTTAAGCAAAGAATTATTTAGACTAAACTACAAATAGTGAGGACATAAAAGTGTACAATGATTAAGAAAACAAAAACTATTAGGGAATACAGAAATGTAAAAGGCAAAAACTATAAAATTATTATTACATAAAATTATTATTACATCACAAAACCTAACCATCATAGAAATGAAACAAATAAGAAATCTTCTACATTTTAGAATTAATTAAGAATGCTAAAAATTAACGCTACCCTAAATAATGAAAAATGTTCATTACTTTTATTTATTCAGAAAAAAAAATCCAATTGCATTAAGTTAGTAATATCTACATGATTACATTACAAGTGAAATATATATCTAAGGCAAGGTTATGTAAATTAAGGGTCGTCCTCATTATCTCTTTTATTTCACAAAATAAGACTGAAATTCATCTCAGTCCTTGTTAGGGAAATGTTGTGTTAGAGAGGATTTGTTTTAGTAATGTGCGCCATACATTATCTCAATGGAGATTCCTTAATTACTATTATTTTATCATCATCATTCATTATTACTATCTTCTTCTTTTTAGCATTATTCCCGGTATTTACCCAGGGTTTTTACACGGGTGTACTAAGGGTGACCCAGTAGCTCATTGGATACGATACAAATTACCTATTATTGGTTAGAAATTATTATCAGTTTAACGTGCTCTCCGAGGCATAGTGGGTCTCCCGCGAAGACAAACTCCCAGACCGAAATAGATATTTATAATAAACATCTTTTCCCGAAATCTTACCACAACCGTCGTGGTTCAAAGGCTCAATACCAGTACGCCATAACGGTCGACATTCGTCATTACTATCATCATTATAAATATGCTATAAAAATTGATTTAGCGGTCTGTCTGTCCGGTACTAAGAAGAAAAACATACCCACCACAAAACGCCACCACTTGTTTTCTTTTTGCGACGCACATCGTAGGCTTATTTAGATACGACACGACATCGCATCGCAGCACGACATGGTTGCTTAGAGCCGTGTTACGAGAGTAGAGCACAAATGGGTAGGCTTGGCCGGAGAGGTACTACCCTCTCACAGAAAATCGGCGTAGAGTAACAGTATCAGAAGGTACTGTTGGGTTTCGCGCAATGATTGAGAGCGCCGCAGGCCCAATCTCTAACCCCTTTGTTTCCTTCCTTTTTTGCGTTCTCATATTCTGTTCTCCTGTTAGCAACTCATCATTTTCTTTGGGTTAGCAACGCGCATATGATACTTCAAGTATGGCAAGCGTTCATAGGTTGCGATGATTACCGTCAGACAGACCGTATGCTTGTTTGTCAATCGTCATGAAACAAAAACATTTCATTTCATTCTCAAATAATGACATAATCTGCAACACCTTTATATTTTAAAAAATCCCCATTTACTCGATGATTATAAATAACAAATCATATCTATAATTTGTTAATAACGTATAAATATAATAATACCCGAATTAAATTGAATTATTATATTCCAGCCATTGCAATTTAGGCCTATGATATGTGCTGATTTTGTGCGTAACTCCATTGTAAATTATGTTGAATATATTCATAGTCATTCATAATGAAATCCACATTACGCCTATATTTCTAATAATCAAATCGAATACGTTGTGACGCTTGCATATCGAACTTGCCGTTATATAATCAAAAGTACATAATTAGAATGAAACTGATCAAAAGATTTTCTTTGTATCATATTAAAAAAAAAATTAATAATTATGAAAATAATTGAATTGTTTATTGTTTTTTTTTTGTGCTAGATATAAAAAATATATAGGTAGGTAAGATGATGGTAAGTGGTTGTCGTAGCCTATGAGCGCTTGCAACATCATAATTAGTAGGTTAGTAACACGCGATGTCAACCTCGAGATATTGGTTCTTAAAACTGCTTTGCCCGGAAAATTCATTAGCTACAGTGTCCTTGAAACTGACACTGCGATTAGTGCGGTGGTACCAACCTGGACGATCGATAAATGGCCTACCGTCAATATTGTTAGCTTAGCCTTAGCATTATTGGCTAAATAATGATGGTAAATATATATTTATAGTTCTATTTTATTATTATTTTAAAAGCCTCTAATAAAAGTATAATATATATTTTAAAAAAATACATACTTTCTCACAAAGGTTAGACATTTATCATTGTTAAAAATCTAATAATGGAGCAAAGCGACCAAAGGTAATTGTACTACGAGTAAAAGTTAAAGAAAAGAAATATAAAATAAATTGCCATCATCAATTCAATAAGGCATTTTGGTTAAAATTTTCAGCTTTTTGATCTCGTTACCTTTGATGTTAAGTACCATTGTTAAAATGAATAAAAATCGTGTTACCTATTTATACTTTTCTAATATTTTATAAAACATTATGGTTTCATCATAGTATTGAATTTTTTTAATTATTGAAGTGTTTTAAAAGAATTATTCAGAAACGAAAACTATTCCGTAATTCATTAAATTTTACACATCTCAGAAGTTCAACAATCACATTATACAGTCACGTATATACAATGTATTATGTATCAGTGTACATAATTAATGTATAATGCGTTTACATAATATGCAGAAGTCGCGCGTCGCTAGTTCAGCAGACTGACGTCAGTAGCATGTCGTCGGGGCAAACCTTACATAATATGCACAGGCCGCGCGTCGCCCGCCCAGCAGTCAGATGGCACTAGCATTTCGGTAGCGCGAACCCATACGATTTACCCTTACCGAAAATCACTCAACACACCTGTAAAATATTTAATTTAAAAAAACAACTACAGTCCACCACCTAAACCCAAATGCAAAGAAAAGCAGATACAGAACCGAAGTTTTGCATTTGGGTCTTTGATAAAATCATTATTATGAATAAATTTATGATTACCTCAAAAATATATTCTTTCCAATAAAAAATTTTCAAAATCAGTCCACATAGATTGAGTACACAAACGCAAAAACATATAAACAGATTATGATATAGTTTTCGGCCTTCAATATTTATTTCATTAAAAGTAAAAATATTTTAAAAAACTAGCTTTTATTGTCTACAATAATAATAAGGCTAAAGCAGTACCAAATCCATTGTTTACGACCAAGGTACAGGCAGTACTTAAAACTTGGATAAACGATCAACTTTTAAAAATTTGAATAATTCCTTAAATATTTAAGACTATATTTCAACTTTTATGATAATATTCAAATTTTGTTTCGAACTTTATTTGAATATGGAAAATTTAATATTTTTGCGATATAGGTTTGAATTATTAATTTTTTTATCGGCTATTGAAATTAATCATCAAATAATATATTCTTATCCCTGCGTTCATTGACGATACGGCATGACAAAGGATTTTTATGTGACTAAGTTGGCAAGCAAGCACGACCCACCTAATGGTAAGCGGTTGTCGTAGCCTACGGGAGTTTGCAACACCATACGTTTGTAGGTGGCACTCGATGCCAACCTTAAGATATTGGCTCTTAAGTCTCCTTTGCCCAGTAATTAAACTAGCTACAATGTATTTCAACCCGCAATACAATACACTGCTTTGCGGTAGAATAACTGACACGGTGGTATCTACCTAGCTCGCCTCGCACAATAAAACACCTACCATCAGTTTTTTGATAATGTAACCTAAAATTTTTCCGCCCTAAAAATTCTACTTTTTAATCATAACAAACATCCGTTCATCCATCCTCAAAAACTTGACATTTATAATATTAAAGTAGAATGGATTTTGTACGTGAAATCAATTCTGATGTGAGCGAAGTACAGCGGTATTAATTAACGTAACCATCTGCGTTCAAATTGTTTGTATCCATTTCATTTGTACTTTTTTTAAATTTAAACTTTATGTACATACTGCATTTATTTACAAATTAAATTACAACATAATACCGTATAAACTTAATGAAAAGATTTTTGTTATCATGGTAATAATTATAACCTTACTGGCGCTCGTACTGTATGACCTTTATGTATGTATGTATGTATCTTTACAGTATGAATACTGATGTTAAGTAGCAGCCTTCGTATTGCGCTTATTTCAAAAATTAAAACGCCCTG
Organism: Hestina assimilis; assembly: GCA_023373885.1. Lineage (NCBI taxonomy): Eukaryota > Metazoa > Arthropoda > Insecta > Lepidoptera > Nymphalidae > Hestina > Hestina assimilis. The sequence goes on from CM041750.1 coordinate 10,619,249, forward strand.
CGGTAGTTCGCTTCCCGCTGGCGGCAGATGTTTGTATTGACCATACATGCATGTTTTCCGGTCTCGGTGTGTTTGTGCGGGTCATTGTGTGTGTTTTCCGACCCCTGATAATATCCTGTACAGGGGCCGTTGGGTGTGTACCGTTTATTATTTATTATTATTTATATAAATCCATCCCTTTTCGTTACTCTAAGGTTTTTATTTTAATAATATTATTTTGTTAGTAATACATTGTTCTTAAAAATATTATTGTTAGTATACTATCATTTGTCATTACATTCAACTTTTACAATTAATTTTAATAATGCTATATATTTACTTACATTTTATTTTAACATTTAAATTATTTATTAAAAATTATTATTTCATAAGAACATTCATGAAAAACTGCAAAATTATCATAACATTCCATAAGTGATTTTAGAATTTTATTAGTAGTCCCACGCAGCCGGTACAAAAGCGATGTGGTTTTCTTTCGCAGTATAGCTGTAAAGCCATCCGTCCTGGCCTCGACAAACATATTTGATGCACTGCAGAAGCGTGGGAGTCCTAACAACATTCTGAAGGCGTTGTTATATTGTACTCTTAGCACATTGTATGTTCTTTGTGAATATGAAAACCATAGAGCACTTGCATAGAAATTCTGGCAGTAGGCCTTAAACAGAGTTATTTTTGTCATTTTTGAGCAAATACCAAATCTACGAACTAGCATATTCGCCCTGATAGCCATTGCCCTACGTTCCGTTTCCAAGTCTGTATCATCTTTCAAATCTACTGTTAGATAATGACCAAGATATTTAAATTGTTTCACAAACGCCCGAGCTACATCTCGTAACATAAGACTAGGTACATCTCTGGGATAACATTTTTTCCCGCTAAAGATCATTCAAACACTCTTACTCGTGTTATATAACAATCCATGTGTTTTAGCATAATTTTGGCACATATTTAACATAACTCTTATACCACCTATTGAGGGGCCCAGAAGCACCATGTCATCTGCATAGCTTATATTATTAACACAGGCTTCATTCACAAAACATCCGACATGAGTGCTACTGAGCTCCTCAATAAAGTCATTCACATACAAGTTAAAAAGTTTTGGTGACGTTACACCTCCCTGCCTTACTCCACATTTTAATTTATAGCTATCCGACAACGAACTGGACCACTTAACGACATTTAGCTGATTTGCGTACCAGTACTCAAAAATAGAACAGAGGTCTGCAGGTAGGTTAGTTTTTCTTAATTATCTTCATTCAATCTTAATTCAAGCAAAGAAAGGGTAGTTACTAGTATAAAATAATTTTTCCACGAAGTATATTTAATCATGAAACTTCATGAGTATTAAAAGCTAAATCTTCACATTTTTTATATCAACATTTTGTTCCGCCCGCAGTAAGTAGGCCTCATAACTCGTTGCTGTGCGAGGAACCTCATAATACACGGCCGAGACCCATTATAAATAAAATATGAGGTCACGAATTCATTGTGTATATTTGGAATAAAAATGTATAATACATGTTCTGGTAATGGATGTAGATTTTACCAGATTTTGTGAAGCTATCGTTTAGGGGTCTTTATTCAAATGACTAAACAGAAAAACCCATACATTTTTTTTTATGATAGAAGTTGGCAAACAAGCTTACGGCCCACCTGATGGTAATTATTTGCCGTAGCCTATGAGCGCTTGCCATTAGTAGGTGCCACTCACGCGTTGCCAACTTCGAGATATTGGTTCTTAAATCTCCTCTGCCTAGTAATTTCACTAGCATACAGTCCCTTCAAACCGGAACACGGTAATGCCTAAGCATTACTATTTGGCGCCAGAATATTTGACACTGCGGTGGTACCTACCTAGCCGGCCTTTTGCAACAAAATATCTACCACCAGTGTGAATGACTGCTCTGGTGGAATAATCTCTGCTGTGACAGAGATTATCCCAACAGCGGGCTATGGGGTCGTAACATCGTGACGCCGACAAAATTTCAACTCCATTCCATATTTCAGCCACTTTCGTCAAAGACTGTTGCCAATTTACGACGATGTTGTGGTCTATTGGTAGCAAACCTGCCTTAAGCGCCAAAGGTCGCGCGTTCGATTCCCGCTCGGAAAAGATGTTTGTATTGACCATACAGCCATGTTTTCCGGTCTGGGTATATTTGTACACAGGATATAACTATAATCTTAATGGTGGCCCGTTGAGTGTGTAGTGTTATTTATTTATTTTATTGTATAGATATATTTAGAGGGTAACTGAATTCTCAGAGCCGTTTTGAGCCGTGAATTCTACGTCACTTCATACATGAACGCAAATAAGCAATACCATGTCAACCCACACGAATGTCATTTCGAGAAAAACGCGTTTGAAAATTTTGAACAAATTGCTTAATATGATTTTTTTTTTAATGTATTGATCAAGTTTTTGTCGGTAAACAAAAACATTGTGAGGAAACCTGTATGTCGTAGTATCTACCAATCCTAATTTTGCTCCGCCTTTAAATAGCCGCCGCCGCCTGTTCACGAGTGGCGGTAATCGTTTAACACCAGATTCCTGGTAAGGTGAGATTCCTGCCCATTTACCATTTTATATTAAAAATACATCTATGAAAAAGTAGTAACATTATAAAAGAAGGAAGTTTGAAAATCATTCTTACTTAAACTTATAATTTGTAATATCTAAAGTCACAAAAAATTTGAAGTACCTGAATCACCTGTTTCGCTTTACCAACAGTTTACAAGGCAGATCGATGTTTATGGCTACTGCCTCGCTCGTGGAGACCGAAGACTGTTTAATGCAAAAAGATTTTTTCAATATGATTAGTAATTTGTAGCATTAGGGCATTAAAAAACACGTCAGCTTTACAGCATCACTACATAGTATAAAACAAAGTCGCTTTCTCTGTCCCTATGTATGCTTAAATCTTTAAAACTACGCAACGGATTTTGATGCGATTTTTTTTTAAGAGATAGAGTGATTAAAGAGGAAGGTTTATATGTATAATAACATCCATTAAATAGTGGAAAAAAAAATTTTTGAGGTTTCTAATGTGATGTCGTAAATAATTACATTTAACGCGTGCGGGCCACGGGCAGTAATAAATAAATCAAAACTACTGGATCGATTTTAATCATTTTTCAGTGAATGACATAGGCTATATATTTTATACCCGTGCGAAGCCGGAGCGGGCCGCTAGTTAGTATATATTTATAATATTCGGCGGACGGAAAGAATGTGAACATAACGAATTTATAAAGGTTCCATTCTTGACATTTGGCTACGAAACCCTAAGAAACACTGTTACATAATTTGTTTCGTAAATTTTTCCTTACGTCGAAAGCAATAGTAGCTAGATAGAAACCAGCTGACCAAAACGTATTATCACGTCCATTTATCTTGATAAATGATAACGGCCTAAAACAAATCTTGTAGCTTCTGTATAAGCAGAACTAAACCCGTCTTTAAATAATTTTTTTTACGTATTGTTATTCCCAAAATCTTGGTATTTATGCATATAAAACCATCATCACATTTTAGGTAGGGTATCACGCACATTTTAGGTAGGTTTATAAACAACAACTTTTTTTTTTGAAAACGATGAAAAATTTAAGAAGCTATCGAATATCATATCTGATCGGCATAACTTATTTTGATTATAATGCAGAAATAGCTAACGATCTTAACAAGCATCATGACAACTACTTTAAAGGCTGTTAAAAATAATGTTCGTAGCTTGCGATAAATAAAAAAATATCACACTGGAAAGGCCGATGTCCGGTAGTTGATTTATACGATGTTGACGATGACGATGACGACAACGACGATGATGATGATGATGATGATTGTGATGATGATTATGATGATGATGATTATGATGATGATGATTAGGATGATGATAATGATGATGCTGATCCAGGTCCAGCTTTGATTATAGGCTAACAAAAATCTTTGTATAAAATTCAATATTACTTTGTTGTAGAGAAATATCATTAAAATATTTTTTATTTATTAATTTCCAAAACAATAACCAAGCGCTAGCACTAGCACAATTAGTAATGTCTGTCCACAAATAATTGATGAGACAGAGAAACTGTTAATATATTCAAGAAACATTTTTTAAATGTATCTGAATTAATATAAGGATGATTAAATGAATTTGTATACTATACATTATGTACTACATACATACACAATATATTAAACCACGCCTGTGGTTTTATCTGTATGTATATTGAATCTTGAAATTGATAGTCTTGAAATCAATTTCATCCATCCTTTCTGTAAGTTTAAGTTGGTTAAATTTATGAATAACTAATTACTATCAACAATGCTTTTAATCTCTTTACTAGTTATTACAACAAATTGCACTGGATTCGTCCTTTTATGTGGTGAGACGATTTTCAGCATTATGAAATATTGAAGAAACCAACGCACTACCATCAATTGGACGGTAGGATGACAGTTTTTTATATATTGTCTTTCTAATCCAACGTATTAAATAGGTTCTATATCTGAAGTCTTTACGCCATGCGCCAACATATATTTTTATCATTCTGTTGATTATAAAAGCAATTAAGAACTAACAGATGAAACGGTTTACATTAACTTAAATAATTTAAAATGTAAGCTTCATTAAAATTCAATTAGTATAAAATTTGATTTTTTTTTACTATTGAGTCACTGGCAAAATACCAGTAGTATAATAATATACTAAAATAAGTCTTAAATGTTTTATGACTACACGCAGAAAGAATTAAATTGCACGTGACTATGGGACGTGCCTAAGAAGCATGAATGTAGCTTCTTGTTCATGAGGAATTTGATTTGAAAAATATATTATTCGGTATAAAAGGCGTTTTTTTTAATGTATTGGCGTGCCAGAGCGTGATATCGAACATCTAAAATAACTGGGATTATAAATTAATATTTAAGTAACATTACTGTAGATAATTAATATTTAATATTTAAATCAAAATAAAATCCATAACGTTATATTTATAAGATAAGATGACGCAAGAACACAATAAATATAAAAAATAATATATAAATGGTACATACTAAGCGGCCCCCATTAGGATAGTTATATCCTGTGTCGGGTTTCCGGAAACATACACAATGACAAACACAAACACATCGAAACCGGAAAACATGCCTGTATGGTCAATACAAACATCTGCTTCGAGAGGGAATCGAACCCGCGAACTGTGGCGCTTAAGGCATGTTCGCTACTGCTGCGCCACAACAAGAAAAAACCATTGAAGACTTAGCAGGTAAAAATTTGGACAAAAGCTAAGACTGAACAATATTACGCATAATTTAATTTTGTTCGATAAAACTGTTAAAAATAAACGCAAATTACTTTCAAATCCAGCTTTCACAAAACAAATATTACCTTTTGTGTAATCAGCTCCACAAATTGATTGTTAGTCTCTGTGAATATTCAATCAGATGAACAGTTAATACAATGATAAATGTCTAATTAAATGCAGTATGGCGTGTTGTAGTGATTCGTGAGTGATGTAACTAAGTGATGTAGACTAAAACATAATACATATAAGTATGTATATAGATTTGTTGACTGACCGTTCTGACCTCTTTGAGCAGGTCTTAATTACATGCAATGGCGTAGACTAAAACATAAGCACCTGCTTATGTTCTTAACGATCTTGCTTACAGGTGCAATGACGTAGACTGATTAATACATCATTTATTTCAATAGTACCTGGATGACCAGTTTTGCTCGATATTTTTTTGTTTAATTTCTTTTTCATAGAAGGTACTTGAAAATAAGGAAAAATGCTACCCACTCAGCGGCCTTTATTAGGATAGTTATATCTTGTGTCCGGAGGTACGAAATACACAATCATGTCTGTCATGTACATAAGGTCAATACAAAAATCTGCTCCGAGCGGGAATTCAGAATATACAGAAATTACGAGATTCAGATTATAAACAAGAATCGCTCAGAGGTACATAGATATAGGTGTTTTGTTCACCGACCCTGTTGACCTCATGTATATATTCAAGGTAACACCTGCTCAATCTTCATGCTCAAGATAACATCGTTTCGTCCTTCTGTTGTAACTCCCTCCATTGGTCCTGGTTGTTGCCCTATCAACCAGTCCAGTGAGTTAATGTATCTTATCAAGTCTGGATCCTGAAATATTACAAAATTATATCGTTGTGATAACACAATAGAACAAAAATAATTGTAGTATGCAAAGGAACCGTTACGTCACACAGAAGAAAATTAGCACCTTTTGTTGGCTGAACTCATATAGAGACCTGTAATTGTGTCACATACAACATACGTGTTCTCTCAACCTTTCCTTCTACCGTAAAACGGTATTTTTTTCCGGTCATTCAATAAAAGTGACTCTGTCTTGATTAATCCCGGTGCCAGTGATCCATACTCTTTACCTTCTGTTTCCTTCCTTTTCCCCTTTGTCCCTTCTGGTTCTATTTACTTCTACGCCTACACCCGAATTGAAGCGTTCGTGAGAAGCAATGGGTGACATTACTTTCCTCCGCCTCCCAGGACTGAGATCCACCAACCTCTTGGAAACCAACTGAATGGCAGGTCGCGTATTAGCTCGGTCTGCGAGAGACCCGTAACTTGCCAGACTAAAGAAGTTTTAATGACGATACTATCAATATAAAAACATTAAAATAAATGAAAACAAAACAGACACGATAACATGCATGCAAACAAACATATAAACAAATATTCGGACATAAATATAGTAAAAAGTAAAATAATAATACAAAGAAAAACTCTTTTTAGTAAATCTCTTTCGTAAATCTTTTGATCATCAAATTTCACTCATCATATTATTATGAAAATCTATTTTAACAAGTAAAATATATATAAAACTTAAAAATAGGCTACTACTTAAAAATAGGATAACTATTTTAATCAGACAGCCTGTATGGCTACTTGGTAGTTATAAACCGATGAACAATCGTAAAAAAAAATCTAATTAGATCAATTTTGCCATGTGAATTGTAACGCACACATCCTGATTTCAATAAACAGTGTGTGGAGTTATGTCACAAACAGCTTTTTAAAGAGTCATTAAAAATGTACAATCTTTGGAATATCATAAATTGCATTATTTGTTAGGAATACTTCATTTTCAAATGGAACCAACAACAAAATGGAAACGTAATAAATCCGATTCGTATACAACAATGTAATGAATGTATCGCACGCCCCTGTCGCTCGTTACTAACTGTGCTCCCGTAAATCCGTGCCTCGAATTGTACGCCTTTTCAACCGACTTCAAAAAAGATGAGTTCATCAAGTCATATATATTTTTTGTATGTTTGTTACTCGATTAATTATTAAAACTATTATTTATTTAAGTCATTACTAATACTCCTATTGCCCTTCCAAACACAGACCGATGTAACCAACCGATAAAAGTGAGGCGTTCTAAGCACGTTCTGCAAGACCCTGACGATGGGATAACATTAGAAAATGCCCTTACACAGCACAGACACGCACACAACACCGTCCTCGCCGGCGAGGACGAGGTCCTTTGTTTCGCACGTTGCGTCGCGCTCACACCGTCGGGTGAGTCTATTGTATAGAATGCGCTCGGAGCGCTGCCTCCATCTCCGATGAGGCTTCAAATATCTTTAAAAGAGCATCGCACTCCTGATCACATCACTTCTTTACTAGATGACCATGGCCGTAGCAAGGCAAGGTAGAAGCAAGAAGGGGTGGCAAAGCACTTATAATAAACAGTATTGCAAAACACATTTACTGTTATTTCATATTCCATAAGTCCGGAGGGAAATCTGTGAATAAACCTGCACTAACTATCGCAGTATTCAATAAACTTTATGTTTATTAATATTTTTTTCTTTTCGTGTAAATTTATTTCTTAGGTGTCGTACCTTTCATACTCGTATTTATTTTACAACCATTTAATATTTAAGTGAAGGCTTTTTAACGCTTACTGACTAGTTATCAGCTTATAATATGACTGATCTATATGAATGGACCTATTTATTTTGTTGTTTGAGAACATCAAATTGAGTTTGAGAATTCCATCCATACCACCTCGATGTCTGGAAATCCACAACAGCGCGATTTAGAAGACATTTTCTTCCTCGCACAACCACTCTGTGGAATCAACTTCCGCCGGCGGTCTTCCCGAACCGATACGACTTGGGAACCTTCAAGAGAAGAGCGTATTCTTTCCTTAAAGGTCGGCAACGCGCCTGCATGCCTTCTGGTGTTGCAGATGTTCATGGGCGGCGGTGATAGCTTAACATCAGGTGAGCCTCCTGCCCGTTTGCCCCCTCTTACATAAAAAAAAAATAAAACATCAACATAAAAAAGTTGTTTATACAAGTCTTCTTCTCCTTCTTCCCAGCATTATTCCAGGTGTTTACTCAGGTACTGCTTATACTCTTATCCTGATTACGCACACCGATTACCATTTGACCTTCGCAACCTAAGAAGGGAACCCATGATAAGTGCAAATTACCGATCAAGAGTTGACGATTATTACGAGGTGTTATGGTAACAACCGGAACCGACAGCCAACGTGCTCTACGAGGCACGATGAGAAGACCTGCTAGGACAAAAGCCGAAACTGAAATAATTTTTTTTTCTCTTTATTAAAGAGCTAAGTCACGTAGTGACTATGTCGCTCTATAGGTAATAATCACAACAATCTCTTAATCTCTAATTCTAAAGTAGTTCTTAGCTAATTTACAAAGTAATTTACATTGATCGCTCAAAGGGAACGATAAAAAACTAATACAGTCACTTAAATTAGAATTCAAAATATTAGCTAAACTTACCCCAAGTGATTCGTTCCAAAAACATTTCAACAACACATGATAGAGATCCTCAATTGTCCCACATGTAAAGCCATTGGGAGATATAGATTTTTTAATGAGAAAATTGAACTTGTTGGTTGGAATGTGTCCGGAATTAAGTCTTAACGCAGTGGTTAGGTCAGATATAGGTATTTATAAAAAACAGTAGCACCAAGAGGTAATCGAACATGAGTAAATTTACACAGGCACAAAAGATTATTATTTCGTTGTGTTATAATGTTTTCATTGGGGAAAATTAATATTCGAGAATTACACGTTTCACCAATGAACAAGATGAATTGATATAATTTTGTTGTATTTACTCAATAATAAAATTGGCATTTAAATCATGACGAGAAATTGAACAATGCAAAATGGTTTTATTGAAATCAATTATTCGCTTTATGGTAACGATACATGGAAATTAAGTTGCGATTTTGTGTAACTATAGTCTGATTAATATTATAAGCATATGTACAAGCAATATTACATATTAACAATTCAATACTAACTATAATTACAAATAATTACAACAGTACAAATTATGTCCACGGGGAATAGTGGCAAGAATGCTAGCTACATTTCCTACCAGAACAGCAATCCTGATTCTTTGGGCGAAAAATGAACAAGTCCCCTATCATCCGTGGAGGCACTGAGTCGGGGTAAATATAATAAACGCTAAAGTTCGTATGTTTGAATGTTAGTTACTCAATCATGCAAACATGGCTGTGGATGGATGGTTGTGGATATAATTTCTACAATTACGGGTACTTTTTATACCTAAAAAGTTATATGATAGATTCCTGTAGGATTGTTGAAATCAACCCGGACGTATTCACTTAAAATTTGGTATAGATCTTTGGGAACATTGTTTACTCAAAAATGCTTCATTTCTCTATAAAGGCAATTCTAAGGTCATCGCGTACGAATTCGCGAGCAGATGCTGGTTTTTTTTATTTATTTATTTAAGAAAGGGCAAATGGGCAGGAGGCTAGTCAGATACTAAGCGATTAACGCCGCCCATGGACATCTACAACACCAGAGGGCATGCAGGTGCCTTGCCGCCATTTTAGGATACATCTCTTTTACGCTGGCTCACCTCAAAACGCACTGACGAGCAGTCACTTCACCAGTTTTTCATCAATGTACGGTGGTTGGTAAATAGGTGGGCCTTTGAAGCCCTTCATCACCACGTTTTTCTTTGCACTTGAAAACTCAGGGTTAGTAAAAAACGTAAATAACTCCTTCCGTTAGTTTACGTTTTCGATCTATTGGGCCGTCTCCGCTTTCATAAATTAAATAGTAAAAGTTTACAGTATTTTTTTATGTCAGATGACCTCTATCTTTATGTATATAACTCTACTGTACGTGTGTAATTGTGTATGTTACTGAACTCCTCATAAACGGCTGGACCGATTTTGATTAAGTTTTTCGGGTGTATTGCGGTGGATTCGAGAATGGCTTAGGTTAGCAATTGGACCCAGTAGGGAGCTCACTTTTTTCGTGGCGGTAGTAATATATATAGTTTAATTTATTTTATAATTCTACACTTCATTTCAGGCATAAGTCAATCTGGTTGTTAAAATTTCCAAGTCTAATTAACGAGTTTTATTGCAAAGTCTTAAATTAAGCGAATTATATCATCTAAAGTAGTTCAGCGTCTGCATTAAGTCTTAACGCCTGTAGGTGTCAACGACGGAGCTCAGAGATAATAAATTACCAGCAATGCTGGTCTTTATCTTGTCTCATTTATTTCTTTTTGGTAAAAATAATTAACAAAATTTTGATTAATTGCAAAATAACGTGATTATAACAGATTTACTTTAAAAATACTATATAAGATTTACGATATCTTGCAGCTTTGCCGTTCAATACTGATTTGTTAACACAAATCTTAATTAACTTAATCAAATTATTTTTTTTACGTTTTAGGGGACAAACGGGCACGCGGCTCACCTGATGTTCAGCGATTACCGCCGCCCATGAACATCTGCAGCACCAGAGGGCATGCAGATTCGTTGGCGACCTTCTTTTTTTTAGAATACAACTGGTTATACACTGGCTGATCTCGAAATGCGGCTGCTGAGCAGTCACTTCACGAGTTTTTTCACCAACGTACCCTACCACCAGCATATACATGCCTTAGAATTTCTTCCACGACATGCAGGTTTTCTCACGATGTTTTCTTTCAACGTTAAGCACGAGATAAATGTGAAACACAAATGAGTTAAATCGAATAGATAACAGCTATATTTAAATATGCACGGTTAAAACTGCTCAAAATTATCTCGAATTCTAAACTAAAACATAACATTTCACCATCGGACATCGCGACATAACTCTAAATTCCATCCATACCACCTCGATGTCTGGAAATCCACAACGGCGCGATTTAGAAGACATTTTCTTCCTCGCACAACCACTCTGTGGAATCAGCTTCCGCCGGCGGTCTTTCCGAACCGATACGACTTGGGAACCTTCAAGAGAAGAGCGTATTCTTTCCTTAAAGGTCGGCAACGCGCCTGCATGCCTTCTGGTGTTGCAGATGTTCATGGGCGGTGGTGATCACTTAACATCAGGTGAGCCTCCTGCCCGTTTGCCCCCTCTTACATAAAAAAAGGTAGATAACCCGGTGAAAGCTGGTCCTTAATATAAAATTAAACTTACCATGGTCTTTCTCTACCTCCGACCGTTTTAAGACTTAAACCCCGAGAACCATTACTCTTCCCAACATTTTTTTAGGGTGAGTATTTGGTTGGTTTCATTATATATTAGTTACTTTTATTTCATGGTTGCCAAACAAGCATACGATCCGCCTGATGTTAAGCAATTACCGTAACCTATGATCACGTGCAATACTAGAAGTACTCTCTCTACTTGAAGTCTCACAGTCTGCTGGATGCGGGTGGCGCTGGAAGCCTATGTCCAGTTGTAGACGTCTTTCGGCTGATATGATGACGATGATAATGATGATGATGATACTTTATTTCACACAATTATTCCTCCATTTTTGATTCCACTTGACCTAAATATATTTTTTAAGAAGGACCTCTCCAACAATAACGAAAGTATATTAATCAATCAAAATATACAAAATGAAATAATTTAATATCAATATTTCAGAGCTATGAATACCAAATGAAGCCTTCTTATTCACGAGTTTTTGATTGAATAAAACATTTAGATTCATACATATTTAAATTTTATACCAAAATATTTCGTTCCACCTTATTCATTTTAATAACGAATGGATGATAGATATCATTTTTCATTAAGTAATGTTAAATTTAATTTTATATATTTTGTTTATTCAAATTATATTATTTTTTATTAAAATCTATCGTATTGATAAGCATATAGCAACATATTTTATATACATCTATGGAAATAAATAAAATTTAAGTCTCTATTTTTAATTCCGAATTATAAGCTTTTCACTAAATGCATATAAAAGTATATAGGGTACATTTCTTTTGTGAATCCGTTTGTTCCGGCTAATCTCTGAAACGTCTGAACCGATTTTAACCGAACTTTCACTGGCAGGTAGCTGATATTTGATTTGTCTTCTCACTTGTGTATTCCTTGAGTAGAATTCACGTATGTAACATTTTACATCTTTCTATTGCAAGCGTCCTTTGACTACGATGGTTGCTTTTTGTTTGGCGGGATATAATTATGATTTTTAGCATATCATTCTAACTGGGTTAATTTGGAATTCTAGGTTATTCTAACGTGGATTTAGGTAATTATTTCTCTAACATCTGATGGTAAAATAAGATATCTCCGGTAGTAAGTATAATGACTCCTGTGTTGACAAAATGCTACTGTACAGACTTGCCTTGCAATCTGTTGTAGTTATAAAAGCATCTGGTTCATAAATTGTTATAGTTAGCTCAACTCTATGAGGCTTTAGAATACATCACTGCTGACGTTACATCGTAATTTACGGCACGTAGCATGAACCGCATGTGGTTTGCTCGTAAAATTGTATGATGAACACTTCATCCGTATGAGACCGTAAAATTGAGAAACAAAATTAAACATAAAGTTACAACATCTTACAATGTGTAATATATTGTAACTTTGAAATATTAAAGTGACCGACGAGGTTAAGATAGACTCTCTTAAGTAAGAGAAAAGTAAGCAAAGAAGTCGCACCACCGTACAGCAAATCTAAAGGGCGGCTTCAGCAATGGACCTGAAGGAGCTACTGCAACCATAGAAGTCACACCATAGAGTCCACTCCATGTCAACATCACATCAGCAAAGTCAAAGGCCACATGAGGATAAAATACCCGCGACCATCAAATACGAGCTTCGTACTCAAGAATCGGGTCAACCTAAAGTTAACAATAGTCCGGCCACTTTTAGTCGTGTTGGTATCGGACTCACCGCTTCCTAATCGAGTTAAGTAATACCCACTAAACTCTTTTTTTTTTTATGTTAGAAGTTGGCAAACAAGCATACGGCCCACCTGATGGTAAGTGGCTGCCGCAGCCTATGAGCGCTTGCAGTACCATTAATAGGTGCCACTCGCGCGTTGCCAACCTCGAGATATTAGTTCTTAAAAATCGTTCGCCCAGTAATTTCACTAGCGTACAATGCCCTTCAAACTGGAACACAGTAGTGCCTAAGCACTACTATTTGGCGGCAGAATATTGGACACTGCGGTGGTACCTACCTAGCCGGCCTCTTGCAACAAAGACCTACCACCAGTGTGACTGATTGCACTGGTGGAATAATCTCTGTTGTGACAGAGGTTATCCCAACAGCGGGCGATGGGGTCGTCACATCCCGACGCCTAGCAAAAACCAACTCCAAGGGACCGATTTGCCAGTGGGACGCCACGGACTTGCTTGCGGAATCAACCGCAACGCCCCAGCAACAATAATCGGGCCTCACTTAAAGACACCATATACACAACTAAGTGACCTTAGATCTTATGTGACCATCAGAGCCACAAACTCGCTAACAATACGCAACAGCGGTCGTCAGGATGAATTCCTTGAGTCCGGAGTTAGTTCAGGCATTTTTCCGGCGTCGGGATGTGACGACTCCATCGCCCGTTGTTGGGATAACCTCTGTCACAGCAGAGATTATTCCACCAGTGCAGTCAGTCACACTGGTGGTAGGTCTTTAGTTGCAAGAGGCCGGCTAGGTAGGTACCACCGCAGTGTCAAATATTCTGCCGCCAAATAGTAGTGCTTAGGCATTGCTGTGTTCCGGTTTGAAGGGCACTGTACGCCAGTGAAATTACTGGGCAGAGGAGATTTAAGAACCAATATCTCGAGGTTGGCAACGCGTGCGTGGCACCTACTAGTGGTGCTGCAAGCGCTTATAGGCTACGCCAACCACTTACCATCAGGTGGGCCGTATGCTTGCTTGCCAACTTTTAACATAAAAAAAAAAAAAAAAAAAAAAATTCCAGAGAAAAGTTATTCAGTGAAGTATGAAAAAGGAACAACCATGTTATACGAGTATTGTTATCATTTCAGCTACGTCGACGTCAAATTTTGCATACACCGGTTTATGCTTCCGGTCTTAAATTAACGAGCTGCCTTTAACCGTTTATTACAAAATGCTTTTATCCAAAGTATGGTATATAATAGAAGAGTCAATCGACATTGCATTACGGTTAAAAAGAGTCTGTTTTAGTACTTTAGTAGTAGTAGTTTCCATAGAATGTGAAAAACTTTATAATAAAATTTAATAGTATTAGATTCATATTCATTTTCATTATATCAAGTTTATTATTAAATTAGTTTTATTAATTAAAAGAGTTAAATAAATCTAAAATGGTTTTGTAACATTATAAAAGTAATGTTTAAACGATCTGGGGGCTTACCATTAACTCCTAGAGCGATTCAAAATCAATCCAATTGAATTCTAACATTCAGATTTTATATCAGCATGACATATAATAATATATATTGGACGACATTAGAATCGCGGTAGGAGCTAATGGTAAGCCCTCTGATCTTTTATCATTGAGCTCAACGGTAGAAGGGCCGACTTCGCTCCGTTAACGCGAGAGTTGAAGGTTCGATCATGACCCCTTGGGCTATTGTCGTACCCACTCCTAGCGCAAGCTTCGAGCTTATTTGGAGGGGCAATAGGAGTATTAGTAATGCCTTGAAAAAGCGTTGCTAATATTCTTTTTAAAAAAAAAATTATCTTTGGCAAATAAAAAAATTTAGTTAAAATTTTAATACGCCAGGACCTATTACCTATTGAAATAAAGCTACGAGCATTATTTGTACAAGATATACATATACATTGTAACAGTTTTACCGGCGTCGGCATGTGACGACCCCATCGCCCGCTGTTGGGATAGCCTCTGACACAGCATAGATTATTTCACCAGTGCAATCAGTCACACTGGTGGTAGGTCTTTTGTTGCAAGGGGCCGGCTAGGTAGGTACCACCGCAGTGTCAAATATTCTGCCACCAAATAGTAATGCTTAGGCATTACTGCGTTCCGGTTTGAAGGGCACTGTACGCTAGTGAAATTACTGGGCAGACGAGATTTAAGAACCAATATCTCCAGGTTGGCAACCCGTGAGTGGCACCTACTAATGGTGCTGCAAGCGCTCATAGGCTACGGCAACCACTTACCATCAGGTGAGCCGTATGCTTGTTTGCCAACTTGTAACATACAAAAAAATGATATAGTTCATAATACTTCATTTGTAATAAATCTTTTAGTCAAGTTTCAAAAAGGGTCGATTCTAACCTCGCATAATATTACCTGTGGAAAGACTCCATTTAGCTGAGCGTGGGAATTGATAAATTACTTTCACTTATCAACTTGATGCTGTTTATATTCGATGCTTTATTTTTGAAACATTTTAGCAAAATCAAATACAGGTGACAATTATTTCTTTCAAGGAGAGGAACGAGAGAGATACTAAAGAATAACATAAGAGAAGCTGGGAATAAAGGCAGTTGACACCGTTGTGGCGTTGTGGGCAGCGTGTCTGCCTGTTGTCTCGACGGTTGCGGGTTCGATTCCCGCTAGGGCAGATGTTTGTTAAATTTCTGTCTCGGTCTGGGCTTTTGTCTGTGGTCGTTTGTTTGCGTTTGTCTCCCCACCGTGCCTCGGTTGTTATCACATAACGTCTGGTAATAATCGTTAACTCTTGACAAGTAAATTGCTCTTATCCAATGAGTTACTGGTTCGCCCTTAGGGTTGCGGATGTCAGATGGCAATCGCTCCGTGTAAAAACTAGTAACCCGTCAAATCCGGATAAGAGTAATAAGCAGACCCTGGGTAAAATAAAAATACCGGGAATAATGCTAGGACGAAGAAAGCTGAATAAAGGCTTTCGGTTTCCCACTCGTCAAACAGAGGAACATACTGGGGCCCTTTGACAAACAAAAACTGGAGCCCTTTATAAAACACAACATACAATTACTTTAATAAGTACCTTTTAAGAAAATTTAAAAAAAAAAGGACGTTGTGGCACAACGGTAGCGAACCTGCCTTAAACGCCACAGGTCGCGGGTTCGATTCCCGCTCGGAACATAATACGTTGGTATTGACCATGCAAGCATATTTTCCGGTCTGGGTGTATTTGTCCTTGTCTTTGTATGTGTTTCCGGACCCCCGACACAGGATATCACTATCCTAATGGAATACATTTTATTTACAATGAGCTTTGACGTAATTTTTTGAATTTGAAAACGTCATTGTTTAGGGGAGCGCACCATGTGACGTTATGGTGAATTTTAGGTCGTAACCGGTCAGGATCTTCTCAGCGTTAATATTAATCTCTGAATTTAAATGCAATAGATGGGTTCTCTGAATTTAAATGCTTTAAATGGGTTGGTAGCATTATATTGACCAAGCGAGACTAGATTTTTAAGTGCCTGTTTCACGAGCCCGGTGTTTGTTTAATTCGAATCAAACATGACACTCCGGCATCGATCCTATCCTTATGAATTGAAATAAATAAATACAATAAAATAAATAATAAAAGTCTTATTGGCAGTCAACGAGGCTTGTCATAATTACATAGTATAAAACAAAGTCGCTTTCTCTGTCCCTATGTATGCTTAAATTTTTAAAACTACGCAACGGATTTTGATGCGGTTTTTAATAGATAGAGTGATTGAAGAGGAAGGTTTATATGTATAATAACATCCATTAAATAGTGGAGAAAAAAAAATGAGGTTTCTAATGTGATGTCGTAAATAATCGTAGGGCCACGGGCAGTAATGAATAAATCAAAACTACTGGATCGATTTTAATCATTTTTTCAGTAAATGACATAGACTATATATTTTATACCCGCGCGAAGCCGGAGTGGGCCGCTAGTTTCGAAATAAAATAATAAGGATTTTCATTTGTGCGTGTGTGCGTGTGCTCACGAGTCGCATAAAAAGAGAGCACGCGCGCGGGAGCGACACCTACAAATGTAAGTACAAGTCACAGTCACAAGGGATTAAAAGAAGAGAAAATATTAGGGAGAGATTTGGCCTCCGGCACTCTCACTCACCGCACGAAAAAACAGTGCTGCGGTACTTTACGCCGATTATCTGTTAGAGGGTAGTACTACCCAGGTCCAGCCGACCCATTTTTCCTGGGAGAAACATGGCTCTACTTCTACAAAAACATACATACCAGACCTGCCCACTGCCACTTGCCACTTTACCATATCGATACTATAAATAATTATATCAGTAACTTTAATAATAAATATCACTGGAGGTTATTTAAAATACATGTCCGTATAAATAAATTTCAAGCATATATTTTATGCATAAAACATCACATGAATAAAATATCAACTTAAAATCCACCCTCGTTTCGCTTAGAGTTCATAAATTTTCAAACCACAAACTTTTGTTGTATCTATCGAAAAATCTATGACAAATTTAGAATAAGTATGAGACAAATTTACAATAGAATACACCGAAATTCAACCCTCAACTTTTGTTTAATATACGCTTTCATATATACAATTATTTCAGTTTAAAAAATACTGAATATAAAAACCATTGTAGGCCACTTTATTTGAAAATACTAAGTTATAGTAAGTTAAAATGTAAAAAATCCAAGTCTGCCAATGCAGTTTTTCTTCTACAAAAAGTGGTGAGATCTGATGTATAAGTAAGACTGAAATTTAGCAGTTGTACGGCTGCATATTCTAATCAATCAAGTACTTTAGTGTCGTACAACCTCCAATTATAATTATGTAAGTTATTACCTATTATTAAATATTATTTACGGCTTATTTAAAAATACTAAGTTATAGCAAGTTATATGTGGACGCTAATAAGCAATACCATGTCAACCCATAAAATTGAAAAAACTGAGTTATATATGCAGAAGTGTTGGTAAATGGCTGAAGAACATTTTTCTTTAATACTTGTAGGGTCTTAAGCTGTAAAACTTATAAAAAGCCATTTTTAATCATGCAATTTAAGTATTATGTTAAAAGTTTTTGGTTATATTATATATGAAATATGCAGTTTGTATACTTATTTTTGTGAAAATAAGTAAAATAACTTACAAAAATCAGAAATTGCCAAAAACATGACCAATACATGAAAGAAATCACATAAAGCAAGTTGTTCAAAATTTTCAAACACGTTTTTCTCGAAATGACATTCGTGTGGGTTGACATGATATTGCTTATTTGCGTTCATTTAATGTATATTAAAAATATAATTACAATGTTTAAAAAGACAATGCAAAATGAAGACTTTTAACACAGCTGTTTTCTTAAGTTATCTCGTACACTTTAAGTATTCTCTGCAGTCAACACTTCGACACATCAGCTGAGCTCCTATTGGCTAATGGCTCGTTATTCTCAAAGACATTTGCAGCAAACAAAGGGTATAAAATGCGCCAAAGAGCTATAAACTTCTTGATCCGATAAGCTGTTTTGTCGTTAAATAATGTTCTATAGGTTACTGTTAGTATATCGACATGGATCGATAACTTAATTTATACTCGAAGGTATGAAACAATACCTAGTCTAAAACAAAAGCCTATATAGTAAATATATGTATAATCTACCGTATTTATGATGGTTATTATAGAAATATAGGTGCTAGCACTACCACAAAGAGATTCTACGCCCGACTACTTCTTTTAAATTGCATTTCAAAATTTAAAGAGAGTTGATATCACTAAATTTTGAAGGCGTCGGGACGTGACGACCCCATCGCCCGCTGTTGGGGTAATCTCTGTCACAGCAGAGATTATTCTACCAGTGTAATCAGTCACACTGGTGGTAGGTCTTTTGTTGCAAGAGGCCGGCTAGGTAGGTACCACCGCAGTGTCAAATATTCTGCCTCCAAAAAGTAGTGCCTAGGTTTGAAGGGCACTGTACGCTAGTAAAATTACTGGGCAGAGGAGATTTAAGAACTAATATCTCGAGGTTGTCAACGCGTGAGTGGCACCTACTAATGGTGCTACAAGCGCTCATAGGCTACGGCAACCACTTACAATCAGGTGGGCGGTATGCTTGTTTGCCAACTTCTAACATAAAAAAAAAAATACTCACAGGTATGATGGAGAGACACAATACCCAGTCTAAAACAAAAGCCTATATAGTAAATATAATATGTATAATCTACCTCGTATAGTGCTAAAGGTGCTAGCACTATCACAAAGAGATTCTACGCTAGGCTACTTCTTTTAAATTCTATTTCAAAATTTAAAGAGAGAGAGTGTTGATATCACTAAATCTATTGATAATATCCATTTAATCAAATCAATTCAATCAATGTTTATCAATTGCTGCCCTAAATTTTCATATTTTTCATTAATAGTAGGATAGTGATATCCTGTGACGGGGATCCAGAAACATATTCAAGGACAATTTCAAGGCAGGTTACCACTGCACCACAAAATCTCTCGGGCTCTCGCAGTAACGGAGTGGGGTCAGCCCGTCTACCATTGAGCTCCTTAGACTTATTGATTGATTATTTACATCCATTACCTTTCATCAAAGATCATTTGGCCATCTTGAATTTGAAAAGTTATAATATAATAAATACGAAATATTTTTTCTATATTATAAGAAGCATATTATTTAAAATAGACTCAAAGCCTAAATTATTACATAATAAAGTATAATATATTATGTACCAATATAAAGAAAAAAAAATAGGACGAATTGATTTGACTCCTTGATTTCAAAGTCGGTTGAATTTATTCAGATAATTTGCAAGCTTATTCTCAATATATTTTGTTATATAAATTCCTAAAAAAATCTTCGCAGGGAAGATGAAAAACATTTTGTTGATTTCCCGACGGGCTGGGTGTTAAAGGAACATTCTTGTAAAATCTGATATAAAGCGTTTGAAATATTGCTGTAATATAAATTTCCTTGAATCTTTCTATAAATATTTTGGATTTTATGGTCTTAATAAGATTTTTTTGTTCCGATATATTATCTAGTTTCTTACTCTTTGTCGTAGCATTATTCCCGGTATTTATCCATGGTCTGCTTAAAAACTCTTATCCTCATTCGACAAGTACTATTTCAAGTACATTCGAGTAGTAGTTTTACACAGAGCGTTTACCGTGTGAGTTCCACAACCCAAAGGGCGAACCAGTCACTCATTCGATAAGAGCAAATTACCGATCAAGATTTAACGATTATTATAAGCTGTTATGATAACAATCGGGGCCGAGCAGAAATCGGAAGGTTACTGCGCCACAAAATTGAAATTTCTGAGAAGTCCAGATTTTAGAACATCAACCACAATTTTTCCATTAGACTTGTAAGTTGTAGATTATATTATGACATCTAAAAAAACAATGTGTCCGACTATAAGCACCGTAAGAACACAAGGAATTTCGACGCAGTTGTGATTAGCTCGTATAATTTTGAGGATTTATGTTCTACATGAGTTTCGTTTTTTTTTAACCCATGTGCCAAATATATGATTATTATCAGATGTTATGTTGACAATCGGGGCCGACAGCTTAATATGCTCTCCGTGGCACGGTGGGCACAAGAGACACTGAACAAACGCCTAGACCGAAACAGATATTTCTTACAAACATATGCTCCTAACAGAAAACGATCTCACCACCTTCCAGACTCAAAGCTGTAATTTTAATAGTAAAAGATCTATGGTTTTATATAAATAATTGAAATCTATCAAATCATTGGTGTTAGAATCACTGTCTGAAAACGTAAATCCTACATAGGTGTAACAGACACCTGTTGAAATATATGTATAATAAATCAAAATGGATGTGCCAGGTTTTGCCCAAACCAACTGGATGTATGGTTTTTGATAAAATACCGGTAGAATGTGATGAACACCGAAGTTTTAGAAATTAAATCCGCTGTCGCATTTAATCGCTGTTACGAAATAAATCCAGTCATGTTGTCTCCGTTTAAACACAGATTCAAACGCTACATGTTCAAACAGAGCAGTTCTAGTTTTATGTGTACAACTCGTATAAACGCGCTCACTGCTTAGTGAGAGTGTGTTGAAATATGTTTCGCGCAATAAAAAATGTAATAAGTAAATGAAATTAGTAGGAACAATTTCGAAAATAATTTTATTTTAGCAATGATTTTTATTCATTACTAAGACTCCTATTCATATTTCCTCCAAACAAGCTCGTGACTTGGGCTAGGAGTGGGTACGACAATAGCCCAATGGGTTCAGGGTATAACCCACAACTCTCGTGTTAACGAAGCGGAGTCGGCAACCGTTGAGCTTCGTTCGATTTTATTAATTAAATAGGGACAGCGTCCGTTACTGGATACTTGACTGACGATTCTCTTTTTTGTGAGTTATTTCAATATTAAAAATTATATGGTGGAAATCGTAAGTTAAGGAAACACTCCATCAGTTATTTCCCCTCGATGTGAAGATCATATACGAGTCTTAATGTGTGTGCAAGTTTAGATCAGATTTGTTTGTAAGTTTGTAGTTTTTTTTTTATCTAAGATAATTTTTTGAATCTTACGATTTTTCATCACCGTCGTAATTCGATCTTCGTTCATGATGGGATCATCAAAGGTGGATGTATTTATAGAATCAAATATTGTTTAGTTGATTCTGCATACTAATAATGTTTTTAATGTGATAACTCTTTCAGCACGCCGTATAAAAAAATGCCAGCGACCTTTATTGGTAATAAACATTATTTTAGTTTGTTGGCTATGGCTGTGTATGTTCTGTCCTTCCAAGGCATAACTATCCTTTAACACATTACCAGTGCAGATAAATATATGTGGGAGAACGGATGTGAAAAACTCTGAAGTAAAGGGTAGTCTTTATATTTTATTATAATTATAACAAACAAGTACTTGACAAACAGCTTATTATATGAATATTCATATTCATAATAATCACATGTGATCACACGAATATTACTTAAACTAAATAACAACATATGAAAGTTTTATAATTACCCGACCTGAAACAGTTCAGAGAACCGTCGTGCCGTGTCCACAGCCGGACAACTTCTGATCTGCTGACAGACCCTATGGCTATTTATATGGAGCCTTGCTCGTTAATGGCGGGGACGAGTAGTCAATTGCACAACTTTTAATTCACAAAAATCAAGTAAAATCATAATCTCCCACATACATGTAGGTCACGTGAATAGAAAAATAAAATAGCTAAACACAATACTTATTTTAAAGTAAACTTGTTAAAATTTGTAGCTTATAAAAGTTCCAATAACAACTTTACGCTTTTAGAATTAGATTTCCAGTTTTCAGTGCACCAAATGTAACTTTTAAACGTTTTACTGACAAACTCAGCACTGACTATGCATTCAACTTTTCACTTACGATTCATTTCACACGAAGACTAAGCTTTTCTCTTTAACACGAAATCGGTGAAACCGATTCTAATGCATTGGATTGAAATGTCATTAAAAAGTTTCCTTTATTATTATTAAGTCTTCATTATTAATAAGCAGTTTTCTGAGATCCTATTGTAGAAACGTATACTTTTACCTTTACTAGACATTTGTTTCAAAGTAAAGATCTATAACCTGTTTTTTTTTTATTAATTTATTAAGTTGCCCAGCAAGCATGCTTTTTTTTCGGAATGTGTTTGCTGTTGGCCCTACTGGCCTTGACAGCGTCACCGGGCGGGGGCCGAGTACAGAGACTCAGCCGTGATAAAGGGGCAGCCCTCACGGGGCTCAAATTTGATTCTGTCCTTAGGGTGCCTCCTGCGAAGCCGAACCACGGCTAAGAAGCAGAAAGCACAAAACACCTAATAGAACGCGGTTTTCGTAGCCATTCATTTATAGGTCACGCGTTGCCAACCTCGAGATATTGGTTCTTAAATCTAATGGCCCAGTAATTTCATAAGCTACAGTGTCATTCAAATCGAACCACAATAACACTGCTCTGATGTAGAATATCTGACACTGCGGTGGTACCTACCCAGCCGGCCTCCTGCAATAAAAGGCATAGCACTAGTAAATTTAATGAGTATCCATCAATATCACTACGAAAAGTAACCTAACGTGTACTAAAATGAATATAAATGTCTGAAATTTGTCAAGATGCTCAGCGCTAAGAGGTGACCGATGGGATCCATCGCGTCAGAAAAAGGAGAGGCGTGCGGCTCGCTTATCAAAGCTTAAACAAGATTTATTTGCTCGGTCGACTTTTCACAGGTCTTATAATTTACTTTCGTTTCTTTTGATATTTTTGTGATATTCATAAGTTTTGATGTAGCCTTGTTCATGAGCGTAGCGAGGAGGAGCAACGGAGGGGAGGGGGCTGCCCTCTCCGGGACCTTACTAAATACTGAGAAATGCACAAATATAATGAATTTTGTACAATTTAAATAATAACTATTGAAGGATTTCGCCTTCCCATAGACCAAGTGCTGGCTACGCCCATGGCCTTATTAGATTCAATTATTTCTATTTAATTCCGAAAGCTATACGTTTTTATTAATAAACAAACAATAAGCGGCCTACATTCTTTTCCAAAGTCTCGTCTGTTTCTATATCAAAATTCATCAAATTTATTATTATCAGACTGCATTCTATACGATCCATCTTTATCGAAATTCAAATCTTGTAGTTCGTTTTTTGCTTATGCCGCGGGAACCTAATATTTAATCCGGGATATGAAGTGTGTGTAATGCCAATCCATTCAGCCGTTTTTGCGTGATTAAGTCCCAAACATCCAAACATTCAAAATCCAAAATTAAACATATCAATTTTAGGTTTTTCTTATACTTATAATATCCGAGCTCAAATAAAACTATACGCAGACTAAAATCCACGACATCACGTTCATGGTATTGAATACTTCGTGACTCGTTTATGCAAAAAAAAGGGAAAACCACAAAGTGCCGCAAGCCGTCGCGTTGCTCTTTCAAGTTACAGAATATCGTGTGCGATATACTTTCTGTAATATAGATCAACTTTTTTTTCTAATATTAAAATTTGGCAAACAAGCATACGGCCCATCTGATTGTAAGTGGTTGCCGTAGCCTATGAGCGCTTGCAGCACCATTAGTAGGTGCCACTCACGCGTTGCCAACCTCGAGATATTGGTTCTTAAATCTCGTCTGCCCAGTAATTTCACTAGCGTACAGTGCCCTTCAAACCGGAACACAGTGATGCAATGCAGTAAGCACTACTATTTGGCGGCAGAATATTTGACACTGCGCTGGTACCTAGCCGGCCTCTTGCAATAAAAGACCTACCACAAGTGGAACATGAAGAATTATTTAATTAACAGCATTATAAGGGAGGATGAATTATTATTGGTGATACCCTTAAACATACGCCTTCAATATTATTGGAAAATAATGTGTAAGACTGTTCAAACTTGTACAATATCACTGCACAATCTTCAGTAACAACCCTAGCCGTTTAGTAATATAACATTTTGAAGGTGTATTAGCGGCCTAATAATTGGGAAATTCGGACTTGAAAAACTAAAGTTCTCAAAGTACTTACTCGCGATTACTGCATTTACACAAATTTCTATATATTTAGTAGCTGTTGCCCGTGGCTTCGCTCACATGAATACAGATTTTTAATAACACCTTTAATGCAATATACTTTAAGAACCTGCCTTAAGCGCCGTAGGTCCCGGTTTCGATTCGCGCTAGAAACAGATGTTTTTATTGACCATACATGCATGTGTTCCGCTCTATGTGTGTGTCCGGCCCCCGACAAAGAATATCACTGTCCTAATAGGAACCTTGGAGTGTGTAGCTATTATAAAAAAATAGGGGATTGAGTCAAATTTGTTTAATAGTTAAAAAGGGGAGTCGAACCCATGTTTTCACTGTGATTGGCAAAATTTAGTTTTATTTCACTTAATCGCCGAGTTTAATCTTCATAAGCTTACTTCTGAATCACTGAATGCTTGATTCTGCTGCGAGTCTTCCAAACAATGCATTCAGCTTTGCATTGTACTGATTTTAGGCTTTGTATTCGTGTTATATGTATAATAATTTCCGTACCTCTGAACTAATATTTATGTAATATATGTATTAGCTTTTCTATAATAAAAGTATTCTTATACACCAAGAAAGCATCAGTAATCATCTGTCAAAATAGGAAGGTACGAAAAGTGAAAGGTAAGACCATTATCAAAATGTAGAGTATAATTTTCTGTAATGACATTTTAACCAATAAACATAGAGTCCGCCTGATTGTAAGCATTCACCGCAAGTTATGAACGCTTGCGATACTTGAAGTAATAAATGAGCGTGTGGGAAAAAGTGAAGGAGGTATCACCGCGGGAAACTCAACAGTACTGATTCTGTTACTTTACGCCTATATTCTGTAAGAGGGTAATACATCCCAGGTCGTACCGTCTTATATGTGCTGCGATGAACATGGCTCTACTCTTACAAAATGTGAACATTACAAAGCTAACCATAATCTGGACGCAAATAAGCAATACCATGTCAACCCTCAATATTGAAAAAACTGAGTTATATATGCAGAAGTGTTGGTAAATGGCTGAAGAACATTTTTCTTTAATATTTGTAAGGTTTTAAGCCTTAGAACTTCTAAAAAGCCATTTTTAATCATGACACTTATGTATTATTTTAAACGTTTTGTGTTATATTATATACGAAGTATGCAGTTTGTATGCTTATTTTTTGTGAAAATAAGTAAAAGATCTTACATAAATCTGAAAAAACTTGACCAATACATTAAAAAAAAATTCATATAAAGCAAGTTGCTCAAAGTTTTCAAACACGTTTTTCTCGAAATGACATTCGTGTGGGTTGACATGGTATTGCTTATTTGCGTCCATTTAATTGTCAATTTATATATACTTAGCACACAATGTGGGTATAAAAGTATTAGCGCTCCGTTTTTGGCATTTGACAACGGAACCCTGTAAATATAAATGCTTTGTCTTCTTTCTTTGAAACGGCTCTTCTTTTTATTTGAAGGCCATGTAAAAATTCGTGTTAAAATAATCTCAATACTTTAATGTTAGCTTTATAACGTATCAATTTAACGTAAAAAGTATAAATATTTTATTGTTTTCAGATGTATAAGTCA
This sequence comes from Hestina assimilis, assembly GCA_023373885.1. Lineage (NCBI taxonomy): Eukaryota > Metazoa > Arthropoda > Insecta > Lepidoptera > Nymphalidae > Hestina > Hestina assimilis. Next base: position 10,645,579 of record CM041750.1, read on the forward strand.
TCTCTCGAAATGGCTTAAATAACTTTCCATGTTTCGTTTATATTGAATGTAGGATAATTCGAAAGAACGTACATATTTAAGTGTTGTGTGAATCAGTATCTAATAACATACAAATGAAACTCATTGACAAATACATCGATCATTCATGAATCGTTAGAAATAAAGAAACATCATCTGCTAAAAATAAGAGTTGGAACGAAGTTCCTTATCGCGCGTTGTGAAAGGGGCTAGACGGAAAAAATTCTTACGAAAAGTTGTCACGACACTTTTTGCTATAGTTGTAAGCCGTGCGGCGTGCGCGTGTTTCTCTGTCTGTCTCTCTCTCTCATAGAAAGCAAGCCAGTTATTTTCGTTTCGTCTTTCTATTTGTTTTGAACAGTGTGGTGTCGCGACGACTATTTTTGTTGATTTGTTTTTGTACATAATAAATAATAAATTAAAAAAATATTATTATAACTTTAAAAAAAATATTACAATTCCTTTACTAACTAATTGAAAGGAACTTCGTTCCATCCGGGTGTCCCTAGACACCTCTCAAGTTTTATATTTTTTTTTAGAATCAGTAACAATAGATGTTGTTTTTGTCAGAAAAATTATCGACGTACAGAAAATTTTGCGCCGCATGGATCATTGCTCTCTTTGTATATTGTTCCGAATAGAGTGTAGATAAAATATTTTACATGGGAAAAATTTATAATATAGTGATACTTGATTGTACATTTTTCAAATAAAATTAAAATATTCCAATTAATTTACAAAATCACGCGTTTGATTTTGATAAAGTTACTTTCGATACGTATTACGACGTTGTGGCGTTGTGGGTAGCGAGTCTGCCTTTAGTCTCGACGGTTGCGGGTTCGATTCACGCTCGGGCAGATGTTTGTTAAGTTTCTGTCTCGGTCTGGTCGGTCGTTTGTCCGTGTGGGTCTCCCCACCGTGCCTCGGAGAGCACGTTAAGCTGTCGGTCCCGGTTATTATCAATAACATCTGATTATCGTTAACTCTTGATAAGTAAATTGCTCTTATCCAATGAGTTACTGGTTCGCCCTTAGGGTTGCGGAGGTCAGATGGCAATCGCTCTGTGTAAAAACTAGTAACCTGTCAAATCCGGATAAGATTAATAAGCAGACCTTGGGTACATAAAAATACCGGGAATAATGCTAGGATGAAGAAGACTTTCGATACGTATCAATGAACACCTTGATCGGAGTTAAAAAATTCTATCTTTCACAAAATCTCGATTTAGTTTAGCTGTTATTGATTTCGTTGCTTTTTGTTCAATATTTGGTTTTAGAAGCATAAAATCTTACTCTCAAAGCGTGTATAGGTACGAATAGGCGCGCTTATTACGACACGTGCAACTCTTACGACCGTTGCCGCGCTTATAAGCTCGTATAAGCGCGTTATATATAGCACTATAAATATGCTACTGACACTCGCCACAACTAGTTCACACACCACGTGGAGATGACTGACTGAACACAGGAGACCTAAAATCAACTTCTTTCACCCATTTTTAATTCAAAATATTCAATTCCAAATATTCAACACAATGAATACAGCCCACGGTGACCACTTGCCGCCTGGGTCTCAGTACTCGGCCTCCCTCACCCGGTGAGCGTCACCGCAAGTTTGAAGAACAGTAATAGACAATCAGAAAAAAAAACATCAAACCATTTCTGGTGTTTATTATAATATTTATGATATGAAAAGTGATCCTTAAAATGTTAAAATGTTCTCTGTCTCATCAATCATATATGATCATTTCAATTGTATCAATTTTATAGACAGAGAATGGGTTAAAGTATTTTGACTCACCAATTACAATTCAAATAATTTGTGTAGAAGTTTTCCCTCGAATAAATATTTACTAAGTTGCTGTTATGTTATAGAATATAATACTTTTGCTTGGATAACTAAATATTATCTCAAACGTGAGTTTATGATAACAGAGATAAAAAATTTCGGAAGATTTTCTTTTAAAACAATTCTAAAAAATTGGTTCCCAAAATAATGATGCTGAAATGATCTTGGACACTGGTTTTTTCGCAGAATTTTTGTAACATTTTTACAAAATGGAGTAATAAAAGAAACCTTGCTTATACAATAAACTTTAAAAAAGATTTTCGTTGATATTTTTAACAAACTTTTTCGACAAAACTAAGGGAATTTTTAATTACAAGTAAAGAAAAAATTAAAAGCTTTTAAGAATTTTTAACATTTTTTTTTTCAAAATAGCGTTCAGTGTAATTATTGGATTTAATTATGCGATTAAGTCGGCAAGCAAGCATACGGCTCACCTAATAGCCTAGGAACACTTGGTTCTCCATTCAATTTGTAGGTGTCACTCACGCTGCATAAATAGTGGTTGTTAAATCTCATTGGACCAGTAATTTCACTAGCTACAATGTTCTTCAAAGCGAAATAAAGTTTTTTTTTTTTTATGTTAGAAGTTGGCAAACAAGCATACGGCCCACCTGATGGTAAGTGGCTGCCGCAGCCTATGAGCGCTTGCAGCACCATTAGTAGGTGCCACTCACGCGTTGCCAACCTCGAGATATTAGTTCTTAAATCTCGTTCACCCAGTAATTTCACTAGCGTACAATGCCCTTCAAACCGGAACACAGTAGTGCCTAAACACTACTATTTGGCGGCAGAATATTGGACACTGCGGTGGTACCTACCTAGCCGGCCTCTTGCAACAAAAGACCTACCACCAGTGTGATACAAATAAGTAATACAAAATTGCTTTTCTGGAGAATTACTAACTGTTGAAAGAAATAAAAACTATTTCTATATAGTTCTAAAAATCAAACGTGTTAATGCGAAGTGATTGAATAGAGTTATTTTATATGGGTATGTAAAGAATATTTATTCAATAAAAAAGGATCAGCATAATAAAAGACGCCTCGTAGCACACAAATAAAAAAATCAAACGAATGAAGAATCTTTTTGTTATCGTTTGATAACAAAGCGTAAGACGGTTTTCCCGTCAATTAATATAAAAGTCTGAGCATTTAGCTTTGACCTTTTCAGTCGCATTTCTGCAAATTACACTAACAACTATTATTGCTTTTTCTGATGTTATCTCGTAATGAGCGCGCTTTGAAATACACAAAACGTTAGCCATTTGTAATATTGTCGGAGACAAGCATTTCTCATTAAGTTTTAATTGAATTATACACATAAAAGATTTCCTCGTTGCATGGCAGAATTTTTTTTTTTTTGCAGTACCGTCTTTTATTTTTGGCAGCGAATTTAAATCCACTCCATAATTCAAAGGGAATTTTCATAATTATTTCTCGCCAACACGACGATATTTACGATAGGTGCTTTTTGAAAAACAACAAGTTGTTACAGTTACTAGTATCACGGCTGTATAACCCTGCGGCCTTCGATTCTGTTGGGCTCGGAACCACGTAGAATGTACGATTTTTAGGTTCCACTAGCACACTTAGTGCAACCTTCTGGCTTTAAAGTTTCTTTGTCGCACGTCAAAAAAATGGAATTCTTTACCGGAACACGTGTTCCCCATTCTTACAACCTGGGGTCCTTCAAACGAGGCGTGAAGAGGCACCTTGCGGGTAGGCAGGGCGAGGATGGCTAGTACAGTTCGCCTTCTGCAACCGTATTAGCCACCTTCGCGTGTGGACTCTACTTCCACTTACCATCAGGTGGAGTAGAGTCATTTGCCCTCCGGCGTTATTTAAAAAAAAAAAAAAAAATTATAAAAAAACGTGCATGCGCCGGAGACGCAAAGCAGACAGACGGCTGAGAGCCAATCAGAATACAATTACTTGACTTAATAAATAGGTATCCTTATCTCATTTGAAGTTTTTCAATCAAAATCCCATTCCTGCTCGTGATGTGCTATTTTGCAAACTGTTACATGATAATTTTGTTTATATTTGGATACTAGGTTATTAATAATTTTTCAAATTGTAATTATAAATGATTTTTTTTACTGTGTACTACGACGTACGTATGACGACGTTGTGGCGTAGCGGTAGCGAACCTGTCTTAAGCGCCACAGATCGTGGGTTCGATTACCACTCGGAGCAGATGCCTAAGTGTGTTTGTCCTTGTCATTGTGCATGTTTCCGTACCACCGACACAGGATATAACTACCCTAATGGGTGCCGTTGAGTGGGTAGCGTTTATTTATTTATACTGTAAGATCGCTCGATCGTTTATTTAGTTATACCTTCGCATAACGTTCGGAACGTCAAATTCGAAAAAGTTTCCGAAACATATTTATATTACTCTCCAATCCAAGTTGGATGTCGGCAAACATTTGATCCTGTAACGAGTTACGCGGAACCTTTATATGAGACTTTTGCACAATCTATTTCTTATGAATACTAAATGCAGAAAAATCAATTCAATATTTTACCAAAAAGAACAATTTTCTGTATGGTAAAATAACCAAGTAACCATAAATGTGACGCTTCGTTAGAATGTCATTTTTTCCAATATTGTCTTTCTAATCCAACCTATTAAATAGGTTCCTTACTTCGTCATGCACAAACATATTTAATTAAAGTTTTACTAAATCTGGGCTTCAATTATCATCAAAATACTACTTAAATATATACTCAAATCCTAACGGTTAGTAGGCGGACTCCGTTCCTTTAACGCGAGAGTTGCGAATTCGATCCGGACCCCCTTGGGCTATTATCGTATCCGAATAATACGAAGAACATTAAGCGAATTTGTCGGAATGTTGATAACTAGACACGGCTGACTAACTTCGAGAACAAGTTCTGTCAACTTTACAACGTTAATAACGAGGGTACTGTGACTGGAGACAGTGATGTAATTGTGGACATCTTAACAAAGTTAGCTAAACTACTGTGACGCAAAGGACTATTTATAGAACGTGCCTGTTAAATCGATAGAAAAGATGAAAATGAAAATGTTTTTCACGGAACGAGCGATAAGAGTGCAGTTCAGAAAAATGATACTGGGAAATGTAATGAATATTTCCCAGTATCATTTTTCACCATTTAATATCCGAAACAGAATATCTGTTTATAAATATCGATCTAAATACTATGCATAAACAGTTAATTGTTATAATTTTTTTCAAATTACATTGTGGCTAATATATTATATAAAGCAAAATTTGAAAATGCGAAAGCAACTCTGTCTGTCACGCTTTCACCTAAACTAATGAATCAATTCTCATTAAATTAGGTACAGAGATAGAATAGGTGTTAGAAAAAACATATTATTGCATTAAATTTTAACCCTAGAAGCTCAATCTACGTCATTTTGACGTATACTCAAACAAAATTTCGCTTCTTTTCTCGCACGCGATGTTCTATCACCGAGACCTTCCAATCTTACGATCTACAGACAACTAACGGAAGACGGCATGAATCCCTTCGGTATGTGTCACCAATTAGTGGTTGTTTTTTTTTTTTTTATGTTAGAAGTTGGCAAACAAGCATACGGCCCACCTGATGGTAAGTGGCTGCCGCAGCCTATGAGCGCTTGCAGCACCATTAGTAGGTGCCACTCACGCGTTGCCAACCTCGAGATATTAGTTCTAAATCTCGTTCGCCCAGTAATTTCACTAGCGTACAATGCCCTTCAAACCGGAACACAGTAGTGCCTAAACACTACTATTTGGCGGTAGAATATTGGACACTGCGGTGGTACCTACCTAGCCGGCCTCTTGCAACAAAAGACCTACCACCAGTGTGACTGATTGCACTGGTGGAATAATCTCTGTTGTGACAGAGGTTATCCCAACAGCGGGCGATGGGTTCGTCACATCCCGACGCCTTTGTTTATGTTAATGTGTGTGTTTTTTTAGATTATTTATATATATTTCTATGTTTTCTCATTAGATATCATTTTTTTAGGAACAGAGATAACATGACATCCTTACGATAGTTGAATCCAGACCAAAATAGCCTCTATTTTGGATTATAAAGAGGATTATTGTCCTTACTATACTGACTCTTAAAGGGAAGATTTTATTACATGAGACGATATTAAGAGTGCTATTGAAAAAAAATCGTTATTGACGCGGGTGAAGCCGCGGGCAGAAGTTAGTTCTATATAAATGTAAAATTTTGGTATTCTTGTTTTATAGAGAATATTAAATAAACACAATTTGATAATACAAAACAGTTGCCTTGACTATTGTTAGGGAACAATGACCATAATTTCATTTTCAATTAATACGAAATTAGGAACAATGATATTTAGCTTCAGACATCAAGATCCCTTTTTAGGGTACGACTTATTTCCGTAATGAGTCTTAAGACTTTAATTGTTGTAATAAAATATAACTTTCGATACTTCATTTTAAGATTCTACTAAAAGAAAGGTTTGTTTAATGATAATGATAAACCATAATCAATGATACTGACAATATTAGATGATCGATTGGTTATTATATATATTATATATATGTAATATAAAGTACCTACTCTAAATGATGTTTAAAAGAGATTAAAAAACACGCTTTTATAGAAAATCTAACTAAAAAATAAAATGTATTTTATTGTAAAACAAGCGTGGGATGCATGGTGTCAACAGTTATATATATTTTATTCACAGGTATGAGCAGAACGATTATCTCTTGTCTTATATTTAACAAAGCTGATAAAAGCATGTTATGTTAAAAATAGGTGTTTCCAATATAAGGTATCTTTATCTTTAGAGCGTGAACCCAGCACTGCACACGTTGTGCGCGGCCACGCGACGCATGCTAGCTGCGTAGATTTGTTTGACAACGTTTCAATTCCAGCACACGCTATACACGTATATTAACATTGCTTCCCCGTCCGTCCCACCTCCCGCACTGAAGGTAAGCACGCTTTCATATTTGAACAAGCCACGCGTGTAGCAATGACGTAAATACTATATACGTATTCGTAGGTTGCGGTGGACATTATCACATACGTCTTCTTACAAAGCGATACACGTGCGTAGCCACTCCGTGCGTATCGATGTGGCTGCGACCTTATGCTAATGTCATTTATAAATTTAATAAAATAACAATTATAAACATCGAATATATAAATGTATTGTGTCGCGGTGTTTGTTACCAAACTCCTCCGAAACGGCTCGACCGATTTTTATAAAATTTTGTGTGCATATCGGGTAGGTCTGAGAATCAGTCATCATCTATTTTTCATACCCCTAAATGTAAAGGATGTTTCAAACCATATTTTTTTATTAAAAATTTTTTTAAATTTTTTATGATGTGATTTCCCCCAACTACCATCAACGCCTATTTTTAATAGCGATATTAGTTATTCAATATTTTTCACCAGTATCACTTCTGCTCCCAATTAGATTCAGTTTGGGGGCGCTGCTATCGGGTCCCAGATATTTTTTTGGGCATGGCCTGCCCACGTCTGCCGGGCCCGCTAGTTTTTATTATAACAATTTCATATTTTGAAACGATTATATATTAGATAATAATTATGTATGTGTACGCGAAGCCTCACTAATAACGATCACTAATCTGATAGTTGAAAACTTAGTCTATTAATACGCTATACGAAGATCACGACTAATTTGAAGTTATACGAGCAGCGTTATCTTAAATAAACAAGCCATTAGGAAACTATATAACGGAAGAAGTTAATGAAGTTGCAGTAAGCTCATTCTTGAAACCATTAAACGAGGTATCAGACTAGCGTTTTTTAGTCGCATTTGGTCGTATCGGTATACGCGTTTACACGCGCGCATCATTTCGGGATAAATAAGCCGAACGCGTGTACACGAGCTTATTCCGGCTTGAACCGCGGCTTATGAATAGGACAGTAACTCCAATTTACTATTTATTCTGTTATACCCTTCGTGAGATACAGCAAAAAACGTCAAGATATAAAAAAAAACAAGATTCTTGTATCGAGTCTTTATTTTATATTTTATTTTAAAAGTTATTGTAGCGGCAAGAAAACTACATATTTTGTGAAAATTTCAACTGGCTACTTATTAGGGTTCATGAGATACACCATCTCCGATGACGTCCTTAGCCGTGGTTCGGCTTTGCAGGAGGCACCCTAAGGACGGAATCAAATTGGAGGCCCCGTGAGGGCTGCCCCTTTATCACGGCTGAGTTTCTATACTCGGCCCCCCCCCACCCGGTGACGCTGTCAAGGCCAGTAGGGCAAACAGCAAACACATTCCGAAAAAAAAAAAAAAAAAGAGATACACCCTACTAACAGACGGACGGACGTACTGCAAAAAAAAAAAGAGATACACCCTACTAACAGACGGACGGACGTACTGCGTAGGCGTACGTAGCGTAGCGTAGGTTCCGTTATTTTTGTCAACTACCATACTCTATTATTCAAGAAATTAACATCACAAATACGATTATATAATATACCAGCATTATATGATTGTATTGGGCTTAGGCTTTGCGAACGGAACCCTAAACATCAGCCTGAGATAATGATCTAGTTATGGTGAAAAGCGCTTTCAATTCTTTACTAAGCGTCAATGTAAAGCAATCCATTTGTGTTATACATTAGTTTGATGGCTCCAGTCAGTACACTCATAGAACGTTACCGCACGATCTTAAGCGAGCACGTGTTACTAATGATTGTGGTTTCTGTTCACTACAACTCTAGTACAGTTAATTAATTTTGCAATTACCTACTTAATAGAGCTAGCGACATTTATATTACATATATTTAGTAACTAAATATGCTTTGTATTATGCTGTATACAGCTTAATATTCCTTACAGTGCGGTACTGTGGAGAATGTTCATTATTTATTAAGTGTGTTAAGACGAAGGCTCTAAGAAAGGCTTTGGTCGTGGCTACGAATGAATTTTTTAGATGTTGGTCTATTTCAAAGTATTTTGGGTAAGCCTATTTTAGAACCAGTCATGATTCTAAGACATATTATAATCCCATAAAGCTAGGTATTCGTATCTTAAACAACATTTCCGGTTTGCTTATTGGAACTGCCAATAAACAAATTTCAAACATATATAAAATAAACTTATAAATAAGTCACATTATTCATTAGAAGAAAATATTTTCGATAAAAACGCTTGGGACTCTTAATATTGCGGGATCTCATTCAAGAACGAAATTTATATAATTTATAATTAAACATATATTTGAAAAGAGTTATCGGTAGAATCAACCTTCCAAACCGTCGGTATCGTTTGACTGTTCAAAAGTACTTTTTAAAAGTCTACTTTAATTAAAATAATTTTGATTTGATTTAATCAAAAACATAAAATGTAAATAAAAATCTACTATACTGTCTCTCTCTCTAGCTGTAAAATCTCTTGTATAACCATGACCGACGCATTCGTAAACTATAAGGTATAATTATTAGCTATTTGCAATATAGCTAGTTTAATGAGTTCTCTTGATCACAAAATAAATAAATAAACGCTCAACGGGGGGCCGTTGAGCGTTTATTTTATTAGGATAGTTATATCCTGTGTTGGGGGTCCGGAAACATTCACAATAACAAGCACACCCAGACCGAAAAACATGTTTGTATGGTCAATACAGACATCTGCTCCGAGCGGGAATTTAGAATAACAGGAGATCAAAAGTGCGTCGAGTCGCTTCGAGACAATATTTTACGGCTGTGCTGTTTCCTTGACTGAAACCTAAAGTGAGCTTGTTTATTTATGACTTTATGACGCTTCCAAGGCTAAACAGCAGAACTGATCATGATGATTTTAGATAGATATGGAAGATTTAAAGGCCATGGATTCGGTTATAGGCTACTTTTTGTCGCGAAAATAAAACTAAAAGAGGTGAAAGTTTGTATGAATAAAAAAAATTTCTATTCATGCGGTCAGAAGTTATATATATACGATTAAAATTAAATAATTTAATACAAAAAACTTAAAAGTAGAACGATTCCGGGATACTGATAATTTCTTTCTGCAGTCTGAATTCAGTAGCAAGTGACGTTATTTTATCCTCCCAATACTTGTTGGTTGTTTTCTTTTAAACATATAGCATGTTGCGTTGCGGACAACGATTAGTCAAACTAATGGTACAACTTTTGGTATTAATGTCGTAATTGCGTTGTAAGTTACTCTATGTTTCATAAAGTTTCAGAAAATAGTGTGCATAAATCCTCTCTCAAAAATATTAAATTTTCAATAATATTGGAGAATACCCAAAATGCAGATATATTAGAGTGCTATAACGTATATCAAATATTTTCTATAATATTATTTAACACATTTAATAAAGGAACGGTTTTTTTATTTAATAAAAATATTTCGCTATTAGCTGTTAGAATTTAAAGTTAGTGATTATTCAATTCCTCCTTACAAATGGCACGGCACCGGAAGCATGGCCTAGGGTTTGATTGATGCTTTTCTTGAAAAACGACCGCCTCGTTCTTTAGCTCCGTCTACAAGTTGGTTTTCGAGGGTCAAAAGGTATCTGAAGAGATGCCGAATCGATCATAGGTACGAGTATGTCCACGTGTTGAAGTGTTTGTACGAAAATTTGAATACGTGAATTGTATACAGGGCGAAACACAAGACAACACACAATCAGTGACTTGGCGGCGAGGCGTGCGTTGGATATCTTAAGCTGGTGGATTGGGATGACTGATGGCACACCTGATGGTAAGTGATTACCGCTGCCCATGAACATTTGCAATAATAGAGAGCATGCAAGTGCTTTGCTGATATTTAAGATAGAACTTATTTTACCCATTTTTTTTTTTTTTTACTTTGAGAAATGCAGTTACGCACTCGAGCGCCGGGACGGGTGCAATGGCGCAAGAGGTGTGTGGACTCGGAGCCGAGCTCCCCTACCCACTAAAACTCCAAGGTCCCATCTGGCGCCATAGTGGGACGTCGCGGGATCACCGAAGCATTCAATCGCGACGCCCCGGCTCTTGCCCCGAAGAGCCCGTCTGGGGCGGCAACATAGTGCCGCCATACATACATATAATTACATACTAATACATATATACTATATAAATACACCCTGGTGCGCGAACGCACCCAGGCCTTTCGGCCCCCGGCTGGGGCGGCAACATACTGCCGCCATATATACATAAAATACATATATAAAATACGACAAGGCCTTTCGGCCTCCGCCTGACCGGAGCTGAAGGCCCCGGTTAAAACACCACCGGTGTCGCAGGAGCCGCTCGCAGTCCATTCTGATAATCAGAAAAGTACCGAAGCGACCCATACGACACCACTCTCCTGGGCGCGGTCTAGCGTAAAACGCCCCAGGCTCGAACCGTCTGACCCTGTTAGCTTCACCGGGCAGTCGAAGGTGCCACCTGCACAATTGACTCCCGGCTACTGAGCCCCCGGCACGACAAGCCCAGGGTACCGCAGAGTTTGACCTCTGCGGTTGGGGGGAGAACTTATTTTACCCTGGCTGACCTCGATTGATCTGATCGAACTGCTTGATTTTTCATTAACGTAAGGTGGTAACCAGGCGGGCCTTTTAAGCTCTATCATCAGCGCAAAAACTTTTTGCAAAAAAATACACTCAAAATTAACAATATTGTCGTTAATTTCGAGTGTATTTTATTACATACCTGGACTGTTGAGTGAAAATATTTTATTTCACATTCCTTAAGACGCGCCACAGCTTTTGCGGGGACTTAGTGTAATGAAAATGTTTAAGGAAGTGTAATTAAAGTGCGGGTCACCTGGTCCCAGGTTGCTTATTCCGGTTGCCGATTACAAGGTACATTACAATTTGTACATTTTATTTTAGAGCATCAGTTCATTTAGTTTTGTACTAATTTAAATACTGTAAAATGTTTTATTTTTGGCCAGATTAATTATTTTTAATATTATTACAGCAGCTTTTGTCGCCTTTACCAATGCCTGAATACAAAAATTTTCAACCAGTGCGACCTAGCAGTAATGACATTCGGTTCCGAAACTTGGACAGTTGGACACTGACAGCGAAACTAGTTCATCGACTTCAAGTCACTCAGCTATGGAAAGATCTATGTTGGCAATTTATCTATGGGATAGTCGCAAACGAAGCAATTCGCCAGAGAAATAAAGTCACCGACGTAGTTGTTAAGGCTAGCAAGCTGAAGTAGCAATGGGCTGGTCCCGTTTGTCGTAGAGCTGATGGACGATGGAGTCGAAAGGCTCTTGAGTGGAGACCACGTCTTAGCAAACGTGGGGTACCTACCACCATGGTGTTACCACCTATACAATGGAGCGACAATTTGAAAAAAGCCACTGGCATCAATTGGATAAAAATAGAAGTAATTTTTTATTTAACTTCTTTAATAGTATTTCAGCATATGGTGTCACATGAAATCTGTTCAATTTCAGTATAAAATCTACAAGAGTTTTTGTGTTCTAGGCACGTTGTTCATTCGTTCACGTGGCACGAAATGTTTAGCGCGTGTAGTTTTTTCCATAAAACTATCCAAAATATTGTGAGTTTTCAACTCACGTTGAAACTGTGAATATTTTTATATCAAAAAGAAAAATATGAGCATGAATTTATATCAGATATAAAAAAAAGGATTTTATTAAAGAAAATAAGTTATTATTTTCTTTTAAACGTCTCTTACTGTCAATTTGTGAATAAAAATAGTTGTTGATCAAATAAGCTGCTCTATCACGGTAGTGTACTTGCTTTTGTTATTGATGGTGTTCGAATGGATTTCTGCTTACAGAAATTTGTATCAACCATACTGTCTTTGGTTTGCATGAATTTCTAGATCTCTTCGTGCAAAAAAATTACATGGCAGTATTCACGGCAACATTAAGACCTATAGATCTAAAGCGAGTAATACTGTGACATAAAAAATACTACTAAAAATGTCAAACTTATTAAAAAAATTAATTCATAAGAAATAAAATAAAACAGTTTGTATTGAAGTCTTGTCAAACTAATAGCAAGACTATGAGTTAAAGTCTGAGGGGAGTACAGACATTAAGGAAAGAAGAGATTTTTTCCTCCAATAGTCCCACTCATCAAATAACGGTGAAGGAAAACATCGCAAAGAAACTTGCATGTCGTAGCAAAATTTCTAAGATATTATATGTGCCAATCGTATTGCTGGTCCTTTGCAGATGCTAGGGCTTAAATGCCCAAATGCCTAGCTACAATTATACGTTAGTGAAACACTCGTGAAGTGACTGCTTATCAGTCGCTATTCGAGATCAGCCACCATATAGCCAGTTACATCTTGGTGGACAGCGCAAGAGCCAATGGTATAGTGCTCCTTCTGGAACAGTATCAGCCGCCTTCGCGTTTAGAATTTACTTACACACAAAAAACATAAAAAAGCGCAACAATATATTTATGCCAGCATTGATTCCTTTTTTTGTTGTCGGAGGGAAAATCTGCTCACCGATACCCGGTCTCCTGAGGAGGAGGACCGGGTTCTGTGGGGTTCCGTGACAGGTGTTCGGTTATGCGGACCCACTAAAACCTCCTCGGTGGCCGAACTCGTTGAAGGAGAGAGGATCTGGGATCTCTTGGAGAACACTATAACCGGAGCCTATCGACACTGTGTGGGTAGCGTTCAATCCCAGGGGGTGAAAGATGTTCCCGCTTTCATCGCAAGCTCACACGACAGTCTGGGCCACCCCGACTGTCGTCCTCATGCCGCTTATCACGGACACACAGGTTCATTCCTGCATTTATCCTTGAGCTATTTATGCTGAAAAGTATAACTATGTAAAGAATATAAATCCTAAAAAAGTTATATATAATCTAATATATAAAATTCTCGTGTCACAATGTTCGTTCCCATACTCCTCCCAAATGGCTTGACCGATTCTTATGAAATTTTTTATGCATATTCAATAAGTCTGAGAATCGGCTACTATCTATTTTTCAAACCCCTCAGTGATAAAGGCTGTCCACCCCAAAATTTTTATTTTTATTTTTTGGGTAAAATTTTTTTTTTTATTTTTTATTATGTGGCATTGAAAAATACATACGACCCTAAATTTTCACTTTTTATCACCAACCCCTGCTTTTTAATAGCCTTATTAGTCAATCAAAAACTTTCACCGGGTAGAGGGCTGTCGGTTCCCAGATTTTTTTCGGGGCAGGACAACGTCTGCCGGGCCCGCTAGCTTAATACATAAATTAGTTTCTTTTACACTTAATTAGAATTAGTCAAAGTAACACAACAAAGCAAATACAAAGCTAATATAATTAATTCAGAATATCTCTTTTTAATTAAAACCATTGTTTTCTCACATTTTATTCAATTTAATTAAGAACAGTTCTTATAAGCTAATTAGGAAGCTGAGCTGATAATGAAATTTTCGTTCATAATAAACATTCCTTCCGTATATCAAAGACTGATAATTAAAAAAGAACAAATAAAAATAATCACAGCATAATAGCAAGGCCTTAATTTTTAACAAACCTCAAAAAAGGGGTTCTCAATTCGGCTGTATTTTTTTTTTAATGTTTGCTAGCTCATAGCTTTCAACTGGGTCAACCGATTTCTTTTTTATTTGAAAGCTGGTGTACCCTTTTCAATTGGGACCAGTGCTGATAATGGCATCCATGAGAAAACCATATAAGTCTTAAATTTGCATTAATCATTATATATTATCATACGTAACTAAAAATATAAAATAAAATATTTTTAAGAAAAAAAAAACCGACTTCAAAACTAAAAAGAAAAATAAATATCGAAGGCGGTATTTTATATATTACTAAAAAAAGAGGAAAATGGAGATTTGTATTGTATTTGGACCAAAAGGAGGCTTACAGTTACGTGGCCAGCCTTTAAGGGAAATCCGCCGTTGTTTGGCGGCTGGGCCAGTTCCTTTCTAATTACTTTTAGTTATTTTTTTATTTCGTATCTAAACAAATATTTATTAAATAATAAATAATGGGAGTATGGTACGGTTGACGACCATTGTTGCGCAGTGGAACCTGACTTAAAGAACAAATGATCACGGGTTTGATATCCGCTCGGAGCAGATGTTTATATTGATACAGCCATGTCCTATGGTCATCCTACTACTCCTATCGTACTATTATAAGACTGAAAATTTGTAAAAATGTATGTTTGGATATATATTTGCTACGCAAAAGCACTCAAACAGCTTTATTACCTTGATTATTAGGTAATTACATAAGTTAATTTTTTTTTCATGACGGTTCCCAAACAAGCATACGGTAAGCAGTCACCGCAACCTATGAACGCTTGCGATACTTGAAGTATCACAAGCAACCACCAAACCTAACCCAAGGAACAGGAGAGAAGGGATGAGAAGGGAAAATAGGATAGGGAACAGGATAATAGATTAATAGGATTGGAGATGGCGCTCTCACTTACTGCACGGAACGCAACAGTACCTGCATCACAGTAGCTGTATCATCACTTCACATCAGGTGATAACAGCTAAGCGCAGGCCTATACATTTAAAAAAAATTATAAAATTCTATCAATACTATAAAATATATAGCCTATGTCATTCACTGAAAAAATGATTAAAATCGATCCAGTATTTTTGATTTATTCAATACTGCCCGTGGCCCGCACGATTATTTACGACATCACATTAGAAACCTCAAAAATAACAGTGTTTTTCCACTATTTAATGAATGTTATTATACATATAAATCTATTAAAAAACCGCATCAAAATCCGTTGCGTAGTTTTAAAGATTTAAGCATACATAGGGATATAGGGACAGATAAAGCGACTTTGTTTTATACTATGTAGTGATTTTAAGTTAATATTAAAATATGGATAATTTTTGTATATAACAAAGATTACAAAGAGCTTAAGAATAAACTCAGTTAGAAATTCAATTCAACTTTGCGTAACAAAGACCTTTCGACCGCGTTTGTTCAAGAAGCGAAGGTAAATTGAGGAATTGATGGAATCCTGAATATTGTCCCGTTTTTGTATGTTTTTTATATCTGGCGTTGTACGAAATATGAATAAAAAAGATTTTTGACAATAGTGCTCTGTGCTTTTCTTATTTAGAATAATGTTTTTATATTTTGCATTCAATGAATGAATAAAAAAGTAAAAAATGTTCTTTTATTATAAATAAATGCTTAAATATATGAAAGTTTTAGGTGACTCTTTTACTTTATACTTGAATTCATTATTTTCAACATTAAATGTAATTATTATTATTATTACAAGAGTATTACTATTTGCCCTAGACAGGTATCAGTGGTCCCAGATGAATTAAATTCATAAATAAAAAAACGCTGCACACTCAACGGTCACCATGAGGATAGTGCTATCCTGTGTCGGGGTCCGGAAACACATAGAAGAACAAGGACAAATACACCAGACCAGACCAGACCAGAAAATATACTTGCATGGTCAATACAAACATATTATGCTCCGAGCGGGGATCGAAAACGCGACCTGTGGCGCTTAAGGCAGATTTGCTATCGCTGCGCAATGCATCTGGCATTGACCAAACAGGCATGTATTCCGATTAGACCTACGCCTTCGTGCACGATGGAGGTGAATAGCTTACCCATTTAAGAATTTAAAAAATACAAATGGTGGCCGTTGAGTGTAGAGCCTGTATAGACTTTATCAGTAAATCATCTTTGCGACTACAGACTTTGTATCATTCAATAATAATTCGTGAAAAATAAAAAAAAGTTATGATCTGAATGTTTTATTATTTAGAGAGAGATCCGCCGTGTTTTATTGTGTATCTCGAATTGCAACGAATCAGCAATGAAGCGTGTCGAGTGAAACAAGAGTGATTAATGTATGAAATTTAAATAAATCCTCAGATTTATTATAGTCTTCCGAAAACATTTTTCTCGTTGTTACAAATCTAAGGCGTTTTTAAATAAGCCATACACAAATCCTTTATTTGAAACGTTTTCAAGGCATTACTAATGTTGCCATTGCCCCTCCAAATAAGCTCGAAGCTTGCGCTAGGAGTGTGTACGACAATAGCCCAAGGGGTCAGGATCGAACCCTCGACTCTCATGTTAACGGGGAGAAGTCGGCATTTCTACCGTTGAGCTATTGAGGCTTCGATATCGCAATTAATGACTATATGGGCTTTAATAAATATCTATAAAAATATATATTCATATAAAAATGGCAAAGAACAAAAGTCTACTACCCAAGGTAAGAGGAATAATTAATATTCATTTTAAATTAATTAAGCCTCAATAGCTTATTGGTTAAAGTGCCGACTCCACACCGTTAACTCACTTGGGGTGTCGAACCCACTCCTAGCGCAAGCTATGAGCTTATTAGGGGGGAGTATTAGTAAACACTTGAGACGCTCATAGCCGGGTGTGCTCACTGATCGGTAAACGATCGGTGGGTAAAGCAACTTTAGGTGCGGTCAGTCATTAGATGGGTGATCGCATAATGGCCTTTACGGTGGACCTGAAGAACTCTGACACTAGGATGGCCACTAACCACTCGATAAGATGAAGAAGTAATCACTTTACGATAAAATAATCAGTATTGATTATTTTAAAAATTTGCTAACATGATATTGAACGCCTACAAAAATTCTATAGCAATTTAACAGTATATTGATTACGAAAGTAATATTACAGTAATACATAACCGATACAAAGTAAATCAATAAGACCAAATCCTGCTCATATTTTTACTGGAAAGCCAGCAATAACGTGGAATTTTTGCTAAGCTGTAGCATGTACGTCCACAGAAATCCGCCCATGGCTTCGACTCGATAGCTCACTTTATGAGAATTTTGATGATTAATGAATTTTAGTTTTTGTAAAGGTTTTCAACAGAAAAAAATCAAAATGTAAGATATCACATTAAATTTATGTACAAAATAAATTGAAATCAAATTTAATTTAAATTTGAGTCTATTCCGGCATTCTTAAGGGAAAAAACCAATCTTAAAACTTCCTTATGCATGTACCAAGGCCGGAAACCGAAGGATTTTGTTGGTCCCAAAAATATCGCTACCTAACCCTTAACCCCAGGTATATTGAAATAAGTAAAGGGTTCAATAAAGAAATTTCTGAACGCAAAAGGCAAAAACGGAACCCTTATAATTTCGCCATGTCCGTTTGTGAAAATATTTATGGGGGAGACATTGACTTACTATGAACTAAGGACCGGGCTTTCTATACAGAAAAAAATGTCCAAAGATTCGCTGGTGCTCCTTCGCTGGTGATTCGTAAATTCAACACTAACGCAACGAAACAAAATTAGTCACACGCAAACTTTATTCCATTATATAGAAAGCTTGTGACGCTAACTTCATATATTGCCAGTTGAGTTCAAAAGTGAATTTACTATTTAATATAGGAGCACCAGAAAAATGATTCTGGTGTAGGTGCTGCTTTATATGACCCAAACCCCATAATTGTCTCAAAATGTTTATAATTAATAACAAATATGCATCTATATTAACAGCTGAATTATTAGCAATTTGGGAAGCCATTAAGTATTTCAGATATTGACGTGAGAATGGCAGTTATATTCACAGACAGCAAAAGTGCACTGCAACATGGACGCAAATAAGCAATACCATGTCAACCTACACGAATGTCATTTCGAGAAAAACGCGTTTGAAAATTTTGAACAATTTGCTTTATATGAGCGTTTTTGGCAATTTCAGATTTATGTAAGCTATTTTACTTATTTTCACAAAAAATAAGTATACAAACTGCATATTTCCTATATAATATAACCCAAAACGTTTAGAAATAGATAAATTGCATAATTGAAAAAATGGCTTTTTTAGAAGTTTTAAAGCCTAAAACCCTACAAATGTTAAAGAAAAATGTTCTTCAGCCATTTACCAACACTTCTGCATATATAACTCAGTTTTTTCAATTTTGTGGGTTGACATGGTATTGCTTATTTGCGTGCACATATAAGATGTACTAAAGGCTATAATGGAATATCGCTAGCTTATGAAATTCTTAGGATATTACAAGAATGTAGAAACAAGAACTTACTTTTAAAGTTTCAGTGGATTCCATCCCACATTGGCCTGATGGGTAACAAGGAAGCAGATCGATTAACAAATTTAGCCCATACTAGTGAAAATTATCTATATATATATAAGGCTTTGTCCTGAATGACTGACGGATGGACGCACAGCCTAAACCGCTGATCGTAAAAACTTGAAACTTGGACGGTGTGTTCTTTTTATGATGTAGGCATCCGATAGAAAAGAATTTTCCGAAATTCTACCTCTAAGGGGGTGAAAAAAGGGGGCAAAGTTTGTATGGGAAAACGTGATTCCTTGGTCCAATCTACTTCAAATTTTGCATAAACCTTCTTTAACATAATACGTGTTTCTTATTTTAGTGAATGTTATAACGAGGTTAGAAAGGGGTAGAAAGTTATTGTAATATCAAATTACAATATACTAAAATATTTTCAAAATTCGAAATTAATTGTTTTAAAATTTGGAATGAACATTTTAATGCAAAATCGCTTGGTAAAGATTTATTGTATAAAACAATTCAATCAATACCTCCTCGGTGCATTTGGTAGTAAATAGTAATATTAATAGAAATAAGTTAGTTATATCATTTAGACTTAGATCCGGACACATGCCACTAGCAAGCTTAAACATCTTATGAGAAAAAGTGACTCACCCAATTGTGAACTATGTGGCAATGTTGACGATGTTTTACACTTGTTATTGACATCTGTCCGCAACTACAGTTTGAGAGAAACACTAAAATGTAAGCTTAATTTAAATTTTGTAAATATGGATATTTTTAACTCGATTCTTAGTGAGCTTTTGAGCATTCCGGCAATGAATGAATTTATATTTGTTAGTGATTCTCTCAAAGTAATGTAGTTTTAATTACTTAAATATAGTTTTAGTATGTAATTTAGTTTGTAACGATGGGGCCGACTTGTAGGCTTTCTACGAAGGCCCCTCAAAAATGCTGGAATAAAACCAAAAAAAATATATATAGGAGCACCAGTGAATCTTTTGATATTTAGTAGTATGGAAAGGCCTATCCATATTTAATAAGTCCATCGTGGGAGATAATGTGAATTCCTAACAAGGAAATGAGTACTTCTAATCAAAAAAGTTTTTACTAGGAAGTGGGCAAACTTTAAATTGGATGCTTCCGAAGCCGCAAAATAAAGCATATTATTTCTGATATTTCGAGACTATAATTAAAATATTATTCTACATTTTTTTCACCTTTTCGTCCTTGTAGAAAACCCAATTTTGTATACGTATTTGGTTTTAGGGTTCCGTAGCCAAATGGCATAACCGGAACCCTTATAATTTCGACGGGACGTGACGACCCCATCGCCCGCTGGTGGGATAATCTCTGTCACAGCAGAGATTATTCCACCAGTGCAATCAGTCAATTCAATTAGTGGTAGTGCCACGCTGCACAGCTCTTTCTGCTGCAGCCGAATTGGGCCGGCACGACCGGGGAAACACCACTCTCTCACAGAAAACCGGCGTAAAGTGACAATTGTCGCGTTTCGTACGGTAAGTGAGAGTCCCGGAGGCCTCCTTAACCCTCCCTCACTTCAATGGACGTGCAGAATTTGGTTTGTGTACCCCAGGAGGGTACCACCTGCGTTCGCGGTGGAGAATCCCTCTCTGGGCGTCCATGCTCAGGAAGAACTCCACCTGAGAATGAATGCCCAGGCTGCCCTCCGAATTCTGGGGGGGCAATTTTGCGCGCTCAAAAACTGTTCGGGGCAAACAAAGCAGGCTACCTAAGGCTACCCCTGTCACGCTTACTGTGGACTTCTGCAACATAAAGGGGCTAAATTCCAACCTGAACGCCGTCCACCACCATCTTGAGACGGCGAGGCCGGCCTTGCTTTTTCTCACCGAGACCCAGATATCTTCTCTGGCTGATACTTCTTTCCTCTCCTACCCGGGATACAATTTGGAACATTCCTTTGTACCCCGGGCTGGTGTGTGCGTGTACGTCAGAGAGGATGTCTGCTCTCGTCGCCTCGGCAGCCTTGAAGTAGGGGACCTATCGATTATTTGGCTGCGCGTAGACTGCGATGACCATCCGCGAATCTACGCGTGCCTTTATAGGTCCCATAGCGGAAATGCCGAAACTGACCGACTCATTGAGCACATCCAAATGGCTACAGATTCCGTGCTGCAACAGATCCCATCCGCTGAGATCGTGATTCTTGGCGATTTTAACGCCCACCACGCCGAATGGCTTGGTTCACGTACCACCGATCACGCGGGGAGATCTGTTCTCGACTTTGCTTTGGCATATGATATGACACAACTGGTAACCTCGCCTACGCGAATCCCAGATGTAGAGGATCATACACCTTCACTGTTGGATCTTCTGCTGACCTCTCATCCGGACAACTATTTGGTTTCCGTCGATCCTCCTCTAGGCTCGTCGGACCACTGCCTTGTTCGGAGTACAGTGCCGGTCTCGCGCCCAGCACGGCCCCGCTTCGTGGGCTACCGGCGCGTTTGGCACTACAGGTCGGCAGACTGGGATGGGATGCGTTCTTTCTTTGCGTCCTACCCATGGGGACAGATTTGCTTCTCGCCGGATGATCCGGACGTCGTGGCCAACTCTGTCGCCGATGTGGTACTCCAGGGCATGGAACTCTTTGTTCCGGCTTCTGCAGTGCCCATCGGAGGCAAGTCCCAGCCTTGGTTTGGTCACTCCTGTAAAACGGCGCTTCGCCGAAAACAGGAATGCTACCAAGCCTGGGCTAAGGCGTCGACGTCTCGTGATGTAAATACCAGCGCACTTAGAAAGAAGTACAACTCTGCCTCCAGATCCTTCAAAAGAGTTATTGCCAAAGCAAAGTCGGAGCACATCGGCAGAATTGGCGAGAGACTAGTGCGTCTTCCTTCGGGTACACGTGCATTCTGGTCCCTCGCCAAGTCTGTCTTAAGGAATTTCTGTAAGCCATCATTTCCACCTCTGCATAGGGACGATGATTCGGTGGCCCATGCCGCGAAAGAGAAAGCTGATCTTCTGTGCTCTCTCTTCGCGTCCAACTCGACTGTGGATGACCAAGGAAAGTCACCACCGACAATCCAGCGGTGTGATACCACGATGCCGGAGGTTAAATTCCGGCAAAGTGTAGTTCGCAGAGCACTTCTTTCCTTGGACATTCATAAGTCGAGTGGGCCTGATGGAATCCCCCGATCGTGTTGCGGACATGTGCTCCTGAGTTAGCGCCGGTTTTAACGCGTCTTTTCCGGTACTCCTACTCATCAGGCGTCGTCCCGAACTCATGGAAGACGGCTGTAGTGCACCCGATCCCTAAAAAGGCAACCGCTCGGATCCGTCCAATTATAGGCCAATTGCCATTACCTCCTTGTTCTCGAAGATAATGGAGTCCATTATCAACTGCCAGCTCCTGCGGTATCTAGAGGAGCACCAGCTGATTAGCGACCGCCAGTACGGTTTTCATCGTGGTCGTTCAGTTGGTGATCTTCTAGTTTACCTGACACATAGATGGGCGGAAGCAGTTGAGTCCAAAGGGGAGGCATTAGCGGCCAGTCTGGACATAGCGAAGGCCTTCGATCGGGTATGGCACAAGGCGCTTCTTTCGAAGCTTCCTTCTTATGGGCTTCCTGAGAAATTATGCGAGTGGGTCACCAGCTTTTTGGCAGATCGAAGCATCAAGGTCGTTGTCGACGGTGCATGCTCTGACTTAAAACCCATTAATGCTGGTATCCCGCAAGGCTGCGTACTGTCCCCTACTTTGTTTCTTCTGCATATCAATGACATGTTGGAAATTTCCAACATTCATTGCTATGCGGACGACAGCACTGTGGACGCTTTATACACCGGCCGCGCTAATATTTCTCGGGAAAACGTCATTGAGTGCCGGAACAAACTTGTGTCCGAAGTCGAGACTACATTGACCAAAGTCTCGGACTGGGGCCGACTAAATTTAGTCCAATTCAACCCCAAGAAGACACAAGTTTGCGCGTTAACCGCTAAAAATCACCATTTGTCGTATCTCCTCGTTTTGAGAACACTCCCTGGCTGCCACAGCTAGTATCGGAATACTTGGTGTCGACATTTCGAGCGTCGTTCAGTTCCGCGATCAATTGGAAGGAAAGGTCAAATTGGCCTCTAAAAGCTTGGTGTGCTCAGCAAGGCGAGGCACTACTTCACGTCGGCTCATCGCCTGAAGCTCTACAAGGCGCAAATTCGACCGCACGTGGAGTACTGCTCTCACCTCTGGGCGGGAGCTCCCAGTACCAGCTACTTCCAATTGACCGCATCCAACGTAGAGCGGCTCGAATTGTCGAAGATCAAGCCCTTTCCGATCGGCTTGATCCTTTGGCATTGCGTAGAGATGTCGGATCACTCTGCATCTTCTATCGCATATATCACGGGGAATGTTCTGAGGAATTGTTTGGATTGATCCCGCCGGCTGAATTTCACCATCGGACATCGCGACAAAACTCGAAATTCCATCCCTACCACCTCGATGTCTGGAAATCCACAACAGCGCGATTTAGAAGACATTTTCTTCCTCGCACAACCACTCTGTGGAATCAACTTCCGCCGGCGGTCTTCCCGAACCGATACGACTTGGGAACCTTCAAGAGAAGAGCGTATTCTTTCCTTAAAGGTCGGCAACGCGCCTGCATGCCTTCTGGTGTTGCAGATGTTCATGGGCGGCGGTGATCGCTTAACATCAGGTGAGCCTCCTGCCCGTTTGCCCCTCTTACATAAAAAAAAAAAAAAAAAAGCCATGGCCGTATGTCCGTCCATCCGTCCGTCCATTCGTATGTCACAGTCATTTTACTCGGAAACTGTTGACGCTATCTATAAGAAATTTAGTAGGTATTCAGGTGTATTCTATGAACCGCTACACGATTGTAATGAAATATTAAAATATATAAAAATTGAGGGTAGCCGTCCATACATATAACTGAGGGTTGAAAAAAAAATTCAATCTATGGCAATGTGTGAGATATTTTTGGATAGGTCTTTCAAAATGATAACGAGGTTTGATTTTGGTTTTTTTCATTACATCGGTAATTGTTGAGATATTCGCTCCTAAAGTCATAAAAATTGTGACCCCCATCTAACTTTTGAACTATGGGATTTAAAATTCTGGAAAAATTTGAGCTTGTAGAACATCAAATGAACATTAATCCACATTTGGTTTGAAGTAGACAGGTCGACAAACTTTAGAGATATATAAGTTGTTCCCATAACTTTGTTTTTCATATTACTTTCAACAACTGTTTTGAATTTACCAACTTATTTTGCGGTCGATTTTAATTCTTTATTTTTAAACTCTTAAATATCTTCACTGATAATTATTTATTTGTTGGATTTACGCTATTGTATTTCTTCTCTCTTTCTCAAAAAAAAAACTCTACATAAATAAATAATGAAGTCATACCATACCGCCATACGCCTATGCGATAAAATTTTAATTGTTTAAAAAATTTCGTTGTTAAGAGAGTTGTTCTCAGCGTATCATTACATAGCTGGCGGCGTGCCAGTGGGGGTTGCGCCATGGTTTCGAGGTTTATGAAGAGCTTACATCTAAAGTATTAGATTGCTACTTATCTTTCGACTGACGTATCGTATCCCATGCCAATACACAGTATATAAATATTAAATACATAAACGCTACACACTTAACGCCCCCCCATTAAGATAGTTATATCCTGTTTCGGGGGTCCGGAAAGTTGTCCTTGTCATTGTGCGGGTGGTGGTTGTGGGTGTGTATCCTCATGGAGGCTGTTTAGTTTGTAGAGTTTCTTTATTAAAAAAGAAACCTTGAAAGTGTGAAACTAAACCATTACTCTTATATAATATTTAAGCACATTGTTCTCAGTACTTAACGCGTTCTCATAATTAATAGCGCCGCTTGCGAAGTTGGAAGCTTCCGTTCATTATTAAATATTCAACAATCCAACCTAATATAAAGTTATAATTTTTCGTTGTGGTGCAGCGGCAGCGATCCTGCCTTAAGCGCCACAGGCCACGGGTTCGATTCCCGCTAGGAGCATATTTTTGTTTTTAAACTTTTAGACTCGAAACAGTATTTGACAATATGAGTAAAATACACGAGTTTATAAGCCCGCCAACGCTCGTACGGGTTGAGCTTGTGGTACGTACATATACCGCTCTTCCTATAAAGAGCTTATACGCTCCTATAACACACTGTTCTAAAGCCTGATAAACAACGGACAAATACCGACAATGTTATTTAAATTTATATACATATTTTTTTAACTATATATATCACTACATAGTAAAAAACAAAGTCACTTTCTGTCCCTACGTATGCTTAAATCTTTAAAACTACGTAACGGATTTTGATGCAGTTTTTTTAATAGATAGAGTGATTGAAGAGGAAGGTTTATATGTACAATAACATCCATTAAATAGTAGAGAAAAAAAATTGAGGTTTCTAATGTGATGTCGTAAATAATTATATTTAACGCGTGCGGGCAGGCAGTAATGAATAAATCAAAACTACTGGATCGATTTTAATCATTTTTTAGTGAATGACATATTTCTAATATATAAAATTCTCGTGTCACAATGTTCGCACCCATACTCCTCCGAAACGGCTTGACCGATTCTTATGATATTTTTTATGCATATTCAGTAAGTCTGAGAATCGGCTACTATCTATTTTTCAAACCCTCAGAGATAAGGGGTTTCCACCCCAAATTTTTATTTTTAATTTTTGGATAAAATTTTTATTTTTATTATGTGGCATTGAAAAATACATACGACCCTAAATTTTCACTTTTTTACCACCAACCCCTGCTTTTTAATAGCCTTATTAGTAAATGAAAAACTTTCACCGGGTAGAGGGCGCTGCTATCGGGTATATATTTTATACCCGTGCGAAGCCGGAGCGGGCCGCTAGATCTATATAAGCCTGTCTGATAGTAAGCAACGCAGCTTAATGACGTTTGCAAAACCAGAAGTATGTTACAGACCCTCTCTTGGGAAATGAGGAAGGAAAGGGAAGGGACGGATAAAATTTGGGCCTCCGGTTACTTTACTAATTGAACGAACAGTAATTATTCAGTTACTTCACGCTGATATTCTGTGAGTGGGTAGCACTTAGCCGGTCGAACCGGCCCATTCATTTACGAAACCGCCAGGTTTCTACTAGGAGTAGGTATAAAGACATTCATACATATTGTATACCATCCCTGGTTTCTCGTACGTTTGTCGAATTCATTCCAACTTAACATACCGAATACGAATGCTCATTGGTTGAAGACGAATGTAATTCGAAATGAGACAGGGACAGAAAGTGACAGAGAGTTACGCACCCGGATATGCCACTCACTTGCTGATGGGCTCATTTGCTTGTTGGCTTGATACACACACGCGCACACACAGCATACAGCACTTCGTTAAGTGACGATTTCAACTAAATCGCACTACCCGTAAGCCGTGTTACGGAACGTCGGTCCAATATATTCTGTTTATATTAATTACATACTTATTATGTTTTCCGTAATTTAATATTCAATAATATATATATATTCCAAAAACATTTTTGAATTCTATCTTAATATCATAAATGCGAAAGTGAGTTGGTTTATGAAGATTTCACGCCTAAGCCGCCGAACCGATTATTATGAATTTTAGTATAATTATATATAAATGGGACCTTGGACGATTATAGGCTATATAGACGCGGACTAAAATGGGGGCAGTAAGTAGTAACAGATAAAAGACAGCAGCCGGAATACTTCTCCTTCTTAGTGGCCAACCTAGTGTCAGAGTTGTTCAGGTCGCCTGTAAATCTCTGACTTGACTTTTCGACTATCACATTGTCAAGAGCGGGACCGACTTTTTACGTGCCCTCCGAAACACGGAGATGCTCAGTTAAAATACCACTATGCGATCACCCATCTAGTGACTGACCGCGATCATCAGATCAGATCAGTGGGTGCACTCGGTTATGAGCGTCAGGTATACTGCAAACCTATCATAAACCATTGCAGCAATAATTTGTATTATAAAAATAACGTAATTTTTATTTTACGTTCGAATTAAGACCCATATTCTCTAAATTTTTAACGTTATATTTAAAAGTATATTCCGGAGACTATTGGTATGCGCACTGAATGGATTTTATTGAATAGAAATACACGTTCTCCGCCTGGAAAATGGGTTACCTCAGAAGATCTGCCGCCGTAAAGGAACATAATGAAATCTTATAACATGAGAAATTCTAGGAAAGAAATAAAAAGAGGTTTGTTCGTTAGGGTATACAACGATATTTCTTTCTTAATACAAATTCTATTTTATAATATTTAGTGAACAATTAAAATAAGTTTTGAGTATTTAGTAATTCCCTCTATTTAAACATATTTTTAGTTTTTGTTGTTGGTTCATGAGATATATCTCACGACGTTGTGGTGCAGTGGTAGCGAACCTCCCTTAAACGCCACAGGTCGCGGGTTCGATTCCCGCTCGGAGCATAATATGTTTGTACGGACCATGCAAGCATATCTGTCCTTGTCATTGTGAATGTTTCCGGACCGACAGAGGATATTACTATCCTAATGGGTGCCATTGAGGGTGCAGCGTTTATTTATATTATTATTATATATATTGCCTTGCCTTGTAGTTACATGAATAATTACATACTAACTAACTATTAGATATTCGATGTCAACTACGCCCCAACGGTGGTACTTGAGTATTATGTAGTACGTGTATAATTCGATCTTATCTAGACAAGAACGGCGGTAATTAGATCTTTGATTATTGTCAGTACCTTTATATAAATGGACGCAAATAAGCAATACCATGTCAACCCACAACATTGAAAAAACTGAGTTATATATGCAGAAGTGCTTATTTGCGTCTAAATCGCCATGCAGCGCAGTGTCTGGACGCATTTCTAACGATGCCGTCATGGTGTACGGACCGTCGGCTCTCGCTAAACGGTCCGACCCAAACTCTTTCTATTGTCATTCATTTGGCGTTTAGTTGCATATCGACCAGCCTATTAGTAATTGATATAATTAAAAGACTTATAATTATCTACCTGCATATAGTTCATGATTTCATATTAAGAAAAATACCTGTGCGCTTCCAGTGTTTGAGAGTGATGTTCCGACAGTATGTTAATACGACATAGCTTCTTGTCTCTCACACATGAAATACAATATTTGGAAAAAATATTTGCGGTTGTGTAACTAAATGAAACGATTAATGAATATATCGAAACGTTGGAACAGAGCAGGTAGTATAAAGGATGTTGATGTACGCAGACGAATTAATTGAAAAACCGACTGAAATGAAAATGAATTATTTGCTTTTGAAGCGGACCCGTTGATTAAAAAGAGCTGTTTTGTTCTCATGGCAGAATTAATTAAAGTCCAAAGTGAAATTAATTTACCTTCACGTCTGAATCATTTAAGAAAAATTAAATGACCGCTTACATTATAATTTAAAATGCTTATTTAATTATGTCACAACAAGTTTATACTCTAGGTAGAAGCAATAAGGCTTACTTAATATAGTCCCAAAATGTTATCATGTGACCCTTAACCTTTAATCATTAAAAACGCTTTTTCCATTCCATCTAAAGATCTCAAAGTGTCAGGCTACATTGGTTTATTAATTTCAATACTATCTAAAAACATTTGTAACGAGTAAATAGACTTAATCTTGCTAAATATTTTAGTGCTTGTTCACGTTGACTCGCGGGTTCGGTGACGGGCGCGGTCACAAAATATAACGATCTCTGGTCGTATCGGTTCGGTGTGATGTTGTTTGTGTGTGTTCACGTCGAACTCGTGTCATCGGGTAAATACAACCAGTTTGAACTTGTCGCTAGAAGATCGTCGCTGTCCCTCTGAGCAAACGCCTGGCGGGCAATGTGAAAACGAGCGAGGCATTTCCATCACGCCTGCCCTGTCATCAAGCCCGCGCGTTTCCACGCCAACAAGCACTTATATTTGTATGAAAATATTGTCATCGTCTGTCATCAGAGAGCCAGAAAACATATATCCTGTTTCAGGTGTTTGGAAACACACACAAGTACAACCATCTAGACAGGAACGTAGACCCGCAAGGCCAATAGACAGTTGTTTTTAAGGCAGGTTTTGTACCACTGTGCGTGCAGCAACAGTCGTCATTTTAATCTAATAAGTGAGGTCAAAATTGAATAGAAAATTCGTTTGAACGAAAAACTTTTAGAAATGCTCTTAAACATTTTCACGGTACATTAAACTAGCGCTTCTATTTCGAACAGCACTTACAAATATTGCTTCTTAAGTATACGTTTTATATAGATATACGATTCATGTTAAAAAGGTTAAATGGACAAGCTTTAGGGTTAAAACTGTTAAAGGCGGGGTTGAATAAAAATGTTTTGCTTGATAAAATAGGTGCTTTATTTATAGGCCTTTTTATTTCTATTCTATACATTTTATGTATTACTAGTTGCGGCCGCGACTCCGCTCGCGCTGTGTACCGATTTTTCTTTATTGTAAAATAAAAGAATCCTAGTTACTCCTTATCCAGCCGTTTCAGAGACTAACCCATGCAAAAAGAGAAAAAATTTAAAAATTGATTTATTATGTACTAGCGGCCCGCTCCGGCTTCGCACGGGTATAAAATATATAGCCTATGTCATTCGCTGAAAAAATTATTAAAATCGATCGAGTAGTTTTGATTTATTCATTACTGCCCGTGGCGCGCACGCGTTAAATGTAATTATTTACGACGTCACATTAGAAACCTCAAAAAAAAAATTTGTCTCCACTATTTAATGGCTGCTATTATACATATAAACCTTCCTCTTCAATTACTCAATCTATGAAAAAACCGCATCAAAATCCGTTGCGTAGTTTTAAAGATTTAAGCATACATAGGGACAGCGAAAGCGACTGTTTTATACTATTAGGTAGTAAAGTACCGTATATTATGCATTTAGTGGAAAGCTATTAATTTGGAATTACAAACAGACGCTTTTATTTTATTTATATGTGTGTATAAAAATTAAATATCTGTCAGGCAACCGTTTTATATTTAACTATTTAATATACAAAGTGTAAAACTGCAATCTATATGTGAAGCTTTAATGCTTCGAAATCAAGTCGTAAACCTTTTTCAAACGTTTTATCGCGGATTTTCGTAGTTTAACCTAAAAAGTTTGAAATCTGGGATCAAAGGCAGTAGAAAATAGGGAAGTAGGTAAGTACCTGTGGTCAATTCAAACTAAAACGGGTCACTAGTATTCTTTGGCATTTTATATTTTATTAAGGGTAAGGCTCTATTAAAAAATCTACACCTTTAATTGAAATAATCAGTAAAAACTGGCACGGAATTTAACTTATTGAACGAAATTGTTAGAACTTTTTTCTGAGAATTTCAGTAGTCTTCTTCTTCTTATCGAATCGGTTAGTGGCCAACCTAGAGTTGTTCAGGTCGCCTGTAAGCCTCTGACTTGACTTTTCGACTGTTGTCAAATTGTCAACAGCCGGGACCGACTTTTACGTGCCCTCCGAAGCACGGAGACGCTCAGTTGAAATACCACTATC
The DNA here is from genome assembly GCA_023373885.1 of Hestina assimilis. Lineage (NCBI taxonomy): Eukaryota > Metazoa > Arthropoda > Insecta > Lepidoptera > Nymphalidae > Hestina > Hestina assimilis. Next base: position 10,675,999 of record CM041750.1, read on the forward strand.
GCCACAAACGGCCTACCATCAGTAATCACAAGTAATTTTGAAATCTATAATTTGAGTACTTGAATTCAATAATACAAATCAAGCCATCAGGATATAATAACTTACTAATAGCCTGACAAACGCACTAAGGTCGGCCACCAAGAAGGTTTTAGTGGGTCGCCATGACGTTATCACCTTGTCATGGAAACCCACATAGCTCGGATCTTTCCCAGGAAACCGGGTTTTTTTTTTTGGCAGCAGCTTTTTTTTGGCAGCAGATTTACTTCCCGTCACCAAAAAAGAAAAAGAAGTTCTACCATAAACAAATAATTTCAGTAACAATCCTATTGCGGTCCAATTCAATTCAGATAGTAAAACGATTTAGATTTTATATGAGTCATGGTATGAAAGAGCAAAGTAGCTTATTTTAGATTGTCATTTGAATCGCAATACGAGTTCATGGTAGTTCCCCAGAGGAATATGAAAAATCAATCTTCTTATCTTCTTATCGATTGCTTAGTGGTCAACCTAGTGTCAGAGTTGTTCAGGTCGCCCGTAGGCCTCTGACTTGACTTTTCGACTGTTGTCAAATTGTCAACAGCCGGAACCGACTTTTTACGTGACTCAGTTGAAATACCACTATGCGATCACCCATCTAGTGACTGACCGCGCCTAAAGTTCCTTACCCTACCGATCGCTTACCGATCAGTGGGTGCATTCGGCTATGAGTTTAGTAGTGGCTTCCGATATCCAAATGAGTCTTGACTGAAAACTCGCACACAGAATGTCGCCATGAGAATAGTATTGGTACTGTCGCGATTTTTAGTGTTTTATGAATTCAAATTTCACCCTTATACTCTCCTTTCATTTTCATTATCTGTAAGTCATTTCTAATACTCCTACTGCCTCTCTAAATAATCATATAACTTGCGCTGCGAGTGAGTACGACAATAACCCAAGGGGGTTAAGATGGTAACCACACGTTAGCGCAGTGGCGTTGGTCTTTTTACCGATGAGTTATTGATCCTTATACTTTATCGGCTTAATATGCTGCTTAGATTTTTTTCTTTATAAGTAATTTTAAAAAAGAAACGAAAAAGTAATCTTAAAGCCTCTCTAATATTTTTTTAACTCAAAAGGTAAGCTGAATAAAAAATGAACCCAAAATGACTAAATTTTAAATACATTCTATTAAACCCAACCTACATACTAAGCACTTGAATATTTAGCGTGTAGGTGGAAAAACCCAAACAACCTTAAACTAAATTTCGTATTCAACTATATATAATACAAACGTCACGTAAATGGAATTAAATAGGAGACACTCGTTTGTCATCTATGTATACATATAATAAAATTGGAGTGTCTGTTTGTAATATTGATATAACCGTTAATTACTACATGTATATTTCAACTACAAGACAATTTTTGTCCGTCTGTCTGTTTGTTCCGGCTAATCTCTGAAATGGCTGGACCGATTTTGATGGGACTTTTATTGGCAGTAGCTGATGTAATAAGGAGTAACTAAGACTACTTTTATATTAGAAAAAGAATTAGGGTTCCGTGCAATAAAGAAAGAATACATCACGCGAGCAGAGCCGCGGACGCAGCTAGTTCATAAATAAAGGTATCTGAATTTTTATTTTTCTTTACACAATTTATCTGAATATTTTTATTAAGATCTTCTTCCTAGCATTATAAATAAATAAATAAATAATAAATAAACGCTGCACACTCAACGGCCCCCATTAGGATAGTAATATCCTGTGGCGGGGGTCCGGAAACATTCACAATGACAAGGACAAATACACCCAGACCGGAAAATATGTTTGCATGGTCAATACAAACGTATTATGCTCCGAGCGGGAATCGAACCCGCGACGTGTGGCGTTTAAAGCAGGTTCGCTACCACTGCGCCACAACGTCGTCAAATTATTCCCAGTACTTACCCAAGGTAAGCTTCTACTCTTATTTTTATATTATTTTAGGCGTTACTAGTTTTTACGGTTGCGATCTCATCTCCAAAACCCAAGGGTGAAGCAATAACTCAATAGATAAGGGCGACTTACCTTTCAAGAGTTAATGATTATTGTCACATTTTATGATAACAATGACAGACAGCTTAACGTGCTCTGCGAAGCACGATAGGGAGACTGACAAGGACAAACGTCCAGACACACATATTTATAACAAAAACATCTGCTCCGAGCTCAAAGCAGCCTCGCTAACAGCACGCTACAACGGTTCTCATTTGACATCATCACTATCACTACATAGTATAAAACAAAGTCGCTTTCTCTGTCCCTATGTATGCTTAAATCTTTAAAACTACGGTTTTTTTCAATAGATAGAGTGATTGAAGGAGGAGGTTTATATGTATAATAACATCCATTAAATAGTGGAGAAAAAAAACTGTTATTTTGAGGTTTCTAATGTGATGTCGTAAATAATTACATTTAACGCGTGCGGGCCACGGGCAGTAATAAATAAATCAAAAGTACTGGATCGATTCAAAAAAAAATTTCAGTGAATGACTTAGGCTATATATTTTATACCTGTGCGAAGCCGGAGCGGGTCGCTAGTTTCTATATAAATAATAAAAATAATAATAATAATAAACGCTGCACACTCAACGGTCCCCATTAGGATAATTGTATCCTGTGTCGGGGGTCCGGAAACATGCACAATGACAAAAACAAACACACCCAGACCGGAAAACAAGCCTGTACGATTAATACAAATATCTGCTCCGAGCGGGAATCAAACCCGCAACCGTCGAGGCTAAAGGCAGATTCGCTACCCTATAAATGTAGGTAAACATATATTTTTTTATCTATATATTTAGTGCAATTGTATTAACATGCCTTTAAACTTGTGAACCAGAATAATCCTACTTCTTTACGGATAGCCACTATCTATCGAGTTTTAATACGAATCTTCAGTTGGACTATAGCCAACGCTCCGCAAACTTGCTAAAAACTTTTATGTAAACTTAAGTTAAAGAAGAAAATAAACTTAGACGTAAAAAGGTGAATTACTTATATCTTTAGTTTTAAAATATTTTTTAAACAAAAAAATATATATTTTTTAAATTTTATTTTATTTGACGACCGTTGGTAGTGAGGCTGCCTTTCTCTCCGCTCGCTGCGGAATTTTGTATTCATATTACAAACATTTGTTTCGGTATAGGCGAGTGTCTTTGTGGGTCTCCCCATCGTATCTCGGAGAGCACGTAAAGCTGTCGGTTATGATTGTTATCACATAATCATCTGATAATAATTATTTCCTCTACATGTAGGTGATTTGCTCTTATCCAGAGAGTAATTAGTTCGCTCTTCGGGTTGCGGAGGTCAGATGGCAATTGCTCTGCGTAAAAAACAAGAAGCCTGTCTGTAATGACCGGTTATCCTAACACAATCGGCAAGGGACAGTAGTATTATCACTGACTCACCACTGCACAAACCAGAGCGCGGGCGCACGTACTGTCGGTACGGTGTCCGTCAATCGACTGACTTATTGACAGCTACCCCCTCTGGTGGTGTACGTGAGACAATGTAAATATCTATTGTATAGATATAAACTCTACACTGTCAAATTTGGATAAGAGAAAAAAGCAGACCTTGGCTAAATATCGGGAATAATGTTAGAAAGAAGAAGAAGTACAGAAGTAAAGGAAATAAAAGCTGTTTTATTACTAAATCCTACTAATATTTTAAACTCGAATGTTTGTGAAAATGGATGAATGTTTCCGTGGATGGATGTTTTCTCTTTCACCCAAAAATGGAATTGGATAAATATTTGACATAGACATAGCTTATTACCATTATTAGCAGAAATAATACTTTTCTTCTTGGAAAGATATTGGATTTTTTTAAATTTTAAAAGTTGGCAAACAAGCATACCGCCCACCTGATGGTAAATAAATAAATAAATAAATAAACGCTACACACTCAACGGCCCCCATTAGGATAATTATATCCTGTGTCGGGGGTCCGGAAACATTCACAATGACAAGGACAAACACAACCAGACCGGAAAACATGCCTGTACGATTAATACAAACATCTGCTCCGAGCGGGAATCGAACCCGCAACCGTCGAGGCTTAAGGCAGACTCGCTACCCACAACGCCACAACGGTGTCAAATGGTAAGTGGTTGCCGTAGCCTATGAGCGCTTGCAGCACCATTAGTAGGTGCCACTCACGGGTTGCCAACCTCGAGATATTGGTTACATTACAGTGTACAGTGCCATTCAAATGGAAATACCTAAGCAATACTATTTGGCGGCAGAATATTTGACACTGCGGTGGTACCTACCTAGCCGGCCTCTTGCAACGAAAGACCTACAGTCAGTGAATTTTGTGATTAATATCAAAGAAACTACATTAACGCGAACGGAACCGCGGGTGTAACTAGTCTATAATACTAGTTAATAAGGAAGTTCATGAAAGCGTGGTGTAATCGTTATCAAAGAATCAAAGAAAAGCAATCAAGAAACCTCGACAGTTTTATATATCAAAACTAATTAAAGAGTTACTTCTTCCTAGCATTATTCCCGGCACTAAACGAGTATTTACCCAGGGTCTGCTTATTACTCTTGCCCGGATTTGACAGGTTACTACTTTTTACACAGAGCGATTGCCATCCGACCTCCGCAACCCTGGACGAACCAGTAAAGCGTCAATGTTCGCTGGTTCGATGTTCGAGACGGATGTTTGTATCGACCATACAAGAATGTATTCCGATGGGGGCTGGTTGTGCTTTTTACTATTATTACACTCCTACTGAGGGCTGTTGAATATGTAACGTTCATTAAATATTACTATCATTCTCAATAAGGACACCCGTTGTAAGGTGCTGGTAGTGAGTCTGATAGAGTTCTGATAAACAGAAAAGTACCGGAACGACCCATACGGCGCCTGGTAGTTAGCCTGCTTTGAGCCAAGACTTTTGTCTTTTGAAGTTTTGGCCTTGGCGTTTGTCCTTGTAGGTCTCCCCACAGTGTCTCGGAGAGCCCGTTAAGCAGTCGTTCTGGTGGCTATCATAACATCTGTTAATAATTTTTAAATCTTGATAAGTAATTCGTTCTTATCCGTTGAGCTACTGGTTCTCTCAGTCAGGAGGACAGCTTATACTGTCATCCTCGGTATTTACACCAAGAATAATGCCAGGAAGAAGAAAAACATTTTAATTCCACCTTAAATATAATACAAAACATAATAAATGTATTCAAATCAAATGAAGATTATTCATAGAAGAATTTTTATGAAAGAACAATATTTCATGCTCACAAACATTACGATACATAAATCATACCGCGAGAAAGCTTTTCACCGTTGGTACTTCTCGCTGGAAATGCGTTTTATCCGAGCTATTATGGTGTGATCTCATTTTCACGTCGACGCTATTTACACAGCAGATGCTCTCTATCGGCTCCGAAGCGATCGTCTTGTTTAAGTTAAAGATGATAGCGATTATCACATGATGATCATGATTATCACTTTTTACGGTGGTAGACCCATGCTTCTCTCAGCACAATAGGTCCGGCTCGACCGGGGTGGTACTACCCTCTCACAGAAAATCGGCGTCAAGTAACAGTATCATTAGGTTCTGTTACGTTTCGTGCGATGAGTGAGAGCGCCGGAGGCTCAATCTCCCACCCGCTCTGTTCCCTTCCTTTTTTCCCTTCTCATCCCGTCCCTCCTGTTCCCTGGGTTGGCAACGCGCTTGTGATAGTATTGCAAGCGTTCATACGTTGCGGTGGCTGCTTGCCATCAGGCAAACCGTATGCTTGTTTGCGAACCGTCAAGACATAAAAAATGATGCTTGGATTCCTAGTCTAAAGAACATTGCATCGTTATTTTTTTTAAAAGCTACACACACAACGGCCCCCTTTAGGATAGTTATATCCTGTGTCGGAGGCCCGGAAACATACATAATGACAGGGACAAAGGATATTATTATACATTTGACGATGTTGTGGCGCAGCGGTAGCGAACTTACTAAGGTAAAAGGTAAGCGTAAGGTAACAAGTCGTGGGTTTGATTACCGCTCGGCGAAGATGTTTGTATAAACCATACAGGCATGTGTTCCGGCTAGATACCTCTTCACGTCCTGCTTGGTTATCGCTTAGCCTCAGACGGGGCCTACGCTTGTTTGCAATCTTCGCCGAAATACGAGGAAAGGGACGGGGGAAAAAAGGAACGGTAAAGGGGAGGTTAATAGGGGTGTAATGTTTGTTACTTAATCACCCAAAAAGCGGCTGAATGGATTTGGATGAAATTTGGCAAAGATATATAGAGTGTTACTTGGATTAAGACATATGACAGTTTTTAACCCGCAAAAAAATTAGAGTCCTGTGGAAATATCCAGAAATATGCTACAGGATTCAATAAAAATTTGGTATAAATGTGTCGTATGGAAAATTATTTACTTACAAAATATGATTAATTTCTTCCTGGAGCCAAATTTAAAGTGACCATGAACAAAGTCACGGGCAGATGCTACTAGATAATATAATCCTTTTTGTTTCAAGCACAACGTCCACTGACTAAGAAAACCATAAGTTTATTACTTGCTCCAAATATACCTTCGGCCAGATTAAAAGATTATACAAACGTAGTGGATCATTTGACCTGAGATTGAAACCTAAACGCCTTCGTAAATGGAGCCTTGGGGCTAACTGCTTTTTTTATTTCTTTATCTTATAAAATGATTCCGATAAAAACATTTTTAGTTTGTGCTTTGTTATCTTCATTGAGTTTTCATTTTCATTGAGAAGCTCATAGCCGAGTGCACCCGCTGATCGGTAAACGATCGGTAGGTTAAGCAACTTTAAGCGCTGTCAGTCACTAGATGGGTAATCGCATAGTGGTATTTCAACCGAGCGTCTCCGTGCTTCGGAGGGCACGTAAAAAGTCGGTCCCGGCTGTTGACTCAAATTAAGATTTCAAAATTACTTGTGATTACTGATGGTAGGCCGTTTGTGGCGAGAGGCCGGCTAGGTAGGCCACCGCAGTGTCAAATATTCTACCACCAAACAGTACAGCTTAAACCTTACTGTGTTCCGGTTTAAAGGACAATGTAGTGTAGTGAAATTTCGGAGAGTTTATCGCAACGCAGGTTGGCAACGCGTCCATGGCACCTACTAATGGTGCTGCAAACACTCATACGATACGGCAAACGGTAAGCGTTTGCCGTATCAAGTGAGCCGTATGTTTGATTATCAACTTGTTAAATTAAAAAAAAGATTGCGGCTATGCTTATTAATCTGTGTAGTTGCGAATTTTTTTTTATGTTAGAAGTTGGCAAACAAGCATACGGCCCACCTGATGGTAAGTGGTTGCCGCAGCCTATGAGCGCTTGCAGCACCATTAGTAGGTGCTCACGCGTTGCCAACCTCGAGATATTAGTTCTTAAATCTCGTTCGCCCAGTAATTTCACTAGCGTACAATGCCCTTCAAACCGGAACACAGTAGTGCCTAAGCACTACTATTTGGCGGCAGAATATTGGACACTTGGAATTTTTATTCCTTTCGATTAATTAGTGAAGGAATTTTAGTAAAATTATTTAATTTAATTATTAAAAACTAATTAGTTTGTGGAATGTCCCTCCAACACTAAGGGAGGATCCTCCGACCAGGCTGGTGATATTGCCTGGCGGACCGAAGCCCTGGGCCGAAGCCCAACGACTTACGTTGGAAAGTTGTATATATATCTCAAGAGCGTAGGAAACTTTGATAGCGCGATTTAGGATCGTGACGTTCGTCGATCGTCCATATCGTTGCGTAGTATGACCTGTAGGTGTCGTTGTAGCTTGATGCGACATTGTGACAATCTTGTCTTTCTATTGCGTTAGGTCATGTTGCGTGTAGATGTCGCTACAAGTTTTTTATTTTAATAATCGTCACAGTGTTCAATGTGAAATAGCAAGACGTAACGAAAATTAGTGGCTTGCATTCTATGAGAGAGAGAGAGAGAGAGAGAGAGAGAGAGAGAGACAGACAGAGAATGCCGCATGGCTTACAATCATAGCAAATAGTGTCGTTACAACTTTTGGTCTTAATTTTTTCCGTGTAGCCCCCTTTCGAACGCGCGTTAAGGAACTTCGTTCCAAAACTTTGTTGCAATAATAACATCCTAATCATAAAATATAATAAATAAGGATTAGTTATTTCATTCTAAGTAAACACGAAAGTGGTCAGAACTATAAAAACAATGTTCTAATTCGTTGTATATCAGAAAAGTTATCTAAGAAAACGTGAAAAATATTAGTTTCTCCTACTCAGTTGTTTAGTTTACTTATCGGGGTAAAAATTACAGGTTACAGGACCGCAAAGGTATGCTTAGCGATTAAAAAATAAACGTATCGCTAAACTTAAGCGGTAGTCGATGGGACACATAATAAATAAATAAATAAATGCAACACACTCAACGGCCTCATTAGAATAGTTATATCATGTGTCCGCAAACACGCAAAACAAGGAAAATCACACCACGATCCAGAACACATGCCTGCATGGTCAATCTGCTCTGAGCGGGAATCGAACCCACGCCTGTGGCGTTTAAGGTTCTCTACCGCTACGCCACAACGTTGTCAAACATTCCACGAAAAATCGATGACCGTTAGTGCGAAGGTCGAGGGACTCCATTGCATGCGGGTGGCGCAGGAGTGGTCATTGTGGCACTCTTTGAGTGAGGCCACCAGTGGACATCCTCCAGCTGATATGATGATGATTGGTAGGTTGCTCACCGATTTTAAAAAGATGATCCATAGTTTAGTTGCCGCGTCCTTTTTTGTACATACTTATATTGGGCAATATCTTTGACCATACTAAAATAATTTTAAAGGCTTTAAGGGATAATATAATGTAACCCTTATCAGTATGCTTGTGACTCAAGAACCACTGTTCCGATTTACTTTATTGTCTTATAATATGGAGGTTTATATATGCAACATGAGCTCAGGGAGCGAAGACAGTACATCAGGTGAAAATAATACCTATTGCATAAATAATCTATAACTGCGAGCACATTTATATAACATAACTAATTTTGTGACGACGTTATGGCGCAGCGGTAGCGAACCTGCCTTAAGCGCCACAGGTCAGGTTTGATTCCCGCTCGGAGCAGATGCTTGTATTGACCGTGCAGGCATATGTTCCGGTCTGCGTTTGTTTTCCTTGTCCTTGTATGTGTTTCCAGACCCCCAGGATATTACTATGCTAATGCGGACCGTTGAGTGTGTAGCGTTTATTTATTTTTTTAATTCAGAATAAGTTTTTGGTTATTAATATTAAGGTACTGATATAATTATATTTAATAAAACTATAAAAAATAAGATAAATTATTAGCAAAATTAAAATATTACATTACAAAAAGACAGTCATAAATTTGTCCATTAAAAACGAATCAACAATAATGCTACAGCGAATTCTTTTTCTTACTTGCATAGCGCTTTTAAAGTGCCTTTTATATTATTCTTTCAAGACATCGTTGACATGAATAGCTTAATATACGAACAAAGAAAGATTAAAAAAGGATTCCCTTTTCGGAGTTTACACAACCCAACGAAGGCGGTGATATTTTATTCACCAAGCTATACCTTTGTTTCGCACCGTAACTCAGTTTTACAAAGCAGTGTTCTTAGAAGTAATGTTGAGAGTTAAAATAATTGGAAAGAGATATCCATGTGGTGTAGCTCTTATACAATTTGCTATTTAATTATTCAAATATGGGACATTGAATTGTTTTACAATTGTAAACAATTTAGTATATTTTGTAAAGAAGGAATGAACATAAATTGACTCCTTTTATAAATAATTACCAGTCAAGTGCGTTGTGGACCACGGACAGTTAAAACTAAAGGACTCCGCAGCATGGTTATGAAGAATCTTAGCGGCTTTAAAAAGTTTAAAAATAATAACGAATTAAAACCGACCGCAAAAACTAAGTTGGTAATTTCATAGTAATTATTAAAAGTAATATGAAAAACAAAGTTATGGGAAAAACTCATATATCTCTTAAATTTATAGACCTATCTTCTGCAAACTAAATGTGGATGAAAGTTCATGTGGTATTCTACAAGCTCAAATTTTTCCAGAATTTTAAATCCCATAGTTCAAAAGTTAGAGGGGGACACGATTTTTATGACTTTAGGAGCTAATATTTCAAAAACGACTGGCTTAATGAAAAAACTCAAAATCAAACCTCCTTATCATTTTAAAAGATCTATCCAAAGATATCTCACACGTTGCCATACGTTGAAATTTTTTTTTAATCCTCAGTTACATGTATGGACTGCTACCCTTAATTCTTATGTATATTAAGATTTTATTACAAAATCGTTGTGCGGTTCATGGAATACACCTTTATAGTAAATTTCGTATAGATAGAGTCAATGGTCTCCGAGTAAAACGACTGTGACATACGGACATACGGACGGACGGACAGAAGGACAGAAGGACAGATAGACAGATGGACAGACGGACAGACGGACAGACGGACAGACGGACAGACGGAACCCTAATAAAAATTAGCTAAACATATATCTCTATAACCTTAACAAGGCAATAACTAATAACAATAAATACTCCAGCCTCGGATAAGTTTAGTTTAAGAAGCCAACTTGAAAAAGCATTTACTTTTATAACAACTTTAAACAAAAGAAATAAAATATGATTAAATTTATACAGAAGTTGAGAATTTTATGCAAGACTTTAATGGAAGCCGAGATTGAAATAAAAAACTAAATAAAGTTGAAACTAATTATGAAGAATATAATAAGCACGATGAAGAAAGACTTTTAGCTACTCTGAAACCATAATAGCTAGGCTATAATAAATATATTTGTTTTATACCGAATTTTAAGGATCACTTTCTTATAGTAACTAGCAAACATCGATACGTCTTTACTGATGAATAACCTATCTATATTCATTCATAACCAGCTTCTGCCAGCGGCTTCGTCCGCGTGAATACATATATATTTGAATACACTTTTACCTTTGAATCCCCATTTTACTCCTTCAGGTTGGAAGATTAAAACACGTGTTTCTTTACCTTTAATTGTATGTAAAAAGCGTCATGCTTGTACTTTCAAAAATGACGGATATTTTCGTACAAACTTTCAACCCCTTTTCATCCCCTTAAGGGTTCAATTTCGAAAAATAAACCAACCACCTGTGAAAAATTCAGCTTTCTAGGTCCAAGGATTTAGGCTGGGAGCTGTCATGTCAATCAGGTGTATTGTCACCAATTATCTCCTACTCTCTTTCAATTTAACCTTGTCTCAAATTATTAAGACAAATGTAGATAGCAGGAGAGGAGAAAGAAAATAAGAGAAATAATCCGAGAGAAAGAGTTTCCATTAACTGTAATGGACGTAGAGCATATTAGTTACTAGCTGTGCTGTGCCCGCAGCTTCGCCCGCGTTAACGTACCTACCTTTCACGTTATAATGTTAGTAGAATTTCGAGTCGAGGTGGCTCATTATTCTACCGCTACATAAGGTAAAATGAATGAGATTATTCGCAAAAAGATATTAACCATGTCATCAATCCAATTTTATATTTTTGGATGTATTTATTTGATTCATAAAACGTTATTTATATGCCAATCACAGAATTTTGTTGCTGTAAATCGTAAATGATACAACACGAATGTATTCATTAATCAAATGTAAATGAATGGGTTGTATACGAGTACAGTTTGTTTAACGAATGGCGTACTAAATGAAACATATATTTTTATAGTAATTTGGTAAGCCAGTACACGGCCCACCTTGTGGTAAGCGTTTTTCTTAGTCAATGAGCGTTTGCATTGCCACATATTTGTAGGTGTCACTGACGTTTTGTGAACCGATATATTGGTTCTTAGATCTCTTTTGCCCAGTAATTTCGATATCGACAGTGTCTTTCAAACGTCAAACTTTGTGGTAGAATATCTCACTGCAGGGTATCGCTGCGCTGCTATCGGGTGAGACCGCCTGTTCCACCAATTAACCGCATCTTATCGCCCGCTCTCTCAAATGCAAAAAAATTTATAAATCAGATCTGTAGTTCCAGACACTAGCGCGTTCAACCAAACAAGCACTTTAGCTTTGTTTTTTAATTAAATTTAATTGGTTACGATAAAATATAGACACGACAAAACAACAAAAATACATGAAACCTCAGAATACATAGAACCTTCGGTTTTGACGTCGGTTAAAAATAAATATATCTCGTTTGACGGCTGTTCATTGTAAGGGAAATATAAAAGAAAAATTTTGAGAGTCTTCAAATAAACCTCATTTTTTACAATCATAGCTAAACTTTATATTTATTATGGATTATTAATGAAATAAAAGCAATCCAATGCAACAGATGTTATCAAAGAATCCTTGAAGGCAAGTGACTTATTCAATCATCCTACTCAGTAATTGGAAACCGATTGGGAAGGGAACTGGCGTGGGTTTCATTCTATATTTCATTCAAACCTTAGTCTATATCATTAGCCTAAATCCATTCATTATTACAACTACTAATATAATAAATGTGAATGTTTGTGTTTAGATGTTTGAGGCTTAGAAGTTTGTTACTTCAAAAACGGCTGAACGGATTTGGATGAAATTTGGATCATATATAAATTGTTACCTGGAATCAGTTTCTGTCCTGAAAAAATGTTAAGTACCCGTGGAGTTATTAAAAAACTTACTGCAATTATGTTTGGATGTTTGTTACTCAATCACGCACAAACGGCTAGACGGATTTGGATAAAATTCAGCATACACATATGTTATAATATGGATTTATGCATATGATACGTAATATCCCGGAAAAATAATCGGTTCCTGTGGATTTATCAAAAAACGTACTGCAGGGCGTATTGAAATTCGATACAGATGTGTCTTGTGGAATATTATTACATACAAATGATTAATTACCAAGCCAATTTTAAGGTCTCCCCGGACGAAGTCACGGGCAAATGCTAGTTTCATTATAATTTTATTTGGTGCTAAATTAAATTCAAATACTCTGCGATATATTGCATGCACTACGTTGTATAGATTTAAATTAAATCTAGTGTATAAGTAATAGATTTATTGTATACTGTGGAAAAACCCTTCGAAAATCGAAAATTTACTGTAGCTCCTTCCTAAATAGCCAGCTAGGTGAAGAGAGTGTCAAATATTCTACCGCGAGGCAGTGGTGTCTTTGTTTGGTTACTGCGTTTCGGTTTGAAGGGCACCATAGGCTAGTAAAATTACTGGGCGTAGGAGATTTAAGAACCAAAACCTCGAGGTTGCCATCACGTGAGTGGCACCTACTAACAGTGTTGCAAGCGCTCATAGGCTACGGTAACCACTTACCATCAGGTGGGCCGTATCCTTGCTTGCCAACTTAGTATCATAAAAAAAGTCTCTTCGATACCGAAAAATGTCAAAGTTTAACTGTAGCTCTTCCCAAAATTAAACACCAACGCCACATAACGATGTTAGTCACACGCAACTTTATTCGGTTATGTTGTGAGTTATTTTGTTCCGCTGCGTTGGTGTTCAATTTACGAAGGAGCACCAGCAAGCCTTTGACATTTTGTCTGTATAGAAGCGCCTGTCTATAGTATATAGTAAGTGTGAATGAAACTTTATTATTTGGCTAAAAGTTCAGTGACCTAAAAGAAAGGAAAGGAGAGGACAATTATAAATCCCAAAACGCACACCATTGGTCACATAAAGTAGTGACGTCACCACGATTCATTGGCGCTGATGTCACAGCATGGCAAGATGGCGGCGTATAAAGCACCAAAATATCATTGTAGTGATATATTAGATTCTATTGTCAATATCATTTATACTTGTCACGTTTTTTCAATATTTTTATTCCGAAGAATTTGTGAAATGACTAAATAGATTAAATATATTAAAACAACTATGCAGTTTTTGTCTGGTTGTATTAAGTTTAGGGGTTACGTAACCATTTTTTTTTTTTTTTGTTGTCGGGGAGGAAATCTGCTTCACAGATACCCGACCTCCTGGGGAGGAGAATCGGGTTATGTGGGGTTCCATGACAGGTGGTGGTTCATGGGTACCCACTAAAACCTCCTCGGTGGCCGACATCAATGACAGAGAGAGGCTCCGGGATCTCTTATAGAACTCAAAACCGGAGCATCTCGAGCACTGTGCTGGTAGAGCTCGGTCCCAGGGGCAAGATGGAATGCCTCCCTACGCTTCTAAAGGAAGAGTGTACGGCATTCGGGCCACACCGACTGCCATACTCCTCAGGGCCGCTCAACACGTACGCACAGGTTCCCCACCCTGTGCGTCCACGGCCCGAGGGCACACCCTATTTATATAGCCCCGGGTAAAGGGGCTAATGGGCCGGGACGGCTAGCGGCATCAGGTGGTCGACGCCGCCGCCGTCGTTGGCGTCTAGCAGGATCGGCCCTCTCCCGATCCCGCTCGGCCGTCTCCTTCCGGACCATGACGGTCTCGCAGAAGGAGACAACGGCCCTCCACGCCGATTTCCTCTCTAACATTGCCGACACGACTGCCGGCAGGGAGAGGTCTCGCCCAATCAGGTTGACCAAGACTTGGCGTTCCCCGTTCCACGCAGGGCACACCTCGAGAGTATGCTGCGCAGAGTCCTGGTCTCCACCACAGTGATGGCATCTCGCCGTCAACTCTCGTCCGATCTTGAATAGGTACTCACCGAAACACCCGTGTCCGGTGAGTATCTGCGCAAGACGGAAGGTGACTTGCAGTCTCCTCGCCATCCAGGCTCCGAAGACCGGCAGAATGGCCCCTACGACGCGTTTGCGCGCGTACCGCTCCTCGCGGAGGCGGGCGTGCCACGTCTCAAGGATGCGAAGCCTCTCCTGCCGTCTGACCCTTCCGAGCACATTTGAGGTACGTTTTCCCGCTTTGACGCAGGACACGGTTAGGGGGTTACGTAACCAAAGCTAACGGAACTCTATTACTAAGCCTCTGCTCCTTCCGTCTGCGGGCTGTATCTCACGAACCGTCTCGTCTTTGACCGCTCTAATAAACGCTACACACCATAAGGATAGTTATATCCTGTGTCGGGGGTCCGGAAACACTTATAGTCTCTCCCATATGTCTGTCCATCTCTCCGTCTGTATCTCAGAGCAATCTTACTCGGAATATATAATTGGCTTTTTATGTACTTATTCTATAAACGACTAAACAATTTTTTTTTTTTTTTTTTCTCGGCGGTGGTCGAGTTCAGAGACTCAGCCGTGATAAAGGGGCAGCCCTCACGGGGCCTCAAATTTGATTCCGTCCTTAGGGTGCCTCCTGCGAAGCCGAACCACGGTTAAGGACGTCATCGGAGATGGAGGCAGTGCTCCTAACAATTTTGTAGTGAAATAATAAAATTGAGGGTGTGTACATGTAAAAGAGAGTTGAAAAATAATTATGTTTCGGTGGTCCTTAAAAATATTTTCATTTTTGATTTTGACTTTTTTGAATAGTTGTTGAGATATAGCTCTTAAAGACATAAAATACATAAAATGCACCCCCACTAACATATAACTAGATTTATAATTTGAGTATTTAAATCGAAAAATTGTTGTAGTTATATCAAAAAAAATTTCCAAGGAAATTATTTTGAAGAAGATGGAAAAGACTTCAAATTTTAGAGATATACAAGTTTTACCATCACTTTGTTTTTAATTTTTAATCTTTATGAAATTATCAATTTATTTTGGCGGTCGATTTTAATTTTTCGTTTAGTTTTTATTTTACATCTGACCACCCGAGTACTTGGATGCAGAAAAAATCTGCAAAGCAGATAAACAGTTATAGATATTTTGAGCGTGTCAAGTGTCCTTCGCAGATGTCGAGAGTGAGCAAAGTGGAGGAATGAAATAAGGAAGACTGATCTCATTATAAATTAAATTTATAATGGTCTGAAGAGGGAGCTTGAAAAAGAAAGAGAGGTATCGTTTTATCTTTTAATTTTTGTGTCCATTACATTTTACTGGCACTTTTTATGAATGAGCGGTAAATTTATTTTTCACTAGCTACTTTCTTTCTTCTTCCCGGATTCACCCGCGTGAATCAATCTAGCTAGGATTCATTTTAAGAAAATATCGTTTTATCACTAATTAAGGCAATGAAAACCACGGTCCAAGGCCAGATGTCTCCAGTCCGATTATATTTTTCCCTTTTTTTGAAATTCCTATTGTGAGAAAAACTATTATTGGGACCACTTTATCAACGCATCTAATTCGTATCTAAGTATATTTTTCGATATACAAACAATAAAATACCTTTCACATTTATAATGTTAATAGGATTTACGACTCCGTAATAAAAGGTTTTCTTAATTCGTATACAAAATACCGAAATATTCCACCGTCGATAGATTCCTTCGCGTTCAGCTCCGAGAATTCTGTTCCAGTAATTACTAACACCCTGCGGAATAATTTCCTGTTATACCGTTCCCTTTGATATTATTGGAACTGGTTAGTCGTTTTATTAAAGATAGCCTTTTACAAACACTGCATGAATTGTTGATATAAGAAAAATAATACATATAAAAAAAATACGGTACTTCTTTCCAAAACAATATTATTATTTTGATGTTATTTTGCAATAATTTTAAGAGATACCACTTACGTCACCAAGAGAAAACCATTTAAAAACCTATAATTAAAATAAATAACTAAAAAAAACAATTTTAAAATATATACTATGAACATCTTAATTATCACTTTTTCTTTTAATTTCACAAACTTTTGACATAATCAGAGGTTAGAATACATAAATAGAATATTTTTTATCTATAAAATATCACTCATTTTTCTTTAAACACAAAAATATTAATAAAAAAATAATAAATAACTTTGAAATATTTAACGTAAACAGTAAATAATACGACGACGATCACAGAACACAGATACAAATACTACAGCTACAGATTATTAATATTACACTAAAGTTTCGTTCAAAAATATTAACAAGCGAAAAAAATTTTCATAAAATATTATTTAATTAATTTTTACAACAATTTTTAATATTTTTTATTAAAATTGCATAATGAAAATTTAAATAAAATTTAAACCTAACAAAAAAAGGAAAATTCTTTAAGGACTAGTCGTTTCTGGCACGAGCCGGCCGCTGCCGCGGCACGCTCGCTACGCTCGCTCGGCTCGTGCGATGGTCATGTTCTAACCTAACCTAACCAAACCAGCAGATTACGGCATTTGACATAAGCTCAGACCTAACCAACAATTTACTACTTAAAATGAAACATTGTTATTAAATTACAATGATGTTTATTAGAAAAATAACTACTAACTATATAGGAAATATTACAATGTATTTACAGAAACAGAATGAGACACCACAGATTACGCAATGTCATGCAAATTAATAATATTATGCAAAGCTATATAAAGCAATAAAAAAAATAATAAAAATGGCAAAAAGTTAAAAAATGTAAATAAAATATTATTAATAAATTATACGGTCACGCTTTGAGAAGTAACCCTATGATTTTTTATGTTTTTATGGAAAATCAGATAAATACTCATACCATAGTGATAAAATATAACTTCCAAAGTGGTGAACTTGCTTTAATTTTATAATAACTAATATCAACTTTTTACCCGTTTTTCACAATCTTCTCACAATTTCACAGATAAATAAATAGAATAGTGTTCCATTTCATACATGCCTTTTTATCTTATTTCTGGGTGGTCATAAAAAAAACCTAACACGAAGGTTTAAAGCAGGAGCGGAGCTGCGCTCCGCCCCTGCTTAAACCTTCTAACCTAACCCATCCGATTCGGAATGCTCTGAATCGAGTTTTGAATAAAAATCAAATGCCAAAATAGTAAAAAAAATTATACTAATATATATGATATAAAAATGTTTACGTATGAATTGAAACGCTTTTTCATGTTTATGTTATTCACTGTCGTACGTAATCTGTGATGTTATTAAACCGCCAATCTGTCACTGAATCTAAGTTCGCGAATTTTTTGTTAAAATTATAATCGTTAATAATTATTCTGTAATTGCTGGAAAGTGAGTGGAGTGATTAAATATCACTATGTAATGGTTTTGTAGTTTAAAATACTAATTACATAAAAAGTTTGTGAAATTTTGTGAGAATATTGTGAAAAACGGGTTGGTATTAGCTATTTTCAATTACGCTTTTTATTAATAAATAATAGTATTTCTACAAAATAAAAGAGATTTCATGCCTTATTAATAGTACTAGTGAATCAAGGAAGGTTTATTTAGATGATTTGTTATTTAGATACCCAAAAAATCGTAGGGTGAGATATAAATGGGTAGCCAATTATACTAATATTTATATAAAACAAAATATATATATGATAAAATAAAAATGACAAAAAGATAAATTTTAAAACGTGAAAGTTACGTTATCTGTAGTAGATAATTAGATATTCATGTTTCATATCCAGTCATACTTACTTGTCAAAATTAGTAATGACATCCAAATTTTGTTTACATTTTAATTTTTAATTTTCAAATTAGTTTTTAAAAACAACTAAGTGTCTTCTGGGCATGAATGTGATAGTTTTAAAATCGCGTAATAACCCTCTACGTCATTTCAGTACTAATTCCGCCAAAAGTATGTTATTTAACTGTATTCTAATGTTTACGTTTTTAATTTTAAAATTAAATTTCTTTAATTAATAAGTGATTCATAACTTTTTAAGTGCTATTCTCAGAGAGAGGTAAGTAGGATCTACATGATGTATTACCAAATAACACAAAATTTTAAAGATTCCTTTGTAATGACCAGCCAAAAATACTAGCAACGCCAAATAAGCTCGACACTTGCGCTAGGAATGGGTACGACAATAGCCGAGGGGGTCGGGATCGAACCCGCAACTCTCGGGCTCACTGAGCGGAGTCGGCTCTTCTACAAGGCACAAATTCGACCACACGTGGAGTACTGCTCTCACCTCTGGGCGGGAGCTCCCCAGTACCAGCTACTTCCAATTGACCGCATCCAACGTAGAGCGGCTCGAATTGTCGAAGATCAAGCCCTTTCCGATCGGCTTGATCATTTGGCATTGCGTAGAGATGTCGGATCACTCTGCATCTTCTATCGCATATATCACGAAGAGTGTTCTGAGGAATTGTTTGGATTGATCCCGCCGGTACATCGCGACAAAACTCTAAGTTCCATCCATACCACCTCGATGTCTGGAAATCCACAACAGCGCGATTTAGAAGACATTTTCTTCCTTGCACAACCACTCTGTGGAATCAACTTCCGCCGGTGGTCTTTCCGAACCGATACGACTTGGGAACCTTCAAGAGAAGAGCCTATTCTTTCCTTAAAGGTCGGCAACGCGCCTGGATGCCTTCTGTTGTTGCAGATGTTCATGGGCGGCGGTCATCGCTTAACATCAGGTGAGCCTGCCCGTTTGCCGCCTCTTACATAAAAAAAAAAAAAACAGTTGAGACTTTTTTAGTTTTATCTTCTTCTACCATAGCATTATTCCCGGTATTTACCCGTTTAAGGTCTGTTTATACTCTTATCCTTATTTGAAGGGTACTACACACTGAACGATTGACATCTGACCATCGCAAATACTTATATCTGGATCGATTTAAACGAGACTTTCACTGGCAGATAGTTGATGTTGTAAAGAAGGCTACTTTAATTTTAGAAAAATAATATGGGTTCCGTGCAAGTCAGAACAACCGGTACTCCACGCGATCAAAGCCGCTGGTCCAGCTAGTTTAAATAATTTTCCATAGATAGTAGCTTAAGGCGCATTGAACTCGGCGATGAGACTTCACATCTTCAATTGGTATTATAACTTCACTAAATGCCACGAACTATAAATTTTATTACATCTCTTCATAGATTGAGTTCTACAAGATCCATAAAAGGATTTTATGAAACTTTTTCTATTTAAAATTGTCATTGCTTTAAAAGATCGCTTTTAGCATTTTTATAAGTTTCATTTTAGACAGAGTATTTTCCTGTAAATTATTTTCTATCGTAAGTCATGACTCTTAGACAGTTGTTTATTAATAAAACAAATTAAAATCTATTTTATTTGCATATATAACCTTGCAGTAAAGATAAAAGTAATGGACGAAATTTTACAAGAGAAATGTCTTTCAGTCAGATTTCATTAAAATTAGATACTAAAGCTGATTTATCTATAGTTCTGATCTTTATTGTATCTTAAATAGCTCATTAGAAACTTGTTGTATGAAATATTAACGTTTAATTACAGGAGTGTCAAATTTAATTAAAAATGCTCTTTCTAAATATTTAATTTGGGGTAGGGCAATATTTTTCATCTTAATATAGTTATGTATATCATAAAGTATTAATAACACGTAAGTACTAAAAAAGCTTCACACGGCGAGAGTTCCTATAAGCTGTCACACGAACCGAGGTTTTCAGTGTGTTCTCTTCAGATTAATAAATAGGCTTCTTATAGATTCACAATATCATTTATTCGTTAACTTCCCCTTTGGACTAATAAATAAACTTCTTCTAGCTCACAGTATAACTTTTATTCATGTTAACGTGTTAACTCGTCAACCAACAATTTTAGAGTGAGTTTCTAACATGAGACTAGCCGTCCATCACGTCACTTGTCAAGTTTGTCGGTACATCGGTTTTATTTTTCTCTCACAATTTATAATACCCTCATATATCTTACAGACAATATAATAATAATAATTATCTATCAAGTGGAACCTCATGAGGTCGCCACCTTGTAACCCCATATAACCCGATTCTCCTTTCCAGGAAACCGGATATCTGGTAGCAATTTCCTCGTCCAAAAAGAAAATTAAAAATCGCCTCACATCTTTAATTGACACCTACTCCTTAAAGATGGAGAAAAGGGATTAGGTTAGGCTTGTCAATTTTCTGATAATCTTACTTCACGTAAACAGTTTGTGCTGGCCTGTCGAGCCGGCCCATTCACTACATCCACAAGGCTCTACTACAAATCATGACGTTCTATTTTTGAAAGACCTATCCAAAGATATCTCACACGTTGACATACGTTGAATTTTTTTTCAACTATGTTACATGTATGGACTGCTACTCTTAATTCTTATATTTTAAGATTTCATTACAGAACAGTTGTGCGGTTCATAGAATACACCTATTTAGTAAATTTCGTATAGATAGAGCCAATGGTCTCTAAGTAAAATGACTGTGACATACGGACAGACGGACGGACGGACAGACGGACATGACGTAACTATAAGGGTTTCGTTTTCGCCATTTGGCTACCCTAAAAATGTATAACCTAAATAAAACATTACTGAATTATCTTTTTATCCTAAATAATGTAGCAAGTTTATTCGTTATTCATAAATTCACGAGATCATATTTTTATTATTTAGATAGAGTACGTGTATGTCGGCTGTATTTTATGACGTACTTCAAGCGGGAAATGGGACTTACTGAAGGAAAGCAGAATCATAAATTCATTAAATTATAATAAGTAAGTTGATTCAAGGCTCAGACTTTAACGCCTGAAGTCGTAGGTAACATTTTCGCTTAATATGTTTTATTAGCTTTCAAAATATATTATATTTGATCAAGGTGTCACCTTGCAGACGATATAGGGGCTTATTACATGTGTAATTATAATAATTACTACCGTTTGGTAAGCTTAATTTAGAACATGTATAATTAAATTTGGATTTTATTTCTTACAATAAAATGTTTATCTCACTTTTAAAAGAATATCGTGATATGAAACATATTATGTCATTTTTTTTTCTATGTTAGTAAGTTGGCAAGCTTACGGCTCACCTGATGATAAGCGGTTGCCATAAGCGGTAGCCTATGTACGCTTGCAACACAATTAGTAGGTACTCACTCACCCGTTGCCAACCTCGAAATATTGGTTCTTTAATCTCCTTGGCTCAGTAATTTCACTATAGAATATTTGACGGTACCTACCTAGCCGGCCTCTTGCAACAAAAGACTTGTGTGTTGTGTTGTTATATAGTGAAATACTGTGACAAATATTCGATTTGATTATTTCTAATGTCATGCGTAAAAAACTTTCTTGTGTATCTGATATTACTTGCTTTAGTTATAAGGTCTACTGGCCATCACCAAACTATAGTTATACTATCGTTAAATAAAGACAAATAATTGTTTAAAACATTTATTTTCGTTTCATTTGTTTAAAATTTGACACATTTTATACCATGCATTACTAACAGTAAAGTTAGTAAAATAATAAATAAAATGTTATTTTTAAATAAATTATACCAATCCACAATTAACATAAATACTTGGTTATTTCATTAAATATGTAACATCTTGAATATATTAAAACTTGAAGAGTTTAATGAAAACGCATACAAGAATTTGGTCTGAGAGAAGAGTAAGACTCGTAGAGATTTATAAAATTATCTTAATTTACATTTAATATAAATTTGATCGTTTCCTTTAATATTTATAATTTACAAGAAATTGAAACGCTTAAGGCACGGTTACTTACATCTAACTATTTTTATTATACACTATCGTAAACACTTGGTAACCATCAATTATACTATTCCGCAAATTGTGATATGTACAAAAATATTTTTCATCTTCACTATCTAAGACTATTATTACACTTAAAAAAGATTATAAAACGCACACAACACACACATAAGAATAAATGAAAGCTTACAAGTAAATGCAACATTTGAAATGAAATCTATAAGAGATACAGCACCATAGAGTAATAAATAACATCACTTACACACGTTCATGAAAGTAAACCAAAACTAGAGCACAATGATAACACGTAATAGTTTTGTACTTGGTCTGTTATTGGCACAATTTCACTTACGCTTTAATGTATCGATTCCAACTCTAGAACCGATACTCCTCAAATCAAGCACGCGTGTTCTGCCTTCTTTGTCTTTCTAGCTGTTTTTTATGATTCCGTCGTTTCCTCACTATTATTGCGACTAATAACACAATTATTATGATCGCGACCGCTACTCCAATACACCAATACACATTATATGAAGCTTCTTTAACATTCTCCATATCATTTTGATTTCCAATTGCTACTGGATTTTTAATTTCCAAAACACCAACTGTTGATGTTTCATATTTTGAATTTATTTCTTCATCGGTTTCAATTATATTTTCATGAATGTTGTCATGCGTTTTTAATTGTTCATGAGCATCATTATTTTTATTTGATGATGGATTGTCATCCGGAATTTCGTTTTCTTGAGGTTCGACCTCAATTGGTGGATCAACATAATCTTCTATAACATTTTCGTTGGCTGGATCTAATTGGTTATCTAAATACTCGTCTAAAAGCCTAAAATAATCAGTTATTCCAGTATATTCTAATCCATTTTCTCGTTTTGCTAATAGGTCACTGATCATCTCTGGCCATGGAGAACCAAAACCCTGCATCATAGTATCACTGAAAAAGAAATAATACTTTAACAAATCAGCCTTTATTATGCACATTACGGCTAGTCAGTTTAGCACTTACATTAGGCGTTGATTATTTTCAGATACATGTTTAATAAGATCGGAGTCATCTGATATTAGTTCTTCAGCAAATGATTGATAAATTTGATACTTTAATATAGTACCAAGGAACTTTCTGTAATAAAAAAGATGAATATCAAAAATATTGTTGCTTTAGGTGTATACAAAATATATTCTTAACAGATGCTTACCCTATATATGGTTTATTTGATAAAATGTACGGATCCCCAAGGATATCAATATTCGACGTCTCTATTAAAGAAAAGTTTTTCCTTAGTTGTCTCCAACTATCTTCTATCTTCAGATACGGAATTTTCCCCATTAATACATCCAATCTCCAAGTGTCAGCTGCTAAATAATAATTTAATCTGAAAGAGAAGTAAGAATGAAATATTGCATTAAGGAAAATTGACCAAATGTGCCAAATGATGTTATTACTTACTTAGGTAGGTCTCGCAATGCAATAATGAGCTGTAATACTAGACGATGATGATTTGTATTGTAGTTAAATCTGTTCAATGGATACAATCCTGCTCGATCTAACGTATGAGGATTCAGTGATAGAAGTGAGACAAATCCAGGTATCGCTTCATATATTGCTGCAAGAATTAAAATAAAAAAATAAGTTATCTTCATTTTCAATACAATGTTAGATCAAAAATATGTTTTACCTGAATAACGAGGAGCTTCCCTTAAAATATATGTGTTGTTGCTATGCAAAGCAGTAATTAATTTATATCTGATTTTCATAGCCGTTTCGTGAGCATCCATATAATTTTGTATGCTGACATCTTTGCAGGAGACAAATCTAACTTTATTAGGTTGACACCAATCAACTATCGTTGGAGGACATGTCCCATTGAATGCTGAATCATCAAATATTTCTGGTAAAATATTTCCCAAATTTAACTGAGTTAATAAATCGTTCGCTTCTTTAAATGCTTTTAAGCTCCCAATATCCTAAAGAAAGAGAAAGTAGAAACATTACAATGTGTTTAAAAAGTATAATATTTATAAGCGTAGACTTTAATTTGAAAAGGGTACCTTCAGCTGCAAGTTCGCGTGGACCTTCTGATAAATGTCGGGATGCTTCGGCAATAACTTTTCGATTAAATTCGACCAGTCGTCTCCCTTGAGGGATTCTGTGAAATATATGTTCTCATAAATACTTATTTCCTTGTCAGTTTTGTTCTGAATACGGAAAAAAGGTAAATATAACAATACCAGTAAGATGTTCGAATTACTCGAGGGACGCAGAAGGTAATACAATTGACAGTGACTATAAGTAGTTTATTCAAAAACTATTCTAACTTAACCATTATAAGTTATGGGTAAGTGTTGTTTCGAAACATCTTCAAAACAAAATTTAGGTATTAAGTAATAAAATTGTGTTAAGAATTCATCAGACAGAAGATAGATGTAGGGCATACCCTCGGGTTGGGACGTGTAGGGTGGGGAACCTGTGCGTCCATGTTGAGCAGCCCTGAGGAGGACAGCATTCGGTGTGGTCCCAATTGCCATGCGCGTTTGCGTGGGAAGGGCTGGGGGCTTTACCATTTGGTCCTTCCCGGTATCAAGCTCTACTAGCTACAAGCAGGGCGAAGTGTCAGTGTCAGTGTCAGGTCACGTTGCTTCGTTCTGCGAGAGTTACCGTAACTTGATAAACGCACTGAGGTCTAACACCGAGGAGGTTTTAGTGGGTCCCCATGACGTTACCATCTTGTAACTGAACCCCACATAACCCGGTTCTCGTCCCCAAGGAAGCCGGGTATCTGGTAGCAGATTTTGTACCCGTTACCAGAGAAAAAGATGTACTCACGAAGTAAGTGTACAGGCAGTGTTTCTCCAACTGTTGATGCTCCGCGTAGTCGCAGGGATATATACTTATGTAGCTTTAAGTATAGTGGACGCACTCTCTGCCAGAATTCACGTGCTGTGAGCAACGCACCCTCATACTCGCAAAGCGCGTCCCAGTAATCCTCAACCAGTTCGTAATCTAAATAAAAGATGAAATATTTTTCTCAATTCTGACAAACTATTACTGGAATTGTTTTCAGTACCATAATTTTCTTTGAAAATCTTTATGAAGGACAGAATCTGGTGGTCTAGACAAGCAAAAAAGGATCACATGATGTGTATGACTCACACAAATTTCCACTACATTCAGAAGTGAAATATTTTTTGATTATTCTTTGTAAAGTATATAAGATATTTTAAACTACATTACATCAGAGATCAGTCATAGACCCTTAATTTTACACTTGGTAAAATACTTGCTAACCGAATATGCTTAAGATATTTATTTAAATCTTTTGGCAGAAATAAAGCAGTTCTATTTTTATGATACTTGTATATTCAATTATTCAGATACATATTTATTCGTTTTACTGAAAATTATTACTTACTAATTGTTCCGTCTTGCGAGCGATCAAGTGGCCTTTACCAAGCAAACGGCTGACGTTACGTAAAGAAGAGGTACATAAAGAAGAAGATTACTTACGATTTGATTTGGAGGCATTTCTCAGCAAAGGCAGAATTTTTTCCAGATATTCGTGTAAATCGGGAAGATGGTCCTCCCAGGATGTTTTCATTTGACGTAAAACCTGTTCGTTTTGTTCTCTGGCAAAACTGTTGTGTAGTTCTGTATAAAAAATTATAATGTATATGAAATTTTAGCTGAATGGTTTTTTTTTAATTTTTATGTTTTTTTAAAAGCATACCTCTCAAGGTACAATTTGTATTGGTTCCACAATCGTAGTCTGTAGCTGACCGAATTCGGTTAAGCGCCGTGTCAGCAAATGTGACCAACTGCAATTGGATATAACATATTAAATGGGACATTTATAAGGTTCAAAGTACCAAGTTTCTCCTTTAAAATATCTTGGACATGAAAAAATGACATGACACCGTTGTGGCGTTATGGGTACCGAGTCCGCCTTTGCCCCGACGGTTGTGGGTTATATTCCCGCTCGGGCAAATGTTTGCATTGATCTTGCAAATATCTGTTTCGGTCTGGGCATTTGTCTTTGTAGGTGGAGACCCACACCGTACCTCGGAGAACACATTAAGCTGTCGGTTCCGGTTGTTATCACATAACATCTGATAATAATCGTTAACTCTTGATAAGTAAATTGCTCTTATCCAATGAGTTCCTGGTTCCCCCTTAGGGTTACGGAGGTCAGATGGCAATCGCTGTGTAAAAACTAGTAGCCTGTCAAATCCGGACAAGAGTAATAAGCAGACCCTGGGTAAAATACTCGTATGGTACCGGGAATAATGTTAGAAAGAAGGAGATACTGGACATGAAATAAAAATTATTATCAAATTAATATACCAAAATAATACGTTAAATTAATGCTCTAAATTAACATTAATATTATGCACAATTGCTTCTTTCTCTAGCATTTATAATGAGAGATAATTATAGCAATCATTTTATATATCGCACTCAAACAGTTAATTATCCATGTCGCAACACAAAGGGGAGCTTTGTGGCTCACAGTAACTCTCATATATTATTTTAATACTTATGTGGACACTCTTATGCAATTAACAATTTATGTCTTACATAAATTGCTATTAATTATAATGATTTTATGCATTTATAAAATTATAGCACTATGTAAGGTATTTTTTTTTATTTCACGACGGTTGGCAAACAAGCATACGGTCCAACAGCTAACCCAACCTTTGAACGCTTGCGATACTTTGAAGTTGAAACATGCGCGTTGCTAACTCAAGGAATAGGATAAAAGGCATGAGAAGGAAAAAGGGAAGGGAACAGAGGGGGTGGGAGATTGGGCTTCCTGTGTTCTCACGCATCGCACGAAACGCAAAAGTGCCTACTGATACTGTTGCTTTACGCCAAAATAAATGTATTAAACTTGTTCACCAAAAACTGACTTAAAATTTTTTTTCTTAATTTAAAGGATAGTCACTGTCTTTTTCACAACTGAATACTTGTAATATTATAATTTATTTTACAGCAAATCATTAATATAAATTATATATAGTCCTTACGCGAATCCATTGTTGGGTTTCAAGCAAAGCGTCACCCGGTAGAAGTAAAAGTTTAACACGTCGACGCAGAGTATCGTCGTCAGCTGATAATGCGTGAGCTGTGAACGCACTCTCTACGTCTGTTTTCTGTTTCCTCGCGAATATCCCGAAAGCCTTATCGCGCTCCAACTACGTAAGGAAAAAAATATGTTTATACAATCTAAAGGACATTACTCTTGCTTGATAATATCGCGTAGACACAAGCTAACTGCCTTTTCACTCACCCCGGTTGCCGGCTATCCGGAGCAGACTATCCGGTAACTCATTTCGCTTTCACACGACCTAATTTTGAATCTAGTAGCTCGTACGCAAAGTGGTGAATCCGGCGTGCACCTGGCGACCGCTTGCCGAGCAAAACTACGCCGGTACTTGTGAAAGCTGCCATAGGTGCCCATACACTTCACTACCGGAAACCCGGCGCCGGCTAACCGGCAACCGGAACGTGTGAAAAGGCACTTACTATATACTATGGACGACCAGATAACATTTCAGAATCATTGGCACCCCTTCACACGCCAACTTCAATGTGACTAACTTCGTTCTATAGCGTTGGTGTTGAATGTACGAAGGTATACCAGTGAGTCTTTGAAATTATATTTACCTTGTGTGATAACCCTTTATTGCTTCCCAATAATTCGTCCCAAGCAGCGGTTGCTCTCTGATCGCACTGGTCTTGGTAATCGAATTCGACTAAATCTACGAGAGAGACGAGCCATCGCCTATCATCGTCAGTAGAAGTTCCACTTGATAGAAGAGCGTAGAAGCAAACGCAGAGCAGAGGAAAACTTGGCCGCATTTTGCTGTAAAAAAAACAACCTTCAGTAACTGCAGCATCGCATGATTTGTATTGATCAAGATTTCATTTATGTTAATAATGATCAAGGCGTTGTAAAGCGACAATAGGATTATATAGAAAGGTTATTTTTTGTTACTAAGTTAGCAAGCAAACATACAGCCCACCTGATGGTAAGTGGTTGCCGTAGCCTATAAGCGCTTGTAACACAATTGTAGGTGTTACTAACGCTTCGTCAACTTCGAGCTATTAGTTCTTAAATCTTATATTAAATCTTTGCGCAGAAACTTCACAGTAATGCCAAAGACACTACTGCTTATCGGTTGATTATTTGACTCTGCGGTGATACTTATTTAGCTGGCCTCTTGCAACAAAGGACTTACCACCATTGTGACTGATTGCACTGGTGGAATAATCTCTGCTGTGACAGAGACTATCCCAACAGCGGGCGATGGGGTCGTCACGTCCCGACGCTGAGCGGTAGCAACTTCGTTTGTAGAATCGTTTATAAATATTCTTAAAAACCAAAAATTAAGTATGGCTCAAAGGGACAGAATTTTCTGACCAAATTTATATCTCAAACATTTTCACTTCAAAGACCGTAATTATCTTTGCTGAAATGACAAAACCGATAGCAAATAAGAGGTTCGCGAAATAATATCTACCCTTCGCTTTCCCTTTATTACCTTTGGAAGGGTCACGGTAAAAACAATCAAGAGAAGGATAATTAAAAAAGGCTTTATATATAAGATGTTTTCGTTTCTAAAACTATAATTTTTTAATTAATTATAATAAACGCTACACACTCAACGGCCTCCATTAGGATAATGATATGAGTCCGGAAACCTACGTAATGACAAGGACAAAGACCAGAACACTTGTATGTATGGTCAATACAAATATCTGCTTCGAGCGGGCATCGAACCCGTGACCTGTGGCGCTTAAGGCTGGCTCGCTACCACTGCGCCACAATAATCTAAATAATACTTTTATTCTGTATTAACAACTAATGGATGTATCTCGTATTACATTCTAAATTCAATTTATGAATATTGTCAAGTTGTTTCGAATTTATGTCACATTCAGATCACTTATGAACACGTAATCTCGAAGACATGACGTAAAATAAATTGGGTACTTATTGGTTTTCGGTTTCAAATCGATCCGGAATTCCAAGGTAAGCCAATTATGTTATAAGAAAATCATTAAAGAATATAGGCTAAAGTAAGACATCGATTAGCAAAATGCTTAACGTTATTAATACTTATAAAATTTTAGTAGTAGTAGAGCCATCTTACAGCACAAATGGGCCGGCTTGACCGAAGAAGTACTACCCTCTCACAGAGAACCGGCGTAAGGTAAAAGTATCAGTAGGTACTGTTGCGTTTCTTGCGATGAGTGGAGCTTCGCAGGCCCATTCCCCCACTGCCTCTCTTCCATGTTATAATTACAAGTAACAAGTATCGCACGCGTTCTTAGGTTTAGGTGACAGGCGGACCTTATGCTTGTTTGCTGGACATTATGAAATTTAGAAAAATAACAATAGCTATTTAATTCACTGAGCGTAACCATCACACCTAGCAAAAGCAACTATGTCTTGATGTTAATAAATAACGGCAGTTAATAACGCCAACAATTTTTAGCAAAGATTTTTCCGAAAGAAAACAAAATAATGAAATGAAAAAAAAATAACAATAGCTATTGAATTTACAGATCGTAACCATCACACCTATCAAAAGCAACTATGTCGTGATGTCAATAAATAACGGCAGTTAATAACGCCAACAATTTTTAGCAAAGATTTTTCCGAAAGAAAACAAAATAATGAAATGAAAAAAAACTAACAATAGCTATTGAATTTACAGATCGTAACCATCACACCTAGCAAAAGCAACTATGTCTTGATGTTAATAAATAACGGCAGTTAATAACACCAACAATTTTTAGCAAAGATTTTTCCTAAAGAAAAAATTACATCAATGGTAGAAAACCTACAACGCTTATAATCTAAAGAAAAGCCTAAGAAAACTTCCATCTATACTTAGACTTCAAACACGGATTCGTAAATCTCTTTGAAATGTTTTATTGCTGAAACTTGTTGTTTAATTTGAAAAGTTTTCGAGCTGAGATCAAACACACAATGGAGGACAGGAAAGTAGGTGAGTACCTGTGGTCAATTCAAGTTAAAACGGGTCACTAGTATTCTTTGGAATGTATGTCTACAAAAATAAATTTAACGGTAGTAGAGCCACGCTTCTCCCAGCATAAATGGGCCAGCTCGACCGAGGAAGTATCAGCAGGCACTGTTGTATTTCATGCGATGAGTGAGGGCGCCGGAGGCCTAATCTCCCACCCCCTCTTTTCCCGTTCCTTTTTCTCTTTTCATCCCTCCCCTTCTGCTGCTTGGGTTGGCAATGCGCATGTGATACTTCAAGTATCGCAAGCGTTCATAGGTTGCAGTGACTGTTTACCATCTCCCTATGCTCGTTTGCCAACCGTCATGACATTAAAAAATTAATAAGCATCATTAATCTGATTCGTTCCTGTAAAAAGCTTTAATAATGTTTGTACTGAAATAACTATATTTTGCTTTCTTACAGATATGCTGGGGTTTAGGACCGGGTTGTGGTTTTGTCGGGATTCAGAAAGGTTTCTCCCGGGACCCACAAAACTACGTAGGTTGCTTGTGAGAAGTTACCACATCTCCCTCAGGAAAACAACCGATATCTAAACCTAGATTAGTTTACGTTACAGGTGGAACCTTGCTTAAGAATTGTTACTATTGATTAATTTAAAAATATTGTTATTTTAATAACAATGAATAATTATGAGCATTTTTAACTGTACTTAACATAATTAAAAATGCTCATTTAAATAAATTACATTCAATTAATTCATTCACTCATTTTTCTAGTATTGCATTCGACGAGCGCCCTGAGGGATCTAAACTCATTTAATTTCTATAAAAAAAAATCTGCCAACTGCGAGTCAGACACGCGCAACGAGGTAACTAGATCAACGGGAGCTACAATACAGGTTTTCGACCGGAAACCTATAGGCTACAATTTTGGTTAAAAGCAAGGTCTCTCAGTGGAAGTGAAGGGAAATTTCCGAAAAATAAAAAAGTTAAAAATTAGGGTAAATTTTGGTACTGACAAGTTTTCGCGAAAAACTAAATCGTATCTTTTTATCGTGTTGACTGAAGACCTTGATTTTTATACACCTAAATAGGTCTATAGATCTCAGTATCTGGTATAAATTTCAACTTGTTAGATCCATCACTTTCTGAGAAAATCAGTGGTTCCACGTTTCGTTTCCACTTAATCGCACTACCCGTAAGCCGCGTCCAGGAAATTCGTTCCAAAAAATCTTAATACAATAGCTCCAGTGTAGTTGTTACATGTAGTAGGATCAAATATCAGTATCTCTACGGTTTTAGTTTTCAAGCAAATTGGAGTATTCTTAAGGGAATACGAAACAAAGGAACATCGAATAATTGAAATGTGCCGAGATTAAAGTACCCTTTGTGGAGATTGTGCTATAAATAGATAGCTGTGAGGTCGTGTTGAGTGTTATTATAGTTTGTATAACAACTAAGAATTACGCTAAAAGCATTTTTGTTCATAAAATATTTTTAGAAAAAATACCGACTTCTGCTAAGTAAAACATCGCCACATATTATGGCACCGAATTCTGTTCTAATATGTGTTGTATGTGTATTTTTTTTTTGTTTTGAAGTCGACACGGGAGCACCAGCTTTCATTTAAAAAAAAATCATCAAAATTGATTCACCCAGTCGAAGGCACCCAGTGAGGTAACAAACATAAAAAAATACAGATGAATTGAGACAGTCCTACTTTTGTTTAAGTCGGTTAAAAATACATATTTAATTAATATTTTTTACAAGACCTAAACAACCTCCTAATCAATTCTCATCGGAACATACAGGCATAACAGATCTACTTATTTCATAGTATTAGCATAGAATATAATATAAATAAATAATATTTTTTAGAGTTTCGTACCAAAAGGGTATCAATGGAACCCTGTTACTAAGCCTCCTTTGTCCGTCCGTCCATCCGTTTTACGTAATAGGTAAGAGTTTAAATTTTAACACTATTTGTATTTCTTTTGCCTGTATGTGCTTGTATTGGGATCCCATACAATAGACTATAATTTTAATTTATCGTGGTACAGAATCCTTTATGTGCGAGTCCGATAGTTCTTCAAAACTTCAAATTCACATTTTTTTTTCATGACGGTTGGCAAACAAGCGTACAGTCCACCTGATGGTCAGCAGTCACCGCAACCTAAGAACGCTTGCGATACTTGAAGGATCCTATGTGCGTTCCCATCCCAACCCATGGATGGGAGATTGGGCCTCCGGCACCTCACTAATCGCACGACATACAACAGTACTTTGGTTTTTTTTTTTTTATGTAAGAGGGGCAAACGGGCAGGAGGCTCACCTGAT
Source organism: Hestina assimilis (assembly GCA_023373885.1). Lineage (NCBI taxonomy): Eukaryota > Metazoa > Arthropoda > Insecta > Lepidoptera > Nymphalidae > Hestina > Hestina assimilis. The sequence continues at coordinate 10,708,793 of CM041750.1, forward strand.
GTTAAGTGATCACCGCCGCCCATGAACATCTGCAACACCAGAAGGCATGCAGGCGCGTTGCCGACCTTTAAGGAAAGAATAGGCTCTTCTCTTGAAGGTTCCCAAGTCGTATCGGTTCGGAAAGACCGCCGGCGGAAGTTGATTCCACAGAGTGGTTGTGCGAGGAAGAAAATGTCTTTTAAATCGCGCTGTTGTGGATTTCCAGACATCGAGGTGGTATGGATGGAACTTAGAATTTTGTCGCGATGTCCGATGGTGAAATTCTACCGGCGGGATCAATCCAAACAATTCCTCAGAACACTCTCCGTGATATATGCGATAGAAGATGCAGAGTGATCCGACATCTCTACGCAATGCCAAAGGATCAAGCCGATCGGAAAGGGCTTGATCGTCGACAATTCGAGCCGCTCTACGTTGGATGCGGTCAATTGGAAGTAGCTGGTACTGGGGAGCTCCCGCCCAGAGGTGAGAGCAGTACTCCACGTGTGGTCGAATTTGTGCCTTGTAGAGCTTTAGGCGATGAGCCGACGCGAAGTAGTGCCTCGCCTTGCTGAGCACACCAAGCTTTTTAGAGGCCAATTTGACCTTTCCTTCCAACTGACCGTGGAACTGAACGACGCTCGAAATGTCGACACCAAGTATTCCGATACTAGCTGTGGCAGCCAGGGGAATGTTCTCAAAACGAGGAGATACGACAAATGGTGATTTTTTGCGGTTAACGCGCAAACTTGTGTCTTCTTGGGGTTGAATTGGACTAAATTTAGTCGGCCCCAGTCCGAGACTTTGGTCAATGTAGTCTCGACTTCAGACACAAGTTTGTTCCGGCACTCAATGACGTTTTCCCGAGAAATATTAGCGCGGCCGGTGTATAAAGCGTCCACAGTGCTGTCGTCCGCATAGCAATGAATGTTGGAAATTTCCAACATGTCATTGATATGCAGAAGAAACAAAGTAGTGGACAGTACGCAGCCTTGCGGGACACCAGCATTAATGGGTTTTAAGTCAGAGCATGCACCGTCGACAACGACCTTGATACTCCGATCTGCCAAAAAGCTGGTGACCCATTCGCATAATTTCTCAGGAAGCCCATAGGAAGGAAGCTTCGAAAGAAGCGCCTTGTGCCATACCCGATCGAAGGCCTTCGCTATGTCCAGACTGGCCGCTAATGCCTTCCCCTTGGACTCAACTGCTTCCGCCCATCTATGTGTCAGGTAAACTAAAAGATCACCAGCTGAACGACCACGACGAAAACCGTACTGGCGGTCGCTAATCAGCTGGTGCTCCTCTAGATACCGCAGGAGCTGGCAGTTGATAATGGACTCCATTATCTTTGAGAACAAGGAGGCAATGGCAATTGGCCTATAATTGGACGGATCCGAGCGGTTGCCTTTTTAGGGATCGGGTGCACTAAAGCCGTCTTCCATGAGTTCGGGACGACGCCTGATGAGTAGGAGTACCGGAAAAGACGCGTTAAAACCGGCGCCAACTCAGGAGCACATGTCCGCAACACGATCGTGGGGATTCCATCAGGCCCACTCGACTTATGAATGTCCAAGGAAAGAAGTGCTCTGCGAACTACACTTTGCCGGAATTTAACCTCCGGCATCGTGGTATCACACCGCTGGATTGCCGGTGGTGACTTTCCTTGGTCATCCATAGTCGAGTTGGACGCGAAGAGAGAGCACAGAAGATCAGCTTTCTCTTTCGCGGCATGGGCCACCGAATCATCGTCCCTATGCAGAGGTGGAAATGATGGCTTACAGAAATTCCCTAAGACAGACTTGGCGAGGGACCAGAATGCACGTGTACCCGAAGGAAGACGCACTAGTCTCTCGCCAATTCTGCCGATGGGCTCCGACTTTGCTTTGGCAATAACTCTTTTGAAGGACCTGGAGGCAGAGTTGTACTCCTTTCTAAGTGCGCTGGTATTTACATCACGAGACGTCGACGCCTTAGCCCAGGCTTGGTAGCATTCCCGTTTTCGGCGAAACGCCGTTTTACAGGAGCGACCAAACCAAGGCTAAGACTTGCCTCCGATGGGCACTGCAGAAGCCGGAACAAAAATTTCCATGCCCTGGAGTATCACATCGGCGACAGAGTTGGCAACGACGTCCGGATCATCCGGCGAGAAGCAAATCTGTCCCCATGGGTAGGACGCAAAGAAAGAACGCATCCCGTCCCAGTCTGCCGACCTGTAGTGCCAAACGCGCCGGTAGCCCGCGAAGCGGGGCCGTCCTAGGCGCGAGACCGGCACTGTACTCCGGACAAGGCAGTGGTCCGACGAGCCTAGAGGAGGATCGACGGATACCAGATAGTTGTCCGGATGAGAGGTCAACAGAAGATCCAACAGTGAAGGTGTATGATCTTCTACATCTGGGATTCGCGTTGGCGAGGTTACCAGTTGTGTCAGATCATATGCCAAAGCAAAGTCGAGAACAGATCTCCCCGCGTGATCGGTGGTACGTGAACCAAGCCATTCGGCATGGTGGGCGTTGAAATCGCCAAGAATCACGATCTCAGCAGATGGGATCTGTTGCAGCACGGAATCTGTAGCCATTTGGATGTGCTCAATGAGTCGGTCAGTTTTGGCATTTCCGCTATGGGACCTATAAAGGCACGCGTAGATTCGCGGATGGTCATCGCAGTCTACGCGCAGCCAAAGAATCGATAGGTCCCCTACTTCAAGGCTGCCGAGGCGACGAGAGCAGACATCCTCCCTGACGTACACGCACACACCAGCCCGGGGTACAAAGGAATGTTCCAGATTGTATCCCGGGTAGGAGAGGAAAGAAGTATCAGCCAGAGAAGATATCTGAGTCTCGGTGAGAAAAAGCAAGGCCGGCTTCGCCGTCTCAAGGTGGTGATGGACGGCGTTCAAGTTGGAATTCAGCCCTCTAATGTTGCAAAAGTCCACAGTTAGCGTGGAAGGGGTTGCCTCAAGTTGCCTGCTTCGTTTGCCCCGAACAGTATTGAGCACAAAATTGCCCCCAAACAATTGAATTCGGAGGGCAGCCTGGGTATCCATGTTCAGGAAGGGTTCGTCCTGAAGATGGACATCCAGAGAGGGATTCTCCACAGCAGAAGCTGGTGGTACCCTCCTGGGGTAAATAAACCGAATTCTGCACTTTCATTGGAGGGGGGAGTGTGTAGTGGGCCACCGGGACTCTCACTCACCGTACGAAACGCGACAGTTGCCACTTTACGCCGGTTTTCTGTGAGAGAGTGGTGTTTCCCCGGGCGTGCCGGCCCAGTTCGGCTGCACAGAAAGAGCTGTGCAGCGTGGCACTACCACTAACTTGGGTTGAGAGGAACATGGCTCTACTACTTCAAATATTTAAATAATATTACTAAAGTAAAATATAAATAATATTGCTAAGCCTATTAAATAATTGTAGCGTATCTAACAAATAACATGCGAGTTTCATGAATATAATCTAACAATTCACATCCAGCAAATAGGTAAAAGCAATTAACAATATCATCAAAGTACTTCGACAACAATTCAAATGATCATTTGGAGCGTATATATCACATACATTGTGTGACAGAATCGCTTCATTGAATGTGTGTTTTAGGACCGGTGTCGTATAAGGGCGGTTGCAAACCAGCGTTTTATAACAGCGTATAAGCTCGTTTTTCGAGGCGTTTTGGCACGCCTTTCCAAATCAAATAATTTTTTTTTAAAGAATATTAGCAATGCTTTTTCAAGGCATTAAATGCTTTTTAAGGCATTACTAATATTCCTATTGCCTCTCGAAATAAGCTCGAAGGTTGCTCTAGGAGTGGGTACGACAATAGCCCAAGGGGTCAGGATCGAACCCTCGACTCTCGCGTTAACGGATCGAAGTCGGCCCATCTACCTATTTGAGCTATTGAGGCTTAATCATAATAATATTATTTAATCAACATAAAAATCATAATACTTATTTGTTGAAAGTCAGATTCTACCACAGGCTCCAAATTAAACCTCTACTTGAGAAGAACCGGCGAAACAAACTCAGGGTTCTATATTTTTTTTTTTATGTGAAATAAGTTTACATATTATAATCACTGAAAAAACCTGGAGTGACTGTCTCATTCCCAACGCGTGGTGTCGTCAATGTATTCACTAATTTTATAATAAACTTTACCACACAAATGTTCCTTGAACTTTTTTTTTAAATTTATTGACAGAAAGTTTCTGAACTCTTTCTGGGATCCTATTGTAAAACCGTAAACAGTTACCTTTAAAAGAGTTTTATGCACTCTAGTAACTGGAATTGTTAATTTATGTTTGTTCCTAGTGTTGATGTTATAATTATCACTACATTTAGTAAATTCATTGGTATTCTAATGTACGATAATAAAAAGTATAAGTGAGTAATATAATGCGTTATAAATATGATTCTGACATTTGCCACCTCCGCTTCGAGTTACACGCCGTAATAAGCCAATTAAGAAGTGTATTCGCGTTGGTTTTTTGAAGCGCGAAACGACCGTGTAGGCTGTAAATAAACGCTTGTCTGTAACCTCTCTAATACGAATTGCCGGCAAGTTACTGAAACAGACATTAAGGTCGACTTTGGAATTCGAATATTCACGGTCAATAAAATTTGTCGTAGACGCATTAAAAGTTCGTCGCGTAACATTGAAACATTAAACTCTCGAATTCGAAATGTACGAGCTTAGTAATGTTTAGTTCTTACATGAAAGCTATGGAAGCTAAAAGTTGATAACTTTTAAACTACGCGTGCCGGTCTCCGATGTCACCGACTAACTGTGGCATCAATTCCATCGCGAACAAAGAAGTTTGCCAACTCTTTTCTTTGTCGCACGTCAAAAAAATTCTTTACCGGCACACGTGTTCCCTCATTCTTACAACCTGGGGTCCTACAAACGAGGCGTGAAGTGCCTACCTTGCGGGTAGGTAGGGCGAAGATGGCTAGTACAGTTCGGCTTCTGCAGCCATATTAGCCACCTTCGCGTGTGGACTCCACTTCCACTTACCATAAGGTGGAGTATAGTCATTTGCCCTGCGGCGTTACTAAAAAAAAACTAACGGGTAAAACTATAAAAATTTATGTCCTTTTGATACAAATAAGAGATATAATTATGCAATTTAACAGGGCAAGTTATTTTATATATATAAAAATAATTAATAATTTTAATTAGTTAAGGCACTAGTTAAGCAACAAATCCACGGAATTATTCTTATTTGACGGCCGTATGAATATTCTTATTATTATTATTATTTTTTTAATAATTGCTTTGGTGATGTATACATTTTTTCTGTTGTTTTTTTATTTATTTATTTTTTCTTTTTTTTGTATTTTTTTAATGTTTTTTTGTTACATATTTCAAACACAATTCAGACATAATTCGGACAATTTTAAACATTACATAACTATGACTCTATGAACTTAAGGATTAAACAATATTAAACAATATTATAGATCCCCGCATTGGTTTTCAGCTCTCTCTTTACACATACACACATATACATTATATTACTCTTCACACATACTTCACAAATACATTCAAACCTTTTATATTTCAGAGGGGCGTGCCATGTTATTGTAGTTAATCTATAACTCAATGAAGCATTAGAGACCACGTTCAGTTTATCACGATTGTTATCACATATAATCTGGTAATAATCGTTAGCTCTTAATTGGCAATCATCCAACGAGTAACAACTTCGCTTAACAGTTTGCAGATTAAATGACATGGATCCTCTATCCTACGCATCGATCTGTGTAAAAAATGATAAAACTGGATAAGAGAAATGCCCGATGAAAAATTCCAAATAAGTTACATTAGTATTAAAAATTTTCATTATGTAAGTTATAAATATCGTTTTATCCTTCTTCTTCCGGTATATTGTCCAGGGTCTGTTGCCATTTGACCTCCGCAACCCAAAGGACGAAGTAACTCATTGGATAAAACCAAATTACCGATCAAGCGTTAACAACTATTATCAGATGTTTCGATAACAACCGGGACCGACAGCTTAACGTGCTCTCCGATTCACACCGAGACAGATTTTTGTAAGGTTCGCTCCGAGTGGGAATTAAATCCGCGACCGTTAAGACCAAAAGCAGTTTTATTCATCAAATGAAATAGCTAAAGATTTAACGTTTTATTTCGAAATATATAAAAATTTCTTTTAACATTTCCTTCGTATCAATAATCGTAAATTCAGAGTCGCCGAAAGGAAGAGATAGTGGCGATCCTTTCAATGCTTCGCGGACCGCTGTTACTTATCTATCGGATTTTTACTCGAAACTACAAAAGTTTGACTATCTCGTGAACTACCTAACAGCTAACATTATACGAGAAAGCGCTAAAAACTTGCTTCTCAACTTGAGATTTAGGAGAAGTACAACGAAAATGAAACACATGTACAAAGATATAAACTGCAGACAGTTGTAATGTTTGAGTTATTAAAAAAATTGTTCTTTAAACTCAACAGCCAAATGCCTCATATCATCGTTATAATACATGGCTATGATGCTGTTACGGGCTGGGGTTCGCGGATTTGGAAACAAACACCTCATGGCTCTAAATAGACTTTATTGAGATCTAGATTACACAACAGAACTTCACAGATAGCCGGTCTACATCACAGGTCAATCACAGTCGAAAATAATAGCCGAGGTCTCTAATTACCGCACTTGTTCACTGGTATCACTTGTAGTTTCTTCGCTTGTTGCTCAGAACTGAAAGACTCAGTCGACGCGTTGGTTAAAAACATTACGATAGTCTTCTTATCGATTGGTTAGTGGTCAACCAAGTGTCAGAGTTGTTCAGGTCGCCCGTAGGCCCCTGACTTGACTTATCGACTGTTGTCTAATTGTCAACAGCCGGGACAGCACGGAGACGCTCGGTTGAAATACTTAAAAGATTACTTTTAAGATGGCTGATGTAATATAGTTGTTGAATCATTTTACCTGTGATTTAAATGTAAACGCGTCTGTAAATGAAGGTTTGGGAGTAACTTTTTTATAGCTTTATTCAGGTAATCACATTTTCTTTTTCCGCGTTTGTTCCTCTATCGAGTTTCGTAATCCAGATAACTTGAGATTACGTTTCTTGTTTTTAATTTCATTGTTATCTCAAAATTTATAGAAAACGCAAAATCTTTCATTGGCATATTACGTTAATGTTTTCTTTGTACTTAGAAACTATAAATACTAAAATATAAAAATTTATTTTTCTTCTTCGTCCTAGCATTATTTCCGATATTTTATTTTACCCAGGGTCTGCTTATTCGGGTCTCTTATCATCGATTGACAGTTTTTTACAAGGAGTGATTGCCATATGACCTCCGCAACCCTAATGGCGAACCAGTAACTCATTGGATAAGAGCAATATTAAGAGTTAACGATTATCATCAGATGTTATGCGACAACAACCGGGACCGACAGCTTAACGTGTTCTCTGAGGCACGGTGGGTGAAACGGACAAACGCAAAGACCGGGACAAATTTACCAAACATCTGGCCGATCGGGAATCGAACCCGCAACCGTCGTGACTAAAGGCAGACTCGCTACCCAAAACGCTACTACGGTGTCCACTTAATTATAATAAAACACTTTATTTAACTATTTAAATGAAATTGTATTAGCAAAAAAGTTCAATTCTCCATAAAGTTAATTTTATTAAAGGTCTACTTGTGGTCGTTGGAATTAGAAATTTATTGAAAAAGTTTTATGCATTTCTGAGAAATATTTGATCCCAGCTGTTACTAATGAATGTTTTAGTTAGAAATATTTGATTTAACGATAAGTACATATCTGCATACATATATTATATACATTACGTCTTCATTAATTTTCATTGAGTTTGTACCATTAAAAATAAAATTTAGTTAACTTTTTAAATCCAACAACTCATCAAACTTTTAATTTAAGATACTTTGGGAAACGAACTTTCTAGCTTAGGTCGTGATCACCCTGCAGTTTCAACAATTCCGACACTAGAACGATCACACTACAAATTATCAAGAAAATTATTTAGAATCATTTTAGTAGTAAATTGAGACTCTCATTGCCGAGTGTGACGATCTCAACATTACACTTTATTTTAATCTCTAAAACAATGTATTTTCTATAATATGAACCTATTTATGGACGGTCACCCATCCATTTACTGACCGCACCCAAAGTTGCTTAACCTAAAAGTCGTTTGCCGACCACGTGACTATGTGCAACGTAATACTAAGTATGGACATACCCCGAAAACAATATTTTTACAAAATCAAAAATTTATAAAATTTTGTATGAAAATTTCCATAGAAAAAGGAAAATGTATGGAAAATCACGGAGTCAGGTGCCGAATGTCATTGCAGCTGTTTCACATATATAAGGGGTGTGGTGTCGGCGAAGGTGTCTCCGAGCGTATGCTTAGTGAGTGCCCGTCAGACGTCTCTACCCCCGCGTATATGTGGACGGTTTACCAAGGCGGTGCGTTCGGGCGGCCATGCTGCTAGAATGCTAGTTAAGGTTTCCGATCTTCGTATATGGTTTTTATACATATTATTAATGGTGATTGGTGATGCATGGCAAAGAATATATATAAAGTATATATTAAATATATATACAATAATTAATAAATAATGACGGTATGGTGGTCCGTCTATGATTACTGGCAAAGAGATCTAATATGAATAATATGATCTATACATGTTAAAGGCAAATTTATATCGTTGAAATATATTGAATATAATTTATTATTATAAATTAAATATTTAATGGCGGTTTGTGGGTCCGTCAATTATGAATGTATATATGTTTGATATATATTAAGAAACGAAGTTTACTTCGTTTCTGTAATATTGTGATATTGTAATTGTGAATATAATAGTGAAAGTAATGCTTCGGCGCAAATATTGTTTATGTTTCAGAATCTAATGGATTATTTGAAACCTAAGAAGAAGCGAATTCAATGAAGAAGAAGAATTTATGCGTTATAACTAATAAATAATTATATTTCAGCTGTATACGTGTATAATGTTTTGGCGAGTTGTAGTAGACCCGATACTTGAGTTTGAGGCTCTGATGTGGCCTGAGTCATGTCTATAGTGTCCTTAAGCGAGGCCCGAGGATTTTTAATCTTAGTTGACCCGATGCTTAAGTATGAGGCTCCGATATGATTTTGGTCATGTCTATAGTGTCCTCGAGTGAGGTCCTTTGACTTTGCTGATGTGATGCTGACATGAGGTTGACTCTGCGGTGCGATTTATATCGATGCAGTAGTTTCCTCAGGTCCATTGCTGAAGCGGCCCCAGTGATACAGATTAGAATTGCTGCGGTGGTGCGACTTAGGTCGATGCCGTGATGTAATTCGGTTTGTTGCTGAGGCGCTGGAATGTTATACATCGTTTGTAGCAAAATGACTCGTCTTCTTATTAGAGACGCCCCTTAGCTTAGCAATAGGGATTTTTATAATTGACATTGTAGCATGTCATACTATTAGGGCAACTGGTTGCTTCTCACTTCGAGATAGCTAACTAGTATGAGACAGTTTGGCCTGCTTAACTCTTATCATGCGTGTTTATCACGTCTTAAATAATGAACTGGATTCGGATGTATGTTTGAGTATTGAGCCAAAGGGTACCTTGCGTGAGCAAGTGCTATGGTTTTAATGATGCAAAACTATAATAAGAGAACGACATAAATCAAAGAATATTAGTTGTAAGACAATGCGATTACGAATACGATATAAGCCCACGAATATTAATTATAAGACAATGCGATTATTTAAATACCAATTAGGTAGGGTTAGGTAGGACTTAGTTTTAAGGAATTGCGGTTGTGATATTATAAAGAATTGAATATTATCAATACTATATGACCCATATATAGTGATAAAAGATATATACTTATAAATATAATTATTAATGAATTTGCCTACACTACGGTGAGGTTATTATAAATACTATATTACACATATATAGTGATAAAAGAAATATACGCTATAAATAGCATTATTGACGAAAATACCTTAACAAAGGTGAAGTTTATGATAAATATAAACTCTATATTAACCACATATAGTGGTATGACAAATATACGTTATAAATGATATTATTTATTATTATTGATGAATTTTACTTCACTAAGGTGAGGTTGACGATTATAGCATTGTGCTTACGGAATGCCGCCTGGCGGTTTAATGTTCGAATACATATCTGAACCAGGGATTTATTCCCTTATATATAATGACCAGGGCTTGTCCCTCAATTATTATGGCATTTAGCCTTCTCATACAAAGATGAATAAGAAATATAATGCGACTTCGGTCTTAATCGATACTATTACAAAATATCAGGGCTTGATCCCTTTCGATGCTTGAAAATAACAATAATATAAAAGAATAAATCTTGCGTCCCGATAACGAAATCACTATAAATATAAATTACCAGGGCTATGTCCTTTCACGTTATAACAATCAAATTGTGTGTCGCAGGCGCACTATAAATAGCCTATCCCTTATCCGGGAGGGCTCGTAGCTATGGTTGGAGCCCACAGTCGGTGGCGTGTGCGGGGCCATCGATCTCCCCTCTTCTTTATATTTTTACTATAGAGTTTAAGTATATAAGAATTGGAGGAGCGGACTACTTTCAGCTACTCGTAAGAGGTGTTGAAAGTATAGGGATATAATTATTATCTCACCATTTTGCCTTTATTGGCTTATATGAATATTTTTATTATGATAATCATATTACACTAATATAATGAAAGTATATAATAAATAAGATATTATTGTTTCCATTGTCAAATTGAACCTGTTGGCTCTGATGCTCTAAAAGAACACGGGTTATTACGATCACAACGTAACAAGGGTCTTGGCCACTAGACGATACACGTGCCAATTTCGTAGTTTTATGCTATTTATTTACGTGCATTTTAATTAGTATTTATTTAAATATATGTTATTTCTATATTATATTTATAAAGTAAGGTAGGTTTAGTTACACGAGTTCACACACTGATCGGTAAACGATCGGTGGGTTAAGCAACTTTGGACGCGGTCAGTCACTAGATGGGTGATGGCATAGTGGTATTTCAACTGAGCGTCTCCGTACTTCGAAGGGCACGTAAAAAATCGGCCCCGGCTGTTATCAATTTGATAACAGACGAAAAGTCAAGTCAAAGGCCTACGGGCGACCTGAACAACTCTGATACTAGGTTTGCCACTAACCACTAGATAAGAAGAATAAGTAGTAAATAAGAAGTAGTAAGTAGATGGTCGATATACCTAATATCCGAACTATGCGCTTTCGTTCCTCATTCATAATGCGCACGGCCAGGGATTGGAATGCTCTTCCGGCGTCTGTATTTCCGAATGCATACAACCTGAACCTCTTCAAGGTGCGAGTACATAGGCTTCTCATGAGTAAGCTCGCTCCAACGTAGAGCTCATCTATGCTTTCACGCTCGATGGAGGTCAAGAGCTTACCCATTTATGAATTTAAAAAAAAAATTATAAATATGTAGTATATTTAATATTAATCATTTAGGGTTCTACGACTAACAAAATCTACAAGTTTCTTGAGGAAACCGCAGGCTGGATTACTTTTATTTATAAGACTTCTTTAAGCAGCCATATCATATAACACTGTCAAGGGATACGATGAAGCGTAATAAGACGAATTGTCTTTAAGGCTTCGGCATTTTATCAATATTACTAGGCAATTTCCTAAAAGTTAATATATATTTTTTTATGTTACAAGTTACAGCCCACCTGATGGTAAGCAGTTGCCGTAGCCTATAAGCGCGCGCAACACCATTAGCACGTGCCACTCACGCGTTGCCAACCTCGAGGTTCTTAAATCTTCTTTGCCCAGTAATTTCAGTAGTAATTTCAGTGCCCTTCAAACCGGAACACAGTAATGCCTAAGCTACTATTTGGCGGTAGAATATTTAACACTGCGTTGGTACCTACCTAGCCGGCCTCTTGCAACAAAAGACCTACCACCAATATATAAATATATCACAGAAGTTATTTTTAATTCATACTGAATTGTTTAAAAATATATACCCGACTGCCACCCCTAATAACCTGAAGCGATGCTTTATAACTTTTTAATAGGTTATGTCACTCCTACGATCAAGACAAATCTAAAGACACTTTTTAGTAACAATACATCAAGCCGTTCTACAAAGCATGACAAAAATATAATTTACGTTACCTCCCTGAGCCAGACAGACAAGTTATATTACTATATTTCTCTTACTCATGTATTTTCTGGTTTTATGTGTATTGTGACATGAAAAAAATTTTTCTTCTATCTTTTTTATAGAGGATATAAAGCAATTTAAAGAATAATCTGGAACGCATAGCATTTTTTTTTTCGAGCGTATACGGTCGTTTCGGTATACAACCCATACACGCGCGCTTTCTTTCGGGCTTCAAAAAGCTGAAAGTGCGTATACGGGCTTATTCCGGCGTGGACTCTTTAACTGGTGTTGGCAAGTGTCAATAACATAAGTATTTATATCGTTTCATATTAGGCGCTTCGAAAAACGAACTTTTATGCTAGCATAAAACGCAGGTCTGAAACCGCCCTTAGGGTGCTTCGTTGCCAAGCTTATAAGCTATTTCTTTCGCCCTTATCGATGCTCCAAGAAATAGACTAAGATAACAATATCTCGTTTGAAATAAACAAGAACGGCAACTTGGTATAGCTCCATCTATGTTTTTTCTCTGTCTACGTATTACAATAACATTATACGTCTCGCTCCTTCGCCTACTTGCTATATACGTTATTTCCTTAGATAAGTTAAAACATAAAAAAACATTACCATCAAGTTGTAAAAGCAAGATGAGTTTTCTTTAAGGATGATTACTTTTGTTATGAAGACGTTAGAAGTAATGAATCAACTCTTGTTATATTAGTTACGATTCGTTAAAGGAAATCTCAAGTAATAGCTTCTGTTATTTCATCAGCATTTTGAAGCCGCGATCCATAACTAGTCATTTCCAATCAGGGATGCAACCTTTTTATTTATATACACAGCCCAGTTTCATAAATTTCGAGTTGTGAAATGTAGGTACTATAATTTTGTGGGTTTTGAACTCCTATTTGCTTATAAAGAGAATCCATTAAAAAATGTTAAATTATTTTTATCTAAAATATAAAATTCTCGTGTCGCGGTGTTTGTTACCAAACTCTTCCAAAACAGCTCAACCGATTTTTATGAATGTATGTGTGAATATCGGGTAGGTCTGAGAATCGATTAACATCTATTTTTCATGCCCCTAAATGAAATGGGTGGTCCACCCCAATATTTTTGGCATTTTAGGATGTGGCTTATAAAAATACGTACAACCCAAAAATTTTCAAGCTTCTACCATCAACTCCTATTTTGTAATAGCGATATTAGTAATTCAATAATTTTCGACGGTGCCACTTCTATTCACAGTTAGACTCATATTATTCGGGACAGGACAACGTCTGCCAGGCCCGCTCGTATAAGCTTTTTTTTTTATGTTAGAAGCATACGGCCCACCTGATGGTAAGTGGCTGCCGCAGCCTATGAGCGCTTGCAGCACCATTAGTAGGTGCCACTCACGCGTTGCCAACCTCGAGATATTAGTTCTTAAATCTCGTTCGCCCAGTAATTTCACTAGCGTACAATGCCCTTCAAGCCGGAACACAGTAGTGCCTAAACACTACTATTTGGCGGCAGAATATTGGACACTGCGGTGGTACCTACCTAGCCGGCCTCTTGCAACAAAAGACCTACCACCAGTGTGACTGATTGCACTGGTGGAATAATCTTTGTTGTGACAGAGGTTATCCCAACAGCGGGCGATGGGGTCGTCACATCCCGACGCCGATTTAATTACTATTTAGGGTATCAACCAATAGATGCTGTTGCTACCTCGTGCTCATAGTATGGTAGATGCAAACATCAGAGGTTAAGAAGGACAGCCACTGGTAATGGTAGTATATGACGGGAGTGTGTGAGTGGTCGAGCCAGTGCTTCCTGGGCGGCATACATCAACACAGAAAAGATAATAAAAATGTTATTATAATTTTGCTGTACCACTTTCAAAATATGAAGAGGTGGCAGCCCTATTAATAGCTGACAGTAAATAAGAGTTATGATCGTTTTTACGATCGTAGAAATAAAGTTTATTTGTATTGAAAGCGATCGGGAAGAGATCGTATAATGGTTTGAGCATCGTAAAGAGATTTGTTAAAGCGGAATATTTTACAACAGGAACCATTTAGTAATAAACTTTAAAATATTTTATTAATTTTATTTGTTAGCTCAATTTTATAGCATCAATAGCTCAACGGTAAAAAGACCGACTTTTCTTCGTTAGCACGAGAGTTGTGGTTCGATCCTCACCCCCTTGAGCTGTTGTCGTACCCACTCCAAGCGCAACCTACGAGCTTATTGGAACGACGTTACGGATAGTGCGATTTAGAAATCATCACGTAACGAAATGCCGTATGCTGTGTGTGTGTTTGCGTGTGTATATCCAGCCTACTACAAGCAATGAGCACACGAGCAAGTGAGTGCGCTGCCGGGTATGCAACTCTCTCTTTCTTTCTTTCCTTTTTATCATATAACCTATTGGAATGTATAGATTTCGAATTACATTCGGAGTTGAAAAAAAAACGTAAGGAACTTCATCAGTTCCTGACGGGCATACCGCGACCGCACAATATCTTGTAATGTATTAAATAAATTATAATCAATCATTAAAAGCTTGGATGGTAATCGCGATTGACTCTTTCACTTAAGAGGCGTTGATTTTATTAAAAATTCTTTTATAATAACTATCTAATGACTTATCTTAGAAAATAAATAATAAATGTTTTTTTATAAAATAATACTAGCAAAAGGTTTTTCAAGTGATTACTAATACGATACTAATACATTTTAATAACAGCCCAACAGGCCAAGGTTAGGATCGAACCCGCAACTCTCGCGTTACCGGAGCGAAGTCAGCCCTTTTACCGTTGAGCTATTGAAGCTTAATATGTTCTATCGTAGGAATCTCTCGTAAATATTTTGATGTCAACAGCCCTATAATTTAAAGTCCTAAATTTGTAAACATTTTAATTACTTCCTTAGCGCAAGTTTGCGAACATTAATTTACGAAGTGTAACAACTTGTGAAATAGCTTCGTATGTGTGTGTGACCTTTTTATGTTGATGAGGTCTCTGTAAATATGTTACAAGAGATTATAGTTGGATCCATAGATATTAGATTATTCTAAAACTAGCTTCTGCCAGAGGCTTCGCCCGAAATCAACAGATTAAAAATAAGTTACAAGCTTCTTGCCCTAAAAATTACGATGCTTCCATATACATTTTTATCCCCACTTTCAACCCCTTACAACCCCTTTTTCCAATTAAAAAGTAGCCTATGTCTTTTTTCGGGCTCTAGGCTATGAGTGTGCCTAAATTTCATTTGAATTGGTTCAGTAGTTTTGGCGTAAAAGTGCGACAGACAGACAGAGAGACAGCGTTACTTTCGCATTCATATATTCGCATCGCAATATATTAAGGATTTACGATCAAAGTTATAGGAAAAGGTATCAATAAAATTAAAAAGTATCAACTTACATGACTAGGGTTGCCGATTTGGGAAATTGTTTAATCTGCAAAACAAATAAAAATATTAGGTAAAGATTGTGACGAAAAATTGATTGTCAAATTATCATAAAAATACGTACATATATCTAAGAATTTGCTCGATTTATAGTTATTGTTAATTGTATAATCCTTCTAATCAAACGTATATTATAAATGCGAAAGTTTGTGAATATGGATGGATGTTTGTTGCTCTTTCACGCAAAAACTACTGGTCGGATTTGGATGAAATTTGGTACACACATAACTTATTACCTGGATTAACATATATGATATTATATATCGGAATTTAGCACTCCATGTTTCTCCACTTATTTATTTATTTATTATTAAAGATCACCAACAGAAGATTTATTATAACAAGCCACCACATATTATTTTAAAATTATTTCTAAATGAACTTCCAATTACTGGTAATCACAGCATGCATAATTGACAGTGAAGATAATTTTATATCTAAATAATTTTAGCCTTTTCAAAATAAAATTTAAAAAATAAAATAAAGGTTATATAATTACAAGAGGAAACAATATATGAATACGTGTATATAAAATAAAAATCGTGATTAAGTAAATTGTAACATTAAAATTCAAATGACATTCCTTTTTAAAATTACATTACATAATAGTTAGGGAGAAATAATCAGAATTATAAATTAGAACAAATTTGTACTAAATTAACAGTGCCTCAGCGGCTAAGAATAAGAATAAAGGCACTTTGACCAGAATAAGAGAAGATAGGTCCCTTCTAAATCAAATGTTACAAATTTTAAGAAATTGTGAATTGTAAGAGCCCAGTGTTTTATTGATGAATCAGTAAAGAAGGATTGGAACAGTCTTCGTGTTTGAGAGTTAATGGTTACAATTTGAATTTTACGATAACAACTTAATAGGCGTGATTAATGACTTAACCCGCACATTGAGGAATGAAGACTAGTCCTGTAATGTCTCCATTAATAACCATAAATGTGCGCCCGCTGCTTCGGTCGCGTGGTATACCGACTTATCTTTATAATTTTCATTCTGTTAATAAAAATAAGCTCAGCTATATACCATTGAAAATCCCGTTAAAATCGGTCTAGCCATTTCAGAAATTGAAACAGAAACAGACACAGACTGGCAGATAGACAAAAACATTCAAAATTACACATCATAAAGTACACATCTTATATTAACAGTAGGTAACTAAAGCAGATTAAAACATGAATAAGGGTTTCATTTAACCCTGTTTATTCTGTTCAATTTTTGTTTTTTATTTATTTGAAAAGTAGGGCAGATGACTCTACTCCACCTGATGGTAAGTGGAAAGAAAGGCCAAACGCGAAGGCGGCTAACACAGTTACGGAATGCAATCGCGGTAGCCACCCTCACCCTGCCCAGATTATAGGACGGGGGGAACACGTGAGCCGGCAATAAGTTCCACTTTCTAGAAGTACGACAAAGAGAAGATTTGCCAAACTTCTTTGTCCGCGAAGGAATTGATGCCACAGTTAGTTACCGGAGACTGGCAAGCGTCGTTCTTGCATGGAAAGGAGGGGGTTTGAGGGAGAATAATTCCTCTGAACACTCGCCGTAATACAGTCGGTAGAAGGCGCTGAGGGCGGCAATCTCACGACGCAGTTGAAGAGGTTTGAGCGTGTTGGAGACCTCTTCGTCGCCTTGCGAAATAATGTTGTGTCAAAACAACAAAAAACAAGTGCGGCTCAGACTAGTCCATAAAGGTACCACACTAGAATAAAAATTATTTGGTATATTATTATTTGATATTATATCGTCTATACAGCAACAGGGTTCCATTTGCACTATTTGGGTACGGAACCTTAATAGTAGAGTGCTTAATTAATTTAATAACTGAAAGATGTTGATATATTCATTATCATTGCATTCATTAAATGAAAAATGTTTTATTCAGAATTCATTCCGTAACAAAATTAAATTCTTTAAAATTTCCTGTACAGATTTTAAACGTAAATATTGAAAACGCCAACGCTGTAATCGTTATATAAAGGGCCCTCCTCTGGAGCGTCATTTGCTTAACGAGCTCTTAGATGAATTTTACTTGCATTCAATTCCAAAATAAACTTAATAATTTCAACCACCTTAAGCTATGACAATTTAGAGTTTATTTATATTTTAAACAAATATATAAATAGATTTGTTTTTTTTTTTTAATTTGAGTCAGCTCGACTGGGGGAGTACCCGTAGGTACCTAAGGGTACTTCCCCTTCTCGGTCCAAGTATTGTATTATAATTGGGAGCGCCTGAAACACAAACCCTCTCCCCATTCTCCCCCTCCCCCTCTCTCTCTCTCTCTCTCTCTCTCTCTCTCTCTCTCTCTCTGTGTGTGTGTGTGAACAAAAATGTCAATCAATTTTCTTGTATAGGGACCCCATTTTTTTTGTTGTCTCCTCTGAAGCGTCATTTTGCGTAAAGAGCACTTATATACATTTCACTCGCATTCAATTCAATTTAAAAATAAACTTTATAATTTAAACCAATTTTATTTAAACTATAACAATTTAGATTTTATTTTTATTTTAAATAAATATTTGGTAGTATAGCTTAGTTTTTTGGTATAAATGAGTCGGCTCGACTGGGTAACTACCCGTAGATGACAGCGCCTGACAAAAACTCTCCCCCATTCTCCTCTCACTTTCTCTCTGTCTCATATTTTCTTCTCCATATCAGTGCCACACGCAAGTAATGCTAATATATGCATCCGTTCATGAGCTTTCGTAACTCACTATTAGGGAGCCACAGAAATATTAGCCTCAGACACCGTATTATAAAAATATTACAGTTTAAGCTTACAAATTAATTATCGTCGTTGCATCATCTATTCGTAATTTTTTTATAGCTAAAGGCTTCAACAAAAGTAAGCCAGGGAATGTACTGATGAAACAAAATACAATTCGAAACAATAGACTATGATGAGAACTTGTATTTCCAAGTTACTATTGTTTCTGGCAATAAACAATTGAAACTTTTTCATTGGCAACAAAAGACAATATCAAAATTATATTTAAAAGAAGGAATTTTCGGGAGCCAAGAATTGGACTGGGCACTTTAGTCTTTTCGTATTTTGTATAAAACTTGTAGAGAAACCTGCACAAAAGTTACTGGGAGCAAGCAAGGTCTCAAAGTTAACTTGTAACTTCTATTGGTATATACATATAAGCATATTTGAATGTGCTTGTATGTGTGTAAATGTAGGATGGAGACAGAAAGAGTGAGAAAGAGAAACGGAAGAAAGAGCGAAAAACGAGAGAGTTTGAACTACGAATATTGATCTGTGTAATGAATTCTTATTTTTTGTTGTATTAAGTTTTTAATTGGTATCAGTGTTTTTAAAGATTTGTTGAACATTTAATATACGACGCTTAACCAAAAAAAGTGAATAAATATTCAGACGAAATCATAACAGGTAATAAGATAAGCATACATTATAATTCATCATTTCGACAAAAATATTAACCCAAGTCTTTTTGCGATTTAAATTTACCGATACCGTGTAGTTGCCTAACGAACGAAAAAAAAAACAATTTAATTTCCCTATTGTACTGGCGATGAAAAAGTGAACAAACTTTTTCAATAGAGCGAAACGCCGAAATCTGAAATGGTTTGGAAATTTTCCGTTTATTTTAAATTAGACTTTTCGGTTTGAAGTTGTAGTTATTTCATTTAAAAAAAATGGGCCCACGTGAGTTCGGACTGATTTGAAAAAGGTGGTTATCATTCGGGTTTCCACACACGAGGCAAGTAAGAGTATGACATGCCTAATGTTGGTCACAGTAGAAAAGTCTATAGAAATCACAAAAGGAGTCACTGTCCGTTGTCACCTAGGAAGAGGTGGAAAGAGAAGGAGGAAATAAAAAGGATGGATTTGTTACGATATGCTACGCTTCATCTACATTGTTTGTGCACAAGTTATTCTAGATATTTTGGCCTTAACGGCGTCACTAAGCTATCAGGCAGTACTGAGACCCGACTGTGGCAAAGACTAAAAATTGATAAACCTGATTAAAAACTTTGGAGATCAAAATATAACAATGATTTCACACAACATGTTTGAACGTATCAATACATTTCAAAACTAGTATATTAAAAATAGAAAAGGAATATTCTTTGACATCGCATATCAAAACTTGGGACAAGAAAATGAATGGGAAAGATGAATAGTAAATCGCAGAACTCATTTCCTTTCTATCTGACCGCAAACTCGTTTAGATCGAGTGTGAATTTTTCATAGCAGTTCAATATCGAATGGTGTTCACAAAGCATTTATATTGCACAAGTCTGAACAAACAATTTGTAAAGCTTGGAAGCAGAACTTAGTTTTGAACAGTATACTTTTGACTTTTTAATAGAAATGTATTTATCTGTATCAAATATATTTGAGTTGTTACTCTGTCAGCACGCTTGGCATTGAAAGGGTGGCCATCGGAGGCCCTATGATGGCCATTCGCTCACTTATCTGAGTTCGCCGGATGTCATAGTGGTCATCGGAAGTTATTTTATTAACCATTTATTATTTTGAACAGGCAAAAAATACAGTAACGATTATTATCAGATGTTAATCATAACAACCGGGACCGGCAGCTTAACTTGTTATCCGAGCCACGACGAAGAGAAACGCCCTGATCGAAATAGATATAACAAACTGCTCCGATCGGGTACCGTTGTGGCGTGCTGGTAGCAGGCTCGCTACCAGCACGCCACAGCGGTCGTTCATACTTGTATATAGTGTACATATAAATTCAGCATTGAGCATCTTCAACACGCCGGGCCTCATATATGTAGAGTGTTGGCAATGTTCTATTCACTATGTGTGAGTCATAGTTACTTGCCGGACGATTTTATGAAAACGGTAGTGGTGCCTGTAGTAAAAAACAAAACTGGGGACCTAGCAGACAAAAATAATTACAGGCCTGTTTCCCTTGCCACTGTCACGGCCAAGATTTTTGATGGTTTGCTTAGTGAGCAGTTAAATAAACATGTAATACTCCATGACAATCAGTTCGGTTTTCGTCCTCAGTTGTCTACGGAAAGTGCGATACTGACACTTAAGCACACGGTGAAATACTACACAGATCGTAAAACCCCTATATATGCATGCTTTCTAGACTTGTCCAAGGCATTTGACTTGGTGGCGTATGACCTTCTCTGGCAGAAACTTAAGCTTGCAGGACTACCACAAGAACTGCTTAACATGTTTCAATATTGGTATGCGCATCAGTCTAATAGTGTTCGTTGGGCGGGAGCAATGTCGGATTCATATCAGCTCGAATGTGGAGTCAGACAGGGTGGGCTATCATCTCCTACTCTATTCAACTTGTACATGAACGAGTTGATTGTTGCGCTCAGTAGCCAGCACATTGGCTGTCATGTTGATGGCGTTTGTATAAATAATTTGAGTTACGCAGATGATATGGTGTTACTGAGCGCATCGATTTGTGGAATGAGGAGGCTGGTGCAGACTTGTGAGGAATACGCGTGTGGTCATGGCTTGAAATATAACGTTGCGAAAAGTAAGTGCATGGTCTTTGAGGCCGCTGGTAGAAAATGCCCTCAGGATGTGCCACCAGTGCTACTGTCGGGAGTTCCTTTAGACACAGTGTTTCAGTTCAAGTACCTAGGGCATGTGATTACAATCGACCTCAAGGACGATGCTGATATCGAACGGGAGCGGAGAGCTCTGTCGATAAGAGCTAATATGATAGCTCGCAGGTTTGCACGTTGCTCAGCAGATGTTAAAGTTTCACTTTTTAAAGCGTATTGTACATCCCTCTACACGTGCAGCCTGTGGGCTAATTACACTAAGAAAAAGTACAGTGACCTCCGTGTCCTTTACAATAATGCCTTTAGAATGTTGGTGGGGCTGCCGCGATTCTGCAGTGCATCTGGTATGTTTGCGGACGCGCGAATAGACTGCTTTAATACTATCATACGAAAGAGATGTGCATCTATGGTGCGAAGAGTAAGGGGTAGCCCCAACACCATTCTGAAGGCTATAGCGACTAGGCTAGACTGTTATTATATTCGGCACTGCTGCGGTAGACATGTAGCAGTGTCAATGCCGGAGCGGAAGTTATAACATAAGGATTGGAAATGTAGTTTAATTTTAATTGTTATGTTTTAATTCTTAATTTTATTGTGAATTTTTAATTTTTAATTTTAATTTTGGGCTTTTAATCTTAATTTTAATTTGTAATTTAATTTTAGACAATTTTGATTTTAATTTAGTTTTCAAATATTCTTACATTTATATTTTTGAATTTATTTGGTATTTATACGTTAGGTTTTTAACTGTTAATCAAATGTAAATGTATTTTTATGGGTGAATGCCTGAAATAAATGAAATTTAATTTAATTTAATTTAATTCTTTACTTGTAGTAGAAAAGACGCTGTTTCTGGGAAAATTTTACTTAAATACTTAAGAATTTATTTGTCATTGAAAAAGACGGCAAGGACTCCTACTTTATTAGCCTAAATATATTATTGGGGAAATGGTTCGAGGACAACAAAAGGAAAAATATATATTGTAATTCTTCGTTTTAGTACCGAATGAATTCTTTTTGTTGACATCACCACTGCCTTTGTAGAACAATTGGAATAATGCCAGAATAGACACAGGGAAACCTTGTTTGTATTATTCTAAATAAATATTATATAACACGAAAACATTTCCTTGTATTTCAAACAATATTTCTCACAAATGTGATATAATATTTTGATATATAGGATATTAAGATAAACACAAAGATTTGGATATAGGACTTAGATGTATATGACTCCAAAGAATTATTTTAGGGTTACGTACCCTAAGATTCCGTCCATCTGTCATAGGTTACGAGTTGAAATTTTAGCAGAATTTGTATATCCGTTGCTACATCAACAAATACTGAAAATAAAATTTAAAAACAAAAAGTTTCTTCATCATCATTATCATCATCATATCAGCCGAAAGACGTCCACTGTTGGACATAGGCCTCCCCTAAAGAGTGCCACAATGACCGGTCCTGCGCCACTCGCATCCAGTGTACTCCCGCGACCTTTACCAGGTCTTCTTGTCGGGGGTCTACCCACGCTGCACATTCCGGTACGTGGTTGCCACTCGAGAACCTTTCCAAACATGTCAGTGTCCTCATCCCTACATTAAATTTGAATTTATTCTACAGTGGTACGGATCCCTTAAGCGCGGATTCCGACACGCGCTGGTTGATTTTGTATTTACAAACTATAGAATTACATTTCCGATGCGGATTATTGTTCTTGTATATTATAAAAGGTTACAATTAGTATGAAAAATAAAACTGCTAATGTATATATTATCTCGTTACATTAACGGAAGTCAGTTATAGGCAATAAAGCCACATCATAATATTCTAATTCACTGCGGATGAAACTGCGGTAGCTTTTCATTGCATAACATCTATAAAATAGTGAATATTATTTTGATATTATATTTGTTACTAAGCTAATTAAAATGGTATATTCTAAAGAAATAAATAATAGCTACACATTAAATTATTATTAAATTATTATTATTCAGTTAAAGCACTTCCGCCAAAGAGCGCTCTTTTATGTTACTAAGCTGGCAAGCAAGCATACGACCCATCTGATGGTAAGCGGTTGCCGTAGCCTATGAGCGCTTGCAACACTATTAGTAGGTGCCACTCACACGTTGCCAACCTCGAGATATTGGTTCTTAAATCTCCATTGTCCAGTAATTTCACTAGCCTACAGTGCCCTTCAAACCGCAACACAGTAATGTCGAAGACACTACTGCTTGGCTGTAAAATATTTGACACTGCGGTGGTACCTACCTAGCCTGCCTCTTGCTACAAAATGCCTACCTACCAGTGTGACATTAGTATATAGTGTTTTTTTTTATCTTCCACGATCCCTGTAGACGCGATTTGTACGGTTGTAAATTTTTGTAAATATTTTGTGTATGGATTTGTGAATATTATGATCTAATATTCGTAGTGGAAAAAATATCATCTTCTTCTTATCGAGTGGTTAGTGGCCAACCTAGAGGCAGAGCTGCTTATGTCACCCGTAGGCCTCTGGCTTAACTTTTCGACTATTGTCAAATTGATAACAGCCGGGGCCGACTTTTTACGTGCCCTCCGAAGCAAGGAGACGCTCAGTTGATATAACACTATGCGATCACCCATATAGTAACTTACCGGGCCTAAAGTTGCTTACCCACCGATGGTTTACCGATCAGTGGATGCACTCGGATATAAGCGTCTCTTTATATACGTAGCATCGCAGAAAGTATTCATTACAAAAATCTTGAATTTAATTCGTCAATTTCTTTACCCCATTGTTACTCCTGAGCCGTTTTTAATTCTAACGAATCATTTGGTGGCGATATTTAATCCATCAATATTTACTAATTTCAGTATATAGGATCATAATTTTTATTTTATATCTATGCTATGATAATATTATAATCACAAAGGAGAACAACAGAAGTATAACCTATCTGACAAACATCGGTATAGGGACTACAAATATAACATACGCACAAAATAATCCCAATTTCCAAACCCAAGAACCTCATCATATTTTAGTTGAATGAGTCATAATAATATCTATAAGTGTTATATTAAAGTTGGTTATACAACAGCGGCATCTTCAATACAAGCTCCTATCAATTCCAGCGTGATCTCGAGGTCAGCTAATATATTCCATGTGATATCGAGAGCAAAATATGTATCTGTTTCTAAGAAGTAATGGTATATCGAATCTGTTCTATATTAAAGGGCTATTAATGGTACTTGTAATTGTATATTAGATCCAAATGTTTAGTGGCTTATAATATAAGCATATACTGCTATCATTCAATGTATTATAATGTTATAATAAAAACATTAATTTTGTACACCACAAAGGGGCCATTCATAAATTACGCTCACGAATTTGATGCTTTTACCCGCTCCCTTTCTTGTCACAGCTGATCACATTTGTGAAACTCCCCCCTCCGTAATGTGACATCACAATGTTTGCAATTTTACATTTAGTGTTCATTTATTTCTTTATTAAATTAAAGCAGTTTCGCAAATAGTTTAGTAATTTTTTTTCAATAACATATCAAATTTTGCGTCTTAATACTTAGGTGTATTAAATTAAATTGACACCGTTGTGGCGTTGTGGGTAGCGAGTCTGCCTTTAGTCTCGACGGTTGCGGGTTTGATTCCCGCTCGGGCAGATGTTTGTTAAAATTTCTGTCTCGGTCTGGGCGTTTGTCCGTGTGGGTCTCCCTACCGTGCCTCGGAGAGCACGTTGGTCCCGGTTATTATCAATAACATCTGATAATAATCGTTACTCTTGATAAGTAAGTTGCTCTTATCCAATGAGTTACTGGTTCGCCCTTAGGGTTACGGAGGTCAGGTGGCAATCGCTCCGTGTAAAAACTAGTAACCTGTCAAATCCGGATAAGAGTAATAAGCAGACCCTGGGTACATAAAATACCGGGAATAATGCTAGGATGAAGAAGACTTAGGTATATTAAATTGCATTGTGACGTCATGGGTTTTAGGGCCCCTCTCGCTCTTTTGCCACATAATTAAACTTCGTCGACCCTTTACGTGAGACGTAATTTATGGATGATCCCAAAATAACATGTAGTAACCTATGAAAGCTTGCGATACTTGAAGTATCACACGCGCGTTGCCAACCCAAGGAACAAGAAGAAAGGGATGAGAAGGGAAAAAAGGAAGGGAGCAGAGGGGGTGGGATATTGGACCTCCGGCGCTCTCACTTATCGCACGAAAAGCAACAGTACCTAATGATACTGTTACTTGACGCCGATTTTCTGCGAGAGGGTAGTACCTACTTCCTCGGTCGAGCCGGCCCTTTTGTGCTGAAAAAAGCATGGCCCTACTACCGTACCTCGGTCGAGACATTGGAAATGAAATAGTAAATTAATTAATAGCAGATTCTTCGTCTTGTCGTGTTAGTGGCCATTATAGTGTCAAAATTATTCAGGTCACCCGTATATGTGTGTACGCAGCAAAGGTCTAATTGAATTATCGAGACGCTCATAGCCGAGTGCACCCGCTGATCGGTAAACGATCGGCAGGTTAAGCAACTTTAGGCGCGGTCAGTCACTAGATGGGTGATCGCATAGTGGTATTTCTACCGAGCGTCTCCGTGCTTCGGAGGGCACGTAAAAGTCGGTCCCGGCTGTTGACAATTAGACAACAGTCGGTAAGTCAAGTCAGAGGCCTACGGGCGACCTAAACAACTCTGACACTAGGTTGACCACTAACCAATCGATAAGAAGAAGATTGAATTATCCACTGTTATTAGATTGATAACAGGCGGGATCGACTTTTTACGAGCCCTCCGAAGCACGGAACTCTCAGTTGAAAAATGCGGTCACCAATCCACTCACTGACTGCACCTAAAGTTGCTTAACTAACATAATATCGTTAAGTGACCAGAGAGCGCACCGGACTATGAGCGTCTTAATAGTAAGATAAGTAGTTAGTAATTTTTTTTGTCACCTTCGTGCTAAACATGAGCTAAAGGAATGAATAGAACAAAGGACTTCAGGCCTCTGGCAATATCACAGATGAAATGGCTCAATACTAGTTCACACGGATATTGTATTGAGAGCGTTTGTCCTTCATTCTTAAGAGTTCATTTACTAAAACAACATTTTTTTTTGCGTTTATTAAAGTGATATCTTGAAAAGTTACTACAGGTCTTTCTTGCGAGATAACTGTGCCAACTAATTAAGCTGATGCTCCACTGGCTAATAAAAACACTTCCATTAGCTAGACTCACGTCTTGCACGTACTTTGGGTATAATTTTAAGAAGCTCGTGAGCTCTTAGCTCAAATAGCGTTTAAGAAAAAAACGTTGGCTCGTTATTTTGAAAGATATATGAAGAAGCGGTTTAAATAAAATCATTATGAGTTCTAAAAATATATATTATTTTGCAGTTATTTCCAATTTATTATTTTGTAATATAGTTCACAAAATTTTATGTAAAAATAAATAAACGCTACACACTCAATATACGACACAGGATATAACTATCCTAATGGGGGCCCCGTAATGGGGCCTGTGTCGGAGATCCGGAAATATTCACAATGACAAGGAAAAATATACCCAGACCGGAAAACATGCCTGTATGGTCAATACAAACATCTGCTCCGAGCGGGAATCAAACCCGCGACCTGTGGTTAAATGTATTAACATAATTATCTGCGGCGGTAACACGGTTACACGTGACGTAATTTTTTTGCCAATTCACCAAAGGTGGTTTCATACCAGCGTTTTGTACAAGCGTCTCGTTTTTCGAAGCGCAAATTGGTGTGTATGGGCGCGCTGCATAACCAGTAAGTAGAATGGTTACTCGAAGAAAGACAGCCTCGTATATAGCATTCCTATATGAATAGAAAGACAAACCATGGACTAAGACTAAATTCCAATTACCTATATTAGAAATGCTTATTCTAATAACATTTAGCTTCAGTAATACTTTATCTATAAAACAATACAGATCCGAAAACACTAAATTTTAAAATTAATAACTTTACCTACATCGTAAACATCGAAGTAATCCCATACTGCAACACAATTATGCGATAAAATTTTACTTTGTTCAAAAATTTCTGTAGTTCTGAGTACTTGGGTATCATCTTATATCTGGCGAGGCGCCAGGCGAGGGTTCCACTAGCATGGTTTATGATACGCAGTTTAGACGATTCGATCGAGATATTTGAATAAATCTACATATCTCATACTCCCGATTTGTGTTGCACTGTAATCGTTATTTGTTTCGTGACTTTCGAAATTATTGCAACAAAGTTCCTTATCGCGCGTTGCGAAAGGGGGCTAGACGGAAAAATTAAGACCAAAAGTTGTAACGACACTTTTTGCTATAGTTGTAAGCCGTGCGGCGTGCGCGTGTTTCTCTGTCTGTCTCTCTCTCTCTCTCTCATAGAAAGCAAACCAGTTATTTTCGTTTCGTCTTTCTATTTCGCATTGAACAGTGTGGTGTCGCGACGATTATTAAAATAAAAAAATAATTAGTTTTTAATAATTAAATTAATTAATAAATTTTATTAATAACATTTATTACAATTCCTTCACTAATTAATCGAAAGGAACTTCGTTCCATTTGGGTATCCCTTCACACCTCTCAAGTTTTTATATTACACATATTAACCTGCGATTTCTTTCACATGAATTAATTGATCTCGGTGAAAAGTATCATATGACTTTCTAAAAGGATGTAAGCTAAAGGTTTACCATATTTCATTGAGATCAGTAAAGAATATAAGATCGAAATGAATTTCGTAAAGATAGGAAGATCCAAACATGAAGTTGCAACTGCATTTGTAATAATTAATATGTAGTATAACTATGTATATAACATAGAGGACTTAAACTTTTGCTGGTGTTAGTCAGAACTACAAATGTAATGATGTTACAAGCGCTCATACGCTACGACAACCGCTTACCATCAAGGGGTCGTATGCTTGCTTAACCAACTTAGCCTCATACAAAAACTTAGATAACGTAAAATAATCATTACTAAAACTTAATGTCAATAATTGTCTTTTGTAAAAGCACCAACACACCATTATCAATATTTTCTTCCAAGCATTATTATACGAGTATTTATCCAGAGTTTGCTTATTACTCTTGTCCGGATTTGACAGATTACTAGTTTTTATATAGAGCTGTTGCCATAACCATGGAGTGATCCGTATCCCTAACGAAACAGCAACTCATTGGATAAGAGGAATTTACTTATCAAGAGTCAACGATTATTATCAGATGTTATGTGATAACAACCGGGACCGACAGCTTAACGTGCACGGTGAGGGGATCCACAAGGACAAACGCCCAGACCAAAACAGATATTTGTAAGATCAATGCAAACATCTGTCCGAGCGAGAAACAAACCCGCAACCGCGGAGGCAGACTCGCTACCCAAAACGCTACAACGGTGTCACTGCCGTCAATAACATATTATTTGCAATGGCAATAAAACAATGTTTTTATGAATAAACAAGACTATAAAGAACGAGTACACAAGTACAAGTAGAAATACATACATGACTTAACACGTTCTCACGATTAAAACCGTCGCTCGCGTAACTTGCGAATGTATTTAAACGCCCGCCACTAGTATGTACTAAAAGCAGAATAAAACAACTAAAAGCTATTTGTAAAAGGGGATTTTAGGGAATGTATAATTTGTTCGACGACAATAATGATAGTGATAAGTAATCTGGTCTTAAATGGCGCGGGTTCCAGGCAGATGTTTGTATTGACCATACAACCATGTTCGGTTCAGCATATCCGGTCTCGGTCGACAAAGGATGGCCGTTAAGTGTGTAGCGGTTACCTATACAAATTAATAAAACTGAAGTGTCTGTTTGTAAGTATAGTATGGATATAGTACTTATATATGGGGCTTTCAAAGAAAATCAATTTTTAAAATTTTTGTCTGTCTGTTTGTTCCGGCTAATCAGTGAAACCGCTGGACCTTTTTAAACGGGACTTTTGCTGACAAATAGCTGATGTTATATGGAGCAACTTACGCAACTTTTATTTTAGAGAATTAATTAGGGTTTCGTGCAATAATAAAAAATAAGCAGCTAGTAATTATTACAATTTTAAAGACATTACGCCCATCAATTTTCGTAGACAGCTTTTAAATTTCTCGACACAGACGCTTATACTTTTCCGTTAACATCAGATTTGAATTTAAGATTTACGATCATTTGGGAATTAATTTTGAGAAACGCGATATTGAGTCATGGCTTTTCGTTTACAAATCCCTCTTGAATAAAATAAATACCCACGCGTGCCGATTCACAACGAAGGCTGTATTAAATTTGTTCCCAGCATGTATATTAAATAAACGGTTTATGTACATAATGTACTTGAGCGTTCGCTAATATTTTGATCTTCATCTATACATATAATAAAATTGGAGTGTATGTTTGTGATATTGAAATAACCGTTTTTTACAACATGTATATGAATATACACGAAAATAACATTTTTTTACAATTTTTGTTTGTCTGTCTGTCTGTTTATACCGACTAATCTCTGAAATGGCTGGACCGATTTTGACAGAACTTTAATTGGCAAGTAGCTGATGTAATAAGGAGTAACTCAGACTACTTTTATTTTAGAAAAAGAATGAGGGTTCCGTGCAATAAAGAAAAAATTGTACATCACGCGAGCGGAGCCGCGGGCGCAGCTAGTAATATTATAATTTTAAATCTCTAAGGCAGAAAATATTATTGTGTAATGGGTACGAGTGAGTTTGTATACTTGTTGTTTGTTTGTGTGCTTGGGAGATTCCGATGACAGATTTTTGAAAGTTCCCTGTGTCTCTCTCACTTACCGAGGTTTTATTGAGGTCATGAAATCGTACTGACGACGCACGGGAGAAAGAATCATGGTGATGGGAGCAGCAACGGCCAGATCATCGCGAGACGGAGCGAGCGCAGCCAGACTTTGGACCGCAATTATGACATATTATTATATATTTTGTAAATCCGTTTGTAGAGAAAAGTAATAAACAGTTTTGAATTGTAGAACACGCATCTTTTATTTGCTACTAGACAAAACTTGGAGACCCAGACGAGATCATTTATCATTTAAATAAGAGTAAGAAACCTAGAAACTGATAACATGGTTCTCATTTCCAGAAGAAACGAAAAGAAAGAAGAAGGACTAAAATACAAAAAAGTTGTCTAATTCACCAACCTAAGAGTTTTTTTTCATGTTTTCGAAAAGGTTAAGATCGAGAACCGATATGGTTTTAGAATTCAGTGGTAAAATGGCAAGAACAAAATTCTTATAATTTCAGTGTGTCTACTTGTGAGTCCCTATGACACACCCATTTAACCATGAGAGTACCAATCTCTACCAGTTACCTTTAGATAGATATGAAATAATAAAACGTCTTAGTAAAATTTTTTACTCCACCTGATTGTAAGCAGTCTCTTCAACCTATGAACGCTTGTGATACTTGAAGTATCACATGCGCGTTGCTAACCTAAAGAACTGGAGGCAAGGGATGAGAAGAGAAGAAAGGAAGGTAGGGAAGTCATGAGAAAGGAAAGAGGGAGGGAAGGTGGGTGGTGGATTGGGCCTCACTCATCGCACGAAATGCAACAGTGATTACGCCGATTACTATGAGACAATAGTACTTCCCATGGTTCCATAGGTCGAGCCGGCCCATTTGTGCTGTTGTAAGAAGACGTCTTAAAATAATGCACCAATATTAACATCTACGCTATTTTTACGACCAGCTATTATAAGCTATTCTCAATGCGTACGAGAAATACCGCAATATAAATCCACCTATAGATTCTTACGCATTGAGCCTGTAAGAATTTCTCCATAGTAATTACGCACATGTCCTCCAAAGACAGCTACAGCAGACGTAATGATCTCATTGATTTATTAATACGCTACGCTTCGCTGTAATCCAGTTTGATGTTAATTATTTAGGGAATTAAAGTATGAAGACCTATAGCGTTTTGGTTTCATTGAGAATTTATTGAAATGAATCAAATGATAGACATGTGTTTGATATTGGCAGTTTGAATGTAAGCGCTAGATGATTAATGTCTTTGTAACATAGTTATAGATATATTTTAACATTCTATACTTCTTCTCCATAAAAACTTAGTGTGGTAAAACTAACCTTCCTGTGTGGGAGAAATATTCTAAAAATGTATATGTACCTCATACATAGATTTCTCTTTGTGTATTAATACAATTATATAGGTTTCTTTAAAGCTACTATAAAGTCCATTGACATGAAACTGTTTTTTCGTATTTATAACAACATGAAACTTGTTTCTTAAAAAAATTTTTTTGAAACCTATTCCAGCCATCATGGAGGGATATTCTATTTTTTTTTAAAGCACCCATAGTAGAAGCAAGCCCTTTAGATTATTATTTCTCTTTTTGTTATCGCGTGGAGCTGACCTGGTAGCAGAGGTGTTAACACCTCTGATCCCACCCATGCAGGCCTTTGACTTAATATATTGACAGTTATTAATATAACTGCGACAGATTTTTTCTTGCCTTCTGAACCAAGAAAACGCTCAGTAAAAGTACCACTATGCAGTCACCCAATAGACTGCGCTTAAAGTTGCTTAACCCACGCATCATCAACTGACTTGTGATTGCACCTGTACATGAGACTAAGCCTTTGTAAGAATACATACACTTAATCTGTAACCAGGAAGGTCAGATGGTAATTGCTTTATATCGACTTTGCTTAAAAGTAATACAGGAACCTTGAAAAAGTAAGCTTGGATGAAAAATATTATCTGTATTTTAGAATCTTTATTAAGTATAAGAAATAGTATCATAATAACTGTGCTACATATAATTTAATGTAAGTTTAAATAGCCCACATCACCCAGCATTGCCTATAACGCGACGTCGAGACGCCACAAATTCGAACATAGCGATTATGGCATCACTAAAGCTACCGACTATTTTATTACGTCATTTCAAAGATAGGCTCCTTAAAGTGCTGGAGACTATATCGCTTAAACTCTTTTATTCTTAAACTTTGTAAATGTTTTGGATATTAAAAAAATATTTTTCTTATTTGCGTTTAGTTATATAAGCTGTTATTTCACAGTGTTTAAATTTGAGTGTCTTTAGGGATACTAAATATAATATACCTAATATGGTAAGCTGTGTCGGAGGTAACAATTATCTTATCCTGATTTGACGGGTTAGTAGTTTTTACACAGAGCGATTGGCATCTGACCTCCGCAACCTAAAGGGCGAACCAGTAATTCACTGGATACGTGAATTACTGGTTCGCCCGTTAGCATACTCTCACGTTAAGCGTTCGGTCCCGACGAATGTAGGGGAGTCCCACAAGGACAAGCACCCAGACCGAAACAGATATTCACAACAAAAGATGTTTGTTGTGAATAGAGCTAATTAAACCACCGACCATCACTTCAAAATGATCTATACCTAATATGAATATCAAATTCAGTATTATTAATGTACCTAATAAATATAATAAAAGAAAATAAGACTAAGTAATATCAGACAATTCTTTTGCCTTATATAAAACATTAGTTTCAATAATACGTGACTTGGGCACTAAAAACATTAATTTATCAAGAGTACGGCTTATTTCAGCTTTCAGCGAAATTGTTATCAATAAAACAGCGGAACCAAAACAAAACGTAATGGGATTTTTGTTTATTTAAGCTAACGAAGCCTTCGTGAAACATCGTAACTAAATTACAAAATAATCTAAGATGCTCCGTTTCCTGGGTCTTCTTTGTCCTAGCATTATTCCCGGCATTTTATTTACTCAGGGCCTACTTATTAATCTTATCCGGATTTAACAGGTTACTAGTTTTTAACGAAGCGATTGCCATCTGACCTCCGCGACTCTAAGGGCGAAACAGTAACTCATTGAATGAGAGCAATTTAATTATCATGACAGTTAACGATTATTATCAGATGTTATGGGATAACAAACGGACCGACAGCTTAATTTGCTCTCCAAGGCATGGTGGGGAGACCCACATGGACAAACGCCCAGACCGAAACAGATATTTATAACAAATATCTACCCGAGCTGGAACCGAACCCACATCCGTCGAGACTAATAGCAGACTCGCTATCCACAACGCCACAACGGTTTCATAGGTATCAGAAGATGTTTGAGAGATTTAAGATCACAAGTTATTTTACGAACGACCTACTTAAGTTATACGCAAACAGACACGAATTTGCATTTCATTATATAAATATATAAAGAAAATTGGAAAATTATTCACAGCTTTATATATAAAGGTACATAATTTGATGAATATTCTGTGAAAGTATATTAAAATCTCAAGTATTTTCATCTAAACCGAGCAGAAGATAATTCAAGCCCTAATGAAGTTTCCATAAAGTTCCCATAAAGCAGCTAAATCGTGGTTTATTTAAGGCACTTGACTCGATGGAACGCAGAGCCAAACGACTTATTGGCGACAAAAAGCTGGTTGAAACCACACTGCATAGCCTTTGTCACCTTCGTAAAGTCGCTTGTCTGTCGTTGTTCTATAGACTCTACTCCAGGGAGTATGCTGATGAGCTCTATAATACCGCAATCGGCGTTTTTCTACCGGGATACCAGGCGCACTTCGGGGTACCATCCATATCTGGTCGATATACCCAATATTCGAACTATGCGCTTTCGCTCTTCATTCATAATTCGCACGGCCAGAAAGGGGAATGCTCTTCTGGCGTCTGTATTTCCGAACGCATGCAACCTGAACCTCTTCAAGGCGCGAGTAAGTAATCTATAATAAGGCGTAGATCTCATCTATGCCTTCGCGCTCGATGGAGGTCAAGAGCTTACCCATTTTAAAATAATAAAAAGCAACATCTGCAGTTATCGCGAAGTATTTATCAAAATTTGAAAATCTGCTTGTCGATATACACAATTTACTACTACATAAATAGTTAAATATTAAATAAGTTGCTAACTTAGTAAAGAACTGGACGCAGCGATTGAAGCAACTAGAAAATATCGCTTAGTTAATAAAGTATATCTGTATGTCTCCATTTGTGCGCTTAAACTTGAGAACTACTTTCCATGGTACTTTTTACATAAAAAATATGTTATATTTATTTAAGAAAATTAGTAGTCTTAGTTTATCGGGGAGCAGCTCTAAATAAAGTTTAAAACTCAATGTAAATAATGTTAGCGTCACCAATCTCAATCAGAAAAACTGTTGTAGTTTTTTTACTTAAGTGTATGCGGTCGTTTCATCATTTAGGACCGAACGCATGTACAATTTTTTATTTGGTTTATTATTACGGCGTGTACGCTCTAACCAGTGTAGTGGAGTATCACTGTATATTTATAGCGATTTAAATTACGCGCTTACATGAGCTTATAAGCGCGTCAACGCTCGTACGATTTGCCAATGTGGTATAAAGCGCTTATACCGTACTTATAAGCGGTTCGAAAAACACTCGTATAAAACGGTCTGTCCATCCAGTCCAGTCATCCAGTCTCATGCTTAGTTTAAAATTCGTAACTGTAATGAAAGTTTTAATTATCAAAAGCAAATATTGAATGTCAAGACCAAACAATTCAGCTGGGATCGCCTTAATTAAGAACGGATACGAGTAACGATATCGTTATCCTCAACCATCTTTGTAAACAGAAAGAACTCATCGGAATTCTAAACAGCAGTTTTACTAAATTGAGTAAACAAGCTCTGACCCAATTTCAATCGGGAAAAAAATCATTTCTGGCAAATGAGCAAACGCTATCTAAGTTCTGAACGAGAACAATTTAGATATAACTTTTTAAATACACATTGATACTGAAACGCTTATAATATTCTACTGTTCTTTTGTTTTTATAGCTTGTTAGTTTTTATATTGTTTATATTAGTGTGGTGCAAAAACAGATTTTGTTTTCGAATCACCTACGCGAAAAAGAAATTTAGTTAAGTAACCAAACCTAACCTAACTTATATTTTCATTGCTTATGGTGTTTTTTTTTATGTTACTAAGTTAAGCAAAAAAGCACATTACGGCCCACCTGATGCTGAAGCGGTAGCCTTTGAGCGCTTGCAACACCATTAGTGGGTGCAACTTACGCTTTGCCAAGATATTGGGTCTTTAACCTCCTTTGCCCGGTAATTTGACTAGTCTACAGTGTCCTTCAAATCGAAACACAGTGACGCCAAAGAAACTACTGCTTTGCGGTAGAATATTTGACACGGCGGTGGTACCTACCTAGCCAACATCTTGCAACAAAAGACCTACTACCAATTCGACTGATTGCACTGGTGAAATAATCTCTGCTGTGAAAGAGACTATACCAACAACGGGCGGGTTTCCGCGCGACCTCAAATATGCACTATATTTTAGTAAATTATGAATAATAAAGTTAACGACATTTTGGGTGTCAAGTTAATCATTCAGATAGTAATTAATAGTTAATAAAATATTTTATGCGGTAATTTTTTGTGGTAATTATTAACTTACCATGAACTCTTATTGCGATACAAATGACGACCTAAAAAGAGCTGCATCCCTATGACATATTTACGTTGATGTGTAAACTGACACTTGCAGTACCTGAATTGTTATTAAAAGTTCAATCTAAATACCCTGACCAAGAAATCAAAGAGGTACTTCAAGTCTGGCTAGGGACGCTATCAAATTTAAGACCACATCCTAAGTTTTGGGATCGGATATAAAACTAGTTGTCACATGCATATAGCGGAATTACATTGTCTTAAGAAGCGCGATAGGCCAATTTATATAACTAAATAACTTCACAACAATCTATTAGTTGTAATACCAAATCATGCTTGACGTCAAGATACCGGATAAGGGTTCTCTAACATAATAAAAGCCTTAGGGAAATGTCGAAAGTTAGATTAAGGTGGTTTCCGGTATTCGTAAAAAACTTGGTTATGTTTCAATTCCCTGGATATTGAGACTTAATTACAACTATCACGAAAACAAAATAATTGATCATCTATGTTTATAAATATTTTATTGAGATTAAAATGAGATCTGTTTCTTGCTGTGCCTGATCACCAATCAACATTTATACATTACCAACTGACTTTGTTTTCGGACTAATACAAAATGCCTATTAGAATCTGGAACAAAAGGATTAAGCAATATTTAAGTATTAGCTAGGTTCTGCCAGCGGCTTCGCCCGCGTGAATAATGAATTTATATCGAATCACCAGCCTAAAAATAAGTTTAAAGCTTCTACTTCTAAAAATTACGATCCTTCCGTACAACATTTCATCCCTCCTCTTCAATCGCTTACAACCCTTTTTTCGCATTAAAAAGTAGCCTATGTCGTTTCTCAGGCTCTAGACTATCTGTGTACCAAATTTCATGTTCAGTAGAAATCGATTCAGTAGTTTAGGGCGTGAAAGCGAGACTGATAGAGAGAGACAGAGTTACTTCGCATTTATAATATAAATAAGGATAAAGATTGGGTCCCTATTAATAAATGTTGCAATATTATTTAATTATAAAATAATTACATTTTAATTTTGTAGAGTAATACTTGGTTTTCTAAAGAACTTATTTCGTTTTTAATTTAAAATATGTATATTCGCTGCAATGCAATTTTAATTAAATTCAAAGTGCAAATAATGATATGCTAGTATTTTCCCAAGTTAACCTGACACAACATTATGTAAATTAATTTACAATTCACTGAATACGAAATTTTCAACTATAATAAACAAGTTATAAATAATTATAGTTGCTTGGCAGCGTTGTTTTAAACGATATTCATCGCAAACCAAGTCAAACAAATTTTCTTAGTAAAAACAATCGAAACTGTAATATACAAAAACAATATCAGGAAGGAATGATATTAATCGCTTGTAGAAGGTCATGTTATGAATTACGAAATTGCTGTCCGGTTCAGCTTAGGTTTTCATTTGAATCGCAGTAAGAGTTAAAGGTAGACCCCAATTAGTGAATATTTTTCAAAAGATTTTAATGAATATTTGCTCGGATTTTTTAACAGTAAAACTCAACCATTCAGTTTTGAATGGACATACCTGACTTTAGAAAC
This sequence comes from Hestina assimilis, assembly GCA_023373885.1. NCBI lineage: Eukaryota > Metazoa > Arthropoda > Insecta > Lepidoptera > Nymphalidae > Hestina > Hestina assimilis. Next base: position 10,745,998 of record CM041750.1, read on the forward strand.
TAAAAAATAACTTAATTTAAAAAAAAAAAACCTTAATAATATTTCTATAATACAGATATCAATTAAGACAATTTCAGATCAATAACTAAATAATTTAAAATAATTAATGAACTGTTTTTGCGAGAAAGAAAATCTTTAGTGAAACTGAAGGTTTTGTCTGTGCAAATTAAGGGCGCGTTTACGTATTTGACGAAAAATAGATGTATTTCGATCTAATTTCCGACAAAATCAAAGTAAATTAAATGGAACTTTTAATTACTATGAATAGATCAGGCCTTTATCTTTAATAACGCTGTAAAAATATGAAATTTTCTTATTATTTTTTATAGTAAAACCGATTTTCCGGAGCCTCTTCACACCAAATTAACGATATCGAGCTGAGTTTAGGAGCCTTTTAAACTATTTCTTACGTGATATCAATCCTAGACCTTCAGATCACTCCAACAAGTTCGGACGTAAGGTCTCACCGTACCTAACAAATAGAGCCGAAACATGGCACACATAACCCTGCTCATGCTGCAGATCCTGTATCAGTCATCGAAGTAGACCTTCAGGTCACTCCAAAAATTCGGATGGTAAGGTCTCATTGTAACTTCCTAAACGATCACAAGCACGGCACACATAGCCCTACTCATCTTGCAGTTACAGTAGCAGTCGTCGAAAAACATCATCAGGTAACTCCATCATGCTCAGGGGTAGTATCTTATTAATTTTTTTTATTGACGACAATAAAAAAATATTCATATAAAACATTTTTATTACCTATAAATAACCTTTAAATAAAAATAATACAAATAAGGAAAAAAATAGTTTTTACAATATTTATGTACACAAAGTATACAAAACAAATATGACTATTTATTACTTACTAACATTACAACGTATAAAATATACCCACAAAAAAATGAAACATTTAAAGTCTCAAAATTAGTTTACCGTTAATTATTCCCGCCGATCACAGTCGTGCGCTTGTGTGATCGTTTCGTGTGAATGTAGTGGTGCGATTCGCTACCTATCTATTTTGCAATCGCGTCCTTAATGATAAAATTATTAAGGCGAATGTATCAGAGACAGATAAATAGCAGCTAAGAACCTCACATTCGTTGAAGTGGACCGATCAGCGCAAGGGACGATGATTATTAATGAGATCACTATTCCACATGAAGATAATCTTGTTAAGACTGGAAAGAATAATTTGAGCAAACACTGAGATCTTGCCCACGAGATTACTGACATGTGGCACGTTGACTGGACGATAATTGTAACATAAGTCGGCTCAGTTAATGGTATAGCAATGTCTCGACCAACATGTTAAGAGCCATTCAATAAGTAGTTAGAAAGAGGCAAATGATGATGATGCAAAAGGTAATATTGCTTCTGAAGCACGGACTGCGAGTAGTGGGTGTTTATATTTTCATAACTTTAAATGTTGTTATATTTTTTTTATATAAATAATGAAAAATGTAAAATATAGGACGGCGAATTATTAAAATTAAATATAAAGCTTTAAAAAGCTTTATTGAACATAAAAAAAAACCCAGGGTATACGTAGGATAATCTCTTGTGAGCAAAAGCGTTCTTAGTGTTCTAGAAGCTATCTCTCACAGACAACCTTTTTGGTATTAGAATGAGATTTGTTTAAAGTTGCCCAAGGCGAACTTATTGTAAATTGAAAAGGACTTTACTGAGAATAATAATATTTTCAATAAAATTAATACTGGTAACGAAGGCAAAGATACAAAATTAAAGTCGCCGCTTGATATAAGCCTAAATATAACCGGAGGCATTAATCAGTACTTACTTTTAGAGGAAAATTATTAAGCCACAATGATAATAATCTGACCTAAATCTTGTATTTTTATGTGAAACCCAAGCAGACAGATAGTGTTCTAGTTTTTTTTTTCATCCATTTGCAAGACATAATGAAGCTGCTTATAATATTTTATAAAAATAAAACTATGTCACCAGCTTTGAATAAACATTTGCGGGTTGTATGCATAATGGAAGATACGCATTACACATAAATATAATTATCTTAAAATAAATCTTACTAAAAACATATTTGTAAAACATGTGTTATTAGTAGTATCCAACATCCCAGAGCCGCTACAACTACTTCATTGTAGCAGTTTTTTAATTGAAATATTTAGTAGTCCACAAAGTAATTATGAGAGTATACGAGATACTCATAAATACTTCCTAGTTTAAAAGCGAAGCCGAAATAATTGTTACCCATGTACATTACCAATTTTAAAAATCAATTCAACATTTCCAGTCTCCAGTTCCATGGCCCATAATTTCCGCCAGATTCTTTAAGGCTTCCATAAAAGTGAAGTAAAATATGTTACAATAGCAAGCCTAAGTCAAATTAAGTAACATCTCTTGCTACAAAATCAATACAAAATCTAATTGAAGAGGTACTTACTATATACCATGATTTTTAGTGCAGTAACTTTAGCTGTATGAAGTATTAAGGAAAATGCTAGCTGAATTTTCTCGTTCCAGTCAAGATGAATCTGAGAACAAGCTAGCTTTACTAATAATAAATAATATTCCGTCTTTGTTTACTCCGGATCAGTATCCGTAATTTCCGTTTTTATTATTTTAGTTATTCGAAATAATATTTAGGGCTCTGACATAATCCACAGATTTCGACTTAGCAATTAAGTACGAGAAATTAACGTAATCAAGTAGTCATTTTTTTTTCAAATTGTTTTTTTTTTTTCAAAACTAAACTGTGTTGCTAAGCGAACAATGCGAGCGTAAGAATTCTATTTTTTTAGGTATCTCAATTTAATGACGAACAGATTGATTAATAGTGGTAGAAGACCAGATAGTCAAAATAGAAAATTATTGTTTGCCAAATGGTTAGATAATACATTAATTAATTGATTATAATAGACTTAGAAATTTAAAAAAACATTATATTATATATGTACGAAAATGATCAAACAGTGCAAAATCCGAGTTGGCTATACAAAAATTAAGCATGAATAAAATCTTTATTAAATTATCTTTTAAAGATGATGTTAGATATAATCTTTACTTTAATATCTTAAGTTACTGGAACTTCTATTGGGTTGAACAAAAGTTTAACTTATCTACAAACTTATAAATTAAGTTATTTACCCTAAAATATTAGCCCATTTGTTGCAATTGAAGATTATTATGTTGAGATTGCCTCACTTATATTCATATGAGTACGCCTATCATTTGACAGAATCATTTCTATCCGACGATTTACTGAACTTTGTAAGAGCCGATGTTTATTATTGAATAGAAATATTAAAGAATTTTTCTTATCAATCAGGTCAAAACCCAGAAGTTTATTAATAGATAGCATCGAAACCACACAAGTTGAAACATTAACCTAAATATTATTGAATTACGTGATAACTTCATACAAACGATGATCAGAATTAGCTACAGCTATAGTTCCACTTCGCCGGATGCTATAAAATCGATTGCCAAAACCCATCAATGTAGGGAATAATAAAAATTTATTGAACGATGAAGAAAAAATAAATAATAACGTCGATGTTTCGTTGAAATTGCAACATAAAAATGACCAGGAGCACCTATTAAATGCCACTATATTGACCAATAATCAAACTGTACTAAAGAAGGATAGGGATATTGGTTATAATAAGTTACAATTATTATTGCCTTAATACATTTTTACGATTGTTGTAAGAGTTTATTTTATACGACAATATTAGTAATTTTTGTTATTTTATTAGTACCAGTTTTTGGATAATTTTGATAGAAGGAAATTTGTAACAACAAATCTATTAAGAAAAGCATAAGTTACAAAATTAATTACTCCATTACCTTTATTTAGGGCTCTAATAAATTCGCCAAATTACCTGAAAATAAAAAATAACATACATTAATATAAGCAAGAAAAGTTAATCTCTCACGGAATATTCTGTATTCCCAATCCTGAAACCATTGACCTGGTTTTAAAGTAATTACTTAAAATAATTTCCGTGGTATACCTTCATCCCTTGATATTTCCGTACATTTATTACGAAATGCTATCCGTAATGGCACTCACAAAATGTACATAAGTAATTAATGTAGATGATAGTGGCCATGCTACTTTTCATTATTTTGCTGTTGTTACCTTAATCCAAACACAATAAGGTCCAAAATTGTATTATAAATAAACAAAGAATTGAATAGCACTTTGGAACAAGTACATCATAACAATGTTGTTGCTATACTTACAGAAAATAAGCAATCTATGTAAACAAATAATTTAAAGCATAATATTTAATAATAACCGGTATTTAATTAGTAAAACAATGAACAATTTAAAGATGTTTTAAGTATAATATAATCTAAATGGCTGTTTTTATTGTACAGTTACAGATAAACTGATAATAATTAGATAAGATAGTCAGGGTTTTGGTCCTAGTCTTAGCTATAGATAAAATAAATTTAAAACTATAGTTGTATTTTACAGATTTTTATAAATATCTCTATTTGCCTAACTATATTCCATTACATTTGGGGTCGTCTCTCCTCATAATTATAAGCCCGAAGTTTTGAGTCTGGATCATCGAGTTATTCAGTTGGGCTTACTTCTTTGTTGACTACAGACATCGAAGTGAGAAGGGGCCTACCTCGCTTCTTAGGTCCTGAGTTCATTTAGAGGGCTTTCTTGGTCACTATGCAATTATAAAATATTATTGCAAAATGTATTATTTCCTTTTTGTGTCCTTTTAAAATAATGATTACAACTTGTTACGTTGTAGTATAAAATCTGACCCGTTGTTAAGCTTGATTACAGCCAAAACAGACTCTTTACGCTTAATCCAAAGGTCGATAACGTTTGTTTGCATTAACACTAATTACCGATTTGTTAGTTCACTACGAATTAAACTCCTTTATCCACTGATCGTTTACCAATGAGTGTAACTTAAATTAAGATGTTTGTGTACGTAGCTAAACTAAATGTAGATCAACTTAATAAGAAAAATATATAAAATTATTCATAGTTTGTCTGTTTATTCAGCACTTGTGGAGACTTTTTCTTTGTAATTACTTTGACGATTTCTCTCTCGGAAAATAGCTTGGTAAATTTTTCACTGACGAAATTAAACTTTGTTCCAAATGCTTTCAGCTAACATTTCATCTCATCTGGGAAAGTTATATCTAATTTCCTAACATTTATATTTTATTATTTAATGAAGTTTAATTTAATAAGAACAGTTAGTTTATTGAATGATTTCGCGGTATTATAAGTAGTTTTAAATTTTTAAAACATTTCAATGATTTTATTTTTTGAATAGAGTTTAATTCGATGGTTTATTAGTTATAACTTTTGCGTCTAGTTTATTTATTTATTATTTAATGAGCGAAGGTATTCACATTATTTTGGTGCCCATGAGTTTGAGATAAGACGCAATTTGTGTATTTGTTCTATGTTATTATATAATAATATAATATGTTATATTTTAGGCAATTTTCACTGTTTGTTTTCTAAATAAAATAAAAAAAAACATGCACAAAATCATTTAAAAACACGACAATTTTTAAATGGATGTGCGTGACAGATGTTGTTTAGTCATTTAGTTAACTGTTGTTAGCCTAGTATCAGACCAGCGTTTTTTCCGAGCGTTTGGAATCGGTTGGCATAAGCGCTTAAACAGGCGCTTCATTACGCGCTTCAAAATACTGAATGCGCGTTTATGGGCTTATTCTTGCGTGTATGCTCGAACCTTATTTACCTTACCTATACAAGACCTTTTTTAAAGCCGCTTTCTTTTATACGCCCTTTTATCTTTTATATATATATTTAAAGCTAATCTGAAACCATTCAAGATTCAAATTAATTATTGCGCGTATACGAGTCTATAAGCGCGTTAACGTTCGTACGAGTAGCGCGTTGCACAAACCGCGCCTATTCACGCCTACTCAAAAACTAAGCTTTTACGCTCGTATAAAACGCTGGTCTGCAACTACCCTGGTCTTATGTAATTTGTCAATCGGTCTCGCGCGCAATAATTTAAACAATGTCGACGTTTTATTGCTGACCTTGGCGCTTTGCTAGTTATTTCTATAATTACTGTATTGACTCTGTTTTTATGTTCATATATTATAGACCTCAATTGCTTTGGATTGTGATAAGAATTTACTATCATGATTTTTAAGATATTTTAATACGTCTTTCTTTTCTTGCCTACACGTGTATTTCCGTTCGCCATACTGGTCCTGACAGTCACCGGGCAGGGCCCAAGTATTGAGATCTGTAATGGTTTATTCTGTCCATATGATGTATTTTGCAAAGCTGGACCACGGCCCACTTACATGTCCTTGTATTCTTAATAATGTAATGTTATAATGTAAAGTAAAATTAACAGTGTACTGTTTCGTTATTGACGTGTTTTGACATGATTTATTACAGATAAAAATAATTAATAGTAGTCATAAAATCATACACGTTTTCTGTCTTTATTAAAATCCAGAAGCATTAAAATCAATAAAGACGTTTATGTGTGTAATAACAATAACGCTACACGCAGAAAACATTATCGTACTAATTGGTATAAATGTAAAGTTTGTATGTTTGCTAGTCAATCACGCAAACACGGCTGAATAGTTTTGATTTTGCTGAACAGATTTTGCTAAACATATAGAATACTTTTATTCCAGATAATGTTATTTTTTTTTAATATGTACTGTATACTTCCTTATCATATTATCTTGGCACTGTTCTAATCTTTATACTACTTGTATGTGGAAACATTATTGAATAAAAATAAAAGACATTTTCAATAAAATAAAAAAAGGTTGTTGTGGCATTATCAATAAATGAATTACAGGACGTTTTAACTGGGAACGTGGCATAAAAGTACATAATATTATGTATTAGCTTTTAGATGGTGGTTCGTCACGCCTATCATATTACGTAAACATCTATAATAACGCGAACGAAGTCGCAAGCATTGTTAGTTCTAAATATAAATAAAATTTAGAAACGTATATTTTTAACATTTTATAAATATTCCAGGCATGATATCAGGTCGCTCACATTGGATTTATCGAATCTATTTCAGCTTTCAAAAGGCCATACACGTTGAGAAAACTGATCGCTTTCATTCAAAATGTATTCCATATCCTTCGATATATTCTTTTATCTTCAAAAATACGTAACACAGGCTAGAGAGAACGCTTTGCCTTGAAGTCAAAGCGACGTTAGCCTACAATCGACCCACACTTATCGCGTTCGTGTTAGATTGCATTAACATAAGCTTTCAAAGGACCATGCACTTATGTTAGGAACTAGATCATTTTCAATTGAAATGCATTCGACATCATTTTACAAAGCGGACGAGAATTAATAGATATGTTCACAAAAAGATTTTACTCTATCTACGTTCTGGTCTCTTAAGACCTAAAAATCCTAAGCTTTCTCAGTTCCTTCAAAGAATGTTATTAATGTTTGAAAAGGCTTGGCTAGGGTTTGCCAAAAACAGTCAACTCACAGCGATTTCAGGTTTTGGCACCGGTTCAACAAGATTTTATGATTTATAGATCGGGATATATACGAGTCACTATTAAATAATTTTGCGATTTCAAAAATGAGGAAGTTATATGTTATGCGAACCGATTTTGTTGTTTCGAAATCATATAAACCCATAAACACTAAAAATCGAGCTTCTTCTTTAAAGACGGGAAATAATAACGTTTGTTTACGCGTTACTAAAATAGGTATGATTATAAAATTCTCACCCAAAAAACCAATTGGATGTGTTTTTATTTATTTAATAGCTTCCTTTAGACTTCATACTAAAATAGACACGCATTTTAACCGCAAACAGTCTATAGGTAGGGAAATTTTGCTAATTAAACTTCTAGCTGACGTATTTAAGCGTTTTTGTCTTAAATAAAACTGGCGAAAATTCTTACCTTCAAAGGATTATCTTGTCCTATAATCTGGAACTTATCGGCTTTTCGAGGATTTATACTTTTCTAAACGAGGCTTCATATTGTTCAGTAAGACATCTGTCGGGATTTTACTGTTATCAGCCTCGTAACATTTGTATGGGGTTTTATGAACATGATCGTCCCGGCTTTAGATGCGTACTAGAATGACTAAAGTGTACTTCGACAATCGTAACCTTGATTTTATCTTTGCAAAGCCTTTTGAATGTAGTATAATGCTATGAGCATAAACAAATATTTTTCAAGTTCATTTCTTTTTAAGCTTTAGATTATTTTTATAAATATCCTGTCTTACTCATATTAACGAATCCTTGAAGTACTCGTATGTTATTATAAAGACTACTCGTATGTTTTTTGATCACGGAGTAAATTTTTAATGAAAGTCAATGAAAATCGCATACGCCCGCTTACAATTGTGTGTGAACGATAGACTATGTTCGTGTGAATTAAAGTTTTTGTCAAAAACAATTCATATTATTTATTTTCAAAGCCAGATCATTTAAAAAAAAAAAAAAAAAGAATATTACCAATGCTTTTTACAAGGCATTACTAATATTCCTGTTGCTTCTCCAAGTAAGCTCGAAGCTTGCGCTAGGAGTGGGTACGACAACAGTCCTAGGGGTCAGGATCGAACCGGCCTGTGAAGTCGGCCTTAACCGAGTTGAGCTATTGAGGCTTCTGTAAATTGTCTTATTCTGTCAATGGATGACATTTATCAATAATAAAGTGTAGTCATATCTATAATAAAGTGTAAATTCATCACTTGTTGGGAGGGCATTTCCATTTCCACCCCACTGGAGCCGAGCTAAAATAAACAAACGAAAGCACGAAATCGGCCACCGAGGTTTAAGTAAATTTAACTTAACCATCGTGACATAGAAGGGAACATAAGCTGGAATTGAGTTCGGTATATTTTAGTTTGTATTACTACTGTACATTCTAAGGTTGTGTTACTTTATAATTCAATCAAAAATTCTCTTTATCACTCATCCTTTAACTTTATTAAGGATGTCTTATGCCCTGCTCTCATTAGTGGTATGGCAAAGCACTGGATATTTTATTTGACAAATAGAATTCAAATTGAAAAGCGTGACAATAAATTTGAAATTACACTGAAGCAAAATGCCGAAACTCAATCAATCATTTTTACCGTTGAAATTTCAAATTTATTATAATAGTTTTATTTATATATGTCTTATAATCCGTTGCTGTCCGCCAATGAGAGCAGGCGCCTAGTCTTGCTTTACTTATTCATGACAATTTATTCTTAAATTCCTAGCCAGGTCACGTTGAACCACAAAACTATGAACTTACTTATGTTGGGCACGTGCTAGACTTTGAGGTTCTGTATTAGTTTCAATTTAGCTACCTTGATATGAGAACAAAGAATTTTTCATTGTAATATTATACGCTGTGCTACCCTCACCTTAAAGTCACGATGCTCTAATTCGAATAGTGAAAAGGTTTAATAGGTTTTATTTAAAGTAGCGCTCAACTTTTTTAAAGAAATATTACTTCACCGTCAAGTGACGACGTTGTGGCGCAGCGGTAGCGAACCTGCCTTAAACGCCACAGGTCGCGGGTTCGATTCCCGCTCGGAGCATAATATGTTTGTATTGACCATGCAAGCATATTTTCCGGTCTTGGTGTATTTGTCTTTGTCATTGTGAATGTTTCCGGACCCCGACACAGGATAATACTATCCTAATGGGGGCCGTTGAGTGTGCAGCGTAAAAAAAAAAAAAAAAAAAAAAAAAAAGTGAAGTATTTTCGTATCAAAAGGCCACATAATATTTATCAAAGAGAAATAGGACATGCTACAAGCGCTGCATATATTTTTTTAAATCTCTCTGCGGTAATACTAATACTTATTTTTTAAATTTGGTGCGAGAAGGAGAAATTGTAAAAATTCTCTTACATTTTCTTAAATGTAATAAGCATGATCTACATAATTACGAAGTAATAGGCGTTATGATAAAATTACGCTACAGAGTGTCTCGGTAATTTCGTTAAATCGTCAAGATCCAATACTGACATAATTAATTCAATTTAATTCTATTTGCTTTATTCGGAATTCCGAGAAATTGAGAATTAAACGTCCCCCGTGCGTCAAATACAGGAGGCTATTGAGAATATAGGATTACCCAACCTTTTTTCCTTTTTAATAAGAACAAAATAAAATTATTTATTTTTATAACAAAAATTATTATGATTCCCATTCAAAATTAAAATTTAAAGATGTTTAAAACCTTACTTAACCTTCTTCTTCCAAACTTTATTTCGGGTATACTCAGATTTTGTTTATTACTCATATCCGGATTAGACAGGTTACTAGTTTTTACATAATTTTTACCATCTCACCCGTGCAACCCTAAAGGTGAACCAGTAACCCATTGGATAAGATCATATTAACTATCAAGAGTTAACGATTATTATCAGATGCTATGTGATCACATCCCCGTCGAGGCTAAACGCAGGCTGGCTAGTCGCTACTTAGATACTACAAAGGTCTTCATTTAAAATCATCGACATTATAATATTATACCAACTGATTTAAGTATCAATTTCCTGAATACGATATATATTATTACGTATAGTTACTTATGACAACGTTACAGCAATTTTTTCTTAATTAGAACCTTAAATAAACAGCGTTAGAAGATATTTTTGTGTAGCAGTTAAGGAACTGTTTGATGTAGCGGTTTACTCTAAGCACTACACACTTTTGACACCGTTGTGGCGTTGTGGGTAGCGAGTCTGCCTTAAGCCTCGACGGTTGCGGGTTCGATTCCCGCTCGGAGCAGATGTTTGTATTAATCATACAGGCATGTTTTCCGGTCTGGTTGTGTTTGTCCTTGTCATTATGAATGTTTCCGGACCCCCGACACAGGATATAATTACCCTAATGGGGGCCGTTGAGTGTGTAGCGTTTATTTACACTGGTGGTAGGTCTTTTGTTGCAAGAGGCCGGCTAGGTAGGTACCACCGCAGTGTCCAATATTCTGCCGCCAAATAGTAGTGCTTAGGCACTACTGTGTTCCGGTTTGAAGGGCATTGTACGCTAGTGTAATTACTGTGCGAACGAGATTTAAGAACTAATATCTCGAGGTTGGCAACGCGTGAGTGGCACCTACTAATGGTGCTGCAAGCACTCATAGGCTGCGGCAGCCACTTACCATCAGGTAGGCCGTACGCTTGTTTGCCAACTTCTAACATAAAAAAAAAAAAAAAAGCATTGAAATTTTATATAATTTCCAATTCCTTAGTATCTATATAAATGTGTTTATTTATCTATTGGATATAATAAAAAATTGGAATGGATTAAATTACAAATCGGTAACCAAGGTCAGAATATATATTATTTTTCAAAAGTTTTCATTCGTTTTTAATGCTTCAACGCTATCTCTCGAATCGCGATCATGGCTCGTTATCGAATTTCTTATCAGTGATTTAGCTGAAATTGAGAACTCTTTAAATCCGCTTTGATATTTTTAAAACGATTATTAACCTTCATTCGAATCCGTAAAGTATTATTACAGATAATCTACTGAAGTTAAATGTAATTTCCATGTCAATGATAATGTATTCTACTAATACAATAAATGGGAAAGTTTGTATGTTTGGATTGGAACTCAATAACGCAAAAATAGTTCAACAAATTTTTATGAAATTTGGTACAAATATAGATTGTTACTTGTGTCGTTGTACGGCGCCGGGACGTGACGACCCCATCGCCCGCTGTTTATTCGACCAGTACAATCAGTCACACTGGTGGTAGGTCTTTTGTTGCAAGAGCACATCTAGGTACCACCGCAGTGTTAAATATTTTACCGCAAAGCAGTAGTGTCTGAGACATTACTGTGCTCCGGTTTCAAGCATTGTATGCTAGTGAAATTATTGGGCAAAGGAGATTTAAAAACCGTGAACGCGTGAGTGACACCTACAAATGGTGTTCCAAGCGCTCATAGGCTACAGCAACCGCTGTCCATTAGGTGGGCCTTGTACTCGCTTACCAACTTAGTAACATAAAAAAACTGTGGGGCTAGCAAAATATGTACCAAAAGGATCTACTTGGACGAATTGGATTTTCGCGGACGAAGTCGCGGACAGTTGTTAGTTTCAGAGAAAATAATAGTACGTTTTATTACTGAACACATTACTTCTGGTTTAGTAGTTTTGTTTATTCATTACTATTATCTGCTTACATAAGTTATTAGCGATGTTATGTTACAATGTGCTAAGGTCATATCATGCACGATATATTTAGAACATCAGTATCTTTTAGTACACTTAAGATTGTTTGGGAAATATATGTTTGAGTATTGTTAGTAGCGTTTTTTATGCTACGATGGGGCAACCGTAAAATTCTGTTGGTGAGCAATCACCGTATCCTATAGAAGATTGCAGTAACGTGTACTTACAGTCAAACAATGTACCGCTTCACTAAGAGAGCAGGTGAGTTTGGACCTGTTGCTTTTACCTATCCTATAAATATAAAATGCAATACAGGCTTTGCTATTTTACATTGAAGTTCTGTTAAAACTTCATACTACGGGAGGGCCAGATAGGCTTTATTCTGGTCTGAAAGAAAGCTTAGAACCCAATTATACCTAAAACTTTTTTCCAATTTTGAACCCAAAAAATCCAAACACTCAAACACAAAAAATGTACCTAATCAAAATGTATGCATTCATGAGTTCAATGACATACGCCAGTACAGAACAATATATAAGAAAATGTTTAGGCGTCCTTGTTTCGAAACTCATAGGTCAGATTTCTTCTGCCTTTTTTTTCGAGCAGTGCTATAATTTTATTTATTTATTTAAACCCTACATAGCGTTTACAAATTTCACTTAATTTATATTAAGTATAAAAGTACACTAAACTTAATCTATAAACTGGGTTTCATAACTAACTGATAGACACAAAAGCATATCTAAAAAAAAGCTAAATCTAGTTACTTTCTAAGAAAAACTATTTTATTTTTATTATGTACGTACATTTATATAAATATTTTCGACTGTAAAGCCCACCTCAAGCAAATACAGCTTAGGGAATTTTCTTGTTCTGTGAGCCACTACAATTTCATTCAAATGATCAGGGTAGTGCCTTATACATTTTTCTCAAAGGATAATATAGATAGATGCACTTCTGCCGCAAATGCATCTGCAGTGAAGCAAGGGTATTGGAATTTAATGCACCACGAGCTCCACTTTGGCTTAGGAGATACCTACATCTCAGAACTCCTTCCCAATAAATTGGTTTTCTTCATGTTATCTCTTGAAAGAGCGTGATATTACCTATTTTATTACTTATACATCTATATGGTATAGGTACACAAAAATAAATAAAAATTAACAGCTTTTCACTTTCATATGCATTATGAAAGTGTATGCGGTACTTATATAAAAAAAATGTAAAAGTTTTGCCTGTCTGTCTATTTATTTATTTACTAATCTTTCAAAAGGCTGGACCGATTTTAACGGGACTTTAACTAGCAGATAACGGATGTGATAAGTAACTTGGGCTACTTTTATTGTAGAAAAAGAATTAGGGTTCCGTGCATTTTTTTTTGCTTGGACTTGGAATGTATATGGATATCCTACCGTTGATATTATGTATGTATTTATTTCAAATAAAACTTATAAAACGGTAACATTTTAAAAGTTCGATTGAGATCCTAATCGGTAAAGGAGGTTTAGAATTATGGGATCGTAGAGACCCTCAGAAAAAAGTTAAGATTTATGTGAAGTCAAAAGAAAAATAAAAAGTTGAGCAAGTCGGTTTTTAGCAAGAAGAGTTTTTTAAATATGAGACATTAAATTTAATCTCTAAAAATATAATTTTGATCTTAGGCGCCAGCAAATTTATTAATATGAATTTTATACTATATGTATCATGTATATTATAAAAAAGGAGAAGACCTGACTGACTTATAAACGTCCAGACTAAACCCTTGGATCTAGAAAACTGAAAATTTTCGGAGATGTTTTAATAAAAAATGGTGAAAAAGGGGTTGAAAGATTCATAATGCGGTATTTTTAGGGTTCCGTAGCCAAATGGCAAAAACGGAACCCTTATAGTTTCATCATGTCCGTCTGTCCGTCCGTCCGTCCGTCTGTGTGTCTGTCCGTCCGTCCGTATGTCACAGTCATTTTACTCGGAGACCATTGGCTCTATCTATACGAAATTTACTAAAGAGGTGTAGTCTATGAACCGCACAACGATTCTGTAATGAAATTTTAAAATATAAAAGAATTAAGAGTAGCAGTCCATACATGTAACTGAATATTGAAAAAAAAATTTCAACGTATGTCAACGTGTGAGATATCTTTGGATAGGTCTTTTAAAATGATAAGGAGGTTTGATTTTGACTTTTTCATTAAGTCAGTAGTTGTTGGGATATTAGCACCTAAAGTCACAAAAATTGTGTAACATCTAACTTTTGAACTATGGGATTTAAAATTCTGGAAAAATTTGGGCTTGTAGGACATCAAATAAAATTTTAACCACATTTGGTTTAAAGAAGATAGGTCTACAAATTTAGGAGATATATTAGTTTTTCCCATAACTTTGTTTTCCATATAACTTTTAATATTTACTACGAAATTACCAACTTATTTTTGCAGTCAATTTAATTCGTTATAATTTTTAAAGGCCTTAAGATTCTTCATAACCAGGCTGCGGAACCCTTTAGTTTCAACTGTGCGTGGTCCACAACGCACTTGACTGCTAATTTTTTGAATCTAGAAGCATGAAACTGTTTTTAGGCAAACAATCACGTGTTTTAATCTGCTGTTTTAACACCGGCGTCGGGATGTGACGACCCCATCGCCCGCTGTTGGGATTGCCTCTGTCACAGCAGAGATTATTATATACCAGTGCAATCAGTCACACTGGTGGTAGATATTTTGTTGCAAGAGGCCGGCTAGGTAGGTACCACCGCAGTGTCAAATATTCTGCCGCCAAATGGTAGTGCTTAGACATTACTGTGTTCCGGTTTGAAGGGCACTGTACGCTAGTGAAATTACTGGGCAGACGAGATTTAAGAACTAATACCTCGAGGTTGGCAACGCGTGAGTGGCACCTACTAATGGTGCTGCAAGTGCTCATAGGCTACGGCAACCACTTACCATCTGGTGGGCCGTATGCTTGTTTGCCAACTTGTAACATAACAAAAAATCTTTTCTAAAACCGCCTCTAAAAAAATTTCACCCCTGAAGGGTTGGAATGGGGGTTCAAAATTTGTATTAAAATCGTTATTTATGCCGCTTGCAGAAGGATATTAATAATAATAAATAAATAGTGGCAACATTAACACATTCGCGCTTCCATTATAAATGAAATTCCACATAATAGCATATGAACGCAAAATAATAAATTGTAATTTGCGTTTATTACGCTCATTACCATATATAAACACGTACGTTCGTCTGTACGTAATTTCGTGGTTCGTTTTTTCCACAATTTTGTTCGTGATCATTCAAGTCATATTGTAAGTGGGGCGGAAGATAAAGTAATTTTACACGTCGTAAATTTGTTCCAGTTTGATATGCATTGCAAATATTTCATTACATTGTATTTTGACAAGATTTTGAAGGAATTTTACGTCTACATGATCATGGAGTAACTTTTTTCTGGCCTGCTTGGCGTGCTGTTGGCTCTACGGGCCTTGACAGCGTCACCGGGCGTCAAAGTTGATTTCGAGCCTTCGTTGACGCAGCGAGCGCATTCTTATCGATGGACTCACCCGACGGTGAGAGCGCGTCGCGACGTACGAAACAAGGAACCTAATCATCACTGGACATCGTGTTGTGTATGCCTGTGTGTGTGTGTGTGTGTGTGTGTGTGTGTGTGTGTGTGTGTGTAAGAAGCATTGTCTAACATGATCTTGATCTTATAGTGAAGGTCTTTCAGAACGTGCTTAGGACGCCTGACATTAGCCGGTTTGTCTTATATTTTGAGACCATATTAGAAATCCTATCTGATAGAAAATAATTATCAAAATCGATTCACAAAAGACGAATATTGAAAGCATTCTTTTTTTCTGATGTCGCTTGATATTTTGATACGACTGGTTTTAGATACGGTTACCTTATTCACTTGCCATGTTGGAATTTTCATTTGATAAGATAAGAAAAAATGCACCACGCGTTTGATAATAGGATTATAGTGTATTACATTATTAGTGTTCATGACAATCATTGTAGCGCTGTGGTTGTGAACCTATTTTAAAAGTCAATGGCCCAGGGATCGATTCCTGCTCGAGGAAAAGGAGTTTGGATTTTTCTATAATATTGGTAATCATTTAGTTCTAGAGATTTTAATAGCGAAACTATATTGCTGGTAATTATTGAAGCATCTGGTTATAAGCTAATTCCAAATTGGTATTGACCTTAGAAAAATGTATTCCGCCATCTAAGTAGTGTTTGAGTGTGTTTCTGACCCCAGTACACAGAATATAACTTTTCTATTGGGCATTAAAAATGTAGTATTATTTTATTTATTTAACACGTTCACTGTCCGCTGAACCACATATTATGATGGCACAGTTCAATTGTTTAACTATCGCGTCTACTGTCTAGACTGTGACTGTGTTAGTTATATTTATATATAGTTTTGTAATTCGTCTTCAATAAAAAAAAATATATAAAAACATATGTCGAATGTTACATAGACTGCCTATAGTTTCTATATCAATAAGGCGAGTGACCTATGCTTGTAATTTTGATATATCACGCACTCTTGTCAAATTTTTAGGCTCGAGCGTTTGGCACAACTGGAAGCCATTAACCAAAGAATTGAATTGAATTGAATAAATACCAAGGCCACAGTCAAATTTAATTATCGATAACGAAGATAAATAATTCCGAAATGTATGGAAATTGGTATAAGCTTTCGAAATACCGTCACCTATCGTTTTTGATTTGATTTTCGAAATGGAATCGACACGGAGCGATTATCACTTTTCTAGACGCTCCCGAGTTACACACAGGACTAAGACCAACTCGCCTTCGTGAGATGAAACTATAACTAAATTAAAAATATAGTAATAAATAAACGCTGCACACTCAACGGCCACCGTGTCCTGTGTCGGGAGTTCGGAAACACATAAAAATACAGACCGGAAAATATGCTTGCATGGTCAATACAAACATATGCTCCAAACGAGAAACACACCCGCGACCTGTGGCGTTTGAGGCAGGATCTCTACCGCTGCGCCACAACGTCGTCAACTGAGAATACTGTTTAAGTGATTTAGAATATGTATTTTTAAAATTTACGAAAAACAATAAAATTAGTTTTTACATACACGGATGCGTTTGTAGTGTTAAAGGCGAATAAAAAAATATAAAATATCACAAGAGAATGCAAGGAAACGGTTTCCAATTTATAGAAGCAACCGAATTATTTTTCGTTTACTTACAATTCATCCCATGTTCCGAGGTTAAGTAAAACACGGTTAGGCAACCTTCAATTTGGAACTAATTGTAAGGCGTTTGAGAAAAAAGCGTTAAAATATTTCCAGTATAGAATTATCAAAAGGATATTATAAATAAACAATAAATAAACGCTGAACACTCAACGGCCCTCATTAGGATAGTAATATCCTGTGTCGGGGGTACGGAAACATTCACAATGTCAAGGACAAATACACCCAGACCGGAAAATATGCTTGCATGGTCAGTACAAACATATTATGCTCTGAGCTAAATTCGAACCTGCGACCTCTGGCGTTTAAGGCAGGTTCGCTACCGCTGCGCCTCAACGTCGTCAGTACCTTTAAATTATGCATAAATAAAATTGAAGTGTATGCTTTTACTGGCCTATGTCTGAAACCGTTGAAACGATTTTTATTGAAAATTTAAGGTCAGCCTTAAACTTATTATACACAGATAGGTACTTCTGTACATACAAAACACGATTAATGCACCGAAACGAAGTCAGTCACAAGCTTGTAAATAACTTCGTTTCGTTGCGTTAGAGCTAATTTACGAAGGAGCACCAGCAATCTTTAAACATTTCTTCTGTACGTACGGAGCAGTCCTTAGTTTATACAAAGTCAATGAGCCTATCTCTAATTTTGTTTTTTTTTTTTTTTTTTTTTTTATGTTAGAAGTTGGCAAACAAGCATACGGCCCACCTGATGGTAAGTGGCTGCCGCAGCTTATGAGCGCTTGCAGCACCATTAGTAGGTGCCACTCACGCGTTGCCAACCTCGAGATGTTAGTTGTTAAATCTCGTTCGCCCAGTAATTTCACTAGCGTACAATGCCCTTCAAACCGGAACACAGTAGTGCCTAAGCACTACTATTTGGCGGCAGAATATTGGACACTGCGGTGGTACCTACCTAGCCGGCCTCTTGCAACAAAAGACTTACCACCAGTGTGACTGATTGCACTGGTGGAATAATCTCTGCTGTGACAGAGGTTATCCCAACAGCGGGCGATGGGGTCGTCACATCCCGACGCCTTTGAAAATTTTGTTATGTTTTTAATAACTTATTTTATTTTCTTAGAAGAATTTACTTAGAACTTAATATTTTAAATCATTATAATATATAAAACACTTTTCACCTTTACATAACTTACGGGGTTGTCAACGCTTACGTTCCGGAGCGTTTATTCCAGGAATTACTCTAGTTGCCATACTGCTTCAACTTGTATATAAACTGTGGCTTAGGTTTCCATCCCGCTTGGATGGACAGGTTTCTAATATCAATACAGACCTGTAAACCGGTCTGGGTGTTTGTGCTTATATTTGCGTGTTTTCTGGACATTCACACAGTATATTATTTATAAAAAATATATACTTCATCTTTCTTATCGAGTGGGTAGTGGCCAACCTGGTGTCAGAGTTGTTCAGGTC
The DNA here is from genome assembly GCA_023373885.1 of Hestina assimilis. NCBI lineage: Eukaryota > Metazoa > Arthropoda > Insecta > Lepidoptera > Nymphalidae > Hestina > Hestina assimilis. The sequence goes on from CM041750.1 coordinate 10,764,820, forward strand.
GCCTTTATAGGCCTCTGATTTGACTTTTCGACTGGTGTCGAATTGATAACAGCCGGGCTTTTTATGTGCCCTCCGGACCACGGAGAATCTCAGTAAAAATCACTATGCGATCACCCGCTATGTGACTGACCGCGCCTAACGTTGCTGAACGATCGTTTACCGATTACACCGATCGTTTACCGATCAGTCGGTGCACTAGGCTATGAGCGTCTAGAAGATATTATTTATTGATAGAGACTACAAAACAGCTATCAAGTTCAGCCGAAAAGAGCCGGGAGTAAAAAAACTGATATAAAATATTTCGAAAGAATTAAGTACTGAAATTAAAATATCACCTTACTAAATACTCTAGTAAATTATTGAACGCAAATGCAACTAGTAAAATGCATTTAAAAAGGAAACGATAACACGCAACTAGTTTTATTTAACCGGGAACCATTTTCGGAGTAAGTTATTCCACACAATTCGAGCCAGTATTCGATAACCATTTTTTTGGGTACTAAAATTCAACGACAGCTATTAATTCACTACCGACGGGTTCGAAATTCATGTGTTTCACAGCTGGCCGTGGTCTTCATGTCAATTAAGGAAAATGGGAGTCGAGCGATTTTGGTTTCACTCACGTATAGGTTAAATGGCAGCTGGGATATGGGATCAGGATTTAGGCATTAAAAGGATTGGCCTCCAGGAACGAGATTATCATTGTGTGTTACCAAAGTCGAAATTATTTTTAGAGTTTCGTAACCAACTGCAAAAAACGAAACGATTTAAATACGATTACTGTTATACTATTTGCTATAGTCCGCGTGTGTCGATTCCAATACTTTTTTTACATATTGTAGTGGTTATAAATATTAAATCAGGTAGAATATTTACTTAAATCTACCTTGACGGTGTATAAAGGTAAGATGTCAATCGCTCTATGTAAAACCAGAAAACTGACTGAAAGCTGGGAACGTCATGGAAACTCACTAAAACCTCCTCGGTGGCCGAACTCAGTGTGTTTGTCAGGTTACGGGAATTCTCTCAGAACAAATCTACGCGACCTGACTCTCACGACGATCCGCTTGGTAGCGGAGCTCGGTCCCGGGGGGGCGTCTGTATGACCGATACAAACATCTGTTCCGAGCAGGAATCGAACCAGCGACCTGTAGCGCTTAAGGTAGGTTCGCTACCGCTGCGTCACAACGTCGATAATATGATACAGAATATGTGGCACAAGTTATATTATATCACAATACATACCTACTATCTCAACAGTAAATGCATAAATAAAAATGCACATATATTTCAATGTTAAAAAGTAACAAAGATAACGATCCCTAGCAGTCGCGTATTTATTTTCTCGCGTCGTATAAGATAATTAGGATTCAAAAGAATATGTCTCAGCATCCGAGTTCCATAACAAGAATCGCGAGAAGAATATATTATGTTTTATAAACTTTTTCTTTTGACTACAAAGAAACAATAGTAATGGTTGCACGTTTCATCAATTCTGGAACGAAAAGTAGAAAGTAATGATTGGTAGGCGTTTTATTGAAAGAGGTCGACTAGGTAGGTGTAGCCAGGCAGTGTCAGATATTCTACCGCAAAGCGGTAGTGTGTTTTACATTACTTTATTTCGGTTTGTAACTAGACAAATCACTGCGCAAAAGAGATTTAAAAAAAATTCTCGAGGTTGGCAACGCGTCAGTAACAACTACAAATGAAAAGTGATTGGGGTTGGGGTTGCAAGCGCAGTAAGATACAAAAATGCTTGCTTGCCAACTTAGTCGCATACAAAAATAGCATTGTTGATCTTTGTGTAATAGCTTAACAGGGATCGGTCAACAACTCCACTCGAGCATAATAAAGAAGCCCCAATTGATGTAAATTAACTATCGGTCGCGTCAATTGATCAGCTGATGCAACGGCAATTATTAAAACAGAGGCAATACGATTACTTCGAACGTTTGTCGGAAAATTACCACAATTTTCAACCAAGGACAGAGTAGCATTATCTTGTCAATGTATTACGCCTTAAATATTTAGTACTTAAGATGGATCACCTATTTGACACACATCAAGTTTTTTTTAAACACTCGCAAGGATAAATTATAATCCCGGAAATAATTAGATGACTCAGATTGTATGTAATCATACAAGTTGACGCACAATAAATCAGTATAATTCTAAAACTACTGGTTCAAATTGAATGAAATTTGAAATATACCGTGTCTATACAATGCCTGCTTGGTTACTGAAAATTCAGGCTTGTAGCTTTATCCAAAACGAAGTTATAGAGCGTCGAAAATGGCCTGAAGTGCTTCGAGAAAAGGATAGTACGGCCTATATAACGTACGTACGGATAACTTAATATAAGTATTTTTTTATATTTTAAATGTGAAAGTGAATGTGTTTGATTGTTTCTTTGTGACGCTTTCACGTGATGAGTTTTGGTAAAGATACCTGTAGAAGGGACCTACCTGGAGAAGTTATAGGCTAATTTTGTGAAAACAGTTTGTTAACAAAGTTTGAAGGGGGGGTAATATAGGGCCTCAAAGTTTGTATCGGAAACAAATAACTTCTTTATTGATTTGAAGGTGCCTTATCGAAAATTATTATTCACGCGGGCGAAGCCGTGGGCAGATGCTGGTATAAAGTATAAATTGTTTATACCTTATATATAGTTTTCTATTAAGCTGAAACGGCTGCATCATGATTTTCAATCAGTTCGGAGAACACTTTTACAATAAGTAATGTTTTTAGGGTTCCGTAGCCAAATGGCAAAAACGGAACCCGTATTGTTTCGTCATGTCCGTCATGGCCGCCATTTCAGTGTTTGTGTAATCACGATAAAAATATGTTAATATTCGAAGGTTTAAAAAAATTAGGTTACATTATTTTTTGATCAAAAATATAGGTCACCAATATACAAATTTATCGCGTAGAGAATATCCTCAATTTTATAATACCCATCTCAAGGCGATACTATTAACCTATATTCGTCTCTAAAATCTTATAAAGAATGAATTTATCCGATAAAGCACTTTGATACGGTCCGCAATTGAATTTTACAAATAAATTATACTGAAGATATCTCAATAGGTATATATAATTTTTCTGTCCGTATGTATGTGACTGAATCCCTCCTAAATGGCTGGAGCGATTTTGATGAATTTTTGTGTGTGTTCTAGTAGATTCGAGAATTGTTTATATTCATAAGTGGTCTAGGTAGGTTGCGCTGTAATCGAGTCCCGGGTTTCATATTTTCATTTTGATATTGAATAAAAGGATTACCTTACAAGCATCACCTTTAATATAAGGTAAGGTAGATTATTAATATTCATAATAGTCATAATCATATTACATTAAAATGAACATAGGTATTAAATTGTTTTATAATAAAACTAACCAACATAGCCCGTGGCATTGTTATACAGTATCAAGAAATCGTTTCCAGTACTTTATGAGTTCCTACGTTTTGCTTGATGACTTGTTATTTTGGACTCGAATGAGATGCCTCTTACGCAGAATATCGTCGTGAAGAAGCCGTATCCAGTATTTCATTTTAATCTTCGCTTTGTCTAATCATACTAGCACAGTAATTAGACCTATGTCCTGTCGTGCAGTACTTAAATAAAACCGGTAGCTCGCAGAGCCGAGCAACAAAATTAAGAGCAGACTTGCATTATCGTGCTTGCTTTTAGTAAGACAGCTCTATTTAATGTACTCTTTAATTGTATCGTATTCCTCCGCCAATCGTATATTAAACCTCGGTCTTATTATGACGGTGAATTAGGAAAACCCTAAGTGTTTACCAAAAAAAAATACAAAATTTTTCTCACGTATCAAGAAATAATCAAGGCAATGAAACATTCATCATAAAAAATTTAATGTTTTACGAATAGTATTAGTAGAGCCATGCTTCGACCAACACAAATCAGCTCGACTGGGGAAGTACTACCCTGTCCCAGAAAATCGGCGTAAAGTAACAGAGTACTGTTGCGTTTCGCCAATCATAGAAGGGAAAAAAGGAAGGGTACAGAGGGGTATTTTCCTTTTTACCTTCTTATTTCTTCCCTTCTATCTCCTGGGTTGGCAACGCGTATGTGATACTTGAAGTTCTACGCTGGTGATCAGCGTTCATAGGTTGGGATGACCAATAGGCGGACCGTAAGCTTATTTGCCAACCGCCATGAAATAAAAAAAAAGAATGTAAATTCAATAAAAACGAGGAAGCCTTTTTAAAAATTTGAAAGCGTCTCTTTTTTATCAGAGCTAAATTATAATGGCGTTTGTCGTTGCAATACACGTACAATTTTAAGTGCACTATATTTCATTGTAATTATATCAGGTTAATTATTCTTCTTTAGTATAGCTCTGGTACGGAATTGGTACAAGAGGAATTTTAATTACTACACAGCTTTATAGTTTTAAGCACGCTTTTCTCATTAAATATTTCTGGTCCACATATCAACTATAGCAGATTATTAACCTATTTTTCTTTATTAGTTATTATTGTGACAAAGTTGATTTTGTCAAAGGGAAAATTGTTCCTTTTTACAAAATGTCTTTCGGAATAAAAAATAAATGTTTAAATATATTTATTCTGGATTACGCAATGTACGGTTTTGTTGATCTTTTTTTATGCTACCAAGTTGCCAAGCAACAATACGACCCATCTGATGGTAAGCGACTGTCGTAGCCTATGAGCAACACCGTTTTTACGTGTAACTCAAACGTTCCCAAACTCGAGATAGTGGTTATTAAATCTCTTTTGCCCTGTCATTTTACTACCTACAGTGTTGTTCTAACCGAAACAAACTTCTTCGCGGTAGAATAATTGACACTGCGGTGGTACCTACTTAGCGGGCCTTTTGCAAAAAAAGACCTACCATCAGTTGAACGATACTACGACGCGATGGTTGCAAATAAAGCTATCTTAATAATAATAAAGTGTACGTGGTACAACTGAAGCTTAACACAGGTACATCCAATGAGTAAGACAAAAAGAGTTTCAGTTTGGGCCTACAAGTACTGCTGTATCTTCCTATCATTTTTTTATTTCTTTGATAATTTTATTACGGTGAGACTTTAATATAAAGTTTTAATAAAAGTCCTTATAAATAAATTAATAAAAAGTAGCGGTCATTTAAATAATAAATAACGTGAAAGTAAATAAACTGACTCTTTTTTATTGCGGTGTAACAAACAAGTGATTAATGTCGTTAATTAATGATTCCCGTTAATTTTAGGGCAAAACCAGAACCCTTATAATTTCGTCAAGTCCATTCGTCCGTCTGTCCATAATTATGTCACAGTAATTTTAGTCGGGGACTATTAGCCTTATGTATACGAAATTTGGTAAATAGGTGTATTCTATGAACCGCTTCACAATTTTGTAGTGCAAACCTAAAATATATAAAAATTAAAGGTAGAAGTTAAAACATGTAATTGAGGGTTGTAAAATATATTTCAACGTATGGCAACAAAGTAAAAGTCCTTAAGATTCTTCATCATCAAGTTGCGGAACCGTTTAGTTTCCACTGTCTATGGTCCACAACGCACTTGACTGGTAATTATTTTGTAAAAACAATGTTTTATCATTCAATCATAGCATAACCCAATACCAATAATGTTCGATTAAATGTCTTGAAACTCCTATCAAATATCATTTATCGATATCAATAAAGAATTTGAGATAACGATAATAAAAACATTGTACGGTATAGCTCGGATTTAATATACAAGTTTATTATACAAGGCAGTGTGACTCACTATTATCTAGATACTTAATCAGAAATTCACGTATTTCACGGCCATTTAGAGATATTTTATGATATTCGGAAACGGATATGATAATTTCGCGATAGACTTAACAAGTTGTTGCCATAATGTATTTTCACAAAGCCATATAGGATAATAGGTCTTCTTATAATGGCAACAACGGAAGAAGTCAATGGAATACAAGCCATACGATCGACATTAAAATGAGCTGTGGAAAAAATCAGGCGCCACCAAATATAATTTGTAACCTACTAGCATTACTGGTGATAGTTTTTTTAGTACTATTCGTAAAACATTAAATTTTTTATGATTAATGTTTCATTGCCTTGTTTATTTCTTGATACGTGAGAAAAATTTTGTATTTTTTTTTTGGTAAACACTTAGTGTTTTCCTAATTTACCGTCATAATAAGACCGAGGTTTGATATACAACTGGCGGACGAATACGATAAAATTAAACAGTACATTAAATAGAGCTGTCTTACTAAAAGCAAGCACGATAATGCAAGTCTACTCTTAATTTTGCTCGGCTTTGCGAGCTACCGGTTTTATTTAAGTACTGCACGACAGGACATAGGTCTAATTACTGTTTTTTTATGTTACAATTTAGCAAACAATCATACGGCCCACCAGATGGTAAGTGGATGCTATAGCCTATGAGCGCTTGCAGTACCATTAGGAGGTGCCACTTACGCGTTGCCAACCTCGAGATATTGGTTCTTAAATCTCCTTTGACCAGTAATTTCACTAGCCTACAGTGCCCTTCAAACACAGTAAGGCACCGCATCGCATCGCAGGAGGCACCCTAAGGACGGAATCAAATTTGAGCCCCCGTGAGGGCTGCCCCTTTATCATGGCTGAGTCTCTGTACTCGCACTACTATTTGGCGGCAGAATATTTGATACTGCGGTAGTACCTACCTAGCCGGCCTCTTGCAACAAAAGACCTACCAGTGTGACTGATTGCACTGGTGGAATAATCTCTGCTGTGACAGAGGTCATCCCAACAGCGGGCGATGGGGTCGTCACATCCCGACGCCGGGAAATATGAATAAGTTTCAAATTTGTGCCTAAATGGTTACTCATATTAGCCTTATTTATATAAAACCGGGATCAGTGGTTATTTATTTTATATTTATTGGGTTTGTTCACAATTTCTTTTATTAAATCGCAGTATAAGAACCCGATTAACGTGTCTACATTTTTTTCAATTATCAAATATTTTCGGGAATAGAGACAATATTTTGTCCAAGAAAAGTATTATATTGGTACATAGACATACTGTTAGGCTTTGAATTTTTTTGTAGATCTATTCCTGTGATTCTTACGAGTATACAAGGGCCTCTGTTAATTTATAAAATAGGATATTTGTATTTGCTTACTATTCTAAGATTTGTAGACTAAAAAATTCAATACAATTTCTTCTTTGGACTCAAATAAAAGTAATCAAATTAGCGTGGGAAGCATGATGAATCTCCAATTGATTCTGGTTATATATATGTAGCTATTATCTAGGCGGGTGTCGCCTTCGTGGCGTCTGGCACAAATTGAGAGCCAGAATTTATGTCATGTGAAGCTTCGCTCTTATAGAAAATTAGCCTATATTTTTGCCTAAGACTTCCTCTTAGCCTACTTACATTTTGAGTAAATACATTAATTCTGCAGCAGGTGAATCACGTTCTGACCTCTTTGGTCCGTATAAACGCAACGCAAAAGCTCTGAGTAAGCCCGCTTTCGAGTGTATACTATTAAATATGTATAACGTTTTGTGGCGCAAAATAGCGCACGGAATCAAAGTGCAGTAATAGTGTGTGTGTTTGTATATGGATATAAGGTTGTATATACATGTATTTATTTATTGAGATAACAAACTATTGTTCAAACTGAATATTAAAAAGAATTGTTATAGCTAATTATTAAGAAATTATACAACCGACACCTTTATCGCCAAATGAAATACTCAAATAGTTATCAGAGTTAATAGCATTTTATACTGGAATATGTAAGCAAATTTCATTATTATATATAATACAAGCTTCTGTCAGCGGCTTCGCTCACGTGAATAACGATTTTAATACAAATTTGAACCCTCATTTGCGCCCCTTTTTCAACCCCTTAGAAGTAGTATTTCGGAAAATTATTTCTTATCGGATGCCTACGTCATACAAAGAACAAACCCTCCAATCCACAGGTCTCTACGATCATCGGTTTAGGCTTTGCATTGACCCGTCAGTCATTCAGGACAACGCCTTTTAAATATATATAGAATTATAAATAATAATTTAGGACCTTGTATATATCTCAATATAAATATAAATAGCATCCAATTAAGAACCGTTTCTTATCTAATACCTTTAAACGAGGAATTCTTGTATATATATATAATTGGGATCTCGGAAACGGCTGCACCGATTATCATGAAATTTAGTATGCAGGGGTTTTCAGGGACGATAAGTCGATCTAGCTAGGATTTATTTTTAGAAAATGTGGCTTTGTCCGTGTTTTCAGGCCGTTGTCAACACGCCATCTATTATCAACAAAATAAATTAAAAATGTCAAACTATATAAATAAATTCACAGCGCACTTGAGCGACCACGCGTTGCTATGGCAACAAGGATTTATTGAATTGAATCGAATGACAAACATTTCTACAATGACAGCTGACAGCGATGCGTCCATTAGAATTTAACAAAATACTCAACAATCCCAATTTTTGCGGATATAACTTGTTGTCGAAATCGTTATTTTATTATCCAGGTAAGGTCTACCGTACCCTTGATAGTAGGGGAGCCCAAGCGGGGATTTCGGGATTTACTAAAGCGCGTCAGATTAATATACAGGGGATACCTTGTACCCGGTTAAGTACCTACACAAAACATGAGGCCCATATATAAGGCCGCCCGTAAAGGATACAGGATCAGATTAGTAAAAAAATTGACCATCAGAAATTCTCGAGCGCGTCAGATTAAGGTAGGGTGAGTTAATTACATCCTAAAAGTGTATATTCCACTAATCTGACAATTTGAGAGTGACGTAAAAAAAGGGAGGGCAAAAAAGTTGTAAAAAAACGTCATCTCGACATTCTCGAGCGTAGCTAAATTTTTTTATTTTGAAGGAAATAATTCAAGAATAATGAAAAATATATAATCTGACGATTTCCGCAAGCCCAAATAACAAAAATTCGTCGATAAAGTTAAATGCGTGCAGTTGCGTGATGCCTACATTTCCTTCTCCGCGTTTCTATTCCTCTCTCACTCTTTCTCTATCTATTACTCTCTCACTCCGTCCCCACTCTGGTTTCTGCTGCCATGACGCCATCACAGCTGATCATAAAGACACGTGGTATAGTCTGTTAAATGTAACTTGAACCCTGCGCAGTAACACGTTTTTGGGTCTCAACCGTATGCGGTATGAAGGGGCAGGGTTTAGTACACTCGCTCACGGTTGTTTTAGCTCTTTGATAATAAATTATTAAAATATAAATTAGTTTTGTCAAGTGTGTTAACATTTGTCAATTTTGTCAATGCCTCGACGACAATCAACTTTAAGGCGACGGGAGAGAAGGATGGTATTTGACGTTTGTAGTTATTTTTTAAAAGAAAATAATATAACTAATTCTTTGAATAATACTGCGGAAGATACGAAGAAGTCTGTCTCACTATTAATAATGTACATTACCTTTTTTTATATATAGGTTTATTTGTTTTATTCTATACTATTTATTTGTTTTATTCTATTTAAGTAATTAATAACGATAATAAATAAATAATTAATTGAATTTAGAAGAAATAATAACTATATTATATATTCATTCCGTTTTCCCACTTTATAAAGAATCGATTTAAATAAGACGTAACCAATATTTTTGTCTAACATTTTAAATTTTAATATTAGTTCTTTGAACTCAGGGAGCTCAAAATATCACATAAATTATATTTTGAGCTCAAAAATATCATAAGTACAATTTTAAGCGCCCAGGAATGGAATTAGCGGGAAGTTGCAGGGATGGCCTTTAAGGTGAACCGTTTTTCTAATTTTTTTGTCAGATCAGCCGAATCCCTCTAGATAATCGTCAGATTATGAGACAGTATGTTTAGAACATAAAAATGAACCACATATATCTTAATCTGACGCGCTTGAGTATTTCAAAATGGCGATTTTTTTTGCACATTATGCAAAATGACCGCCAGTTTGCGTCCCATCGAAATCGTCAGATTAGTGAATGAGAGCTTTTTTTGGTGCACTTAACACTCCCTTAGAAAATCTGACGCGCTCGATTAATTTTTTTTCATTTTCAACCCTTAAATACAACCACCCGCATCATGCAAACGATCAGATTAACATACGTACATTATTAAAAATACGTAGGGCATTGATGCTATCAATATCTGACGCGCTCGAGGATGTCCATGCAACAGTTTTTTTTACATATTTAAAAATCTATAGCCGCTTCCCCCACCGATGTAAAGGTATATATCATATAACATTTTTTCTTCTTATCATCTAAGCTTTGCATCCCAATAGGTCTCTACCACGCTCGAGTAAATCCCCATTTAGCATCGTGGGCTCCTCTACCATGACGACTTTAGATTTACCAAAAACAAAAAAATCCCGAGCATAGCTCGGTGAACTAGGTTTTTAAATAATAAAAGATGTCACGTGGAATATGTCAATAGTTGTAAATACATCATTGTACATTTTCATTTTTCGTCTAAGTGGCGCGCTTAAATCACTTTTATTTTAGTCATAATAAGGTAAATAGATAAGTGGTATTTAACGTAGTAATTTAAAATGTAAATATTGTGTAAAGATCGTTGAGTACATATGTGTGTCAGCTAAGGTGGCATCACATAAACGTTACGCAATGCATTTGCAAAAGGACTATAGGTACTTAAATTTTAATAGTTTGTACGTCTGCGTTTGTGCGTTATGCCTATACGCCGTATGCGGACATTATAACCTTTTTTCATTTCATGACGGTTGGCAAACAAGCATACAGTGTGCGTGGAAAGCAGTCACCGCAATCTATAAATGCTTGCGATACTTTAAGTATCAGATGCTTGTTGCCCACCCAAAATCCGGCTTCGCAGGAGGCACCCTAACGACGGAATCAAATTTGAGCCCCGTGAAGGCTGTCCCTTTATCACGCCTGAGTCTCAGTACTCGGCCCCCGCCCGGTGACGCTGTCAAGGCCAGTAGGGCCAACAGCAATACACATTCCGAAAAGAAAAAAACCACCTAAAATATAGGGCCAACAGCAATACACATTCCGAAAAAAAAAAAAAACACCCAAAATATAGGAGGTATAAGAAGGGAAGAGAGAGGATGGGAGATTGAGCCTCCAGGGTTCTCACTCATCGCATGAAACACAACAATACCTACTAATAGTGTTAGTTTACGCCGATTTTCTGTGAGGGGGTAGCACTTCCCCGGTAGAGCCGGCCCATTTATCCTGCGAGAAGCATGACGTTACTACTACAAAAAGCTGTTTTAACAATACTATGAATATATATTTTTTATTATTATATTATATTGTAATTACCGCTGGTGAATCTGTTAAAATAAAATAAAATAAATACTATGATATACAGGCAGTTTTCACAACATTGTTTCACACAATAATTTACTTTCCCAGACGTCTTTATAGTAAAGTTTGATTCAAGCTAATTCCCCTGACGTCTTTGAACGGCGTGAAAACGGGTTACTCCTCGTCAGGGCGAAGCCTTGCGTGTGACAGGTTTAATTTATGCCAGATTTTGACCTCACTTTCTAGATCCTTCGAAATATTTTTTTATCTCCGTCACTATACAGGATAAAAGTAAAACAATTTAATAAAAATATGCGAATGACGTATATACCATTGACAACCGATTTTCGAATTTCCATTGAGCTTTGACGGTCGCGGGTTCGATTCCCATTCGGAGCATATGTTTGTCCTTGGGTCTCCTCACTGTGCCTCGGAGCTCACGTTAAGATGGTTGTTATCATCACATCTGATAATAATTGTTAAATCTAGATAGGTAATTTGCTTTTTTATCCAATGAGTATTATTAATATATAGATATTTATACGTATGTTGTATTATTAATATATATTTTTTCTTTCTTCATCTCTTATATTTAAATATTTTTTTTTTATTTATTTGTTACTTTCTGCTATTTCTACCCTTGGGATACATATTCCTTTAGTAACTCAAAGGTCGGCTGGAAGAGATCCCTTATTGGGATAAGCCCGCCTTTGTACAAATGATATTTCTTTGAAAAATTTTGTAATTTTTAAAATACTTGTACAATAAAGTTATATACAACAACAACAATGAGTTACTAGTTCGCTCTTAGGGTTGCGGAGGTCAGTAATCTTTGATCTGGTAGTCCAATATCACAGAGTTTAGCTATGTAAGTTTATTCAATTTGCCTTGTTTATTTATTGTAATTCAAGTAATTGATTACCCCTCACTGTTGGCGGATTATGTATTGGTCCCGCCAATACTTCGTACGTCCGTTGTAAAGCACTTTTCGGAAGCGTGGGTGAGACAGATGTTTTATAAACCATACAGGCATGTGTTCCGGTCTGAGTGTGTGGTTCTGATTACTTTCCATATAGGAATTTTGTGGCGTTTATAAAAATAACAGTAACAATACTATACTATTTGACGACGTTGTGGCGCAGCGGTAGCGAACCTGCCTTAAACGCCACAGGTCGCGGGTTCGATTCCCGCTCGGAGCATAATATGTTTGTATTGACCATGCAACCATATTTTCCGGTCTGGGTGTATTTGTCCTTGTCCTTGTATGTGTTTCTGAACCCCCGACACAGGATATAACAATCCTAATGGGAGCCGTTGAGTGTGTAGCGTTTATTTATTTATTTATACTACCCAAACTAGAGGAGCTTTTCCCCAGTAGACTTTCCCCAATTTCTGTCGAAAACAAGCCTTTACTACTACAGAAATATCACTGTTACTTACTTCTATCTTTATTACTCACTATTTTGTTGTATAAGCTTCTCCTAAGCTAATATTGTACGGTATCTTTTTGTTCCTAAGCTCGGTTATAATCTGTCTGAAATTCTAGCGAAACAGTATCTCGGGTTTCGTTAAGCGAAACAAATGTATGGACGCAGAGGTCTTATCTTGTTATTTTATGTTTACTCATTGGGAACAGAACATGTAGTGGAAATGATAAACGTAAGTTGACTGTAAGCTTATATTGAATGCCGCCAAAAGAATTATTTATTTATTATTTTCATACTTTTCTATTGGCATAAAATTCTTCTGCCTTGCCAATGGACGCAGGCTCTTGAGGTATGTTTAAAAAGGGTTGTAAAATAATATTAAATTATAAATTTATAATAAATAATAATAAACGCTACACGCTTAACTATTAGGATAGTTATATCCTGGGTCCGGAAACATACACGATGATAAGGACATATACACCCAGACCAGAAAACATGCCTGTACGGTCAATAAAAACATATGTTCCGAGCGGAAATCGAAACCGCGACCTGTGGCGCTTAAGGCAGATTCGATACCGCTGCGCCACAGCTTATCGCATTAAACCGTTTATAACCCCATGACCCAAAATGTGGGGTCATCATTTTTTAACTGTTATGTCTATTGTCTGGTCAGTTAATATGTTAACTGTTTTTTTTTTTTTTATGTTAGAAGTTGGCAAACAAGCATACGGCCCACCTGATGGTAAGTGGTTACCGTAGCCTATGAGCGCTTGCAGCACCATTAGTAGGTGCCACTCACGCGGTGCCAACCTCGAGATATTAGTTCTTAAATCTCGTTCGCCCTGTAATTTCACTAGCGTACAATGCCCTTCAAACCGGAACACAGTAGTGCCTAAGCACTACTATTTGGCGGCAGAATATTGGACACTGCGGTGGTACCTACCTAGCCGGCCTCTTGCAACAAAAGACCTACCACCAGTGTGACTGATTGCACTGGTGGAATAATCTCTGTTGTGAAAGAGGTTATCCCAACAGCGGGCGATGGGGTCGTCACATCCCGACGCCTAAAAATGTTGTAATGATAATAGACCCGTTTGTAGTGACTAAGATCTGAGATAGTAAGTAAGGGCAGATAAGGAAGGGGCCACGTTAGGCGTTCTGTATTTAGCATATTATTACTTCACTTTCATATTCTGTGTAACTATATTTATATTTCTATATTGCGTGAATTCATGCGAAAGAAGCCACTGGCAGAAGCTAGTCATTTAAAAAATAAATAAATAAAAAAAAACAACAAGCATTGTATTATAGCTTTGTGCTCCCTGACTGAATAATGTCTCAACTTAGTGCTACTGCTAATTAGCTTTATTAACATATAGGACACTTTTTATCTCGAAAAATTTGGGTTTTTTTTTTTTTTTTATGTTAAAAGTTGGCAAACAAGCATACGGCCCACGTGATGGTAAGTGGTTGCCGTAGCCTATGAGCGCTTGCAGCACCATTAGTAGGTGCCACTCACGCGTTGCCAACCTCGACATATTAGTTCTTAAATCTCGTCTGCCCAGTAATTTCACTAGCGTACAGTGCCCTTCAAACCGGAACACAATAATGCCTAAGCACTACTATTTGGCGGCAGAATATTTGACACTGCGGTGGTACCTACCTAGCCGGCCTCTTGCAACAAAAGACCTACCACCAGTGTGACTGACTGCACTGGTGGAATAATCTCTGCTGTGACAGAGGTTATCCCAACAGCGGGCGATGGGGTCGTCACATCCCGACGCCTTAAAATTCCAGTGGGATCATCAAAAAACTAAATACATAACTATAAGGCTACATTAAATATAAAATAATATAATAAAATTGTTTATTCTAAGTTTACATATTGCAGTTCGTAAACATTGCTTCAAATATAAAATATATGGGTAGAATATCTTCCGGTTTTCACTTTGACACTGTTTGCTATTTCTGGTTTATTTTACGTTCATTGCCGAACGTTTGTAAGCCACATTACTCTTGGGAATGTATTCCAAGAATCGCTATGGACTTACGGAGGTCGCATAGCGTAGCGTCTAAATCGCTTTTACTACAGGCTAACTCATAGGTATTTTCTTTATTCTTTAATACCCTTTGGATTCGTATTAGATATTTTTATTTATACAATATAGATGATGTATATGATAGATAGATGATCTAATTATTTTTTACGGCCTCCATTAGGATAGTGATATCCTGTGTCGGGGGTCCGGAAACCCATACAAGGACAAATACACCCAGACCGAAAAATATGTTTACACGGTCAATACAAATATATTATGCTCCGAGCGGGAATCGAACCAGCGACCTGTAGCGTTTAAGGCAGGTTCACTACCGCTGCGTCACAACGCCGTCAAAATTGATTTTACAGACGCTGAAATCATAGCGTAACATACACAAATACACACAAAAATTCAGAACAGTTGATAATCACTTAGTTTTTAAGTAGGTTAAAAACTATCATTCAAAAGGTTATCATGACGGTTGGCAAACAAGCTTAGGATTCGTCTGATGGTAAGCTGTCACCGTAACCTATCGCTTGCGATACTTGAAGTATCACATGCACGTTTCCAATCTAAGGTATAGAAGGGATAAAATGAAAGAGACAGAGGGGGTGGGAGATTATTCATATACACGCAACAGTATTAACACTGTTACTTTACGTCGATTTTCTGTGACAGGGTAGTACTTCCCCGGTCGAACCGGCCCATCTATGCTGGGAGGAACATGGCTCTAACACTACAAAATCTTTGCCATTTGCATGTAAAATGTACATTAAAGCAAAGCCTCCAAGGCCTAATAATGTCCGATAAATTATTTATTCCAGCTGTAAGTACTAATTTTGCAAATTTATATTCCATGAAATGAATGGAAATTCTAAGTATAATGCAGTGTATTAATATTCATTGTAATATCCTTTACTAGTCATATTGCGTATTCGCATAATAATATAGTAGTTAAAATTAATTCCAAACGTATCACGAATATCCGCAAAACGATCGCTTTGACAATTATCATTTTATTTATATTTGTTTATCGATATCGTTTCCTTGTATAAAAACGTCATCAGGAGCCATATGACGTAATACTTTAGGGAGTGAGATTGGGAAGATAAGGGACTAAATTTCGTCACGTCACATTTCAAAATTTAACATAATATTTAAGTATTAAAACGCGATGTTTGTTTTTTTTTCGTAACTAATTTCGGAGCTGCTGATTTTATTTTATTGTTTCTAGATATTAAATTGCAAAAATTATTTCACGTCCCATTAGAGAGGGGTTGGTTTAGTCTCAAATGTGACAAGCTGTGATAAAGAGGAGATTGGGTAATCATGAAACTTTCAAATAAATAAAAGCTACATACCCAACGGTCCCATTAGGATAGTGATATCCTGTGTCGGGGGTCCGGAAACATACACATTGACAAGCACAAACACATCTAGACCAGAACCTATGCCTGAATGGCCAACCGAACATCTGCTCCGATAGGGGATCAAACGCCCGACCTATGACGCTTAAACCAGGTTCGCTACTGATAGGCCACAACGTCGTCATCAAAAATTAATGGGACATAATTTATTGACTGGCCACTGAATAGCAAATTTAAATATGATATTTTAAAAACCTGTATTATTATTAATTATGTATAAACATATAAAATATAAATAAAAACGTAAACAACATTTAATTACGATTATTTAAGATGACGCAGATAAATCGCTAACATAATATTATTGAAAACATTTCGAACTTTGGAGCTTGATAACTCTATGATAACTCAATTTGACACGTTGCAACTTACTACTACTTCATGTAAGTCCGGAAACACACACAAGCATTAAACTAACTATGAGAGCACCAGAGGGGAAATAATGGCTTTGCAGCGACATCTACATGCAACACGACGTAACTCGATAGAAAGAGAAGATTGTCACAATCTCGCATCAAGCTGCAACGACACCTACATGGCATACTACGCAACGATATGGACGACCAATGATCGTCACTATCCTAAATCGCGCTATCAGAGTTTCCTACGCTCGTCACCTATATATACAACTTTCCAACGTAAGTCATGGACTTCGGTCCGCCAGACAATATCACCGGCCTGGTTGGAGGATCCTCCCATTGTGTTGGAGGGACATTTCACACACACGTTACCTCCACAGTGGAATCCTGTCTTTCTGTCGCGTTACGTCTTGTTGCATGTAGATGTCGCTACAGCTTAATCACCTCTTCCTCTGTTTACCAGCATTATTCCTGGTACCCGGGGTTTGCTTATACCCTTAGCCTGATTTGACAGGTTACTAGTTTCGTCGGAATCTGCGACATATATTTCAGCGGGGAAAATTTTATGTTACTTTTCATAATTATAATTCAAAGTTGGCAAAAGAAAAATTGTGTTATTTCTGCTGGGACAGAAGTTAAAATCTTAATGAAATCAGAACTAAATTAGTAATCAGCAAACTAAATCGGGATTGGCATTGAATTCACTAAAAGCTAAAAACTATTTAAGTATTTCGTTGTACATTTTAAATAGCATTTTCTTTAGAAATGAAAAAGTTTTTTGATTGTACCTTTGCTTTAATTTTACATTGCCACCATCCAGCAGTGTCCATTAATACTGTAAATTCCAGATTTGGTGGCTTCGGTCAGAACAACCAACCATAATTTTAGAGTCGAATTTTCAAAAACTGTTTGGAAATTTAATTTAAAATACAACACGTGTTGCTCGAAGGAAATTAGTAACTTTATCCTCTTTGCTTTTAATCATTTTGGACTAATGGTTCATGTACCAAACGTTCTAAAACTATTCGAATTAACATTGCATATTTAATTTTAGTTAATTTCGTGCTATTATATACCATAGGTTAAAAAAAGTTCTAGAACAATAGATGCATGTTTTCTTTGCTTTAATTTTACTTCGCGACTATCCAGCAGTGTCCATTAATATTTAAATTCCAGATTTGGTGGCTCCGAAGAGAAAAACCAATAATAATAAATATTCTTTATTTGTACAACATGATAGAGATAAACAATAGTAACTTTAAAATCTAAATTGAAAAGGAAATTAGTTTTGTGTAACTTTCTCCCATTTGTGTTTAATCTTTTTGGACTAATGGTTCATGTACAATAGGTTGAAAAGTTCTAGAACAATTAGGTATTTGGATTACCATCGCATATGTCGTTTTATATTTGGGTTTGCGTGCTGCACAGTCGCAGTGAGCCGCATTAAGCCTCCACGGTCGCAGGTTCGATTCCCGCTCGGTGCAGATGTTTGTTTTAAATATCTTTTCGGTCGGGCGTGTGTCCTTGGGGTCTCCCCACCGTGCCTCGGAGAGTACGATTAGCCGTCGATACCGGTTTTTATCATAGCATCTGATAATAATCGTTAACTTTTGATAGATAATCTGCTCGTATCCAGTGAGTTACTAGTTCGCCCTTTGGGTTGCGGAGGTCAGATGACAATCGCTATGTGTAAAAACTAGTAACCCGTCAAACGTGCATAAGAGTATAAGCAGACCCCGGGTACATACGGGAATAATGCTAGGAAGAAGTTAATTTCTTAAAGAGGGTTATAGGCTGTATGTTATCACGATACGATACATAACAGCCGAGCAATAATTAAGAAAGCGCGGGTGTGAGATACGATGAGTTGATTGTACTACGCAATATAAATAAAGCGAATAATTTTTAGTTTGTATGTTTAATGAAACAATAACTATGTGGAACACGCAAGCGAGGCCACGGGCACAGCTAGTTTATCCTATAAATAAATAAATAAACGATGAACACTCAACGGCCCCCACTAGGATAGTGATATCCTGTGTCGGGGGTCCGGAAACAAGACATACAAGGACAAGGACAAATTCATCCAGGACGTAATATTACCTTGCATGGTCAATATACAAACATATTATGCTCAAGCGGGAATCAAACCCGCGACCTGTGGCGTTTCAAGGCAGGTTCGCTACCGCTGCGTCATAACGCACTCGTTATGATGTGCAATTTTTTAACGTTTTTATCTTCTTGTTACGAAACGTCCTAATTCAGGTTTGGTCTTTGTATATCAGCGGTTTCAACATTAATTACAACAGAGATAAGTATGACTTGACACAGTGTGTTTAATTTAATTATTCTGACACAGATTCATTGTGACAATTCGAAATAAAATAACGTTAAGATAAATTATATCACTTACAACACATTCCATCTTAAGAATTATATAAAAAAATGTAGACGCAAAACCAACATGCAAAATTGCAATAAAAAGTAAAAAGTAAAAAAATAATAATAATTGTTTTGAGGTAATGTCTTTCGTAACGCTATTTCTTTTGTTTAACCCTTAAATGGACGCAAATAAGCAATACCATGTCAACCCACACGAATGTTATTTCGAGAAAAACGCGTTTGAAAATTTTGAACAACTTGCTTTATATGATTTTTTAATGTATTGGTCAAAACTTTGGCAATTTCAAGTTGTATCTAAGTTATTATATTTATTTTCACATAAAATAAGCATACAAACTGCATATTTCGTATATAATATAACCCAAAACTTTTAAAACGATTAAAAAATGGCTTTTTTAGAAGTTTTATACCTTAAAACCCTACAAATATTAAAGAAAAATGTTCTTCAGCCATTTATCAAGACTTCTGCATATATAGTTATATTGCTGAGTTCAGCTTTTTCAATTTTGTAGGTTGACATGGTATTGCTTATTTGCGTCCAAATATTATTCTTCATATTTTTTCATACCGGGGCCTTATATAAAAATCGATTCTTAAAGAGTAAACTCCAAAAATAAAATAATATAAACTCTTTCGGAATTAATCTCTTTCGTAACGCTTTTTTTGTTTTACCCTTGAATAAATTTTATTCCTCATTTTTATTCATACCAATTATATGAAATAAATAAACAAATAAACACTACACACTCAACAGCCCCCATTAGGATAGTAATATCCTGTGTCGGGGGTCCGGAAACATTCACAATGACAAGGACAAATACACCCAGACCGGAAAATATGCTTGCATGGTCAATATAAACATATTATGCTCCGAGCGGGAATCGAACCCTCGACCTGTGGCGTTTAAGGCAGGTTCGCTACCGTTGCGCCACAACGTCGTCGAAAATCGATTCTTTTTAACTCCAATAAGATTTAGTATTGCAAGATACATAACTAATACATGCATACGTAGCAAATCCTATTTCGGGGATCTGAAAACACACACACAAGTACAACCGACCATAACTTTGAGCTACCAATAATTCAGCCTAATATTATAAATGCATAAGTAAGTAGCTCTATGTCTGTCAATATAGATGGTAACTTGGAGAAAGAAATTTTAGTCTCACAAGCGACGCAGCGGGCAAGACTAAGTGGCAAAAGTCATTTATTTGACGACGTTGTGGCGCAGCGGTAGCGAACCTGCCTTAAACGCCACAGGTCGCGGGTTCGATTCCCGCTCGGAGCATAATATGTTTGTATTGTCCATGCAAGCATATTTTCCGGTCTGGGTGTATTTGTCCTTGTCATTGTGAATGTTTCCGGACCCCGACACAGGATATTACTATCCTAATGGGGGCCGTTGAGTGTGCAGCGTTTATTTATTATTATATACGTTAAAAATTGGAACAACAAGAATGAGTAACCTTTATTTCTAGCAAGTTTAAATAAAGTTAATAATAATTAACATCACGTCATGTTACAGCGTTAAAACTTACTAGAAAAATAATGTAATTACGAAAACATTAGGTTACGGTTACTAGAATAACGATGATTTAAAATTAAAAGCAATATTTTTATTTCTCGGGAATTCGGTGTCAGTCGGTCAATGTCGTTGTTTCTGGTTTTTCTTGACGTCACATGTTTATTTAAAATGCCATTGAATCGGCCGTATGTATATTTATGATATACATACCTTAATTTTATTACTATTTGTGAATATATATGTATAACGTAACAAACGCCACACACTCAACGGGCCCCATTTGAATAGTGACATCGTGTGTCCGGAAACAGACCGGAAAATATGCATGTATGATCAATACAAACATCTGCTCCAAGCGAGAATCGAACCCGTGATCTGTGGCGCCTAAAGCAGGTTCGCTACCGCTGCGCCGCAATGTTGTCCATCGTCGTTGTTGTATGAGTTATACATATAATTTGACGTTAAAAAATTAAACGAGCCAATTGCGTTTCGGACTAGCACATTAAGGGTTCCGTACCACCGTAGGGAAGTAATCAGTAATTTTGAAATTCAATTAGTTTTTTTTTATTGTTTATTATAGCGGCTTTAGAAATACACAATCTATGCACATTTCAGCTATTTATCTATTACATGTCATGGGATACATGAGCTCGCCGACAGACGGACGGACCTCGTAGTTAATTTTGGCTTCATCGACCTTGTGGCGCAGCGGTAGCGAACCTGCCTGAAGCGCCACAGGTCGCTAATTCGATTCCCGCTGGGATCATATGGTAGTATTGACTATACATGCTTGTTTTTCAGTCTGAGTGTGTTTGTCCTTGTCATTGTGTATATTTCCGAACCCCCGACACAGTGTATAAGTATCATAATGGGGGCGTTGAGTGTGTAGCGTTTATTAATACTTTGCGTGGACACAGTTATATACATACATGGTGCTTTTGATTTTTGATTAAATATGCACAGAAAAATTGAAATGAATTGAAGATGGTCAAATTTTGTTTGTTTTTCATCTAAGTAACGCATTAAAGATTATGACGTAAATTTTATTTACTATAAACTATTTTAGTGTATAAAATAGTATACAATAACAAATGAATCATTGAGACGTCACAGTACAACCATTGATGATGGGGTTACGTGACTAAGTTTAATTGATCAGCTTTAAAATAAATAATAAATAATTAGTAACTCAAGCAATGTTCTACATTAAGACATTAATCTAATAATAAGATATTGTATAATGTGTATGTAAAATGTAATTATAAATATCTAAAATGTAAACATAAGACTATATCCTATCTGATCAAATAAATAAACAACTTTTGCTAAATATTTTTGCAATTTTTTTGCTAAATATTTTTGCAATTTTTTTGCTAAATATTTTTGCAATTTTTTTGCTAAATATTTTTTGTTGATCTGATCAAGGGCAACGCAAACACCAACCAATAAACCAATCTCCTAATTTTATGTCATAAAAAACTAATTACTAGCTATCTTTTTGTTTTATTTTTTGTTATAATAACTATATTTCATAAATAGTTACTCTTTGTGACCTCCGTATTTCATTTCAATACAGTCAACGGGCTATTTAGATATATTTTATTTACTTATTGCTCACATTACATTTCTATTGTTTAGTATCAAAAAGAAGGATTAATAAATGTTGTAATAAAAATGATTTTCATTTCTTAAAATAAGAATAACCCTTACCACCAACCCTTTGCCACCCTACTCCTTGCCACTCTGGCCTTACTCGTAGATATATATTTTTTTATTTTATAAAATATAATATATATAATACAGAAAGTGAAATCATAAATCTTGGGATAAAAACAACTTTTTAACAAGTGAGGACGCTGTGGCCAGGGAATGGCGCACCTGCCTTAAGCGCCACAGGTCGTGGGATCACTTCCCGCTCGGGGCATATGTTTATATTGACTATTCAGGCATGTTTTCCGGCCTGGGTGTGTTTGTCCTTGTCATTGTGAATGTTTCACAGTTGCCATGGTCATTGTTTACACAGGATGTAAATATCCTAATGGGGCCGTTGAGTGTGAAGCGTTTATTATTAAAGGTAACTATCGCAATATTAATTTACTCAACTTAAATTAAGATAAACTATCACAAACAGCAAAAAACACGGTCACCTTTTTTAAAATACACACGAAACTTACAAAACTACAGCAAACAACTTAATCCTTAACATAAAGATACCAACTTCTAACTGATAAGTGAACACGTGTGAATTGCGATAAAATTGTTCTAATGGCACAATTAATGGTGGTAATATTATCTGATAATAAGATTAAAAATATCTATTATCGCAATGATAAGTAACATTTTTCTGTTCGTTGTTTTTCCTCAACATAAAATTCTTTCTTTAACTATAAATAATATTAGAAAAAGCGTTTTTTATACAACTAAGTTGGCAAGTTAGTATACGACCTACCTGATGGTAAGCGGTTGTCGTAGCCTAGGAGCGATTTGTAGGTGTCACTCACGCGTTGCAAACCTCGAGATATTGGTTCTTAAATCTCTTTTGCCCAGTCCTTTCACTACCTAGTGTCCTTCAAACCGAAACACAGTATACTGCTTTACGGTAGAATAACTGACACTGCGGTAGTACCTACTACCTACCTAGCCGACCGAGAGCCGGTCGCTCACTGGTCGGTAAGCGATCGGTCGATTAAGCAACTTTAGGTGCGGTCTATAGATGGGTGGTCGCATAGTGGTATTCCAACTAAGCATCTCCGTGCTTCGGAGGGCACGTAAAAGGTCGGTCCCGGCTGTTGACAATTTGACAACAGTCGATAAGTCAAGTCAGAGGCCTATACGGCAACCTGAATAACTCTGACATTAGGCCACTAACTCCATAAGAAAAAGAAGAACCTAGCCGGCCTCGCATAATAAATAAATAAATAAACGCTACACACTCAACGGCCCCCATTAGGATAATTATATCCTGTGTCGGGGGTCCGGAAACATGACAGACACAGCCAGACAGGAAAACATGCCTGTACGATTAATACAAACATCTGCTCCGAGCGGGAATCGAACCCGCAACCGTCGAGGCTTAAGGCAGACTCGCTACCCACAACGCCACAACGGTGTCTAATAATAAAGGCCGACAGTGTTTTCGAAATGATAAATTTAAATAAAAACCTTCATTAATATACGAAATTTGTAACGTCCAGATAATTCTATTGAAATTTTTTGCACATCTTTTTTCCTCACGTATTTTAATACTGAGAATTTCATATTCTGTATTAAAAACATAATTAATATGACGTTTTATTACGAGAATTTTTAGAATACGTATATTAATCACCAAAGTTACACAGAAATGGTACTATTCTAAATATTTAAATAGAAAAATAGTGACCACAATATTGGAAAAATATTTATAAATCAAATTACATAGGTACTATGAAAGTTAAGGTCACAGTTCTACATACATTAGCTCAAGAGTTTTAACCTTTATTATTGTATCAACAAGTATAATTTTTGGTTTGATTTTGAATATAATATCAAACTATATTTCTATCCAAGTATCTAAAGTGATGCCAAGCATGTATGTAAATAATGAATAAACGCTAAACACTCAAAGGCCCCCATTAGTATAGTGATATCCTGTGGCCGGAAATATACACAACGACAGGGACTATCACACCCAGACTGGAAAACACGCTTGTATAACCAATGCAAACGTCTACTTCTAGATTTGAACCCGCGAACCCGCGACCTGTGACGCTTAAGGCAGGTTCGCTACCGCTGCGCCATAACCTTGTCAAATCACGATTGACTTTGATTCATATGACACTACACAATAGAACCATGCATAAAACCTTTTTATTACATACTAGTTTCTGCCCGCGACTTCACTTGCGTAAATAACTATTTTTAATAGGCGTCATTTGCTGCAATATAGAACTAACAAACAAACTGTCATCCCCTATTTAACCCCCTTCAAATTTTGTGTTCACGAAAATATCATATTTAAACCTTCTTCCAGGTCCCTTTTATATCCATACTAAAATTCATTCTACAACAAACTTACTTTCGTATTTATAATATATATTCATCTATAAAACATATAAATTTTCCAAATACAATATCTTTTATCACATTAATTTGATTGAAATAGCCGAAAAACTCGCCTGAAGCTAAACCAACTATTGTAAACACTATTACTTTAATTGAACCGGCAATGGTGGATGAAACTTATCCTATTTTCATTCCCCCGATATTTGGGGATATTTTAGCGGAAAAATCCGTGAATTCGTAAAACTTTTTAACAGGAACACGCATAGACAGAAAATACAATGAGATTTTTATCCTATTTCAATTTTATTTCACAGTTACGTGTGAAAAATAGAGAATGACTTTTTTTTTAATACAGTATATAACGGTAGTACGTTTTAACTGTTGAATTAATTTCTGTCCGAGTGTTATTTAATATTTATTTGAAAACAAACGTAACCCCTCTCGGACACAAATTATTCGATCCTAGCATACTTTATTTCAATATTAATTTATGAATTTCTTATTCATTTATTTATTTCTTTATGACTCGCCAGTGGTAATTTTATTAGTAACATTACATACACACAATATTGCACACACCAATGTACATTAAATTTGAAAATTTTACTACAGTGTTGCAAAGCATTTCATGAAATACGCATTAATATTGACGTATTTATTACTAACAGTCTGAGTACACCATAACATTGAGCTTTCACATACGAACAAGCCGATGAACATGACAAAATTATAAGAGTTTCTATTTTTATTATTTGGCTCCGAAACTGTTAAGACCAGACAATAATAAAAACGTCGGAAAAAAATACGAGAAGAGAGAAGATATAACTCAGATGAAATTGAGGAAATAATAACGTAATAAATCTTCGCAAAGCACCAACAACGTTTAAGTGTTTAAACCTACCGTAGTTGACTCGTTATGAACTAGAGCAATTAAGAAACTGGGTGTTTTCGCCTTACAAAAGAGTCTCAAAGATCTTTCTATTCGAAACAATTGCGCTTTGTTTGTAGACGGTGCAAACTATTTATACTTTTGCCTGCAAATCAAAACTTCCTTTTTATTGTTTGCCCGTTGCTACTTTTTTAATTACAGCATTTTCATATTGCTTTTATACTTTTTATAAAATAATTTTTCATTTTAACAAATCTCTAATCTCAGAAACTACTGGTCTGATTTCTCGTTGAAACATATGATTTTGTGTTGAATAGTCTATTTAAATTAATAAAACTATCGTGAGATATTATTAAACTTAATGTAAAATTTGCGAGACGGGTCGCGACCGCGAACGTAGCCCACTCACCCTGATGAAGGACCTCCGATGAGTCCGAAACTATTCGGTACTTAAACAGATTGAACGTGAGTTTAAGTCGTTAAAAATTTTACATTAAGTTTAATAGTCTATTTGTTTGAGGAAAGTTATAGGTTAAATAATATTACACTACAACCATAAGAGCGGAGCCTTATGGCATTGTTCTCCTTTAGAAGTTCTTAAAGTCCGCGACACCATATGTCTATCTTTGAAGATTAATTCACTATTATCTTTTTTATGGTAATCAAATTTGTTATTATCATAACACTACCACGAGTTACCACAAACGTGGGTGAAACCGCGGGCATAGCTAGTTTATAAGATTCTAATAAATCTTACTTTGACCCCCTTTAATAAACTAAGTTATATTACTTAATCTTAGGAAGATGCTACAATATTAATTATGAAGATATCTAAACTTAGTTATTTGAATTGTTTTAGTTCTAGAGACTGAATGGTAATTTCAATTGTACGTCCCCTCGGTCAGAGAACTTTGATGGAACAGGTGATTGCAACCAAAGTCAACGGATCTATGCAAATTGCAATTGTAGAACTAAATTAATGTATGCAAACATTACCAATGGTGGCAAAAATTTATGGAGACTGGATGTTAAATTTCATATATATTATATAGTATTGCTTATCTGCGTAGGTGTTTAGTGACTTGAAACACAGGATAAAATTAAGGGACCTAATTGTGTAGTGATTATCTTTATTAAAGGGGCACTATTCAGTGGTAAGTAATAGTAGGGGTACCGGTTTTGCCTGGCCCCGATGTGGACAGCTATCGGTGTGATCCTGAATACCGTACTCCCTTGTGAGATTTGCTTGGTGCTTTGATTTCCATCTTTCATTTCAGACCGACTTTCATGGCAGGTTTCGTTGGCTGGATCTGCGAAAATTTCCAGACCCTGTCCTACGCACCCAGGTAGACGATTTACGATTATGATTGATATAGTAGGTCCCATAAGTAATATCGTATTTAGTGTAAAATGTCTAACATTTTGAATTAAGTAATAAGTGACTCAACAGATATTGTCCTGCCTACGGGCCTTTTATTTGAAAAGCAAAAATATTTTGAATTCAATAAAAACAAAATTATTATTTCATTCAAACAATTCATCAGTACAATGTGATGATACTTAAAAAACCAGTTACTTGTTTGCGTAATATATCACATTTTATTACTTTATTTTTATTTGTGAAAAGACAAGAATAACTCGTTTCTAAAAACCAAGCAAAAATACAAAACAATATTTCAATTAAGTATTCATCCAAGAATACCCTTTTATATTCTTCATACATTACATCTAATCTAAAAGTTTATAAAAGTGAATTCCAAGTGTTTTTCCGTATTATGCCCAGAGGCATCTCTGGCACGAACGTTATGAAAGGAACGCTTTTCATATGCCCCCACAATTGTACATTTCTCGTACATTTCATTCGGTAACCTGCGGCGCATATTATTAATTTTCCCTGTGACTTGAATTTACGATGTTCATTTAGCATTGAGTTAATGTGGCGGTAAAAGCGGTTGTATTAAGTATGGTCCCTGAATTGGACTGCTATTATTTAACGCTGAAATGAAAGCTTTCATTCATATACTCCATTTTGAGTTTTATTAAAATTACACTTAATGTTTCATATTAAATCGTCCTTTTCTTGTGATATGTAAGTTTATTTGCATTACTTAATAAATTACTCCTACTAGTGGTGGACTGATGACATACAGAGAGCCGTTGGGAGCCCCTGCATGCAAGTGGCGCACATATCCACATATATCCAGCAGTGGACGTCTATAAATTGAAGACGACGAGGACTTAGTAAATTGTGTTCAGTAAATTTTCCCAAATTAATAGAGAAAATCTTTATTCAATACAGAAGAAGAACAATAATTGCCCAACTTCTACGCATTAATTATTAACTCTTAGCAGTTCACGAATAAGAAAATAAAAAATTAAAAATATATCATGTGTAGTAACATTACACTACTAAAGTTGAAAAGTACACGCCAAAAAAACAAGCTAAGCTAAACTTTTTCCACAACGCGTTGTGGACAAGCTATTAATTTTGCAAGTATATTAAAAATTCACGTTTATAAAATTAAAACTCAGCTCTTTTATAAAGAAAAAACGCATGAATTTTCTAAAGCGCAGAATGTACTAATGCACTTGGACTTTTTAATTTCATCACTTTGTATGAAAATCGTAGTTACAGCACTGTCCCAACAACTGAAATCCCGTTTTATACATTTACATATTCAAATGAACGTACATATAAATGTAGATGACGTCAGAAGTCAGGAGAAGTCGTAACTCGTACAAAGATTATTTGTTCTTAACAAACCACATCAAACTTGAACCATGATTTAGATTTAATCGCTCATTTTATTTATAAACAGACTTTTTATACATACTGCTATATTATTCACAGCATCGTATTTAATTAAAGCTTTTTCATACTGAACTTTTTTTTGCGACAGAAATGGTAAACAACAATAATAGCAGTTATCACATGAATCACCAAGGGATGATCCATAAAATAAGGAGTAGGACAAATGTGCTACAAAAAGAAAGGGAAGGGGACAGAGGGGTTATAAAGAGACCGAAACTCTATTGTTTCTCGATACAGGCTCTTTTTCTGAGTGTCTATTGCTGTTGGCCCCAGGGCCATCTGACAGCATCACCAGTGGGGGTCCGGGTCAGGAGCATCACCCGGTAAAAGATTGAAGCCAAGCTATGGACTTCATTGAGAGGGAACGAACCTCGCGCAACAATACGAACACTGTGAACACTCTGCGGGTAGAATCGTCCCCTTTCAACCGGGCGCATTGATGCCGAAAATAGCAATGCTCTACTTCTACTAAAATAATAAAAAGGTTTTTTCATTTAGCCCTCAGATGGGTCTATCTATGTCCTGATGGTATGTGGAACAAGACCATTAGTGAAGGCGGCTAATACCGTTGGATGCCCTTTCTAACTGCAAGATACAAATTCTCATAAGCTGGCTGACATCGAAAAGCGACTTATTGTAATCACCTCAAGAGTTTTTTTACCACGGTAAAGTGGTAGCTGACCAGTCGTGCAGCAGGACCACCACTAGGATTGGCGTTTAGAAATAAATGACGGTAAGTCTTAGAACTGGCATTGTACGCTAGTGAAATTACTGGGCGAACGAGATTTAAGAACTAATATCTCGAGGTTGGCAACGCGTGAGTGGCACCTACTAATGGTGCTGCAAGCGCTCATAGGCTGCGGCAGCCACTTACCATTAGGTGGGCCGTATGCTTGTTTGCCAACTTCTAACATAAAAAAAAAAAAACTTCTACGATATGCAGGTTTCTTCACGATGTTTTCTCTCATCACATTCACTAGACCATGTAGGCTTTTTAAATTAATGCTATGTTTAATATTAAATTTAAAATACCCCATACGTATAATTTAAAATTATATAAGAGATACGCATGGCGTTTTTTAATTTTTATAACTTTATTTAAATAATTATTACCCGTTTTAAATAGGAAGTTCTCAATTAGAATAATTTATTTTATTTTATTATTATCTTTGCCGTTAGTGTATAGGTAATAATTCAATTTACATTTGATAAATATAACTAACAAGATCAGAACTTAAAAAATAGGTAACAGGTTAATATTTTGTCGACGTTATGTTAACGGTTACTTTTTCTATACAAATATATAAAATTGAAGTGTCTGTTTGTAATTCCAAAATAACAGCTTTTGACATGTGAAAGTATATACGATATTATATTAAAATGAATTTTAAAAATGTTTGTCTATCTGTGTGTCTGTTTGTTACGTCTGAAATTTTAACGAGATTAACTCATGTTAAATTAACATAGCAAATACTAAACGCTCATTGGCTGCCTATTGATCATCGATTATCTTTAACCAATGAGCGTTCTTTATTTGGTATGTTAAGTTAACATGATTTTGATCAAAGTTCGAGAAACCGGGGGTTAGACTACTTTAATTTTAGAAAAAGAATAAGTGTTTGAAAAATCGGTACACCACGGGAGCGCAGTCGCGGGCGCAGATAGTTAACACTATAAATACACATAAGCACATTCATTGCTGTGCTAAAAATGAAACGGCACCGCGAATTAATCTCGGACTCGGAAATGTAAATTTACAATACATAGTTGACCCTCGACCTTTGAGATAACATATTTACAACTGGATAGAACCCAACAATCTGGGTACAATCAACTATATAAATGTGATTCAACGGGGGCCTTCTTTTTATTACGTAATAAAACCTTCATATAGATGCGGCCTTGTCTAGTTTATCTTCGAGTAAAAAAAACGACTATATTATTATTTAATATTACATAAATATATTATAGCTTCATTATTAGAACTATGAAGTACTATGATGACAATTGTATCGTGCTGGTAGTGACCCTGCTTTGAGCAGATTTTTATTATATCTGTTTCGGTCTGGACGTTGGTCCTTGTGGATCTCACCACCTTGCCTCAGAGAGGACGTTAAGCTGTCGGGCCCGGTTTGTATCACAACATGTGGTAATAATCGTTAACTCTTGATAGATAATTTGCTCTTATCAATAAGTGATTAGTTCGGCCTTTGGGTTGCGGAGGTCAGATCTTTCTGAGGAAAAACTAGTAACCCGTCAAATCAGAATAAGGGTATTTAAGCAGACCCTGGGCGACTACCGGGGAATAATGCTAGTAAGAAGAAGAAGATCGCGAAATAAATTCCCGTTTGGGGTAAAGGTGACCATATTGAACATACAGGTGTGTTCCGGTCTGGGTTTTGCTTGTTTTTGTGTGCCCCCGGATGCTCCGCTAAATATCCTTTATGTAGTATACAGAATATTAATATTACTATAGTAATTTTTACTAATTGTTTACTTCTAAGACTCAAGGCTGATCCCGTCCACCGTCCTGCAAAACCGAACCACGGCTTCGGACGTCACCGTGTAAAATATAAGAGCTAATCAGTAATTAGTAATTACTCATATAGCATTTCTGTTTTTATGACCTTCGGAGGTTAGTCAGTATTTGTTTTTTAAATGAAACTGATAATTAGTAGAAACAAAGAATTAAAATTGAACTTTATACTCAGTCAGGTCGAGAGCTCAATCCGCGCTGATGATTAATGAATATTTAAGTTATTTGGTGTTAGCGTATGAGGTGTACGAAAATAAAATCTTTCTTTACCATTATGCATTGCATTATTCGCGGTATTTATCCCAGAGTAAGCTTATTAATTACTCTTAATCCACAACTCTAAGGGCGACCCAATAACTTATTGGGTAAGAAGCAATTTACTCGTACAAGAGTTAAAGAGTATTATCAGATGTTTCGTGATAATAATCAGGACGAACATCCTAACATTCTAAAGGAGGTGTGATAGCCCAGACCGAAACAGATATTGGTCAGAGCAATACAAACATTTGCCCCCAGTGAAAATCAAAACCGCGACCGTCAACGCTCGTCTATATTTAAAAGCTATTGCACAGCTTTTATCGCAGGCTTTGAGCGCGGCGACCGAATCAAGAAATTCCGTAACGAAAATAAAACCTAACAATCCACACAAGAAAAATTATAGCAAATACCTCAATAAATGTATTGGAAAGTAACCTTTAAATAACATGCTAAAAGTTCAATTTTCAAAAAATTATATCTAACCTTTATACATAATTCTTAT
This sequence comes from Hestina assimilis, assembly GCA_023373885.1. NCBI lineage: Eukaryota > Metazoa > Arthropoda > Insecta > Lepidoptera > Nymphalidae > Hestina > Hestina assimilis. The sequence goes on from CM041750.1 coordinate 10,796,339, forward strand.
ATATGCAAAGGATTTTCGTCTTTAACTTAAAGAGTAATTCTCTTTTGAGGCAATTGATCTATAAAGTTAAAGTTTCATACAAATTGATGATGTACTTACGTTCCAAATTCGAATATTTTGAAGTAGTTACGAAGGTTCTTACTTTATTTCAATGAAATTTTGAATTATGGACGAAACTGTATCTTATGGAAATTAATGTTTGATTTCATTTATATTTTAACTTTTTAAAAATAGCAATGATTTTATGTATTGCATAAATTGATAAAATATGTTATGCAATAGCTTTACTGCAGCAGTCTGCGAGTGCCACAGGTTTTAGTTTTAATCAGAATATTCTAAAATTAATTTAATGGTCGTAGGCCCTTTATTGCAAGAGGCCGGCTAGGTAGGTAGGTACCACCGCAGTATTAGTTATTCTACCGTAAAACTGTATTTTAAATAGATTTATGTACCAATATCTCGAAATTGGGAAAGCGGGAGTGACACCTACAAATGTATGGTGTTACAAGCGCTTATAGGCTATGACAAACGCTTACCATCAGGTGGGTCGTAAGCTTCCTTGCCAATTTAATAAAAATACAAATAATATTCCATTTAACGCTTGTTAAAGCATTTCGCTTCAGTGGTACAGGAAGATATTATTGAATTGAACCTCGTTATAGCACCTGAGGTGATTGAATAATGGTGTTTTATCAGAGGCAAATCATATAGATGAAGATTTCCGAATGCGGGCGAACAACTTGACACTTTATAATAGTATTAAATTGGTGGCAAACAACCCTGGTTAAAAAATACATTAAAAAGATATAACCCCTGAGTTTGTTTCGCCGGCCGCGTTTAGGTAGAGGTTTAAATTTGGAGTCAGTGGTAGAATCTGACTTTCAACAAGTAAGTGTAGTGGTTTTTACGTTGAATAAAAATATTTGAATTCGTATAATGCTAGTAAATAGTCACCGTGGATTGTTGATTTACTAGGAGTAGGTACCACATGCATAAATTGTATACCACGTATTAATATTTTAAATGCAAGAGGCCGGTTAGGTAGTTACCACCGCAGTGACAGTTATTCTGCCGTAGAGCAGTATACTGTTTTTCGGTTTGAAATTAATTGGCAAAAGAGATTAAGAACCAATATCTTAAGGTCGCCAGGTTGCTTGAGTGAACTACAAATCGCTCGTTAAATTCAAAAGTGCCACAAATCATAAAAATTCAAAAATGCTTTTATTGCAAAAATACAATCTTAAACCTTCATATTTTTATATTTAGCAAAGACACCCATTGATTTCGCATTGTAAAGTACAAAAATAACACAACCGTTAGTTTGGAATTTTCGTATTAAATGCTCGAAATATAATCTAAACCACCATATTTCAAAAATGACTTTTCAAAAGTGCCATATTTCATCATTTTTTCATGAATACCATTTCAATTTTGATAAAATAATTAGAACTGTTGTTTAAAAATACCAAAGTAGCCCCAAAGTTGTCCAGATCAAAGAAAAACATAATAATCATTATCAGCTTGAAACATCTCAAAAACACGAAGTCAGGGCCCATATGAATTCTATCCAACGAATCTTCATTTCTTTTAAAGTTTTATATAGCATTTTATTTATACTATTAAATATCATGGAAATTTTAATTCAATTCCTTAAATTTTTTATACAAAAACACGACTTTTGGTTTTGACTTTTTGACTTGCGGTTGTTTTACTACATATTTAGTATATTCCAAAGATATTTTTTATATTCAAAAGTAGCGTATATGCTTATATCTCTTCCAGCAATCAGTTTATTGTAGAACCACTTAAATCATTTAATGCTGCTTAAAAATACGCGTCTACAGATGTATAATGTGCATATATTTGATGTAAAATAAGAAAGTAGTAGGCAAAAATAATTTTTCATTTTTTTTATTGACTCTCCTGTAAAAAAGTGTAATTTTGATTTGCGGTAGTTTTGAATTTAACGAGCGAAATGTATGGTGTTGCAAGCGCTCATGAGCTACGATAACCGCTTAGCTTAGTGGGGTCATATGCTTACTTGCAAACATATTCACATAAAAAAAAACTTCCTCTCTCTAACAATTCCAGAAAATCTTTGCGGGGAGCGGGAACCCTCCATTGAACCCCTCCAACCATTTTGGAACCCTCCTGCATTCCATCAAACCCTCCTGTTTCCAACCATTTACCGTGTGGGTAGCCGTCAAGCGGTTACTCAGAAAAACATATTTAGAATAATGATAACATTGTTCTTATTCTTCTTCCATCCTTACGCAACTCTAAGGGCGAACCGGTAACTCATTGTATAAAAGCAAATTATCCATCACAGTTAACGATTAACAACTTAACTTACTCTCTGAGGCACGGTGGGGAATCCCACAAGGACACATGACCACACCGAAACAATTGCTTGTAAGATGGATACAAAAATCCACTCCGAGCGAGAATCAACCTCACGATTGTTGAGGCTAAACGCAGCCCCGCTCCTAACACGCCACATCGGTATTTAGAATAATAATTATGCTATAATTAATGAGGTGAGAATGATTTGTCCGTGAACAATAATTTCCTGATTTTAAAATTATTTAAAATTTTATTTAATACCTACTGATTTTAATTTTTAAGTTGTATTTAAATGATTTTGTTTTTATTATTACCGTATATATAAATACTACTCGTAGGTACATTAATACTTTATTTACATAACTCCATATCATCATCAATTAATTATTAATTTGAATAATATCTTTTTTTTACAGCGATTGAGTACCTCACCTTATTTAAAATGTTTTGAAATTATTTGCAATTCACTAAAATAATTAAAAAAAAGATATTGGTACCTAGGTAGATATTCAATTGGTTCCGACAATGTTTGCATTAAATTAGGTAGGTAGGTTAATTTGCTTAACTTAATTGATACCAATACTTACATAAATAAAATGAAATGTTCGTCTGTCTTTCTGTCTGTACAGACAATATTCTACTGGCAGATAATATAAGGAGTAACTTTGACTAATTTTATTTTAGAAACGGGATTAGGGGTCCGTGCAGTAAAATAACACTAAACATAAATCCTGCAAATCACGCGACCGGAGCCAAGGGCACAGCTAGTTAAGTGTATTATATAATAATTATCAGATTAATTTTATATTTTTTTAAAGCTGACGTCTTTAATAATTGGCGTAATAGCCATGACTATACAAAAATGGAAGATGTTTTTTATTTACCCACAAGAATACAAACAGCTTAAATATTCTAAGCGATATTTTTAAAAACATGATCATTGGAATGAGTTCTATTTATTTAAAAATAATCGTTAAACGTCTATCTCGGAGATGTCGCATAATTATTAGTTACCAAGCGCAGATAAACGATAAACTTTGCACTCATTAAGGACTTTCGAATCCCTTAAGTCATTAAGAATCATAAACAAGACTTACAATGCTATTATCTTTGATATAACAGTGAATAAATTAGTAAGTACTTACAACGTGAAACAAAATGCCGGTTATAGTACGTTGTAAATCCACTCGTGGCCTGTTTAAAACTCAACCTCAATATTTATACAACACTGAAACAACACAGTTTGTTACATTATCACGTTATTTTAACACAATCTTTTGTCATCGTGACACATAACATCACTTTTAAAAAGTTTAAGTATGTTTCGAGAGCAGAAAACGCGGCAAGCAGAGTAACGCGACACACGTGCACATTACACTACGATCGCGCGCTGACTGGATTTGACTGAGTGAAGTGGGAACTGTGAACTGATGAATCAAGTGACTGGTGAATGAATGAATATTCGAAACCGATTCATAACATAGATAGTAGAATAATAAATTAGGGTATTGGACTTTACAATATATGCAATTATGTACAATTGTACGTGTCTTTTTTGTATATGTTGTGATAAAAAAATTAGAAATGCTTGCGCAGTGCGTCCTATTTTTAGCGACTCTTGCTGTGTAGCGTGTTTTTACACACACACAGCGATTTTTATTATTTATAATAAACAATTGCAGGCTAATTAAGCTTAAAAATGGAATAAGTAAAACACTTTTAGATTATAGTAGCTAGACCCTTTTTAGACATAACCTTTTTATTAGGGTCCGACCGAAACTGGTTTTTCAGCCGAAACCGAAACCGAAACCGAACTTTCGGCCTCCCTCTCAGTTTCGGCCGAAACCGAAACCGAAACCGAAACTTTTTAAAAATATTTAAAATTACGTTTTTTTAATTAAATTCAAGTTTTTTAACATTTATTTGCATGTATACATTCGTAGTCAACTAATTAGGAACAGAAAATAATTTGATTAAATATTTTAAAAGTTTAATTTTATGAGATACTGTTTGTTATAAAGTATACTGTTCAATGCTGTGTACTTTTTCGAAGCTAAGAATATTTTATGGTAGGTTTATTTAAAAGAAATCCCTCGCATTGAAATTGCTCATTTACTGGCTAACCGTAGGGATAGCAAGAGTTAGTGTTTTATTTTCGATTTTTAAAAAATAAACCTGAAATACAAAGACGAATAGACTTTCTATTTTTATTAGGCGTCATTCTTTAGTTTATAGTTTTTATTTCTAAAATTTATATCACAATTTATTATTTAAACATAGTTTACTTATTTAACCAAGCGAAAACAATTTTATCTCAACTAGCTTATCATTTGATTTGCTCCAAAAGTATGGTTTTCAACGCTGTGCAATATTTTCAAACCTACCTAGAAAGAAATTTAACTAATTTAATAGCTTTATAAAAAGTTCCCTTTGTGGGCTCTGTAATTATTAAAAGAGAAATATTTGGACTAGAACTTAGTGGCTAAGTTACATGGGCGCTATATCACGAAAATGATCCAAAATATACTTCACTGTTTATTAAATGATTTCTAGTCAGTGAACTATTTTTTTGGCCTGCCAATAGCCTAGACATGAATTCTTTGGAACATTTGTGGTACAACAAACTGGAAATTTAAACCAACTCTATAGAAAATCCAAAGACGCCTGGAAGAACTTCACTGACGAAACTTGTCATTATTTGATCAAGTCGATGCCGCGCCGATGTCGATATGGCTATGGCTAATAATGGGAATCACATTTATTGTTAATTTTTAATAGAAAACGTTGCTTTTTCGATGAATTTAATAATAAATGTACATTTTTCTCTTCCATTACATTCTGCGTTCATTATTTCTAACGTTTTCTTAAGTGTCCTTAATTACTTCCAGTGTTATATTAGCACGAAGGAGAAGTAAAGTTGAATTTTAATTGTTATTTTTAATTATAATACATTCCAAAATTTAATAATTCTACTAAGAAAACATTGGTTAAATGATCAAGATCAGATCAACATTAAAAAACGTAATGAAAACTTCATGTAAACTGAAATTACGGAAAATATAAATATATCAAAATTATTTTTATTCAAGTAGACTTTTAAAAAGTACTTTTGAATAGTCAAACGCTACCGACGGTTCGGAAGGTTGATTCTATCGAGAAGAACCGACAAGAAACTCGACAGTTACTCTTTTCAAATATATGTTTTTACAATTGTATTCTTTCATATAAAATTTGGTTCTTGAATGAGATCCAGCAATATTAAGAGTCCCAAGCATTTTTATCAGAAAAATATTCCTCTAACGAATAATAGGCTTTATTGATAAGTTTATTTTTATATACATTTGGAACTTGCTTGTTGGCAGTTCTAATAAGCAATCTGGAATTTTGTTGAAAATGCGAATACCTAGCCCCTTAAAAGAATTACTGACTTTACGCAGACGAAAGCTAGGATTACAAAGTTTATTTTTTTTTTTTTTTTTTATTTTAGGTCGTTTTTAACATCTAGGTCATTAACGACCACGGTAAGATTACAATAATTTAAACTAATTTGTAGACATTAATCATTTTCAAAAAAGTAATGTTTGCATACATTGATCTGGACTGAGGCAGCTTATTAAATTATTAGAAACATTACATATTTGTCTTTCGTTTTTGAAGGCGTTACATTCTATTAACAAATGTAGTACCGTCAAATCCAATCCACACTTGCATTTGTTTCTGTCAGACTTGGTTATTAGGTGGATATGAGTCATGTTTGTATGTCCAATACGTAGTCTGGTGACAGTAGCTTGGTCTTTTCTACAGCTAAAAGAAGTAGGAGATTTATCAAAAATAGATTTTCTGATATTACTTAACATTGTTTTATTGTCAGTTTTCCAATAATGGTCCCAACTATTTTTTATTTTATATGTGAAGTATTTCTTTAATTCATCTGGAGTTGATTTATTTACTTGTATATTTATATTCTCATAGATTGCACGCTTTGCTTCACTGTCTGCCTTTTCATTGCCAACTATCCCTTGATGACTTGGTATCCAAATAATTTTTATTATGTAGTTATTGTTGAGTAGATTTAATATTTTTTGTTTAATTTCTGTAATTAGAGTATTTGTGTTATATGTGTTTAATAACGCTGTTAAACATGATTTGGAATCTGTATATATTATAAATTTCATTGTATTTACCTCATTTTCTATTAACTCCAAGGCTTTTAGAATAGCTATGGCTTCGCAGCTAAAGATAGTATTAAAATTGCCCAACCTATACTGATAACAATTATCACCAAAAATAACAGCACATCCTGATTTTTCATCCATAACTGATCCGTCCGTGTAGACAATTTTGCAGTCAGTGTATCTACTATTAATCTCTTGGAACAAGGTTTTGTATATGTATTGAGGGGTATGGTCTTTAGAGTATGATGCTAATTCAAGACTAATTGGAAGATCTAATTGTTGCCACGGTTCAGAATTAAGAAGCTTCTTTGGAAAAATCTCTGGTATTTTAAGATTTAATTCCTTCAAATACTTAGTTACTCTGATTCGAAAAGGCTGTAATAATGTAGGTTGAAGTTCATATTCTGTGTCCACGGCTGTTGTTTTAGTGTACTCACTGTATGCTGGATTTTCAGGTTGGGATAAAATATTTATAGCATAAGTAATTATAAGTTGTTTTCTTCTAAATTTTAATGGCATTTCTTCAGCTTCTGCTAAAATGCTTTTAATTGGACTTGTTTTAAATGCTCCAATACTTAGTCGCAGTGCAGTATTTTGGATGCTTTCTAAGCCTTTGAGTGTACGTTCTTTAGCAGAATCATATAATACGCAGCCATAGTCAATTTTCTGTCTTATTAAGGCACGATATGTGTTAATCAAACATTTTTTGTCAGCCCCCCATGTAATCGATGACAAAACCTTTATAATATTTAACTTTTTATAACACTCAGATTTGAGATTATTTATGTGAGTAATCCAAGACATCTTTTTATCAATTGTTAATCCTAAAATTTTTAAGTTATTTACCTCTTTTATCTTGTAATCATTTAATATTAGTTGTACGTTTCTATTTCTCTTTCTCTTATTAGACATAATTATAAATTCAGTTTTAGTTTTCGAAAATTTGAATCCAGATTTTTTGACCATTCTTGAAGATTATTTAAAGTATTCTGTATAAGTTTTAATGTAGGTTTTAGAGTTCTCCCTGTACACGTTATTGTCAAGTCATCAGCGAACAAAAAGCCCTTCACTGGTTTTTCAATAAATGTAAGAACATCGTTCATTGCGAGTAGAAATAGAATTACACTGAGTACTGAGCCTTGGGGTAGGCCATTTTCTATATGAACAGAATTAGATATTGTATCATTTATTCTTACTTTTATTGATCGTTCTGAAAGAAAATTTTTGATGAACATCAGAGCGTTTCCCTTAATATCGATATCTTGTAACAATTTTAAAACTCTGTGTTTCCAAACCATTTCATAGGCTTTTTCAATATCTAATGCTACAGCTATGACATAGTTACTATTTGCAAAACTATCAAGTATTTCACTTTCGATATGCATTAAATGATCCATTGATGATCGAAATTGACGAAATCCAAACTGAAATGGTGATAAATAACTATTCGTCTCAATATACCATCTAATTCGTTTACTTAGAATCTTTTCAAGTAATTTGCACATATTGCATGTTAAGGAAATTGGTCTATAGCTGGTTGGTAAACTTGATATCTTTCCCGGTTTTAATATTGGAATGACTAAGGCTTCTCTCCAGCTATTAGGAAACACCTGATCCATGTAAATATAATTAAATAATCGAAGTAAAAACTCAAGTCCTCTCTTTGATAAATTTTTAATTATTATGTTTGAAATATGGTCTGGCCCAGGACTAGAATTACCAAGTTGTGACAATACCGAAAGCAATTCCTCCATCGATATCTCCTTATTAATGGGGTTGGAGTTGTTATGTATATGTACATCAAAATTAGACGTACATTCTTGTCTGTTTTTATATTCTATAAAATTACTGTCATAATTATTTGACCTAGAATTAGCGGCAAAGGTTTCAGTTAACATATTTGATGTTTCTATAGGATTTGATGTAAATGTTCCATCTACCTTTTCGAGTAAAACAGTGTTAATCCTAGTATTGCGATGTTTAAGAGTCTGTATCTTTTTCCACATATCTCCAGTAGTTGTTTTATTATTAATAGTTGACACCCAATTTTCCCAATACTTCTTATTTTTTTCTTTAATAAGTCTTCTGTAGTATGCTCTCCTTTTTTTATAATTAATTTTATACACTGAGTTAGGATCATTACTGGCATATCGCTTGAAAAGTCTAAAAGCTTTTTTTTTCTCCCTAACCAGCATATAAGCGGAGTTAAACAACGTAAAAAGGGTAACTCCTGTTAACAGGAGACCCTCTAAACTAAAATGAATGAAACTTTAACGTCTCAAAATACCCCAATGTCACAAACAGCCACAATGTCCCAACCAACACCCAACGCATCAAGTTACGCGAATGTCACGTCATCTACATGTTTTCCTAAGAAAGATCAAGCCATCATATTAGATTCTATTGACGGAGTAACACTTCGAGATTATATTATTTCTCTATCGTCCTTAACACCTGCAGCAACGATACGATTCATATCGCGCATATCAAATGCTCGTGTATGCATCTATATGGATTCTAAAAGGACAGCAGACATTTTGATAGAAGAAAAGAAAAAAATCACTATTAATAACAATACCCTAGACATAAAACCACTAATTACAAGAAACAAAAGAGTTGTATTATCAAATGTTTGTCCCGTCATACCACATTATGTAATTGAAAAAAAGTTTGAAGAAATGAACATTAAAATAATGTCGCCGTTAACGTTTATGAAAATAGGTGTGACTGATCCAGGATTCTCACATATATTGAGTTTTAGAAGACAATTATATATTAGCCCCGATGACGTCACCCAGTTACCCGAATCATTTCAAATCACGTTTGAAGGGACCAATTATTGGATTTATACATCTACCGATGCCTTACAATGTTTCACTTGTAACACGATAGGTCATTTGGCTAAAAATTGCCCACAAAACACCAAAAAAGAAACGATGACCCTCATGATATAGATAATCAAATAGCAAAAGAAATTATTGAGGTTTTTGATAGAAACGATGATCGTTTAGGAAATCAAACCTATGCTGACCATATCCATCCCCCACCTACAATACAAGATTTTCTACTACCAATACAGAATAACCTTAAAGGAAAAAAACGAACCCACTCACCAACTACAACCGAATCTTCCAAATTAGAAATAGTAAAACAACATACACAAGAAGATGAATCTGATACAATGGACATTGAGACAGAAACAGAAACAGGCAGTAATATTTCAATGGAGGACATGGACACCAAAACAAAAACAAAAAAAAAATAAAGACATATGACCCTAAAGCTGACGAAGAAATTTGGAAAAATATCGAAGAAAACATGATAGAATTAAACAATGAAAATACATTCCCTATTAATTTAGACCAATTCATTAGTTTATTAGATAACACTAAAGGAAAACAAAATATAAAAGAATTAGTATATTCGTACACGAATAATGTTCATGGCCTTATTAAAATGTGTAACAAACTTCATGGTAAAATGAACAAAAGTTTAAAAAACAGATGTTCACGTTTTTCGAGGAAATTACATGATTTGATTAATATCCAGAGTATTACTACAGATAAAACTTAATAAATCAGATATTAAACTAAATTATCAAATTATAAAATACTACAGTTTAGAATTAGTATACAATATTATAATTAGTTTGTAAGAGATTATAAATACTATGGATATATTACAATGGAATGTAAACGGTTACTACAAACGGTATGAAAACATCAGACTTCTAATGAGTCGATTACATCCCACTTGCATTTGTTTACAGGAAACAAATTTCACCTATAACAATTGTGCCTCTATAAAAGGATATGACCATTTTTACAAAAATCGTACACATATTAATAGAGCGAGTGGTGGAGTGACTATTTTTGTTAGGTCTCATGCACTACCAATGCAAGTACCATTAAACACAAATTTAGAAGCAGTAGCAATAACAGTTAAATATCCGATGTGTATAACAATATGTAATGTTTATCTCCCGAATAGTCTGCCTCTTAACAAACAGGATTTAAACAATCTTATTTGTCAACTCCCTACTCCTTTCATCATCCTAGGCGATTTTAATAGCCACCATTTTTATTGGGGCTCACAAAAATGTGATTGCAGAGGGAGAATAGTAGCAGAATGGCTTGACGAACATGACGATATATTTTTACTAAACAATGGCCAACCTACTCATTTTAATAGTAATACTGGTCGTACTAGTAATATAGATTTAACTTTAGCTTCACAAAATATAACGTCATATTTTGAATGGAACGCTTTAGAAGATCTGTATGACAGTGACCATTTCCCAATCTCAATTAAATCTCGTTTCTCTGATGACAACGAATCAAAAAATATTAGGCTGCCAAGGAAATGGAAGTTCGACAAAGCAAACTGGGCCATGTTTAGAGAGGAAGTCGATATGAATATTTCAGAATTAATATCCTTATTTAACAATTCTAATTATTCGGTTAATGATATAGTTACAAAATTTACTGAAGCTATTCTCAAAGCAGCTAATAAATCAATACCTACAACGTCTGGTATTTTTAGAAAAGTTTATTTTTGTTTCTAGTGTTAATTGAATATACATCGCTATTTTTGCTAAAAGACTTTAAATTATTCCTAATATATAAGAGGTTAGAATAAATAAATTGTGACACCACAGTCATTATACCTATATCCTTAAAAACATCTCTTAGAGAGGCCCGCGCTCCTAAATTATAAATTGCCCGAATTACCCTTTTTGAAGAATAAAAATAGTATTAATGTCAGCCGCCTTTCCCCAAAGGATACCGTATGACATAATACTATGAAAATAACTGAAATATACGATTCTCGCTGTTTCTACGTCAGGTAGTTGTCTGACCTTCTTTATAGCATACGCAGCAGAGCTAAGCCTACTCGCTAGAGATGACAAATGAGCGTTCCACTGTAGCTTGGAATCCAAAGTTATCCAAAGTAAAAATAAATGTAACTCTTATTATACCAATGTCCCTAATTAGTTGAGCACCACTGTATATAATATAGACAGTTAAATAGAGTTAAATAAAATAAAAATTAAAAATTCATTAAAGTCAAAACCATTTTTTGTCATGAATATACAGGACTTACTATTGGGAGTAAACTTAAAAAAATAAACAACTTGTAGTTAGATATACTAGGTACATAACTAACTAGTAATACGTTGTGTTCACAATATTTTAAAGATCAATCTAATACTTATTTCTGGAGATTTTTTGGTCGCGTCAGCGAGCGGTCACGAGTTGGCTGCGAAGTTTACCGCACAACGCACGAAAACTCAAGAACACTCGAGTTTCGGCGAGGCCGAAAGTTTCGGCTGTATTTTGGCCGAAACCGAAACTAAAGCCGAAACTAGATTTTTGGCCGAAACTGGCCGAAACCGAAACCGAAACCGAAATTTCGGTCGGTCCCTACTTTTTATCTTGTGAGTTGAACATTGTTATTAGATTTAGTAAAAGTTCCCTTTAAGAGCTTGTATTAGTTGTAGAGACGCCTATGAGGGGGAAATAATTATTCTGAATGAAAAAACCTGAATAAATTTTTAATGTACCCAAACGGTGCCAACGTAAACCACATCCGCTTTCCGTTCGTCTGTCAGACTGTATCTCACGAACCGTGGATTAATAATTCTGAAAAATTGTAGAATTTAAAAATTTAACAAAAATGTTGTTAAAAAAATTGATATAATTTTTAGCTCTTTCGATATTCTTTCGTAATAAATATTGACAAAAAAAACTGAATGAAAAAGGTAAGGTTATGTCAAATACAAAGAGTAAAATATTGTTAGAGTTATGAACAGTTAGTCTTATTCATTAACAGCTAAAAAGGTTCACCTCAGCAAGATTAGCTCGTTCACGCCTCGTCGGCTCGAAATATTCACGCCTCAAATTGTGTAGGAAACGGAATTCTATTAACGCCTTTAGTTCCTTGAAATTTTCGTTCTAACGCTTCTGATTATGAATAAGTCTGATAATCACGGAAAACAACATACACACGTGATGTACATTATACGAAATCTTATTCTTATGAATTCGGTAGTTTAATTGTCGAATTATTCTAGAATACTCGAAGATTTTTTTACTAATAAAATGTCAGATTGTTGTAACGATTGTGCAATAGTTGATATTTTTTCGCCATACAATACTCTTTTAACCCGAGTCTTGTCTTCACCGGCACGTTTTTTATATTGCACTTGACTTTTATCACATCTAATGTAAAGTGATGCCTATTCACTCTTAATTTGAAGATAGACCTATTGTAGGTGGTAATATATAATATATAATATATAATATATAATATATAATATATAATATATAATATATAATATATAATATATAATATATAATATATAATATATAATATATAAGCACCACAGCGGACGATGGGGTCGTCACGTCCCGATTCCGGTAATGCCGGTAATCATATTAAACTGCATTGAATTAATCTAAACGTAGTTTCTATATTACTCTTATTATTAATATGCTCTTAAATTAACTAGCTTCGTGTGTATTGAAATCATGAGAATAATTGTGTCGTTAATCCTTTTAGAGCTATACCCTTAGTGAGTTTAGGTAATAAACCAACCGTCTATATAACGAAATTCAATTTTAATCTTTATTAGCTGTTGACACCGTCTTCTGAACTATAGGCAATTCTATAGAAACCGATCTATAAAGTACGCTCCCTAGATAAACTAATCTATAAGCATACATACAATCTACTTGATAATACAATTCAATTTCATTCAAGTCCTTGTACCGTGTACCTTTAAAAGATTAAATTGACGACGTTATGGCGCAGCGGTAACGAACCTGCCTTAAGCGCCACAGGTTGCAGGTTCGATTCCCGCACATAGCAGATGTTTGTATTGACCATACAGGCATGTTCTCTAGTCTAGGTGTGCTTGTACTTGTCATTGTGTATGTTTTCGGACACAGGATATAGCTATCCTAATGGGGGGCAGTTGTGTGTAGCGTTTATTTATTTTTAAAAAAATCCGGCGTCGAGATGTGACGACCCCATTGCCCGCTGTTGGGATAACCTCTGTCACAGCAGAGACTATTCCACCAGTGCAATCAGTCACACTGGTGGTAGGTTTTTGTTGCAAGAGGCTGGCTAGGTAGGTACCACTGCAGTGTCAAATATTCTGCCGCCAAATAGTAGTGCTTAGGCACTACTGTGTTCCGGTTTGCAGGGCACTGTACGCTAGTGAAATTACTGGGCGGACGAGATTTAAGAACTAATATCTCGAAGTTGGCAACGCGTGAGTAGCACCTACTAATGGTGCTGCAAGCGCTCATAGGCTACGGCAACCACTTACCATCAGGTGGGCCGTATGCTTGTTTGCCAACTTCTAACATAAAAAAAAAACTTTAAAAGCCCCAATCAAATATCAAATTTGTTTGCGGCATACCCTTAGTCATTACCAGCTAAAAAGGTTTCTAACATCTGCAACATTAGCTCGTTCATGCCTCGTTGGCCAGTAATGATGCCACAAATTGTCAAGGAAAGAGTTCCTTTTTGGTTTGATTATTTTCATTTCATCGCTTTCGACTCTTATGTGACCAATTTTGAAGATTAATGTGACAGTGTTTCAGAATATTAGTAATGCTTTTTTCAAGGCATTACTAATATTCCTATTGCCTCTCTAAATAAACTCGAAGCTTGTGCGAGGCGTGGGTACAACAATAGCCCAATGGGTCACAATCGAACTTGCGACTCTCGCGTTTGCTGAGCGAAGTCGGCCCTTCTATCTTTGAGCTATTGAGGCTTCTTCAACAGGCACTAACAAGATCACTCCATCATCATAACGTTGATAGGTAGTAATCACGATAGAAGGTGTATTAAGCGTACTTTATGACTCCGCAGGCATATTCATGTAATCGTTACAAATGGTAGACATGCGTAAGTATTATTTTTATTGTTCGTAACAGAAATGTGAACATAGCCTACTGTCCAGATCTAAAAAAATCTATATATAAATATTTAATTTATTATATCACTACATAGTATTAAACAAAGTCGCTTTCTCTGTCCCTTTGTATGCTTAAAACTTTAAAACTACGCAACGGATTTTGATGCAGTTTTTTTTCAATAGATAGAGTGATTGAAGAGGAACGTTTATATGTATAATAACATCCATTTAATAGTGGAGAAATATTGTTATTTTTGAGGTTTCTAATGTGATGTCGTAAATAATTACATTTAACGCGTGCGGGCCACGGGCAGATAAATCAAAACTACTGGATCGATTTTAATCATTTTTTCAGTGAATAAGCTATATATTTTATACCCGTGCGAAGCCGAAGCGGGTCGCTAGTAAATAAATAACAAATATAAACGTTTCACATTCAACGGCTCTCATTAAATTAGTTATATCCTATGTCGGGGGTTCGAAAACACGTAACCACACACACACGCCCAGCACATACAGACGCAGAATACAAACATCTCCTCGGGAATCTGGAATAACCGGGAGTGGAAAAAAATTGAAAGAAAAAATATAAGCTATTTAAATATTCTTCAACCATTATACTTCCTTACTCGATAGGTTTAAGGTTTATTACCAGAAATACTTTATGAAACCTCTAACAAAATTGTAATCATTTTGTGGGGCGACGGTAGCGAACCTGCCTTAAGCGCCAGGTCACACAGCACAAGTCGCAGGTTCGGTTCCCGCTCGGCAAATGCTTGTATTGACAGGCATGTTTACCGGCGATGATATACACAATTACATGATATACTTATTTTTGTGTATGTTTCAGGACTCCCGACACAGGATATAACTATCCTAATGGGGCCGTTGAGTGTGTAAAAGAGACGTTTAAAAACATTTGCTAGCAGCCAAAAAGAGTGAGAAGATTCATTAAATTAACCAACTGATATTGCTTGAGGACTTAGGGAATTCGTAATTAATGATTCTTAATACGCAAGCCGTAGAACATATTCCTTTAGAGACTCACATGTGTCTACATCCTTTGATTAAAACTGAAGCCTTCAAAGTAAGCCAATATAGTAAATCAATATATTGCTTGATAATTTTAGTTATAATCATAAAACTGACATGATACGTGAAATTATTTTATAACATGAAGTAGTATAACCAGTGGGGTTATACCCCACTAATATTATTAATGTGAAAGTTTGGATGGATGGATGTTTCATAGACAATTTCGCCCGAACGGCTGAACGGATCCGGTAGAAAATTGGCACAGAGATAGATTATAGTCTGTAATAGCACATAGCCTTCTTATCCTGGTAACATGTTAGGATGCCTTGGAAATATGAAAAACATTACAGAGCGTATCCATTTAAAAACATTATTCACGCTGGCGAAGCCATGGGCAAGATACGGTTCCCAATATGTAAGAAAAAACTAATCTGAAATATTCCAGCTTAAGATAAGCATAACTAAAATTTAGGCACATGGATAAGCAGATTTTTGGCATTTCTTTAGCATGTGAACGATGGATATGAAAGTGACAGGCAATGCGAAGAAAGGACGCCCGAAAAAGATTTGGATAAAATTGGTGGAAGGTGGGAAGGTAGTGAGTGCAGAGATGATGAGGGATAGGACAGAACGGAAGATGAAGACGTGCTGTGCACACTTAGCGTGAGATAAGGGCAGAAAGAAGTAGAAGAACCTTTTGTTATATAAAATTGAAAAACGATATTTTTTTAAGAAGCCTTTGCAAGTCATTACTAATACTCCTATTGCTCCTCCAAATAAGCTCGTAGCTTGTGCTAGGAGTGTGTACAATAGCCCAAGAGGGTCAGTATTGGTGATAAATGGAGTGGAGTCGCCCCTTTTTAGAGCTTTTAACGCTTTAACAACTATACTTTTATAATATATTTAAAAATTCAAAGTATTGGTAAAAGTAGACAATTATTAAATTGCATTAAGAGCTATATTGTTTAGGGTCGTCAACTTGAATACATTGTTATAGTACTTAATATAATGTGTCATAAACTTGGAAAGACAACGCTTCAAAATAGCACCCACGAGGACCATCGGGTAGTAACTTTCAAACGCAGTGGTATTCATCATTCATTATGCAAATTAGTGCTCGTAAAATAATATTGAGAGTGCCAGTGAGATACCTTTGTCTCTATACGCGATAAATTACTATCGATACAAATTTTAAAATAACCCCTGAAAATAGCACTTGCAGTTTTCGGCTTCTTCTTCTTATAGATTGATTAATGGTCAACTTGTCTTAGTTGTTCAACTTGCCTTATAGATCATTGACTTGACTTTTCGACTATTATCAAATTGATAACAGTCTGCATTTTTACATGCCATCCAAAGCACGGCGACGCTTTATCTATTGACTGGCCGCGCCTGAAGTTGCTCAACCCACCGATCGCTTACCGATCAGGAAGTGCATCTGGTTGAGCTACCGGAACTTTATATTATACTAGTTTTTGGCTACTAATAGGCTATATATAGAATTGATGGCAACAGCAGTTGTACTGTTGAGCTATATGCGTATTTATTAACATTGGAAATCTAAAATCTCTCTCCATATCTCAATTTCTTGAAAAAAAAAGCTTGTAGCAGCTAGCTAATTGTGGCATACAAGCACTGTCAGCCTGATACTAAGCGATCGCCGTAGCCCATGGGCGTAGTGAAGTAGAAGCAATGGGGTGCAGCCGCCACTTCTTGGAGCTTGCTTAATACTAAGAAATGTACAAATATAACGCATTTTGTTTAATCTAACTAATAAATATTAAAGGAAATCGTCATTGTCCCACTCTGGACCCTAAATTAAGGTTTTGCACTCTTGTAACCAAATACTGGATACGCCCATGCTGTAGCCTGTAGATGCAATAGTAGTGGACGGTGTTTCTGATCCAAGCAAAAGATAAGAACAGAGAACGAAGGGAATTAAAACGACGGCTTTCGGCCACCATTTATCAGGAGAAACGGTCAAGTACTTTTCAAATCAATTGCGTCGAAACGGTCCATTTATGCATAAGACAACAAGGATCTACTTTTACTCTAGGGCTTTTGTTGCAAGACGCCAGCTAGGTAGGTACCACCGCAGTGCAGTAGTGCTATATTCTACCGCAAAGCGGAAGTCTTTGGAAGTAGTTTGGAAGTGTGTTTTGGTTTGAAGGCCACTGTAGGCTAGTGAAATAAGTGGGTAAAGGAGATTTAAGAAACAATATCTCGAGGTTGGCTACGCGTGAGTGACCTACTAATGAAGCAAGCGCTCATAGGCTACGGCATCCGCTTACCATCAGGTGGGCCGTATGTTTCGTAGCCAACTTAGTAACATAAATAAATATTTATTTCTGTGTCATTAAGACTCTGTTAATGATATCATGAAGAACGGAGGCACAAAGGAAAGAGCTGATCTAGCGACTCAATTTTGATTGTAAATAACTAGCAAATGAACTCAAAATCATATATAATAGTAAAAACAATTTCTCTGGTTTTGACTTATAATCTCATACGGATAAAAATATAAATTTATTATTGGGTAACTTCATGTTCCATATACGATAATATATAGTAGGGAAATGTTCTACTTTAATATGTTGAAAACGTTATAAAGTGCCGTTGAGTTGCAGTTGCAATACCTCTTATATATGTTGTTGAAGAATACTGCATATTTTCTAGGTAAAATTTTTATAAAATTAAAATGGGAACTAATATTAAATCTGTTTCTAAAAAAAATTTTTTTTTTAATTCACTCTCACTCATCGCACGAAACGTACCTACTGATTACTTTTTTTTTTTCTTTCCGGAATGTGTATTGCTGTTGGCCCTACTGGCCTTGACAGCGTGCGGGAGCCGAGTACAGAGACTCAGCCGTGATAAAGGGGCAGCCCTCACGGGGCTCAAATTTGATTCCGTCCTTAGGGTGCCTCCTGCGAAGCCGAACCATGGCTAAGGACGTAATCGGAGATGACTGATTACTTTACGCCTATTATCTGTAAGAGGGTAATACTTCCCGTTCCCAAATCCAGCCAGCTGATTTGTGCTGAAAGGAGGACTGCTCTAAGCACTGAGTTATTGACTACTTTAGTCAAATACAATTTAAATTAGTTTTTAATTATTAAAACGTAATAATCATATTTATGAATCCTTAACTTTTAACTTATGTAACATAATATCGTGTAATAAATAACAGATAAATAATACATATCATACTTTAATTGATTAAAAACGATACGAGCGTGCAATACAAGCAGACAATTTAACACCTTTTTTAAAATACAGTTTCCAATGTCCACAGACGTCATCACACACTGCCATTTCATGTTTTGGGCATCTAATAATAATAATAATAATATTCTTTTATTTCAGACCAAAGTAAGTCCATATAAATACAAATGAGTGTTAGTAACAATGTTATTAGCCTATGTTAGTAAAATATTAACCTAATTACACCGAAATTTATTGTAAAAACTAATTCGGTCTTTACTGCCGTCTGACGTCCATGTGTGCACCATTCCAAATCCTCCACAACGGGCTATCCAGCTTATAAGCCAAAGTGCTGAGGAGGGTATTTTTGCTGCTTATTAGCCTACCCATGTTGGACGCAGCACGTTTGCGCATGATCGCATAGAAATCATCCACACGAACACCCGCAAACATGGCTGAAGCACTGCAGTGTCGGGGCCGCCCAAGTACCGCCCTCATCACATTGTTATATTGGACACGCAAGGCGCTATAGGTCCGCCGCCTATAGTTCACCCACAAACTGCACGTGTAAAAAGATTGGCAATAAGCTCGAAACAAAGTTAATTTAACTTGCGTCGTACAACGTGCAAATCTGCGGGCCAACATGTTGCCGCGGACCGACAGCGCCCGGCGCTCCCGCTCCATGTCGCTGTCGTCACCAAGGTGCTCCGTTACAACATGACCAAGGTACCTGAACTCGGTCACTTGCCTCAGGGGGGTTCCACACAAAAGTATATTAGGCTTATAACATAAAGATTTATTTTTACCCCTGAAGACAAGAAATTCACTTTTTTTAGAATTATAACAGAGTCCATGCACCCTAGCATAATCTTCACAAATTTTAAGTAATTTTCGGAGGCCATTGACCGAGGGACTCAACAGAACCATGTCATCTGCATAACTGATATTATTAATGGTAACCCCATCAATAGAGCAACCGACCCCTGCTCCACTGAGCCTCTCAATCAACTGGTTTATATACAGATTGAACAACCTTGGTGACGTCAGCCCACCCTGTCTAACCCCACATTTCAGTTTGAAAGGGTCACTCAGCTCGTTTCTCCACCTTACCATATTTGTTTGATTACCATACCAGTACTCAAGTATGGAGACAAGTTCAGGTCTAAGGGTTGTTTCTTGTTTAAGTTTTTGCCATAGTATTTTATATGAAACCAGGTCGAAGGCCTTAGTCAGATCCAAAAAGCATGCATACACCGGTGTTTTCCTGTCAGTATAATACTGCACAGTCTGCTTGAGACACAATATTGCGCTCTCAGTAGAAAGTTCAGGTCTGAATCCAAATTGAGCGTCATGTAACTTGACGCATTTGCTTAACTGTGTATCAATCAGACTGTCCAGCACCTTAGCTGTTATTGTCGCTAGCGATATAGGCCGATAGTTGGAACTGTCTGTCGCGTCTCCTGTTCTATTTTTGATGACTGGTACCACTACTGTCTCCATCATTGCGCCTGGCAGGTAAGTATGGCTAATACAAAGGTTATAGACTAACCTGAGGACTCTGGAGAGGTGCACGCCAGCGCAACGCAGATGCTCGACACTCAATCCATCATGACCTGGTGATTTCCCACGCTTCATGCTATTGATAGCCCGCTCAACTTCATTACGAGTGAAGCAAACCGGGTCCTCCGCAGTAATCACAATGTCTTGAGCACCACACACTATGTCACCACTAGTTTTAAGCGGATTTACTTTAAACTGCGTCTTAAATAAATTGGCTATGTCACGACAGCCACTCATGCCTCCGACAAGGACAGGGAGACTCGACTTCTAAAGTTCAAAGCTAATTTTTTCCCAATTTTTATTTCCCGTTCAATAATTGCGTTAACAGTCATTAGGGGCATCAAAAAATATGTTATGAGTCAATAAATTGAATTAAAACCTCGTTTGCAGTGGGCAGATATATATAAAGCAATTTTGATGTTTGGATGCTTGGATGCACCTACCGCAAAAACTATTATGAACACAAACAATAAAAAAAATCATGTCACATTATTTAAATTTAGAACCGCCATTCTAACGGTTATAAATATTAATTAGGGCTTTTAAAATAGGAATATTTTATCGTTTCCGAATGACAAAAATGTTTTTTTTAAGATAGACGTGTACGCGTAAAATGCTAGAAATAAACCCTATAGTGGGTATCTTATGAAAACTTAGTAATTTTTACAGGGCCAAGTAAGTATACGCTATTGAATAAAAGGTAACATCAAGGTCGTTCCCGAAATAATAATGACGTCACTGTAACTGAGTTAAAAAATTAATGTTTTATAGAATTTATTTTTAAAGCGGTTGACAGCGGTATAGCTTCCTATCATTATTCCCGGTATTTACCCAGGATCTGCTTATACTTTTATCAGGATTTGACAGGTTACAAATTTTTACACAGACCGGTTTTTTTTGCCATCTGACCTCTGCAACCAAAAGCCAGTAACTCATTGTATAAGAACAAATTGCTTATCAAGAATTAACGATTTAACGGCGTCGGGATGTGACGACCCCATCGCCCGCTGTTGGGATAACCTCTGTCACAGCAGAGATTATCCCACCAGTGCAATCATTCACGCTGGTGGTTGGTCTTTTGTTGCAAGAGGCCGGCTAGGTAGGTACCACCGCAGTGTCCAATATTCTGCCCCCAAATAGTAGTGCTTAGGCATTACTGTGTTCCGGTTTGAAGGGCACTGTACGCTAGTGAAATTACTGGGCAGAGGAGATTTAAGAACTAATATCTCGAGGTTGGCAACGCGTGAGCGGCGCCTACTAATGGCGCTGCAAGCGCTCATAGGCTACGGCAACCACTTACCATCAGGTGGGGCGTATGCTTGTTTGCCAACTTGTATTATAAAAAAAAAAAAAACTATCATATATTATGATAACAACTGGAACCAGCAGCTTAGTTTACTCTCCGACGCACGATTGAGGCTCACAGCAGGTTTGCTACCAGCACGCCACAGCGGTCGTCTAACAGCAGTATTTAGGTTGTTAAGTATAATACTGGCAATTTAATGTAAACACCTAATGATAATGACACGTGTTCGTAATAGCGGCGCTTAAGTTGCAGATGCGGTATACTTGTTTTTGTTCTTCAATCACCTAGTTTATACGGAAATTCCATACGCTGTTTTTAACGGCAATTCGCATAATTCAAATTTTAAATCCCTAAAATAAAATTCCTAACAATTAGAAGGCTACTGTTATTTTTTAATATAGTGAATATGTAATAAGGTGCTGATATTGTAAGCTAGGGAAATTAGAAGCAAACTTCAACAGCTCAGTTCTATTTATTTTATACGCTATTTCGTACATAACTTTAGTCTTAAAATTTAATTGTACTGTTATTTTGGCCAGAAGTGTATTTTTTGGAATAGATTTCATTTTTTATATATTAAACTAGATCATATTTGAAATTTGTTGATCTTATATAGAAATGTATGTTTTATTCTTTTAGCTAAATCATAGCTTAAAAACTATAACGATTTAGCTCATATTCAAATTTAAAATATTCTTTATTGAACCAACTTTAAAGTATGTTTTATTAACAAATTTAAGTAACGATAAGTCGATAATAAACGAATATCAAAATCCGAATGAATTTCAATCACATTTTCTTCAAAAAAATCTTCACAGCCTTAATAGTTATACCAGTATAATAGATTGTTGATTTAGGACTTTTACGCGCGTGTGTGTTACAAATCACTTTCCCCACAATCATTATGCACACAACTGTCCTACATACGGTCAAAGTATTAGGTTCCTTGTAAATAACTATTTGTAACAAAAATAGATATTTCTCCTTCGTCCTGGCTATGTAGCGCACATGTTGGAGTCAGCCTTATTATTTTTCTCTTGTCTTAACCTTTAACACTACATCTTTTACCTTTGGGCATCTGCCTCTTGATATACGACCAGGAATATGACTATGCAAAATTCAGGGGGCCTTCTTTTCACATGCCATAATATACGAAGTCTGTTTTTGCAAATAACAGTAAATATTTAGAAATGAAGTTGTGTACTTCTCGTATTCAGTCACACTGGTGGTAGGTCTTTTGTTGCAAGAGCCCGGCTTGGTAGGTATCACCGCAGTGTCAAATTTTCTGCCGCCAAATTGTAGTGCTTAGGCATTACTGTGTTCATTGTGTGTGTTGAAGGGCACTGTAGGCTAGTGAAATTACTGGGCAGAGGAGATATAAGAACCAATATCTTGATGTTGGAAACGCGTGAGTAGCACCTACTAATGGTGCTGCAAGCGCTCATAGGCTACGGCAACCACTTACCATCAGGTGGGCCGTGTGCATGTTTGCCAACTTGTGACATAAAAAAATGAATATATACAATCTATAATCTTCAAGGTACCACGTGTAACAGAACAGGAATCATGTATTTCTGAAAGGCTAATGGCTGTTGGCTGTTGACATCCGGTAGGGATATTTTATCCATTAGGCGGTTGTAATGGCAGCGGAAAAATGCGTCTCAAAAATATATTGAAGATTTTTCATGATATTGAATATACTTTTATGCTTGGTATATATTCAATCTAAATCTGTATTGATTTGGTATTTCGACACATTTATGTTTGTGTGTTTTGAAGCAGCTTGAAAAGTAGCAGCTACGTAGAAACGTAATACAAAATATCATGTGGACTTAATTTCAGACCAAACGAAACTATAATTATGATGAGCAAACAAGTAATTAATATATATAAAACAGTAAATATTTATTACACATTTATAAATAAACGCACATTTATCATTTATAAATAAACGCTACACACTCAAGGGTCCCCATGACGATAGGGATATCCTGTGTCGGGGGTCCGGAAACATACACAACTACATGGACAAACACACCAATACCGAAACGTATGCCTAGTTAATACTGACATCTGCTCTGAGCGGAAATTGAACCGACGACCTGCTACACAATGCTGCGCATGTTTAGGACTAGACGTTAGTCTTTTTGTTATTGCACAAAAATAGGATTTCAGTATCTAATACCAAATATTAATTATAAGTAGAAACAGATACCAATGAGAATAATGAGATTGTATCAATTAGTTGGAATATTGCTAAGTAAAAAGATAACTGACGTATTACTTTAGATATCTTACGATTATATGTGACTTATATTCTACATGTTTCGTTTGGTAATAAGAAATCTATCTAGCATTATTCGCGGTATTTACCCAGGGTCTGCTTATACAGTTATCCTGATTTGACGGGTTACTAGTTTTTACACAGACCGATTGTCATCTGACCTCCGAAACCTAAAGAACGAACAAGTAACTCATTTGATAAGAGAAAATCATCTAGCAAGAGTTAACGATTATTATCAGATGTTATGATAACAACCGGGACCTACAGCTTAACGTGCTCTACGAGGCACAGAGGTGAGACCCACAAGATAAACGCCTAGACCGAAATAGGTATTTATAACAAACGTTTACGAGCTAAACCTATTAAATAAATAAAAAGAGCAAAGGAATTAAAAAAAAAAGATAATATAAAAGACGGCCATGTTTGCTGAAACGGTTTTATGAAAGGTCACGAGATTAAGTTAATTGCTAAAAGCAAATGAGCAAACTATGTGCAAATAAAATTCGAGTACATTTGAAACAGAAGCCTTTGTCTCAGAGCTCTGGAAATGTTCCAAAATGGACACTCCGAGCATTTCATTAGGAAAATAAGCGCAAAGCTTTCGGAATCAATGTCGGCTACATTAGTTTGAACGCCTCCGGGGATACTCAAATTAGTAAAGAGTTCGTTCGTCCTTTGCTTTCAAAGAACAGGTTTCTGCAGGTTTTATTAAAGGTCTATCCAAAACCGCACAGGTTTTTAATTTATAGATAAATTACAGCTACCAATAAGTTCAAGCAATGTTTTTTTCTGAATTTTTATTGCTTTTAGCAAAATTTTTCTTTGCTCAAGTTGGCTATTTTTTAGCACTTTTGGAATCATCTTTAAATTATATCGTTTAAGTCAAGCTACCACCGGTTCGGGAAATAAATTCTGCAAAGAAAAAGCTGCAATTAACGCTTTTCAAATTAGTTCATTATATTTGTTGAACGTAACAATTTGTATTATGTTATTTCCTGCATGAAATCCAACAACATACATAAATCATTACCTACGAATTATTATTACTGGCAATGACCGGCAGGGAATCTTTGCAATGGTGTTGTTCTCGTTTTATAGGAATGAATTATTGGCGTTGTGCTTCGTACAAATAAATGATTGATCGACTGGCGTTGATATGTTTGAAAATATGCAGAAATGAGAATGGATTTTTTAATTTCATGACGGTTGGCAAACAAGCATACGGTCCGCCTGATGGTAAGCAGACACCGCAACCTATTAATGCTTGCGATTGTGGCTTGCCAAGGGATAGGAAGGAAGTGATGAGAAGGGAAAATATGCAAGGAAACGAGTGGGTGAAAGATCACGCTTCCGACGCTATGACTTATACGATATGCAACAGTATTAATATTGTTTCTTTATGCCGATTTTCAGTGAGATTATTGTAATTGCTTGGTCGACACAGCTCATTTTGGCTGGGAGTATCATGGCTCTACTACTGCTAGAGATACTAAAACTTTTAGTTTCGTAATAAATATAAAGTAAACTATCAAAGGACAAATTTCGTATGCCTTTAAAGGTAAAGGAATTGAGTAAATCCATCACGTGTTGTTCATCAATCAGCAAAAGTTTGCCAGCAAATTAATGCATAAAGTTTCACAAAGCCTCGAGCTATTTACAAATTTAGCTCACAAACTAGGTAACAATGAAATTTAAGCTTCGCTTAAACCTATACTAATACTTTGTGAAACTTTGTTTTCCTTATACCTGGTGTGTCCTTTCAATCAAGTTGGGGTTGTTTATTAATTTTGGGTTATAGAACAGGTATGTTCAATTATCATTGATAATATCTGACAGTAATCTTTGGGTACTTTTCATTGGTGATCTGAATAGATTTAATAATTTGTATAATGAGTAATTTGTATAACAACTAGTGGGCCCGGCGGACGTTGTCCTGCCCCGAAAAAAATCTGGGACCTGATAGCAACGCCCTCTACCCGAGTCTAGAAGTGACACCGGTGAAAGTTGTCGATTTACTAATATGGCTATTAAAAATTGGGGTTGATGGTAGAAGGGTGGAAATTTAGGGTTGTATGTATTATTTATTTTTTAATGCCACATCATATAAAAAAAAATTTGTTCAAAAAATAAAATAAAAAATTTTGGGGTGGACCACATTTAGGGGTATGAAAAATAGATATTAGCCGATTCTCAGACGTACTGAATATGCATATAAAATTTCATAAAAATCGATCAAACCGTTTCAGAGGAGTATGATAAATAACATTGTGACACAGGAATTTTATATATAAGATTTTAAGATTATATTTATAAAAAAAAAATATTCATAATGATTTAACACTTAGGTTTTATTTATATGTAAAGTTATATCCAATATCTTTATTTTTTGCGAGTACAAAAGAAATCTTAAGCCGACCCTGCCAGGATTCGAACCTGGAATCTTCTGATCCGTAGTCAGACGCGTTATCCGTTGCGCCACAGGGCCACGTTATCCAACGGCAAATAAATTGTGATACCATTCAGATCAGTGCAGCTTTGAACACTAAAATGTTTGATAACGAATCATTAACATCTTCATGAGAAGATTAGAAAACTATGAAGTTTTCTGTTTCTTGTACAAATATCCTTAAACATTACGCCTAAAGAGGTGTATTTTTAATGTAGCAAGCTAGCCTCGTGACTATCGAGTAGAAGAATACTAGGAAATAAGACCACATCCTTTTGGCTTGAGAGCAAAAATTCAGTCTATTCGTCATACATTTTTTATATACAAGTGACATTTGCGGTAAACAAACGTTTGGTTCGCCTTTTTTTTTTTTTTTTTTTTATGTTAAAAGTTGGCAAACAAGCATACGGCCCACCTGATGGTAAGTGGCTGCCGCAGCCTATGAGCGCTGGCAGCACCATTAGTAGGTGCCACTCACGCGTTGCCAACCTCGAGATATTGGTTCTTAAATCTCGTCTGCCCAGTAATTTCACTAGCGTACAGTGCCCTTCAAACCGGAACACAGTAATGCCTAAGCACTACTATTTGGCGGCAGAATATTTGACACTGCGGTGGTACCTACCTAGCCGGCCTCTTGCAACAAAAGACCTACCACCAGTGTAACTGACTGCACTGGTGGAATAATCTCTGCTGTGACAGAGGTTATCCCAACAGCCTTGATCTATTAATCTTTTAAGGAAAGGAGATAAGAAGAGAAGGTAGATCTCTGGTGCCCTCACCAATTAAAAGAAATGTAACATTACGGATACTGTTAGTCCACACCGAAAAGTATCGCTTAAGTAGTCATTCAGTCGAGCCAGCTCAAACCTTACTATAAGCCTTCTACTAGACGCTAATGAAAAGGTATATTTTAAAGATACAATTCTTAAAAGCAGGAAAAATTCTAATAGCAGGAAATTGAATTTTGATCCTTGACAAGTTAGATTGTTAGGACAATTTATTGCCAATTAATGTATTAACGATTTGAATTACATTATGGTTGATGGCTAATCGGTTTACACCAGACAAGCTCATTACATATTCAGTGGAGTGTCCGTGATTTATTGTCAGCTAGTCTATTCCGAGAGCAACTATTAACATTTACTGATAAATGTAGTATTGCTAATACTTTGGTATCATAGAAATAGATCTTGTAATTTCAATGTAGCCGTGCCCGCAACTCCAGTAATTTTTTTATGTTATAAGTTGGCAAACAAGTATACGGCCCACCTGATGGTAAGTGGCTGCCGTAGCCTATAACCGCTTGCAGCACCATAAGTAAGTGCCAACCTCGAGATATTGGTTCTTAAATCTCTTCTGCCGAGTAATTTCACTAGCGTACAGTGCCCTTCAAACCGGAGCACAGTAATGCCTAAGCACTACTATTTGGCAGCAGAATCGAAAGATCTACCACCAGTGTGACTGATTGCGCTGGCGGAATAATCTCTGCTGTGACAGAGATTATCCCAACAGCGGGCGATGGGGTCGTCACATCTCGACGCCGGGGAAATTGTGATAATTATGACATTATGATAATTAACTGTCTAATAGTACTTTAGGAAGAAAAGTAGAATATTCTGACCCTCGGATTAGAGCCACCCGAGACGCACACAAGGGTTAAAACTGCGATGGTTGTCAAGAGTAGCAATGTACTACTTTTCTTCAGTGGTGCGTATACGATTCTTTTTCCTGCGGTGAAAAGTTTGCTTTTAGTCCTTGGTACGAGGGATGAACATACGGTTGCTAGGTTACCGGGAGGTAAAGTGAGTTATTTATCTGGCCGGGAGAGAATTGGGCACTTTTTTCTCTGGTACTAGGGACTAAAAACGAACTTTTCATCAGGGAAGGAACACATGCTTTTTTTTTCTATTCCATATTTATGCTAAATTTGAAATGTATATATCTTGTAAATTTTTGACCATCCCACAGTGACCCCTTAAATAATTTGAAATTTCTTACGATAAATTATAGTACATACATACCTAATTAAAATTCTTTCAGAAGGGTAATATTTTATTATATTATTTTAAGTATTATTTTAATTCAAAATTTGAAAAGTGAGCTGAACGTAGATTTTATGGACGTATCACGAGCTCGTTGTGGCGCAGCCGCATCGAACCTGCTGTAAACGCCTCTAGTCGCGGGTTCGATTCCCGCTCGGAGCATAATATATTGGTATTGACCATTCAAGCATATTTTCTGGTCTGGGTGCATTTCTCCTTGTCTTTAAAAGTGTTTCTGGACCCCCGATACAGGATATCACTATCCAAATGAGTGAAGAGTGTGCAGCGTTTATTTATTATAAAAAGTTTTGTAGTCAATAAGATCACAGTAGTCGCTTGGTTGAATTGTTTTACAAGCTAAGATAAACCCAGTGAAAAAAGTTCATCCAAATTGAAATTACCTATTAGGTCTTTCATTGCGGCAAGAGGTCGGTTAGGTAGGTACCACCACACTATCAGATATTCTACCACAACAATTCTACAAAACAGTCGTGTGCTTGGCATTACCGTGTTTCGGTTTTATCTTGTGTTCACTCCTAAACTAGTTGCCTGTGTTTTAGAAGCCAAAATTTATTCATATTTTTTCATATTTTTAAATATAATTTCAATTGAATATATGAAGACTCAAACACGAATTCTACAATCAATAACTTTGAAAATAAACTTAATTCAAATAAATAGTCACGAAGCGACGGATCGTCTAACTTTATAAGTCAGTTTTTAGTTTGAGAATTTTAAATAAGATTTTTTCATATAAGGCTTCAAATCTGGATTGATAGAGCTTACAAATTAAAAAAATCTGCCAAGTGCATGTTGACGGCACACAAAGTGTTCCGTACCACTGTAATATAAAAATATAAAGTTTTTTGAAAGATGTTGAAAAAATAAATTTTTAGTAAGTTGTTGTAGCGTAACAGATAATAGAAATACGCATACTGTGAAAATTATATATAAATATTAAACGGACGGATGGACAGACAGCATTGGCTTAGTAATATGGTTCCGTTGACATTCTTTAGGTATAAAACCCTAAAAGTTAGTAAGTTATATTACATAAAATATGACGGTGATATTTTTGTGTTATCTATTTTCAATTCGTGACTAAAAAAGATTTTTGTTCAAAAATAACCCAAAAGACTTAATGCTTTATTGCTAAAGTAGAAATGAAGAATACCAAGAATACTTTGTACTAAGCTTATCAGCCAATTTAGCATTACGAAGGTCAGGTAAAACTTTTCTAATTTACTACCAAACCAGGCCACCCTTAAAATGATTAAAGGGCAAATTGACGAAACACTGGCTAAAGCATAATCGTGATGTTATGTTGGGAGCAGGGCTTAATAAAATTAACTTGTACAAAGCCAGAAAGTAATTTGTTTTTCACTTTGATACTCAGCCACGCCTGTTAATTAATTTTAGGTCTTTATTACATTATAACGTCTAATGAGATACACGACCAGTAATAAAATAAGGTGATAACTAGAAAGGTTTTATTATTTGAATGTCTGAACTTTAAGCAAAAGGTTAAAGGTTTTTTATTTATTAACAATACTTTTTGACTACTAATCCTAACATCCTATATCACTACATAGTATAAATCAAAGTCGCTTTCTCTGTCCCTATATCCCTATGTATGCCTAAATGTTTAAGACTACGCAACGGATTTTGATGCCGTTTTTTTAATAGATAGAGTAATTGAAGAGGAAGGTTTATATGTATAATAACATCCATTAGATAGTGGAGAAATACTGTTATTTTTGAGGTTTCTAATGTGATGTCGTAAATAATTACATTTAACTCGTGCGGGCCACGGGCAGTAATGAATAAATCAAAACTACTGGATCGATTTTAATCATTTTTTCAGTGAATGACATAGGCTATATATTTTATACCCGTGCAAAGCCGGAGCGGGCCGCTAGTATTGTTATAAATGCGAAAATGTGTATGTTTGTTTATAACGCTGACTCGCCTACGCTGCTGATTATGATGTTTTTTGTATTGCAGTTGTTTTTGTATTTTTAACACAAACATCAGATCCGAGCGTGAATTGAACCCGCGACCTGTGGCGCTTAAAAATATAGCCTCAATAGCTCAATGGTAGGAGAGCCCACTCCGCTCCGTTAAGGTGAGAGCCGCGGGCTCGATCATGACCCCCTTGGGCTATTCACTCCTAGCGCAAGCTTCGAGCGAGGAGGGGCAATAGGAATATTAGTAATGGCTTAATAAAAAGTATTGATAATATTCTTTAAAAAAAGGAGTAGGAAGTGGGAGTAGGATTAAAAGGTATATTTTTCTTTATTATCGTTTGAAATAGTCTTCAAATGAAAAGGTTCGACGAGTAAAATACGATAAGGTGAGTGACACTAAACTATCGAAAATGGCGGCCTTTTCTTGGGTGGATTATCTTTTTATACAACCCCTTGATAAAGTTATCAAATGAAAAGGTTCGACGAATAAAAAGCGATAAGGTCGGTAGCGTCATAGGAAATTTGGGAGCCACACTAATCTAGTGGATTTTGATACGTGCGTATCTGAGTATGATATAAGAGATGGTAATATTAAAAAAATAAATTGATGTTACAAAACCACATTTTAATTTGTTTAAATACTAAAATTAATAAAATTAAACTTAGGTCACCCGTCTCATTCTTCTACAGATAACAGAGCGTTTCTTCACTTTTCGATCAAAGATTCATGGTTGCGATTCAGTGGAAAAATGCAGCTAGCATTCTTATTTCTATAATTGAATTGTATTGTAAGTAATATTGGTTGTAAATATTATAAAAATCTAGAGCCATCCTTCTCTCAGCATATAAGGTCTGGTTCGATAGGGGAAGTACTAGCGTCTCACAGACAATCGGCGTACAGTAACAGAGTGCTGTTTATTTTAGTGGGATGAGTGAGAGCATCGGAGGCCAAATCTTCCACCCATTCGTGCCCCTTGCTTTTTACTTTCTCATACCTTCCCTCCTAACCATTGGGTTGGCAACGTGCATGTGATACCTCAAGTATCGTACGTTCATACGTTGTGATGACCGCTTACCATCAAGCGGACCGTATGCTTGTTTCCGATCGTCATGATATAAAAAAGTAATAATCTTATTTACAAATTATTTAAATAGCAGCCAAACATATTAATGAAATTACTATTAGTTATATATAACCCTACTTATAAATAAAGGTATTCTTCAGATAAGATAAATATACAGTATTATTCGCTCACTCCTATTGTAGGTTGTATGTACAACATAGAACTTCTCTCGTTTTACTAATTTACTGTATTTCTTAATGTTTCCCTTTACCACTGAGATAAGTTTAAAACAAACATTCAACTTTTATAAAATTGCGAATCTGGCTTGAATACTGAACCCCTTTCAACTTTTATGTAAAGTAGTTTTGTTTTATGAAACGCCTTAAAATTTATTTGTGTCACTGGAAGTTTACTTAGATCTTTGCAAACTTACGTAAGGCTAATATTATTTTTAACTCTGCGGCTCCGCTCGTGTGGTGTAGAGGTTTTTTTTATTATTGCGCGGAATCTTAGCCGTAACATAATGACACACAAATATTTTAAAAATAGATTTTTTTATGTAAGTATCGTATATACTCTTATATGCACTTAGTGTAAAACTGTTAATTTGGAATTGCAAAAAGACACTTCAATTTTATTTAATGACGTTTGTATTGACAATACAGGCCTGTGTTCAGGTCTGGGTATGTTTATACTTGACATTGTGTGTTTCCAGACCCCTGACACAGGATAAAATGATAGTAATGGGGACCTTTAACTGCTTAACGTTTATTTATTTATAACCTTCAGTAATGAGCGTTACTATACTATTTCTTACGCAATATACATAAAAACTCTTATGAGTTGCGAGAAAAATCCTGCACATCATTAGTTGGCAACCGAGTAACTGTTCGAAACTTTACATGTTTGTGTTGGAATTAACCGCATTGTACACGCTCTGCTTACCAGATACAAGAGTGAGGAAGTTTATCTAATTCCGGAATTATCTTAGATTGTCCCACTTTCAGTATCAGGTCGGAACTTGGCGTTTCGTCGGCGCACGATGTGAAGAACTCGTTGTGTGCGTGACCGTAAATATTCTGACTTATACGTAACTTGGACTTCTGCCAGTTACTCTGCATATTTATGACTATTGGAATAACTAATTTTCTTTATTTTTCTTTAAATGTATAAAAAAACGTCGAAAAACGCTACGTATTGAATCGAATACTAGCTTTTACCCGCGGCTTCGCTCGCCGCCCTGTTCCACCGACTGACTGTACCTTATCGCTTGCACTTTCTTTCTTATTGCTCGGCTTCTAAGTATCATATCGTGATGTTTTATAGCCTTCCTCAAGAAATGTGCTATCAAATGCAAAAATAATTTTTAAGGCTTGATTTTTTAATTTTTAAAACGCTCATAGCCGCGTGCGTTCACTGATCGATAAACGATCGGTGGAGTAAGCAACTTTAGGCGCGGTTAGTCAATGGATGGGTATTTCGAATCAGCGTCTCCGTGTTTCGGAGGGCACGTAAAAGTCGATCTCGCCTTTTATCAATTTCGTAATAGTCGAAAAGTCAAGTCTGGACCTAAACGGGCGACCTGAACCACTCTGACACTAGGTTGGTCACTAACCACTCGATAAACGGAAGAACGGAATATTTTCCACATTATCTTATTCCCTATCCGTACATATTAATTTATTTCATAATTGGACTGTTTTAACATAGCAGCTCCTTTACTCGTATGTACTTTGTATTATCAAAAACCTGTAAAACTTAATTCTTATTGATTTGAACCACATTGATTATTTATTATAAATCTTTTCTTGATAGTGTGTGTTAAATAAAATTTTATAAATCAATACCAATATTATAAAGCTGACGAGTTTATTTGTATGGTTGAACGCGAATCTTTTAATTTTTTTTTATTTGAAAAGGAGGGTAAATAGTGGCAGTAAAATCCAAACGCGAAGACGGCTAATATAGTTGTAGAAGGCAACGCATTAGCCACGTTCGCCCTGCCTACCCGCAAGATGCCTCTTCGCGCCTTGTTTGAATATCCTATAATTATGTGAATTGTAATATGATCTGTAATAATATTATCGAGTAAGGTGTCGAAATTCATTCGAACTTTAGTTCGCCCAATGTGCAAAATAATCGCTTGCACAAATAAAACTGACAGTTTTTTTGTTACCTTTTAAATATATCTACAATCTAAAGTGCTTAAAGCTTAAGTATCTAGAAACTAAACTTTTCTACGGAGCTTACGGCAAATAGAGAATTTTTAGTAGCAAAATATAAATCTTCATGTTGTCTAACAGAAAACTTAATACTTTAGTTTTTAAAGGATAAAATAAAGTTCTGGTCTCAATTTATTTCGACATAAAGTTCTAGGTCAATTAATACACCTCAGAGATAAAAAAAGTTATTTGTCACCCTGTTTTAACGCTGTAACTGTATGTTGTTCTGGTTATCTTCGATCAAAAATACAACGTTGTTATTATTTATTTTTATACTGCGACATGTGATAGGTCAAAGTATAATACGCCTGATGGAAGATTGCAATAGTAACATATTAAAATATGTATTGCCTATCCCTTGAGTTAAACGTGGAGCTGTGAGGGAGAATAAGAAGCATAAAATAGTGGGTCAGAGTGTTATATTTATCAAATATGGTGATTTTATTTTATGTCGGTAGTCTGGGAGAGTGTAGTCGACGTGCTAATCGATTCATGTCAAAAGTAGCAAGGTACGTACGTAAGTACTTCCTTTGAGACGCTCATAGCCGAGTGCACCCGCTGATCGGTAAACGATCGGTACGTTAAGCAACTTTAGGCGCGTACAGTCACTGGATGGGTGATCGCATAGTGGTATTCCAACCGAGCGTCTCCGTGCTTCGGAGGGCACGTAAAAGTCGGTCCCGGCTGTTGACAATTAGACAACAGTCGATAAGTCAGAATCAGACGCCTACGGGCGACCTGAACAACTCTGACACTAGGTTGACCACTAACCAATCGATAAGAAGAAGAAATCCTTAAAAAAAATTGTATATAAACAAGATATAATCAAAACAGCCCTTTTATATTGCAAGAGGCCAGGTCGGTAGGTACCACCGCAGTGTCAGTTATTCTACCATAAAGCAGTATGCTGTGTATTAGCTTGAAGGACACTGTAGCTAGTAAAATTACTGGGCAAAGAACCAATACCTCTCGTTGACACCTACAAATGTATGGTGTTGCAAATGTTCATAGGCTACGACAAGCACTTAGCATCCGGTGGATCGTATACTTGCTTGCCAACTTAGTCACATTAACAAAAATCTATTTTTTTCTTTATCAAGCTATTTAGTTTACTGGCATAAAATGTATATTGAAAATGAATTATTTATACATTAACAATATAAAAAAATACACCTGTTATGTAATTTGTATTTTGTGCAAAAGTAATTTACTTGTATATGAAGATACTTTTCATACTTATACTTTCTAAAATTTTAATCAACCCGTGATCAAGCCACGAAGATGGAAGTGCCTCCAAAGGCACATTGACTCAACTTGAGTATCGCGAGGTGTAATAACATTTCTCAGAGTTCTCGTGTAGTCATCCGAATAATTTTACGAGACTCTAGAGATCTTCAAGTCTGTGTCTGTATTTCATAGTAAATTAAGAAGATAATTTTGTTTTGTTTTAAAAATAAATAAATAAATAATAAAAATCATTTATTTCAAGTAACAGAGACTCATTTAGTATTTACTGTACAAATAAGGTATAAATTAAAATAAACAATCTAAGATATTAAAAATTTAAATAAAATAAATCATTTTAGTGATTCATTAATATAAATTGGAAAATTATATAATATGAATTTGAAATAAAATAAAATTACAATTGTTTTAAAATACATAAAATAAATAAAATTGGAATTGTTTTAAAATACAATAATATTAATTGCCAATTGATAATGCAACTACCAAGTAAAATTAATTAATCAAATAATCATTATATATTGACATTGCAGTAACATGTCTATCACTACAATGTTGTATATAAGGGCAGTCAAGTCTACATGCAATCATGCTCAGGACGGTGTTGGTGCTGGCCCGCACACTGCGCACGAGCGACAAAATTAAAATTAAATTAAAGTATAATATAATATAATTAAATTAAAATGTAAGAAAATGTTTTACAATTTGTTTCTTACATGTTCTCGTGAAATGGTCTTCAAATATCATAAAACTAGTAACTCTTTCAAAGGTAAATATATATGTGTATATAATATACGAAACTAGAAATTCCACCCTTACCACCTTAATGTTCGGAAACCCATAACAGCGCGATTTAGAAGACATTTTGTTCCTCGCACAACCACTCTGTAGAACCAACTTCCGCCGGCGGTCTTTCCGAACCGATACGACCTAGGAACCTTCTAGAGAACAGCCTATTCTTTCCTTAGGTGATAACGCTTGCTCTCTGGTGTTGCAGATGTTAACCGTGATCGCTTAACATCAGGTGAGCTATCTGCCCTTTTCCCCTGTTACAAATAAAAATCTACAATATGATCCCCGGAAATGTTCAGAAACTTTCTATTAATAAAATTTAAAATAAAGCAGAACAGCAATGTTTGTGTGGTAAAGGTTATTATGAAATTAATATATTGAGGAAACCGCACCTTGAGTATGAGACGATCACTCCACACATTCCAGCGTTCAGTATATATGCAATGAAACAAATTTGGCCTTTTAAAAATAAATAGATACTCAAAAAGAAATACAATCTCCTGAGTTTATTTCACCGGTTCTAGAATTAACATCTTAAATAATAAATTTCAAACTGAATACGTCCTGTAGTTTTTGATAATACCACAGAACCCGATCATTTTCCGGAATAGAAGTACCCAATGTCTTAAAATAAATATAAAAAATATCCTTTGAGCCATTTTTACATGATTGACTAAAAACATCCAAAAATATAAGCTTTCACATTTACTACACTAGCAAAAGTAGGGTTAAAACCTGTACCATTTTCACTTGAACTATACTTGAACCCTGTACTTGTATGAGATAGCTGATTTCTAAAAAAGCGTTTCATTAAAAAGTCCCAGTGAAACTATTCACAATTAGGTTTGGCGTCTGAGCGACTTCAAATGCAATCCGATGTCCGCTGAATTGATTACGCAAATCTGGATTTAACATTTTTATTTAGACTGTAAAATTTACTTTTCGCTTTTAACGTGTACATATTTCGAAATGATATTAGAAAATGTAACTTTGTGAAACAAAGTCGTTAATTTTTTTTTATTTCGTCTGTCCACGCCTTAGACCATTTGAGATAGGCCTGCGCGGATAGGATTCGATCAATTCGACCGCAGACGATGGTAAGAATGGACACTGATGTGGTAGTTGTGGTGGTAATTTCTAATACGTAGAACCGTTTATGCGAGATTTTCATGAGCTTCTTTCTCACGGAATATCGGCATCGAGTAGCAGTATACGAACAGTAAATAAATAAATAAATAAACAAATAAACGCTACACACTCAACGGCCCCCATTAGGATAATTATATCCTGTGTCGGGGTCCGGAAACATTCACAATGACAAGGACAAATACAACCAGACCGAAAAACATGCCTGTACGATTAATACAAACATCTGCTCCGAGCGGGAATCGAACCCGCAACCGTCGAGGCTTAAGGCTGTTTTTACTCCTTTAACCACTAAAGGTTTTGCAAGCTATTAAACGGTGCTACGATGGTCAGTTACTTAAAGGAAAATCGCACGCTTATTTGCCACCAACGTGAAAAAAGACTACATTGGTAGCTGTGATTATAATATTGTTACGGTGAACCTTATCACCGGAGTATATGTTAAATCCGCGATCCCCGGCCCGTAACAATATCTAAGGGGTCAATATATAGCATTTTCTTGTATAACAGAGCATTTCATAAGCAAAGAGCAAAACTCAAGAGCGTTCCACAGCATAAACGTTCACCTTTAGTCATTATTAACCCAATGAATTTTGACCTCTGCAGCGTTAACTCGTTCACGTCTCATTGGCTCTTAATAATGATGCCTCAAATTGCTGAACAAGAATTTTCTATGAACTCCTTATGTTGCGAAAAAATTTTAACGACTTCATATTAAAGTTGCTCAATTCGAATAAGTTTTCATTTTTTTTTATTGTTATACGTTTTCTCTGTATATTTGGATCTTACTAAATTATTTTTGTACCAACACGCCGCTAGTCCTTCAAATCGGCAAAACTGATTATAATAATTAAAATTGAAAAAACAATACAGTAAACAGGCATCTAAGCAAGTGCCCTCCACATTAGGCTGTATCATCACAACTTCACGTTTTAATAAGAGTCAAGCGTACGCCTATATGTTAAAAAAAATAGCAGTGCAATAAAATACCTACATAAAGAGAAAATAGTATTATATATAAACCTTAAAGATAATTTTTGATTTACATACTAAAATGATATACGTACTTACCCACTATTATACCCTTGACTGGTATTGAATTTCTTAATTAAATAATACAATTTAAATTCCCATGTGGTACTGTTATAAACGCTTTGTATTAGTTTTTGGTAATATCAAATAGTCGACCAACTAGATTAAACTTAGTTTTGGTTATACAACTCTGGGCAATTAGATTTTGAGTTAGGGACAGACTTTGTTGAATTGATCATCTCATTTAACAGTATGACAAGTAATTACATTACCAACTCTCTGATATGAAAGCTAGAGTCTTATAAAATTAAATAATTAATATGTCACAGGAAGTACATGTAAAAAATTTGATTGTTGGTTTCATAATGTAAGATACTGTTGGGATAACCTCTGTCACAACAGAGATTATTCCACCAGTGCAATCAGTCACACTGGTGGTAGGTCTTTTGTTGCAAGAGGCCGGCTAGGTAGGTACCACCGCAGTGTCCAATATTCTGCCGCCAAATAGTAGTGCTTAGGCACTACTGTGTTCCGGTTTGAAGGGCATTGTACGCTAGTGAAATTACTGGGCGAACGAGATTTAAGAACTAATATCTCGAGGTTGGCAACGCGTGAGTGGCACCTACTAATGGTGCTGCAAGCGCTCATAGGCTACGGCATCCACTTACCATCAGGTGGGCCGTATGCTTGTTTGCCAACTTCTAAAAAAAAAAAATAAAAAAAATACTGACTTATTACTTAGACATTTCCGATAATTTTGACATTTTGATAAATATGATTAATTTATATAAAGTACTTAATTTGATTTACGTCTAATCAGAGCTAAAGGAATAACCTCTAGCCGGGTCGAGGTGCCATCTTGAAGTTTGTCAGGCGGTAAGTGAAGGCGAAAGGCGGAAGTGAATTAATAAAAATAAATAAAAAATATTTATCACATAATATACATTAAATAATAATTACTGATATTATAATTTTGATATTTTTTCTAAAATTTTATCTATTTTTAAAAAGTACTTATTTTGATTAACGTCCAATCAGAGCCAAAGGAATAACCTCGAGCAGGGTCGAGGCGCCATCTTGACGTTTTTCCGCCATAAATAAATAATGGACATAATATAATAATTACTTATAAGTCACAATATTGTAGTATCCATTTAACACTAAGCTACTATTACTTTTGGTCGTATTGTTTTTTCGTTCTACTTTTAACCATATTTTTTATAGAAACAACAATAAAGAGACCCTGAGAGGCTG
Source organism: Hestina assimilis (assembly GCA_023373885.1). Classification (NCBI taxonomy): domain Eukaryota; kingdom Metazoa; phylum Arthropoda; class Insecta; order Lepidoptera; family Nymphalidae; genus Hestina; species Hestina assimilis. The sequence continues at coordinate 10,835,383 of CM041750.1, forward strand.
ATATTTCGTTTGTGAATGCAAAACTTTTTAATCTTAAACGAATAACACGAGCATTGGCCTAATTCAATGTAAGTGTTTTAGAAATTCTCTTCATCAAAAATTGTCTATAGATTACTCAAATGTAATCAGAGTGATGATCAACTGAATGGGAACGAAGAATGAAAGATTCTATCTAAGTATCAATTTGAGTTTAATTATCGCATAGGACAGATGTTTGTTTTAATTACCAGGTATTTGTTTCGATTGTCTATTACTTTGAATTAAAAAAAATGGTAAAATTTTGTTTAAACGCTCTCATTAAGCAAGTACTTTGACAAAGCAAAAGGGATGATATACGATATTCATTAAAGCCCTTTATGTTTCGCGTCGTAAAATCCCAAATTTTATGCACAGTTATAAAGCCCTACACAATAGCAGAAGTCGAAAGCTAACCGAATAATAACGACACCTAAATGATAGTCGAAATCGGGCATAATACATATGCAAATGAACGTTCGTGAATTGGCTATTAAGTTGCTGATGAGGTGGTTCACTAACTGCTTATTTATTAAGGTTAAGCTTAACAAAAGTTTTGTTATATAACAATGATGGCAAAAGAGCTTATAGCCCGCGTGGAAAGCGGTCTCTGTAGTTTATAGAAGTTAACAATAGCTCTAGCACAAGCTGTATCCATCTAACTAGTCTAACTATCTAACTAATATTATAAATGTGAAAGTTTACATGGATGGATGGTTTTTATGTTAGAAGTTGGCAAACAAGCATACGGCCCACCTGATGGTAAGTGGCTGCCGTAGCCTATGAGCGCTTGCAGCACCATTAGTAGGTGCCACTCACGCGTTGCCAACCTCGAGATATTAGTTCTTAAATCTCGTTCGCTCAGTAATTTCACTAGCGTACAATGCCCTTCAAACTGGAACACAGTAGTGCCTAAGCACTACTATTTGGCGGCAGAATATTGGACACTGCGGTGGTACCTACCTAGCCGGCCTCTCGCAACAAAAGACCTACCACCAGTGTGACTGATTGCACTGGTGGAATAATCTCTGCTGTGACAGAGGTTATCCCAACAGCGGGCGATGGGGTCGTCACATCCCGACGCCTTTTTGATGGATGGATGGATGTTTGTTATTCTTTCACGCAAAAAAAACTGGACAGATTTGGATAAAATTCGGTACACATAGTATATTATAGTCTGTTAAATCTAAGTTGAACCCTGCGCAGTGAGACGTTTTTGGGTCTCAACCGTATGCGGTATGAAGAGGGCCGTGTTTAGTACACTCGCTCACGGTTGTTTTAGTGCTTTAATAATTAATTATTAAAAAATAAATTTAAATTTAAATTAGTTTTGTCAAGTGTGTTAACATTTATTTCAAGATAATGCCTCGACCACAATCAACTTTAAGGAGACGGGAGAGAAGGATTGTATTTGACGTTTATAGTTATTTTTTAAAAGAAAATAATATAAGTAATTCTCTGAATAATACTGCGGAACATACGAAGAAGTCTGTCTCACTATTAATAATGTACATTAACTTTTTTTATATATAGGTACCTTTTTCTATACTATTTATTTGTTTTATTCCATTTAAGTAATTAATAACGATAATAAATAAATAATTAATTTAATTTAGAAGAAATAATAACTATATTATATACTTAATTCCGGTTTCCCACTTTCTAAAGAATCGATTTAATTAAATAAGACGAAACCAATATTTTTGTCTAACATTTTTGTCCATTATTGTACCTGCGCAGAAGCGGCCATTTTGGTTCAAGTTACATTTAAGGAACTATACCTGGATTAACATATAGGATACTATTTATCCTGGAATCATTTAAAAACTATATATTACGAGCAGAGCCACGGGCACAGCTAGTAAGTAATAAAAAAACGAAATAGGAGGAATCAAAAAAGTTTGGGAATCCGGCGTACATTCTCATCATACGAAATGCAATAAAACGGATAATATAACTACTGATTCTCACATTATGTCTTAGTGTAACTTCTGAAGAATACCTCCCTGGCTGTAACAGCTTATTCATGCCTATAAAAAACAGTAAGGCTTTTACTACTACTAAATCCCGGCGGCCCCGGCGTCGGGATGTGACGACCCCATCGCCTGCTGTTGGGATAATCTCTGTCACAGCAGAGATTATTCACCCAGTGCAATCAGTTACACTCGTGGTAGGTCTTTTGTTGCAAGAGCCCGGCTAGGTAGGTACCACCGCAGTGTCAAATATTCTGCCGTCAAATAGTAGTGCTTAGGCATTACTGTGTTCCGGTTTGAAGGGCACTGTACGCTAGTGAAATTACTGGCCAGAGGAGATTTAAGAACTAATATCTCGAGGTTGCCAACATTTGAGTGGCACCTACTAATGGTGCCACTCACATGTTGCTCTCATAGGCTACGGCAACCACTTACCATCAGGTGGGCCGTATGCTTGTTTGCCAACTTGTAACATAAAAAAAAACAATTTATTTATAATACTGCTTAATAATGTTTGTGGCGTTTAATGTTTTGTGTAATATTTTATATAGCAATTTAGTAAGATCCGCCTGATGTTTAGTGGGAACCATACCCAATATGTATTTGAAGGCGATGTAAAAATTTGGCTCGCATGTAACAAGCTTTGTAATACTTAATTATTTTACGGACTTTTATCTGCGTTCGGAATAACTATTAAACTACGTTGGTTACCAACAAAGTCATGTTTTCGTTGTCAACTAGCAACTTCTATACAAATAAATAAAGTTGAAGTGTGTTATATAAAAAAAAGTATATACGTTACTTACATAAAAACTCTTTTTTTTTCTGTCTGTTTGTTCCGGCTAGTCTCTGAAAAGGCTGCACCGATTTTGACTTTCACCGGCAAATAGCAGATTTTAGGGAGCAATTTAGGCTGCGTTTATTTTAGAAGAAGCATTAAGGTTCCGTGCAATAAAGAACAATTTGTAAACCTATAACGTAATTTACCGTTTATAAGCAAACTTTGATACTAGATGAGCTCAGTTAGAGCCTAGCTGACCTGGCGTATTTATGCGAACTTGTAAATTAGTACAGTTACTAGTACTTACGGCAAATTCAAGAATAACGAGCCCCTCGTGTTTCCCTCCGTAATTTTATTTGCATCGATGCTTGTAACATTAATTGCAACCTGAAAAACATTGAAGTGTTCAGAAGTAGGACCATTCGTTCATAAATATTATTTGCATTTCAACATGCTAATTATGAACATATAAAGTAACTTAATTTACTCTGTTTATTGATTTTTTTCGAAAAATTTTGACCCAGTCAGTCAAGTAGCTTAATGAAGTCCAAGCTTAGATTTACTATAGCAACGCAAATTAACTAAGTATACTTCTTCCTAACATTACTCCGAATATTTTGCTACCCCAGAATTCTCTTATTACTCTTATTCGGACTTGTCAGGTTACAATTTTTTACAAATATTGCCATCAGATGTTATGTGATAACAACCGGGGTCCGGGACGAAAACAAACGCCTAGACTGAAGTTGATATTTGTAAGATCAATACAAAACATCAGCCCCGAGTGGGAGCTAAAGTGTGATACTTCAAGTATCGCAAGTTTTTATAGGTTGCCGTGAATGTTTACCATCAGGCTATGTATGCTTGTTTGCCAACCCTGATGAAATAAAAAATGGAAGGAAATTAAAAAGGTGACCCGCAATACGCCAAAATAGTTGATGTCATAAACACTCAAGTGAGACCAGCTAAAAGGTTTGTAGCCTAAGCACCATTAAATCGTTCACGCCTCGTTTGATCTAAATAATGATGGCGAATTGTCAAGGCAAGGGATTTCTATGAACTTCCTCAGTTTCCGGAACTTTCTTTTGATGCGTATGACTTTTGCTTGGCTATTTAAGGAAATTAATGACACTGATGGAATAAGTTATTTCTAAAGCAGTTTTCCAAATAATCATTTGGTAAAGCTAATTAGTGAAAGGGGCATAGAAATGTTATCTGATCTTTACTGAACAAAAAGTATCTGATCCTCAAATGCTTTATTAATTACTTTGCGCTTCTACAGCTCTATCTACTATTGATGAAAATTTGATTCATTCCTTGCAATAAGAGCATTTTTATGGTATAAAATAAATTCTGTATATATAATGTTTATACGTCATCTTCTTCTTCCTAGCATTATTCCCGGTATTATACGAGTATTTACCCAGGGTCTGCTTAGTACTCTTGTTCGGATTTGACAGGTTACTAGTTTTTTTTTGCAAAGTGCGAATGCCATCTGACCTCCGTAACGCTAAGGGCGAACCAGTGGCTCATTGGATAACAGCAATTTACTTATCAAGAGTTAACGTTAATTAGTTATGTGATAACAAACGAGACCTATAGCTTAACATGCTCTTCAAAGAACGGTGGGGAGATACACAAAAACAATCGCCCAGACCGAAACCGATATTTGTAAGATCAAAGATTAACCGCAACCGTCGAGGATAAAGGCAGACTCGCTACCCACAATGCCACAACGGTGTCATCAGCACGTATGTATGTGAATGTATTTTTGCGTATATTTGGACGCAAATAAGCAATACCATGTCAAACCGCAAAATTGAAAAAACTGAGTTATATATGCAGAAGTGTTGGTAAATGGCTGAAGAACATTTTTCTTTAATATTTGTAGAGTTTTAAGCTTTAAAACTTATAAAAAGCCATTTTTTAATCATGCAATTTATGTATTATTTTAAACGTTTTGGGTTATATTATATACGAAATATGCAGTTTGTATACTTATTTTTTGTGAAAATAAGTATAAATTACTTACATAAATTGAAATAGGCAAAAACTTGACCATTACATAAAAAAAATTCATTTAAGCAAGTTGTTCAAAATCTTCAAACGCGTTTTTCTCGAAATGACATTCGTGTGGGTTGACATGGTCTTGCTTATTTGCTTCCACTTATATATGTGTGAAACTTTGTAAGTATGCTTTATATAAGATAGTCCAGCTCACCTATGTAAATTATCCAGTAGATAATAGTCGGAAACTAAGAGCACTCTAAACTTTTTTTAATTTCATGACGGTTGGCAAACAAGCATATGGTCCGCCTGATGGTAAGCAGTCACCGCAACCTATGAACGCTTGCGATACTTGAAGTATCATAAGAGCGTTGCCAACCTACGGAACAAGAAGGACGGGATGAGAAGGGAAAAAAGGAAGGGAACAGAGGGGGTGGGAGACTGGGCCTCCGGCGCTCTCACTTATCGCACGAAACGCAACAGTAGATAGGGTAGTCCTGCCCCGGTCGAAGCGGCCCTTTTGTGTTGAGAGAATCATGGCTTTAAAAACTGTACTTGAAATCAATTATTATATATATCTTAAAATAATTCCGTCACATTTTGTTATAGAGTCTGTTGATCTAAATATTTTTATTGATGGCAAGAAGGTACGACTCTCGGAATAGAGACGTCTCATTAAAAACTTTCAGCGAAACTGGCAGATAGCGTTTAAATCTGATGCCTGACCGGACTTTTAATGTAATCGGACCTCCATTAAATTGATTACTGTAATCTACCTTAAGCAGATTTAATGAACTATAAAATTTGTTTTCAACTTTTAGCGTAATATCTTTGTTTATCGACGCTAGTTATCAGTTTCTTTACTGTAAAATCTTTTTAATTAGAAACTCTAATAATTAAGTTTATTAAAACGTAAAAAAAAAAACATTTTGAAGTTTGTAATTTATATTTAAGATTCTAGATAATATTAAACTATCCTTAACATAATAAAATCAAAAGAGAGATTTTTGTTGCTACATACATTTTTTGAAGCTAGTTTTCTCAATTACAGTTTGCGATAAAATTGGACCAGTACTCCATGCCGTTTATCTCGATATACCATCGGGATCAATTTCTATGAAGATAATACGAGGATAAGATAACGCAGGTTCCCCGACGACCTGTGGCGTTTAAGGCAGGTTCGCTACTGCTGCGCCACAAACGTCAAACGTCGTTTTATATGTGTGTGGTAAGTATTACTTAGTAAAATGTATCACGTGAGGGCGAGAATTACAGGTTTAAAACAATTTATTTTTAAACAAATAATGTAATGAATATCGATTTCCGGTAGATAATGCTATGATGATAGACGCCTGAAAGCGCTGGGGGTTCAAACTTGTATCCTACGTACTTCTCGGACATAAACAAGGCTACAAAAACCATTTACATGACGCAGACTATAAGGTTGCTTGCCATTTTTCTCTTCTATATATTATTATATATATAAAAGGCTAAATAAACAATGTCTCGAAATTCAACCTCTAGGTAATCAAATGGCTGAAAAGGATTTTATAGACGCATGAAACTCTGTTTTTTGGTGAACAATTGAGACGTGTTTTAACGTTTTCTGAAATTGCACAACTGAAGAGGTGAAGGTTTAAAGTCTAATAAAATGGTTACTCATGCAGGTGAAGCCGCTGGTAGAAGCTCGTATAAAATAACAGAGATGAAGCCAAATATATTGTTACTCTTAATAATAAAAGTCTTCTAGATTTCTAAAACACGTTCACGTACTTTTAAGAAAAATGGTTCTAGTCTCACATAACATTTGTGCTGGCTTTTAAGTTTATTTAGAACTAGGGTACATTAATCACGCCGATTTCAAACTGCTTGGGGAGTAAGTGAACCATATGAACTAAAGAGCTCCCTTAGTGTTATTATGATGTACTTATCGTATATTATATATGTCCAAGAGTATTACATTTATACTACATATAACATTGCTTCTTCATTTCTACAGAATTCTTTAAAATTCAAAAATTTATGAAGTAAATAAAATGAAGTATATTTTTAATTCAGTGTAAATATTTGGGTGTAGTCCCGAAAAGCCAATAACGTTTTTTCTTGAAATTTCGTGTCCTTATGTATTTTGACTTACTGATCCCGAATGTGTTAGTTAAAATATGCGCAAATTTTATTTACTTTTTCACCATTTTGCTTGTTATTCACGATTCAGAGCAATCCGATTCGCTAATGGGCGCGGCGCTAATAATCGTGGATGGGCTAAGTCAGGAGGCTAGCTCCCGCCTTAAGCCTTCGTGTTTGTTTTTTTATGACCACCCAGAAATAGTTGAGTTATCTGATATCAATATTAATAATTATTATATTTATTATCTTTTTACACATATACTTTTTCGAGTTTTGACCTGTGAATGAAATTTTAACTATCATATTCGTAATCAACAAGTCAAAATATATGAGTATACGAAATTTCAAGAATAAAAGCGGTATGGGCTTTTCGGAACTTTGTACAAATATTTAAGTGACGCAAATGTTTTATTTTTCTAAGAAACAGACCTTAAAGTACCCGTAAATATGTCACTGTGAAGTATTGACTTCTTCTTCACTTATTGATTACCAGTTAGGATCATTGCGGTTCTGTTTGTGAATTGGGCATATATGTCGCAGCAAAATTGTAAAACTAGACAAATTTTTACTTCACTAAAAGATAAATTTGCTGAATTATTCAAATCATATCGAGAGCAACTTTTAAGGTACAATTCAAAGATTAGAATATATTTAGTAAAAAGTAATTGGTCCAAGTACATAATGTAACTGCTGAAAAAGAAGCTATTCACGTAAAGGTACGTTTCATTTCTATACTCTTCAAAAGCAAATACCCCGTAAGTCAAAGGCAAAATAGCTAGCCACCAATTAAATTAAAAACTGGTGAAACCGCGGGGCAAAGCTATTTAATTATATTTTCTCTAAGCCCTCGGAAACAATAGGCCAAGTAATATTATGAAACTCTTGTGGTGTTTAACTCAATAGGCATTTTGGCTGATATATTCCGGTAGAAGGTCTTAAGAGTTAATTAAGAACAAAATTGTATTTCGCGACATAGAAACCTTATTTATAGCTTTAGCACACAACGGGGATATATTAAAGGCATTATTACATGTAGCTTATTTTACGTAAATTGATTTCTTTGAAGTAATATGTATTTGAAGTATATGGACGACGTTGTGGCGCAGCGGTAGCGAACCTGCCTTAAACGCCACAGGTCGCGGGTTCGATACCCGCTCGGAGCATAATATGTTTGTATTGACCATGCAAGCATATTTTCCGGTCTAGGTGTATTTGTCCTTGTCATTGTGAATGTTTCCGGACTGACAGAGGATATTACTATCCTTATCTGGGCCGTTGAGTGTGCAGCGCTTTATTTTTATTTATTTATAATATATAAACACCTACTGGTCTATGAAATTGATATGTACCGTTTGCCATTTGTGCTAAAGCGAGTTAGCTCTGGGCTTAAACTTAACCGTTGCGTTCATAGGAGACTCCCTAAGGCGACATGGAATACCAACGGGGGGGCTTCAGATAAAAATCCTACATACTGTGACATCAATTCCTTCGTGAACAAAGAAGTTTGCCAATTCTTTTTCTTGTCGTACTTCTGAAAAGTGAAACTCATTGCCGGCTCATGTGTTCCCTCTTTCCTATAATCTCCTCCTTCAAACGAGGCGTGAAGAGGCATCTCGTGAGTAGACAGGGTGAGGGTGGCTAACGCGGTTGCCGTCCGCAACTGTAGCCGCTTTCACGTTTGAACTTTACCACCACAGAGGAGTAGAGCCATCTGCACTACTTTTTAAATATAAAAAATACCACGACTCTCTCCCTCCAGAATTTGAAGTCTTACGAAAATTCGCCCTTGAAAATGAAAAAAAAGACTCTTTAAAAATAATGAATCATAATCTATACGACCTCAAAATTATTTGCTAAGCAATACTAATAACATTATTTTATCCGAGAAAATATTTTTCCCCATTATTTATATAGAAGTCAAAAGCTTTCTAAAGAAAATTTCCGGTAACAAAGGAGTTAATAGAAATCCTTTTCCTCGACAATTTGAGGAATCATCATTTGGAGCCAACGAGGCGTGAACGAGCTAATGCTTCAGAGGTTAGAAGCCTTTTAGTAAATAATGACTGATGATGAATGTTTTTACTGGCAAATATCTATTGAACTTGTGAGTTCGTTTTCTATCCATACAATGAGCTGGGGGTCTACCATGAACTTTTAGTCACAATTCTATTACGATGTCATTCAATTCAGAAAGTTAAATAATTCAGATTTTATATTACCATGACTTATAAATACATGTATATGCATAGTGTAATAAAGTCCGCTGTACCTCCATACTTCTATGTCATGGTACTGTTGTTCCTGGTGTTGCTAATATAACTAATAAACATGCATTCTACATTCGTACAACATGATAGGTGATGAACTATTCTATATTCATCACCTATCTTAAATAATTATCCGCAACATGACTGTATCCTATGTTATTTTGACGAAGTTGTGACGCAGTAGCGAACCTGCCTTAAACGCCACAGGTCGCGGGTTCGATTCCCGCTCGGAGCATAATATGTTTGTATTGACAATGCAAGCATATTTTCCGGTCTGGGTGTATTTGTCCTTGTCATTGTGAATGTTTCCGGACCCGGACAGGATATCACTATCCTAATGGGGGCCGTTGAGTGTGTAGCGTTTATTTATTGATAAACGCTCGATGGGAAAAGCCTTAGGGGTCTGTTGTACCTCTTTTCAATTTATCAGAATGGACTTTTGGACCCTGGGCTCCTTTTGTTGACGTTTGCCGGGGCGTTCCCCGGTCAGGCGGGAGAGGAAGAAAACCTCTATAAAAATATAGAGGGAAACAACCTCATTTAAAAGTTAGTCTCGGCTGTGACAAACATCTACTCCGTGCGGGAATCGAACCCGCGGCCCTCCACGCTCAAAGCAGGCTCACTACCAGCACGCCACAACCGTCGTCAGGTAAATCATAATTATGTTACAAAATTTCCGTTTAATTTAGAAGTATAGTATAGGATACTGTATTTCATGAGAACAAAATCGCGAGAAACATCTAGTATTTGAATATAATAGAGTTATTCTCAGTTTAGAGACGACAGGCGCGAACATCTCGTTAGTTGTTTCCATATTAGTATGCACTTTATACGTGTTACAAATTCATGACACATTATTAAATTTTCGTAACGCTTCTGAAATGGCTAACTAACTAACGATCATTCAAAATGGCTACAATGTATTGTACCACGTGACCGAGGTATTCAATATTTCGCTTTTTAATGATGTTCATAATTTTCCGTAGAATTGTGTTATAGCAAGATTACAACGGGTATGACGCATCGGTAATTTAGTAGAAACGCAAAAGAACCCAGCTACTAAAAATGACCATTTAATTAACTAATTACTATATTTCATTCATACGCTTCTCATAGAACGCGTTAAACTTTTCTAGGATCGATCCTGATTTTTGTCAAATTTTTGCCTATTAAAGGCAGAGAAATTTAAGTGAACAACATTTTTTTTTTTTGAGGAAAACGAGTACCTTTAACATACTTAGATTGATAAATATCTGCTTAAATTATAGAATTAATTGTTGTCTGTGCTTCTTAAATTGGGTAGATTGTAAACCCTAGCTTGGTCAAAAACATTTGTTTCATTTTATACCAATATCAATAACAATACGTATTATTATTTTATTGAGATTGATACGAATCCTTTATCCTATAATCTTGTTCGATCATCCAATCCCATGGAAAGATAAAACCAAATATCTATGCGTCCCGCTCGGTGACGCTGTCAAGGCCAGTAGGGCCAACAGCAATACACATTCCGAAGTCCTATAATGAATATAACAGAGGGAATTCATTTTAATTGATACATGCAATATGATATAATATATTTAATTGATGCTTTTACAGCTTATTTTACCGGCAGCATTACCGGCGTCGGGACGTGACGACCCCATCGCCCGCTGGTGGGATAATCTCTGTCACAGCAGAGATTATTCCACCAGTGCAATCAGTCAATTCAACTAGTGGTAGTGCCACGCTGCACAGCTCTTTCTGCTGCAGCCGAATTGGGCCGGCACGACCGGGGAAACACCACTCTCTCACAGAAAACCGGCGTAAAGTGACAATTGTCGCGTTTCGTACGGTAAGTGAGAGTCCCGGAGGCCTACTTAACCCCCTCACTTCAATGGACGTGCAGAATTTGGTTTGTGTACCCCAGGAGGGTACCACTTGCGTTCGCGGTGGAGAATCCCTCTCTGGGCGTCCATGCTCAGGAAGAACTCCACCTGAGAATGAATGCCCAGGCTGCCCTCCGAATTCTGGGGGGAGCAATTTTGCGCGCTCTGGAACTGTTCGGGGCAAACAAAGCAGGCTACCTAAGGCTACCCCTGTCACGCTTACTGTGGACTTCTGCAACATAAAGGGGCTAAATTCCAACCTGAACGCCGTCCACCACCATCTTGAGACGGCGAAGCCGGCCTTGCTTTTCCTAACAGAGACACAGATATCTTCTCCGGCTGCTACTTCTTTCCTCTCCTACCCGGGATACAATTTGGAACATTCCTTTGTACCCCGGGCTGGTGTGTGCGTGTACGTCAGAGAAGATATCTGCTCTCGTCGCCTCGGCAGCCTTGAAGTAGGGGACCTATCGATTCTTTGGCTGCGCGTAGACTGCGATGACCATCCGCGAATCTACGCGTGCCTTTATAGGTCCCATAGCGGAAATGCCGAAACTGACCGACTCATTGAGCACATCCAAATGGCTACAGATTCCGTGCTGCAACAGATCCCATCCGCTGAGATCGTGATTCTTGGCGATTTTAACTCCCACCACGCCGAATGGCTTGGTTCACGTACCACCGATCACGCGGGGAGATCTGTTCTCGACTTTGCTTTGGCATATGATCTGACACAACTGGTAACCTCGCCAACGCGAATCCCAGATGTAGAGGATCATACACCTTCACTGTTGGATCTTCTGTTGACCTCACATCCGGACAATTATCTGGTATCCGTCGATCCTCCTCTAGGCTCGTCGGACCACTGCCTTGTTCGGAGTACAGTGCCGGTCTCGCGCCCAGCACGGCCTCGCTTCGCGGGCTACCGGCGCGTTTGGCACTACAGGTCGGCAGACTGGGACGGGATGCGTTCTTTCTTTGCGTCCTACCCATGGGGACAGATTTGCTTCTCGCCGGATGATCCGGACGTCGTTGCCAACTCTGTCGCCGATGTGATACTCCAGGGCATGGAACTTTTTGTTCCGGCTTCTGCAGTGCCCATCGGAGGCAAGTCTCAGCCTTGGTTTGGTCGCTCCTGTAAAACGGCGTTTCGCCGAAAACGGGAATGCTACCAAGCCTGGGCTAAGGCGTCGACGTCTCGTGATGTAAATACCAGCGCACTTAGAAAGGAGTACAACTCTGCCTCCAGGTCCTTCAAAAGAGTTATTGCCAAAGCAAAGTCGGAGCACATCGGCAGAATTGGCGAGAGACTAGTGCGTCTTCCTTCGGGTACACGTGCATTCTGGTCCCTCGCCAAGTCTGTCTTAGGGAATTTCTGTAAGCCATCATTTCCACCTCTGCATAGGGACGATGATTTGGTGGCCCATGCCGCGAAAGAGAAAGCTGATCTTCTGTGCTCTCTCTTCGCGTCCAACTCGACTGTGGATGACCAAGGAAAGTCACCACCGGCAATCCAGCGGTGTGATACCACGATGCCGGAGGTTAAATTTCGGCAAAGTGTAGTTCGCAGAGCACTTCTTTCCTTGGACATTCATAAGTCGAGTGGGCCTGATGGAATCCCACCGATCGTGTTGCGGACATGTGCTCCTGAGTTGGCGCCGGTTTTAACGCGTCTTTTCCGGTACTCCTACTCATCAGGCGTCGTCCCGAACTCATGGAAGACGGCTGTAGTGCACCCGATCCCTAAAAAGGCAACCGCTCGGATCCGTCCAATTATAGGCCAATTGCCATTACCTCCTTGTTCTCAAAGATAATGGAGTCCATTATCAACTGCCAGCTCCTGCGGTATCTAGAGGAGCACCAGCTGATTAGCGACCGCCAGTACGGTTTTCGTCGTGGTCGTTCAGCTGGTGATCTTCTAGTTTACCTGACACATAGATGGGCGGAAGCAGTTGAGTCCAAGGGGGAGGCATTAGCGGCCAGTCTGGACATAGCGAAGGCCTTCGATCGGGTATGGCACAAGGCGCTTCTTTCGAAGCTTCCTTCCTATGGGCTTCCTGAGAAATTATGCGAGTGGGTCACCAGCTTTTTGGCAGATCGGAGCATCAAGGTCGTTGTCGACGGTGCATGCTCTGACTTAAAACCCATTAATGCTGGTGTCCCGCAAGGCTGCGTACTGTCCCCTACTTTGTTTCTTCTGCATATCAATGACATGTTGGAAATTTCCAACATTCATTGCTATGCGGACGACAGCACTGTAGACGCTTTATACACCGGCCGCGCTAATATTTCTCGGGAAAACGTCATTGAGTGCCGGAACAAACTTGTGTCTGAAGTCGAGACTACATTGACCAAAGTCTCGGACTGGGGCCGACTAAATTTAGTCCAATTCAACCCCAAGAAGACACAAGTTTGCGCGTTAACCGCTAAAAATCACCATTTGTCGTATCTCCTCGTTTTGAGAACACTCCCTGGCTGCCACAGCTAGTATCGGAATACTTGGTGTCGACATTTCGAGCGTCGTTCAGTTCCGCGATCAATTGGAAGGAAGGGTCAAATTGGCCTCTAAAAAGCTTGGTGTGCTCAGCAAGGCGAGGCACTACTTCACGTCGGCTCATCGCCTGAAGCTCTACAAGGCGCAAATTCGACCGCACGTGGAGTACTGCTCTCACCTCTGGGCTGGAGCTCCCCAGTACCAGCTACTTCCAATTGACCGCATCCAACGTAGAGCGGCTCGAATTGTCGACGATCAAGCCCTTTCCGATCGGCTTGATCCTTTGGCATTGCGTAGAGATGTCGGATCACTCTGCATCTTCTATCGCATATATCACTGGGAATGTTCTGAGGAATTGTTTGGATTGATCCCGCCGGCTGAATTTCACCATCGGACATCGCGACAAAATTCTAAATTCCATCCCTACCACCTCGATGTCTGGAAATCCACAACAGCGCGATTTAGAAGACATTTTCTTCCTCGCACAACCACTCTGTGGAATCAACTTCCGCCGGTGGTCTTCCCGAGCCGATACGACTTGGGAACCTTCAAGAGAAGAGCGTATTCTTTCCTTAAAGGTCGGCAACGCGCCTGCATGCCTTCTGGTGTTGCAGATGTTCATGGGCGGCGGTGATTGCTTAACATCAGGTAAGCCTCCTGCCCGTTTGCCCCCTCTTACATAAAAAAAAAAAAAAGCTATAATTCGCTAATTCATTTGAATGCGATCGAGTGAAGTGAAACAAATAAAATATGAATACAAATGCAACATAATTATACCAAATTGGTTATACAGAGCTTTGCGTACTTAGTAATAATATTATCTAAATTTAGTTTATACTTTCCTAACTAGAATTGTAAATGCAAAAGTTTTTTTTATGTCATGACGTTGGCAAACAAGGTCCGCCTGATGGTAAGAAGAAGTCACCGCAACCTATGAAATCTTGCGGTCGGAAAAGTATCACATGCACGTTGCCAACCCTAGGGGTGGGAGGGAAGGTATAAGAAGGAAAAAAAGAAGAGAACAGAGTGTGTGAGAGTTCTCCAGCGTTCTTACTCACTGGGGAAATACTACCCTCTCTTAGAAAATATAAGAGGGTAGTACTTCCCGGTCGAGCTGACCTATTTTTCCTGGGAGGAGCATGTTAATCAGTTGCGAGGTCAATAGTTGTTTATGAAATTGTTAAAATAATTCAGTTATCAAGTGGCATGAAGATTATATAATAAACACTTATTTATTGCGGTTTCTCTTCTAACAGTTTCCAAAAACTTCGAAATTAATAGATTAATCTTGGTAAAGTTTTACTGTAATCCAATCTTCGTTAAAATGTTTATTTTAGATATAAGTTTAGCTTTAGTTGGTGAAAGTTATATAGAGACTTCTTATTGTTTTCATAAAAGTAAATTGATTTCATATAATCCTGATTACGAAGATGTATAAAGGTAAATGTTAAGTAAAACATCAGACTTTTATTTAGCTACAAAACTTTCGATTATAAATTTATATATTTTTGGTGCGTGAGATACAACACTCTTATAGTATTAATAAATTTTTTATAAATATTGTACTTGTATAATACTGTATGCTTACTAGTTAAAAGAACAAGAGAATAAAATTAATATGGAATTTATGAATTCTGTATATCTATCTACTTTCAGAATAAATTTTTTCATTTTTTATAAAAATAAAGTCTATTTAGACGACGTTGTGGCGCAGCGGTAGCGAACCTGCCTTAAACGCCACAGGTCGCGGGTTCGATTCCCGCTCGGATATTTTCCGGTCTGGGTGTAATTGTCCTTGTCATTGTGAATGTTTCCGGACCCCGACACAGGATATTACTATCCTAATGGGGGCCGTTGAGTGTGCAACGTTTATTTATTTATTATTTATTATTTAAACAGGATTGAAGGATGGTATCGATAAATTGATAATCCGTATATCAATATAGAGAAGTAGTCAATTCTTGCTTGAATGGACCGGCTTGACTTGCAAAGAGGATTTCTTAGGTGAGTACGCCTCACTTACTACGAGTAAGTTTATAACTTGGGCACAGAATAAAGAAGTATCGAAAACAGCAAGCCAATTACCAATACTTTGATCGTGATTGTAGAAAATATAAAACTTAGAAATAGGATGAGTATAAAAATATTCAATTTTCATTCTTTTTATGAAAATTCTTCCCGGAAAATTTTACCCAGGGTCTGTTTATTACTCTTATCCAGATTTGACGGGTTATTAGTTTTTACACAGAGCGATTGCCACCTGACCCCCGCAACCCTAAGGGCGAACCGGTAACTCATTGGATAAGAGCAATTTACTTCTCAAGAGTTAACGATTATTATCAGATATTATAACCGGGACCGACAGCTTAACGTGCTCTCCGAGGCACAGTGGAGAGAACCACAGACAAACGCCCAGACCGAGACAGAAATTTGACAAACACCTGACCGAGCAGGAGGTGAACCCGCAACCTTCGAGACTAAAGGCAGACACGCTACCCATAACGCCACAACGATAATTCCAATCAATAAATTAAAATCTTGAATACTACTTGCATAAATTGAGTAATAACATTGTACTGGAATGAAATCACCCGCATAAATGCCGTAACTAGCAATCGATCGTTGTCCAGTTGTCTCTTGTTTTCTGGGTTTGACTGTATTATATTTTTAATTGAATACATCATAGTCAATTTTAAATTTATTAACTATTTTGTAAATTCTTTAAGGTAACTTAATTTAATGTACGAAGTTACCATATATTATACTAATCAAGTAATTTTTTAGTTAACTTAAATTTAGTTGTGTCTGTGACTTCGCTCAAATGGTCTACAGAGTTATAATTTTGTTAATGTTAATTATTTTTCTAAAATAAAAGTAGACTAAGTTACTCTGCTTTACACAAAATTTAGCTTCAGTATTGTGAAATATTAATTACATTCAGAGTCTTCAAGAACAATCAAGCGAGTAAAGTCTCATGCGATATTTAGCTCAGTTTCTATAATACCTAATTTATTTTCGTACACGTTCTAAAGACTTAATTGAGAACGAAATTGTATTTTGTGGCATTTAGAAGGGTTATTGACTACATTTACTAGAAGGTAGAAATTACAAAGCATATAAGTAATTATTTTATGTTATGTTTTATCACTACATAGTATAAAACAAAGTCGCTTTCTCTGTCCCTATGTATGCTTAAATCTTTAAAACTACGTAACGGATTTTGATTTTTTAATAGATAGAGTGATAGTGAGGAAGCCGAAGCGGGCCGCTAGTTATATTATATACACTTTTAAATTCAACCTCGCTGTAGCTTTCAACTCATTATTAATAATCCTATTGCCCCTCCAAATAAGCTCGTAGCTTGCACTAAAAGTCGGTAAGGCAATAGCCCAAGGGGGTCAGGATCGAACCTGCAACTCTCGCGTTAATGGAGTTGGCCCTTTTATCATTCAGCTACTAAGCCTTCAGAATATTGACATTAATACGAAGATAAAATGGACTTAGAATATATTAGCATCGTGATGCTAAGAATGAAATGCGAAAACGATGACGTTGTGGCGCAGCAGTAGCGAACCCTCCTTAAACGCCACAGGTCACGGGTTCGATTTCCGCTCGGAGCATGATATGTTTGTATTGACCATTCAAGCATATTTTCCGGTCTGTGTGTAGTTGTCCTTGACCTTGTATGTGTTTCCGGACCCCCACATAGGATACCAATAATCTAATGGGGGCCGTTCAGTGTTCAGCGGTTATTTATTTTTTTAAATACACCCATAGATCAGTAAATTGTTAGAGGGATAAGCAGCTTTGAATATGGTCTGTCTAGAATAAGGTGACCTCATTTTGGTATTTCATCGAATCTGATAAGCTTCTCCGTGCTTCGGAGGGCACGTAAAACGTCAGGCTTGTCATAACAACTTAGCAATCGTCGATAATTCAGGAGGCCTATGTGGGCAATACAAATAAGTGAAATGAGCTAACTCGACTGGGGAACTGGGGACTAGTATTGCATTTTGTTCAATGAGTGTATTGTGTCCTCCTTTAACATTTATTTTCCCCTTTCTCTTCCCCTTCCCCTCATCTGAGATGATATCTTACTAGTAAATCTATCATAATACTCTTTGTGGTATAAGAAATGGAACACGATGAGTTAACTGAAGCATCTAGAGAAGAATATATTTGATGTCATAATTAAAAAAAATAGTAATAATATTCAATCTTGATAATATTTCTTATCCGTATAGCTAAGGCTCAAAATTTCGTCACTCCTGTATAAGGTGATGAACTATATCCAATTGTATTATGTACCCATTGTTTAAGGGTAGTTGTTAAACTGGTACTGAGAGTTGTTAAGTCTTCCAACAAAGCAAATTTCTAACTCTTAAGTCCGATTGCCCAAAGAGCTTTAGCCTTAATGAAGTTCTACAGTATTTAACTGTCCGTAAATCTAAAGTCTTCTGAAGAAATAGTGGCAATTACATTAAGCATAATATACATAATAAATTATTACATTTACTAAACAAAATAATAGTTTTAGACGACGTTGTGACGCAGCGTTAGCGAACCTGACTTAAGCGCTACAAGTAGCGGGTCTTATTCCAGCTCGGAGCAGATGTTCGTATTGACCATACAATCATGTTTTCCGGTCTGGTGTATTTGTCCTTGTCATTAGGTATGTTTAAATATCCTAATAGGGGCCGTTGAATGTGTAGAGTTTATTATTATTTATTATTATTATTTGTATCATAGTCTTCGATGTTTGGAAACACCTGAGACCCAAAACTCCTACCCTCCCTTTTGCGTTCTATTTACCGTTCTTCACTTGTTGGTGTTGTTATTAAAATTCTATTTGACGTTTTTAGATTATTTAATTTGAGCACAAACACTGGTGGTAGGTCTTTTGTTGCAAGAGGCCGGCTAGGTAGGTGCCACCGCAGTGTCCAATATTCTGCCGCCAAATAGTAGTGCTTAGGCATTACTGTGTTCCGGTTTGTAGGGCACTGTACGCTAGTGAAATTACTGGGCAGAGGAGATTTAAGAACTAATATCTCGAGGTTGGCAACGCGTGATTGGCGCCTACTAATAGTGCTGCAAGCGCTCATAGGCTACGGCAACCAGTTACCATCAGGTGGGCCGTATGCTTGTTTGCCAACTTATAACATAAAAAATTAAAAAAACACTTTATGACACGTAACGTAGAGTATACATTGGAAGTAAAGCCATAGAGTAAAAATGTTTACAACACTTATATAGAAGGCGACAATTTAACCATAAACAATATATTATTATTTATTACAATATTTGGAAACACGCATTTGATGCTACTAATGTTGCAAGCGTCTGAAGGATACGGTGACTATTTACTATCGGTTTAGTCGTCACTTGCTTATAAGTGACAAGATATATAAAAACTCACTTCACTTAACTCACTTCACTTCACTTCACTCACTTCACTTCACTCACTTCACTCACTTCACGTCACTTGCTTGTAAGTGTTCTGATATATAAAAAACTAATACTTTGTAAAATAAACCGTATAAGCAAATCATGAGATTGCTCATACTAAGAAGATATATCATGATTCGTTAAAGCAAAATTTACAAAACCCTCGAGTCTAGAATTTTGAAAATATGACGCTGTTACGAACGTAATACTTATGACAAACCGTAAAATATTGGCTGCGCTTCAATTGCTTTCGAAGTTTGGAAAATACTCGCCCAGACTAACTCGTACTTTATTGCTACCATACATTCAACAGGCGGTATGTTGACGTTTAATAGTGAAATTTATTGATAATGTTTATTTTCTCCATATGGGTCTACAGTTTGATTTAGAGACTAAATAAAGGCCAATGTGAGTGAGGCTTTAACCCTCTACCTCTATATCCGCTAGCTCTTCTTTTTTAAGCTTAACTTTATGTATATTTCATACAAATGAATTGCATTTTTGTTGGTTAAACTTTCCCATTATTTCTAAACCGGAACCGCTTCATAAATAAATTCAGAATATATTGTACAAGTACTCAAAAACTAAATAACTAGTCGTGTATAAGTAGCTCTTATATTTTGAGAAGTCCCGTTCCATAACTGCGGATTTTTGATATCTAAAAATCCCACAGAATCCTAATCGATGCAACAAAAATATATTAACAGGTAACCACCTCTTTGCATTCACGTAAAATCAGCACCGGCTTTCGGGTTCAATCGGCAGACAGGAGCAGAGGTCTACAGGGCGCTACACACGTCACTAATTTTCACCAACAAATTTTAATACTATATCGATTGAAGAAAAAAATATATCAAAGTATTATTTATTATTAACTTATCTGTAGAATGAATGATTTTAGAAAAACTATCATGAACTTATAAAATGGGCAAAAGGTTATAAAAAGACCAAAAAAGGTTAAAGTAAGCCCTGTTTAAAATATATTAAAAAGCGTCTTGATACGAAACGAATCATTTACTTCTTGAATAAATACGATCAATGAAACTGAACAAAGACTATTCCAGAGAGAATTTTTTCGTCCTTAATTAAAGACCTAGCAACGTAGCTTCTTTACTTGCCCTCAAAGTAAACTATAAAAGACCTGGAGCTCGAAAACAGGCATAAAGTTAATGGAATTAGTTAGTAAAAATGTTTATTGAACTTCTTTGTTATTGTTACGGGCTGGGGTTCGCGGATTTTGAAACAAACACTTGATGCCTCTAAATAAGAGCCGAGGTCACTAATTATCGCACTGCTTCACTGGTATCACTTGTAGTTTCTTCGCTCGTTGCTCAGAACTGAATGACTCAGTCGACGCGCCGGGCCGCTTATATAACGCGGAACACGGGTTCGAGAAAGTTCCGTCCGCGAAAGTACTACATGTTTCGAGAATACATCTTTCTAGAACCCACGCGACGTTAGGGAAATAAACAGAGAGAGTAAGCAAGCAATTTTGAACCTTATGATCCGGTGATAAGGTTCTCCGTAACGTTATAATGTAATTGTAAATAAGTAAATTACCCTATAATATGTTATTTAAGTTATACATACTGTTTTCTTTTTTATTTTACCGTTTTCTTATTTTTATTTTGTTCTTGATTTATTATTATCTTTTTTTTTTTTTTGTGCTTGTACTTACTATGATATCAATGTAAATTATTTTTAGTCCTTTTTAAAATCTGTAAAACTTATCAGTTATACATATTATAATTGTTAACAGTAATCTCATATTTGTTTGATTAAGCTTTGTTGTTTCTCATATAAGCGATTTTTGTAATACTTTTTATTTTATTTATTTTATTTTAACTCTTTATTGTGCACTACAAACTTAAAACTAATATTATAAAGGTATGTACAAAACGGTTACATCGTAAGGCACAAAAGGCGGTCTTATCGCTCAAAGCGATCTCTTCCAGACAACCTTAGGGAAGGAGTAATAAAGTTACCAGAATAGGCAGGTGATGAACAACATAAATATTATAATAAACTTACATACAAATAATTACACATTACTACATACAACTATTAAACATATAATAATATAAACTAATAAATACTTTATACAAATGATATAAGATAATATAAGTATATGTATTTTTAATAATATGTACATATATATTGAATCAAGAGTTGTTATTAAGCAGATAGTGATCTTTTACTAATTTCTTAAATTTTTCTAATGTGTTGGACTGTTGTACGGTCAAAGGAAGTGCGTTCCACAATTTCACAGCTTTGACAGCGAAGGAATGCTTTAAAAATTTAGACATATGGACAGGCATTTTAAGTATACGTTTTTGTGAGGCTCGCAATTTACTGTCTGGACGTAAAAATTCAAATTTTTCTTTTAGATAAGTTGGAGTTTTAGGGTTAAACAATACACAGTACAATAGAAAAAGAACATGCGCATCCCGGCGACGTCGTATCGGGAGCCACTTGAGCTTTAGACGAAACTCGGATATGTGATCATATTTGCGCAAGCCAAATATGAATCGTATAGCAAGGTTTTGAAGACGCTCAAGCTTATTGAGTTGATCCTCGGTTAAGTTTATATAGCTTGCATCAGCATAATCGAAAATAGTAAGGAGAAGAGATCGTGCTAACATAATTTTGGTAGGTATTGGAAGAAAATGCCTAAGTCGTCGTAATGTGCTCATTGCCGCGAATATTTTCCTACTAACTTCTTTCAAATGGGAAGACCAAGATAGTGTCTGGTCAAGATGTATGCCAAGATCTTTAACCGTAGTGCAATAAGGTATACAAGAGCCATTAAATGAGATAGACGGCACATTTCGCCAATCAACTCTTGAAATCATTGCAGGACTACCAATAACAATTGCCTTAGATTTAATGGGATTTACTTTAAGCCCATACTGCTTGCTCCAATTACATATAGCAGTCAGATCGTTATTAATGTCCTGGATAGAAGAGGAAAGACTTTCAAGCGTTGAATGGCGATAGATTTGAATATCATCTGCATACATGTGATAGAGAGAAGAGATAATGTGAGTAATTGAATTAATGAAGATTGCAAATAGCAATGGAGATAACACGCCACCCTGAGGTACCCCTGCCAGAACATTGCACCAGGATGAATAGTTGTCTTCAATCCGAGTACGTTGCTGACGGTCATTGAGGTAACTCTGAAACCACTCTATCACTGATGGAGATATGTTAATAGAACGAAGAAGACTTAGCAAGATGTCGTGATCAACTGCATTAAAAGCATTGCTAAAGTCAAGCAGAATTAAAATGGTAAGTTGTTTACTGTCCATTGCTCTTCGAATGTCATCTGTGACCTTGACTAGTGCTGTAGCCGTGCTATGACCAATACGGAAACCAGATTGATAAGGACTGAGTAGAGAAAATTTGTCGAGGTATAGACTTAACTGCTGATGAACTAATTTCTCAAGGATCTTCGACAAGAATGGTAAAATGGATATGGGACGGTAGTCATTAACGTTTAAAGGCTTGGATTTTTTAGGGACAGGAGTAATTTGAGCACTTTTCCATGCATTCGGAAAGTTTTTAGTTGAGATGGAATAATTCATGATATGAGTCAATATGGGAGCAATAATGTCTAGGATTGGAACAATCATTTTACGGCTAACACTGTCAGCTCCCATAGCATTCGAAGTCATGGACAATACATTCTTCTTAACATCACATTCAGTGAAAGAGTTGAAAGTAAATGGCATGAAGTCAGGAGTTGAAACTGAGGAAAGAATATTCAGTGTGCGTTCTTTATCAGCGCTGTTTAATATATGAGAGTTAGCAAAATGTTTATTAAGATCTTCGATGTTGATGTTGCTAGAAGTTTCATGGTTTCACTTTTGAGAAATAAAGATCTTAAACCATATAAAATTCTTTGTTATTTTTAGGAAATTTCTATTCAAATACTTGTTCTTTGAGTCCGTAATCCTTTCAGAATACTACTTTTAGTGAAATTGAAGTTTAATGTACTTTAGTAAATATTGTTGTTGCTTTTAGCCTACTAATATTATAAATGTGAAGGGATGTATGTTTGGATATTTAGATTTTTTTTTTCGGTACGTGTGCTGTTGGTCTTACGGGCCATGACAGCGTCACCGAGCGGGGGAGCCGGGTACAGAGACCAGGTCGTGTAAAAAGGACAGCCTTACGGGGGCTCAAATTTTATTCCGTTCTTAAGACACCTCCTCCATCGGAGATGGAGGCAGCGCTCCGATCGCATTTTCAATGTTTTTATGTTTGTTACTCAATCACGCAAACACGGCTGCACGGATTTTGATGGCATAGAGATTATTAGCGGGATTATTAGCGGAATCATATTAGTGTTAGATTCCTGTGAAATAATCAATAAACGAATTAAAGGACGTATTAAATTAGAACATGCTATAGCTGTACATATCTATATTACTGAAGAGAAAATTAACTTTTAGATGGTCATCCGGCATATCAACTTTGATAATGCGAGCAAAGCTACGAGCGTTTACTAGTACGATATAAGAATAATGATTTGTTTGCGTATCTATGTATGTTTTTTTTAGTAAATAATGCATATGACGAATTTTTGTAATTGCATATTTATAGTCAATAATAAATTGCTAGAATTAAATAAAATGACAAAAAGTAAATATTTCAAACCAGCTTTCTAAATTTCTCAAAATCAGCCAAGCATTTTACGTATGTTGGTATAAAGTTTAGATACAATAATTATATATAAAAATAACCTACTATAGTAGATAATTAAAATACAGGATCCACATAATATCATTTTTTACAATTTAATAAAAATGTCTTTACGGTGTTTTCATGAAATAAAATGAGATATTTAACTTTACAAAGTCCTAGTATCGACGGCGGGGTGATTAATTTAACCTTTTACCTTAGATAATATACGAGTTGACCTGGAACTTTATGCCGATATAAATTAAGACCGGAGCTTAGTAAGAAATTGCATAATTTATTTAGCTTTTTTTTTTTTTATGTTAGAAGTTGGCAAACAAGCATACCGCCCACCTGATGGTAAGTGGATGCCGTAGCCTATGAGCGCTTGCAGCACCATTAGTAGGTGCCACCCACGCGTTGCCAACCTCGAGATATTAGTTCTTAAATCTCGTTTGCCCAGTAATTTCACTAGCGTACAATGCCCTTCAAACTGGAACACAGTAGTGCCTAAGCACTACTATTTGGCGGCAGAATATTGGACACTGCGGTGGTACCTACCTAGCCGGCCTCTTGCAACAAAGACCTACCACCAGTGTGACTGATTGCACTGGTGGAATAATCTCTGTTGTGACAGAGGTTATCCCAACAGCGGGCGATGGGGTCGTCACATCCCGACGCATTTAATAGCTTTTAAAGAACTAATCTTTTTGTTAGATTAATAGAGAAGAGTATTAAATTTTGCTGCGTACGAAAGTGTTTCCACTTTTATGAAGCTGAATAAAATAGTGCTGTTGACGATAATCTAGACGATAAAAAAAACTTGAGAGGTGTCAAGGGACACCCGGATGGAACGAAGTTCCTTTCGATTAATTAGTGAAGGAATTGTAATAAAATTTTATTTTTTTAAGTTATAATAATATTTTTTTATTATTAACATTATTTATTATTTACAAAAACCTGTATACACTCAACAAAAATAATCGTCGCGACACCACACTGTTCAATGCGAAATAGAAATGAAAATATCTGGCTTGCTTTCTATAAGAGAGAGAGAGACAGACAGAGAAACATGCGACGCCGCACAGCTTACAATAGCTTACTATAGCAAAAAGTGTCGTGACAACTTTTCGTAAGAATTTTTTCCGTCTAGCCCCCTTTCACAACGCGCGATAAGGAACTTCGTTCCAATAATGATTTATTAATATTTTTATATATAAAACCACGTCTGTAGTTTTATCAGTTTTAATTTTGAATCAAACTAAGCTAAGGATAGCCAAGCCTTATAAGCCTTTATCTCTTTCATCCAAGTAGTTAACATTATGAGCAACTTATAATCAGTAATGCTTTTAATCCGTTTACGAGATAACACAATAAATTGCACAGCAGTCTACGTAGGATTTCAACGATTCTGTCTTTTTATATGCGGTACGACAATAATTTTTCTGTATAGTGAAATATTGATGTAACTTAGTTGCTTACACCACCGATCGTTTATCGATCAGTGAACGCACCCGGATATGAGCGTTTTAAAAATTAAAAAATCAAGCATCAATTAAAAATTATTTTTGCATTTGATAGCACATTTCTTGAGGAAGGCTATAAAACATCACGATACGATACTTAGAAGCCGAGCAATAAGAAAAAAAAAGTGCAAGCGATAAGGTGCAGTTAGTCGGTGGAACAGGGCGGCGAACGAAGCCACGGGAAAGAGCTAGTATTCTTATAAATACGTAGCGTTTTTCGACGTTTTTATACATTTAAAGAAAAATAAAGAAAATTAGTTATTCCAATAGTCATAAATATGCAGAGTAACTGGCAGAAGTCCAAGTTACGTATAAGTCAGAATATTTACGGTCACGCACACAACGAGTTCTTCACATCGCGCGCCGACGAAACGCCAAGTTCCGACCTGATACTGAAAGTGGGACAATCTAAGATAATTCCGGAATTAGATAAACTTCCTCGCTCTTGTATCTGGTAAGCAGAGCGTGTACAATGCGGTTAATTCCTACACAAACATGTAAAGTTTCGAACAGTTACTCGGTTGCCAACTAATGATGTGCGGAATTTTTCTCGCAACTTTTACGCTTTTATGTATATTACGTAAGAAATAAGGTGTACGGTAACGTTCATTATAGTCACTGAATATAGAACCTTCCTTACCTAATTAAAAAAATTAAGAGCCCGTGATTTTCTATGACTTAATTAAAATAATTAAACTAAGACTAATTACTAACTTGATTTCATTAATGTTCAAAAAATTATTACTGTAATCTGTAATGTATCTCAAAGGTGAAACTTAAGGCATATTTTTTTTAAATTACTTTACATTATATGGTACTAATTAAAGACTGTTAAAGTAATAACATTTTCAAAATATCTATAGTACATACATACTGCTATTTATCCTTCCCTAAATTCTATAACTTATCATAGTACTGGAAAAAGTTCTTTAAAAATTATCATTAGCTTATATACATTTTTATCAATGGACGGAGCCATACCATGTTGCCGCTCTTGTAACGCTATTTCAAAGAAGATTATTGTTATCTTAGTCTGTTGCTCGTAACACTAATACGAGTAAAAGAAATAGATATACATATATAGATTTGGCAGCTTATTTTTTTGTAAGATTATGGATGTGAAAGAAAAAATAGAGTTTCACTTATATTATTTCTCTTTATTCCTTTTTATTAACACTAGGAAGGTATAACGTTCAGCTTCGAGTTACGATAACTGACTGAGACTGAAAATGACAGATACGCAGTTTAAATACCCGTAGTCATAATCACAACTAATTCATAAAGATTAGTTTTTGTATAAATAGAAATTACTGGTTTGACTAACTGAAAATAAATCAATAATACCAACATTTTTATTTCCTAAATGTTAATGTTGGCATGTTTTTACTCGGTCAAGACTGTCAATTATATAGGTGCATTTGTCAATTATATTTCCCACATAATAAAAAAAAATTAAATTATAATTTGACATTACGTACCTACACATAAAATAAGTAAAATATTGGCACGCGGTTTTTATCAAATGTTCCTTATATCTTCTTTCTCTTTCTACAATCCAACCCCTCAGAAAAATCTTACGGATATACATAATATGTACATAAGTACCTAACCACACCGTCAGTAAAATGAGGTAATAGAAAACGGTATTTACAATAAACTGGCCATTTCGAACTATTCGAATTAAGAACACTTCGCGACCCACTTTCAAACGCATATTTCATTTTGACATCGCCAACAATAGCCCATTTTAGACGTTTTACAAATATTTATTAGATCGGAATAAGTAATAAATTATCAGGATGCAGTCTGTAGTAACATTCGAAAAGCCATTGCCGCATTTAAGTCTGCCGGATTGGGATGCTCGACTGTACGGCTTGCAGGTGATTTACTTTATTTTATAGCTAGCTTAAGCTAAGCCATAGCGAATGTTCGTTTTCTAAGTTACAATCCATTAGCATAGCTACTAGAAATAAACGACATTTTTATACGAAGGAAATGAATGTTTGTTCTTTTCTATAAATTTCATTTTTTTTTTTTTCGGAATGTGTATTGCTGTTGGCCCTACTGGCCTTGACAGCGTCACCGGGCGGGGGCCGAGTACAGAGACTCAGCCGTGATTAAGGGGCAGCACTCACGGGGGCTCAAATTTGGTTTAGGGTGCCTCTTGCGAAGCCGAACCACGGCTAAGGGCGTCATCGGAGATGGAGGCAGCGCTCCGAGCGCATTCTATACGATAGACTCACCCGACGGTGTGAGCGCGACGCGACGTACGAAACAAAGGACCTCGTCCTCGCCGGCGAGGTAAATTTCATGAGTAAATGACATTACATGATTGTTTTGATGACGTTGTGAGCAGTGGTAGAGAACAAGCCTTAAGGCCACAGGTCGCGGGTTAGATTCGCGCTCGGGACAGATGTTTGTATTACTCTTACACGCATGTGATCAAAAGCAAATATGTTGAAAAACATTAATTATAGAGGTTGAAACAATAGTTTTTATTTTTTTATTTGTCGCTTATGCAACCACGTCGCACTGTAAGGCTACATTAATTATTTTATTTTATTATATAATCTATAACTAAAAGTATAAAGATATTAAAGAGTTCTCGGACTTACGGCTACATAATATAAATTAATTAAATGTTTTATTGCCTTTGAGGATACATTTCCCGAAACTAACTTTATGTCGCCAGTATACATTGTTTGGTAATCAAAAGTTGTAGATTAAAATAATATTCATGTTCAATATATTTTTCATTAATGGGGTGGTAGATTAGGCTCCGGCGTTCTCACTACTCGCACGAAACCTACCCACTACTATTGTAACTTTACGCCGATTTCCTGTGTGGTAGTACTTCCCTTCCCTGTGGAGAACACATATGGATCAAACTAATTATAACTTTTTAATAACTTAATCATAACATGTGACCAACTTTTCCATATAAGTGTACAAGTTTCGTTAAAACTTACATGAACTGCTATTGCAGGAAGAATGAGGGTTGTAAATGCACTTGGAAACTACGAACATTTCTTGTATTGTATTTGAAAAGCAATGTTCGAGAAATAACGATATTTTTTACGAGAACTAGAAAAAAAATATATTCTTATTTTTATTCGATAAGAGATTCAAATACGTAAAGTTAGAATATTTACGATTTTAAGCAACACCCGATTACACTTGGGTGTCTGAGATAAATTTTGTTCATTTTTATACGAAAATTTTCAAATTTATAAAAACATTAAAACGTCAAAAATTTGTGAAGTCAAAAAGTCAGCCATAAAATGCTAGACAACAGCTAACAACAACTAGAAATATTCAACTAACATTTAGATTTTATTTGATTAAAATGGTTTCACTCTATCAAAAGTTATTGCAAGTTTAATGACAACAAGAGCTTAATTTGAAAGAAGGGTAAGTATTTTAGCTTCTTCAAGCAAAAACTACTGAACGGATTCCGATGAATCGGATGGACTGGATGAATCTTACCTGGTTTAAAACAAACGCTACACACTCAACGGCCCCCATTAGGATACTAATATCCTGTGTCGGGGTCCGGAAACATTCACAATGACAAGGACAAATACACCCAGACCGGAAAATATGCTTGCATGGACAATACAAACATATTATGCTCCGAGCGGCAATCGAACCCGCGACCTGTGGCGTTTAAGGCAGGTTCGCTACCGCTGAAACATAGGATTTTAATCCCGAAAATATGATAGTATCCGTGGAATTATCAAAAAACTACAATATAATATAAAGGTTTAGGATTGTATTTTTGCAATAAAAGCATTTTTGAATATTTTTTTATTTGTGCCACTTTTGAATTTAACGAGCGATATGTACATATTATAAAACGTCTCTCTGTTTATCTGTCTGTTGGACAGAGGATTCTTTATCAGTATAGAGGTTCGTTACATAGCCAGGTATCCATATATTCGAATTCGATTTTAGGTAGTTAACGATAGGTAACTAACTAACTCTTGGTTTAATAAAAAGGAAAGCAAATCTAATGTACTTGTTCCAATATACAAAATATAAAAGCACAATTAGCTTTAGCCTTTGTTTATTAATTACATCATAGGCATCAAAAGCGAGATGAAAGAGGCAGAGTTGTCTTCTTCTTCTTCTTATCGATTGGTTAGTGGTCAACCTAGTGTCAGAGTTGTTCAGGTCGCCCGTAGGCCTCTGACTTGACTTATCGACTGATGTCTAATTGTCAACAGCCGGGACCGACTTTTTACGTGCCCTCCGAAGCAGCGAGACGCTCGGTTGAAGTACCACTATGCGATCACCCATCTAGTGACTGACCGCGCCTAAAGTTGCTTAACCTACCGATCGTTTACCGATCAGCGGGTGCACTCGGCTACGAGCGTCTCAAGTTGTAAGAAAAGGAAAGAGACAGAAACAGGCCTGTTCATGCTAAAAATAGCAAGGCCCTACTTAATTTTATTAGGCTTAGCAATATAACATCACAATTATATTTTAAGCCAGCGTTTCGTTGATTCGCCCTTTAATAATTTTAAGGGCAGTCTGGTTTGCTGACAAATTAGAAAAGTTTTATCTGACCCTCGTAATGCTAAATTGCGCGGTAAGCCCTTTAGGGGGATTTTCCACGAGGTATTCTGTGTATCCTCAATTTTCACTTTGAATAATGTCCCTTTAAGTTTAATATTTGGGCAATTTTTGACGTATCTTGAAATCTTGAATAACGTCTTCATGCTGATATACCTATATAACGTACTTTTTAGGGTGGCGTACCTCAAAAGGTAAAAAAGAAACGCTTATGAGATCAATTTCTTGTCTGTCTGTCCGTCTGTGTGTCACCACCAATTTTCTCAGTGACGGGTGGACCTAGCAAGTTGGAATCTATACCAGATACTGAGGTATATAGTCCCTATTAACTGTATAAAAATCACGGTCTGAGTCAAGACGATAAAAAGATATGGACAAATTTAGATTATTGCGAAAATTTGTAAGTACCTTGCTTTAATCAAAAATTGACGGTTCTAAATCAATCGGAAGTTCCCTATAAGTTTGAGTCTTACAGCACAAATAAAGGAAAATTGCATAAAATAAAAAAGTTGAAAATTAGAGGGCGTCAATACATACATAGAAGACATCAATTAAGAGTCAAAATTGCGCTATTGTGTGAAAGAACATAAATAATGGTACAGAACCCTTCGTGCGCGTGTCACCGTTTATGCCGATTTTGTATTCTATGATAAATATATATTTTTTCTTTTCATTTTCTTATTTTTTGGTGTGAACATCTAGCTATCTACCAGTGCATGTCCCGTTAAAATCCGACCGTTTCAAAGATTAGACGGAACAAACAGGCACACAGACTGGAAAAAAATTTATACACCTCTATTTTATTTATTTGTATGTATTATATTTTAAAATAATTAAATAAGTATTTAATCACGAAATAAAAGCATAAAAGTTTTTATTCTACAATTTCAATATTTCTTTTGCAAGGAATATAAACATACATAAATCCTTAAAAGTTCATTAATTTCTTTCTGTCTAGACTTGGAATTTCGTTTAAAATTATGTTTCATAGGAAATTCTCAAACTCTTGTCTTCGTAAAGAAATGTCGATTCTTATTCAAAGTTACACGCGTTTCGACGTAAATATTCATTTGAATGAAGTTTGTTTTCAATGAAAAGTTGAAATCATCCTATTGGCATTCATATTACACTGTTATTGATGCCAGAACTCGTGTCTGAGTATTCCTGTATTCAAATAGCGAATATATTTATTCGTATTCAAATCATAAAATGTATGCATATTAAAAGTAGAACAAGTCTTTAATATAAAAAAATGGAACGGAATGGATTGATTTATTTCAATGTCTCAGAGCAATGACATAAATTATTACTAAATAATTTGAATTCAAAACAACTCGTAATAATTAGCGCTACGCACTCAACGGCCCCCAATAGGATAGTGATATCCTGGGTCAGGGGTCCGGAAACACACCCAAACCGAAACACATGCCTGTATGGCCCGAGCGGGAATCGAACCTGCGATGTGTGGTTAAGGCAGATCCGGTTGGTCAAAGAGGGCCAACCAACCTCATATAAAGTTGATCTCGGTAGAGAGGGTTCTAGGGCCCTTACGATTGACGATCGGCGCCGAGGCGTCATGGTTGATTGCGCAAGCGAACCCGTGTTGTTCCACTAAGGCGCAAGGCGGTTCGTTGGGTTTCAGTGGGTATTACTTAGCACGATTAGCGATCTCTCACTCATTCACTATTTGTAGTGGGGCGCGTAAATGCGTTTCCCAACGTTAAAACGTCGTCGTAGTACTGAAATATACAGGAAAGATAATATACCTAAATGATGTTCCTCTCACTCTAATTCTGCTATCTAACAAGTTTGCTACACCGTTGGGTAGCCCACAAACAGAAAGGGCAGACCATATTGGCTGAATGATCAAATCAATGATATAAAACATCTGCTCTGAGCGGACTTCAAAACCCCGACATTCAGTTCAAAACATAAACTCTAGATACCATTACGCCAAACTAATTGTCAATAAACCAAACAATGTATGGTCGAATTATTATAATTTGTTATACTGTATACTATAAGACTTTTGCTTATGTGATGTGTTATTTTTTTTAAAGGTAACTGCAGATACCAGAAGGGCCGACGCCT
Source organism: Hestina assimilis (assembly GCA_023373885.1). Lineage (NCBI taxonomy): Eukaryota > Metazoa > Arthropoda > Insecta > Lepidoptera > Nymphalidae > Hestina > Hestina assimilis. The sequence continues at coordinate 10,867,238 of CM041750.1, forward strand.
TTGACCTACGTCACGGTGCACATCAACTCCGCAATGAGACTAGAATCAAAACGCAATGGGATAGTTACCACAATAACAATCGTCTTAGAGCTAGGTAAGCAAACTAAGAACTTTTAAACTCCACCATTACCACTTCGATGTCTAGAAATCCACTACAGCGCGATTTAGAAGGCATTCTCTTCCTCCCACAACCACTGTGTGGAACCAGCTTCCACCGGCGGTCTTTCCGAATCGATGCGACTTGGGAATCTTCAAAAGATGAGCCTATTCCTTTCTTAAAGGTCGGCAACACACCTGCATGCCCTCTGGTGTTGCAAATGTTCATGGGCGGTGGTAATCATTTAACATCAAATGCTCTTGAATGAGCCTCTTGCTCGTTTGCCCCTCTGGTACAAAAAAACTTATAAACGCCCCTAAATTTACAGGAGAGTTACTTAAAAACTGTTAATGGCCATTCAATTCAAGTTCTTACCTATATTTATTACGACCCAAATCCAAAATAAAAACCGTTAAAACTCAATAGATCTCTACAACAGACCCTGTGTCAAAGTCTGAAAGCGTCAATATGATAAAAACGCAACAAATATCATGAAAAATATCCAAATAATTCATTGTAATATTTATTAAAATCGAGAATACGATCTGTGATCGTATAAAGCGTTTATACTAACTGTTATATCGCCAATTCTGAGATATCCATCCACATCCACCATTCCACAAGCACATCACCAGGAGAGAAGGCTTCCGATATCAATGGGATTTAACAGGCTCTTGCTTTACGTTATATAGAGTATGTCTCGTAAGCATTTACGTTACAAGAGTGATACTGTCACAAGAAGAGAATACGAGAGTTGTACTGCCTGAGACAATTTCATGTGCCACTTAACAAGCATACTCCTTGTAGCAAGTAAAATGATCAGACATTGTATTTCCAAAATATATATTTTTCCAAAAGATAAATATTTCTACAAAACAATATTTATTACTTTCAACAATATCCGACCATAAATATCATAGTATGATATAATCATCATATATCATGTGAGACGCTCATAGCCGAGTGCACCCACTGAACGGTAAACGATCGGTGGTTTAAGCAACTTTAGGCACGGCCAGTCACTAGACGGGTGATCGCATAGTGGGATTTTAACTGAGTGTTTCCGTGTTTCGGAGGGCACGTAAAAAGTCGGTCCCGGCTGCTATCAATTTGACAACAGTCGAAAAGTCAATTCAGAGGCCTACGGGCGACCTGAACAACTCTGACACTAGGTTGGCCACTAACCACTCGATAAGAAGATGTGTATGATTAAAATGCCAATACAGCAAATATATCTTTTTTCAGAGTTTATGAAATAGAACAATGGAAATCAACTCTCCAAGAATTATTGGAACGGTTGGACAGAGAAATGAGTGCACTTAAAGAAGAGAAAGCATCGACTGAAAGAGAACTTGAGCAATTGAACATGCCACTTCTTGTTTGCTCTGAATGTCTGTCTAACAGGGACGGGAGAAGAAGCTCTGAATTGACTTATGATTTAGCTGACACTGAGTTGAAAAAGGTAAAATATATGAATATAAAGTATTCATGACGAATTCAATCTAAAAAGTTAAGCCAAACTTTTAGAATACTTATGTATAATACACAAGTTCATTGCATGTAATCTTTAGCGAAAAAAAAAATGAGTTTTAATTGATGGCGGGATTTAAACAAAATGTAACAACCTATAAAGTTAATTCTTAACGTGCTTTTCGCGAAATATTACAGTGATTGCTAGAATCAACTTACAAGAATATACGAGGCGAATTGATGCCTTAGATGCCTAGGTATTCACCTGCAGGGCATTGTCCACAATGCTGTGCCGTTCAGCAATAAAATAAAAGTGTTCGTAATTGCTTAAGTTGCAATCATATATGGACACAAATAAGCAATACCATGTCAACCCACAAAATTGAAAAAACTGAGTTATATATGCATAAGTGTTGTAAATGGCTGAAGAACATTTTTCTTTAATATTTCTAGGGTTTTAACTTTTAAAACTTCTAAAAAACCCATTTTTTAACCATGCAATTTATGTATTATTTTAAACGTTTTGGGTTATATTATATACGAAATATGCAGTTTGTATGCTTATTTTATGTGAAAATAAGTAAATAACTTACATACATCTTGAAATTGCCAAAAACTTGACCAATAACTTAAAAAAAATCATATAAAGCAAGTTATGCAAAATTTTCAAACGCGTTTTTCTTGAAATGGTATTCGTGTGGGTTGACATGGTATTGCTTATTTGCGACCATATATTATTCCATAAAAGACTAGCTTCAGACGATGACTCCGTCTCAGTATATAGGCTGGTTGTATAAAAAGTTATTGCCTATATTTTCTACTACTGTCATCATACATATAAGTAATATGCCAGTTTTAAAAGATTTATATTTTTATCATTACAAAAGTCGTTTTTACCGGCGTCGAGACGTGACGATCCCACAGCCCGCTGTTGGGATAATCTCTGTCACAGCGGAGATTATTCCACCAGCGCAATCAGTCACACTGGTGGTAGATCTTTTGTAGCAAGAGGCCGGCTAGGTAGGTACCACTGCAGTGTCAAATATTCTGCCGCCAAATAGTAATGCTTAGGCATTACTGTTCCTATTTGAAGGGCACTGTAGGCTAGTGAAATTACTGGGCAAACGAGATTCAAGAACCAATATCTCGAGGTTGGCAACGCGTGAGTGGCACTTACTAATGCGCGCGCTGATAGGTTACGGCAACCGCTTACCATCAGGTGGCTTGCTTCCCAACTTGTAACATAAAAAACAAAACAAAAAAGCCAATATTCTTACAAATTAAATCATTTCCAGGAACTTTGCGTAACCGAAAGCAACAAGAAGATGTTGATCGATCGTTGTCAATCAGCTTGGGAGAAGATCAATAAGCTCGAAGTAGTTAAGTTCAAACTACAACTGGATCTTAATGATAAGAATGAAACCCTTCAAATAGATAAAGATATGCTGAGCTTAGATAAAGATTGCGCTAACATCACTTACAAAACTGATTCTCTTAAAACGCCGAATAGGTAATGTATATCTTTTTAACTATAGTTATAATTATCAAGCATATTACATCAAGTAATAACAAGGCCCTGTGGCGCAACGGATAACGCGTCTGACTACGGATCAGAAGATTCCAGGTTCGAATCCTGGCAGGGTCGAAAAATTAGTTTTGTGATTTTTGTTTAAAAAAAATTATAATTATTTACTGTTTTATATATTTTTTTACGTTAAATTAATATATTAAGTTATTATTAGGTGTATAGGTGTGTTTTCATTAGGTGTATGATAAAAACCCTAATCAATAAAATTTATGTAAAACATTCAAATTCCTTTAACCTTCAATAATACAAAATGACCCGTCGAGTGATGCCTGGATAAAACGTATGTCAAAAATGTGAAACGAGAAGGCCACCCCACCCCATGCCACCTCACGACACAATGCCACCACACCGCTTTCCACCTCATCCCAAGAAATTGAATTTATAGTAATTAACAGACCCGTGCGGTCATGTGTAAAGCTGAAACAACTGGAAGTACCACGATACAACACGGTTTTCTTCGGCAAATCTTTTTCCGTACTTGCTGCGCGTTTGTGGAACTCTTTGCCTGACCACATTTTCCACAAGAACCCAAATATTAGTACGTTCAAGCGTAGACTAAAGGATTATTATATGCCTATATCGCTGTAATATATGTATGTGTATATGTTAGTTATATGTATGTTTTGTATATGTATGTATTGTATATGTATGTATTGTATATGTATGTATTGTATATGTATATTTATATATATATGTGTATTAGTATATATGTACTTTTATATGATTAGTATTTATTATGTAAGGTATTCGTATTTAAATATAATTATCTATTGCGCCTACTCCACGTTTAACTTAAAACTTATGATATAATAATCTCCTAGGGTTTCTGGAAGAGATCTCTTCATAGAGATAAGATATCCTCTGTACCTCTATTTTGTGTTTCCAATGTACACTAACTTATATCTATTGGTGCATAAATAAATAAATAAATAAGTAAATAAATAAAATAAAACATCCACAGAATGATTACCTATGAGCAATGGCTTGATAAATGTGAATCTACAAAGAAGATGGCGACCGATGAGCTTCAAGATACATTACGTCTGCGTGAATCACTGTTCGTAGCCCGAGGCCGTGCGAGAAATGCTCTACGGGCACAGACCGATGTTACCAACTACATGATGAGGAGACGTATTTATGATACGCAAAGAGCGAGGAATGAACTTCAGTGGCAGAAAATGAAGGTAAAAATTTGTTATCACGTAAACATTCTTTTCCATAAATCATATTAATCTATAATTGATATATAAAACCACCTTCTTTGTATGTTACAAGTCCACAGCTTACGACAAAAATTAACGATCAAATTGTGATTTATTTTACTGTTCACGTATTTTATATTCCTACCTTTAAAAACGTTACTCTTCATCAACTTCGACCCAACCTATTACAGAAAACCGTATAGAAATGACCTTGGTTAAAAATGGCACAAATTTGTAGACTGAAATATAACAATTTTTCCAATAGATGGAAGAGAATATGGACAAGCTGGCGACCGAACTTAAAACGATAGGAGAGCAGTTTGCGGACAAAGTGAACGCATTAAAGGTAGCGGAAACCCGCTTAGAAACACGTGGCTACCGGCCGGGAATAGAGCTAGCCTCTGACGAAGCCGACATTGGTTTAAAGGAAGAAGTACGCAACTTGAGGGAAACTATACGCCAGCTACAAGAAAAACAAGATTGCGCCAAGTAAGCTTGAACATAGCTTTAACTAAAACTAAAATTTCAATCTAAGCGTCATGCGTACATTTGTGGAAATATTTGAGAACTTTTATGTGAATAATTTTAACATTGAGATTAGGGTGCTTTCAGACCAGCGTTTCTATACGGGCTTATAAACTCTTTTTTTAAGTGCATATAGGCACGTAACAGTAAAGTAATAGTTTGTGATTAATTTAAATATTGGCTTAGTTGCATTCAGACCATCGTTTTATACGGACGTATAAGTTCGTGTTTTGAAACGCATATAATACCACACGCGTAACGTGTAGGAGCGTTGACGCGCTCAGAAGCTCGTATACGCGCGTAAACTTTATTTTAATAAAATGCTGGCACTCGTCACCTAGTTCGAGAGTACATGCCGGAATAAGTCCGTTTACTTGCGTTCGTTATAAAAGTAATTTGAATGACTGCACTCTTGAAACCTTCCGAAATTTAGGATAAAGATATGGGGTTTCCATTAGATGAAATCTTTTCCTCTATTTTTAATACAACGATTAACTCGTTCGTCCTCAAAATGAACAACGGTAGAGTAAAAAATTTAAAAATGTTGAGCAGCACTTTTTCCTTTCAATTAAAAACAATTTCACTTTTCAGCAAATGTTTATTAACACTATCAAAGGACCCAACGAACCCTGTACTAATTTATGTATCCCCAGTGATATAAAAAAATATTCTGAGATCTTTGCTAATAAAATGGCGAATTCTCTTTGGAACACTTCCAGAGCTCCTAGCCAAAGGAGTCTGTTTTAAATGTATTCAACTTTTATTTGCACATAGTTTCCTCTTTGTGTGTAGCAATTAACTAAATCTCGTGACCTTTAATAAAAGCCTTTTATTCGTGTAACTTGGCAGGTTTTTGGTTTGTAAGCGGCTGTGTTTTTTGTCGATTTACATTCGTTCATATCTATTTTTTCATTGTACCGTATAACAAAGTTTTACAATCGTCACAGTTGGGTACGCGTCTGATGACGATGCTTGTGTGTCCTTTATTGAATAACTTTTAACAATAGAACCTTTACAATAATATTTCATAACGCACTCGAGTCAACCCTTGCCAATCGATACCGTAAACAAAGCAAGGTCGTGATACTAGACCCGGTGACGCTATCAAGGCCAGTAGGGCCAATAGACATTAAAAAAAAGATCCGGAGCTCCTACAACCCAACACCACCAACTATCGTTATTCTCTGAATAGATATCTACATACGTTGCCTAGCTATATGTATGTGAAAATAAGTCACATTTAAGACACAATAGCTTAACGGTTGGGATTCTGCCGCCAAATAGTAGTGCTTAGACACTACTGTGTTCCGGTTTGAAGGGCATTGTACGCTAGTGAAATTACTGGGCGAACGAGATTTAAGAACTAATATCTCGAGGTTGGCAACGCGCGAGTGGCACCTACTAATGGTGCTGCAAGCGCTCATAGGCTGCGGCATCAGGTGGGCCGTATGCTTGTTTGCCAACTTCTAACATAAAAAAAAAAAAAAAAAAATTACGGTAGAAGGGCCGTACTTCGTTATCGCGAGAGTCGACGGTTCGATCCTGACCCTCTTCGGCTATTGTGATACCCACTCTTAGCGCAGGAGGGGCAATAGTGATATTAGTAATGTCTTGAATAGGCATTGCTACTATTCTTCAAAAAGAATAAATAACTAAATATATATGTAAGTTATACAGTAGTTAAAAAAGTTTTGTTACGTGTGCTCTGTTTACATTTTAAAAAAAACTTTCTTACACATTTATAAACAGTCAACGGTCCCCATTAGGATAGTGATATCATGTGTCGGGGGTCCGGAAACACATACAAGGGCAAGGACAAATAAACTCAATACAAACATATGCTCCGAGCGAGAATCGAACCCGCAACCTGTGTCGTTTAAGGCAGGTTCGCTACCGCTGCGCCACAATGTCGTCAATATAAGTTAGGAATTAAATATTTTACTGACGATTAAAGTAACAATATTGAATTTCAGAATAACCTATCAAATTTTACATAATACCACATGTCTCGTTTTCCGTTGGTTTCGAAACCATTTTACCATATAAACCGTGTATAATTATTTACAAATTCAGGAGCTATATTCGTATTGCTTTGAACACCAATCCTTATCCCTGAATTGGAGCCATTAATGTTTCTAATTAGGTGGCTTTTATTATTAACGAATACTCGTATTAATACTCTTATTCATTATTATTTTATTTTTGTTAGCATCATTACCGGTACTATACGACAATTTAGCCAGGATCTGTTTATTACTCTTGTCCGGATTTGACAGGTTACTAGTTTTTACACAGAGCGATTGCCATTTGACCTCCGCAACCCTAAGAGTGAATCAGTTACTCATTAGATAAGAGCTATATACTTATGTGATAGCAACCGGGACCGATAGCTTACCGTGCTCTCCGAGGCATGATGGGGAGGACCCACAAGGACAAACACCCAGACCGAAACAGATATTTGAAGATCAATGCAAAAATCTGCATGTGCGGGAATCGAACATGCAACCGTCGAGGCTAAAGGCAGGCTCGCTACAAACACGCCACAATGGTTGTCAAGAAATATGATTAATCTATCAGTCAAAATTGCAAGCAATTATAAATACTATCATGTATAATATATAACATAAGCACTTATTTCCTCATTGCATGAAGAATGTTAAAATATTTATGAGACGAATTTCCCCTCTGCCATTACGGCCTAATGGATATAATATCTCCACCGGATACTTTTAGCCATTAGCCTTTCAGAAATATGTGATCCCTATTCAGTTACACGTGGTGCCTTAAGGACGATTTCTCCAAGACATCTCAATTCAATGCGAGACAATAAGAACTAAAAATATAGATAACTGAGTATATGGACTTTCTTTTACGTTTATACTGGGGGTAGGCTTTTTATTTGTGTTAGGCCTTTTAGTGTAAGAAGCTGGCTAGATAAGTACCACCACAGTGCCAGTTATTCTACTCTAAAGCAGTAAGTGAGCATAGCTAAGGAATCATTGTTTTCAATTAGGTAAGCCGTCTGAAAATAGCAATCTATTTCTAAAGTACTGGCAACGAAGTTCCCAGGATATTAAAAAGAATATTCCGGAAATAGCTTTTGTAGTTCGCAAGCTTAACGAATACTCGCTAGCTAGAAAAAAATATAAAGTTATTAAAGAAGGGTGGGTTCGTGTAATTATGTACGCGCGTCAGAGGTTATACTTCTCTGGCATCATTAAAAAACAATTTTTATTGGATGCAAATAATGACGATAAAGTAATAAAAGGACTATTCTCCAGTCAACACAGTCAATAAAGCTCAGTTTAAATTATAAAAATTAAATAAATAAATACATATATAATTCGCACTTTCATGAAACTAAAAGACGTGTTGTGAATGTAGAAACTAGAAATATGAGGATAAATATTATAAATATGAAAATATTAATCAGAAATGAGGAGCGTTTTCGAGACTTAATGAGCGGGCAGCGTCAACCTGTGAACTTTGTGTGACGCTCATGCGCGCGCATCTTAAGAATTCACTGTCATCATTTTTTCATAACGCACCTAAAGAATTTTTTTTTATAAATTGACAATCGAATTGAATTAATTTCGTAGTCGAAATGTAATAACCAAAAAAAAGCGTTCGTTCTATACAACGGATTATAAAGGAATGCATACTTCGACCAGATAATTACGGTAATTATTTGTCCAACAAAAAGTATCATTAAAATCGACACACGTATGTCGAAGTTATCGCGTGAAACAAATCAGACGATGAAATGATCTAAAAATAATTTCATCAATCACTGTTTCAAATGAAACACCGAATCCCTGTGTAAAAAATAATATTGTTGATATTTAAATTATCTGTTTTATCTTAATCTGTATGTTTTCGTTGATTTTGTGCTAGGAAATATTAGAATAACTATATAATATTTTTTATTTTCGATAATCCGCTTGACCTTAAGCAGACCATAGCCTATTACGGTTACGTAGTTTAATACGCTTGTAATACAAGACCTAAGAAGATAAGGGAGAAAGGACAAAGATGGTCAGAGTTTGGGCCTGCGGTGTTCTAAAGGTGCATCCACACCGTAGCTACTTTTTGTTAAGTAACATAATGCAACACGGTAACATACTTCAACATTTGTCCGCTTTGTTGCCCGGCTTTGACAACGTTACTTAAAAAAGTAAATGCGGTTTGTATGCACCATTACTTATTTAATGCAACGCAAGTACTTGGACGCAAATAAGCAATACCATGTCAACCCACAAAATTGAAAAAACTGAGTTATATATGCAGAAGTGTTGGTAATTGGCTGAAGAACATTTAACTTTAATATTTGTAGCTTTGAAACTTCTAAAAAGCCATTTTTTAACCATGCAATTTATGTATTATATTAAACGTTTTGGGTTATATTATATACGAAATATGCAGTTTGTATACTTATTTTTGTGAAAATAAGTAAAATAACTTACGTAAATCTGAAATTGCCAAAAACCTGACCAATACATACAAAAAAATCATATAAAGCAAGTTGTTCAAAATTTTCAAACGCGTTTTTCTCGAAATGACTTTCGTGTGGGTTGACATGGTATTGCTTATTTGCGTCCACTTAACGTCGATGTTCAGTAAGAGGTTTGTTTTTTTATATAACTAAGTTGGCAAGCAAGCATACCTGACGGTAAGGGTTTGTCGTACCCCTTGGGCACTTGGAATACCATACATTAGTACCATTTAACCTCGAGCTATTGATTCTTAAATCCCCTTTGCCCAGTAATTTTACTAGCTCCAGTTTCCTTCAAACCGAAACACCACGGTAGAATAATTTATGCTGCAGTGGTACCTACCTAGTCGCCCTCTTGGAATACAGGCCTACCATCAGTAAATTAAGGTTGTAATACGTCCCAGTAATACCAAAACAGCTCGGTTCTATTATTACTACTAAACTATTGTAGAGTCATTATTGTTTACTAATTAATGAATTGAGTTACGAAAGTCTGTGTCAATAATACTTAATTTTCGACATATTCCCTGACTCTCCGAACGAATACACTATTAAAATTAGATTTTCATACACAGGGCCACTTACAACGCCCTGGAGGCTGCGTCTATCAAGATAGCGATCGACCTCAATGATAAAGAACAGTCTCTCGAGACGGATACCCGGGCTCTCGAAATGAGGGCTGCATTGGAACTGAAGAGACCGCAAGGCACCGACAAAAATTTGATACTGGCGAGTATGAAGGATGAAGTGCCAGTTGTTGAAGGTTGATTTGTTTTATAAAAATGATTTTTGTAAAAGGGTATTTTTATAATTTTCTTTTGGTTAATTTTTGTTGTTTTTTCATGAATGTTAATTTGAAAATAAATATTTTGAAAATAACATGTCTTTGTTATTTGTAAATGATAGCTTGCAAGATCAATAATAAGTACCAAATAAATCTGTGTTAAGACCCTATTAATTTGCCTACTGGCGCGTTTCCATTGTACAAGAAGAAATACAAAATTGCAGGTGAAATAAAAAATAATTGAGTAATTCAAACTTAAGTCTTCATGTAACATCTGTAAAAATGAAGTAGGATTAAACATGGTACCACCGAGGAGGTATTAGTGGGACCCTATAACCGATCACCTGTCATGGAACCCCACATAACCTGGTTTTCCTTCCCAGGAGGCCAGGTATCTGTGAACAGATCTCCTCCCCGACAAAAAAAAGGATTGAACATATAACACAATGGTTTACTGTAATTTTCATGTAATGTTAACATGAAATTTGGAAGCTTAAAAGTTTAAATAAATATGAGCAAGCTTAATATATACAATGTTAGAAGTAGTAATACGGGTGGTTTTTATTTTCAATCGACGGACAAGTACAAGGCCATCTATGTATTATGTCACGAATTTCATAATTTTTTGTCTCCTCCGTCCTTGTCCTGTGATTGGTCACATTTCTGAGACTCCGTCCCTACCCTATTGTGACGTCACATACCCTGCAATTTTACATCTAGAAATAAAACATCAGTTCCAAAATTGTTACGTAAAATTTTAAAATTTTACTTTTACATTTAAATTTTTGCTTTACTAAGGTATATTTTTTTAATTTCTCCTAGCACTTGCCACCATCGTCACACTCGACGATCCTCAACCCTATTATTAGTAGTAGTAGAATTGGTAGTAACAGTTGTGACGTCATACTAGTATACAAAAATACGTACGATGGAAACGCGCCCTGTTGCCGACGAAATTGCTCGTGGCGATTGATTGTATTGGTGTAAAGACATTTGTTCCTATCTAGGTACGGTCATTGCGGGTATCTGTTGCCATCTCTCAGAGAGCATGTTAATTATTATTCATTTATAACAAATATTTTGTATGATATTAGGTAGCCTTAAAAATAATTACCTCAAGGTGGAAAAAGCTACCTTTGAAACAAAAAGACTATTTCCTTTTAAATAATGATGGATCTTATTATTATTTTTTATGTATTTTATTTATTTTTATATATTACAAAAAATTTTGACTTGCTTCTGCCAGCGGCTTCGCCCGCTTAACTAATGATTATAATACAAACTTCAAACCTCATTTCAACCCTTTAGGGGTGAAATTTTGGAAAATGATGAAATACGACGTGTTTCTTTATATTTAATTGTTCGCCTAAAACCAAAGTACAAATGGTTATACAATGGTGATTAGCAAGATCGTGTAATGCATGTATTTATGCATTGAAGTATTACTGTCTTCGGCATAAATTTGCCTCCTCGATCGGGAAGTACTTTTTTCGGACAGAATGTGGAGGTGAAGTAGTATTCATTTCGTCATCAATAAAGGATATTATTATTATGATTATTATTTTTCTTCTTATCTTATGGTGCGGGTAAGCTATTCTAGGACTTGTTCAAGTCACTCATAAATACCTCTGGCTTGACTTATCTATAATCAAGTTGATAACAGCCGGGACCGATTATATACAAGCCTTGACATACAAGAGATGTTTGGTTGAATCACTATGCAGCTATCCATCAATTGCAGTAATAACCGTAAGGTTGTGTTTCGTTTGATGAATGTGAGCGACAGAGAAAAATCCATAACTATCTTTGAACGACTTAGATTTATCAACTACCTATTTGAAATTTTTAAAATCTTTATTTTTTATGTAAATGATTTGACAAGGAAGCGTACGACCTACCTGATGGTAAGCGGTTGTCGTAGCCTATGAACGCTTACAACACCATACATCTCGAGATATTGGTTCTTAAAACTTCTTTTCCCAGTAATTACACTAGCTACAATGTTCTTCAAACCGAAACATAGTATACTGCTTTGCGATAGAATAACGGACACTGTGATGGTACCTAACTAGGCGGCAACTTGCAAAAAAGGCCTATCACCAATAAATGTAACATACATCAAAACAATAGGAATGCCGGATTCGCTAACCAGTTATTATTTAATAAGATGATCTTATTTTAGCAATCTGGTTTGCTCTACAATCCAGGAAATCAAAGTAGAAAAATGTTGAACTATAAAAAACGAGATTTTGTTTAAAAATACCAAAATTTCCGGATTATGTGTTCGTTTGTGATTGACAATAAATAATCTTCCAAACATAATTCCAATGAATTCAGATTGGGGATTTTTTAAGTTTGTGCTTGATAACCTTCGAAATAGATGGATTAGACCTGTGTGAAACTCCCACCATCTCCGTCTAATACAACAACAATGCCACAATTATACACTATAAATAAATGCTACACACTCAACAGCCCTCATTAGTATAGTGATATACTGTGTCGCGGGTTCGGAAACATACACAAGGAAAAAGAAAAGCACACCCAGATAGGGACACATATCTGTATGGTCAATACAAAGATCCGCTCCGAGCGGGCATTGAACCCTCGAGCTGTGGCGCTTAAGGCAGGTTCACTACAGCTGCATCATTAAATCGTCACATATATAACAATGGATTTCTCATTGTGTTTGGATTGTAGCGCTGCTGCCTGCAGTGCGTCAATAATGTGTTACTTCATATCATGGTTTTTGGGCAAAACGAGTGGAAACACCAGAAATCGCACCTTAACATTCGTATCAGCTTGGTTAAGGCTATGGTAGTCACCAACGGAGTACAATGATAATTAGGTCGTGTTGGTTCGTTCTGCCAGAGTTCCTGTAACCGCATTGAGGTCGGCCACGGAGGAGGTTTTAGTGGGTCCCCTTGACGTTACCACTTTGTCAAGGAACCTCACATAACCCGGTTCTCCTCCCCAGGATGTCGGGTAGTTGGTAGCAAATTTCCTTTCCAACAACAAAAAAGGCTATGTTGACAACAACGTCGGTCATTCGGTACACTAACTTTTGAGAAACAGAATGGAATTTTATTTTATTTTATCGATAGCTTCTGTTCCACTAACCATTTTTTAATATTTAAATCTCAGCCAAAAATTACTTTTGAATAAATTAAATCATGTAATCTTCACTAAAATAATTGCTCGCATTATTACGAAAAATAATTAATTATAAGACAAACTAAATTTAGATTATGTAAAACATACAACCTTCTATGAATACCAGACATGGAAATTTAAGAAAAAACATTACATTCCAGTATATAATGGTCTTACTCCGCTCTTATACGGCAGTCCACTTACATCTAGCTACAAAAAAATCGGTAAGATCTAAGTTATTTTAAATAAGTAAGTATTTACTAGTTTTAGCCACCGATCTGGACACATTTCACTAAATGCGTTCAGATTAATGATAAAATTGCTAAGTAGCTTAATTTTACACAATATAATGTCTCAGAGGATGTGTTCAGGTTGAAACGTAGGGCTTTTGGGTTACAATTTGGAGTCAATTTAAATAGCCTTGGATAGTGTAATATAATTTTAATTTATTCTAAATCAAAATTAGCTATTATGTATTGTCTTTATATAAATAATTTATCTGTATGTGTCTATGTCACTGAATTCTTCCTAAACGGCTGGACGGAGGTTGATAACTTTTTTTGTGTGTTCCAGTGGATTCGAGAATGGTTGAAATTCACAATTAGATCCGTTTTTTTATTTTTGGCGCAGAACAACGCCTGCCGAGCCCGCTAGTCACTACATAGTATAAAACAAAGTTGCTTTCTCTGTCCCTATGTATGCTTAAATATTTAAAACTACGCAACGGATTTTGATGCGGTTTTTTAAATAGATAGAGTGATTGAAGAGGAATGTTTATATGTATAAAAATAGTGAAGAAAAAATTTTTTTGAGGTTTCTAATGTGATGTCGTAAATAATTACATTTAACGCGTGCGGGTCACGGGCAGTAATGAATAAATCAAAACTACTGGATCCATTTTAATCATTTTTTAGTGAATGACATAGGCTATATATTTTATACCCGTGCAAAGCCGGAGCGGGCCGCTAGTATATTATATATTCTTAAATTATTAAAATTAAGAAGACAGTGATTGAAATAAATGCAGAAAGACGGGGCGGGTATAGTCACGCCTTTTTGTATATTAGATAAAAATAATAGTATTGAACACTACCCGTGAACGGAATGCAAAAAATATTATTATTAAAACCGTATTTATTTTAAAGTGAAGGTCAAACTTAAAAACTTATTTAGTAGTTTATTTTTGTAACTTTTGTCCATATTCTATTTTAACGTGTGACATGTTTTTCTTAGATTGATAGCATTGAGATAAAAACGTGTCTTGAAAATTTATAAATGTACTAAGATGTTTACAATGCTTCCCTTTGAATTCTTCCGTAAGTAAAAATATGTTATCAAATAAACGTAGCAAGCCATAATTCCAAGTATCAATTTTACAAATCGGATCAGAACGTTTTTAATCCCAACGTTGCTAAATAAATAAAAATCTAGTTTCTTTAAAATTCTCTCCGGTAAAAATATTTCTCGGAAATTCGAATTTTCTGGAACCCTCGTCTAATCAAGACATTCGACTTAAGTTAATGAAAAAACTCTTTACCTTTCCACAAAACTCGAAAGAAAGTTTAGAATTAATAAAACTTATTTAAAAATACAAGCTATTACTTAAAAAAATAAAACAATTATCATAAGCCTTTTTTATTAAAATAAATCACAAAATAAGCCAAAAATAAAAACATAAAAATCCAGAAAAATATCAAAAATTGAGGGCCACCACGTAAATACTTCACTTTGTTTGACGTCATAATGAACATGTCAGTATCGCAATAAAATTAACTCATTTCCAATATAAAATTGTGTTTAATACTACGTTTTGGACATAAGTATTTTCGTTCGAGTGATTTCATATGCGGAAATGTTTTAAAAATTAAAAATCAATCATAGCAACTATTTTTTTCCGGCAGGATTACGAATCTCTACATTAGGAAGTGTTTGGATTACAATTATTGTGATTTAAACAGATCGTGTGATAAGAAACTGCTTCCTAAATGCTTGTAGAGCGCTGTGGATAGAATATATTGTGTACATTTGTGACGTAAACCATTGCGGTTTAAAACCAGTCAAGCCATAATGTGACTTGAAGAATGCCAGCAATGTGACAAGTCAATTTATATATTCGTCGATGCTGTGTCACGTAGTACAAGTTTATATCTACAGGTTATTTACATTTGACTTTTTGTTCGCTGTTGCGGAAGTAAATATCACCTGTCCTAAATATAGGGTTATACTGCGACCAATTTAATTTTTTGAAAGGGAATTTTATTATTATCGGTAACTTTAAATGGTAATTTTTTTCTTTAATGTTGTTGTATAAGATAAAAATTAAAAACAATGTATTTACATTATAACTAAGACTTATTTATACATGACTTGACTTTTGCCCGTGGTTCCGTTCGTCTAACTTTTTTACTACAATAGTAATACATCTGAGTATCTTTAGTTAAACTGAATGGATTTCAAATGTAGGTTACATTTTTAGTTCTTACTACTCTATAGTCTACTTCAAACTAAATACGTACCAAATGGCTAAAAATATGTTTCTATCATAATTTTGTAATAGTATATAGTTTCAATCATAATTTTGTCATAATTTTGACACCGTTGTGGCGTTGTGGGTAGTGAGTCTGCCTTAAGCCGCGACGGTTTCTGGTTCGATTCCCGCTCGGAGCAGATGTTTGTATTAATCGTACAGGCATGTTTTCCGGTCTGGTTGTGTTTGTCCTTGTCATTGTGAATGTTTCCGGACCCCGACACAGGATATAATTATCCTAATGGGGGCCGTTGAGTGTGTAGCGTTTATAAAAAAAAAAAAAAGTATTTATGTCTAAGTATGCCTTTTTGTAGTATCGATAGTTTGGTTAGGAAAATAGAAAAAAATTGTATAATATTTTGGTTTTTTCTCGAAAAGCCTTTAGTGTATCATCTGACGGGCGCCAGGGGCTATCCCCGAAGGCTACTCAGACAACGACGACATTAAAGAATATTGTGGATACTAGAAATAAAATTAAAATATTTTTCATATTAAAATTTATAAACCATGTCGCGTAGAAAAATAGAACGTAATAATTATATCGACCAAAACAGACCCAATAATACCTAGCGACCCACACTATATCTAGCGTAACTATTTATTAATATGCGAAAAACTTGTTCTGCACTAACATATCACATTATGTAATACATGTCATGTACATTGCATGTTACATAACCGTTATATCGATAACGAAATTTAGATTTAAAACACGTCAATGTTAGATTTGATGATCAAAGTTAAGAACTTTCGGTTTTCGTGTACTGTGTGAATTACTTCCTGGGAAACTCCTTATTTACACGTGGTAGTTATGTCGCCCCACCCTACAGCAACCGTACAGACATAGTAAACTCGTTTCATATTTAAACACGAATCATTTTCGAGCGGTCGCGGATAGACTAATTTCCCATATAAAATTAATTTTATCAAAGTTGAAAACTATATTCATGCTTAGTGTGCGTTTTTCACGTTCTTTTCTCATAGTTACCGATTTGAATTATACGTTTATGATAATATCGGTGAGTATTGTTTATGACTTATGGTGAGTATCTATAGTGATAATTAGCTGCCGGTTCGTTTGTGTGTTGTATTTACGTTACATTAGGTATGGAGGAAGTAATATTTATAAGCGGTCGTGAAATAGGAAGTGTTTCTGTCGCATAGTTGTTGTTGTGATTTCGAGAAGTTTGTTGGCTTCCTTAGTGCCGAGCTCGCTTTGTTTACGCGCGGATTTGAATTTTGCGTATCGAAATGTGTACCGATTTTTTATCCTCCACTTCTCAATTTGAAATCGATTAATTTGTTTGAGATTTCCTTTCAATCATATTTTTAGGTATTGAAAAAGGCAGTTTTAAAATCTCAAATTTCAAAATGATTTTAGAAAACTATGAGTTTAAATTAATATTGACATGACAAAATACATATTCAATTAAAATACGAATATAAAAAATTCAAATTTTTCTAGATAACACAAAAATGGCCAACATCTTCGCCTTCTTCTCCGTAGCCGTTTTCCTGTTTTGTTTTGATGTCATCAAAACAAATCCAGCAATTGGTAAGCGATTACAAACCTTATAAAACACAGCATAAACAAATTCTTTTCAACCTTAATATGAAGTAAGAAAATAGAAGTGAATGGCTTTAAGACATAAATAGTTGTTCTAGAATTTAATAGTAGCCATGAAATGTAACTCTAGTTGATTTTAATACATACTAGATGAAAACATAAGTGTAGCTTCAAGATGGAATTAAATAACTTAGTAACAGAAACATCTTTGACATAAAGACTACTTTAAACTATATTAATTGACTATCATCATCAATCAAATCAAATCAAACTTTATTTTAATCAAAAATTTGAAATGCTAAATGGACGCAAATAAGCAATACCATGTCAACCCACACGAAAGTCATTTCGAGAAAAACGCGTTTGAAAATTTTGAACAACTTTTTATTTAACTTAACTTTTATTTTCACAAAAAAAGGATACAAACTGCATATTTCGTTTATAATATAACGAAATACGTTTAACACACCAACACAATACATAAACTGCATGGTTAAAAATTGGCTTTTTAGAAGTTTTAAAGCTTAAAACCCTACAAATATTAAAGAAAAATGTTCTTCAACCATTTACCAACACTTTTGCATATATAACTCAGTTTTCTTAATTTTGTGGGTTGACATGATATTGCTTATTTGCGTCCAAATTAGGGTGCCATAGTAAAGACACCAAGAAACCTCCCTCCAATATCATGAATAAAAATACATTAACTACTTATATTTTGCAAAGCATTTTGTATTTACAGCTCTTTGTTTCCATAACTGTGTGTACTTGTGTCAATTATAATATGTAAGATAGTGTATAGGAGAAGTTCACTGGAGATCTATAATTGTAAAGTTCTCTTTCTTAACAAATAATTGTTTCAGCCAAGGGCCAAGAGATGAATATATAGTAGTGAAAACTTTTATCGCTATATTAAACATTTAACTAGTATGCCTAGTAGCTGGTCTGAATATTAAAGCAGGTTGGCTACATCTGCTCGGAAGTCAAGTTATTAGCATACCCGGTTAGCCCTTCGGCCTTGAGGAGGACGCGAAGGCAATCGGTGTGGCCCCGAATATTGTGTGCGCTTGCGAGGGTAGCATACGAGGGCGCGATCTTGACAGGTCACGCATGTAACCTGTCACATGCACTAGAGACCTCGTCCCTTGTCACATTCACTTAGGTCGGCAGCTGACGGTAGATGAACCACATTTATTGGGTCCCCATGATGATACCATCTTGTAATGGTACGCTATACAAACAGGTTCTCCTCTCCATAAAGTACCTGGTAGATTTCTTCTCTGCCACCAAAAAAGAACGTCATCTCTGACACTTCACTATCTTTCTAAAATCGGTTAAACTGTTTCAAAGAAATCAATACACATATCTATAAATAGAAAGATAGGCTTCAAATATAAAACTTCCTTTTATTTTATTTTTATCTAAATCAGTAAGAAACCAATTATAATAATCATTACGTTCCTGTTCATTACAAAAGTAGGTACTTTTATTTTAACAGTACTTTTTATTTCATTACTTAATCAATATAGTGGTAGTAGTAGTATAGCCCTACTTCTCTCAGTAACAAATGGCTCGACTCGACCGAGGAATTACTATCCTCTCACAGAAAATCGGCGTCAAGTAACAGAGTAGGTACTGTTTCATTTCGTGCGATGAGTGAGAGTGCTGGAGGCCCAATCTCCCACCCCCTTTACTCCTTTCCTACAGGGAAAAATGTACATCAAGTATCACAAGCGTTCATATGTGGCGGTAACTGCTTACAATCAGGCGCACCGTATGCTTGATTGCCAACCGTCATGAAAAAAGAGTAGAATTTACGTATACATCTTGACTTCAAAAATTCTATGAAACATCAGGAATCTATATAATTACGTTTCAATAATTCAATCTTGTTTATGAACTTTATCCGTTCCTTAATTAATTAACGCAAAACAGCTTGGAGTTGAAGTAATTAATTAATGAAGTCAACATCATTTAATTTACGAGTTTTGGCACACTTTAAATGAAATTACTCAGTATGATTATGCGATTAAGAATTTTCAAGCGAGAAGTGACGGCTTTTTTGCTTTTCTCACTTATAAAATAGGACTGATAAATTATGTTACGATATTGCTCTAACTTATCAGGCATAGAGACGTATTTTATGAGACAATTCTTTTAAAATGCGACGTGTTTTATTAAGCAAACTATACGAAAATTCAGCCTAAAGCAACATCACGAAATCTTTTTATGCATATTTTTTCTAAGCTTCGTGACTACGCGTAAAACACCGTGTGTCATAGATGAAAAACAATGCGAAGAAGCGCGTGCGAATCGAGGCAATGACCCCAATCTGCGATTTAGCCGGTTTACTTTCGCTGTATTATTACGCAATTTCACCTTACCCGCTTACACTTGACCTCGTAACGACAATGTCGATTTTTTAGTTGAGATTTTTATGTGAAAAACTGTGAAGAAATAAAGAATAGTCTACTTGCGTAAAGCTGGCGCGGCTTTTAAGTAGCTTAGGTAATGCACATTAAAATATTGGGTTTTTTCTTTTGTAGCTTCTGAAAAATCTAGGTTTGAGATTAAAATATTATTTATAGAAATATTAATTAATTTATAGTTTTTTTGTCGGAGAGGAAATCTGCCAAATATCCGGCTTCCTGGGGAGGAGAACCGAGTTATGTGGAGTTCCATGACATGGTGGTAACGTCATGGAGACCCACTAAAACCTCTTCGGTGGCAGACCTCAGTGTGTTTCTCAGGTTACGAGAACTCTCTTTTCCGTTTGAAAAAAAAAATTAGTTAAATTATTACTAAAAATTTCGCATATATGTAATAAAAAACAAATTAATCAGTAACATTAATTGTTCTCGTCGTCATCTTTTTTTTTCACTTTCCAAGTTTGCTTTCAACTTTTTCTATTAAAACAAAACGGCTATGTAACAAAACCTTTCTTACAAAGATAGAGCACGTTTCAAGCGGTAGGGAGATGTTAAGACTTCTTGTAAATTTGGAATAGGAATATTTCAACTTCAAACAAAGTCTCGAATAATTTAATTTTAACTTGTACCCTAATTTACTCTGATATTATATTTCTGCGAGACTAACCCAAGGGAGTCATGGAGACTTGGACTAAATTAAACGTACTAGACAAACCGTTTAAAGTCCTGTACCTAGTTAACCGAGGTGAAATTTATAGACAGACCTTTAATTACATAGCTCGGTATAACTTAAAACTAAATTTATTATTTATTTTTATTATATTAAAGTTTTTATTGATAAAATTATAAAAAATTATACTTTTATTACTTATTTGTGGTTATTTTACATTTCAAGAAAATAACTTTTTTAACCGAATTAAAAAAACTTAGAACCGATTTTAACAATTATTTAAAAGTGTAAAATAAATTAATTTTATGGCAATACCTTCTGTCTTACATGTCGATATTTCTAAGCACCGATTTTCGTTGCCGTAAATATTTACATTTCGATTTTCTCGAGTTTTCTCAAGTGAAAGTATTACACTCTCATAGAATATCGTCCTAAAACAAAGTTAAAAGCAAAGATTCCCTTCACCTCTCTTTTCCCTTTTCCTCCTAGATCCTCGCCTACTGATGGGTCGACAACACGTTTATAAGTCGTAATACTATACCTGGCATAGCCAAAAATAATAATTATGCTTTTTTCCAGTCAATCGAGACAATACTTTGGTCAGGATCAACTTTGTAGCTTTCACGTCTTATCTTTTGAATATCTTTCGTCCGACGAACACCCCTTGGGGTCGCTATTAATATCAGTCCTCAGGGTGCCTTCTGCGAAATTGAATCACTTAACTTAGGCCGTCACCGAGCAAGCGCTCCATGTGCATTCAATCCGATGGGCTCAACAGTCGAAGTAAGAGCGTCGATATATGCGAAACAACTCTTTTTAGCTCATTTTCATCGGCAAAGACGCTGTTGTGCCTACGATGTGTCTGAGGCTCTGAGCGTTATCTAACGTGATCTTAGTGTGAGAGTCTTGCGGTATTCGCGCGGTTGTTGTCACGGCATTCGCGCACTCTCGGGAAATGCTAGTTGAAAATATTTTCATTGTTAAATATAATTATTGTTTGTGTAAGAAGTTAAATTTGAACAAGGTGGTTTATTGATCAATGCGTTATGTTATATGATTTCGTTGACCATAGTATAATAGCCACTTTAAATCGATATATGGAATATTTTGGAAGAAATTACAAATTACAGATTTAATGCTGATTACATCGCTAATAATAATAATATTCTGCCGCCAAATAGTAGTGCTTAGGCACTACTGTGTTCAGTTTGAAGGGCATTGTACGCTAGTGAAATTACTGGGCGAACGAGATTTAAGAACTAATATCTCGAGGTTGGCAACGCGCGAGTGGCACCTACTAATGGTGCTACAAGCGCTCATAGGCTGCGGCAGCCACTTACCATCGGGTGGGCCGTATGCTTGTTTGCCAACTTCTAACATAAAAAAAAAAAAATAATAACAATTATAAACGCTGCACATTCAACGGCATCCATTAGGATAGTTATATCCTGACTCGGGGTCTGAAAACATATGCAAAGACAAGGACAAACGCACCCAGACCGGAACACATAGCTGTATGGTCAACACAAACATCTGCTCAGCCGAAATCGAATCCGCGACCTGTGGCGGTTAAGGCACCTTCGCTACCTCTGCACCACAACTTTCTAAGATTATCGGCGTTAAAAAGTCATGCTCAAGTTTAGTTAAAACATAGAAAGATTACAGACGTCATTTAATTATTGTTACGGGCAAAGTTCGTGGATTTGTATGAAAACATCTGATGGCTCTAGTGAGACTTCAATCGGATCTTCCTTTTTTTTTGGTAACGGGGAGGAAATCTGTACCAGATACCCGGCTTCCTGAGGAGGAGAACCGGGTTATGTGGGGTTCCATGACAAGATGGTAACGTCATGGGGACCCACTAAAACCTCCTCAGCCGACCTCAGTGCGATTGACAGGTTACGGGAACTCTCGCAGAACTAACCAACGCGACCTGACAAGCACTGTGCTTCGGCTAGCGGAGCTCTGTCCCGGGGTGGTAAGCCCCCAACGCTTCCCACGCAAGCGCACGGCAGTCGGGTCCACACCGACTGCAGTCCTCCTCAGGGCCGCTCAACACGGACGCACAGGTTCCCCACCCTGCACGTCGACGACCCGAGGGTACGCCCTATTTATATAGCTTCCTTAGTCAGTGTTACAGAACTTCCAATCGCAAATTAATGGTAGTCCAGAAAGAAAGCACTTAAACTCAAGTCTAGCTTCTGCACTTATTTTCGGAGTGCCTACTTTTTGTCTATTAAAATATATCGCTTAGAACTGAAATAATCATGTAGAATTTCTTTTTTTAAAATTATTTTTCACCTCTTTCATTCTAGCAATGTACAAAGATACCATACAACTGTTGTTGATGATAGCTAAAACTCAAACTTTTTTGAAACGAAGTTCCTTAACGCGTAGCGCGATTTAGTAGAAATCGTCACGTAAGGAAATGCCATATGCTATATGTGTGTATCGAGCCTACTCCAAGCAAATGAGCACACGAGCAAGTGAGCTGCGCAGTCGGGTGCGCAACTCTCTCTCTCTATCCCCGTCTCTTTTTATCATACAACCTAGTGAAATATTCCGATTTCATTTTAAATTACAATCGGAGTTGAAGAGAAAACGTAAGGAGGTTCGTTCCAACAGGGGACCCTAGAACGCACAATTTTTATGCATTATTTTTTTTATAACGTAATTTTTAATTTATAAAATAAATGTTAAAACCATAATCCCTTAATTATTCCTCAGCTACCGGCTACAATCCACTCGAAATCTGCATCGAAAACTGCGCGCAGTGCAAGAAGATGTTTGGCGCATGGTTCGACGGACCCCTTTGTGCAGAATCCTGTATCAAATATAAGGGGAAACTTATACCAGAATGCGAAAACATAGCTTCCATCTCGCCATTCCTCAACAAACAAACAACGAAAAAACAGACACTTCTCTATGGAAACTCCTTTAAATGACACTTCCACAAAATATCACACGTGAATAATGAAAAAAGAATAAGGTTATGGAAAGTCTATCCAATGACGTAGCGCGAATGACCTTTGAACTTCTTGATACTGGATGAAAAAAAAACATCAGTGACACATGTGTAATGTCACTAGAATACTCGAAACGATCTGTCAAACTTGTCTATAGTTTTATTTTTTATAAGTTCATAAGCGAACTAGTAATGCCAAAGCATATAAACTTTAAATAAGTAAGTTGTTACTTAAAGAGGTAAGGATTTTGTTAAAAGAATGAATAAAACAATAAGTACATATATTTTTTGTTTTTTTTTTTGTTTATTTATTGTATATTATTTTAACTCATATACATTTTTAACTTGACAGTCAAAATGTCAGACTCGCTGGTGAACATTCGTAAAGGCAACAAAACGAAGTCGGTCAAAAGCTCACAACATAACCGAATGAAGTTAGCGTATGACGTAACTATAAGCCATTTGTTTCGAGAATACCCTCGCTGACCGTTACAAAATGACCTCACAGTGACAATTAGTACTGATGGCAAAAAAGTTGATTGCCCGAATATTTAAAATTTTATGATTGGCAGTATAAAGCTTAACATAGTCACTTGAATAAGCCATTTGGTGGCTAAAATTACTCTGAATAATGTATGGTCAAATAAAAACTACATATATCAAATGAAGACATATTTACTTGCTAGCAATGCTGTCGGTCTTAAACTGGTGAGGTATGGGCATTTTCGATACAAACGGCTAGTATGTATTCCATTGCATTGGTGTTGCATTTGCTAAGTAGCACCAGCGACTGTCATTTTGTCTGTATGGAAGAGCCTGTCCGAACTATATTTTCTTACAAAAATACATATAAAGTCAAGGCGATTGTAAAGGCTAGATATGCCTTATTTGTTGAAGATTTAGAAATAACTATTCTAACAGATTTTTTTTAGAGACAAAAACTTAATAGACACTTAATTTATTCAACTATCACACCGTGTCATATATAACTTTATATCTAAACTTAATTTTAAATGTCAATTCAAACAAAACTCACATATTTGAAATGATTTTAAAGTAGTATAATTTTCTCTACGATTTGATATTGCTTATATATTTTCCATCTAAAATTATTAAGACATAAGTCAACGGCATAAGAAATTATTAAGGTCTCAAATATTTGAATGAATTAATTCGGCCGTATTTTATAAAAGTAAAATTGAAAATATACATGAAATTTATTGCATATAATCGACATCATTATAAAAAAAGTCTTTTTTTTTAACGAAGTTCCTTAACGCGGCTTACAGGTCTAGTAGGGGTGTGCGAATATCGTTCGAATCGAATCGAATAATTCGAAAAAAAATAAAACAATTCGAATAATTTGAAAATTTTCGAATAATTCGCGAATTAATGAAATATCTCTGGATTTTCAATTGTTTATCACCAGATTCAGTATCGTATTTATTATTTTTAAACAAAAATTTGTTGCAAATTTTCAAATGTTGTATTTTTTATAATACTATATTTGATAAGATTGAATTTCTATTATTTCATTCTCTTTACAATAAAAAATTATAATAATTTTTCTATTTTTGTAACTATATTTCATGGTTTGAATAAACTGTATAATTATAGACGGTTAAATTCATATTTGAATATTGAACATAATAAACCCTAAATTCAAAATACTCGAAAATTCGTTAATAATTTAATAGTTTACGAATAATTTGAATTATTCGAAAAAAAAAATCGAATTATTCGAAGTTTTTGGAACTATTCGGGAACTTTCGAATTATTTTATTCAAATATTAATATTCGATTCGGAACGAATAATTCGTAAGTTCGAATTATTCGTACACACGAAAAAACGTAAGGATCTTCGTTCCTGAGGCCCCTGAGCGGGTTCCCCGACCGCACATTCTTTTGTATTTTATATTAAAATCTAATCTATGTTCTATGTTTATCAGGCAAAAATAAACTATAAGTTATACATAATATTATTAATAGTTATTATAATTAATGATCTTAACATTAAATACAGTTTCACAAGGAAGTGTGCCTTTAGTACAGTACAGGGGTATATTAAGGAGGAGTTATTAATAATTTTTAAGTTGTTAATTTTTATTTGACGACGTTGTGTGGCAGCGGTAGCGAACCTGCCTTAAACGCCACAGGTCCAGAGTTCGATTCCCACTCGGAGCATATGTTTGTATTGACCATGCAAGCATATTTTCCGGTCTGGGTGTATTTGTCCTAGTCCTTTTATGTGTTCTTGTCTTTATATGTATTTCCGGACCCTCGACACATGATATCACTATCCTAATAGGAGCCGTTGAGTGTGTTGCGTTTATTTATTTATTTTTTTTTTTTTTCAGTGTAGATTTATAATATCAGACTAATATTTAAAGTATAACAGAAAAATTATTAAGTTGATCATAAGGCTTTTTTTTTTGAGGCAAAATACAGGAATACCATTATTTTTTTAAACAGTTTCTTTGTAACATATTTGAAGCTATAACAGCTCATAATTTGTCCTCAATAGTCACTTATGTTAGTATTGTAGAACCCCAGTCAGTTGACTGGTACTTCTAAAGGTTGGCTCTCTGGCTCAGCTATGGATGGCTGAGGAGTTTCTGGAACTTGTATATCTATTGTCGATTGATCTGGAATATATTGGATTGTTATTTAAAAACTATGGTAATATACATTGTTGAATATATCTATAATAAAAAGCGTAACACCCATTTGTATAAAAGTTAAGAATTAGATTTTTTTATATTTTAATATGTGTATTATGTAATAGAATATTAAGATGCTCTATCCTTAGTAAATACTCATTTTCAGACACTTTTAGAAAACAAAAACAAAAAGTCTTTACTATTTTCAGCCATTTGTTACTAACTCGAGCATGGACAACTACATGTTTGTATAAAATGCTTCATTTACTCTTTAGTCTTATTATCTTTTTGGGACAAAAATTTTAGGAAACTAACAAGCAAACTTCTAATATATTTAATATTGTATTTTTAGCTCCATCACAATTTTTTTTAAATATTTTGACATTAATTTTGGGATTTTTTTTCAATTTCAAAACAATACAAAATTATAATTACCAGACAGTGGAAGGCTTGAAGCAGCTTCCTGACTCACTTCCATTGGTGTTTCTGTAGTCATCTGAGGAGTCTCAAGCGGTGGAAGCTGAAATGTGAAATTATACATATGTTAAAAATTATATATGTAAAGCCAGAGAATTGATAATTTTAGGGCACAAAAAAAAAGAAATTGAATAATTGAACCGATTGTGTACTGGGTAACTACATTTCTCCAAATTACAAGGCAGATAACAAAAGAACTTTATGACAACATATTCATTTTCATCTACAAGAATAGACATTAATTTTTAGTCTATTTTTATAATGAGGCCCCAAATTTTTGTGATAAAAGCCTCAGTATGGCTTAAGAAGGCTGTGATCTTGACATAAAATATCTAATAACCATAATAGTAACCAGTAGGATGTACTGAAAAGATTTGAACTCTTTGCCTCTATGCCCTAACTGGATAATTTCAGAAGTAAATATATCCATATAAAACTTTAAAATCAATACGCTTAGGATGATAATAAAATGATTTGCTCATTGGATACGTAAATATTTACAGTTATGTTTATTTTTTTTATTTAAAATTAGGATTTTAGTATTATCGATTATACTGTATCTTATAATTCAATAAAGCATCAATATACAAAATTCTTCAAATATGAAAATATAAGGCTTAAAGTTACTTACTTCAGGAGCTATTCTCGGCACTCTGCCCACATTGTGCCTGACACTGAATGGAGCACACTGCTCGTAATAATTTATCACAAAATCTGGGAATGCCTGTCCTAGGTCATGTCCAGGAACAACATCCATTTCTGAGCAGCCTTGCCTGAAAAAATAATTTTTCAATTCTTATAAGGGTTCTGTATCAACAGGCTGCCAAAAGAAACTAATTGTTTATATCTATATTAAACTTCCACTGTCAGTCCGGCAGTCTCTCAGCGGACTATATCTAACGGACTGTAATATGTGGAGCTGAAATTTTCAAAGAAAGTGTATTTATGTTGCCGCTACAATAAAAATTACAAATATAATAAAATTTGAAGACTTTATTTATCTCATGAATAGTAACACAATACAAAGTCTTGTCTTAAATTTCAAATATTAATTATTAATTCAAATATTAGTCCAATATTCTTTCTAGAATGAGCAAAAACTTATTAATAAAGACTGTACTAACCATTTTACAAGGAAATAAAGTGTACCGTGGAATAGTTGACCGGCTAAAATTTTCTCTGGTGGCAGACATCTCGCCAAACCTCTTGGTTTTTGAATCTCCTACAAAACATTTCAAATATCAAAATTATAATAAGTAGAAAAATAATATTCCATTGATATTTACATTTAAATTAAAACAAGAAAATATCAAGACTGTTCAATGGATGCTTTGGTTGGTCGGTTGGGTTTATGATCTTACATGTGCATACAATTTAGGCAAGCATCCCTTGATTTAAAATTTTTTTGGTTATTAAATTTGCCAGATTGATGTGTGTTGCAGCATCAGAAATGCAACAATACAGATACTATTACTTCATGAGCCGGCCCATTCTTGCTTAGCTTGCTCGGAGCCATGATTCCAATATTACTAAATCAATTATTAGTATTATTTTGTTAGATTTCAAAAATGAATCAACCACTAACAATGACCGATATGGCTCAATGGATTGAAAACGTAGACTTCAACCTACTTTACTGTACTGTAGTTTTGATTTTATAGGTAGGCATATTTTTTTTTTTATTAAAATAGGGTTACGTTTGAACTCAATCACACTTGATGGAAAAAGGTGAGATCTAAGATGGTAAATGTTTGCCTAGAAGGTATCTGTTCACTACTGCCTTAAAGATGAGTAGATGACTGACCTCGGCAGAGAGTTCCACTCCTTAGCGGTCTGCATAATTAAAGAAGAAAATAAAATAAAAATATATACCTCAACTTTTTTCTTCTTATCTCCCCTTTTAGCTCGTTTACGGGTTGAATGAGTCTCTTCAACCTCTGCGGGTGGGGCAGCTTCTCTTTCCCTCTTCAAACGAGCTTCTTCATATGCAGAAATTAGATCAGGGCAGTCTAGGTTGTCCTCTGGCTCCCATGTATTATCTTCACTAAAAAATTATAGTATATTATTATATTTGTTTTTCTACATTTTATACAATAATATAGTTGAATGTACTAAATATATTATATATATTACTCTTAAAGTAAGTCTTACTTAGAATAACCTTTCCACTTGAGTAAATATTCAACTTTTCCATTTTTAATTCTTCGATCTAAAACTTTCTCAACAGAAAATTCTTCGTGCTTCCCGCTTTGTGGTCCAACACTTTCTGGGGGCTGAATTGGCGGTTGTATAGGTAATTTATCAGTTTCCATTGCTTGATCAGTTTGCATTACAGAATCGGGGGGTGGAAAATTTAAAACCGTTGACTGGGATAAATCCTCCATTTGTAATCTGTGAATTGAAAATAGATAGGAATTAAAGAAAATTTAAGATCTCCAGCAATACTAATGTAAACACACAATGTAAGCATCGAATTATAATAACTCACGCTCCCTATGATCTAACCTTTATCGGATCGTAGGATTCGTAGGCTATCAGTTATCTTTTGTGGTCGTCTATTACGCTAAAATGATATTGCACTGATTCCGGTTTTATGACGTACTTTTGTATTAAAAGTGAGTAAGTAGTTAAGAATATAAAATATTTAATTCAAATCACAACAAATCGGCTTCGCAAATAATACAAGCGCATATGACAATTGATGAATTGACAATAGGAGAATTTGCAGATGCAGATAACATACGTTGCACAGACTCAAGCAAAATAAAAAATATGGAAGATGCTGTCTGTGTCAAAAAACTGTCCACTTAGAAGTATTAAATAGGGTTAGCGCTATAGTACCAGCGTGGTAAATTCCACCGAAAAGAAAAACTTCCACTTTTTGAAATCAGCATAAATTATGAAACCAAAATATAAAACTACTTTTAGAAATAAATACCAACAAGAATCAAAAATAAAAATACTTAATATTTTCTTGTTCGGTTCTAAGTAAAATATCTGCACACAGGGTGAATTTCCAACTTTATAAAAATTATTTTTTATTTCTTTTTTTATGGTTACGAAATTAACAAACGCACTAGTCGCCACTACGATTTTCGAAAAAATTGAGGGGTCCATTTCTCTTAGATTCCATCATCATATTCTGATTTCTTTATCATGGTACCACTCTTGGGATATCTCATTTCAAAAAAATAGAATCATGAAAATAAGATGGCATAATATTGCGATATTCGCCTATTTGTCACGCATACTTAATGCCAATTTAAGACTTTTAATATGGATTTCTCATGGATGCCAATTTCAGAACTGGATCAAATTGGAATTAAACGGGACAACACGGACAGGACAGAAAAAAAGTCAAGACTGACTTAAAAAATAGGTTCTAAATTCTTCTCAATATATACATTTTTATGCATGTTACTTGATTATTCTGAGACCTCTTCTATTATACGAGGAGGTACACTTATTTAATTGCTAATAATGATCACAGATGTCGACCAAAACCCCACAATACTTATAAATATTTTAAAGGTTGCGATAACAATTAGTTATTTCATCATTACTTAAATCGTAAAATAAAATATTAAAAAAATTCAAATTAAAAAGCAAAAAATAAAATAATATGTTCTACAGAATATTTTCTTCAGAAGGCCACGTTAAGAACTTTGACAAAAGCAAAAATAAAATAATATGTTCTACGAAATATTTTTTTTAAAAGTCGATGTTAAGGACTTTGTACGAAAATGGTCTGTAGAAAATACAATTTTGTTTTTGCCTTTTAATTTTAAAATATGTTTTATTTTTTATTATTATCATTAAATCGTTGTATTAGTACACACTTCACTCTGTCAACAGTGGATAAAAATAATTTATTTCGTTCTCTTTTGCTACTCTAGGGCCATTCTGGAGAAATTTGGAACTGTTATGTACTGCTTCCTCTAGAAAATTTTGCAGCTATTCTTCCATAAAATGTATGATACTGTACTCGTTAATTTTTATTCTCCATGATGGATAATTATTTAATGAAGAGGATTAATTTGTTTTTGCTATAATGTCTTTGGTTATTTTATCATAGCACTACTGTTGTCCTTGTCATTGTTAAAAGTAGAACAGCAAAATCAAATTGCAAAACCGTAAGCTCTAAAACTCATGACCAGCAAAGAATAATATATTTAATAATATTACTTTATAATCCATAAGTTTCATGAGCTATAAAGATAACTTTTGACTTCATATTCATTTTAATTTCGGCTCAACCGAAGTCAACGCAGTGACAAAGTTTAACAATATTGATTTGTTTTGATACAGACTAACCTAAAAAATATTTAAACATAAACTAAGCTATTTTTTTTAATTTGTACAAAGTTTATGTATGTGGTTTTATATGAAACGTAGTAAGTAAAGATTAATTTATTTGAAATATTTTTGAGTATGATAAGATTTTAAACAAATTTGTAGGTTTATATTTTGAAAGATTTTCAGGTTGAATTATGGCAGAAAGTGGTCCATTCACAGCAAGCTCTGCATTCTGTGCCAAATGTGGTTCTATATTGCCCTTGTTACAAGCATTTGGAACTGTAAAATGTTATGCTTGCAAAGCAGTTTATGATCCTGAAAGTATGTATAATCACGAATCTTGTTTCTTTATTTCAATAAATGGACAAAACTTGAAGTTCTCTTTACCATTTAACCAATAGGTGTAATAAAATAATTTGAAAGCACTAATGTGAGTTATCAGCGTATACTCTTTCCGAAGTTTTGTTCTCATTCATTTTTGATTATATTACCAGAAGATATTATAAGAAAGCATCTCTATGTTCATTATAAAAGAATTATCTAAATCAATTCATTCCTGAAAAGATTAAAAAAAGGTAAGATTCATAGTTTGATACTTTGTCATTATTATAATAAAATCTTGAGACTCCAAAATAATAATAAAACTTTTCCTTTCTAATTATAATTTTTAATATAACTTTTTTTTTTTATAATCTATTTACACTTTTCCAGTAAAAATTAAATTTTAAGAATAATATCTATTAAAATCAATGAAATATTGAATCATACCTCACCATTGGTAATCCTGTTTGATTATAATCCAGAGTTTGACAAAAACTATCACAGTTTTTCTGGACAAAGAATGTTATAATTTTCTATTGGCAAACATTGTTTTCTAAAAAATTTTATATACTTGTTAAATCAAAAATTAAGTTTTTAAAAATATTTTTTAGGTTTCCGCAATATTAAATTTAATTACACCATCAATTTCAACACAGTCTCTGCAATAAATAATGACAATATTCTAAATATGGACAACCCAGAAGGGCCTGTAGTTGAAAGGAAGTGTCCTAAATGTGGTAATGATAGAATGTCATATGCTACATTGCAATTAAGATCAGCAGATGAAGGTCAAACAGTGTTTTACACTTGTGTGAATTGCAAGTAAGTTATAATAATCTTCTTCCTAGCATTACTTACTCATTGAATAAGATCAAATTATCTATCAAGAGTTAACAATTATTGTGTGGTCAGTGGCCGAGTGTCAGAGTTGTTTAGGTCACTCATAGATGTCTCTGACTTGACATATTGACTGTTATCAAGTTGACATGCCCAGATATTGTCAACTTGATAATATATTTTCTCCATACACCCTCCGAAGCACGGATTCGCTTCATTGGCATGCCAATACACTGTACATCTATCTATGGACTGCCCACATCTGTAGCTGTTTAACCCATTAATTGCTTACTGACCAGCAAGAAAAGCTAGCTATGGGCATATAAAAAATATGTTCTTAATTAGGGTTTAGTTCTTACCCATATAGGTTGAACTATTTATTAACAAGTAACCTACACAAATATGAGAGTTGCCAATAATAAACATTTGTCTCTAAGCTGAGCTAAATTCATTTTGTATCTGGCATTAAAAGCATTAAAAATTCTATCTGCTACTATCCCAGAGAGGTAATTAGATTCATCATTATTGGTTAATTATTATTTCCTTAACCATACCTTGAGGACCATTAGTGAATACCTTAAGGACACCATACCTTGGGAATGAGACCGTCACAACAGGCTTTTCAGAGAACATTATATATAAATTACTTTGACATAAAAAAATAATACATAAAAATATAACCCCTCAGTTTGTTTCGCCGGTTCTTCTCGGGTAGAGGTTTCAATTTGGAGCCGGTGATAGAATCTGACTTTCAACAAATAAGTGTGATGCTTTTTATGTTCAATATAAATATTTGAATTTGAATACAACTTCTGACAGAAAATCTGCATACAGTAACGGTATCAGTAGCTACCGTTGCATTTTGTGCGATGAGTGAGAGTACCGTAAGCCCCATCTGCCACTCCTTCTCTTCCCTTCCTCTTCCCTTCTCATTCCTTTCCTCCTACCCCTTGAGTCAGCTACAAGCGTGTATTATATGCATGCATCTAGTATTAAAAACGTTCGAAAGTTGCAGTGGTGAATCAGGGAGGCCATATGCTTGTAAAGTAGTCTTTCAACTCACACAATGGAAGAGTAATAGTTTGTATTATTTAAGACTACCAATATTAAAGGCGTCGGGATGTGACGACCCCATCGCCCGCTGTTGGGATAACCTCTGTCACAGCAGAGATTATTCCACCAGTGCAATCAGTCACACTGGTGGTAGGTCTTTTGTTGCAAGAGGCCGGCTAGGTAGGTACTACCGCAGTGTCAAATATTCTGCCGCCAAATAGTAGTGCTTAGGCACTACTGTGTTCCGGTTTGAAGGGCACTGTAGGCTGAGTGAAATTACTGGGCGAACAAGATTTAAGAACTAATATCTCGAGGTTGGCAACGCGTGAGTGGCACCTACAAATGGTGCTACAAGCGCTCATAGGCTACGGCAACCACTTACCATCAGGTGGGCCGTATGCTTGTTTGCCAACTTCTAACATAAAAAAATAAAAAAATAAATTGTTAATAATAAATAAGAACTTAGTTATTGAATAACAGTCACTTATTCAATGGATTTTTTTTTCAGGTACAAAGAAACGGAAAATTCATAACAGAACCAGTTGGGATGGTGGAACGCTGTTATACGATTTCTGTTATTGTAAATTTCACTTTTAATACATTTTATTTTAACAACACATTGTTTTAATAAGTCAGTTATAATTGAAAATACTTACGTCAGATATAGTCAAATTTTCTTAATATAATATCACGGATTGTATACCGTTCTGTGGACGGAAAAAAAACGGTGGTGACACATGGACGTAAAGACGTCCTTCTGAAGAAAGTGATCTTATAAGGGTTCCTATTTTTACCTTTTGAGGTAAAGGTACCCTAACAACGGATGCAAGCCCTATGTAACAAAATAATTTTCGTTTTTTTTTTTTCGTTAAAAATTTAAATAAATCCTTTGAAATCGTGGCTGAAAAGGTTTTCTGTTTAGCTAGTATTAGGTATGTATAAAGAATTTAAAAAATATATACTATCATTAGATCCTGATCAAATTATAAGATTACTTCAAACCATTTCGAGTAAAAAATAATTATCAAAATCAGTTCACAATTGACGGAGAAATCGGTGAACATACAAAAAACAACACATACAGCCGACCATAGAACCTCCTCTTTTTAAGTCGATTATAGTTCCTTAAATGTAACTTGAACCAAAATGCTTCTGCGCAGGTACAATAATGGAAAAAAATGTTAGACAAAAATATTGGTTTTGTCTTATTTAAATCGATTCTTTATAAAGTAGGAAAACGGAATGAAGTATATAATATAGTTATTATTTCTTCTAAATTCAATTAATTATTTATTTATAATCGTTATTAATTACTTAAATCGAATAAAACAAATAAATAGTTTAGAAAAAGGTAACTATATTTAAAAAAAAATTAATATACATTATTAATAGTGAGACAGACTTCTTCGTATCTTCCGCAGTATTATTCAGAGAATTAGTTATATTATTTTCTTTTAAAAAATAACTATAAACGTCAAATACCATCCTTCTCTCCCGTCTCCTTAAAGTTGATTGTGGTCGAGGCATTATCTTGAAATAAATGTTAACACACTTGACAAAGCTAATTTATATTTTAATTTATTTTTAATAATTTATTATTAAAGAACTAAAACAACCGTGAGCGAGTGTACTAAACCCGGCCCCCTCATACCGCATACGGTTGAGACCCAAAAACGTGTTACTGCGCAGGGTTCAAGTTACATTTAACAGACTATAACAACAAAACTTGAAACTTGAAATTGAACTTTCACACAGCATTTTCTGCAGCCTTTTTATTATACTTAAGTAACAAAACTTCAAATGCACAAATAAGTTCCAGTTACAGCTTCTTCAAAGTATATAAGAATTTAAATAATTTCTACTGAAAATAAAATGGTACAAACGTGTGATTCCAGTACATAGGTACATATAAAATGGCTTTCATTCATGAGGATCGTGACCCCGACCTCACAACGGAGCTTGTTGACTATTTTTGCTCTTAGGGCGGTTACAGCCCAACGACAGTTGGTTTTTTTTTTTTGGTTAATAGTGACTGGTACTTGCTGTTCATCTAGTGTGGAGCTGTTTCGAGTTCATTTTTACTTTTGTCATTGTGATCTGTAAAACTAGAGCGCAGAGTTCAAATATATTATTGATTGAACCTTTCCTGGTATTTTCCAGGACCTAGTCTAGTCTGTTCTTGCGTTTAGTATTTTTTGTACAGAGCGATTGTTATTTTATTCTGCAGTGTTTTGTTTATGGCAAAATGTTTTTGCTTTTACTCACGCAATAATTTATGGATAAAGTAAAATTACTCATTAAAAATTAGCGACTATATCAATTTTTATCCTCTACGCTACGAGGAACAATTACCATAATAACCAGCAAGAAAAAACCAAATAATCACACCTGTATGTATATTTGGTTTTGGCCGATCAAGCCATAGAGTAAATAGTACAGTAAATTTCAACTTCATACCCTTAAAATTATAAATGAATATAATGTGGCGTCACTGAAATTCTTATTTGAATCTTTAACATTTTAATAAAACGTGCTCACGTAAACGTAGCGTGTGCTCAGCCTTAGCTGTTTCCATTTTACATGGTAGGGCACAGTTTATTGATATTTTGCTCCGGGCACAAGCGAAGATTGAAATACCCGTTATAAAGTGCTTTGTCTTCTTGTTTTTCATGCATTCTGTCGGTAGCTTCCAACTAGTTCTCTGGTTTAAATGGGACATCATGACATCTATGGTCTAGTACAAAACTAAAGTGAGAGAGCCTTACAAAATATGTAGTTTTTTAGAAGTATTTTGTCTCTACTTATTTTATTTAGTTGTGACGTAATATGTTTGTCTTTAGGTATTATAGTAAAATAAAGTAATGGGAGAATATGTTAAGGATTTATGACATTTTAAATTATTTACGATCTGATTTTGGTTTAAATTTAAAGGTAAACCATTTGAATTTGAATACTGAGACCCGGCTAAAAAAGGGACATTCCTGGGATGGGCTCAAATTTGATTAGTCATCAGAAATGGCGGCAGTGCTCTGAGCACTATCTAGTTGATGGGCTCGACTCGACGGTGGCTGCGCGTCGCGACGTGCGAAGTTTCGACTTCGAAGTCCTTGTCTTCGGCTGCGAAGACGATTTTGTGTGCGTGTCTGTGATGAATAAAGAGTATTGGTCTTTCAGGACGTGCTTAGGAAACCTAACGTTAGTCGGCGTGATCATCAGGGGATTTGGGTAAAGCGAGAGCGGTTATATCAAATGACGATAAGGTAATATTTTGTTTGGAAAATACTTATCGTGAATATGTATTTTAATTGCTTACTCAGGAAATATTAACCTTAAATTGTAATCATGACAGAGTCATTTCTTATGACTTTTTTATGCTGTTTTCCACTAAAACAATCAACGTTTTAATTGGTTTATTTTTAGCAAATTAAAATGTACAAGCATTTCTCTGAGAACTTAGAAAGTCTAACATACGGCTTATATTTGACTATTATAAATTTATTATTGTTTTCTAGAATTTTCCTATGTATGCACGTATGCTTTGAATATGGGCATGAAACTTCGTATTTTGTTTCATATAACTTATTTTGGCTTGAAAATATGTCGATTTCGTTAAAAAAATATGGAGTTAAGTCCATAGTGAGGTGAAAAACTGATGTAGGTTGTTGCAAATTTATTCCGTAACATTTTTTTTTCTTGCGTTGAATAAGTGAAAACAAAAGAGAGCATATTTCTTAAGCGTCTTAATAATTAATTTACATACTGTAAATTATATGATAATACGGAACCATTAAAATATATAAAGTTCACGTGTGAATTGTTAGTGAAATTTGCGTTACAACTTTGATAGTTGTTTTTCTAGTGCAGATCAAAGACACCGTCGTTCATTCACAAGTCCGGTGAAAACATCCCGTTTCATATTCGGCACGCGCTACCGCCATAGTTTCTACGCTTTTTTTTATAGAGAAAGAGATAATTATATTTTTTTTCCGCGAGAAAGATAAGGACGGTTATATATTTTTTTTGGCGTTATTGTGACGCGAGATGAGGCGGTAATTAATTTGATCAGGCTGTGTAGGCTTACGTTGCGTTGCGGTTAGTTAAGCTATTTGTCGATAATTTTGTTTTATCGATAAATATTTACCGTTATGGTCAGATTTAATTAAAAGTATTTATAGAAAAAATGGATCGCTTTTTATTTAGAGATAACAACGGTGGTATGATTAGATAGGTGTATAAATAGTATTATCAAAATATAGCTCTGTTCAAATTGATTATTGGAAAATAATAAAAAATACCCCGAATTGCCCGACTACCATTATATTAAAATTGAAGTAATCGAAAATATTTGTTAAAAAATCCGATCCTGCCAATGGTAGCTTATAAAATATACCTATGTCGTTGCTTTAATATGAAACAAACACAGCATGTGGTAACAAAATATGCGCTTATCACATTTCAAAGCTCCAAAGTAAGTTAATGAGTATACTTTGACCACCACCCAGCCACTATCGATACCGATACTCACATCACCTGTCACTAACTGAGGGGGGCGGCAGGTGCAAGCAGACGCGGCGGCGCGCCAGTCTCCCGCGGCACTCGATTCGACCACACGTCGCGATCACAACCAGATCTATCGACACGTGCGTGGCTCAACCCTATTCTTACGTTCCAATTTTAAAAAAGTGTCATAGTGGCTCGGGATTTTTTGTGTTCGATAATCGGTAAGTTAATCGGCTCTGATTGTATTCGTACAAAATCGATAAACGAGAAAAATATTATCTGTGTCAGTGTGGCATGTCTTATTAAATATTGTTCTTTTTTTTATAAACTCACCAGCTTTCTTTCAACGGTTCACGAAATTGTTTATGTATATAATTTGTTTATATTGTGTGAAGTAGAGAAATCGTTTACTCGATGCAAGATAAGATAGCGGCAACAAAAGGCGGCTTGCTTGATGTGGGTACAAAAGACAGCAACGCTACGACCGTGTCAATAGTGGGACTGAAAGCTTTTTATGTTTTCTTAACAACATTCACTTGGGAATTACTAACGTGACTTGCTATTTAATACTAATATTGCACTACGTTTATTAACGTTTAAAAACCTAATGTCATCTGACGTATCATCTTTTATATGGATCAAATATCTCGGAAAGAGAATCGAGATTTCGAATATGAATTCAGAATTAATAATGTGCATTTTGCTATATATAAATAAGTATATGATTTCTTTTAACATGATAGAATATAGAGGTAATATATTTATTTTTGTTATATTTTATAAGTTACAAACATAAATCTACTAATAACTTTTTTGAAATTTCTCACCATTTTAAAAGTCTCTGTCAAGCCGAATGACACTACCAATATAAATAATGTTAAGTAATACAAGACATAATTTATAAACGTGTACCTTCTCTATGAGATTCGAAAAAAAAGCAAAGCCGGTCATAAAATATTATAATGAGAGAAAGCGGTCGACGATTCGTCCTTGATCAAAGACTATTTTACATATTGACGATGCTTAAAATTAAGGTTTTTTAAACTGCGCCATTAAGAAAGCATCTTTATAAATACAAAACCATTATCATACCAGTTTTCTATCGATTTAACTGTTAAAGTTTTGTGATCGTCGGAAACGCTGAAAAATTAATTCGAAACGTATTTTGTTTCTGGGATTTCTAACGGAATATACAGAATGTAAATTTATTTTTAATTTATTTATTTAACTAGATTTCGCTCGCGAGGTATTCCGTGCACACTACGGGTTATCGAAATAGAAAGCTATATTCTTCTAAGTTTGAAATATTTATCAGCAGAATGTCGTTCTTAGATCGGATGGCTTTAGATGAAAACCGACCGACACCGTTGACACCGTTGTGGCGTTGTGGGTAGCGAGTCTGCCTTTAGTCTCGACGGTTGCGGGTTCGATTCCCGCTCGGGCAGATGTTTGTTAAAATTTCTGTCTCGGTCTGGGCGTTTGTCCGTGTGGGTCTCCCCACCGTGCCTCGGAGAGCACGTTAAGCTGTCGGTTCCGGTTATTATCGATAACATCTGATAATAATCGTTAACTCATGATAAGTAAATTGCTCTTATCCAATGAGTTACTGGTTCGCCCTTAGGGTTGCGGAGGTCAGATGGCAATCGCTCTGTGTAAAAACTAGTAACCTGTCAAATCAGGATAAGAGTAATAAGCAGACCCTGGTTACATAAAAATACCGGGAATAATGCTAGGATGAAGGAAGGCTTTAGATGAAAACCCAGGGATTTGGATTTTGTATTTTCCCAAAAAATGAATTTTAACTATTTAATTTTGCATTTTGGTTTTCTTGTCCATACTTTTACCACTAGTATCTCATACATCCCTTAATATTTTTAAGCCACTTTAATTTGCCCTTTTAGGTCTGCACCTCTCACTACAGCAAGGATGTATATTAACAGGTTCCCTGACCGATGAATCATAATATGAAAATTTCAACTGTTTAACAATTGTCTTATAGAAACAGCTAAAATTCAGGTTCAATCAGTTTAGGCACCGACTAAATTCGGACCCATCGGAGATACTTCATACATTTCTTCATTCATACGACCGCGAAAGGTCCGCATTTAGCCTGTACCTAAACCGATTGAACGTGAGTTTTAGCAGTTTCTATTTTACAATAACTTAAATAATGTCTCATGATAGTTTTATTGATGTAATTGTGTGTATTTTAATGGGTTAAATTCCATTTAAAAGCTTCATACATTTGTTCTGCAAAAGTTAACAGACAGACAGTTACTTTCATTACTTTCGTATTTATAGTATTAGTGTGTATTTTATCATGACAGAGACATGTAATAAGATAAATTTCTTCAGAGTATTCTTCGGAACTACTTAAGTTAAGTAGCATTTGGCGACGCATTAAGTTGATAAGCCATATGTTGGTACTACATGATATGCCGCTAAGTACTTTACAATATTTATGCTCGGTTATTTAGTGAAATCTTCAAAGTTTCGCGCACAGTGATGTCTAAATTAAAATAAAACAACTCCAGAAGTGTACCATATTCAACAAAGAAGACTTAAAAATCTGTTAAACACACAAACAAAAGAGCATCGGAAATGATGTTCTTTTCTCTTTTAATTCGATCAAAAGTTATTAAAATTTTTTTACTTTAAAACTAACTGTGCCCGCGGCTTCGCTCCCTTTAGATGAGACCACCCTGTTCCACAAACTAACCGCATCTATCACCACCCGAACTTTCTTATTGTTCGGCTTCAAGTATCAATCATATTATCATGAAGTTCTATAGCCTATCTCAAGAAATGTGCTATCAAATTCAAAAATATTTTTTCATATCCGATCAGCAGTTTCAGAGATTAGCGCGTTCAACCAAACAAACAAACTCTTCAGCTTTATAACATTG
The DNA here is from genome assembly GCA_023373885.1 of Hestina assimilis. Taxonomy (NCBI): domain Eukaryota; kingdom Metazoa; phylum Arthropoda; class Insecta; order Lepidoptera; family Nymphalidae; genus Hestina; species Hestina assimilis. The sequence continues at coordinate 10,907,757 of CM041750.1, forward strand.
GTATAGATAAGAACGTCAAAAAAGGAAAATTAATAATACATCAAGTGAAATTACGAAAACTTTGAATAAATGAAAAAAGTTATAATTAATTCAAAAGCAGCGGTAAAATTAAAATAATTTCTATAACATTAACCGAAATAAGTAGTTAGAATTGTTAATAAGATTATGAGGCATAGATCGCAAGTAGGCTAACAGTAATTATCTTTCACGCACTGTTCGCGCACGCGCTGCTGTTAATCTTCTAGCGAAACGCGCTGAACATCGTCCTCGTTGTAATGTAGCGACATTTAAAAAACTAGAAATTTTCTAGGCATAATTTTTACAACGACCGTAAATAAAAACCTCACAATTACTTTTTTTAATTTCATAATATTTGGCAAGCGTACGGTCCGCCTGATGGTAAGCAGTAACCGCAACTTAGAAACGCTTGCGATATTTAAAGTATCACATGTTACAATCCTAGGGATACAAAGGAAGCAAAGAGAAGGGAAAAAAGGCAGGGAGCGGAATGAGTGGGAATGGATTGAACCTCTGGCGCTATCACTCTTAGCACGAAATGCAACACTACTATAGTAATTCATCAAATAAATAATAAACGCTACATACTCAGGTTCCCATTAGGATAGTGATATCCCCGTGTCGGGGGTCCGGAAATACATACAAGGACAAACACCCAGACCAGAACATATGCCTGCATAGGCAATACAAACATCTGCCCCTAGCGGGAATCAAACCATCGACCGGTGGCGATTAAGGCATGTTCTTTAACACTGCGTTGTCGTTGTCGTTAATTATCACTGATTAAAGAAATCAATTAATATTAGTCCCAACCAATTTAAGTCTTCTCGCTAGAGAGCTGTCAAGCTGTGGTTACAAAGCCACAACTTTTTGTCACGTGTTTATTCTAAGAAGTGTATCTAATAGATATTATGGATATATCTGTCGTATGTTTTGGAAAGAGGGTTTAGTTTCAGAAATAAATACTTCTGTGAATTGATTTATTTTAAAGTTGTGTTTAAAATATTCAAAATGATATAATGATTAAATAATAATTTTTTGAAGCAAAAGTATTACAAAATAATATAAAGAAAAAAGTTCGTTCTACTTTTAATACTATCATAAAATTTTCTTTTTATTGGAATACCTTTTTATTATAAAACGCGTGATTACAAAGGCTTGAATAACGATTGTTAATACGCAAAATATTTTTTTCCCTATTAAAACTCATTACTTATTTCACCATATTAAAGTTTTGTTATGCGAGAAAATATAGCATATGTCCATATTTGGACGCAAATAAGGAATACCTTGTCAACCCACACGAATCTCATTTCGAGAAAAACGCGTTTGAAAATTTTGAACAACTTGCTTTATATGATTTTTTATGTATTGGTCAAATTTTTGGCGATTTCAGATTTATGTAAGTTATTTTACTTATTTTCACAAAAATAAGTATACAAACTGCATATTTCGTATATAATATAACCCAAAACGTTTAACATAATACATAAATTGCATGATTAAATAATGCCTTTTTAGAAGTTTTAAAGCTTAAAACCCTACAAATATTAAAGAAAAATGTTCTTCAGCCATTTACCAACACTTCTGCATATATAACTCAGTTTTTTCAATTTTGTGGGTTGACATGGTATTGCTTATTTGCGTCCATTTAAGGTCTTAAGTATTTATAACATTAGTATAGAAGTCTGGATAAAATTATGCCATCAAAAGTAGCAGTGGGACAGATTAAAATCCCTCCGTCCCAAAAACATCCCAGGCCTAGGCTCGACGTGGCGGGAGGGGCTCTCGGGACTGGTTCCCGGATTTGAGCCCCACGCGGGCTGTAAATCTTTTACCGGCTAAGGTCTCCTGACCGGTCTCTCAATGGCGACGCTGTTAAAGCCACTAGTGCCAACAGCAATAGACACTGAAAAAAAATACAGATTAAAAACGGAACGAGAGATAAATGACAACGCAACATAGGAATGACATTGCGAACTGATTTAAAATACCAAATGTCATTATTATGTATGTATCATTCGAATAAGGTCGTCATTGTCATCGTAATTAATACAAATCGACTGTCGTACTCCTTGCAACTTAATATTTATTTTATCTCCGTGTCATCGGTAAACGGCTGATGAATTTAGCGACCGAGAGCGGTCGTGACGCACGCCTCGATCGATTAGCCCGTTTGTCTTACTGTTCTTTGATACGTATCAATTCCTATTGGGGACTCTTTACAAATTCCAATAAATCTTATTTGGCATTACGTGTTTAGATTTATGGTTGCGTATAAATCTTACTACAAAACTAAAATATCTCTCAGAGTTTATCGTTTTAATTTATACAGAATAATGTTTCTTATCTGCTTTTGATGATAAAATAAACGCTGCACATTACGGAGCCCATTAGGATAGTTGTATTAGGTGTTGGGGTCCAAAAACATATAACATATATTGTGCTTGCACAAGCACCACCACCCACTGCAAGAAGCATATGACTGTATGTATGGTCAAGAAATAACCGCCTTGGGCGAGAATCGAATTTATGTCCTCCAGTGTTTAGGCATGTTTGTTACAACAGCGTCCGAACCGTGGTCATGATAGATGTTTATTCAAATTAATTGTTATAGAAAAACAATTGTATCTGATAAAATTAGAAATGAATATATATTTGTCTACAAATAGCCCGTTACAACAGGTTATCTGATATTCGTATTTAAGATTCATCGCTTTATAAAATACTTAAAACAACCGCCCACATGTTTTAAATTAGTTTATGTTTTTTATTATTTATGCCCGCCTCAGGGCAAAGGGCTCTTATAACATAGAATACGTTAACTAAATACTTGTTTAAGTCATCGTAGGCGTTGAAATCTAATATCACGTCTTGTAATAAAAAGATGATATCTACTTAGTTGTGAGGAACTTTTTCTGATACCTGGTCTCCTGGGGAGGAGAATCTGGTTATGTGGGGCTCCATGATAGGTCATGGGTCCTCGGTGGCCGACCTCAGTAAAAGAAAGAGGCTCCGGGATCTGTTGGAGAAATTTGCTATATACTCGATTAGTTGGTGCTGGCAGAGGTCGCTACCCACAACGGCGCCCATAGCTGTCGGGATCACACCAACTGCCGTCCTGCTCAGGGTCCATCAACACGACGCACCGGTACTCTACTCTGCACGTACAAGGCCCGAAGGCCTTACGTCAATATATCTTTTACCTTTTGTACAATGTAGTGTATCGTATAGAATGCGCTCGGAGCGCTGCCTCCACCTCCGATGACGTCCTTAGCCGTGGTTCGGATTCGCAGGAGGCACCCTAAGGACGGAATCAAATTTGAGGCCCCGTGAGGGCTGCCTCTTTATCACGGCTGAGTCTCTGTATTCAGGCCCCCCTCTCGGTGACGCTGTCAAGGCCAGTAGGGCCAACAACAATACACACTACTAAAAAAAAACATTTGTACAATGGGGAGTGCTCTGAGAAATTGTTTGAACCGGTGTTGGTGGGATTTTTCTAAAACTTCATATAATCAACACAACCTGAATGCTTTGTTTGTATCTTATGTACGTGCCTCAGGATCTTTTCTCCCACGTAACTGCAGACTTTGAAATGATATTTCTCCCAAGATTTTTCCAGTGCGCTATAATTTAGAGGCTTTCAAGTGTCGAGTATTTGGATACCTTTTCGCTAAAGCTTTGCTGTTTTTAACTTGAATGGATCTACTCGAATGAAGTGCTATCAATTTATAGAATACAGACGTAAAGTGGCGTTTTTCGGATTGTTGTGTCGTTCGATAAGTCAGCGTTAAGGGCACATAGGATACCGTAAAAATGCAAGCGTAAAGTGGCCGTAGACTTCCATTTCCTATTTAAAAAAAAATATATGGAAAAGATTTTAGATACATGTTGCTATATAAACAAACTAAGTGATCTTGGTTGTTTGTTGCTTTCTTATAAGTTCTATTTAAGGCGCAATAAACAACACCCAAACAGGTCACGATCATCATATTTCACAAATTTTATAAACAGTTTATAACTACGCATTTTTAAAAATAAAATGTCTTAAAATAGAACCATAATATTGAAATTCCGTTTCGAAAAACGTTGTTTCGTCACATCGCTGTAAATCTTGGCTCTACTAGTTGACACTTTTCTAACTTGTAAAGTGTGTTGTCGATAACGGACTCTTAAGCTAATGATAAGACTGAAGGTGTTTCGATATTTATAACTTATATCTAATCAAGAGATGTTTTACCATCAATTTTTGTGCTGCGTTTAAAAGCTGAAAGAGGCTTTGCTATCATTGGTATAGTATAACTTTTACTTATGGCTTTGCTCCTGGAAGTTATTGTTAATGTCCCCGATACATAAATTCATTTCCTAATCTCCCATATCAAGTTTTGTTTCACAAAAAGTAGCCTAGTTCCATTTATTTGTATACCAAATGTCGTCAAACGTTTCAGCGGTGTCACATTTATATAAAGTCTGAATGATATAGTACGCTAATTCTATTGCAGCTGACACTGTCAGAGGTGTTGGTTACATAGTGCTAATTACGTACATGTAATAAATATATGAGTCTTATTTAGATAATTACGCGAAAAATCTCATAATATTTTATTGCTTTAATCTAATATATAAAATTCTCGTGTCACAATGTTCGTTCCCATACTCCTCCGAAACGGCTTGACCGATTCTTATGATTTTTTTATGCATATTCAGTAAGTCTGAGAATCGGCTTTTGTCCACCGCAAATTTTTTTTTAAATTCTTTGGATAAACTTTTATTTTTTTATTGTGTACCATTGAAAAATACATACGACCCTAAATTTTCATTTTTTTATCACCAACCCCTGCTTTTAAACAGCCATATTAGTCAATCAAAAACTTTAATCGGGTAGAGGGCGCTGCTATCGAGTCGCAGGTTTTTTTCGGGGCAGGACAACGTTTGCCGGGCCCGCTAGTAATAATATATAACACCGTCCTCGCCTGCGAGGACGAGGTCCTTTGTTTCGCACGTCGCGTCGCGCTCACACCGTCGGTTGAGTCTATCGTATAGAATGCGTTCGGAGCGCTGCCTCCATCTCCGACGACGTCCTTAGCCTTGGTTCGGCTTCGCAGGAGGCACCCTAAGGACGGAATCAAATTTCAGCCCCCGTGAGGGCTGCCCCTTTATCACGGCTGAGTCTCTGTACTCGCACCCCACCCCCAAAGCCCCCCCGCCCGGTTACGCTGTCAAGGCCAGTAAGGTCAACAGCAATACACATTCCGAAAAAAAATAAAAAAATAATAATATTTAAACATTTATAACACCACATTTTCCAAAATGCATAAACATTTAAATTTATTAGTAATAGATCCATGCTTCGCATAATGGGCAGCTTCGACCGAGGAAGTACTACCCTCTCACAGAAAATCAGCGTCAAGTAACAGTATCAGTACTGTTGCGTTACGTGCGATGAGTGAGAGTGCCGGAAGCCCAATCTCCCCTCCTTGTTGTACCCTCTCTGTACCCTTCATTTTTCACTTCTCATAAGGGATGAGGATCCTTTTATGTCTTGTGTTGACAACGTGCATGTGATACTTCTAGTATCGCAAGCTTTCGTACGTTGCGTTGACTACTTACGGCATATAAGGCAGACCGTATGCATGTTTTGCCAACCGTCATTAAATAAAACAAAATTAAATTTATCATTGTTATAAGACCGTAATAGAAAAGTATTAAGTGAGAATATTTAATTATCTAAAATTTAAAGCGCTGTAGCGCTAATTTTATCTCAGAGGAACAGTTAAAGTGTTCGTCGGATAATGTTACTAACATGTGATTAGATTACTATCATTTTAATCGTTAGCAAAATCAGATGTTGGTATGTGAGTAAAAAATGAACTATGATTTTATCTCACGCTAGATGATATGTTAGATAAAAGTTTTTTTTAAACCTACATGAGTAATTGTTAGAAAGTGCTGAAATATGAGCTATTCTTCAATATTTTTTTAATATGATTGATAAGACTAATCGTACTATAAATTAAACAAAATTATTAAGATAAATAGCGGAATTTCTTAAAAGATAAGTGAGTTAAATTTATTATACGCCGGTTTGCGTCGAGCCTACTACCCACCGTCGGGTGAGTCCATCGTGTAGTATACGCTCGGAGTGCTGCCTCCATTTCCGATGACTTCCTTAGCCGTCGTTCCGTCTCGCAGGATGGACCCTAAGAACGGAATCAAATTTCAAATTTGAGCCCCCGTGAGGGCTGTCTTTTCACAGCCAGGTCTCTGTACTGGGCCTTCCCACTCGGTGATGCTGTCAAGGCCAGTAGGGCCAAAAAAAGCCCACTACCTTAGTAGATCTGTATGGGATGAAGTAAATTATTTTACGTTTGTCTTCACGCTACGTCCCAATTTTATTTATCTTGTCATGTTAATTTATATTCAAATTTATTTAAACTAGCGACCCGTTATCATACCGTGTTAATTTAATACTGGATTTATTAAAATGAATTGAATCACATGGCAGATTTGTGTTTTAAGATATTTATAACATTATTTTACCAATATTTTAAACATCTGCTTTCCTACTCACTATACGGTAGAAGAGCCAAGCTTCTGCAGGCACAAAGGGGCTGGTTTGACTGGGAAACACTCTCTCGCAGAATATGTGTATTGACTGTGTCGTGCGATGAGTGAGAACAGCGAAGGTTTTTTTTATGTTACAAGTTGGCAAACAAGCATACGGCCCACCTGATGGTATAGTTCCTTAAATGTAACTTGAACCAAAATGGCCGCTTCTGCGCAGGTACAATAATGGACAAAAATGTTAGACAAAATATTGATTTCGTCTTATTTATATCGATTCTTTATAAAGTAGGAAAACGGAATGAAGTATATAATATAGTTATTATTTCTTCTAAATTCAATTAATTATTTATTTATTATCGTTATTAATTACTTAAATCGAATAAAACAAATAAATAGTATAGAAAAAGGTATCTATATTAAAAAAAATTTAATGTACATTATTAATAGTGAGACAGACTTCTTCGTATCTTCCGCAGTATTATTCAGAGAATTAGTTATATTATTTTCTTTAAAAAAATAACTATAAACATCAAATACAATCCTTCTCTCCCGTCTCCTTAAAGTTGATTGTGGTCGAGGCATTATCTTGAAATAAATGTTAACACACTTGACAAAACTAATTTATATTTTAATTTATTTTTTAATAATTTATTAAAACAACCGTGAGCGATTGTACTTAACCCGGGCCGGCCCTCATACCGCATACGGTTGAGACCCGAAAACGTGTGCGCAGGGTTCAAGTTACATTTAACAGACTATAAGTGGTTGCCGTAGCCTATGAGCGCTTGCAGCACCGTTAATAGGTGCCACTCACACGTTGCCAACCTCGAGATATTGGTTCATTAATCTCCTCTGCCGAGTAATTTCACTAGCCTACAGTGCTCTTTAAAGCGAAACACAGTGATGCCTAAGCACTAATATTTGGCGGTAGAATATTTCACACTGCGGTGGTAAAAGGTCTTATCTTTACTCCCTTCTCATCCCTTCCTTCTTGTTCCTTGGGTTGGCTGAGCGCATGTGATACTTCAAGTATCGCAAGCGTTCATAAATTACGATGACTGCTTTCGATCACGTAGGCTCTGTAAGCTTGTTTGCTAACCGTCACCTCTCCTGCGTGCGAGACATGCTTAAAAAGCGATACAAAGCATAAAGATTGTTGATTACACAACAAGTACATTGACACAATTGAAAAGGTTCAATATAAATTTTTGCGCAGCATGCACTACAAATGTTACGGTCGCTACCTATCATACACGGAATTATTACATAAATACAACCTTTTAAGCCTTCGATCTAGACGAGATTACTTAGTAGCCATTACCTTATACAAACTCGTCAACAATTATTTCAATTGCATGGACCTTATAAATAAATTATGTTATGTAGTACCCAGAACTGTTAATAAAAGAAAAACGCGTGCAGGATGCCTCTTCGCTGTAGGTACCTGTCGGACGAACGCAGGGCTTCGGTCCCCCATGCGCCGAATGGTTGAGTCGTACAATAAACAATTCATAGATGTAGATGTTTTTGCATGTTCCATTTATAAATTTAAAAAATCAATAGCACAAATACTCGCACAATAACACATAATTTCTATTTTGGTGTATTATTATTTAGTACTTACTTTTGCAGCACATTGTAATTTTGATAAAACCCTTAGCGGTAATTTATTGTTATTTTAATTTAAGTTAAATGTGGATAGTGTTGTGGGTTACATTATTGTTACTTTTTCTCAACAAATCAACACATGTTATCAAAACGTATAGTGTAACTGTTTACTGTTCCAAATAAATAAATAAATAAAAAAAAAAAAAGATTTCTCTTTATTTATATGATTCTTCATTAATATATAAATTTAAAAACTAGTTTAGCTTTATTGTTCTTAGTTTAACAGTGTCTTTCGTCCTAGCGTTATTTCCAGTATTTTATTTAAACAGGGTATGCTTATTACTCTTTTCCGGATTTGACAAGTGACTAGTTTTTACACAGAGCGATTGCCGTCTGACCTCCGCAACCCTAAGGGCGAACCAGTAACATCATTGGATAAGAGCGACTTACTTATCAAGAGTTAAAGAGTATTATCATATGTTATGTGATAACAACCGGGACCGACAGCTTAACGTGCTCTCCGAGGCACGGTGGGAGACCCACACGGACAAACACCCAGACCGAAACAGAAATTTTAACAAACATCTGACCGAGCGGGAATCGAACCCGCAACTGTCGAAACTAAAGGCAGATTCGCTACCCACAAAGTCACAACGGTGTTCTTAGTTTTATAGTGTGTCTCGTCTATAGGCTACGTTGAACGTTTATACTCAGGTCGGCTGTCTGATGGGCTGCCCACATTGTGATATACGAGTACATACGACTAGAAAAGATGTTTGTTAACGCATACTAGTTAAGACGATACGTTTGATTTAAACTAATGAACAGTCTTACAGACAGGTTTAGATTAATTGTGTTTTATGTTATCAATTCTCTCCTAACTTGAGCCGTAAATAAGTGTGGGTGTAGGATGAGTTTTAAAATAATTAATTTCAATTAGAAGGCGAATCAATTAAATTAATTGAAATCATAATTAAGTTTTTATAGTAACTTTTGCTTTTGAGTAATAAAAATAATAATTAAATTGGACAAGTTTTCTGCGTGATCAACGGTATAATTAGGTCTGTATTTATGTAAGAGGAGGTAGGAGGTTTACCTGATGTTAAGCGATCACCGCCTACAGAAGTCATGCAGGTGCATTGCCGATCTTTAAGAAAATAGCTTTTCTTTTGAAGGTTCCCAGGTCGTATCGGTTCGGATAGACCACCGCCTGCATAGGTCGCTACTTAGAATCATATTAATTCTGCCCATGGAATATTGAATAAATATATAATCGTAAAAAATAAAAAATGTGGTATTAATATATTATTTAAAAATACGAAATACCTCAAGAATTTTTCGATCTAATGACACTTATTATAAACCAGTTCGACTCTTAAGTTATTAAAATTTATTTTAGATGCCATATCACATCATAAATTTAATACTAATAGGTATGTATGCTATTTATTATATATGTGTATAACTATCATTATATTATATGTTTGTATATTATATATGCACAACCTTCCTTTTCTTACACATATATTTCGTTACTCATTTTAGGTAGTGATAAACCGATACAGTATGTCCATCACTAGTTGCGTGGGACATCACTACGGGCGAACTCTCCCGCGCACTTTTCGGTACGATTGCGCGCTAACGAAGGATATGCATAAGGAGAATTTTCATTGTTCTTCATAAATTGTACTGTTTCCAATAAATAATTGATATTGGATTTACGTGTTAGTGTTTGTGTTTTTTATATACTTAACAGTAGTCTGGAAGAGATCGCTTACTTGATATCTTTGTAATTTATCCTTATGTTTGGAATACAATAAAGCATTATAAAACCACTCCTGTGGTTTTATCAGTATTCATTTTGAATCAAACTAAGTTACGGATAGAGCCTTTATGAATTTAATTCCAGTAGGATAACATTATGAACAATTTATTGTAACCAACAATCCTTTGAATCTCTTTACTAGATAACACAATAAATTGCACAGCATTGTAACTACTACGTCGGATTTCAACGATTCGTCCTTTTATATGCGGTACGACAATTATTTTCTGTATCATAAAATATTGAAGTAACTATCATTGTGACGCTCCGTTACAATTACATCATTTTCAAATATTGTCTTTCTAATACAACGTATTAAATGGACGCAAATAAGTAATACCATGTAAACCCACACGAATGTCTTTTCGAGAAAAACGCGTTTGAAAATTTTGAACAACTTGCTTTATATGATTTTTTTATGTATTGGTCAGGTCAAGTTTTTGTCAATTTCAGATTTATGTAAGTTATTTTACTTATTTTAAAAAAATATATGTATGCAAACTGCATATTTCGTATATAGTATAACCCAAAACGTTTAACGTAATACATAAATTGCATGATTAAAAATGGGTTTTTAGAAGTTTTAAAGCTTAAAGAAAAATGTTCTTCAGCCATTTACGAACACTTCTGTATATATAACTCAGTTTTTCAATTTTATGGGTTGACATGGTATTGCTTATTTGCGTCCAAATAGGTTCTCTACTTCATCATGCGCGAACAAATAAATTAATAAAAAATAAATTTCAAAATCGTGTTGTAAACTTGTTTAGTTAATAATTCGAACTTCACGTAAACTGCGGACGAGCTCGGTTAGCGGAATTCCATATAATTATTAATTTATTAATGTATACAGAGCACCGCTCTCTCTGGTTAATGGAGAGCGCCTCGATGCGCATGCGCGTGGCGTACAGCGCAATGCGCATCCTAACCTACTAGTAAATGCGCCGACGCATCTTCACAGTTCAGTTGCCAGTTAGCCACTAAGCATGATCGAATTGATCGGGTGGTACTCGTTTTTATGAAGTAGCTATGATTATGATAAACTGCGCATGTTTTTTGAGAATTTCAACTGATAATGTCTCTTTGTAGGGTAAAGTTTATTTGGGTGGTTATTTTTCTACCATAAAAGTAGCCTAAGTTTTTCTTTAATACATCAGCTATCTGCGAGTGAAAGTTCCGTTAAAATCGGTCCAGCCGTTTCAGAGATAAGCTGGAACAAACCGACCGACAACATTTTTTGAAATTAATTTTTTTATGTAGTTACCATATATACTTTCATATGCATTTAGTAGCTGTTAATTTGGAATTACAAACTTCAATATTATTTATTTGTATAGATTACAAATCACTACAACAAAATTTACTCATAAATTAAAAATAAACTAGTATAATCGAGTTGGCACAAATTTGTCTCGTACACAAAATCTAAAAAAGGTTCAACCAGGCTACTTTAAGAAGCACTATCAATTTGTCTCACGTCTGAACACAATGACTTCATTACCCAGTAACGGTGTCTATATACGCTCAACTAATAATATAACATGTACCAGAAATAAAGACTAGTTGATAAAATAACGAAAAATGTTCCTTATTAGTAACGATTGGTTTAATATTTGGGTTAGTTGTATAAAATTAAATATATTTGTATTGTGTATTAAGTTTTCTTTTTTTTGTATTATAAGAGCAAGAAACTTACTGATGTAAAGCTGTTTTGCAGTTTGTCTGAAGGCTTAGTCTATATTGTTTACTAAGTCTATGTACACACAATTTTTATTTTCACTATGTGTGTCAATCAAAGTCTGCTCAAACACACCAAAGTTATAGAGTAACACACACAAAAAAGTCAGATGACCTGATTAGCCGTGATCTGTGTGTCCTTATGTCACAGAGCAGAATATTTAGAACAGCGATAACTGGAAGAAAGTGTTACAAAAATACTTAAATATTATTTTATTTCTTTTGGCGCAGATCTCTCCGACTCGCGCTTGAAGTTTAAAAGTTATTTTATCTGATTTTATCATGTTAAAGCTTGTTTACGTTTAACGATATTTGATATAAGGAATGTAAACAAGAAATTTGATAATCCAAATTTTGTTATGTATATTTTTAAATGTTTATTAATATAAAGTATTTAAATAAATATAATTCCAATGAAAAGAGTAACTTATGTTTAATTATGAATGTCAGAACTGTAGAACTTTAAGTGCTTTTATATATTATACATATTTATCATCGAAATCATTTAACAAACACTAAAGATATATTAAAAAAAACCAAAACGCTCAAATTCTTTTTTTTAAGTGGATTGAAATAAATATTTATTTCTAAAGATAGTTGTTCAAGATAGCTCTTTAAAAGGTGAAATACTAGAATTTTTTTTTCTTAATTTTGTAAATATACATAATATATACTTTCAGATGATATAAAATGATATAAAAAAATCATAGAATTTTTTATTGGAATCAAAATATAGAAGCGCTTTCACGGGTAGTTAATAAAATTGGCCTAAAAGCATTTTTAGCTTCATTCATAGATCAAATTAATACACAATTTATGGACGCACCTGTAAAATAGAGGCATAAAAATAACTTGAAAATGTTATAAATCAAATTGCTAGCCTCTCTCTTCTGAAGTAGCTTTTGTTATAAAAAATGCTAATGGCACAAACTTTACCCCCAATACGCTTTTGTTTAATATGTTAACTTGCCAATTAGGAGAATCAAATCTAACGACTTATATACTTTTTCCCATATACCAACTTTGATGCATATTAAACATCCTGTCATCCAAGTATTATAATTTATCATAAGTATAACGTCGACAATTGAAAACAAAATATAGCCTTTATTACTTGAATAATAAACGTTATAATGGCATCAAATAATTCTACAGTCTTAACAGGAAAACTGCTTCGGGAAATCCTTCAGACTGTCTTCGAAATGTGAATTGCGGGACGTTTAAATAATGAGACAGATGATAAATTATATTATGTTATTAAAACTAAGGGACCTACGATAATTTATATGTTTTTCATATCACGATGTTGGCAATGAACGACGTACCTACAACACGAAACGCTTTGCTTCGTCGTTTTCTGATATGCACCGCAAAGGTTTGGAATACACTGCCGACCTCTGTCTTCCCTCTACCTATACCCTTAAATCAAGAGTGAATAGGAGTCTTCTAGGCAAGCGTGCTCTACTATGGCGGAGCAGCCTAAGTGCTGTATCATCACTACATCAGGTGTGATAGCTGTATCTGTGGTGTAAGGACTGTATCATCACATTACAAAAGCCAAGCGCTAAACTATGCGGTTAAAATGCGTTTCTATAACTAATCGAGGCTTCCAATACTGGTATTGGAAGCCTCAGAAGAGTCAGAAGTGTTTTGACGACCCAAGCTATACTAGGAGTGTATAGGTTTATGGTTATTATTATTATCTAACGAAACGCAGTGAAAAGGTTACTACTACTTCTTCTGTCAAGGTATCAAAAGCAGTGAGGTATAGTTTTATAAAAATGTCTAAGAGGGCAGACAAAAGACGGTCAAAGGTTAGAAAAAGAGAACAATTAATGATACTTATATTTCACAAAGCTCTTAAGATTATTGATGATTTAACACCTGAGAAAGTATAATCTGTTAAAGCAATCTATGCAATACATTAATAATACTTAAAGTTATACTGCGTTAACTAATCGCTTATCTTTCTGCGTGTAAGTTTATAAACATATTTTTAGAAGAAAGCTATGTTTAAGGCGTCGGGATGTGACGACCCCATCGCCCGCTGTTAGGATAACCTCTGTCACAGCAGAGATTATTCCACCAGTGCAATCAGTTACACTGGTGGTAGGTCTTTTGTTGCAAGAGGCCGGCTTGGTAGGTACCACCGCAGTGTCCAATATTCTGCCGCCAAATAGTAGTGCTTAGGCACTACTGTGTTCCGGTTTGAAGTGTACGCTAGTGAAATTACTGGGCGAACGAGATTTAAGAACTAATATCTCGAGGTTGGCAACGCGCGAGTGGCACCTACTAATGGTGCTGCAAGCGCTCATAGGCTGCGGCAGCCACTTACCACCAGGTGGGCCGTATGCTTGTTTGCCAACTTCTAACATAAAAAAAAAAAAACGTTGTCAAGAATACTGGAAATCTTTTCGATGAGATGAATTTAGTTTTCATTTTATGATCTAAGACTATTTTATATACAAAAACTTTGCTAGAATCATGTTTTTTTTATGTCATGGCGGTTGGAAAACAAGCATACAGTCCGCCTGATGGTAAGCAGTCACCGCTACCTATGAACACTTCCGATACTTGAAGTATCACAAGCGCGTTGCCCAAACCCAAGGAACAGGAAGGACGGGATGAGAAGGGAACGGGGGGGGGTATATTGGGTCCCCGGCGCTCTCACTCATCGCACGAAACGCAACAGCACCTAATAATATTGTTACTTGACGCCGATTTTCTGTGAGGGTAGTACTTTCGCGGTCGAGCCAGCCCTTTTGTGCTGAGAGAAGCATGGCTCTAATACCGTACGGTACCTGTTTGTAGTATATATGGAATTGTATGTATTATTTATATAATTTACATGCATACGTTCCATTGCTCAGTTTATAAGAGTAAAGTAGCAGTGCCCGTGACTTTGATCGCGTTAATGTACTTATTGTCTCGGATTCCCGTCTAACAGCTATTTTTATAATATTTTAGCGAAAAGCATTTTTTTCGTATGTCGTAACTATTAGACTATTTTTTCGAATTACTTTATATTGTTAAGGATAACTTTTATCTGATTTAAATTTCATGGACGATAGAGCTGTTTTTAACCGACTTGACCGACCGAAAGGGCGGCGGTTCTCTATTGGACTCTATTTTTTTATGTTTGTTACATCAGAACTTTCTACTGGGTGAACCGATTTTGATGATTCTTTTTTTATTTGAAAGTTTCCGTGTGGTACCATTTCAATTTGGCCCATTTCTGTTAATTGTATCCATAAGAAAACACATGTCTTAAATTTGCATGTAGTAGGTATGTTTGTTAAACTCGTAACTAAAAATTATAAAATTTTTAGAAATAAAATTCCTTCCTAAAATAATTTCTAACTTACCTTAAAAACATTTTCTACAAAACCCTGCCTGCCCTGCGTACCATATTTTACTTAGCAACGACTTCTGAAAAAAAAAATTGAATTTTTGTGCTTTTTAGTTCTGTAGTCGACATTTTTTTAAAAAGAATTAATTAATTATTCCTAACATGATCGAAGTAAATTCAGTATCCAATTTAGATGATATTATTGTACACTTAACAAAAACAAAACAAACATCCGTCTAAACATACACCCATACTCACGAACTTTCACGTTTATAATATTTGTAGGAAGTAGGATTAAAATATTTTATCAGGAAATTGTCAGTTGTCTAAGAGCCTGGAAATCTTTTCGACGAGATAATTTTTTTTTTATGTTACAATTTGGCAAGCAAGCTTACGGCCCACCTGATGGTAAACGGTTGCCGTAGCCTCGTGCAACACCATTAGTAGGTGCCACTCAAGCGTTGGCAACCTCGAGATATTGGTTCTTGAATCTCCTTTACCCAGTAATTTCACTAGCGTACAGTGCCCTTCAAACCGAAACACAGTAATGTCTAAGCACTACTATTTGGTGGTAGAATATTTGACACTGGTACCTACCTAGCTGGCCTCTTCCAACAAAAGACCCACCGCCAGTGTGACTGATTGCACTACTGGAATAATCTCTGCTGCTGTGACAGAGATTATCGCAACAGCGGGCGATGGCGATGGCGTCTTTTTTTTTTTTTTTTTGTTGTCGGGGAGGAAATCTACTGCCAGATACCCGGCGTCCTGGGGAGGAACAACCGGGTTAGGTGGGGTTCCATGACAAGGTGGAAACGTCATGGGGACCCACTAAAACCTCCTCGGTGGCCGACCTCAGTGTTTTTGTCAGGTTACGGGAACTCTTGTAGAACAACCAACGCGACCTGACAATCACATGGCTCCGCTTGGTAGCGGAGCTCAGTCCCGGGGGCGAGATAAGCCCCCAGCGCTTCCCATGCAAGCGCTCACGGCAGTCGGGACATCCCGACGCCGGTTATATCGAATGTGAAAATAAAATATCGAATATGAAACTGTTTCCAATTATAATATGTGGACTTGTTGAGTTTAGAGAAATTAAGGATTTAACGTAGATTTTCGTTAAAGATAAATAGCTTTGACGACGTTGTGGAGGATCGGTATCGAACCTGCCATAAGTGCCACAGGTATTGGGTTCGATGCCATCTCGGAACAGATGTCTGTATTGACCATACAGGCATGTTGGTCTGGCTGTTCGTCCTTGTCTTTGTGTGTTTCCGTACCCCCAACACATGATATAACTGTTCTAATGGAGGTCGTTGAGTGTGTAACGTTTGAGTGTGTAGCTTTAGGTTGATATTAAAATGGAAGTTTTGTCGTGAATTGAAATATTGACAAATAACTATTTATTAAATATTATCTTTGCCCGTGGATTTGCACGCTTAAATTACGCTTTTTAAGGAGGCATCTTTAATGCAATTCAGAAATAACTGGGTCCCTATAAAAACTGTCATTTCATATTTCTATATTATAATATAGAAATCGTTATTCACGCGGGCGAAGTCGTAGACAGCCGCTTGTGTATACAAATAAATAAAATTGTAGTGTCTGTTTGTAATATGAAATGAATAGCTTATCACTAAAGTCAGAAGAAAATATATACGGTACTTACATAAAAAAAACAAATTATAAAATTTTTGTCTGTCTCTCTCTTTATTCCAGCAAAGCTTGGAAAAGGCTAGGCCGATTTCAGTGGGGCTTACTTACTTTTAGAATAATAATTGGGGTTCTCCACAGAACCTAAGCGAGCGGAGCGGCGAGCGCAGCTAGTATTAAATAAGTGTTAAATAATGACATAATAATTATATGTCATCAGCAAAAGTATTACATAAATTGTAATGTATTTAATTAATTCAATATACATGACACTTTTTTATACATATTTTTTTAGTTTCCTTTTTCTTAGGTATACATAAAAAACGCAACTTGATAGACATGGGAGCTAGGCCAACGGAAGCATAGCGTTTTAATGTGTAACAATTAAAATAATTGAAAAAATTGGAATAAAATTATTTGTATATATCATGACGGTTGGCAAACAAGCACACGGTCCGCTTGATGGTAAGCAGTCACCGCAACCTATGAACGCTTGTGATACTTCAAGTATTGCTTGCGATACTTGAAGTATCACAAGCGCGTTATAACCCGAGGAACGCGAAGGGATGAGACGGGAAAAAGGAAGGGAACAGAGGGGGTAGGAGATTGGGCCTACAACGCGCTAACTCATCGCATGAAACGCAACAGGGCCTTCTAATACTTTACGCCTGTTTTCTGTGAGAGGATAATACCTTCCCTGTCCAGCCAGCCCTTTTGTGCTGAGAGAAACTGTACTACTGTTTCATGTATACTGTATGTATTTGTAATATATTTCCCCCGGTTTTACTTTCTCTTACCGTTATCAATTAACAAGAACAAAAACAATATTATGGGTAATTATATATGTATAACATAAACATTGAATTTGGGACAAGGAAGTAAAATTTAATAAACAACTAGCCGTCAATCATCTTGTTCTAACTTAGAGCAGTTTCCTACTTTCGTTTTTTCGAGCTTATACAGTCGTTTTGGCATACGCTCTTTCTTACGCGCGCTTCCGACCCGAATACGTACGCGCGTATCAGTAGCATATATATGGCGCTTTATATTACGCGCTTATACGAGCTTATAACCGCGTCAGCGTTCGTACAAATGCGCGTGCGGTAAATGGCGCATCTACAAAACAAGTTTATACGCATCTATACAATCGAAGTGTCTGATTGTAGCATCAAAAGAACAGATTTTTATTGAGTCCATTTGAAAAGTATTTTGTGCGAGGATATACTTTATTTATATTTAAAAAACAATATTCAAAATTGTTGTTGTTGCTGGCTGATGTTTTAGGGAGAAGCTTAGGCTGCTTTTATTTTATAAAAAAAGAACACAAACTGCACAGCTAGTACATAAATATGTGTTATATTTATTTAGTAAAAAAGATATTTTAATAACCGACCAGACAGACAATGAAATATCGATAACAATATTTTATGGTATAATAATTTCACAGTGCTATTAATTTCAAGGTTTTAATTGGCAATTCGTAGAGGTTTATTATCTTTATAGTAGGTTTTGTAATGGTTGTCTGTTATTTCACGTTTTCATCCTAATTGCTTGATCGGTGGCCTTGATAGATAAAAAAGCGAAGCCTCTCAACGTCTGCCCGGACTGTCTAGCGTAATTCGTTGATAGCTTCAAAATCTTTGAAAAAGTAGATCGATCCAATCTATAGAAATGAAATTGAAGAGTCTGTTTGTAATTCCAAATTAACAGCTTTTCACTAAATGCATATGAAAGTATATAAGTGTCCTATATAACAAAAAAAAATTGTTCCAGCTAATCTCTGAAACGGCTGGACTGATTTTATTTTTTTGTGTTACAAGTCGGCAAACAAGCATACGGTCCACCAGATGGTAAGTGGGCGCCGTAGCCTATGAGCGCGCGCAGCACCACGCCACGCACCGGTGCCACTCACGCGTTGCCAACCTCGAGATATTGGTTCTTAAATCTCCGCTGCCCAGTAATTTCACTAACGTACAGTGCCCTTCAAACCGGAACACAGTAATGCCTAAGCACTACTATTTGGCGGCAGAATATTTGACACTGCGGTGGTACCTACCTAGCCGGCCTCTTGCAATAAAAGACCTACCACCAGTGTGACTGATTGCACTGGTGGAATAATCTCTGCTGTGACAGAAGTTATCTCATCAGCGGGCGATAGAGTCGTCACATCCCGACGCCGGGAAAAAAATATTTAAAAAAAAAAATTAGGGTTCCGTACAATAAAGAAAAATCGGTCTATCACGCGAGTGGAGCCGCGGCGTAGTTAGTCCTTAGTACAGCTTTAATGTTTCCGGAATAATTTGACGACGGTTGTAGTGCTGCAGTAGCGAAGGCCTTATAAACAAATAGTTGCGGGTTCGATTCCTGCTTGTATAATTGACATTTCTTTATCCTCAAATCTCTAACCATCGCTCAAGTAATAACTACTATAGTCATGAGTTTCCCCGTTGAATCTTCGCTGAGCGAATGGCTAATGCATACAAGATGCCTCCTATTGAGGCAATGAAACTAGGCATAGGGATTTTTAAAAAATTTACAAATACTTTATTAACAAAATAAAAACAATAAAAAATAATATAGATTAAACGATACGATTAATATGATTTAAAATGAATAATAAAAAATAAAAAGTTTTCTGTGTCGCACATCGCCCAGCGTCCAAGCGTTTACCGTTAAGGTAGAAGACGGCTATACCACGTATGCTTCCAGTAATACAACGGAATACGTACGGTGTATTCATTTTTTTTCACTTTTATCTTAGTTAATGTAACAGATTTTATACTTTAATGGTGTTAGAAGGAAGTGTTTAATATATTACGTGCTTAGAAAAGTTTTTATTTATTGTACGAGATGTGAAATTTTAGTATATGAATTGGCCATGTTTGAAACCCAACCAACCCATCCAGAATAAAAAATTCTATATGTTAATCCAGGTAATAAGCTATTTGTCCAGTTGTTTTCTCCGTGAAAGAGTAACAAACATCCATCCAATGTATCGGCGTCGGGATGTGACGACCCCATCGCCCGCTGTTGGGATAACCTCTATCGCAGCAGAGATTATTATTATTAATAATCTCTGCTAGTGCTTAGGCATTACTGTGTTCCGGTTTGATGGGCACTGTACGCTAGTGAAATTACTGGGCAGACGAGATTTAAGAACCAATATCTCGAGGTTGGCAACGCGTGAGTTGCACCTACTAATGGTGCTGCAAGCGCTCATAGGCTACGGCAACTACTTACCATCAGGTGGGCCGTATGCTTGTTTGCCAATTTTTAACATAAAAAAACCTCAATCTTTGACACTTATAATATTAAGTAGGATCGTATGTAGAATCTAGTACAAGTTCTGGGATAAATAAAGCAGCGCATTATTATATAATCGGTTATGTAACCTTTTAACAGAAACAATTCTTCTTTTGTGTCTGGACGGCTAATAATTTCATTAAAAATAATAATATGATAAATTAGTTGAATTGTCAGAGTTTTTTTGTTCTATGTATAAAATGACGTAAACTGGTGGTAGGGCCCTCATTGTAAGAGGCTGGTTAATACCACTAAGGTAATACCACCGCAGAGTCAGTTATTCTAGCATAAAAATAGTACTGTAAACATAGATATACTGTGTTTGGGTTTGAAGGAGACTGTAGTTAGTGAAATTATTGGGCAAAGGAGATTAAAAACCAATATCTCGAGGTTGGCAACGCGTGATGAAAACCTACAAATGTATGGTGATGGAAGCGCTCATAAGCTACGAGAACCGCTTACTATATGCTTGCTCCCAAATTTAGTCACATTTTTTTATGTCACTAACCCCCGGTTTCTCGAACGTTGATCAAATTCATGTCAACTTAACATACTGTTACAGGCTGGGGTTCGCGAATTTAGAAACAAACACCTGATGGCTCTAAATAAGACTTTATTGAGATCTAGATTACACAACAGAACTTCACAAACAACAGGTCCAAATCACAGGTCAATCACAGTCCAAAAGAATAGCTGCGATCACAAATTATTGCACTTGTTCACTGGTATCACTTGTAGTTTCTTAGCTTGTTGCTCAGAACTGAATGACTCAGTCGACGCGCCGAGCCGCTTATATAACGCGGAACACGGGTTCCAGAGAGTTCCGTCCGCGGAACGCTATTCTACATGTTTCGCGAATACATCTTTCTAGAACCCGCGCGACGGTCGAAGAAATAAAGAGAGTAGCAAGCGATTTTGAACCTTATTCCCCTGTGATAAAGTTCTCCGTAACAATACCAAATAGAACTTTAATTATTGATTGTCAATAATGGACGCAAATAAGCAATACCATGTCAACCCACAAAATTGAAAAAACTGAGTTATATATGCAGAAGTGTTGGTGACTGAAGAACATTTTTCTTTAATATTTGTAGGGTTTTAAAACTTCTAAAAAAGCCATTTTTAATCATGCAATTTATGTATTATGTTAAACGTTTCGGGTTATATTATATACGAAATATGCAGTTTGTATACTTATTTTTGTAAAAATAAGTAAAATAACTTGCATAAATCTGAAATTGCCAAAACTTAACCAATACATAAAAAAATTCATATAAAGCAAGTTGTTAAAAACTTTTAAACGCGTTTTTCTCGAAATGACATTCGCGTGGGTTGACATGGTATTGCTTATTTGCATCCAATTATTATAAGGCAAGTCTAGTAACGCGAACATGCTTTTTATTACTTGATGCTTGAAGAAAAAGTTATTACTTTTGTATAATATAAAATTTTCGCAGTAAAAATATTTTTAACTTTTAAATAATATAAAATTTTTGCAGTAAAAATATTTTCAACTTTTAATAAATAGATTCTATTCATAGAATGATGTAATTTTAACAATTGTTAGCTTTAAAGTCTTGAAGAATAATAATGAGATAAGGCGTTTCCTAAGTCTTCTCCGTTATAACTTTCCATTGAATGATATTTAGGCCAAGCGTGACTATCGGATATCGTTTATTCATTGCATTGGCGACATATTTGTGTATTTCGTGAGACTTCTTCTTTCTAGCATTATTCCCGGCATTCATTCAGGGTCTGCTTATAGCCATTATTATCAGATGTTAAGATAACAACCGGGACTAACTGCTTAACGTGGTCTCCGAGGTGTGGTAGGGAGACAAGGACAAACACCCAGGCCGAAATAGATATTTATAAAAAAAAGAATCGAACCCGCGAGTCGTAGAGGCTCAAAGCTCAAAGCTCGTATTTCGTGAGAAGTTCCTATTAATTATTTTATATCACAGTTTCAAATCCTATTCGTAAGTACATAAATAATTTATTTGGAAATTAAATTTCGAAAATTTTAAGAACTAAAGTATTTAGAGATGTTGTTCACTGTTCTTAATTATCCAAACTTTTTTACCTCTGTTAATGGCGACGTCTTTAACAAAATGTTTTTTTCAACATTTTTTACTGGATAAGCTCGTTAAAGCAGCTTAAATTTACCATTTCACATAAAAACAAATCACTGAATTAAAAAGGAAATTTTCGTCTTTCTTCCGATATAAACATCGTGGCCTGACGTTATTACTTTGTACCTTCGTGTAGTTTCACGTTACGCTGACAAGTATTCCAATGGACCATTGTTTGCGAGTCTTAACGTCTTGCTTGGGGCTCTTTTCTGAATTTCCTCGAAATCCTTTAAGGGATTTTAAGTATTATCTCTTAAGTCAGAAAGACAATTCTCGTATAATGGAGCTATTTATTTTCACGTTTATTTATATGTGTAAAAAATGTTACCGCTCTTTCGGTTTGTTTATTGAATGGGCGTCCAAGTTTCGATCTGCTAATAATTTTCTCAACTGGCAAGGCTTATGTATAAAATCGTATATTATTACACTTGATCAGCATAACGTGTCTGTCGTGTCGTTATCTTGTAAAATAATGTTATCTTTTATTAATATTTATTTTATATTATAATTAAAGCTTTTTTTTAATGTAGAAAAGAATTTTTGGCGTTTGATAATTTATTGATTCTTCAAAATATTATAAATATTAGATTTCTAATAGTTATGAATGAACTAATCTATATATACACTAGCGGGCCCGGCAGACGTTGTCCTGCCCCAAAAAAAAATCTGGGATCCGATAGCAGCACCCTCTACCCGGTGAAAGTTTTTGATTGACTAATATGGCTATTAAAAAGCAGGGGTTGATGATAAAAAAGTGAAAATTTAGGGTCGTATATATTTTTCAATGCCACATAATAAAAAAATTAAAAATAAAAATTTTATCCAAAAAATAAAAAATAAAAATTTGGGGTGGACACCCTTTATCACTGAGGGGTTTGAAAAATAGATAGTAGCCGATTCTCAGACTTACTGAATATGCATAAAAAATTCATAAGAATCGGTCAAGCCGTTTCAGAGGAGTATGGGAACGAACATTGTGACACGAAAATTTTATATATTAGATAAAAATATTTTCTGGCTGGACCGATTTGGCTATTTTTCGTTTTGAAATATTTGTTGACTGCCCTTGGAAGGAAAAGGAAAAACATTGAAAAATTGGAAAGAAAGTAATAAATATGCTCAATCTATATATATATAAAAATGAATCCCTATATCTCTTGGTCACGCCATCACGCGTGAACGGCTGGACCGATTTCACTATTTTTTTGTTGTGTTTGTTATTGTCAGGAGAAGGTTCTTATGACAGAAAAAAATTAAAAAAATGTGCTAAAAATTAGAAAATTTAAGAAACTTAACGACATTATTTTATTTAAATTATCCATGTTTTTCACATGACCAGTTATATGTCGCCTGTTCCCAACAAAACTATTTATATACGCGCAAGAAAAAAAACTAAGAATATTGTATATCATAAAGCATTAGAATAATAAACACACTTTTTTTTTAACTATACAGATTCGAATTAAATAGTCATCATTTAGACAGGACAAATATAAAAAATAATTCAAAAGAATTTCATTTCGAGAATTTTGAAGGGCTAAATAATATAATAAAATAAATAATAACACCGTAAAATGGCAATAAAACCGTAAAGTATTAAAATAAAAAATTCCCCACACATTATTTATCTAAAATTTGTTTTCTTTTTACAGGTAATTTCCCTATATTCGGGACGTATAGTGCTGTGTGACATGTCAAGTGTCGCCGTGACCCAGCGAAGGTGACAATAGTGTTTTCATGTCCGTGTGTGGATGATGACCGGTTGGAAGAACACGAGCCGGCGGAAAATTGACTGGTTAGTTGGAATTTGACAAGTTCGAGTTTGACATGCTTAGTGTTGGCTTCGATGTATACGTCATATTAATTTGTGTATTGTCGCGTACGTGACGTGTTTTTAGTAAAGCCGCGACACAACAATTATTATATTATTAGTCCTTGGGTTGTTCAAGTATCGCGTGCGTTTGTAGTTTGCTGTGACTGCTTACCATCAGGCAGACCGTAAGCTTGTTTGCCAACCTTCGTGAAAAAAAATAATAATAAAAAATAGTAATATATATATGTATTTATCAGTAGCAGATTTACCAGCAGGCTGAGTAGACTTGAGCCTAGGGCGGCAGATTTTTGGGGTGGCAAATTTGGGAACCCAATTTTTTTTGCTACTTCGTAAAAAATCAAAAAAGATCTGTATTACCGTTTTCAAATGTTTTACAGGTAGAAATCTCCAACTTTGCTATTTGCCGATGACTTGTCATTGTGCGACTAGCTTCTATATTTTAGAGTAAAACAGCTAGTTCGCCGCCCCCCCAACCAGTAACCACTCTTTTCTTGGTTTGTAAAAATAATCTAGGACGTGACAATAATTGTAAAGGCAAGGTCAGCAAAAACCATACAGCCTATACCCTGAAAATTTGTCCGCCACTGGTACATATATTATATTAATGGTATATATATTATATTAATTGTAACAAAAACAAACAAATAAATATAGTTTAATAATTATTTTTAAAATGAATCATAAATAGAAAGAACATGATTGTGACGTTTTTGAAATATAACCGCTTTATTTTACCGACAGTTTGTTGGTTACTATAAAAGCGGCTGTATTTCTCCAAAGCAGGCAGTTTGCTCTTTGGACGCGATAGTGATTACAGTTGTTAATAAATTTGCCGAAACTTGAAACAGGGTTTTATTGAATACCAACGAGTGCTTGCAACTACGTGCTAACAAATATAAAACAAACAAGTCAACGGAACGAATTAGCTGTTTACTCTCTGGAATGATTTATCACCATACCAGGAAAGAGTACTCTATGTTACAAAAAAATCATCGGGCACAGCTAGTCATTCATAATTCCATATAATCATACATATTAATTTTGAATCAATACAACCGAATCATATGATTGCGCCTTTATACGCGTGCGTCTGTAACCATTGTATTGTGAAACATAATTTAGATGTATCAGAATCTGGTTTTAGAATGTCAGTATTTGTTGATTGATTAGTGGATTATTGATCGAAGTATCTACCGCTTTATGAGTACAGACATGTGAGAGATGTGGGCACGATAACCCAAGGAGCTTAATAGTATTAGACATCAAAAATACTAGCTTGTACCCACAGTTCATTCAGCATGAATAACGATTTTGCCTGGCAACTGCAATGTAATCTTACTAATATTATAAATGGGAAAATTTGTTGGGATGGTTGTTACTCTTTCACGCAAAAACTACTGGACCGATTTGTATGAAATTTGGTACCCACATAGCTTATTACTTGGATTAACATATGGAATTATCTTTTTATTTTTTGAAAATGTTGGGCTTCTGTGGATTCATCAAAAAACTACATAAGGCGAGCGCAGCCACGGGCAAAACTAGTATAGAAATAGTTGGTTCTTCAAACAAATTTTATTCCCCTATTTCACCCGATTCAAGATCTTTTTAACAACAAAAGAAACTTATAACTGTCTCCTTCTATATCTAAACCAAAATGCGTGATAATCGGCTTAGCGACTTATGCGTGAATATGTCACGAGTTCGAGGAGTGTGCATGTTACTAGTGAGTATCGCCTACTGTAGGTACTTTTGCATCTGGCTTCTACATTTTTATTTGCCACCAGTGTGATATATATAAGTGTTTGTAGAGCTTGCGACTTAGCATTGTCAGCCCATTGAGCAAAAAGACCATTGAAATGTTTAATGTTATCACCATAGATTTGTTATATAGGTATGAACATGCTTTCAATATATATATTTTTTTATTTATAAAAAGAATATTAGCAATGCTTTTTACAAGGCATTACTAATATTCCTATTGCCCTCCAAATAAGCTCGAAGCTTGCGCTAGGAGTGGGTACGACAATAGCCCAAGATGGTCAGGATCGAACCCTCGACTCTCGCGTTAACGAAGCGAAGTCGGCCCTTCTACCGTTGAGGTATTGAGGCTTATTATTGAAACATTTGACAAACGAAACATTAAACACAAAAGGCAGCTCAACCTATAGATGTCCACTGCAAGTTATTGGTGTGTCTAAAACGATACTAAACGATCTTATTCCGCTTGCATTTGCCTAGTTAATTTATATATTAGAATAACATTTATTACATAAAGTTTGTTAACAAAATGTCTAAAACTTCGTAACGAAACAAAGTTAGTTATAAGCTTGCAACATAATCTAATAAAGTTAGCATGTTACTGACTTCGTTTCGTTGTTTTCGTGAGAATTTACCAAAAAGAAGTAGCAGCGAATCCTTGGCATTTTTTTATAAACGAAAGGGTCGGCCCTTAGTCCTTCTATTAAGTCAATGATTATGACTCAACGAACGAAACCCAACAGTAAGGATACCGCTTTATGTCTATATTAAATCGTAGTTAAACCATTTGTGTATAGAAGAGTATGTCTTGAATACGATAAATTATTTAACGAGGCATTTATACACAATTTATAAAGCCTTTCATCGTTTTTGTATGTCTTCATAAACAATGTTCTGTATTATTACCGTCTAAAGGTCATCAGTACTATGCAGTACAATAGATGAATTCTATGAGTGATCGTTCCAATGCAATTTAACTGCTTCGCACTATAATCATAAAGAGTGTTTGGAATCATTTGAAATGACAAAGTGCAGCTAGCTAGATCTTTATGTACTGCACACCTGTTATTACTTCGGCAACATTTTAAAATATAATCATTGTACCCAGTGACCACGGTACGGTGCTTTGTGTGCTGATAAGCCGAGCTCGAAATACGCAGGCATCCGATTATCTGTGTGGTATATTTGTACAAATAAATAAAATTGAAGTGTCTATTTGTAATTCGTAATTAACAGCTTTTCACTAAATGCCTATGAAAGTGTATACGGTAATTATATAAAAAACCAATTTTAAACTTTTGTCTATCACTAGTAGATAGCTGATGTTATAAGGAGTAGCTAAGGCTACTTTTTTTAAGGAAAAGATTTAGGGCTCCGTGCAATAAAGAAAAATCGCCGCACCATGCGAGTGGAGCCGCGAACGTAGTTAATTTTTATATAAATGTATTATTATATAGAATAGATCGATGTAATTCAGATTTCTTCATCTCATCATGACCAGCCTAACCTTTTTGCTATTTTTCTCAGGCATAGCCTTATTATTCAGAGTAACAGGTCAGTTTTTACGTCACGAAATGCCATCACATCTCAAACTATTAATTCCGCCACTGGGAAAATACTCCTCTTCTGTTAAAGGGAAGGACATGAAGTTTATTCTGCCACGCGTGTAAAACTACCGCAGTTTGATATTTAGTATTCTTTACATTGAGGCATTGGGCAATTTCAACAACCTCAATATGAATTGGGTCTAATAAAACCTAAAATATATATACATCTTATGAAACTCACCTGTGAAAAAAGACGTCATAAGCTAAATCGATGTCAGGATTTTGTTTTTCGATGGTCGTTCCGACGGCAACGTCCGTCATTCGACACCGGATGGTATCAATGCAAAATAACATAACTGTAATTGATTTGGAGAATAAATATGTCATCGAGATCTTTATGACGGTCGTGCTTTGAGGTAGTTAATGCATGCTTCTGATCTTTTGTACCAATCAGATGTGTGAAATATTAACAAATGTTCAGTAAGTAGTGTAAAGTATTATGTTTAATATGTCTTAACTGACGCTTTACAGACGACATAAATACAATGTTTGAGAATTCTCATTAAAAAATACACAAAACACAGATATGTGTGAAAGTATAGCGAGCTTGGACCTTAAAAATTTTGTTTCTTTCAGAATTCAGATGTTAGAAGTGGATGTTCGTAACTTATCTTATGAATAAATTAGAACATGATGCATGGAGTCACGGACCTGTGCTTCTTCTTTTAAGTCGAGTTTTTATGCCGTACGACATTTTAAAAGTTACATGACTATTATATATACTATACTATTGTTTCTAAATTGAAGATACCCTGTCTTTTCTGAGTCATAATAACGTGTATATAAAATGTAGATATTTTTCTCTAAAAACGAAATGTGCATGGGGAAAATCACTCATGACGCTTTTACTAAATAATAATATTTGAATTTATGAACACATTATTATAATCAACAATGCTTTTAACCGCTTTACTTGGTAACACAATAAATGCACAGCACTTGCACTACTGCGTCGGATTTCCACGATTCGTCTTTTATGTGGTACGACGATAGTTTCTGCATGATGAAATATTGAAGTAACCGTCTCAATACCACCAATGTGACGCTTCGTTAGAATGACAACTTTTCGCTCATTGTCGTTCTAATCCAACGTATTAAATAGGTTCTATAGCTACACAAACTATAGAAACACGCAATGCGCCAACATATTCATTATTATTATCAGTTTATTTATGTGTCAAACATATTATTTTCAGATTATAATCGTTATTTAAAAATCTTATTAATATTCAACAACGTAACACTGAAAAATCGAATCGCGTTTAAGATCTCGAAAGCAAAGCTACCGCCATAAATTGATGAATTCACCACGGAATATTAAATTCATTTTGGCATGCAGTCCGCCTAAGGCTACACTCACATGACTTGTAATAACGGATGAATATTTGCAGTTTGCTTCGTTCCCAGGATATATATTGCCTAATTTGCAGATAACCTTTCACTGACCGCATCGCTGTGCATAACTGCCTAAGGGCGCTTCTGCATTGCTCCGAGCCGGCCAATAATAATTACTCATCTGGTGTAGCGATCCTGTATTAGTAATAATGCTCTATCATATCACTATTGAGACGCTCATAGCCGAGTGCACCCGCTGATCGGTAAACGATCGGTAGGTTAAGCAACTTTAGGCGCGGTCAGTCACTAGATGGGTGATCGCATAGTGGTACTTCAACCGAGCGTCTCCGTGCTTCGGAGGGCACGTAAAAAGTCGGTCCCGGCTGTTGACAATTAGACATCAGTCGATAAGTCAAGTCAGAGGCCTACGGGTGACCTGAACAACTCTGACACTAGGTTGACCACTAACCAATCGATAAGAAGATATCACTATTGCTAGACACAATTCGAGAAATCCAGAACCATAAACATAATTCGTCTAAAAATCAATGGGTTTTGTAATTAACGTCGATCTCACTTGGGATTTTTTTTTATTTCAAGACGGTTGGTAAGTAAGCATACGATCCGCCTGATGGTAAATAGTCGCCGCTACCTATGTATGAGTGCTTGCGATACTTGAAGTATCGTAGGCGTGTTGTGAACCCAAGGAACAAGAAGGAAGGGATTTTTTTTTCGGAATGTGTATTGCTGTTGGCCCTACTGGCCTTGACAGCGTCACCGGGTGGATGAGAAGGGAAAGAAGAAGGGAACAGAGGGGTGGGAGATTGGGCCTCCGGCGCTCTCACTAATCGCACAAAACGCTACAATACTGTTACTTTACGCGATTTTCTGTGAGAGGGTAGGTCTTCCCCAGTCGACTTGGTCCATAATATCTTCTGTCTAAAAGTTATATGTCTTAAAAGCATTATTTTAAAAAGGACCAGCGGTGTAGTAATTATAATTAATGAGTTTATCACTCAGATTTTAGCTAACTAACTCAAAGATGGTTAATATTATTTGTTTTTTTTATTAGGCTCAATGGTGGGTAAATTTTAACGAAATTGAAGTGACTCTAAATTCATTTTATTTGGGAGAGCGACGTAGGCCTGGTTAATCTTATTCGAATGAATGCAAACGTTATTCTGCAGTCTACTGCACTTACCTTATCATCCGTTATCCGATATCGGATAGGTGTAGTGCACAAACAGCCTAACAGTAAAGCAGTTACCATGTAAATTTGATTGATGAAAACGACTCGCATTCTTGTGCGGTCTTTCATTACAGACGTTGTATGCAAAAATTGTGAATATGAAATTTACTGTATAAATTAATTTCGTAAAGACGAAACGAAGAAAGAAATTAATTAAATTTAATCAAGACACAAAACACATCATAAAATAAATTTAAGTAAAATATATATAAATCAAATCCTTCGAATAAAAGACTTCAACGCCATTTTTTGTTTTGAAAAATTTATTTTAAATAATCTGTAATAAAAACGCTTATAAATTTTTTTCAGGTTTGTTTTATGATTTTGATGAACTAGAAGTGCCTAAATCTACTTAAACTGATCGCTTAAACACTAGTGAATGCACAAATTTATTTGAATTATTAAAGTCTAACGAACTCACGTTGAAACAATGGTCTACCCAAACACAACAATAATTTACGATCGTAATAAAGTATAAAAATACATAAATTTCAATATAACATAGTAATGTTTAAAAATTTCTCCGTCATAGAATTAAGCGAGCAAATCATGCGATGCATTCCTCTGCATATTAACGCACTTTCGCTTCAAGCAAAAAATATACGTTTCTTATCGTAAGATCGTCTGTCTTTCGGTGTCTCAGGCTGAGATCAAAACGTATAGTAGAAATGGTATACGGAAATAATGGCGAATATTTCTTTAAAATTAAGAATTACATAAAGGTAAATTCAAAGATCGCTTAAATTGTACAACCTGTAGTTCAATTGTTTAAATCGAAATATCACAACTTAAAAAATTTAAGTTAATTAAAATTTACTTTAAAAAAATCACATTTCGTCGATTTTAACCACGAGTATTAATGTCGAAAACATTAAGCTTTTATTTCTAAAATCAAATATAACTTCTTTTATTTCGTTTCCAAAACGAAACGGAAAATAGTATTTTCCACCGTTAAAGAAATCACATGTTTTCTAAGTTATAATAACATTACTTTCCCGTACTAAGAAAGCCAATACATAATGTTGAGGCTTTAGACAACGTGCAATTTAAACATCTGTAACATTTTCTTCATATGCTATATTTAAGTGATTTACTCGGCATGCAAACCGTAACTTATTGAGTGATTGACGTTATGGACTGGAAGTGGAATTTGTTTGCATTATAATCATTTTATCTATACCACAAGCTCCCAATCTTTTTTTAATTGCGCCTCCCGACGTGTGTTTAATATTTTTGCAACGCCTTTCCATCGCTTTTTGTGAAGCTTCATAAAAGTACTTAAATGAAATTTCTACTTAATACAGTTCTAGCAGATAGAAAAGGTAATTTTTAATATTAGAATACACTAAAAAGATGGAAGCTGCTATAGAATCGGGGTTAAGTTCGCGTTCGCGTGTAATGAACATGAGTTTCGCTTCGCGATACCCTAGGGCGTGTTCACAACGCCAAAGGGCACCGCGGCGCACAGTTTGGAAACCTTTGATCTATAATAATACTATACAGAATTATGACTGGTGTGTTCGTAGCTAGTAGGTAATTTTTGGAACTATAAAGTCATTATTATTGAGGACCATTCTAGCGTAATGGTAGCTAGCTTACGCGGCCATGGTCTTGGAGCAGATGTTTGTATTGATCATGCAGACGTATGTTTTGGTTCAGGAGGTTGTGTTTGTGTTTCTAGACCCCTAACACAGGATAAAATTAGTTATCTTAAAGGGTTCGTTGAAGCTGTAGGGTTTGTTAATTTATAGAAAATTTGCTGCAAAATAAAGGTACAGTATTTTTAGTAAGCGTTTGATTATGATATGAATTTATGTTTTTGTTAGGAAGCTACAGATTCAATATATCTAGAGCAGGATAAAGTATAGAGATATTTATTTAGACTTGTATATGAGTATGTATCCGAATCCAAACATAACAAACGCTAAAAAACTAATAGTCCGTAGGTCAATAAATACAAAGACGAAAGCCTTTCTTATTTGCATGTTCTATCTATCGAGTGGATGCAATAAATAATGATTATTTATTATTTAAGGAAATGCTATCATTTATATCGTATCTTGTATAATTGTAAATTATTATAATTGACATCTCCAAGAAATCTAACGTGCGAGAAATATTAGCTGAGTAATATTTATGTTGTTCGATAACAGATGAATTCTGACCAATTTACTACTTGTAATTTAAGATGTAAACCGACGACATAAGACAGGCTAAACCGATGTATATACATACATAAGCTAATTAATAAACAAATTCATTATAATGTCAAACAGATTATATTACTTACTAGCCGTGCCCGCATCTTCGCTCGTTTTAAAGTAATTTTTTGAGTATCTCACGAGAACATAACATTTTTCCAGGACAAAAGTATACTATGTGTCAATCCAGGAAAAAGGCTATCGGTGAACTAAACTTTATGCAAATAGGTTGTGTAGTTTTTGCGTGAAGGCTAAAATACCTACTTACCCATTTTTTCCTCATAGTTAGTTCACGCTGTCATTAAAATTGCAATCACTCAATAACTTTTGATAGAATGAAACACTTTTACACCGTTGTGGCGCTGTGGGTAGCGAGTCTGCCTTTACTCTCGACGGTTGCGAGTTCGATTCCCGCTCGGATGTTTGTTAAAACTTTCTGCCTCGGTCTTTCCCCACCGTGCCTCGGAGAGCACATTAAGCTGTCGGCCCTGGTTATTATCAATAACATCTGATAATAATCGTTAACTCTTGATAAGTAAATTGCTCTTATCCGATGAGTTACTGGTTCGCCCTTAGGGTTGCGGAGGTCAGATGGCAATCGCTCCGTGTAAAAACTAGTAACCTGTCAAATCCGGATAAGAGTAATAAGCAGACCCTGGGTACATAAGATACCGGGAATAATGCTAGGATGAAGAAGACAATGAACCACTTTTAGTAAAACAAAAACCAAACGCTACTAAAGTATATGTTTTATTAGTTCTGAATTTTATAATTAAAACTTTAGATTTAAAAGTATTGAAGCGTGCACAACTTTACAGACAGACATTTTTAAATATGATAAATATTTGATTAATTACAAATTTTTAGTCCCATACATTAATTTTATTTCACACGTGAAATTTACAGACACAGTGAAATTTACAGGCCCCTGAAACTTACAGACCCGTGATTTTTACAGACCCGTGAAATTTATACATTAATTATATATAGGTACGACAAATTCAAATTAAAGAATATCAAAGATGCAAAAACGAGTGGCGATCAAATGGCGACATCGACAGTGACCGTGATCGTTTTCAATGAGAAAGCCGACACAAACTAGTTTAGAGTTTATTCAGATATTTTCACTTATGTAAATACTGTCAGAGCTCCCGCATTCCTGTGAGCTATGTGTCCGGTTACGTATTCAGATGTCCTAATTTGTCAGGGAATTTAAATCTATTCGAGTTTAGTTAGTAGTGTAGTGTAATAAATTTTCTGCAGTTGTATATATCGCATGCCTATAAACTGACCTAATTCCCAGATATTACAAACATTAAGTAATATTATTAAAATTTTATAGTAAAAAGAGAGAAATTGAAGTAATGGCATGAATAGATAATTTTACGTTTTCAAATAAATTGATGTTTAGGCATTTTTAAATTATTCTGACGACTTTGTTGCGTAGCGGTAGTGAACTTTGTATTGACCATACAAGCATGTTTTACGGTCTGGGTGTATTTGTCTTTGTCATTGTTGTATGTGTCCGGACCCCCGACACAGGATATAACTATCCTTATGGGGGTCGTTGAGTGTATTGCGTTTATTTATATTTACATTTCAAAACGATTTATAAATGCATTTTACAAAATATGTTTTATAAAGTTTATTTAATTTCAAAAAGTAACAATTTTTATTTTTTATTACAGGTCCAAAATGGCGACGAATGTCGCGTCACACATATCCCGGACATCTTTCATCTGTTTGTTTGTGGCTTTAATAAGTGTGAGTACATTGTTTTTAATAATATAATAATTGTCTGATGCAACCAGAAGTCAATGTTGCAGATTTAGTGTTTAATAACATAACATACGTTATCTTCTATCCTATCATCAAAAACTTTCGTTTTATTTTATTTCTGGTGGGTGTTGTCCTTGTCACCTCACTGTTCATCGACAAGAACGCTAATCTAAGGATAGTATCTATTTTTTTATAAAGATGTAATAATTGGTATTTTTAGAGTGGGGAATTATATTACTACTAGGTCATTTCGATTTGTCGATGAAATGTTAATGTGAAGTAGAATAGGTCTATCAGAACTACACGTATATGAACATCAGAAGCGTTAAGCTTTTTGTGTATGTTACAAGAAATGTTCGAGATTTATGAACTGATTTTTTTGATACTTTTTAATGATGTGCTATATTATTTTTGATGATATGATTAAAAACTGGATGTGTAAAACTAAATTTCTCATAATAAAAGAGCTTAATAACCCGCAATGTCCGTATTCATATTAATTATTGTGAACCTATTTTCGCTCAAAGACTATTGAAATCGTTTATTGTTTCAAAAACATTTCAATTATTATAAATAATACAGTGTCATTCCTTACATGATACATTACAAAATATTACATGCATGTTACTGAAGAGTTGTAACATAATATTCATACAAAACTATAAAATATAGTCAGCGTGCCTATTTTACATAATAAAGAAAATTCTTTACATGTCAAAATAAGCAATGAATAATGAAATTTATTACGCTTTCAAAACATCAAAGCGAAGTGAGACATAATCTCGAATGTTCATCGTTTCGTTTACACAAAGAAAACTAGTATTACAGGATAAAGATTGTCAATGAGCTAAGTTTAAACCCGAAGTGATAAACATCTTAAATGAATGTGAAGAAATATGTATTGAAAACAAAAGCCGTATCGTACAATCAAATGATAATGTTATATGAAATTATTAATTAAACGGGTTTTAAGTAAAGACTTACTTAGCGTTGAGCGATTTTTGGTAGATTACTTCGCGTCACAAATATAATAGTGGCGTCAGATGTAGTGTATAATTATACAACAATCTTTTTTTTGTATGTATAAAGAAAAAGCTATTCCAAGCTATATAGCTGTAGCTATAGCTGTGTAGCTAGTTTCAAGTTTACACTTCTTTCGGCAGTCTCTATGACAGCGTATTTTATTTATGTATATGGTTGTGTGTATATTGTTAGCGTGTAAAGAGACCCGGTGTTCAGGGAGTGAAAAAGGACAGTCCTCACGGGGACTCGACCCTGATTCCGTCCTAAGGACGCACCCATTCCGCAGGACGCACTCCTCCGAAGACGAACCGTCTAAGGACGTCATGGGAGATAGAGGCAATGCACCGACGGACGGTGTGAGCGTGACGTGATGGCGATTCATTGATATCTATAGTAAGAATTTATAATTTTGAATTTGTGTTCATATGTACCTACACCAGTTGAAAAACCTGTGTTGAATATAATATGCGGAGTTACTGTAGTCTGATAGTGCGTATTCATTTAGCGACGTTTTTATCACCCGCCCCGTTATTTTGTCTACGAGTCGTAGTAATTTTCCGTTTTGGACTAGATTTTGAGACTGTTCATTTTATTTTTATTATTATTATAATATCACTATGTCACGAATACATTAAACGTGTGAATGGAACCCTATTACTAAGCCTCCGCTGTCTATCAAACCGTCTGTCTGTCGGCGGGCTGTTCTCTCAGTTGTAGCTCCAAAAAATTTTTTTTTATACAAAATAAAATTTAAATGTGGTATTCGGTATTCGACTGTGGTACGGAACACTTTTTATACGCGTCCGACACGAATAAAAAAATAAATATACATGCGAAAAAATAACCCACTTTATGCAGTGGAAAACTATGAAAATAGCAAAAAAATCTAGAAATTACTAAGTATAAAATATTAAATTACTTCACAACAATAAAGAAAAGCATCAATAATTTCATTATAAAAGATTTAATATCACAAAACATTCTACAATCAAAAGTATTGGTCACGTCATTGTACATGTTAAGTGAAACGCCATTCATCTCCGTCTGTCACAAAAAGGCGACCTAGAACTGAGTTAGCAGAATCACTCCGTCCTTGGGGTCGACCGAATGCCAACTGGTAGATCTAACGTTAGGTATTTAGCTATGTAGTTATGTAGCTTTCACGATGAAGTCGTTGTCACATTAATGATTGACATTAAATCGTTTTCAAAATCGAAATATAAAATTTTAAAAAATATTAATTGAAAGTAAAAATGCACTTAATAAAATCAACAACTAAGAAAAAGAAATCAAAATGAGACATAATGTAAAAATATAAATAAAACTTTGTGTATATAGTAAAGGAAGTAATAAAATACATTTAATTAATTTTTATGTAACGTAGTGTGTCCCAAAATGGTACCCCATTCAGATTTCGTTTATTTTTTTTATTAACCTAACCTAATGCTGAGTATATACGAATAAAACTAAAATTAACTTTACACGATATTTTAATAGTTACGAGTTTAGAGTAAATATTGAAGGTTCGAATTTAAACGGACAAGAGCAGTTTAGGGTTGAAATTCTCGAGGTAACGTCATATGCCTACCACACAATTGCAATTGCTTTATAAAATAGTGCTGTAAAGATAAAAGATTATTTCGTGTACAATATCGATTCTTAAAAACTACGTTAAACGCTAGCAACAGTGTTGCAGGTTATTCTGCGTCCGCTCTATTTGCTCGCGTCCGGCACACATTGCAAACATATTGCACACGAATTAGACCGAGCAGTAAAAACATACGGATGGACGACATTGCAGACGCGTTAGACTTCTTAACTTGAATTACTTGATTTGTAATTATTTTTATTATTTGTAATTGGTACATTAATATTTTATATCTAGATTTAACAATTTATTTTTGATAAACACAGCATGCTGTCACACTGGTGGTAGGTCTTTTGTTGCAAGAGGCCGGCCAGGTAGGTACCACCGCAGTGTCCAATATTCTGCCGCCAAATAGTAGTGCTTAGGCACTACTGTGTTCCGGTTTGAAGGGCATTGTACGCTAGTGAAATTACTGGGCGAATGAGATTTAAGAACTAATATCTCGAGGTTGGCAACGCGTGAGTGGCACCTACTAATGGTGCTGCAAGCGCTCATAGGCTGCTGCAGCCACTTACCATCAGGTGGGCCGTATGCTTGTTTGCCAACTTCTAAGATAAAAAAA
The DNA here is from genome assembly GCA_023373885.1 of Hestina assimilis. Classification (NCBI taxonomy): domain Eukaryota; kingdom Metazoa; phylum Arthropoda; class Insecta; order Lepidoptera; family Nymphalidae; genus Hestina; species Hestina assimilis. The sequence goes on from CM041750.1 coordinate 10,944,948, forward strand.
TAAAAAGAAATAAAAAAGAAAGGTTTTGATGTGATACTACTATGTACACACTACAAGGAAATTGTATGTGAGATAAAAGAAAATAAAAGATACATGAACATTGTAACAATAGTAACTATTACTAACTAATATAAAATAGTAATAAAATTCATGTTGTTTTTTCTTGGCTAGCAAACGGCCACAAGGTAGTTAGTAAAAATCTTTTCAATCAAATAGATATTTATCTGGCTATAGTATACTTAAAATAACCAATTTTTGATAACAAAAATTTATTTGAATAGAAATGCGTTTTTAATGTTATAATACGGAAACGTTGGTAATTAAAATGATTACATCTCTTTATTATCAAATCGAATATAAGTAAAAAATATTTATGACACTCTTATCTAAACAATTAAGGAAACTTTCAATCATATTTTTTCAATCTTATTTTTAATCGATAAGTAAAATCTATAAACACGATAAATTAAAATAAACGCCGGTGTTACAAAAGCACCGGTAGACATCGTTTTCCAACTACAAGACACCGGTCACAGACGGTCACACAAGTTCGACACATCCTATGTAATGAGTTGTGAAAGCCGTGTGAACTCCCGTGGGAGCCTTTGTGTATGTCACTAGTGTCACGTACATTCAATTATCTATAGCTAATTACTGTATGGAATTCGAGCAGTTTCTTTCTATTCGTTTTCATTCACGATTATAGTTATGAAGCAAAACTGATGGTAGGCCTTTTTTTGCAAAAAGCCACCTAGATAGATACCACCGCACTGTCAGATATTCTACCTCAAAGCAGTAGTGTGTTTTGCATTATTGGCTTCGGTTTGAAGAGCAATGTAGGTAGTGAAATTACTTGGAAAAGAAGACTTAAGAACTTACATCTCGCGTTTGGCATCACCTACATCGCTCATGATACGCTTATTTAGCTCAGTATATTTAGTCCAAAGAGCGAATTTTTATTGATCTTCTCCTTGTAACTATTCTTGTTATTATGTTTTATACCAGTGGCCATATAACCTCCGCAATCCTATAATCAAATAACTCACTGGAAACAAATAGTATAATATACTAGCGGCCCGCTCCGTCTTCGGGTATAAAATATATAGCCTATGTCATTCACTGAAAAAATGATTAAAATCGATCCAGTAGTTTTGATTTATTCATTACTGCCCGTACCCCGCACGCGTTAAATTTGGCGTAAAACAATTCCCCTTTCCAGAAACCTCAAAAATAACAGTATTTCTCCTCTATTTAATGGATGTTATTATACATATAAACCTTCCTCTTCAATCACTCTATTTATTAAAAAACCGCATCAAAATCCGTCGCGTAGTTTTAAAGATTTAAGCATACATAGGGATGTACGGACAGAGAAATCGACTTTGTTTTATACTATGTAGTGAAGAGATAATAAGCTTTTGGTGAGATGGGGACACCTACAATTACCAAACCCAGGCTAAAGTTTATGCTTTTATAGTCAATGCAAATGAAGGTAATCTTAGAGTCTAACCTATTAATAATTGTAAGAAGTAAATGCTAAGGCAAAGCGGTTAATGCTAATTCAGTAAAAATATAAAAATGAGTTGTCTTAGTTACTAACAGAATTGCGTTCAGGAAATATTTAATTGTGTTTCCCCATCACCTTTTTATTACAGGAATGCGAGACATCGCAATACTTCCCTACATAGTCCATGTGCCACAAAATACGTACGAAATACGTTGCTTCCTCGTTCCTGAGACGCACCGCTAAGTTCTGGAATACCCTGCCGACCTCGGTCTTCCCAACCACCTACAATATATCTTTAAATCTAGTGTGAATAGGCATCTTCTAGGCAAGCGCGCTCCACCTTAGGCTGTATCACCACTACACAACAGGTGTGATAACAGTCAAGCGCTGGCCTATACATTTAAAAAAAAAATTGCGTGATTTCAAATTATAAATATTTACAAAGAAATACAAAACCTTAAAGAAACCACATGTTTTGGTGTACCCAAGCTTCAAGTAAATATGTACAGATATGACCTAGTTTTAGTTTTATATAATGTATTTGTGTTCTATTCCTTTAGCTTATCTTCTGAAAGTAAATTACGCATGAGGTTGCTCCTATTATCTTTAAATATGGTATGGGCGGAGTTTGACGTGAAGCAATAATTAACAATAGAAAATCTATTAATATTTTATCATGAAAATAAATACCAATGATGATAAAATCTGATTGGAATTCCATAAGATGAAATTAAACCATTTTAATTAATAATTTTAAAAAATAATAAATACGTCATTATTATATTTGATGAGGTTGTGGCGCAGCGGTAGCAATCCTGCCTTAAACGCCAGGTCGCGGGCTCGATTTCCGCTCCGAGCAGATGTTTGTATTGACCATACAGCCATGTTTTATAAATCTAAATTTGCCAAAAACTTGACTAATACATAAAAAAAATTATTGCTTATTTGCGTCCAGTTAATCATTAATGGTGAAACCATATCAGAACTAAGGTTAACATAAAAATGGTTTGGTTAGTTCTCCGCTAAAGAATAATCTTCTATGTTCTGTATACGGCCTTTTGTTGTAATATATATATATATATATATATATATCTAGAAAGTTCTATGTATAGCCCTTTGTTAACTCAAAGGCTTTGTTTATATTCTTGGTCATCATTTGTAAGGAAAAGGCGTACGGTCAAGTCATGTTCTGCTTTTCAACACAAATGGGAGTCGTGTTCTTCGATCGGGGAGAAATCTGTTTAAATTGTATAAATTTTCTTTAAAATTTGTCTCGTAACTACTACTTTTAGATAAATGCAACACGAAACATTAAAAATTCAGTAATAAATTACGCAAATACGTAAAACTCAGTGTTTAAATATGTGTAATTAGGTTTCCTACTAGGTATTTCGAAAAAAAAAATGTATAAAACCAACAATAAAGAAAATTTGTGGAAATTTGTTTAAATTGATCGGGTGATGAAACTTTTTTAGTGATGATTTTATAAGTACTTCATTTGACCAGCGTTTACATTCGTTTTTGTGTCCATATTATGCTAAAAGCTTAGGCGATTTGGTTCTTTGTTTTGAACGTCGCCTAGGCACTCTAAAGACGTAATCAGATTCCGAGCTTGAGCCCCTGTGAGGGCCGTCCTATTTTCGTCCTTCGGTAACGCTGTCATAGCCCGTAAGACAAACAGCCACCGACACCGTAGTGGGGTTGTGGGTAGCCTGTCTGCATTTAGTCTCGACGGTTGCGGGTTCGATTCCCGCTCGGGCAGATGTTTGTTAAATTTCTGTCTCGGTCTGGGCGTTTGTCCGTGGGTCTCCCCACCGTGCCTCGGAGAGCACGTTAAGCTGTCGGTCCCGGTTACTATCACAAAAACATCTGATAATAATCGTTAACTCTTGATAAGTAAATTGCTCTTATCCAATGAGTTACTGGTTCGCCCATGGTGCTGCGGAGGTCAGATGGCAATCGCTCTGTGTAAAAACTAGTAACCTGTCAAATCCGGATAAGAGTAATAAGCAGACCCTATAAAATAAAATACCGGGAATAATGCTAGGACGAAGAGAGCCCGTAACACAAACAGCCATAATCATTCCGAAAAAAAAAAAACGATTTGCTTTATTATAAATTTTTATGCATGCTTTATAATTTTTTATATATTTGCCTTTACCAATGAAGAATGATTTTTTTTATATTTGTAAGTTCTTGAAAAATAAATCTCTTATTGAGGTCACTAGTTTGTAGGTTGTACTAGCTATGTTAGTTGAATATCATGAATTATACATAGGTATTGTAAACAATGGTTACGTGACGTGAATGAAGGAACTGTAGCGGTTAGATTCTATCCAGATTCTGATGAATATGCAGATCTCACGATGACGCCCCGTCTTGGAATGCTAACGGTTGAAACACTTCAATTTCACATCGACATATCAGCTCGGTTTCAGTCATAGATATAGAGGACAATAGATAGTGTATCCCATGACGACCATTGAGGCATGCTAGTAGCGAACCTGCTTTGAGCCTCGATGTTCGCGGGTTTGATTCCGCTCGGAGCAGATATTTGTTATAAATATTTGTTTCGGCTTTGGGTTGCATAGGTGAGATGACTCTGGGTTAAATCTAGTAACCAGTCAAATCAAGATAAAAATATAAGCAGACCCTGGGTACCACGATAATACTAGGAAGAAGAAGATAGTGTATCACATATATTGAAATTGGTAGAAGTTGAAGGATTAACTAGCGCCACCTATGAAGTGGTTTGAAATTTTTAATAAATGACCCATATGAGAAAGTAAGAGTAAGAATGGGGTTGAAATATTGACCAATGACATTCAAGGTTTTTGTTGCGCATGCGTACTTATTAGTTAGTTCCCAGACACACATTACATGGTGCTTTAATTATAATCACTTTCTGTCATTTTATGCAATATAGACGCGCAATCTAGTGTATCTATATCTGTGGTTTCAGTCAACGAAAGTTATAACAATCCGGTTTTCGCGTTTGCACCGGCTGTTTAATTGATCGTAAATACAATAAATGTTTTTGTGCGTGCGAATATTTTTATTTGTTTTAAATAAAAAAATATGTTATTACGATATTATTTTTGCATTTTAACATGTAACGGTGGGTCGGATTGACGATTTGTGTAATTTTACTGATTATTAGTCTGTTACAGTGATTCGTGTTAATTTTTTTGTAATTTTTATTTCGATTTCATTCAATTATGCATTCATTTATACCCAGATATAAAATACTACCAATATGATATAGTTTGTTACTTTGATTGTAAAAAAATTTAAAATACACACACTATGTGGTAGATATCAATTTTTCCTTAGGTCCGTATCATACTAAATTATGTATTTAATATTTTGTGCGTCTGTTTTTATTGACGCAAGGGTCTAAATGATATTGTGACGTTAATCTTTCGACAAGCCGTGATCTTGTCTGTCTATAAGAATATGTAGTGAAAATATTGTAAATCAAGTCCCCTACTACATCTGTCTGTTTGCTTTACAATTAAATTTCGATGTATGTATGTTCGTTCTAAGTAGGTAGCGCTTTTATTTATAACTTTTTTCAATTTTCTCATAATAATTTAAACAATATTTTAATGGATTGATGGGTAGATTTCTCATATAAAAAAGGTCTGTGTCTATCGGATCAACTAGTATGATGATAATAATTAATATATGTACTTTTCAAAATACATACATAGGACATAAGAATTATTCGATATAGCCAATCTAATCAAAATGAAAGGTTTATTATTGGCATAGGTATCGTGTAGCATTTTTTAAAAGATTCAACTCAGAACCTCATCGTTTGAAGTCGGCTAAATCTAATATATAAAATTCTCGTGTCACAATGTTCGTTCCCATACTCCTCCGAAACGGCTTGACCGATTCTTATGAATTTTTATGCATATTCAGTAAGTCTGAGAATCGGCTACTATCTATTTTTAAACCCCTCAGTGGTAAGGGTGTCCACCCCAAATTTTTATTTTTATTTATTGGATAAAATTTTTATTTTTATTTTTTATTATGTGGCATTGAAAAATACATACGACCTTAAATTTTCACTTTTTTATCACCAACCCCTGCTTTTAATAGCCTTATTAGTCAATCAAAAACTTTCACCGGGTAGAGGGCGCTGCTATCGGGTCCCAGATTTTCTTCGGGGCAGGACAACGTCTGCCGGGCCCGCTAGTGCTTCTATATTTACCAAAACGTTTACACTCTGATAAATTCTCGAAATTCGAGAACGAAGAATGCCCGCTCATATAAGAGAGAGCGGTCAAGTAAAGTTATAGTAAGCTTAATTGTTAATGTGACTTCACAGACTTTCCTTTTTTACGATTTTATCTAGAGGTTAACAATTCTAGTTTATCAACGCCATTTGTTAACTGTTTTGTGTGAAGATGTTCTAATGTTTCCAGTTATGTATAACCTAGTTGTACCGGTTTCACTCGTTTAGAGTTTTTGATTATGAATGGAATAAATAGAAAATAAACTTTTAGAAAATAATAATACTGTATACTTGTCTTCGTACAGTCGCGCACACTTTTGTTTTAAAGCTAAAAAAATATTTTATTTGACTTTCAATATTTTTTGTCATTTATAAAAACTAGACTACTGTTAGGTAATGTAAATAAAATAATTAGACCAAAATGAGAATTATCGAAAGGTGGGTCCCATATGTATACAAAGCGATCACTTCCATGGTATTGCATTCGCTTGTGGATATAACACAAAACTATTTCGATTAAACGATCTCCCAAAACGAACCTAAGCTGCAATATTGCCGATGTAATTGTTTTGCGAGCCGCTCATACCGTCGAGTCACTTAAGAGCTCGTATATGCGCGTAATACTTTTTGACAATATGCTATAGTCACTCACTATATGCTATATGTTACTATCACTAGCGATCACCGCCGCCCATGAACATCTGCAACACCAGAAGGCATGCAGGCGCGTTGCCGACCTTTAAGGAAAGAATACGCTCTTCTCTTGAAGGTTCCCAAGTCGTATCGGTTCGGGAAGGCCGCCGGCGGAAGTTGATTCCACAGAGTGGTTGTGCGAGGAAGAAAATATCTTCTAAATCGCGCTGTTGTGGATTTCCAGACATCCACGTTCGGGTTTTTGAATTGCGCGTGTAAGAATGTATGCCGAAACGAAAGTATGCGCTTGAAAAAAAACGCTAGTCTGTAACCACCCTAAACTGAGATCAAATTTTTCTGTTATCCGACTGAAAGAGTTACTGAGTAGACAAGATATTGCAACTTCAAACGTTCTGTAATATTTATTTATAATTTGTTGTAACATGTCATCATCAAATTAATGATAGAAGTCTTATTTTAGGTGCGGGTTTAATTAAAAATTTTTACCATAATTAACAGAATCCACTCTTTGCTAAATTAGACATTAATTGGGTAAAGTACGATAAGATTACGTTTGCAATAAAAAAATTAAATAAATAATAATTAGCTCATAACTTCCCACAGTACGAATAGTATTTAATTAGTACGAATATTTTTTAATCAGCAAAGTACGATTCCCTCAGTCTTTTTAAGGTTCCGTTATAATAAAATTCCATATTGCAAAAACCAGACCCTTATAATTCCCATGATGTCAGTCTGCCCGTCCGTCTGTCTGTCCGTCCGTACGTCTTTTTTATATTCAAGTAGACTTTTAAAAAGTACTTTTAAACTGTCTTGTCAAACGCTACCGACGGTTCGGGAGGTTGTTTCTACCGAGAAAAACCGCCAAGAAACTCGATAGTTGCTCTTTTCAAATATATGTTTATAAAATTTGGTTCTTGAATGAGATCCAGCAATATTAAGAGTCCCAAGCATTTTTATCGGAAAAATATTCCTCTAACGAATAATACAATAAGCAATCTGGAATCTGTCCGTATGTCACTATTTATAGCATTTTTGGGCTTCCAGCGATCCTCATCAAACAAAACCTAACAGTACGGTACTTCATGTTGATATTTTGTGAAAGGCTAATACTCTCCCCGTCAAACTGACGATTCATGCTATAAACAGCGAATGTAAATGTAAAGTGATTTAATTATATGACCTTATGTTTTATTGCAACTTGAATGGACAATATATATTTTTTAATTCTCTATTTTGACTGTTTTATTTTATGACTTCTCAGAACTATAAAAATTCCTGACGTTTTCTATGTTACTGGTTTCATAAAATGATATGGTTGTTTTGCAGCACATTTCTCACTTTAAAATATATTTAACTAGCGGCCCGCTCCGGCTTCGCACGGGAATAAAATATATAGCCTATGACATTCACTGAAAAAATGATAAAAATCGATCCAGTAGTTTTGATTTATTTATTACTGCCCGTGGCCCGCACGAGTTAATGTAATTATTTACGACATCACATTAAAAACCTCAAAAAAAAAATTTTTTCTCTACTATTTAATGGATGTTATTATACATATAAACCTTCCTCTTCAATCACTCTATCTATTAAAAACCGCATCAAAATCCGTTGCGTAGTTTTAAAGATTTAAGCATACATTAGCGAGTTTGTTTTATACTATGTAGTGATGAATTATATATATAATTCATGACTTTTTTAATAATTTTCAATACTGTTTTTTTATACGAGATAATATCAATTTATACTAGAAATTACCATTTTAAAATAATACCACTATAATATAATACTAGACGTACTAGTAGTAGAGAATGATTTGCCTAGTTAGATCAACATTTTTTCCAAAATTATAGCAAACGACCACTATAATTATATAATTATACCTTAGAGAAATTGTAGCGTACTCACAGGGATACGTAAGACCAGCTAACTATTGCAGGACCTTTATAACATTATTTAGAAATCCATTCTTATAGTTCCTATTTTTAGTATCTGAAGTACAAGGAAAACCACGGTGAAACTGTGTTTTCTTATAAATCAAAGCCTCAATAGTTCAACGGTAGAAGGGCCGACTTCGCTCCGTTAACGCGAGCGTCGAGGTTACGATCCCGACCCCTTGGGCTATTGTCGTACCCACTCCTAGCGCAAGCTTCGAGCTTATTTGAAGAGATCATGGGAATATTAGTAATGCCTTAAAAAAGCACTGCTAATATTCTTAAAATAAAAAGAAAATCAACCTCTAAATATGACTTAATTCTGTTGTTAAAATGAAAATATTTTCTAATATACCGCTGCGGTCTTACCATTTACTTTTAGTAAAAATTCTATATCGATCCCATTCAATTTAGGACGTCATTTGAATCGCAATAACAGTTTAGTTTTTAGACGACGTTGTGGAGCAGCGGTAGCGAACCTGCCTTAAACGCCACAGGTCGCGGCTTCGATTCCCGCTCGGAGCATAATATGTTTGTATTGACTATACAAGCATATTTTCCGGTCTGGGTGTATTTATTCTTGTCCATGTATGTGTTTACGGACACCTCCTTCCTCACGTCATGTTCCTCATTACTGAAGGTTGTGATTCCCTTGATGAAAAACTTTATCTTGAATAATATGTCGCCATTTTTTTCGATCTTTGGCCACGTGGAGCGCGTCATGGAATTTAGAGCTCACCACGGAGCGTATTTGTACAGACCATCGGATCGGGCTTCGACCTCTTGAGCGTCTGCCGTCGACCTTGCCAGTAGAAGTTGAGTAATGACCTTGCCTCTCATGTGAGTTTCTGTCACTCCAAGCAGAACTATGCTGTGGGCTTCCACCTCCTTTTCTACAATATCTAGCTTTCCAGGACATAATAAGCCACAGACATTCCAGGTGGCAATTCGATGGTGTTTTCTAATTGAGGTCTTCTCATTGTGGGGAGCACAGGATATCACTATCCTAATGGGGGCCGTTGAGTGTGTAGCGTTTATTTATTTATTTATTTACGGTAAGCCTTCTGTTTTGTAGTTGTATTATGTAAATTAAAGCTTACTGTCTATTAAAATTTTATTTAAATGTAACTATTAAAATCAAAGTTAAAAACGAACACACAAAAAACTTTACCATATTAATATAATTAGTCATAAAATGTCTATTAGAATTTATAAGTAATGATGATAATTTGAATGTTTTCAAAAACAAATCTACAAATTTCTTAGAATTTCATGCTAAAAATAAGTGGTCTGTTATCAAAAAACAACTCAAAATAAAATAACAACCGCCTAAGCTCTGTGGCATTCATACACAAAAACGAGCTAAACGCAGTAATCGCGAATAAATAGCTCCTAAATCTTAAAGAGTCCCGTACTAACGTTCCATTTTTCGCCGTCGGAGCCGTGACGACCCTATCGCCCACTGTTGGGATAAACTCTGTCACAGCAAAGATTATTTCACAAGTGCAATCAGTCAAACTGGTGGTAGGTCTTTTGTTGTAAGAGGCCAGCTAGATAGGTACCACCGCAGTGCCAGTTCGGTGTTTCGGTTTAAAGGGAACTGTAGGCTACTAAAATAACTGGGCAAAAAAGATTTAAGAACCAACCCCAGGTTGGCAAAGCGTAAGTGGCACCTACTAATTATGTTGTTACAAGCGCTCATAGGTTACGGCAACCGCTTACCATCAGGTGGGCCGTATGCTCCCTTGCCAACTTAGTTACCTAAAAAAAAAAAACTATTCTTGAAGTAACATTACAAATTTTCGGTTACGTTCATCGTGCGCTTAGGAAGGACAAGGGTGGCTTCATTTTGAACTTCACTTCCACTTACCGTCAAGTGTCAGTGTAGAGACATCTTTCCTCAGTTTGTAAAAAAACCTATATATCTCGTGGTATAGGTTACGGTGACCATTTACTATCAGGCGAGCTATAAGTTTATTTGGACGCAAATAAGCAATACCATGTCAACCCACACGAATGTCATTTCGAGAATAACGCGTTTGAAAATTTTGAACAACTTGCTTTATATGATTTTTTATATATATTGGTCAAGTTTTTGGCATTTTCAAGATGCATGTAACTTATTTTACTTATTTTCACATAAAACAAGCATACAAACTGCATATTTCGTATATAATATAACCCAAAATGTTTAAAATAATACATAAATGGCATGATTAAAAATGGCTTTTTTAGAAGTTTTAAAGCTTAAAACCCTACAAATTTGAAAGAAAAATGTTCTTCAGCCATTTACCAACACTTCTGCATATATAACTCAGTTTTTTCAATTTTGTGGGTTGACATGGTATTGCTCATTTGCGTCCGTTTGGCACTTTTGTCGTCTATAAAAAGTAGTAAGTTCGGTTTACATAATATATTAATTAGTGAGAATGTTTCTAAGTTTTGAGTAATCGGTCGTTGAGTCTGTTTTAGGAATTTCTGTAAAAAAGTTATAGAACCTGTTTGGTTACATTTTATCATTATTCATAAATTATTGCAGATTTTCTGTACTTACAAACAGTAATTGCAACGTCGCTATAAGGAAAAAAAAACATTATTATGTATGTAAAATGTAGTTTAATGCATTTACGAAATTAATTTTTAACCAATTATAATTTCCTTTAATTTAATATTTATTTTAGTAACAATAATTGTCTTTTAATTAAAATGAATATAAGTAGTAGCGATTTAATCATCAACAATATTTACATTCAATAATATCATACGAATTAGATGTTTTATAGGTTTAGCTCCAGCAATAAAACTCCTTCTTTTTGTTGTTGTTACTAAGTTGGTAAGCAAGCATCCGATCCACCTGATGGTAAGCGGTTATTTTAACTTATCACAGCTTGGAACACCATTTACTTGTAGGTGCCAACCTCGAGATTCTGAAATTTTCTTTTCGCAATAACTTCACTAGCTACAGTCTCCTTAAAACCGAAATACTAGAATGTCTAACACTGCAGTACATACCTAGCCTCTTGCAATAAAAGGCCACCAGTAAATCAGATAACAAGACCTCACATTCCGATATGTGAAAAAATATTCAAATCAAAATCAGGTTCAAATAACAGAATAGATCAATCGAAAGCAGCGTACCGAAGTCCGTGAATCAATTCTATCGTGATTACGAAACCCGTCGATGAAACAGCTGGTCGGAATACATGTAATTTATAACAAGTAATGTAATACGAGAGAGCTGTAAATAGAAATAGTATTAGTAATCACAAAATTACTTGACGAGATCACGTCCTTAGGGTTCGAATGTTGAACAGGGTTTTGCAGAAATGCTATCAAGCGAGACACCGTCGTGGCGTTGTGGGTAGCGAGTCTGCCTTTAGTCACGACGGTTGCGGGTTCGATTCCCGCTCGGGCAGATGTTTGTTAAAATTTCTGTCTCGGTCTGGGCGTTTGTCCGTGTGGGTCTCCCCACCGTGCCTCGGAGAGCACGTTAAGCTGTCGGTCCCGGTTATTATCAATAACATCTGATAATAATCGTTAACTCTTAATAAGTAAATTGCTCTTATCCAATGAGTTACTGGTTCGCCCTTAGGGTTGCGGAGGTCAGATGGCAATCGCTCTGTGTAAAAACTAGTAACCTGTCAAATCTGGATAAGAGTAATAAGCAGACCCTGGGTACATAAAAATACCGGGAATAATGCTAGGATGAAGAAGAAGCTATCAAGCAAAGAGTCAATTAAATGAAATTTCTAATAAATAAAGGTATAATATTATACTAAGTTAAAGAAATTACAGTGTTTGTATGTACTGCTATTAAAAATTCAATTATTGTTATACCTTTTACACAAGATATAACAAAACTGTCTGTTGTTCTTTATATGATATGTGTAGTGCGAAGCCATATATGGGGTCTACGGTTGATTGAGATTACTCATGAGAACCATGTTTACCTGCACCTTGAAGAGGCTAAGGTTGTATGCGTTCGTTATTAAAGGAACAGTATTTCACTTACTGGCCGTGCACAAATGAAGATCGAAAGCTCACGCAGGCGGTAGGAGGTTGTGGCGCTCATCAACATACTCCTCAAAGTAAAGTCTATAATTTTTTGTTATTTAACAAAACAAATACATTTTGTATTTTATGACAAAATCACGCAGGAAAGCTAGTAATTAATTATTTATGGAGTAGAATAAGAAAGCAAAACTTCAATTACTTAATGTATCATAATCAAAAGGCTGACAATATTATATTATTTATATTTTACACATACTTAACATAATCAAAAATAAAAAAATTAAATAATATAATGATTTTGATTAATAAGATTTCAAATACTACGCATACTCTTTCTGCTGTCATTTCTAATAAACTATGTTCTAAGGAAGTTGTATACGTATACCAAGAAAATTGGAGCTTTTTTATGTAATTAAAATCGTTACGTTTAATTCTCAAAGTACAAAGATACGATAATTAGGGACTATTCATACAAATAATTCAATGTTTTTTGAACCTACATGTTTCATTGTGTGGAAATTTTTTAAATTAAGTCTAACCGTATGCACAATTGTAGCCGCAGAGCATAATATCTCTAAATAGAATAGTTATTGATTAATCTTTTGTAATTTTATCAAAGGTAGTTGAAAGTACCTTTTCATTGTATTCTGCTGTCCAATTATATTAAATAAAAATAAGAAGCCTCAATAGCTCAACGGTTAAAAGGCTGACGTCGCTCCGTTAGCGCGAGATTTGCGGGTTCGATCCTGACCCCATTGGGCTATTGTCGTACCCACTCCTTGCTCAAGCTTTGGTGTTTTTTGGAGGGACAATAGAAATATGAGAAATGACTTGAAAAAGCATTGCTAATATTCTTTAAAAAAATACCATTACGGAAACATGATTTTTTTAATATCAATGGTTCTCAAACTTTATGTGGCGACCCCTTAAATTGTAGCTGAAAGATACATTTTCTTTTACAAATATTTTAAAGCTTATTTAATATTGCGTCAGTAAGTGAACATGATATTATTTTTTACATAAGAAATTATATAATTTTATACATAGATATTCTGTGTCTCAATCACAAAAAATCAACTTAAAGTAACAGAATACTGTTGCGTTTCGTGCGACACGTGAGAGCGCCGGAGGCCCACCCCCTTTTTTCCTTTTCTTTTTCGCTTGTGTTGGCAACGCTCATGATACTTCAAGTATCGCAAGCGTTCGTAGGTTGCCGTGACTACTTATCACAAGGCGGACCGTAGGTTTGTTTGACATCCATCATGAGATAAAAATAATCTATTTGCCCTAGTGGCCACGACAGCGTCACCTATGGGGGCTACTCCTCTTTCGGACTGAAAACAGTAGCTCCTACTAAAATAATAATACAAAAACTTGACAATTTGACAAATTGTGACAAATCTGGTAGGTCATGACGTCAAGGTTAAGAAACGGTGGCCATTCGTAAAACCACGCCTATTTTTTTATCTAAAACGATAACAAAAGAATGTGGTCAATCTATCAAAGCTACAGGTCCTCTGCTAAAAGGAGCACGTGTTCACGTCATGCAATATTTGACAGCTTGATTTTTTTGTACATGATTACTCTTATTCAATTAAGTCGGTGAGAAAATGACATGTCTATTGAAGGAGCCGCGAGTGATTTAAGACTATGATTATAGTGAAGTTTTGTATAAAGCAACTAGATGTGCCATGAATACGATATAATATACTTGGTAGTCGCAAAGTGATCATTGGGCTTCGATATAATCATTATACACATAAAAATTTATTCCGTAACTAGCTGCAGCCACCGTTCCGCTCGCGTAGTTTAATGATTTTGGGACCCTAAATATTTTTCTAAAATTAAAAATATGTAAGTTACTCCTTTTAATATTAGCTATCTGCTAGTCCAGCCCCGTTAAAATCAGCCCCGCCGCGTCAGAAATTAGCCGGAACAAACAGATAGACAAAATTTTTAAAATTATATAATTTTCCAAAAGAAGTTATTATAATATTTGAGATAAATCAATAAGTCATAAAGATGCCGTCGCAATAACTGCCAAATCTTAACAAGAAGCTAGGCTTTGATCATTTTAATATTGGTATACCATATCCATAAACTTTATACCTATGTCGAACAAACACCTGGTCGATGGCATTGAACTCGACACGTCATCGTAGTAACACTGAGGACGAACTGCCAAAAATTCCAACAAAAGCTTACTAGGAATAGGTTCCATTGTGAGTAAGGCCGATATTAATTAGCAATAACTGTTAACAAGTTTATCCAGTTGACGTAACTGGGTTATCTTAAGACACCAATGGATTTAAATATATTATGTTTCTATTTGTATATTTATTTAGATTATTCCGTTAATTCTTCAACGAACGCTAGCGAGAATGAAAGAAAAATGAGAAAGAGAACGCATGACTACAATCTTCCGCGCTTTTCCAGAATGTAGGTATTTTTTTATGTTAAAAGTTGGCAAACAAGCATACGGCCCACCTGATGGTAAGTGGTTGCCGTAGCCTATGAGCGCTTGCAGCACCATTAGTAGGTGCCACTCACGCGTTGCCAACCTCGAGATATTGGTACTTAAATCTCGTTTGCCCAGTAATTTCACTAGCGTACAGTGCCCTTCAAACTGGAACACAGTAATGCCTAAGCACTACTATTTGGCGGCAGAATATTTGACACTGCGGTGGTACCTACCTAGCCGGCCTCTTGCAACAAAAGACCTACCACCAGTGAAGGTATAAAATATGGTGGTCATTGCGGGATGGAAATGAAAGAAAGAATGAATTGGTCTAGTTCGTCATAACAATGAATGCCTTTTAAAATATCTCAAAGAGCCTGTGTTCAGACTGTTAATTGCTTAATGATTATGTCAGCTATTTAGTCTTCTGGCCCTATATTCCACATAGATCCAGTGAGAGATTAAGTGATACTTCGTAGAGCAATTTAAAGATTTACAAGTATGTAACACTTTGAGTGTGTAGCGTTTATTGTTTACGTTTATTTACTTTAGGTAGCACTTGATTTTGTCAAGTTTTTTTTTTCGCCTTTATGATTTTATGACTTTAGCTTTCTTTTAAATCTGGCGTCTGCGTCGGCGTCTCGTTGAGCTTGGGAGAAAAGTGTGTTTAGTTAGTTCAATTTAGACTCTTATCAGTTTCGATTTTAACTAATTTAAATTGGTATTGTCCTGATCTGCACTTAAGTACTGAGTTAATCTAACTTTAAACCTTATTAAGATTTTCAGATTGCTATTGTAGCTGAGTTCAATGATGTCCCATTTAATATAGCATTTAATAAGCTTTAAGATAAACTGCATCATTACAATAGAATCAAACAGATGACCTAGAGATATGAAACATGGTCTTAAATTACAGGTCAAGGTTCAAACAGGGGCTAGTGTATGATATTGCGAAGGAAACTGTTAGAAAGCTGTCCTGGACGAAATTTTGGAACATTTATTTTGTCTAACTCTCAGTCAAGAGTTGTTATGTTTCTCTAAGAAAAGTTTTTTTTCTATTGGAGATTAGGCGTATCCTGCATTTGGCCTAGAAGAGGGCCAAATTCTAATTTTGGTTCAAGAGAGGGAGAGAGGTTAAGAATTTAAGGGAGTAGTGGTGAAGTTAGTATAAATATCACCTCTCTGTTCGAAGCTTCCGGATAAGATAGAGACATAGATATAAGATGATGAAAGTGTTCCCGCATCCGGATAAAGGTGCCGAGAAGGAAAACGTGGGGTTTTAGCCGGGGCTAACCAGAACCCTGCCCTTACCTATGTACGCCCATTTTTTTATATAAGAGGAGGCAAACGACCTTTAAGGAAATAATAGAATCTTCTCTTGAAGGTTCCCAGGTTGTATCAGTTAGGAAATATGGCCACGCCGGCGTTTGTTCATTAACGAGCTGTTAAATTACGGTACCTCTACATCTTTTGAAATGCCACAAGAGGTTAGCATTTCTGTTATAATACGACAAGCCATGTCATCGTACTCTATTGTTAATATCTCGTTTATAGTAAGATCACCTTTGGTTTAATTGTCTTATCAATCTTGTAACAATGCCACATTATATATTGGACATTGGCATTACTTGATATAAAGAAATAATAAAACTGCAACAAAACTAACGAAGAGGTTTATTTATTAGATAAAATGTGTGTACACTGCTATGATGTGATTTTATATAAAATATCAATTTTTTATTGTATAATAACTCCCATTGCGTTGTACCTATTCAGCCGGCCTCGCGCAATAACAGGCCTAACACGATTTTTTATTGTTATTGATATAAATATAATAAATAGAGTCACCATCTATTTACACACAGGTGGCTCAACGGACAGACACATAAAACAATTACAAAACGTGTTTTATGAGTCATCATCTGTACGAAAGGTTCGACAGTCCGGTACTTTATTACTCCACTTATATAAATCACTAACGACACGCCCAAACTTCGCACCGGTTCAATTAAAGTTTTTTTCATGTGTTTTTATTTAAATGTATTACAAATTAGATCAGCTTCTATAAGTATTGCAATATATTCTTGGCCGTTTCTGGTTTTGATTCTTGTTCTTTCTTTTATATTAAATGAATAGCTGTCTCCGCGGCTCCACTGACGTTATGTAGCATTTTGTTGATCCCACTGGAACCCAACATTTTTCCGGTATGAAAAGTAACTTATTTGTTAATCCAGGTATTGAGTCCAGTACTTTTTGCGTGAAAGAGTAACAAACATCCATCCACCCTTCTAGTCAAACTTTAACATATATGATAATAGTTAAATTAAAGGTAATATATTAAAGTATTAATCAATAATTAGGTTTATCCGCGGCTGCGGCCCGCGTGAATAACAATTTTCAATGAGGCACCTTTATTGACAGAAATAAATGGTTCCCGATACAAATTTTCATCCCCTATTTCATCCAATTATTTTTTACCCGACTGCCGGAGGGTAATGTTTTAGTATAGATTCCATAACCCCCACATCCCCAACTATTAATTATACGTTATATTTTATTTAAATGTTAAATTTTGTTATATTTTATTTTTAGTATATTTATGTAACTTAAATAGTGACTATGATCTTACGGTCTTGACACCGTTGTGGCGTTGTGGGTAGCGTGTCTGCCTTAAGTCTCGACGGTTGCGGGTTCGATTCCCGCTCGGGCAGATGTTTGTTAAAATTTCTGTCTCGGTCTGGGCGTTTGTCTGTGGGTCTCCCCACCGTGCCTCGGAGAGCACGTTAAGCTGTCGGTCCCGGTTGTTATCACATAACATCTGATAGTAATCGTTAACTCTTGATAAGTAAATTGCTCTTATCCAATGAGTTACTGGTTCGCCCTTAGGGTTGCGGAGGTCAGATGGCAATCGCTCCGTGTAAAAACTAGTAACCTGTCAAATCCGGATAAGAGTAATAAGCAGACCCTGGTTAAAATAAAATACCGGGAATAATGCTACGACGAAGAAGAAGATCTTACGGTCAAACCAATTGTCTGGTTTTGTGAAACTGTAACATAAAACAAATTGTAAACAATTAATAAATAAATATGTAAACTAATAAATAAATATGTAAACTAATAAATAAATAAATAATAACGAAATTCAATCAAAATTTTCTTCCAAATCCGTTCAGCCATTTTTGATTTATTGAGTAACAACATCCAAACAATAACATTTATAATATTATATGATTATTTATTTTGAAGTCTTTTCAATATCAGTTGTACAATAATCACAACAATATCTGCATGTAACTGTAATATACACCAATCACAACAAATGAAAACCGTAGGAGATTTCACTTTCAATGGGAATATCGTAACGTGTAAGGGTGGGTTCCCGATATGTCGTAACGGTTAATTTTATCGTTACACGACTATCGTTTCTAGTTGTTTCCATTATATCGCCTGATTGCTTTATAGATTTTTTTTATAGAAGATCTATCGTATCTAGCTTTTCTCAACGTGACGACATTTTATCCTTGTCGTTTGCACATAAGTCACTTCTTTTATTTTTTTCTTATCTTTCGAATATCTTTTGCTATCAATATATCTATAAACGTTAGTATAGTATTAAATTTCATGAGATTTAAACAAATTAACTATAATATAAATCTACATGGTATGTCTATATAATCTATAAATCTACATGGTATGTCTATATAATCTATAAATCTACATGGTATGTCTACCGGTGAGTCATAATAACTTTTTAGCTTAGCGAGTTATAAGATTTCGAGACGCTTGTAGCGAGTACCTTACAAACATCTGTTTCGGTCTGGGCCGTTCTCGTTGTGGGTCTCCCCCGCGTGCCACGAGCATGTTAAGCTGTCGGTCCTGTTTCTTATCACATAACATCTGATAATAATCGGGGACACCGTTGTGGCGTTGTGGGTAGCGAGTCTGCCTTTAGTCTCGACGGTTGCGGGTTCGATTCCCGCTCGGGCAGATGTTTGTTAAAAAAAAAATTCTGTTTCGGTCTGGGCGTTTGTCCGTGTGGGTCTCCCCACCGTGCCTCGGAGAGCACGTTAAGCTGTCGGTCCCGGTTATTATCAATAAAATCTGATAATAGTCGATAAGTAAATTGCTCTTATCCAATGAGTTACTGGTTCGCCCTTAGGGTTGCGGGGTCAGATGGCAATCGCTCCGTATAAAAACTAGTAACCTGTCAAATCCGGATAAGAGTAATAAGCAGACCCTGGGTACATAAAATACCGGGAATAATGCTAGGATGAAGAAAGGATCTGATAATAATCGATAACTCTAGATAGGTAATGTTCTCTTATCCAATGTGTTACTAGTACTCTCTTAGAGTTGCGGTGGTCACATTGCATAAAAAAAGAAAAATGTATAAATTCAAAACTTGTGTATACGTAACTCAGATGTACACATAAGGAAAGTTCTTAGACTTTGGTATATTACTTACCAATTTCACGTTACATTCCGAAACCGCCTAGCTAGATATCAACGAAAAGTTAGCGCTTGTGTGACAGACGATGACTCTGATTCATCTTTATCGGCATTGACTCATGTTTCTAACACTTTCTTTTCTCGTTCATAGTGACGAAGTTTTGTTGCGTGAATTCTTTAAAAAACTCGTCATATCACGCATACTATTAAATTGATGAATTTACTCTTGTAATTAATAGCTTGGCTTAATAATAACGAACGCTGTTTAACTCTGATGCTCGCGTGTTATATTCCGACTTGGGAATTTAATGTATTGACAATTTATTTTATTAAAATGTGGTTTTAGGTCTGGATTCTTGTATTTATGTTTCTTGATATCCAACGCAGGCTATATATCGTAATGCTTGAGTGTACAGAATAATATATTGTATTTCTATTCCATATGCAATTTTTGAAGAGTTTATGCTTATATAATTATTTAAGCGATCAACGGCACAATGTTATCATCCTACACCGCGCTATCAAAGTTTTCTCTGCAGATAAGCCGTTTCCTTAACATCGACCGCTAGTGGTGGTTGAAGCTCCTGACCATAGGTTTTTTTTAATTTTCGTTCCATTATGCAATTAAAATAGTGACATTAAAGATCAGGCTTTTGTATAGAATTTAATTTAGAAAATTTTAAATCTTGATTGATAATTTTACATGCTTCATTTTAAGAAACTAATTTAAGAAAAATGAATTCTTAATAACTACCTAACTCTTTAAACAAACTTTGACCTTCATTGCCGTACAAATTTCTAAATTCTTTATGTACCCGTTGTATACGTCACTTAACACATATAATTTGTGCAAAAATTCCTTCATCGAAGAATTGTCACCATGTGTGGTATGTCTCATATCAGAAGTAATATTAATACGAATAGAGAGGTGAAAGTTTGTTTGTTCTTCATTAGAGTTTGCCTGCTGAATTTTTGTACGGTACAAATTGATAATATGTCAAATGACACGAATGTCGAAACTTTTACTGAGCAAATAGCTTTAAGACTCCAAGTAGGCGGATTTTTGTGTCTCATTGACTTGTTTATGTACGAAGGTCAATCGTTTTGACATCGATGCCATTTTGAAAAGTATTAGTTTTTTTTAAAGTTATTTTGGAAGTTATTTAGACATCTCTTTTCTGTTATTATTAGAGGCCAATCTAGTGGTAGAGTTTTTAAGATCGCTCGTATGGTCTTGATACTTGACTTATCAACTATTATCAAATTAATAACAGCTTGAACTGATTTTATGTGCCCTTCGGAGCATGGAGATGCTTTGTTGAAATGCAACTAAGTGGTCATGTATTCATAGACCGACTCTCTCTGATCTCTTTCTGATCAGTAATTGCATTTGGCTGTATAAAGGGTCTCTTTGAGTACTTGCATTTAGTTTGTGAGGTTTAATAATGTTTTCATTGTTAGGAATATTTAACGCAGTAAGATTAGTGCGTTTAAAGAAATAAAAAACTCATTTACTTTGTAATATTAACAGAAAAACGACACCTATATATCATAACCGTATGAAACTTATTAAAACCTACAGCGGTTTTATACAGCGTATAAGTAATCTCAATCGATTTTTACCATTCCGAGATTGGATTTGCGATCTAAAACTGCGAAAAAGGGTTTTGAATACCATATCTTAGGTTCTAATCGATCCATTGTTACCGAAATATTGAAAAAGGCTTATGTATAAAAAGTATAATAAATTAAATAAAGTGTATTATTTAATTTATTTTACTATTACCCAAGAATGAGGGTTCTTTTAGTTTTCTTTTTCATATACTTGATAAAATCTTTACTGACATTCGCTAAGTAACTATCATTAATTCATGTCATCATACCACCCATCACTATTAGTAATGTAGATATTGAATGTAATTGCATTAACATAAGTTATAAACTATTTGCAAAAAATGATTATACAAAATTAAATATACATTTCGATTAACTTTTGTTATCATTGAAATAAGGACGAATTTCTAATAACAGGGATGTTTTTATTTGGTGTTTTAAATACTTTCAATACGAGACTGTCTTATATTAATGTGTATTGATTTGCCATGAAATGTTAACAGGCTGTTATGCAGTTATATTAAATAAAAAATAGCAATAAATAAATTGTGGTAGTTAATTTTAAATCTACATAAAAAGGAGGTTCTGAAATTTGCTGTAGTTTTATTGTTTGATATTTGTCAGTGGTAACGACCACATTTGTCAGTGGTACCACGATTTTTTTAATTGCATAGAGTTACACTTCTAGCTTGGACACATAAATTTTATAATTCTCTGTTCTAGGATTTTAGAAATAAACGACGAAACTTATTTTATTTTATAACGGTTGACGGCAAACAAGCATACGGTCCGCCTGATAGTAATTGAGGTATCTCATGCGCGTTGTCAACCTAAGGGATAGGAGGGATGAGAAGGGAAAAAAGGAAGGGTACAAAGGGGGTGGGAGATTTGGCCTCCAGCGCTCTCACTCATCGCACGAAACGCAACACGACACTGCTTTTATCATTTTATGTACGTTTAAGAGTTTTTGAGTTTTGGTAGGTTTTTTTTTAACAATAATCATTACATTTTATCTTTAACGTAACATATTTTATTACGGAGCTAGCTAAACTAAGTTCTTATGTCTTAATGCGTGTCGCTAAACTAATGTTTGATATCGGTGTCACTCATCGTATTTAGAGATTTATTGTATTTATAATATTTTGAATAAATATTAAGATAAGACTAATTATAATATTTTGAATAAATAGGCATTGAAATTTAAATTATGTTTCACGGCTTAATTGATTATAGAAAATAGGTACACTACAAAGTCGGTAAGCTGAAAATAGGTACACTACAAAGTCGGTAAGCTGAAAATAGGTACACTACAAAGTCGGTAAGTGTGTATGAACTTGTAATGTTTGCAATCATCCATTTATGTGGATAACGAAATGGTTAGCTTCTGTTTTCGGTTCCATCTTTTTTGGTACCGGGTAGGAAATAACTACCAGATACCCGGCTTATTGGTAGGAGAACCGGGTCATGTGGTGTTTGTATTTCAACTTTAGTGGTTATAACTAAGGAATCCCTCACAGAATGGGCTATCTCGTAACCTTTCAACCTTCGCTAACTTTGATATATGAAAGCTTGACCTTGATGGCTACTGCTGCATTGCTATGGGTTGTAGTATGATATTATCTTTGTCTACATCCTTTCTATCGATAGTTTTTGAAATTATAGTAGTCAAACTAAAAATGTACATGGCGCTTCCAATAACATCTCATTTTTTTATGTTACAAGTTGGCAAACAAGCATACGACCCACCCGATGGTAAGTGGTTGCCGAGCGCTTGCAGCACCATTAGGAGGTGTCACTCACGCGTTGCCAACCTCGAAATATTAGTGCTTAAATCTCCTCTGCCCAGTAATTTCATTAGCGTACAATGCCCTTCAAACCGGAACACAGTAATGCCTATTTTTTTTTTCGGAATGGGGCCGAGTACAGAGACTCAGCCGTGATAAAGGGCAGCCCTCACGGGGGCTCAAATTTGATTCCGTCCTTAGGGTGCATCCACGAAGCCGAACTACGGCTAAGGACGTCATCGGAGATGGAGGCAGCGCTCCGAGCGCATTCTATACGATAGACTCACCCGACGGTGTGAATGCGACGCGACGTGCGAAACAAAGAACCTCGTCCTCGCTGGCGAGGACTGTGTTGTGTGCGTGTCTGTGCTGTGTAAAGGGAATTTTCTAATGTAATCCTATCGTCAGGGTCTTGCAGGACGTGCTTACTTTTGTCGGTTGGTTACATCGGTCTGTGTAGATACAAGCATGTCTAATCAAAGGATTTGGATGGAAAGTAGTTTGATCGAAATAGCAGTAATGCCTAAGCACTACAATTTGGCGGCAGAATATTTGACACTGCGGTGGTACCTACCTAGCCGGCCTCTTGCAACAAAAACCTATCAGTGTCAATGTCTGCGAAGAATATTGCTGATAAAATTTTCATATCCATCTTCTAATTTGACTAAGTAATGGTATTTCTTATTTCTAGCAATTTTATACATTTAGTACTCTCTAAACAAGTATTCACTTTCTACGTTTCTAATCATTATACAGCTGACCTCGTCCTTATATGCATATATTCCGCAAAGATTTATATGGAAATAATTAATTCATTTAAGTAAAAGTTATCATCACCACCGCTTGTCACTTAATTAGGGGTAGGAAATGGACAAAGAAAAAAAAAGGAAGAAAGAGGATGTAGGAATTTGGATCTCAAGCACTCCAGTCTCACACAGAATAAAACGCAGAAGTATGAAAACTGTTATTTCCTGTCCTTTGCTGGTCGACGGACCCAATTTATGAAAATAGCAGGCTGCTGCAATAACTGTTTGATCAATAAAAATAACTGCTATTATATTTATGTGAAAATCATCTTTTAAGATTACTTTTGTTACTTAATAAAACACATTAAAAGTTTAAATCATATCGGAATCCAGGTGACATGTGAAACTAATAGAAATCACGTAATAAACTGAACGTCTCCCGGTTTCGCGATCTCAAGTAATAGCAGCTCATAATAGAAAAAGTTGGTGATTACTGTATATTTTCTACACTGAGTAGTGAATATTGAGACTGACGACTGAGGGAGTGCGTCATTACGGTAAGCGCGCACGCGTCTCGAATCAAATGATTCGTTAGTGCTGCTAAACTAAATAACTGTGTTACAACTTGAGTTGTACTTACGAAGTAATCTAATGTAATTTTATATATATTAAGCGGTTGTTAGGCTTACTTTAATAAATGTATATAAAGTGATACAAAATATATGACTTATGAGCTTTCTTATATTGCCGGGATTTTAGTAGTAGTAGAGCCATGATCGTCCCAGCATAAATGGACAAGCTCGATCGGGGAAGCACTATCTCCCAGAAAATCGGCGTAAAGTTGCCTGTTGCCTTCCTTTTTTCTATTGTTTTCTATCCCTTGGGTTGGCTAAGCGCATGTGATAGTTCAAGTATCGCAAGTGTTCATAAGTGTTCATAGTTTGCGGTGACTGCTTACCAGCAGGCGGACCTTATGCTTGTTTACTAACCATCATTAAAGTAATAATGAACTTCAACGTGAATCAGTTATATGTTACAACTCTTACTACTTCGCAATTATGCTACCTGTAAAAGTGTGTCTTTTTCTCTCATGAAAATAAATTAATCATTAATTGGTTTCTACTGCAATTATAGTAGAAGTTAAAATATATTTACATCATTAAATAATAAAATCATTAGCTACATTTCCGTATATGATGTTTTCGGTATCACTAGACGATTTTTATAGTACAATCCCTAAAGTAGCATACTTGTTTGTTATCCTGATATAGTCTCAGATTTAGGGTCTCAGTGGGTTCATTAAGAATTATTATAGAATAAAACGCAATCTATTGGCATATTTGACACCGTTGTGGCGTTGTGGGTAGCGAGTCTGCCTTAAACCTCGAAGGTTGTGGGTTCGATTCCCGCTCGGAGCAGATGTTTGTATTAATCGTACAGGCATGTTTTCCGGTCTGGTTGTGTTTGTCCTTGTCACTGTGAATGTTTCCGGACCCCCGACACAGGATATAATTATCCTAATGGAGGCCGTTGAGTGTAGCGTTTATTTATTTATTTATTTATTTATTTGTATTTGCTTTTTGAATGCGTTAAGTATCGAGTTATCTATTAACGCCAGCCTTGTCGAAAGTTGAATTAAGAGATAGTACGCGTAAAATATTCCAAAAATAATTTATGTATCACTAAGAGCGGCTTAACACTTAAAAACAACATCATATTATCATGTGAAATTGATTGATTATTTATAAAAGATAACAGATTTTTTTTTCAAACATATTACTGCCGTCTATGGTCCAATGGAATTTGGATAGTACTCTGAATTTTATCGATGGTTTTAATTTTAATGTTATTATAGTGGTTTTGTACCACTCAATAATAACATTAAAATGACATTGAATTCATGTCTGCTATCTAAGTCTACGACGGTGAAAAATATATGCTAAAATAGCCTACTTAAGTTTAGCGATTAAATAATTTAATAATAATTTAATATAGCGATTTAATAATGAATATTTAAATGATAAATAAATTAAAAACATTAAAATAATACAATTAAAAATATAAATATATACATATACAAATAATAAAAATAATATTAATAATGTCAGTCTTCCTCTCTCCTACTTTGCTGGGCCCGACAGGGTCCACAATGTATATCTGTATCTATCATCATATAACAACATACTATATATTGTGGAATGCAACTAAATAAATAAATAAATAAATAAAATAATAATCTGTTCTAATTCTGTTCTACCCAACTTATACCTGAGCTACAAGTTACATATTTGTGCTAGTAATTTATAGGCATTTGTAAGAAACTTGAAACGAATGCGTCTGATGTTAGTCCAGATTTAGTCGGCAATTTTATGCCATTACGACGACAACGCAGCGTTTAGAAATTAGTTCCAAACTAATTCATTTAGTAATATACAAGTAGTAGTTGTTAATCTTCCTTCCCTGTTTTTATTTCGTTTTAACATCTTTCCGTGACTTTGTCTGCAACTTCTTTGTGTGACCTTTCAAGACAGAGAGAGAGAGAGAATTAAATAATATGTAAGTAAATAATGTTGCAAAATATACTTGTTTACCGAATTTCATTAGAATGCAATAGTTTTGTAACATGTTTCTTGATAATTCCACAGAAACCTAATATTAAATCCGTTTAGCCATTGATGCGAGATTTAGTACCAAACATCCAAACATTTACAATACTATAGTAGGATGTATTATAAAGTTAAAAACTTACCGTTTTTAGTATGGCCCTGCTGGTTTTTGGAAGCTTCGATCGAAGAAGTATTATTTGTATTATAGTCGAGGGTTCTGACCTCCTTGGGCTATTATCGTACCCACTCTTAGCGCAAGCTTCGAGCTTATTTGGAGGCGTAATAGGAATATTGATAATGCCTTGTAAAAAGCAATACTAATATTTTTTTAAAAAATTATAAAGAATATTGACGTAAAGTAGTAGTACTATTTATGTCTCTCTTCACAAAGCCTCGGTTATTATCACATATTATGATATAGCACCTTATAATAATCGTCAAATCGGTACCCGTTAATAGTGTAAAATAAACATGTTTTTTTAGAAAATAGTGTCTTATGTGCCAGTGTTCTACTTTTTATTATTTGCATTTTAGTTTCGGTACTTTTAAATCGGTTAGTTTCTCATTTCTAAAATTGTTTTTTGGATATTATTGGGGTGATAATTCACAATAACCAATAATTATCTTATTACCTCTATAACATCGTAATATTGTTACTCTAAGACGTTGCGTGTTAACAACCTAACCGCTTACCATTATCGAGCGATTTCTATCTGAATCGATAAACTTTCATACCGATTATTTCGATTGCGAATATTCATGATCGTTAAATTGGTTTCGAATTCAAATTAGCAACCGCGTTTTTTTACTATTTGCTTAAAACGCTCGTGTGGTTTTTTAGAAAGTTTGAGAAAAGTTTGTATTTGAATTAACTGAGTTTACCAGAGAATTTGAAATTTTTTTCTCGGAAAAGATGAGTTGGGGTTGTGGATCCTCTTGCGTGCAGTGCAGGAATTGGAAAAAGGTTTTTTTACCAAAATACGTACATAAATTTTTTATTTTCATTGAAATAGTTATGTATTCTACATACATTTTTTGTTTTTAATAAAATTTTCAGTACCTGGATGACCAAACTTTCTCGATGTTCATTTGCGGTAAATCGATTTTAGAAATATTTAGATACGAATTACATAATGATGAAATATAAATAACACTTATTATTATTGTCAAAGAAAAAAAAGGAAAAAAAAATGAACAGAAGACATCTAAACTCGGGGAATTTCATTGCCTGAAAAAGGGTAAAACGACATTTTCTAAAAATGAATCCTAGCTAGATCGATTTATCGCTCTCGAAACCCTGCCAAATAATTTAATGTAAATGGTGGGAAACGCTGCCGAGATTCAGATTATATTTATATAGGCATATACAAGAATTGCTCATGTAAAGGTATTAGATTCAGTAGTTTTTACATGCTGTTATGTCACAGACATAGCTACAAAAAAAAAAAACGATTTTGAAAAGAAAATTGCATTCGGCTTAGGGACTGATAATATTTACATATTCCAATATCTAACTATAAAGTATAACCCCAATACGCTTTTATATAACAAACAAAATAGGACTTTATAATAGGGGGAACTAATTAAAGTAAATAAAACTACACAATTTATATATTGTCATTCTGTGCTAATTCAAATGCAACAGACCATATTATGCATTCAATTAAAAAAGCCGAAATCTTTGCAGACGTTTCCGCAGTCAAGCGAGCGTGGCCGTGACGGTTCGGGTGGATTCTGTAATTGCCATTCCATAGCTTATACACGTCATGTAATGTTTTACAAAATAAGACATTTTAAAATTAATTCTAATATTATAAATGTGAAAGTTTGGATGGATGGATGAATATTTAATATTAATACTCTTTCACGCAAAAAGTATTCCATGGATTTGGATGAAATTTGCTATACACAAAGCAGGATGAACACATACTTTTTATTCTCGAATAAATTTGGGACCCTATAGGGTTATCAAAAAACTTTATTAAAGCAAACGGAGGCGCGGGCTCTGCTAGTTTTAAATGTACATACAAATATTGATGATGTTTAACATAAAAGCTTGTTTTTATATTTTACTAATTTATTAAAAATTGTTATTCAAAATTACAAAAAATTTCGCCATCACTGTTTGTCGGTTTTTTTATAAATACAACGATGATGGCAAGTCTCCATACTGCCTGATAAATAACAGTCACCGTATTAAGCAGGAGTTGTAGGACAAAATACAAACAGAACATACTTATCAAACAGAACACAGGTGCTATAATGTTATGTGAGATTACTTCTAAAGTTGAGCTCGGCCCATTTATGCTAAAAACAGAAAGGCTCTCTTACATTTTCTAAAATTAATTAATGATGGTTGGTAAATAAGTATACGGTCTGGCCTGGTAAGCAAGCACCGCAACTTATGAACGCTTGCAATACTTAAAGTATCACATGCGCATTTCCAATCCAAGGGATGAGAGGGAAGAGATGAGAAGGTAAAGAGGGAGATTGGGCCTCCGGCGCTCTCACTCATCTCACGAAACAGTCTTCTGTTACTTTACGCCGATTTTCTGTAAGCCCTCTCGGTCAAGCCGGCAGTCGGTCGGTCAGGTCGGTCAAGCCCATTTTCGGGTAGGAGACTCTGGATAAAGAGAACTCCTCAAAACTAGAATGAATAAACCGAATTTGCTTTATCGAATAATATACCTATCGATTCTAGTTATCATTGTTTTCAAAAGTCCAATCATGATTACTTGAACCGATATATTAGATATATATGCATATGTAGACACACTTCTCACAGTTTCATTTTATCCAGTAATATTAATGCCACTTTCACTACCACAAGAGTAAAGTATTATCTACCGTAAAATCATAATTCATTGATGAATACGTATGCAATATTCATTCATGGACATAAATTATTATTTTATATTGTAACTAGCATCTTGTAGACGCTAGTGAATAGAATGTTAGAATTTGACTCTATATCATAATCGTACTAATATGTGAATGTTGTGATACGACACCGTTGTGGCGTTTTGGGTAGCGAGTCTGCCTTTAGTCTCGACGGTTGCGGGTTCGATTCCCGCTCGGGCAGATGTTTGTTAAAATTTCTGTCTCGGTCTGGGCGTTTGTCCGTGTGGGTCTCCCCACCGTGCCTCGGAGAGCACGTTAAGCTGTCGGTCCCGGTTATTATCAATAACATCTGATAATAATCGTTAACTCTTGATAAGTAAATTGCTTTTATCCAATGAGTTACTGGTTCGCCCTTAGGGTTGCGGAGGTCAGATGGCAATCGCTCTGTGCAAAAACTAGTAACCTGTCAAATCCGGATAAGAGTAATAAGCAGACCCTGGGTACATAAAAATACCGGGAATAATGCTAGGATGAAGAAGATGTGAATGTTGTGATAAAGGATGGAGGCTTCTAACTCTTTCACGCAAATACTTCTGAACGGATTTGCATGAAATTTGGTACACAGATAGTTTATTACCTCGGGCACAGCTATAGTCATTTGGCATTTGAAGCTAAGCGTATGAATTATTATCTATAATAATTATTAAAATCAAATCTCAATGAATTTTTCATACCTTTCTGCAGTATATACATAATTCAGGGCTAAATAGTACATAACGTAAAGCTATGAAGCTGATAACTAACTGAAAGTTGACTTTAACTTGCTTATTAATATTGAGGAAGGTTTGATGCTGCATAATAAATACGCCACGAATCTTAGGAGCAAAGCATTAGCTTCAATTCACTTGGCAAGCTGTAGAAAAGTACGCGCCATGGTGGCTCGGGGAATGAAACAGTCTTGCTTTATCCTTATTTAATGTTTACGAAATTGCGAGCAATCTTGTATAAATATAGAAGTATAGAAGAAAG
Organism: Hestina assimilis; assembly: GCA_023373885.1. Lineage (NCBI taxonomy): Eukaryota > Metazoa > Arthropoda > Insecta > Lepidoptera > Nymphalidae > Hestina > Hestina assimilis. The sequence goes on from CM041750.1 coordinate 10,974,830, forward strand.
CAAATGGGTCCTACTGGCATTGACAGCGTCAATTTGCGAGTACTGAAACCCGGCTATGAAAAAAACACCCTCTAAATATGTTACGTGCTTAGAAGACCTGACCAAGGCTTTGAGAACGACTTTCATATTGTATAATTTAAAGATAATATTTACTTCTGTCTATTTTACTGGCTGAAAACCAAAAGGATAGAATATTGTTTTTAAGTATTGAAGTTAAAGAATATTTTTAACGCTTTTGAAACTTTTTACTTTTTGTAAATGTCACTGATCTATGATACAAAAATCAATTAAAATTTCATATTAAAAATTATAAAAAGTTACGCCTTCATAAATCGTTAACAAAAATGGAGCACCGTCTGCCGAATTTCGAAGCGATACAATAGCATAAATTGCAGGGATTGCATTATATCTATCTCGTTTTCACACATAATTACTCATACGCCTGTCCCACTCGCTTGTTCAGCGGCAACTCGTGGGAACGTAATGCGCCTGCTTCTTTCCTGGAACGTGCGCTTGCGATTAATCAAATCGCTTTCGTTCAGACAAAGATCAACGGATAAGAGATGGGCCTCGTTTAAATTAATCAACTATCTCATGTTAACATTTTCGCTTAATTACACATAATTAAAAACTGCATAAGATCATTTCGATAACCTTTTTTATTCCAAAAACCTAAATTGTTATAATACATTACACGTTATCTTTTAAGTTAAAAACGCCGACACCTTATTTGGACGCAAATAAGCAATACCATGTCAACCCACAAAATTGAAAAACCTGAGTTATATATGCAGAAGTGTTGGTAAATGGCTGAAGAACATTTTTCTTTAATATTTGTAGGGTTTTAAGCTTTAAAACTTCTAAAAAGCCATTTTTTAAACATGCAAGTTAAACGTTTTGGGTTATATTATATACGAAATATGTAGTTTGTATACTTATTTGTTGTGAAAATAAGTAAAATAGCTTACATTAATCTGAAATTGCCAAAAGCATGACAAAAATAAAAAAATTACATAAAAAAACATATAAAGCAATTTGTTCAAAATTTTCAAACGCGTTTTTTGTCGAAATGTCATTCGTGTGGGTTGACATGGTATTGCTTATTTGCGTCCATTTAGCGTTCGTTATATTGTAAATTTAGTAATCTACTGTAGTAGAGTCATACTTCTCTCAGCACAAAAGGGCCGGCTCGACCGGCGAAGTACTACCCTCTCACAGAAAAGCGTCAACTGACAGTATCATTAGGTACTGTTGCGTTTCGTGCGATGCGTGAGAGCGCTGGAGGCCCAATCTCCCACCCCTTCTGTTCCCTACCTTTTTTTTCCTTCTCATCCCGTCCCCTCTGTTCCTTGGGTTGACAACGCGCTTGTGATACTTCAACTATCGCAAGCGATCATAGGTTGGGAGACTGCTTACCATCAGGCGGACCGTATGCTTGTTTGCCAACCGTCATGAGATAAAAAAAATTTACACTTTGTTTTTACATTTCTAGTCTTTCTGAGTCATTACTATGAGATTGGTTGTTTCAATGATCTAGGTAGACCTTATTAAAATTACAGTAGTACCTTTGCATAATTAACGCGGTCTTTAAGACCGCATCGAATCATTAAACGCTTTTTACCGGCGTCGGGATGTGACGACCCCATCGCCCGCTGTTGGGATAACCTCTGTCACAGCAGAGATTATTCCACCAGTGCAATCAGTCACAGTGGTGGTAGGTCTTTTGTTGCAAGAGGCCGGCTAGGTAGGTACCACCGCAGTGTCCAATATTCTGCCGCCAAATAGTAGTGCTTAGGCACTACTGTGTTCAGTTTGAAGGGCATTGTACGCTAGTGAAATTACTGGGCGAACGAGATTTAAGAACTAATATCTCGAGGTTGGCAACGTGCGAGTGGCACGTACTAATGGTGCTGCAAGCGCTCATAGGCTGCGGCAGCCACTTACCATCAGGTGGGCCGTATGCTTGTTTGCCAACTTCTAACATAAAAAAAAAAAAAAAAATTAAACGCTAAGTAAGGATCGTTTCTTAGTATGTATTAAATACAGCTTATACTATCCTCGGCAAAGTTATCTTCGCCACTAACTATCCGTAATCGTTGAAGTTTATGTGATACGGAGAATCAATGAAAATCTATTAATATAAAGTTAGTATGTCTATATAATTATGTTTGTTCTGTTTAATCTCCGTAAGGTCTGAATGGTTTCAACGTACTGAATTTCCGAAATTAGGCTAGTCCTCTAAATTTAGACTAGACGACGTTGTGGCGCAGCGGTAGCGTACCTGCCTTAAGGGCAACAGGTCGCGGGTTAGATTCCCGCTCGGAGCAAATGTTTGTATTGACCATAAAGGCATGTTTTTCGGTTTGGGTGTATTTGTCCTTGTTATTGTAAATGTTTCCGGACCTCCGACACAGGATATAACTACCCTAATGGGAGCCGTTGAGTGTTTAGCGTTTATTTATTTATTATTAAATTATATGAGCCATACAATTCAGACACTCTTAATTGGCTTCAACTATGTATGTATGGGGATGTATGTATGTCTCTTTTATTTTTTGGATTTTTTCTTATATTTGGGTACTTATTGTTGTGTTCGTTAGGCGGGTAGTTCAAAGAATAATACAATTTGGAATGTTCGCTACTTTCTCTACATAATTAGTTTAACATTTTGCATATATAATGGTCTCAAAAATAGTCAAAATCAATTCTCTACGTACATGAAATATTATGAAATAAGTAGTAGCGAATATTTTGAGAGGTTTCGTTCCTTATTTCAGAAGTACCAATCCTATCTAACAAAAGGCTTATTAAAAATCCGTTATTCACGCGAGTGAAATCACGGGCAGAAGATAGTTTAGAATATAGTTTGATAGGTAACTTACTGTTATCCAATGAGTTACTGGTTCGCCCTTGGGGTTGCGGAGGTCAGATGGCAATCGCTCTGTGTAAAAAAAACAGTGCGCTTTAGACCACACGATTGAAGTAAAACTTCTTTTGCTAAAATTAGTCAGCGAGTAAAGGCTTAATCTGTGTCTGTCTGTCTGTCCGTCCGTCCGTCCGTCGGCCGGTCAGTCGGTCGGTCTGTCTGTCTGTCTGAAATATATATATATATATATATAATATAACATTTTATGTATATTTCTGTCACATTTTTTGCTTCATCCTACACATTTTTGTATTTTTGTCTCTTACCTGTCGTTTTTTTCGTTGTATCCGGTTTGAAATCATAACGATTCTAAAGAAGTTTCACTTCAATAAAATACCGGGAATAATACTAGTATGAAGAAGAAGATAGTTGAGAATAAACCTTATTTTGAAGTTGGGTAAAATATTATCATTATTCCTAATCCCTGTACATCGAGAGATCTCCTTTCGAGAAGAACTTGTTTAGTTGTAACATATCCGGCGAGGACGAGGTCCTTTGTTTCGCACGTCGCGTGGCGCTCACACCGTCGGGTGAGTCTATCGTATAGAATGCGCTCGGAGCGCTGCATCCATCTCCGATGACGTCCTTAGCCGTGGTTCGGCTTCGCAGGAAGCACCCTAAGGACGGAATCAAATTTGAGCTCCCGTGAGGGCTGCCCCTTTATCACGGCTGAGTCTCTGTACTCGGCCCCCGCCCGGTGACGCTGTCAAGGCCAGTAGGCCCAAGAGCAATACACATTCAGAAAAAAAAATTTAAAAATTGTAACATATAATATTATTTATATCTATGTTTTAATGGTAAATTTTCTTCACAGACGAGGGTGAAAGCGGGGGAACTCTGGCCAATGGAGCGGCCAGAGGGCATGCCGGTCATACAGTCGCTAGAGGTCATGTGTGGGAAGGACCACATGGATGTACATCTCACGTTCTCACACCCTTTCGAGGGCATCGTATCTTCTAAAGGTATTTCTTATTTTATATTTAAAGTCTTCTAAACCGATCATTTTACTGAGCGCGAGGTGTTATACTTCACATTAACATTATAAATTATAAATGTAATAGTTTATTTGTTTTGATGTTAGGATATTTGTTACTCTATCACACAAAAACACATACACATACAGATTGTTATTTAAATAATAACATAGGACAATTTTCATCCCCGTGGAATTAAAACGCATTCACGCGAGCGTAGACGCGGGATAAGCTTCTGCATTCATAAAACAATTCTTCTATGATTTCTATACGAAATTTATCACCCGGGCCCACTATCTTATGTGGACGCAAATAAGCAATACCATGTCAACCCACAAAATTGAAAAAACTGAGTTATAATTGCAGAAGTGTTGGTAAATGGCTGAAGAACATTCTTCTTTAATATTTGTAGGGTTTTAAGCTTTAAAACTTCTATAAAAGCCATTTTTAATCATGCAATTTATGTATTATTTTAAACGTTTTGGGTTATATTATATACGAAATATGCAGTTTGTATGCTTACTTTATGTGAAAATAAGTAAAATAACTTACATACATCTTGAAATTGCCAAAAACTTGACCAATACATTAAAAAAATCATATAAAGCAAGTTGTTCAAAATTTTCAAACGCATTTTCTCGAAATGACATTCGTGTGGGTTGACATGCTATTGCTTACTTGCGTTCATGTATGGAATTGGAAAATATCAGCTTATTTCATCTCTATTTATATGTAGTAGAGCCTTGTTGTTATCAGCATGAATGGTCGCCTACGTCGGGAAGTACAAACTTACTACCCAGTACCCCGAGCAAAGCATCTCCGATTCAACTTGGGTAAAAATTATTTCGTAGGTCTGTCCGGCGGATGGCCGGATGTCCGGCTCGTGACATTTTGAGAGCAGATTCGATAATATCAAAGATTTTTTTTTTTGTATTAAGTTTTAAGGTTTTCTCAAAAATCTTCAGTTCACAAAGCAGCTAGTATTAATTGAGATAACATAAGAAACAAATTATTATTATTTTGATAAAAGTAATTGTGTAGAAAAAATATCTTAATACAAAGGATTTTTTTAAATATCTTCTCTTAAATTAATGTTGAATAAGTTTTTGTTGTTAGCAAAACATTTTTACTAATTAACTCACATGTACATGATTATTCTTTTATGTGTATTCTTCTCACGAAGTTTTTAATTGAATTAATTTTAAAAGGATATTATTCTATTAATGTTATACTGAATAGCCTTTATAGAATCTGTTGAAATAAAGCAACTATATCACATACTTAAAACGCTTCAATAGTGCAATTCATTTCAATGTGCTTTGTAGCAATTGAAGAACGATTTCATTAAGATTCAATCGACACCGCAGTGCCCTCAGATTTTCTGTCCGACTTCAACTGTTTTATCAGATACGTATTATTTTTTTCGATAAATTGTAGTCTAAGAAGTTGGAATTTAAGATTGCTTCCGTTGGGTCAATAAATCTATGCTTTTGGCTCTAATGGCCTCGACAGCGTCACCACTGGGGTGCCAGGTCGGTAGACCTCGGCCGGTGAAAGAGAGATAACAGGCCACGAGGTGTTCAAGTTGAATCCGTCCGAAGCGTTTCGTCCTGCCTGGTCGAGCCTAGGTTTGGGAGGGATGTCATGGAGAAAGAGAAACCGTGAAGTCAGAAAAATTCATAAAATAATTTTAGTCTTTTTTTTTATGTTACAAGTTGGCAAACAAGCATACGGCCTACCTGATGGTAAGTGGTTGCCGTAGCCTATGAGCGCTTGCAACACCATTAGAAGGTGCCACTCACGCGTTGCCAACCTCGAGAAATTGGTTGTTAAATCTCTTCTGCCCAGTAATTTCACTAGCGTACAGTGCCCTTCAAACCGGAATACAGTAATGCCTAAGCACTACTATTTGGCGGCAGAATATTTGACACTGTGATGGTACCTACCTAGCCGGCCTCTTGCAACAAAAGATCTACCACCAGTGTGGCTGATTGCACTGGTGGAATAATCTCTGCTGTGACAGAGGTTATCCCAACAGCGGGCGATGGGGTCGTCCACATCCCGACGCCGGTAAAAGTTTCTGAACTAACGTAATAATCGATCACAATTTTACAGGTATAGTTTTATATTAGTGTTTCTCTATATACTAGATATAGGATAGTCAAAATAATTTCAACAAAAGAACGTAAAGATATTCAATATGCCCCACAATCACTTCTCAGCCGTCACACACGTAATCAGAGCATCTCTAATTGTTGCCTCTAATTGCGGTTTCGCTCACAATTATGACAGAAAACTGTATCATTAATGTAATGCCCCACTTGTCCCCTCTTGAAATGGGGCACGTTTTGGTCAAAGTAACTGTTAATAGAGTGTGATTATTTTCAATTATATGTTACATTGTTGTTAACGGAATTGAATTGTTTTAAAATTTATTAATGTTGCTTTTGCTTGCTCAAACAAAATGACAACCGAATTCCGCAGTTAAAGCACAAAATCTTGAGGTTGAGGAATCACATTATCTTTCGACTCTTTTAAACATTAATTTAATTATTAGGGTTTTAAAGATGCAAGAAAATTTTAAATAAATATTAGAAAGACATTTCTAAGACAATTATTAGTTTGCTTTCTAAGGAGGCAATTCTCGGCAAGATTTTATTTATTTATTTATTTATATACCAAAAAACAGCATTACAGTAAAAAAAAAGTACAAGTACAACACAAGTATACACAGAATTACTTATCTCTATAAAGTGAGATCTCTACTAGAAACCCTAGGAACGTAGAGAAGATTTATATTGTTGTGTAGGTACAAGGAAACGATAAAAATGGTAACTACATACATAATTGTACTAAAATATATACAATACATATATAAATCATCAAATATGTAATATTAAATAAAATACATATTTATATATATTAATAATAATAGATAAATAAAAAAACACAAATATTATATAAGTAATTAAATACATATTTGGTCACATCGATAAAGCAAATAGTAATTTCTTAATCTATGTTTGAATGCAGTGCTGCTTGGGTTGTTCTGAAAGTTTTTTTTTTTTTTTTCTGGTAAAGAATTCCACAGACGTGCAGCCATTACGGTAAAAGATTTGGCAAAGAAGACTGTGTTATACCGTGTAGTGTGTCAGCTACTCAATAATACTTAATTATTTAATATAGTTTTTAATAAATATCTTATAAGTGAAAAATGTACAAATTATATTTTTTTAATGTGTGAATAATAACTTATTTATTAATTTTAAAAAAATTACTACGATGTTTCGAGCTTTCACTTCTGTCGGCAGTCCCTATTACTGCCTATTATTTAATTTAAATAAAACTATCGTTTAAAATGCTGATGGTTGTAAAGATTTTTTACTGACTATACAAAGATCTCGTATAGTGAAATTTACTGTTGTAACTGTATTATAGTTAATGAGAGAATTATGGCGAAAGAAGCAGGGCGTTAATAAGTAATTAAAAGGCATAACTTTGCGGTAATTTTAAATGTAGGCGATTTTTAATTAAAACTTTAACTTTAATTCCACCATAATTAGAAATTTAAAATATAATTTCACGTATTGCCTTGAAAAGCCTACATGTACAATCCGTAACACACTGTCTCTTTTTTATGCATAGATAATTAATTGGTAGTTACCAAGCTTTGGCAAGCCTACGTTTAGATTGGGTGTTGGCCACCAATACGATCAGTGTTCGGTTTTAGACACACGGAAGAAAGGTGTGGAATACTTGGCATGCATTCACATTTGTTGGGTTGGTAGATGTTTGACACAAACATTTTTAAGAGTGGTGATGATGATGAAGTGTGGAGATTAATACATAGGCATAATTATAAAAGAATAGATAAAAAGATAAAAATAGATTAAGTACAATTAGATCAACTTTTTTATCGCCCATAAAATTTTAACTAAGAGACCTTCAATTTGGAGAAATTGTTGCCAATTGTGAACTGATTATGATTTTATGCCACCTTAAGATCCAGTTCTGTGGGCAGATTGTCAGGTTGTGCACTACTATATTCTTCGTAATACCCCGTAACTTAAACGAAAGCAACATATCTCGCTTCTCTTCCTCAGGAAGCTGGTTATCTTGTAATTTCCTCCTAGATAACAAAGCTCCATTCGAAGAGATTTGCTTGAATTTTATCACGTTCTTCGGAGAGTTGTAACATATTGCGACAGCTAATTAGTACTTAGCCTTAGGCGCTTGTAGTCGTTTTTTTATATATTCAATCCAATTCGTTTTATCATTTAGAGAGTACTAAATCGAATAATTCGTGTATTTATCAAGTTACACTTTCGAAGGATTCTATAGAAGTCCCCGTCACGATAAGCTATAAATGTTTAAATAATGAACTTCTACTATATTACTTAGCGACAATGCAAGCAACAACAATAAATCTCAAATTCAATCAACTCAAAGAGGCATAAGAGTAATGCGAAACTAATTAAAAGTTTTACTTGGTCGGGTAATATTTTAGTGATATGAAGCGCTGTCATGTAATTTGACTCGTGGCACGTAAACAATTGGACCGAAATTTTGGGATAAATTACCGCTCCCGTGTTTCGTCTTCAGATTGTGGTTGTTGTTTGATTGGTGAGGTTGTATTTTTGATTATTGTTAGTTTTGTTACTTTGAATTAGGTAGAATATTGTTATTTTAGTTCATTATTGTAAGTATTACTGGTATTTGGAATGACTTATTTTTTTTTATTCGATCCAAATGCTACCAGCCCCGAATGTTTTTTTATCAAATTTATAGCTTCTCGTGACGGGAACTAGAGACGATGGCGTTAGTTCATTAATAAAAACAAGACCCCACAAAACGCCAACTCTTTACTTGTTACTTTCAAAGTAAATAATTTAAATAATAAATTTATCGCTTACACGCTTTTCGGCTTCATTATTCGATTCCCGGTTCCGTGTACACTTAATAGGGTACTTTATAACATTCTTAATCAGTCGAAATTTAATGCATTTCAAGCTTAGGTATATTTTTGAATTAGTATAGTCTATATTAAACACACTTTAAGAAGTTGAAAAAAAGATTGTAATCTGAGACTTTATAAATTAAAAATACAATAAATTTAAAGCTAACTAAACCGACCGTTAAAAAATGTATCGAATCAAAAGTTTCTAAGGTATTATTTCTTGATTAATTAAAAAGAATAGTTTGCTAAATAATTATAAATATATATCTAACATTCAATTTTTCAATATAATTGATCATGCTTGTTTGAAAAATTTAGTTAGAAATATTTTTGTTTAAAATTTACTTTACAAGTATTAAAAGTGTAAAATAAACCTTTCTTCTCTTGTAGGTCAACATGGAGATCCAAGGTGCTTGTACGTGCCGCCCTCTACGGGGCAGACGTATTTTTCATTTCGGATCGCGTACGCAAAATGTGGTACAAAACCCGGTAAGTGCTTTCTAATTTCTACTAGCCTAATGGTAATTTACTTTTTTATATCACCGTAACCTATAAATACTTGAAGTATCACATGCGCGTTGCCAACATATGGGACAGGAGGGAAGTGATGAAAAGGGAAAAAGGAAATCGCAGGCAAATCTTCCTCGGGGATAGATTTTTGTATTGACCAAATAAACCTTTATTCTCGGTGGCTGTGTTTTCGGCTCTTGACGCACGATATTACTATCCTACAGTGGGTCATTCAATGGTTTCAAAAAAATGGTAATTTCGACGTTGTGGTGCACGTAGCGAACCTGCCTTAAGCGCCATAGGTCGAGGGTTGTATTGACCATACAGGCATGTTTTCCGGTATCACCCATACCGGTTTGTCCTTCTCATTGTTTATGGTTCCGGGCCCTCGACACAGAATATAACTATCCTAATGGGGGTCGCTGAGCCTGTATCGTTTATTGATGTTACCAAATCAGTAAAAACTAAAAGATTCTACCTCAGAAAACACTAAACGTGTATGAATCACGTATATACATTATTACGTGTCAAATAATTTCTATAAATCCATGGGAGGTATGCGCTTAAATCATAAACGGTGTCACGAGAATCAATTTAAAATTATAATTTTACAGCCAACAATTCAGTAAAGGTCGAAAAAAAAATATCATGCCGTTTTCTAATATATGCAAGAATTTCGTTAAATAAAAATGAGTCATTTCATTTCCGCTACTCATATAGACAAATGGAAATCGTCTCGGCTTAATTCGAGAAAATGGACCGAATATGATTCTGTGAAATCCATAAATACATTCCATCACTAATGACGCGGTTGTGTTTTGATTGGAAAAGTTAACGAACCAAGTTAATTTAAAACGGTGGGAAGTGCATTTGTTTTATTTCATTATGTTGTTACAAGTTGGCAAGCAATACGGTTCAGCTGATGATAAGTGGTTGCTGTAGCCTATAAGCACGCACAACATTAGTATGTTCCACTCACGCGTTGCCAAACTCGGGATATTGGTTCTTGAATCTTTTTTGCCCAGTCATTTCACTAGCCTACAACGCCCTTCAAACCGAAAGACAGTAATGCCTAAGCATCACTATTCGGCGGTAAAATATTTGACATTGCGATGGTACCTACCAAGCCGGCCTCTTGCAACAAATGACCTACCACCAGTGTAACTGATTGCACTGGTGGAATAATCTCTGCTGTAACAGAGACTATCCCAACAGCGGGCGACGAGGTCGTCACGTCCCGACGTTATATTATATTCTTTAAAAATTACTAGTAGAACCATGCTCTCCCCAGTACAAATGGGGCGGTTCGATCGGAAAAGTACTTCTCACTGGCTGACCGTCAGCAAAACTCTAAGACACTTCTAGCAGACATGGAAGTTTCAAATTTAGAATATAATTAGTGTTTAGTGTATAAATAAAGAAAAATTAAAATAGTTTGTAATTTCGGTACCGTTTTCTAGATACACCAACTGCATCAATAACTTTATAATCCCATATAAATGTATAGGATTACAAAGTTATGTTACCAGTTACATTTGCAGTTATATAGGTACTAGTAGAACCATGCTCTCCCCAGTACAAATGGGGCGGTTCGATCGGGAAAGTACTACCCTCTCACGGAAAATCGACTTAAAGTATCTACTGTTGCGTTTCGTGCGATGAGTGACAACGCTGGAGGACCAATCTTCAACCCCCTCCATTTTTTTATTTTTGCCTTCTCATCCTTCCCTCCTATCCTTTGGGTTGGCAACGAGCATTTTTTTTATTCATAAATGGGTAAGCTATTGACCTCCATCGAGCGTGAAAGCATAGATGAGGTCTACGTTGGCGCGAGCTTACTCAAGAGAAGCCTATGTAATCGCACCTTGAAGAGGTTCAGGTTGTATGCATTCGGAAATACAGACGCCGGAAGAGCATTCCAATCCCTGGCCGTGCGCATTATGAATGACGAACGAAAGCGCTTAGTTCGGATATTAGGTATATCGACCATATATGGGTGGTACCCCGCAGTGTACTGTATACTTCAAGTATCGCAAGCATTCATTAACGGTGGTCACTGTTTACCATCGGACGGGTCGTATGGTTATTTACCAACCGTCATGATATAAAAAAACTACACAGTCGTTAAATAACAGCTCTTGTGTTACGGAAGTTTCCGTTCCATAATTCTGAAGTCTTTTATACGGAACTACCCCAAAAGTAAACCCTATTCAGCAGAAAAATAACTTTTGAATCGATACCTAGCCTGCCTAGACGCCTAAGTTACAAGGAAAATTTCAAACTAATTGATAATCAGATGATATTTGAAGTCGGTTAAACTACATATACATATAATTTACATACATACATAAAATTATATAGGTATAATTTTTTTGTGTCAATCACGTGAAAACTACTGAAAAAATTATCAATATTTAATTGATAATTTTTGTATTGACATAGATGGAACCTTTGTCGCTAAAAAAATAAGGGATGAAGGTTTGTATTGGAGACCCAATCATTTCAATTGCAATACAGTTGTCCTTAGTAAAGCGGCCGAAGTCGTGGGCAAAATCTAGTGCATAAATATGGCAAATGTAATAAATGTATGGCCAATACAAATATCTGTTCCATAGGAAATCATACTTCATCAATTATATGAAGATGATACTATAAAAAACCTCAAGCAAATTACATATGATCATGCTATGAGTATTCAATTGAAATGAATATCTTTTAGATATGAACGATGGTAATAAGTAGGCTGTTGCATATCCTGGCATAGTACTAGTAATAAGAATAAGTGATCTACAAAAGTAATTCAAAATATGAATTAAAGATAATCATTTTCTAATAACATAACAAAGCCAGTTTGCATTCAGGTCTTCTTCTTATGGAGTGGTTAGTGGACAACTTAGTGTCAGAGTTGTTCAGGTCGCCCGTAGGCCTATGACTTGACTTTTGCCTGCCTAAAAGCGCCACAGGTCGCGGGTTCGATTCCCGCTTGGAGCATAATATGTTTGTATTGACGGTACAGGCATGTCTTCTGGTCTGGGAGTATTTGTCCTTGTCATTGTTAATGTTTCCGGCCTCCGACACAGGATATAGCTATGATAATGGGGGCCGTTCAGTGTCTATAAAAATCTCTATTTACAAAATGTTCCTTCCCATAGAAGTTAACTTTTATAAAGTAACCACAACTAATAGATGTTTTAATATTAAAACGATAAGAATCATTTGACGATTTTACGCTCAATGAATAATAAAATGGCTTGAAAAGTGGGTCTTGTACGGTGTCAATTTCAATGAAGACATTGTCAGAAGGATTGCTTTATTTATATGACTACAAGTTATCCCCGTGACTCCAATCGCGTTTATTTAGGGTTTTATATTATCTTTTTTTTTTTTTTTTTTTTTTTTTTTTTTATGTAAGAGGGGGCAAACGGGCAGGAGGCTTACCTGATGTTAAGCAATCACCGCCGCCCATGAACATCTGCAACACCAGAAGGCATGCAGGCGCGTTGCCGACCTTTAAGGAAAGAATACGCTCTTCTCTTGAAGGTTCCCAAGTCGTATCGGTTCGGGAAGACCGCCGGCGGAAGTTGATTCCACAGAGTGGTTGTGCGAGGAAGAAAATGTCTTCTAAATCGCGCTGTTGTGGATTTCCAGACATCGAGGTGGTAGGGATGGAATTTAGAATTTTGTCGCGATGTCCGATGGTGAAATTCAGCCGGCGGGATCAATCCAAACAATTCCTCAGAACATTTCCCGTGATATATGCGATAGAAGATGCAGAGTGATCCGACATCTCTACGCAATGCCAAAGGATCAAGCCGATCGGAAAGGGCTTGATCGTCGACAATTCGAGCCGCTCTACGTTGGATGCGGTCAATTGGAAGTAGCTGGTACTGGGGAGCTCCCGCCCAGAGGTGAGAGCAGTACTCCACGTGCGGTCGAATTTGCGCCTTGTAGAGCTTCAGGCGATGAGCCGACGTGAAGTAGTGCCTCGCCTTGCTGAGCACACCAAGCTTTTTAGAGGCCAATTTGACCCTTCCTTCCAATTGATCGCGGAACTGAACGACGCTCGAAATGTCGACACCAAGTATTCCGATACTAGCTGTGGCAGCCAGGGAGTGTTCTCAAAACGAGGAGATACGACAAATGGTGATTTTTAGCGGTTAACGCGCAAACTTGTGTCTTCTTGGGGTTGAATTGGACTAAATTTAGTCGGCCCCAGTCCGAGACTTTGGTCAATGTAGTCTCGACTTCAGACACAAGTTTGTTCCGGCACTCAATGACGTTTTCCCGAGAAATATTAGCGCGGCCGGTGTATAAAGCGTCTACAGTGCTGTCGTCCGCATAGCAATGAATGTTGGAAATTTCCAACATGTCATTGATATGCAGAAGAAACAAAGTAGGGGACAGTACGCAGCCTTGCGGGACACCAGCATTAATGGGTTTTAAGTCAGAGCATGCACCGTCGACAACGACCTTGATGCTCCGATCTGCCAAAAAGCTGGTGACCCACTCGCATAATTTCTCAGGAAGCCCATAGGAAGGAAGCTTCGAAAGAAGCGCCTTGTGCCATACCCGATCGAAGGCCTTCGCTATGTCCAGACTGGCCGCTAATGCCTCCCCCTTGGACTCAACTGCCTCCGCCCACCTATGTGTCAGGTAAACTAGAAGATCACCAGCTGAACGACCACGACGAAAACCGTACTGGCGGTCGCTAATCAGCTGGTGCTCCTCTAGATACCGCAGGAGCTGGCAGTTGATAATGGACTCCATTATCTTTGAGAACAAGGAGGTAATGGCAATTGGCCTATAATTGGACGGATCCGAGCGGTTGCCTTTTTAGGGATCGGGTGCACTACAGCCGTCTTCCATGAGTTCGGGACGACGCCTGATGAGTAGGAGTACCGGAAAAGACGCGTTAAAACCGGCGCCAACTCAGGAGCACATGTCCGCAACACGATCGTGGGGATTCCATCAGGCCCACTCGACTTATGAATGTCCAAGGAAAGAAGTGCTCTGCGAACTACACTTTGCCGAAATTTAACCTCCGGCATCGTGGTATCACACCGCTGGATTGCCGGTGGTGACTTTCCTTGGTCATCCACAGTCGAGTTGGACGCGAAGAGAGAGCACAGAAGATCAGCTTTCTCTTTCGCGGCATGGGCCACCGAATCATCGTCCCTATGCAGAGGTGGAAATGATGGCTTACAGAAATTCCCTAAGACAGACTTGGCGAGGGACCAGAATGCACGTGTACCCGAAGGAAGACGCACTAGTCTCTCGCCAATTCTGCCGATGTGCTCCGACTTTGCTTTGGCAATAACTCTTTTGAAGGACCTGGAGGCAGAGTTGTACTCCTTTCTAAGTGCGCTGGTATTTACATCACGAGACGTCGACGCCTTAGCCCAGGCTTGGTAGCATTCCTGTTTTCGGCGAAGCGCCGTTTTACAGGAGTGACCAAACCAAGGCTGTGACTTGCCTCCGATGGGCACTGCAGAAGCTGGAACAAAGAGTTCCATGCCCTGGAGTACTACATCGGCGACAGAGTTGGCCACGACGTCCGGATCATCCGGCGAGAAGCAAACCTGTCCCCATGGGTAGGACGCAAAGAAAGAACGCATCCCATCCCAGTCCGCCGACCTGTAGTGCCAAACGCGCCGGTAGCCCACGAAGCGGGGCCGTGCTGGGCGCGAGACCGGCACTGTACTCCGAACAAGGCAGTGGTCCGACGAGCCTAGAGGAGGATCGACGGAAACCAAATAGTTGTCCGGATGAGAGGTCAGCAGAAGATCCAACAGTGAAGGTGTATGATCCTCTACATCTGGGATTCGCGTAGGCGAGGTTACCAGTTGTGTCAGATCATATGCCAAAGCAAAGTCGAGAACAGATCTCCCCGCGTGATCGGTGGTACGTGAACCAAGCCATTCGGCGTGGTGGGCGTTAAAATCGCCAAGAATCACGATCTCAGCGGATGGGATCTGTTGCAGCACGGAATCTGTAGCCATTTGGATGTGCTCAATGAGTCGGTCAGTTTCGGCATTTCCGCTATGGGACCTATAAAGGCACGCGTAGATTCGCGGATGGTCATCGCAGTCTACGCGCAGCCAAAGAATCGATAGGTCCCCTACTTCAAGGCTGCCGAGGCGACGAGAGCAGATATCTTCTCTGACGTACACGCACACACCAGCCCGGGGTACAAAGGAATGTTCCAAATTGTATCCCGGGTAGGAGAGGAAAGAAGTATCAGCCGGAGAAGATATCTGTGTCTCTGTTAGGAAAAGCAAGGCCGGCTTCGCCGTCTCAAGATGGTGGTGGACGGCGTTCAGGTTGGAATTTAGCCCCCTTATGTTGCAGAAGTCCACAGTAAGCGTGACAGGGGTAGCCTTAGGTAGCCTGCTTTGTTTGCCCCGAACAGTTCCAGAGCGCGCAAAATTGCCCCCCCAGAATTCGGAGGGCAGCCTGGGCATTCATTCTCAGGTGGAGTTCTTCCTGAGCATGGACGCCCAGAGAGGGATTCTCCACCGCGAACGCAAGTGGTACCCTCCTGGGGTACACAAACCAAATTCTGCACGTCCATTGAAGTGAGGGGGTTAAGTAGGCCTCCGGGACTCTCACTTACCGTACGAAACGCGACAATTGTCACTTTACGCCGGTTTTCTGTGAGAGAGTGGTGTTTCCCCGGTCGTGCCGGCCCAATTCGGCTGCAGCAGAAAGATCTGTACAGCGTGGCACTACCACTAGTTGAATTGACTGATTGCACTGGTGGAATAATCTCTGCTGTGACAGAGATTATCCCACCAGCGGGCGATGGGGTCGTCACGTCCCGACGCCGTGAAAATCTATATCTCACGGAAGCTAACATTGTTTCGGCATAGAATGTATCCTATGTGCCAAATTACGTTACTATTGCTTTTTTGACGAAGTTGTGGGGCACCGGTATTGAACCTTTTTTTTTTTTGTTTCCGCAGAGAAATGCATTTACGCACACCACTCGCCCAGCGTGTTCCGAAGAGCACGCTGGCGAGCGGTAGTGTGGACTCGACCACCTGTAAGGCAGGTGGTAATACCCACTAAAGCTCTGCGTTCCGTCTTCGTCATATTGGGACGCCATGGGATCGCTCTCGCATGCAACCATGGCGCCCCGACGAAGGCCTGCCTATGCTGGCCACCGACGTAGGACGGCTTCGAGGAGACGTGTGAGAGCCCGGTCTAATGCTCCATCACACTTCCCTCTACGGCCTGACGGCTAGAGACGGCTCCGGACTTCGGAGCGGTCACACCTCTAGTGTTGGGTGGTAAACACTTAGTCCCACCCATCACATGGTCAGAAGGGCGCCCTGCATCCGCACAAACCGCGCAACGCAAAGGCCTGTTACAGCTACTAGCCTGATGACCTTCGCCAGCGCAGCGGTAGCAGAGGCGACCCCTCTCCACCCTCGATGGGCAGGTAGGCCTTGTATGGCCGATGCCCATGCACTTAAAACAGCGCAGTGGGCGCTTGTCCACAACGTGGACCTTGGCCGAGGACCAACCGACTAAAAGCCGACCAGCCTCGACCAGTTGTTTGGCCGCGGCAAGGGGACACCTCACCACAACCGCGCCCATCCGGCCGTTGCCCTTGGTGACCTCGCTGACTTTCACCAGCTCAGCCGCACAGCCACAGGTACGGGCCACTGCCTCGGCCACTCCCACTGCGGTCACCGAATCATCTAGTCCGGTCAACCGCAGGGTGCCCTTAGCCGTGGGCAGAGACAACCGGTATTGAACCTGCCTTAAGCGCCACAGGTCGCATGTTTGATTGCCGCTCGGAGCGTATGTTTGTATTGACCATACAGGCATTTTTTCTGGTTCTTTCTGGGTGTGCATTTACTTGTCATTGTGCTTGTTTCCGGACCCCTACTACTATATACCTATCCTAATAGGGGTTGTTGAGTGTGTAGCGTTTATGATTCATTTATTTTTAGGTCACTACTAATATTCCTATTACCCCTAAAATAAGCGTGTAGACTAAACACCTGGGAACTCAAATCCTTGCAGGAGGAATCGAGGGTATTTTTTAAGAGGTTTTCTTCCTCGACTTCCAAGCGAGACACGAGCTGTCACTCGCCACTGAGTCGCTTTCAGGTCCACTCTGCTATTCAGGGACGTACCAGGAGCCACCTTTGTGGCAAAACCATCCTGGGCCTGACGTTAAACGCCCCGCGCCCAACCACCGGAGCTTGTCGCACGCACTGAGGTCAGCCACCAGAGTTTTAGTGGGACGCCATGGCCGGACATGAAACCCCACATATCTCGGTTCTCTTAACCAGGAGACCGGGTATCTGGTTGCAGATTTACTTCCCGGTCAACGAAAAACGTTCTACTATTGAACTATTGAGGCTTTAAATGAATATTTTTTTAAATATAATTTCAATCCAAAAGAAATATTTTCTTCTATACTTCATTGTTCACAATACTTTACACTTGTACAGTAAATATTTACGGTTAGTAAAATGATTCAAGTTAATGACGTCAGCAAAGTGTTACAATATTCTTACTTGAGTTCTACTTGAATTAAAAATTTAATTATTGTAAGCATTGTTTCACCTTCGTTACATGTACTTGGCGACAATAAAAATAACTCAAGTCGTAACTTTTGGCTCGCTAATTATTTCATTATTGTCAAACCGTTATACATTAATGACGTCATAAAGTTATATTTATTGCGTCATTAGGCCATGTCACAGCGACTAACGAAAAGTTCGCCGACTCATTTAAAAAGTAATTATCGTTTCAAAGTTTTGAAGTTGACTTTAGTATTGGTTTTTACTGAGTTTTGACTGGTTTTTTTCTAAGTATTTCAACGAATAAAATATATACATGTATACATACATTTTATAATTGACAACCTATGGAGTTTTTTTAATGTTATAAGTTGGCAAACCAGCATACAGCCCACGTGATGGTAAGTTCTTGCAGCACCATTAGTAGGCCACTCACGCGTTGCCAACCTCGAGATATTCGTTCTTAAATTTCCTCTGCCCAGTAATTTCACTAGCGTACAGTGCCCTTCAAACCGGAACACAGTGCTGCCTAAGCACTACTATTTGGCGGCAGAATATTTGACACTGAGGTGGTACCTACCTAGCCGGCCTCTTGCAACAAAAGACCTACCACCAGTACGACTGATTGCACTGGTGGAATAATCTCTGCTGTGACAGAGGTTATCCCAACAGCGGGCGATGGGGTCGTCACATGCCGACGCCGATGTAAATGACTAGCTGTGTTCTTCTTCTTCTTCAGCAGAACATCCCATTCGTGAGAATCTACCTTCTTTCCACAGGTACATCTGCTTACAGCACAGTGGTGCTTCCAGCCGAGAGCCTATTGCATGGAACTTTTATTACCTTTTAGTTTTTCTTAAAGAATGTTAGCAGTTGTTTTGCAAAACATAACTAATACTCAAATTGCCTCTCAAAATAAGTTTGTACCTTGTGCTTGGTGGAGGACACTAGTCTAATGAGGGCAGAATCGAACCCGCGACTCTCGCGTTAATGGAGTCTGCCTTGTTAGCCTACGATAAAGCACACGAGGAGTTGGGAGATTGAGCCTCTGGCACTCTCACTCATCGAACAAAACGCAACAGTGCGTACTGATGCTACAACTTTATGCCGATTTTCTGTGAGAGGGTAGTACTTTTCCGGTCGAGCCGGCCAATTTGAGCTGTGAGGAAAGTGGTCTCATATTTTGCTTTATTTTTTAGCACGTATGTAAAGAATTTAACATATAAAGTTTCTTATAATAGAGATGATTAACTTCAGCTATAATAATTTACGATCAGTATTTATAGTTTGAAGTATCATCAAGTTCCCGTTTTCAGTCATCCCAAGCGAATATTTCACCGATTAACACGTCGTTATAAAGTCATAAAGTTAGAAAGTTGAATTATTGCATATTAACTGTACTACGAAATGCAAAGATGGAGTTTAATTTAACTGGATACAACGGTTTTGACTGCGCTTTGCTTTCACTATGTCAATATTAAGAATTCATATTCTTCTATTCCTAGAAACTGACTTTGTTGTTGATATTTTATAAAAATTTGCCACTTTATATATATTACAAGTTTTAGGTGAAAAACAGGTTTTTAATTCCGAGGAAATTGAGCGCTTAAGACAGCATCTGGTGCCAATAGTTTAGTATGCTTTACAAGATAAGGAATTTTTATGGTAAAATATGTATGTTAGGTCAAGATGGCTTCGAACTCTGAAATACATCAACAGCGTTGCCTCTTGTAACGCTGAGATATTATAAAATTACTCGTAAATTAGATAGACCAAAAGCGTTAAGTTCAGGGCGTCGCTTTTGGTATAATTTCTGTGACAACAGAGATTGTTCCACCAGTGCAAGCAGTCACATTGGTGGTAGGTCCTTTGTTTCACGAGGCCGGCTAGGTAGGTACAACTGCAGTATCAAATATTCTACCGCAAAGCAGTAATGTGTTTCAGTTTGAAGAGCACTGTAGGCTAGTGAAATTGTTGGCCAAAGGACATTTAAGAAAATCAACCAATCAAATTTAAAAAAAAAATAATAATATTCCGTTAAAATAATTAGTTTCGCATTTTATATTATAAGAACTTTTGAACATTTACTATATGCATGCGATAGGTATAGTCATAGTATAAAAATTTATGAGTCAATAATAAATTGAATTTGCAACTAGTAATAAAAATAATGTTTTGTATAATTATGCGTAACCATCTTGTACCTAAGCCATTCGCCAACTTGATTTATTGTTATGTTTCTTCTACATACATTCATGCAATAAATATATTCTAAATTAATAACCATAAAAATTATGAATACTGGGTTCATCATCATGATCATCCGCAGCCTGTCTTCACCCACTGCTGGGTATAGACCAGTAGACCTCTTTTTAATGTCGGCATTCAACGTGGTCCTTTGCCCGCCTCATCCAGGTTCGATAACTTTGGCGATATCGCCCACCCATTTTGCCACTGGACCTCCGACGCTTTGCTTGCCAGTTCTAGGTCACCACTCTGTCAGCGCCTTGCTCCACCTTTTATCACCACACTTCGCTCAGTTTCATTTCAATTTCATCGAAATTTGATGCCTAGAAATTTGGTTCTTTATCGGTAATTATTATTTTTCTAAATCATGAATACTTTTTTTTTATGTTAGAAGTTGGCAAACAGGCATACGGCCCACCTGATGGTAAGTGGTTGCCTTAGCCTATGAGCGCATGCAGCACCATTAGTAGGTGCCACTCACGCGTTGCCAACCTCGAGATATTAGTTCTTAAATCTCGTTCGCCCAGTAATTTCACTAGCGTACAGTGCCCTTCAAACCGGAACACAGTAGTGCCTAAGCACTACTATTTGGCGGCAGAATATTTGACACTGCGGTGGTACCTACCTAGCCGGCCTCTTGTAACAAAAGACCTACCACCAGTGAATACTGGGTTAAAGTGTGTATATTACAGGGAAATCGTGATGTAAAAGCATTGTATTGTACTTGTTGGCGTATGGTGAGGTTTCGCATATATGCGTTGGATTAGAACGACAAGAATTGAAGAGCTGTCATTCTAACGAAAAGCCGCATTGATGGTAGTGCGATGGACTTCAATATTCATAACGTAGATAACCCTCGTCGCACCACATAAAAGACGAATCATTGAAACCCAGCGCAGTAGTTAAAGTATTGTGTTTTTAGTAAACTGTTTAAATGTGTTGTTGACTATAATAAGTTATTCATAAAGGCTATCCTGAGCTTGAATCATTTCATCCTAATTAATAAAGCACTTTACGTTATTATATGTATATATGAAAATTTTTGCAGTTTCCAATGATAATAGTTATTTCCATACTAATATTATATTACGAAATGTTTCTTACTAATATGGGTTGAAAAGTTATATGGAAGTATCGTAATTTTTAGATCTAGAAGCTTGAAACTTATTTGTTTAGGCTGTGAATGTGTGTTACTGAATAAATAATTTTTGATTTTTTTTTTTTTTTGGATTCGATATAAATAATTATGAAATTCAAAGGAAGGAACAAAGGGTTTGTATTAAAATTGTTATTCGCGCCGGCGAAGCCTCTGGCTCCTTTTGAAATAATTATATTTTTCCCTATACTCATATAAAAACTGAGACTGTCAAAAATGTTGCAAATCTATTTTCGTCTAAGATATTTTATTGCGGTTTCGATCTAAAATTTATATGTCCCGTAAAATCTTTAGCAATCGTAATCGTATTCTGTAAAATCGAAACCTCCCACAAAATATTCAAGATAACCGTATCGTATGTAGTGTGCTTCAAGTTTAATATTGTGGATAATTTATGAGACAAATGAATAGAAGTCGCAGGCAAGACTGCATTCCCTAACGCCGCTTCCGTTGCAGGGTTCAATGTATGTGTAGTTACGGAGTAGAAACTATGTATGTGTGCGCTTTTTGGATTACCGATTTTGAAACCCCTCAATTGTTTTATGGTATTTAAGTGCAAATGAAATCCTGCATACAATGTTATGGTTTATTTTATATAGTAAAAATCCAACTAATATTATAAATATGAATTGTTTTTTTTGATGTTGGGATGTTGATTATCTACTTAATGACGCAAGATGGCTTAAATGATTCCAATGAAATTTAGCACACAGACACTTTAATATCTGAATGAGCACTTAGAATAAGTTCCTGTGTGATTACCAAAAAACATGCTCCAATACGTATTAAATTTAAATTTAGTATGGATGAAACATTATTTACTTACAAAATCTGATTCAATTCTTTCTGGAAGTCGCGGGCAGATGATAATACTTATATACTATGACATGATATTTTTTCCTTATATAAATTTTAATGTTACTGTCAAAATTGCTAGCTATAATATCATAGAAATTTAAATATCATGTGAGTAGTGAACTTGGTAATAAATATGCCGGCAATACGTCATTCACTTCCTTTAGCAAGTCTCGTGATGAATGACTTGTTAGGATGAACCTCAACGCGCCTGTAAAGAATATCCCAGTCATACTCACATTCAGTCAAACATAATTTACACATGTTTGATAATTGATTTTTAATTCAAAGAGCTTTTGAAAAGAATTTGTTTTCCATTTTAGGCCGACTTAAAAAAAATGAGGAGATTCTTAATTCGACTGCATTTTTTGAATGTTTGTTACCCCATAACTTTCGACTTTGATGATTTTGATGATTTTTTTAAATTAAAAGATGATGTTTCCCGTGTGATCTAGTTCTGATACTGACATCCATGAGAAAACCATAAAAGTCTTAAATTTGTGTTAAACATTAAGTACCATAATACATAAGTAAAATATATAAATGTAAAAGCGTTACCTTGTGTTGATGGTTTTTTTGGGTGAGGTGGTAAGCGGTCATATGGAGTGGAGTGTCAAGATGTGGGGTCGCATGAGCTAGGTAAAGAAGAGGTGGCATTGAGTAGGGTGGCATGGGCTGGCAATAAGTGCAAAATTAAATTATGGTTAGAAATAAAACGCAATGAACTCACTGGTCACTGGTGGTAGGTCTTTCGTTGCAAGAGGCCGGCTAGGTAGGTACCACCGCAGTGTCAAATATTCTGCCGCCAAATAGTAGTGCTTAGGCATTACTGTGTTCCGGTTTGAAGGGCACTGTACGCTAGTGAAATTACTGGGCGGACGAGATTTAAGAACTAATATCTCGAGGTTGGCAACGCGTGAGTGGCACCTACTAATGGTGCTGCAAGCGCTCATAAGCTACGGCAACCACTTACCATCAGGTGGGCTGTATGCTTGTTTGCCAACTTCTAACATTAAAAAAAAAATGAAGGAGCTTTGTTCCTACCACAAGTCTCACGATACTTTTATATACACGATATATTTAATTTTTTTTATATATAATGTCATTATAATCAAAAAACTAAATACGTAATTAACTAAAACTTAATACATATTCTTTCTCCATACGTTACAAAATTTAGGTAGTTGTTTATTTATACTTTAATAATAAAGTGGTAACTGTTAAATATTTTATAATGGTTACAAATATATTACAAAGTTAAATTTAATTTGTTAAACAAAATATTTAAAAAAAAAAACACTAAAACGACTTGTTTATAGTGGTGTAGTTCAATAAAATTTGTTTATATTTTTATCGTAACCATAAGCGACATATGAAATTATTATAAATGTAATTTTATTGTCCTGTCCCAACCATACCAACACTTTCGTTCAATGAAACAAGGCATAAAGAAAGAATATAAAATTGTTAAATCGTTTGTAATAATTATTATATTTGATGACGCATTCATTGTGGCGCAGCGGTAGCAAACCTGCCTTAAGCGCCACAGGTCGCGGGTTCGATGTTTCTATTAACCATACGGGCATGGTTTCCGGTCTGGGTGTATTTGTCCTTCTTCATCCTAGCATTATTCCCGGTATTTTATGTACCCAGGGTCTGCTTATTACTCTTATCCGGATTTGACTGGTTACTAGTTTTTACACGGAGCGATTGCCATCTGACCTCCGCAACCCTAAGGGCGAACCAGTAACTCATTGGATAAGAGCAATTTATTATCAAGAGTTAACGATTATTATCAGATGATATTGATAATAACCGGGACCGACAGCTTAACGTGCTCTCCGAGGCACGGTGGGGAGACCCACACGGACAACGCCCAGACCGGGACAGAAATTTTTAACAAACATCTGCCCGAACGGGAATCGAACCCGCAACCGTCGAGACTAAATGCAGACTCGCTACCCACAACGCCACAACGGTGTCAAGGTGTATTTGTCCTTGTCATTGTGTATATATTTCCGGACCCCCGACACAATATAACTATCCTAATGGGAGCCGTTGAGTGTGTAGTGTTAATTATTTATTATTTTTCGTAACTGTTTCGAAATAAATTGACCTTAGGTATAGCATCGGACTCATTTTAACAAAGTCAAGCTTTTCTTTTCTAGTCGTGTCCTCTATGGCCAGTGTGGACTAACGGACAACATGGACTCGCTCCTTCTTCGAATGCTGTGAACATTGTTTCTCAGAATCACCACCCGCCACACCGCATAGCGAGACGCACAGAGCCCATATTCCCGTAACAGCCCGGCATGGAGACGCCAATCCTGAATCCACTAACTTCCTTCCCATTATAACTATTTACAACTTTAAGTACATTTCAAATACTGTCAATGTAAATTCAATTTTATGGGCTTTGATATAGAGTTTAGACGTGATTCGATCGAGATTTGATCTTCTAATGAATCGTATGACTCGAAGTGAGGTAGCAAAGAGCTGTTGAGGACGAGAATCGTTTGACGTATCGTACTGGCATGCGTTCCGTCTCGATCCGCGTTCCTTGGACGACTTCAACTTTTTGTGTGAGTTCATTCGAGTACAGCGTTAGTAATAATAAGGGTTTAAAAATTAAAGCTTTTCAATATCTGCGTTGAGATAAATTTAAATATATTTCATAGCTTTGTTATGAACTCTGGAAAATAGTGGAGTTACTTACTGATGTGCTAGATGATTTTAAGTACACTAATAATCGAATAATTTGATAATTTTCCTTAATAAAACATAATATTACATAATATAAATCAAAAAGTAAGTATAAAATCACAATAACTTTCTAATTTGTATTAAATATTTTATACTGAAATAATTATTATTTATGACAAGTAAAACCAGGATGGATGAATAAATGAAATAACTTTATCATCTTTACTAAAACCAATAATAAAATATTATTAAATCTCCTCTTTAGCACACAAAATCTTGTATAACAGAAGAACAAACTTAAAGGAACTTAATAATATAACAAAGATTTACCACCAGTGTGACTGATTGCACTGGTGGAAAAATCTCTGCTGTGGCAGGGACTATCCCAATAGCGGGCGATGGGGTCATCACGTCTCGACGCACGTTAAAGTTAATTGTTTTGAAACAGTTCAAAGCAGAAATTACGCCCATCAAAGACGGACGTGTTACAAATTTGGTTTCTCGATCTTTCCGTAAAATCTACGTGTTCTCAATTAAGAGTGCCTCAATTATTTGTATAATCTAACCTTTATTTCCAGATCTCCACGGGCAGTTCTATGAGAACACGGTGGTAGTGCAATATGATAAAGATCTACTCGAAGTATGGGATGAAGCGAAGAGGCTGCGATGCGAATGGTTCAACGATTACGAAAAGACTGCGTCTAAACCGCCTATGGTCATTGCTGATTTGGATGTTGTACAACTGGACTTTAGAGGTAATAGCTATAAAATATTTAAGCTTTGATATAGCCGCCCTGTAGGCACTAAAATTTTAAAGTAAAAATGCCTAATACCTTAATATTTTTATGAGAAGTAAATTAATAATAAATAACTTTAAATTTTATAAAAATTAATTCTAAATATTCTCTTTATATTTGTTGTGGCGTTTGGGTAGCTAGCCTGCCTTTAGCCTCGACGATTGGGGATTCGATTCCCGCTGGCAGAAGTTTGCATTGATCTTATAAATATCTGTTTCGTTTTGGGCTTTTGTATTTGTGGTTCTCCCCACCGTGCCTCAGAGAGCTTTTTGTTTTTATGCAATGAGTTACTGGTTTGCACTTTAGGGTTACGGAGGTCAGATAGCAAAAAAAAAAAAAAATAATAAAAAAAAAAAAAAAAAAATTGTGTAAAACTAGTAACCTGTCAAATCTGGACAATAAAAATAAGCAGACTCTGGGTAAAATAATCGTATAGTGCCGGGAATAATGCTAGGAAGAAGAAGAAGATTCTCTTTATACTTGTTAATTTAAATAATTTATTGCTACTAGCCCAATTCGCTTTTACGGTTACAAGAACATTTTTTATGTGTCAGCCAGTTAAGAGGAATCGCGATTTTATTTGTTTTAAAAATGCATTAGGGGTTGAGGTAAAATGAAATTATGTATTTACATATATATATGTAAATATATAGTTTATATATATGTAATACATATATACATCTATTTATATGAAAAGTTGATACAAATTTGAGCTAAAATGCATCTATCAAAATGGATATTACGTTAAGCCTAACTTGCGTTTTGATAACAAATACATTCAAATATTTAACTAGCCCATCGTTTTATTCGATTCCTCGGACATCGGAGGGTATTTTAATTTGTCAAATCCATTACGACATAACATATTGATTATAATCGTTAAATCGGTAGGCAATTTATTGCTTCTAATAAGTTTAGTCTTGACCTTTAATGGTCAAATTAATGCTACTCGTTTTAAGTATAATTTATAAGTCAAAACTGAATAAGAATAATAAACAGGACTTGAGTTATAGGGAAGAATTGTTTTAAATTGTTTTAAATTGAGAAATCGAAGTATTATGTAATTCTTCTAAAATTCCTTAACAGGAGATAACGTCGATTGCTGGATGGAAATTCAAGCTGGGAAAGGTCCCTGGGCGCCGCCGGTCTCCGGGATTGTTCCTTTGGGGTCCACACTCACTCTGGTCGTCGCGATAAATGACTATCGAGGTATGTATTCATATATCTTACTAATCTAATAAATGAGAAAGTTTATTGTTAGGTTGTTTGGATGTTGGGAACTCAATCACGCAAAAACGGGTTAACGGATTTGGATGAAATTAGGCACAGATATAGATTTTTAACTGGATTACGACATAGGATACTTTTTATTGCGGATAAATGTTAGGTTCCCGAGGGATTATCAAAAAACGTACCACAGAGCGTATTCACGCATAAATTGCTTAACGGCCAATCCGCTAATGCTACATGACGCCACATAACGCGTTAATCGATTGATAAAAATGCACAGATCTACGTTGATTTTAAATCATGCGCAAAAAAAGGAATTAAGTCAGTCATTATTTTCTTTTCTGCTTATTTATGAGCAATAAAATAACGAACACATTTGACCATACATTTATTTGTTTCTTAATATATTGGATCGTTTAAAAGACTTATACGAGGTGGATCTAGTTAATTAAATAATATTAGCATAAATAGCTTTTTGAGTTATCTAATAGACACATTTTACCGTTGATTTTTTTAAATAAATTGATGGTATTATTTTTATCTTTTTCGATACAAATCTTTTTCATGCCTACAAATAAATAAACTAGTTAATAAAATTATTTAAATTAAATGAGGTTGTAGCGTGATAATGAAATACATATAAACTTTATAGCAGAGTTGAGATAAATAGGCATATCTTATTATAATATACTAGCTTTAGTCTGCGGCTTCATACGAATTAAATAACACTAATATAAAGTTATATTAACTTCTATTATCGCAAGTGGTATTAAATACACGGAAGATTTTAAGTTTTCACACAAAATTAAAACAGAAAGACAGACAGTGTTTCATAATGTTATATCTACTTTTATGTATTAGTGATCAGTGCTGGATTTACCAGAAGGCTGAGTAGGCTTGAACCTAGGGCGGCAAATTTTTGGGGCAGCGAATTTTAGGACCGAATTTTTTTTGGCTACCTAATAGAAATCAATCTTGAAAATTAGTAAATCCGCCACTATTAGTGATTATTTTCTTATAGTGTATTGCTGTTGACCCTACTGGCCTTGACAGCGTTACCGGGCCGGATATTAGTAAAGATTAAGAACTATCTCATTGACACCGTAATGAGGCACGTATATTACGAACATGGACGAAACCCAGTGACCCTTATGACATTGACTTTCAGAAAGTTTCTTATTATACGTATTTCTGTGAAATAGAGAAGATGTACTTGCCATTCACTAACCTCGCTGATAACCTCAAGCAACTTTCAATGTATTCTGAAAGTGTACTTAGGCCGCACACAGCTCCAATGTAGCGTCTGGAAGTATTACATCATTGGGCGAGCGGTTGATTTAAAAATATCGATTATCGATTTATATACTACCTAAATGACAAACAACTGGCCTACATGATGATATGATATGTTAGGCGTTTATCGAACTCTATATTCACTACAAGTGGTAAGAGATAAGCCAGAGAAGGGTTTTTCCCGTAACCTGACAAACGCACTGAGGTCGGGAACAAAGGAGGTTTTAGACCCCTCATAATCCAGATCTCTAGAGATATGACTAGTTTGATGTAGCAGTTACAAACCTTCCATAGGCCTCGATATTCTCGGGTTCGATATCACTCGGAGCAGCTATTTATTTTGATTACAAAGACATTTGTCTCCATTAATCTTGTATGTGTTTCCAGACTTAGGGGTATATATTTTTGAGTACATGTTTATATGACCACTTGTTTGGTACGTTATTTGGCTGACACGGCTTTATATTCTACAAAGAAATGTGGTCTGTCTTAATTTGTGGTAATAAAAAGATAAGTAGTACCGTACATTAAAGGAAGTTTAAAATCTTATATTTTCTGAAATGAGGGTTTTATTGATAGAAGCAGGGTTCGTGTTGTGTGTTTGGTTGGTCGATGCCTCTTGTCTTCTATTTGAACAGTCCATAAGTTTATAAGTTTTATTACTACAAGCCTATAAAGTTATATCGAACGTCTGATCGTAACAGTGAACAATTGATTTTAACGTCTATGATTCTACGGATATCAAAACAATATTTCGAAATAATTGATTATTGATATATAAAATGCATTGTAATTGCAAGTACTAAAGATGCAACGTTCTAGACGTTACTCTACGCGTAATAATTATAATATAATATTATATTAATAGTATTTGATGGTAAAATAAGAAAGATTTTTTTGGGTACTACTAAAACAAATTGATTAGGGCTGTACTCGCCACGGCGTTATTTCTTTATATGTACGGCTCGTAATTTTCTCAACACTATCACTACATTTTCTACGAATACTGTGGTAAAATTATCGTGTAACAAGAATAATAATTCATTTACGTTGTAAAATCAAAGTTTTCTTTTTATTTTACAAGTTGGCAAGCAAGCTTACGGCCCACCTGATGGTAAGCGGTCGCCATAGCCCATGAGTGCTTGCAGCACCATTAGTAGGTGCCACTGACGCGTTGCCAACCTCGAGATATTGGTTCTTATATTTCCTTCTCACAGTAATTTCACTAGCCTATAGTGCCCTTCAAACTGGAACACAGTAATGCCTAAGCACTACTGTTTGCTTGCAAACAAAAGACCTACCACCAGTGTGACTCATTGCACTGGTGGAAAAATCTCTGCTTTGACAGAGGTTATCCCAACAGCGGGCGATGGGCTCGACACATCCCGACACCGGGAAAAGTACTAATTACTTTTCCTTTGTTAATCGAATCTTCTTCATCCTGGCATTATTCCCGGTAATTTATGTACCCAGGGTCTGCTTATTACTCTTATCCGGATTTGACAGGTTACTAGTTTTTACACAGAGCGATTGCCATCTGACCTCCGCAACCCTGAGGGCGAACCAGTAACTCTTGTTTTTTTTTTTTTTTTTTTTTATTCAAAAATGGGTAAGCTCTTGACCTCCATCGAGCGCGAAAGTATAGATGAGGTCTACGTTGGAGCGAACTTACTCATGAGAAGCCTATGTACTCGCACCTTGAAGAGGTTCAGGTTGTATGCCGGTTCAGGTAGTATTGAGGCCGGAAGAGCATTCCAGTCCCTGGCCGTGCGCATTATGAATGACGAACGAAAGCGCATAGTTCGGATATTAGGTATGTCGACCAGATATGGATGGTACCCCGCAGTGCGCCTGGTATCCCGATAGAAAAACGGCGATGGCGGTATAAGTTAATGGAGCTCATCAGCACACTCCCCGAAGTAGAGTCTATAGAACACCGACAGACAAGCGACTTACGACTTAAGTCATTGGATAAGAGCAATTTACTTTATCAAGAGTTAACGATTATTATCAGATGTAATGTGATAACAACCGGGACCGACAGCTTAACGTGCTCTCCGAGGCACGGTGGGGAGACCCACACGGACAAACGCCCAGACCGAGACAGAAATTTTAACAAACATCTGCCCGAGCGGGAATCGAACCCGCAACTGTCGAGACTAAAGGCAGACTCGCTACCCACAACGCCACAACGGTGTCCGACCCCCTTTGGTAATCGAATATAGGTTAGTTTATTGCTTAATAGATCTAGATACGATTTGTTTACGAATAAATGACCTACGGCAAAAGTTTAGTTGTTATAAACCTTATAATTAAAACCTACGACTTAACGAGCGCTTAGTATTAAAAAAAAAACATTTATTTCAAGTAACAGAGACTCATTTAGTATTTACTGCACAAATAAGGTATAAATTAAAATTTTAGATTGAATAATTTATATTTATTTTTCGGATGATACCTATACCTTACTTTGATTTGATTGTACTTAAAGTGTGGATTACTTTTATTTTATAACACCACAGTAACGATACAGCAAACACTCGAGGCGCGACCAATGCATTCAAAACTGACCAAATGAAGTTCATTCATTCATTTCATTTTATCAAAACATCGTCTTAATCGAACCAAAAAAGCTTACAATTGGACAGAGGGATAGAGATAGAGACTTTATATTTAAGTAAGTATAAGATATGTATGAATGCATTACTAAGTGGATAAATTATACGTGAATTGATCACAATACTGTAAAATTTCACATTATTATAAAGATTCTGTAAGAATAATCGAAGCATTATCGAGAATATATTTTGCATTTCTAATACTACCGTTATTCAATAGACGTCAATAAAATCGTTGTTTGAATGTGAAAACTTAACTGTATTATATGAATTTGTATTGGATTTATAATAGTCTTGCCTTACTGGGTGCTAGTCGATACAAAATATTTATTGAGTATTCTCAAACAAAGTGATAAAGCCTTCATGCTTTTGACTACATTGCCAGATAAAGCGGAGAATTAGTGCATTCTGACAATATTGGTTTGAAGTAACCTTTCTGTTGGATACATCTCTACCACTATTTTAGAGTAGACTAATCTTTTGAGATTTTTAAATGTAAAATTATCAACAAGTTCACTTTTAATACCAGAGGCATCTTTGGGCGTTACTAAATATTATGAGGTTAAACAGCGTATTAAGAACAAAAAGACCCGACATAAAGGGTTTCGTATCATCTTACAGTAAAAGTTAAGTTTCTTGTATAAGTACCTTCTTTATTTTAAAATTTTATTCAATTTCAGTATATAAATTATTATATAATATATTTTAAGGCGTCGGGAGGTGACGATCCCATCGCCCGCTGTTGGGATAACCTCTGTCACAACAGAGATTATTCCACCAGTGCAATCAGTCACACTGGTGGTAGGTCTTTTGTTGCAAGAGGCCGGCTAGGTAGGTACCACCGCAGTGTCCAATATTCTGCCGCCAAATAGTAGTGCTTAGGCACTACTGTGTTCCAGTTTGAAGGGCACTGTACGCTAGTGAAATTACTGGGCGAACGAGATTTAAGAACTAATATCTCGAGGTTGGCAACGCGTGAGTGGCACCTACTAATGCACCTACACCTGCTCATAGGCTGCGGCGCCCACTTACCATCAGGTGGGCCGTATGCTTGTTTGCCAACTTCTAACATAAAAAAAAAAAAAAAAATTCTATGCAATTTTTACCTGTCTACATTATACAATTCATAAAGGCTAGCAGACAAATATACGATTTTCGTTGGCACCTTTGGAAACGGAACCTTTAGATAGGAATTAAAAAGAAAGAAAAGCAACTGTTAGGATATTGCTTATATAACTTTACTTTCTTTGTCACTACAACCGCTTACACTTATTAATCGACGATAGACTGCTATTCACGACAATCTTCTCTTCCGTTCTAGATGGTGTGTGTTTCTACTATCCTAACATTTTCCTCGATGCGGTCAATCCATCTCTTTCTAGGCCCTCTTAGTGGTCATTTCTTCTTTGGTTTCCAATGTGACATTACTTTGGGTGCCCTGTTCGCTTCCATTCTCTCAATGTGCCGGTCCCATCTCAAGCATAGTGACTTAGTAAGAAAACAGTACGTCTTTGATGTTCTTTGTTCCAATGTTTTGTAATCAAATTTCAAACAAATACCAATTTGTTAAAAAGAAAAATGATATTATTAATGTATAATGTTGTTTAGAGATAATCTATTTTAAATTATGAACAGTTTTGTTCCATAATGGAAACGATAAAAACATTTTTTTTAAATAAACAGTTACAATAAAAACATATATCCTTTTATTAGTTGAAATCATTCAAATTTAGTTCGTATTTTGATAGCATTAAGGTTCATTCTAAATTTTCATTTGAGAATCAACGTTAATCAATTTGATTTATCGTGTGGGTAGAAGAGATTAAATCTATTGAATAATTAGTAGACAAATGGAGGCACTAAAATTTCTATATTTTTTATGTTAGTTGTCAAGTCCTTATTAAAAGGCATTTTTGGGTTCCTTTAGAAGAGAACTCTCTTATTGCCAGCACTAACTCGTCTATGTATCCATCTATCCATCAGTCACAGAACTGTATCTTTATAACCGGTTAAACTCTCTAGCGGTGCCCACTTCCAGAAATATTAAAAATACAAATATAAAAATAGGAGTTATATATTACAAAACTCGACAAATTATAAAGCTACAGAACCCTCACTATGAGCGCTTGCAACAAAACTTCATTTGTATGTGTCACTCACACTTTGCCAACCTCAAGAAATTGGTTCTTAAATCTCCTGTACCCAGTAACTTCTCTAGGTACAGTATCCTTCAAACCGAAACACAGTAATGTTTTGGCGTAGAATATCTGATATTTTGGTGGTGCCCACCTAGCCAGCCTCTTGCAATAAAGGCATATCACTAGTTAAAACGCGTTTTTCTTTCTTTATTTAATTAATTATTGGCTAATAATTTTACATACGTTTAATAAACTTTTAAATGGTTTTTAATGGTGCTTACAATGTTTGATCGTTTATTGAGGATAGTAGCTAGTACTACAGCGAGTAGTTAAGTTAATAGTGTAGTAAAATAGCTTCCTATTAACCTTGTTTATTTGAAAAAAATAGCAGTTTGATAGAGCGGAATTATAATAGCTGAAGCCTCAATAGCTCAACGGTAGAAGGGCCGGCTTCGCTCTGTTAATGCGAGAGTCGAGAGTTCGATCCTGATCCCCTTGGGCTATTGTCGTACCCACTCCTAGCGCAAGCTTCGAACTTATTTGGAGGGCAATAGGAATATTAGTAATGCCTTGAAAAAGCACTGCTAATATTCTTAAAAAAAAAAAACTTATGTTATGTTTAGTGAAATGTTAGAATTAATTTAAACAAAACCGATAAAATATGTCATTATCTAAGGCTCTAAGGCATATGTACACATAACACTAATGATCGCAAGTATTAAGCTTCTAAACTTTGAGAATCATTGTTTACTCTCTCCGATTGCCGAACTCCGAATCAGGGGAGCCATGTTTACGAGCAAGTCACGTTTTAATTATTGATAACGAAATTAGATAATTCCGAAATGTAATTGACATAAGCTTTCGAATTTCTTTCGATTGACATCGCACAGCCGTAATTGATTTTCAAAATGGAATCTACACGGAGCGATTGCAAGGTCCTCAGTTCTCAGCAAAATATTACAATCCCTCATCGCATGCATACTATATAAACTAGCGGGCCTGGCAGACGTTGTCTTGCCCTGAAAATAGAAAAGAAAAACACGGAACTCCGTTACAGCGCCACCTACCGAGGCCAATTGTAAATCTAAACCATCCTGAGCGCCACCAAAAAAATTCATTCAAATCGGTCTAGCCGTTTAATTATATATATAAAGATTATAAGCGATTGAGAACGGCGAAGATTTAGCGTAACATATTCCTTCACCCGAAACTAAACGTAGCTTTACTCGATTTGAGAATTTACTTTATACAAGTATACAAAACATCATTCGTTGTCAATTCAAGTAGTTAGTCACACTCTAACTTCATTCAATTATGTTGCAAGCTTGTGACTAACTTCGTTTCGTTGCGGTGATGTTTAATTTACAAAGAAGCACCAGCGAGTCTGACATTTTGTCTGTATGGAAAGGCCTGTCTATAGTATATATTAAGTCTATGCTCAAGACGCTTAATGTAAACCGAGGTCGGAACATAAATATTACCGAGAACCCGGAGACTATAAAAAAAGTAGACTTAGTCATAATTCATTTACTTCAAATATTTGAAAAACAATCAACACAGCTTAACAACACAGTCTGAAGACGTTGTGATGCAGCGATAGCGCACCTTACTTGAGCGCCACAGGTCGTAGGTTAGATTCCCGCTCAGACTCGATGGTCGTATTTACTATACAGGTATGTTTCCGGACCCTCGACACAGGATATTGGGGCCTTTGAGTGTGTGTGTTTAAGAGGAATTGTTAGTTTTCGTTAAATTTCATTTATAAATTTAGACTTACATACGTTAATCAGTCGATCGTGCATAGAATCGTCAGTGACACCTCGTAAAACCGTCTCTAACAGGGTAATAATAGTGTGCAAACACACTCTAACGGTACAAAGAATAGTAAAAAGTAAACTGGACAAATACGTACGAATGAGTTTGCTTAACGGGTCGAGACATGAGCTAGGGTTGACATGTTCCAAGAAAATCATGAACTATTTATTAAGATTTCCAGGATTCCTTGAACATAATTTAGTTTGTGTTTGTACGCCTTGCAAAGTTAAAGTCTTTTAAGAAAAGAGCCTATTCCTTTCTCAAAGGTCGGCAACGCACCTGCAAGCTCTCTGATGTTGCAGATGTTAGTGGATGGCGGTGATCACTTAACATCAGGTGAGCGTCCTGTCCATTTGCCCCCTATGATATAAAACACTCCAATGATATTTTCTTATAAACAATATTAGAAATGTTTTTATTTTCCCTCCAAGTAACCTCTTAGCTTGCAATAGGAGTGGAATCCGACAATAGCTCCAATGAGACAGGATCAAACCTTCAACTCTGACGTTAGCGGAGTCGGTCTTATGGTTGAGCTTCAGTTTTGAGGATAGTAAATATTGCTTAGTGTTAGAATATTTCTTCTACGTATTAATGATACATTGAGTACAAAAAAAATCTTTCATGTCCAGCAATTTTTATTCCCTGTCACAACGTTACAATGTCAGTAGTTCTTATATTTGTATCAGCTACTAATATAACTAATTAACATAATTATAATAGACCACAGATTACTAAATTAGATAAGAAAGAAAAATTGAACTATAATATGTAATGGTGCACCTACAATGCAGTTACTTTTATTGGAATAACGTTTTCAAATATTGTTGGTCCATTTCATAAAAAAATTTTACTATAATTATGTAAAATGTTGTCCTGTAACCTGTAATGTTGTTGTCATGGTGCAATATGTTGCTCAACAAAAAGTAACCTTGGCTTGGATGCATAATAAATATATTTTCGACAACCCTAGCCTCGGATTGTGGAAGGACTGGAAACGCGGATCGCAGCTAGCTAGAATCGAGTTTTAATTCAATATTTACAAGAAAGAAGTTTTATGAACAGTTTGACATAATTAATAGGGCGTTGGCGATTGTTTTATTAGCCTTTTATGGAATTAACGTGCTAAATGGTCTCCTCTTGCATAGTTGATCTTGCTAATTATAGTCTGACTATATAAAATTCTTTTTCTGGTTTTTATTTATATACATATAATATACTGTTTCAAGAAGTATTAAGTTTTATTGGTTTTGTATTCTTTGAAATCTTTATTCTGTTTAAGTTTTGATAAATAAATAAATATCTGAGTATAGACCTCCCCATCCATGTATTTCTTTGCGCCTTTTTGCAAGTTGTGGTATTTATGAAATACCTCAATAGGTAAGATGTTTTGGTCGGGATGTATCCATGATGCTCCATGATCTCACAAAGTTGATTGAGATCTCACGCTTTTTAAGCACATTCCGTTGAAATAAGCCTGCATTTACTAAAGCAAGTCAACGTTTTTCTGGTACCGCAAAAGTTATTAAAGAATATTGGAGATGATTTTATTTTCATTAACAACGCTTGCTACAATCGTGTATAGACCACCGGCGAATTGTTTGCTTGCCACATTTCTGGTATATAAAATTATACTACGTTGATCTTCTAATGAGATAATGTGCAAACTTCAAAGATCTAATAGTTAAGGTTTGCTATTACAGTGAGTCGAACAATGATTCAGCTTTGTATAATATAGATTCGATTAAGAAAAACCCCAATTAAACTTAAATAATCATGCAATTTTATCGAATTTATTCTGACAGTGTTTAATGAACGATAAATTTCTTAATAAATTGATCAGTATTGAACACTAACATAGATGTTTCCCACACTTCAATTAAATGATCAAATGATCAATTTGATTGATCGAAAGCAAGCGTAACGTGAGAAATACTATAGAGAGTCAAATTAAGATTAATTATAGACGCCTTTTTATTTCTTGCGTGATTTTAGGGTTCTGGAACCAAATAGTAAAAATGGAATCAATATAGCTTCATTCTGAATCTTTATATAACCATATTTTACTGAATTGTAATATATAAATTTTATATATCTAATATATAAAAGGAGAAGACCTGGCTGACATATCAATACCCTTGGACCTAAAATACGGACTTTATTCACGCAGACGTAGTCGCTGGCAGGAGCTAGTATAGTACATATCATGTGAAAGAATTTTCGATACATAATGTAGCTGAGTGTTACTGATAATAAAAATAAGTTCCGGAATAATATAATATACTTAAGTGTAACAGTATGTTTACAAAAGTCTTCTTAAATGCTAAAAAGTTACTCAGTAACTTTTTCATTTAAGTAAAAACTTGGAGAGATAAGCACTTCTTAATTATACAAACATACAATTAAATTTATATAAATTGTATATCCTTTTGTATGCTAACTTTTAAACTAATGGAAATTGATATTTTTCTTAATCTCTTTGGTAAATACTATGAAATGGAGAATAAATTTTGCTAATGATAATATAATACTTTGAATTACTAGCCCTGATATTCTTCCTTACTTCTTATACTAAATTTTGTTGTTTTTTACTAAGTACCGATAGTATACACGTAATTTTCAAGATTTCTAAAGTCAACATAAACAATTCAACTTCTTTAATAGATTATTATTTGTTTATGCATTTCCGTGTTCACGGCGCGCTGCGGTTTGCGTATTTTCTTTTAATTACATTTCACTTAACGCTCAACTGAGTAGGCAGTGTTTTAGTAAGCGTTTTGCGTTATAACTAAGGTGACCATTTATTTCAATTTGAAAGTGGGATTATTTTAATTATTTTTACATTATTTTAATTATTTTTTGTTTGGGTCCGGACTGGTTTTGTTATCGAACTTCTTTCTGGAGAAAATTGTTAAAAGAAATAATTTTCTTCGATGTACTTTAAAACAGATGTTATATGTTCTGAGGATCATTTGACCAAATTAGCAACATAAGTTGTAAAGTATTAGTTATTTGGGTAAACGAAAAATTGACTTATAATTAGTTTGAAAATATATATGTATTTGTAACGATACACAAGGCGTACCATTACCAATATTATGAGTATGATGCCCCAAAAAAAAGTCTGCGACCCGATAGCAATGCCACCTGACTCTAATTATGAACAGTGACACCGGCAGACGCCTGGTGGGAAGGATGAAAATTATTGAATTACTAATATCGCTGTTAAAAAGTAGGGGTTTATGGTAGAAGAGTGAAAATAAAACATTTTGTTCGAAAAATAAATAAAATAAACCCTTAACATTTAGGGTTATCAAAAATAGATGTTGACCGATTCTCAGGCCTCCCGATATTTATACAAAATTTCATAAAAATCGGTCAAGCCAGCCAGTTCAGAGGGGTTTAATAACAAACACCGCGACACGAGAATTTTATATATTAGAAGACATTACTTGAAGAAAGGTCTGCTTCGTTTAAAATGGGTCATAATATGGTCACTATAGTTATAGCCATTAAGATGCGCTCTGTTGTGGACTGTGGTAACGTTGTACGTGACTCAAATCTAAACAATGTTTTAACCACAAGTCACAATTTTGCGAGAAATATGAATGTTCGGCTTACTGGAATTTTAAAATAATTTTTTATCTACGTTTCCTACAATCAGATGTTGATAACATCTGACACAACTTTCTGTACGACTCGGCGCTTTGATTTTATAAATTCTAATGCTAAATTTATTTTAATGCGTTGTTACCTCATTATAAAGTAAATGAAAATCTTGTTTATTTTTTGTTTACAATTAATTGAAATCTTTGAAAAGAATAACAATAATTTATGAAATGAAAAAATTATCTCTTTAAATGAGCTGAAAATATAATAATGTTTAAAATTTATGCAAAGTAATGATTTTGTTAACTTTCTAAAAATACTTTTCTAATGTTTCAGGTGAATTTGACATGCGGGTGAAGTCATGTGCTGCCTCCGATGGGTCCGGTCACATCATACAGCTTTCGGATGAATATGGATGTGTGCTGCGGCCTAAAATGATTTCCAGGTAAATCCATCTTATAAATTATACAATAGTCAATAGAATAGTTGCAAGAAATGATGGCAAGCAAGTATTGGTACTATCTGCTTGATGGTCAACAGGTAAGCATAGACTACACAGATGCCCCACTATGTGTTGCGACCTAAGATTATATTAAGATGGGTTGGAGGAAGCCTCACAACACAACAGTGAGAATACTGCTATTTTAAGTCAAATACAGTGAGAGGATTGCTTCCCAATTGAATCTACCCATTCAATCCAATGAAATTTATTTTTAGAAAATTCTAGGTAGTGTAATATACACTAAACTATATCGTTTCAGAAGATAAGGAATGACTCAAAAGTAGAATAACTTATATTACTAAAGTAGTAAAGGAAAATATAGCTATGCAATGCTAACTTCTGTCGCATTATAATTACAGATTTCTTAAAGCGAAAGCTGCGGACGAACGTGCAACGGTAATCACCTATGCCTTCTTCCATGCATTCAAGTTTCCCGATGCACTCAGCGTGCATATACGATGTAAGGTGGAGATTTGTCGCCACGGGTGCTTGGACCACTGCCAGTTGGCTGGCATAGCACCACAGAGGCATGGGGCTTTGGATAGAAAGGATGATAGGACTCATCAAGATCATAATGATATTGGGTAAGAATTACAGAAATATATATAGAGATAGAAGAAAGATCAATAAAATGAATGGATTATCACCCTGGAATTTCATTTAACTAATAGATCATGCTATTGATTT
This sequence comes from Hestina assimilis, assembly GCA_023373885.1. Classification (NCBI taxonomy): domain Eukaryota; kingdom Metazoa; phylum Arthropoda; class Insecta; order Lepidoptera; family Nymphalidae; genus Hestina; species Hestina assimilis. The sequence goes on from CM041750.1 coordinate 11,014,381, forward strand.
TATTTCTAGGATTTAAAAAATTCTCTCCAAGAAGATCTTTTTCAATAAAATATTATATACAATTATATTTTTATGATTATATCCTTTTAAAATGCCGTAAAGTTAAGATGAATGTGTTAAAAACCGTAACGAAATTTAAATTTTATCTTTTCCTTTTATCTTAATTGCAAGCAATTATTGTTTAAGTGTTGTATAGTAACGTGTACAACGTAAATTAACTTATACAAATAAATAAAATTAAAGTGTCTATCTAGTATTTCAAAGTCACTACATTGTTCAAAGCTTAGGCTGAAGATAAGGTACTCCAGTATAAAATGAAGCACACTATTACTAGCTTTAAAATGAATAATGACATAGAAAATTCTCAATTCCAGTGACTCATCTGTGGAGGAATCTGATCTGAGCCTTGCTGAAGATCATCAACGCCTTCCATTAGAAGAAGCCTTTGGCGATGAAGTATCTGGTGACGCAGTACCAGCTCCAGCACCTCTTCCACACAGGGCACCCGCTCCTGTAGTAGAAGATGAAGAAGATCGTATGTCTGCCGTTGAAGAACTAGTTGAAGCATTGGCTAGACCTTTTACTGTAAGCTTACTCTAAATAAACTAATTAACTTGAAACTTAATACTATAAAGGTATAACAAACAAGTTAAGATTTCAATGTGGATTTTATCGAATCAAAATATTAGATAATATAGACTGAAATATTAAAACTTCTGAGATAAAATGTTGTAAATATAATAATTGTTTTTATAGTAATAAGACCCATGAGCTTATGAAATATTTTTTTTTTATTTCAGGACCGTCCATCCGATCTTAGCGACCGTGAGCGCTTCCCGCATGGCCCGCGTAATTTTGGTCCTAACAAACCAGAGCCTTTGGGAGATGGTGTAGTTCCAGCAAAAGCCCCTGGACCAGCAGTTGCCGGTCCTAGGTCCTTACGCAAACGTCGCACAGTGCGAGATGCTAGGTCTGCGGATGTCGGTGTGTCTGGTATTTATGAGGTAGTCTCTGAAGCAGACCTTGCATTTGGACCTTCAAGAGAACCAGTCACAGTTTTTAGCGGAAGGATACGTGAAGAGGTAATTTCTAAATCTATATAAAATACTTTATTTTTATTGTTTTTTATTGCAGGCATAAAATCCCTTTAATTAATGAAAAGAGATTAACGATCCTCAATAAAAATGTGGTTAAACCACTATCTTCAATTATCTAAACAGATTTTTTTACGTTAGCTTGTTTAACATGTTCACAAATAAATAAGTTATTCAGGTCTAAACGTTTGATATTTCAGGTCGTATACGGTATTTGTATGGGTGCTGTCAGCTTTGGTGCGTTATTTGCATCAGCGGCTGGTGCAGCTGCCGGAGCGGCTTTGGCTGCTGCGGTTTTGCTCCAAAAACTACGTTCCAGAATGGCTGCACAAGCACCACCTATCACACCAGCCCCAGCTTCCCATTCACTTGCTGCATGGATGGCATTAAGACTTCTAGGCTCCCCACCTCATCCCCACCATTCGAGAGAAGGCTGATCGTAAGTTTTCTTTAAGACTGTTTTTAGGTTATAATTTTTGAAACAGCCAAACAGTCCGTCGTACTTGAAAGATATTGTATCTGCTTTAAAGAAATAAGTAAAAAACTTCGTACAACAGAAAATCGATTCGATTTCAAGCTTGTAACCTGTAAATCTTTTTTTTTTCCATCCACAAATTATGCAATCTTCATATTGGTCAGTTGAATGTTATTTAACATTGTACCTTAATATTTTTATTATACTCTTTCAAATCTTGTCGATAATATTTTAGTCGAATGTAATCAATGGTTCTAATTATTAAATGCCTCGATAAAACGATGGTGCTAAATCGTGCTACGCGTTTATATTAATAATATTAACTTCAAAGTTGTGAAAACTAATTATAATATACTTATGTTAAGTTTTGTACAGATATCTTATTATTATGTACGTATTATTTTCATCACTGTTTTAATCATACTTAGCAGTTAAGGATAAATGTCGAGTCATGCCATTAGTATAAGTTTAGATAAAATATATTTTTTGACATCATTAACATCTTGTTTTGTAAACAGAAAACTATGTAAGTAATTGCTTTTGTTAAATAATAAAATACTTTTTTCCTACCTTATTGAAAAGTTCGCTTTTCATGCGTAGTACTATGAAGAAAAGTGCCCGATTTGAGAGAATTAATTCAGTTTACCTCCCGGTAACCTAGCAACCGTATTTTTATCCTTCTTACTGAGGACTTAAAGCGAACTTTTCATAGGAAAAAAATATCATATTCGCACCACGGAAGAAAATTAGGACATTGCCCCCCGCGATGTTTTTCATTTTGACAATAATCCGCGGGTGAGAATTTTGTGACACTTTTTGTGGTATAACGTATATGTTTTTGGGGTTTTTAATTTCGCAATATCATATCGCATATTGTATCAAATTGAGAGCCACTTTTAGAAACTTCAGTCGGAACATTTAATTATTTTAAATAATTTACTTATTTAGATGTTAACACTATAGCTTTTTGATGCTAGTAAAATTATATTATATTATTTAACAGTGGGGTTTTGAAACTTTGAAACAAGCATATTGGTTTAAACCATTTTCATTTTAATATACTTTTAATTTCATGTTTGAATTGTGTAACATTTATATTATAATTTACATTTTTATTTATAATCATATCATTTGATGGAGAGTATACTCTGTAACATTTAACGTTCTTTGTAAATTAATAGTTTATAAATTTAGTATAAGGTTACGTGACGATAATATTATTGTAAAATACAATCAAACACCAATGATTACAATATATTTAATTAAAATAATTTCATTTATTTATATAAATTTGCATTTATTCAGCATTTATAAATCATTTTATATTATTTCATTATATCATTTATTGTATCCTAATTCATATTGCTCAAGAGTAACTTTATAATAATGTTTATTTTAAATTAGTTTTTATGTAAACGAAAATAGTTTTGTAGTAATTAGGTTATAATTTAATAACTGGATTGAAAGACTGATGTCAATTATTATAGTTGAAATATGTCTAAAACAATTTTGAATCGCAAATATTTTTTTACCTTCTATATATCTACATATATTACTATAATTTAGTGATATAGGTTAATTATTTTAACCCCGTTTATATAGTATTTGTATTTAACATAGTACTGATTTTTAGTGGCAAAAAATACGAGATTTTACGTGATCACACAATCAACAGACAGGCAACATTCCAAAAATATTGGTTTTGAGAATCATAGACGGTTTTTAATTTTTTTAAATATTTTGAATGCTACACATTTCCTTTACAGCTTTACATTATAGAAAAATTTGACAAATGGAAAATTTAGTAATACTTTACTAAAAAAACAAAAATTTCTGAACTTAGAATTTTGTTTATTTTACATTTGATTCGGTCTTTCAATCCCGTAATATAATATATAGAAAAAATGATAATTATTCATATTATCATAATTATGATTGCCACCCAAAAATCTTGCATTTATTTTAACTATTATTTCATAAGTTATGTTTCGTTATTAAACGACTTATCTAAGTGCAATTTTTACACGTATTAAGTTCATTATATTCAGTAGGACTAATTAATAAATTCTTCTACACGGTTATGGTTATATTTTATCATTTTGGTACATTATTTATCCTTTTTTATGGGAAGTTAAGTAAATATTTATTGTAAACTTTCTGTTATGTATGACTGTGACAAACGCACTTGTTAACATTTAATGAAATAAAAGTTATGTTGATAATACAATAAGATATTTTTATTACAAAAAGTGCCACCGTTGTGGGTCTGCCTTTATTCTCGATAGTTGTGGGTTCGATTCCCGCTCGGGCAGATGTTTGTTAAAATTTCTGTTTTGGTCTGGGCGTTTGTCCATGTCTCCCCACCGTGCCTCGGAGAGCACGTTAAGCTCTCAGTCCCGGTTGTTATCACATAATATCTGATAATAATCGTTAACTCATGATGAGTAAATTACTCTTATCCAATGAGTCACTGGTTCGCCCTTAGGGTTGCGGAGGTCAGATGGCAATCGCTAAGTGTAAAAACCAGTAATCTGTCAAATCCGGATAAGAGTAATAAGCAGACCCTGGGTAAACAAAATACCGGGAATAATGCTAGGACGAAGAAGAAGAAGAAGAAGTGATGATGGCTAAGTGAGCCCTTAAAAATAACAATCCAGCTATCTACATCTACGAGTGACGAGAAGCTACTATATTTTCACTTCTTATGAATGAAAATTGACAACAGAGATAAAGAAATAAAGAATTAACTGGACGCAAATAAGCAATACCATGTCAACCCACATGAATGTCATTTCGAGAAAAACGCGTTTGAAAATTTTGAACAACTTGCTTTATATGATTTTTTTATGTATTGGTCAAATTTTTGGCAATTTCAGATTTATGTAAGTTAGTTATACATATTTCCACAAAAAATAAGCATACAAACTGCATATTTCGTATATAATATAATCCAAAACGTTTAACATAATACATAAATTGCATGATAAAAAATTGCTTTTTAGAAGTTTTAAAGCTTAAAACCCTACAAATATTAAAGAAAAATGTTCTTCAGCCATTTACTAACACATCTGCATATATAACTCAGTTTTTTCAATTTTGTGGGTTGACATGGTATTGCTTATTTGTGTCCAACTACGAATAGCACATTTCATATGATATAATATATTATTGTTTAGTAGTATTAGAGCCATTCTCCTCCCAGCACTAATAAGCTTTGTCAACCGGGGAAGTACTACCCTCTCACAAAATATCGGCGTAAAGTAACAGTGTCTGTAGGTATTGTTGCTTTTCATACGATAAGAGAGCAACAAAGAGCCGGCCACCCCCTATGTTCCCTTCCTTTTTCCCTTGGTAACGCGCATGTGATACTTCAAGTATTCATAGACTTGCGGTGTAGGATTAAAGTAATTTTTGAGAAAAGGTTTAAGAAAATTGTATGAAGATAGACATTAGATTCAATCACCGGTAGACGGTAGCGAACCTGCCTTAAACGCCACAGGTCGCGGTTTCGATTCCCGCTCGGAGCATAATATGTTTGTATTGACCATGAAACCATATTTTCCGGTCTTGGTGTATTTGTCCTAGTCATTGTACGTGTTTCTGGACACCCGACACATGATATCTCTATCCTAATAATAAATAGCGTTTATTATTATTTATTATTCTTTCAAATCTTTAGATGATTGATTTTATCTGAATCACGTTCATTTAATTATAACTAGAACATGTACTGGTGGTAGGTCTTTTGTTGCAAGAGGCCGGCTAGGTAGGTACCACCGCAGTGTCCAACATTCTGCCGCCAAATAGTAGTGCTTAGGCACTATTGTGTTCCAGTTTGAAGGGCATTGTACGCTAGTGAAATTACTGGGCGAACGAGATTTAAGAACTAATATCTCGAGGTTGGCAACGCGCGAGTGGCACCTACTAATGGTGCTGCAAGCGCTCATAGGCTGCGGTAGCCACTTACCATCAGGTGGGCCGTATGCTTGTTTGCCAACTTCTAACATAAAAAAAAAACATCAAAAGACAGGGAGCTAAGGGAAGATTATTGCTCTAAGATAATATAGGTCAATCAATCAATCTTAAATGAAGCTTAACAGGTCACCCGGCAGTGGAAGCCCTTTTATTGCAAGAGGCCGCTGACAGTTATTCTACCGTAAATTCGCACTGTCAGTTATTCTACCGTGAAGCAGTATACTTTATTTCGTTTTGAAGGATAGGATTGTGATGGAGTATGAGCCATAACAACGTGACGAAAAGCGAAGCACCAGACATCTGGCTTCAAATAAGGTAGCCAATATTTTCATGACTCGAATCTGGATCGAATTAGTGCAGAGTTGAAGTCAATGAACGCATCTGCATGGCTATGATGCAGATGTTTATAGGCGGCGGTGATCTCTTATATAGAAAAGCAGATAACCTCTAGAGAGAGGCTTTTATCAAGCAATAGGATGGGATCGGTGGTTATGATTTTGTATGGTTCTTATATCAATATTTATTTAGGTATTATATACAGCTGTACTAATCACTACATAGTATAAAACAAAGTCGCTTTCTCTGTCCCTTTGTATGCTTAAATCTTTAAAACTACGCAACGGATTTTGATGTGGTTTTTAATAGATAGAGTGATTGAAGAGGAAGGTTTATATGTATAATAACATCCATTAAATTGTGGAGAAAAAAAATGGTTTCTAATGTGATGTCATAAATAATTACATTTAACGCGAGCGGGCCACGGGCAGTAATAATTAAACCTAACCTACTGGATCGATTTTAATCATTTTTTGAATGAATGACATAGGCTATATATTTTATACCCGTGCGAAGCCGGAGCCGGTGCCGAGCTATTTTTGAGCTATTTTTATAAAAAAATCTAGTCAAGTATTTTTTTTTAAATGTAGGCAAGATTTCTGCACGGAGCAGATGTTTGTTATTAATATCTTTTTCGGTTTTGAGCATTTGTCCTAGTGGTAGTTTGTCCATCGTGCCTCGGAGAGCACCTCAAGTTGTTGGTCCGGTTATAGTAATCGTAAATGTATCTTATGTTTTACTGTACGCCTTGGGTTCCGGAGGGCAGATGGCAATCGCCCTGCGTAAAAATCTGTGTATACTAACTAGCAAATCACGATATGAGTATAAGCAGATCTTGAGTATATAAGAAGTCTCGGATTATGTGAAAGTTTATACATTTATGGGTTTTTAGAATAAAACATACACTTAATCTTATATTGTTTAGATATATTCAATGTTACATTTGTTCATGACGTCGTATATTATTCGATAAAATTAGAGAAAAAAATATAAAAACACATTTTTAGAGTCACCGATAAATTTCAACATCAATAATCACCAAGGGCGGTTCAGACCAGCGTTTTTTTCGAGCGTATAAGTCTTTAACCACAGACGCAACTTGTACGAGCGTTGACGCGCTTATAAGCTTGTATAAGCGCGTCAACAATACGTCAATATAATATAATATATATAGAACATACACCGAAATAAGCCCGTGTCCGAGCGTTTGGTTTTTTGAAGCACCCGTATAAGCGCGTTTGCTGAAACGACCGAATACGCTCAAAAAATGGTCGTCTGAAACCGCCTTTAACAATATTTAAAATCTTTATAAAAACAAAAGAAAACATAACTAACTAAAAAGAAGGAGAGGTACTCAGGTGGTAAAGTAAATATCATAGCTAAAAAATAGTTAATGACTATTACAAAACTTAACTAAAATAAATAATATTAATACTAATGACAAGTTATTTTAAATAATTAAATCTAGCGGTTTACCTAAGTGATGTAATACCACGTATAAGATTTTCCGTTGCCTCTAGATCAAACCATATTTGACTAGAGGTAACAGAAGATTGTACTTGAACTTTTAATATTTATACTACATTTGGACTTAACAAGAATGTTAGTAGTTTATTTGAATACATTGTATCCTTGAACTGGAATACAGTTCCACTGAAGCCTCTCAATGGCATGAATTTAAAATTAATTAGTAAATCACTGTTTGCGACGATATAATAATACCATTTTAATATCCAAATTTGTATCTATTATTATTTGAGCATATCTAAAAATGTATTGGCATGGTCATACTTCAGTCTCATTACACTAATATTTACAAATTAAATTAAAAGAGCATTACGTGTTACGAGTAAAATCGACTTTTCGAAATAATATGCGGCCCTGTCGTTGGATGCGGTCGTGGTATCGTACTGATTGCGTTGGTTTTCTTCTTCAATTTTGAAATCGGCCTCAATTTGAGGAATAAAACAGCTGATATTGCACTTGAGCATATTAATGTGGCAAGAAGAGCACCAAGTGTTGCGGCGAAACCTGGAGTCGTCATACAAACAAGGCCTGGTGTGGGTACAGCTTTCGGAGCCATACTATCTTCTGAGGAATCCATATTTAGGTCACCGGCGGATACGACACGAATAACTCTATTCACACCAACTTCTTTCTCAGGTGTAGTGGCTCGACGTTGCCTTCTAACTCTACGTTCATCCCTTCTTATTTCAACGCTGACTGGGTAAGAGTCAATTTGTGGAGGGCCATATTCAGCATGTGGTGCAATAACATTGTGACCACCATCGGAACATTGATCAGGACAATGGTATCTACATATTTGAATGGTACATTGAAAGTGAACCTCCATTGAATCTGGGAATTTAAATGCTTGGAAGTGTGCATATGATAGGACAGATGCGCTCGCTCCGAAATTCTTTATTTTCGTAAACCTTGACATCAGTTTCGGTCTGGTAACACAGCCTCGCCTATCGACTAATTGTATAGGAGCGCGTTGACCATCATGGGCTACGCAATCACGCACTAACATATCGAACTTGGCATCATCATCCTTAATAGCTAATACCATTGTCATTGTTTGTCCGATCTTAACCAGTCCTGATACTTCTGAAGCCCATGGTCCTTTACCGACTTGTATTTGCATCCAACAGCCCACGTTATCTCCAGCGAAATCTGCTCGAACAACGTCGAGCATATCTACTGGGAATGGACGGAATGTTACAGCCTTTTCATATTGATCGTGCCAGGTACACCGCAATTTGCGAGCTTGATCCCATACTTCCTGCACTTGTGGATCGTATTGTATTACGATTACATTTTCAAAATATGTTCCAGCAGCAGCTACGTCCCCTCGATATCTAGGATCTCCACTACCAGCTGTACCACAAGCATGAGCACCGATTTCGAATGAAGCTGATGTTCTGCCTAGGTTAGGTGGAAGATGAACACATTGGTGATTTGAATAATGTCCTTTTGAAAAAACGATACCAAAGAATGGTTTATCAAAACTAAGGAACACTCTCATTGCATTCTTCTCACATTTGACGTCGAGTGATAAAATTTTTGGCATATCTGGAGCTGGTGCAGGCCAAACGTCTCCGGTCGTACTAAAGACTTTGTCACTGGCTGAAGCTTGGGCATCGGTGGGAGGAGCAGGCTGAGGCGGTGGACCACGAAAACCAGGTCCGATGTCATTTTTATGATGGTTTACTGAAGGCCCGAGTGCAAAAGGCTTCGAATGTATGGGATGATGATTGGGAATCCTTGGCATACCTAAAATGAAAATCATTTTTTTATGTGAAACTGTGTAAACATAACACATTAATATAAAATAATTATTACACATCTGATAACAATACATCTCAGATAAAAAAATTACCTATCGGGTGGTGTGGCTGATGGTGGGGTGGATTTTGTCTACGATTATGTGGAGGTGGCACTGGAGGTGGTGGGCCGTTATACGCATGACTTGGTGTTTCTCTTTCCGATGATTCCATAGCCAGTTGATCGCTTGACGGTTCTGCAGCACTGTTAGAGTCTGAGCTAGGACCGCCTCCACCGCCTCCGCTCTCATTCGATGTTTGGTCACTCAGGGTGCCGCTCTGAAAAGTTTTAAATAGCAATGTTAATATGCGTTCTGGTCAAATCTTACAATGATTTGATAGTGCTTAACAAAAAAGGTTGATGGGTTATTTTCCTTTCGACAAACTAAACGATAACTTGATTTTATTTGTTTTTGTGTGCAAAACATATAAATAATTATTTTATTGATCATGAAAGTTGCCAAGAATACATATATCTTAAGATTAGCCTTTTAGTTATTGATTTTAAGTCTTATTAATATATTATTTTTTTAAATAAACGTATTACATTCATTAAAGTATTAATTTCATAATGTTAATCCTACAGATGCTGTGAATATAAGTGAGTATTTTAACAAGCATATTTTTCATCTCATACACTTCTGACATGAAAATTATATGTTTTTGTACCAACACAAGCTTTCACTAGAACGCGTTGGCAATATTTTAAGTGTTATTTAATTCGACACACTGACCGTTTTAATATTTCTCAAAACCAGCACCCGTGTCAAGTTATGCGACAACACCCATACTCATATTCAGAGATGAAACAAAACTGACTAGAAGACTGTCGGATTCCAATTTCCTCATGTGAAAGTTGCAATGGTTCTGGTTCTCCATCTTGATTTAAATCATCACTCAATTGACCGCTCTGCTCTCGGAATATACATTAAACTAGTTCCGACAGCTTTACCATTAATTATTTCTTGTTTTCCGTACGTCTTGTTTTGGGGCGGAGTTATTTGGGTGGTCGAAATAAAATGGTAGAGTTTTTTTTATAGAACCGGTCACAATTTTTCAATCAAAAAAATTTATTGTCAGCTATCAGTGAACGTAGAATTATCGAATCGTCAATGCTTTTATGATTCTCATTTCTTTCGCCTCGGGCTATGAAATTAGAAAGTATTGGTTCCGACCTTAGTAAGAAATGTGGAGGCTTTTTATATCGTCATTGAAGATTTATGAGTAAGTTATAAAGGTTCATCCTTGGAGTCGCGATGGTCAGTACCAATAATTATTCAAGATTGGAATCTGGATGGACAACATGACTCAATTGTTCCTACACGTATTACATAGTCCAATATACAAAAGAGAAAGTTGGAACGAAAAAGAAATTACGCTATTCAACCAGACGGACAGTCATTATAAATAAATGATTCAGAGTGTCTAAAGCGTCATGTAACATTGATAAGATTGTTCCTCTACTATTTGTCTTATGAATCAAATGATGGGAATTATTTAAGAAAGCTTATACTACATTTACAACAAAGTACGTACGTTGAAACATTATTATCTTTAATGTTGTGCTATATATTATATCTTTTTTAAAAAATATAAGACTATGGTAAATAAATGGTATGTCAAACGAGGTAAAGTACTGATTTATATGAAAAGGGACATGTAAATTATAGTTATAAACAAGTCTGGTTCGGATGATGGAATGCAGAAGTATGTCAATGGAGCTCGTTGAGACCACGGTAGTTGACAAGTTGACATCAAAAAAATGAAGCTTTATTTAATAGTACATTTTATTTAAGAGGACAAGAAAATCGATTTAAGAGGGTTAAAAACTTGAGGCACGCCAGAGTACTAAACGAATAAAATATACGTTTTTACTTAAAAGCAATTTTTTTCTTTATTTTTTTGAGATTTATATTATAGAAGAACATGTCAATCCCATTGTACCCAATAACTAACTAACATATTTGACAAACACATACAAAAGAAAAAATAATTATAATCTACATAGATATAAAAATAGCATTTTACATTGACCAATATAATTGGGATTGAATATACGTGCGTGCTTCTAAATAAACATTTACAATAAAGAGTTATCGACTAATTTTGCTCATTCCGTTTCATTCCAAAATAACTACATTCAGAATCAATTAAAAAATTCCTAGAAGAAAACATTTTCGATAAAGATTTTGATGAAACTATTAGTTGTATATATAGTTAATAAATAAATTTAAAATTTACAAACATCGTCACAGTAAAAGCAGACGATATAACAATTCGAATAGAACAAGATCCGCTTACGAGTATCCGAGGCGCGGCCGTCAAGTGCAGTGTGTCACTGCGGGGTCGTTGCTCTTGTCGGACTAATTTTACTTTCATTAAATCACTATCGCGTCGCTAATTCGTGACTTTCGATTTATTAAGCCGCTGTTTATTATTTTAACACTTTTCCTATATATTAAAATTAACAACAATTTTTTTAAAAGTGGTTTGAATGCTTTGATGCTATATTAAAAGATTGGCGTATTGACGCTTATTTTTTATCTCAACTTACCCCCGGTTTCTCGTTCACACTCATTGGTTAATGATAATCTATGATCAACAGGCAACGAGCGTTTAGTATTTGCTATGTTAAGTTAACATGAGTTTAATCAACGTTCGAGAAACCGAGGGTAAGTCTATTGTCGCATTTTTATATAGAGATAGGAAAATATCAAATGAAAATCTTTTCAATTATGACTGACTATAAAGCATAAATATCGACAAAAATATCGATGTAGATTCAATCGAAACTATATCGAATAAATAATTGAAGCTATTCGTCAAATGAAAAACCTATCGTAAGAACTTGTAAGTATCTAGAATGACGAGCAGGATTTCAAGTTCAATGTATGTCGACGCTGTAGGTCGCGGTGTGACCGACCGCCGGGAAAGCTGGCTTTTACTCTTACGACACCCGTCTATTGTCATAAATTGGCATCGCTTTAGCTTACTTTACGTCAGTTCGTTTATTGTTTACTTAAAAGTTGGCTAAGAGAAACAATACCAGAAGCGTGGGTTGCCACCATACAAATCTTAATAATAATGTACTAAGTCGCATATTTGCCTGGCCTTTTCTCCGCAATTGTGACTTACGAGTCATGTTTAGGGGTGTGAGCATACGTTAGTGTCGTTTATTCACTTTGCTGTATAGGCTATTGAATCAGAGCAGTACAAGCGCATGTTACATTGTAATGTGAAATTTACGATATCATGGTGCTCTGCGTATATAGTAGTGGCAGCATGGGTGGGAGAAATCTGTCGGTAAGGCAGTACATTATTATTAAGATTTCTTTGGTTGCTACGTTTAGTTTACAACTTATCGTTATTAAAATTCACTACTTATCTTTATAACTTTATTTGTCCTATCTGTCGTTTTTATGTATATTTATGTATGTATAAAAGTATATATGTATTTGTTATGTATATAATATATATATTTGTATTTGTATTTGTCTATACTTATGTCATTTATTATTTACTTATTTAATATAAGTCTTTGGTTATATAACTTATATATTTCTATGTACACCGTTCTACCACCCTATCTCTTAGCAGTTATGACTTTTTCACAACAATAAAGGTTGTCTGGAAGAGATTGCTTGTAAGCAATAAGACCGCCTTTTGTGTATAATTTTTGCTTCCTATATTTTCATGTCTATATGTTTTTGTATGTGGTGTGCAATAAAGTATTATTGTTATTATTATTATTATCGAATGAAACACAAAAGTACAGCTACTCGAATCTATTAAACGATAGAGTGCTTCTCTTCCATGGTTGCTATCAGTCTCCCTATAGAAGAGGGAAATACCAGCAGCTTTCTTCGGGATGGGCTCAGTTAAGCGACGTGTTTGCGAGACCCTGGAGTGCGGTTCTCAGGAAATCACGGATCCTCTCACAAGCACTGAGGTCGGCCATCGAGAAGGTTTAAGTAGAAGACCATTGTAGACGGACGTGGAGCCCCACATAACCCGTCAACAAAAATACTACTTCCATGTTCATGCTAAACGCCAATGTTTTACAACTTTTTAATTTTACTCGTTTTCCGGCAATATAACCATAAATGCATAACTATTACAAATCATTGATCGAAAACGACCACAAATATGTCACTTTCTTCCAATTAATTCGAAGAGATTTAAATATCACGAAATTTTACGTTTTAAATATTTATAAGAAACGAAACGTAAGTTTTTAATCACCGTATTTTGGGGAAAGCGTTTTATATAGATAATTACTGATATCTGCGCAGCATTTTCTCAATTCTTCTAAGTAAATCAGTACTAAGAGTTGTTTACAACGTTCAGATACAATGATACCATGTAAGCTACTAGTTCTTACTTGCAACTACTAAATAGGTAAATAGCGTACATAGACGGAACCAGACATGTCCGTTTCTGTGGATTGGGTCAGTGTCCATATTCGGTACTTTTACCCGTTGGCCGTATTAGATTATGTATCTTACTATTTCTTTGTGGAAGACACGCCCTACCCTTGTTATAATATAAATTATTAGGTAATAAAAAAGTTATACAAACGTACATTGTTATATTTCTCGGATATTTCTACTCATCAACAATGTTATTACTGATCATCAAAACAAAAATAATATTTGCTTAATTTTTAACTTCAAAATATATTTTGATCATTTTAGACACTAAAGAGAACATGAATAGGAAAATCTACAGATAAGAATCATTAATAAAAAGCAATTCCTAATCATTAATAACAACGTAAAAATATCAGCACTATGACAAATTTCCGCGGCGTTCTAGTGATGCGCCATATACGGATCGATGTGTCGATTAAAAACCATTAACTTTCAAGCGCCGGTCCATTTAACACAAGTTATACTTTCCATGTGTATTAATTGAATTAGTTTGTTCTTAAGGATATATTAGCCTATAAAATATATATAAAATAAATAATAAATAAATAAACGCTACACACTCAACGGCCCCCATTAGGATAATTATATCCTGTGTCAGGGGTCCGAAAACATTCACAATGACAAGGACAAACACAACCAGACCGGAAAACATGCCTGTACGATTAATACAAACATCTGCTCCGAGCGGGAATCGAACCCGCAACCGTCGAGGCTTAAGGCAGACTCGCTACCCACAACGCCACAACGGTGTCAAGTATATATACTTTTATTAACATAAAAACTTTGATAGCGATGATAACAGTTTTGTTTATACGCCCAGTGACGTTATAAAGGCCGCTTAAGCCAATAGCAAAACAGACGTATGACAATAAATTAAGCAAAATCTTGTAGAAATATATGTCCCTTTTTGTAAAAAATATTATAATAGATATTATTAACGTATATAGTATTCGTCATGTAGATATTGTTTTATCAATAAATAAACTTACACTTTCAATTCTAATCCGTCATGAAATTACTAACAATGTAATATTATATCCGTGAGGAGACATACGTGACCCTGTAGACATTTCGAAGTGTACAAGAGAAAGTTTTCTAGGAAAACTTGACATCTTCACAATAAATATTTACTTTACGAATATTCAAAAGAAAAATTCTGTGTTAAATTGTATGGTAGCGTTCTGCATTGCTTTTATGATTAACATCATTAAACTATAATATTTTTTGTATAAGCATTTATTTGTATGTTGGTTATTGTAGTGAAAACTGCTTTAGTCACGTTGAATGGTTTTGTTATCGGGAAATTTATGGTTTTGGATGCAATTCAAGAATCACGGTAATCGCATCACGCTAGTAACTTTGTTGGAGTGTGGTGAAATGGAATAGAGTGGGTTAGGGTGCGGTGGGAAGTGGTGTTGTTGAGTGGTGTGGAGTGGAGTGGAGCAAAGTACAGCGGAGATGAAATCAAATGAAATGATATGAAAGGAGATGAAATGAAATAAGTTTTAAATTTGTTTGGCAGTCCACATGATTTTTATAGCAATCATTTATTTTAAAACGATTATAATAACGCAATGAAATGATTAAAGTCTTTTGTTTTTTGCTATAATGTGTATCTAAATAATGTATTTTTGGTGTCCTTATTGTTATAAGTATCTTCTGCATTTTAACATTATGTTCTTATATTAAATTTTTTATTATAATTTCTCACCATGTGTAATACTAGAAGAATGCCTATAGCCAGCCCGCGTCTCTGCCGCATCATGAACTGTAAACAAAAAATATAAATATAAGCTTGTGTACCCATCTCATAGCGAAAGTTTAAATGTTTGCCTTATTCTCTTAGTTTAAAGGGAAAGTACCAATACATCTTATTACCTTCTTAATTTGAATATGAAATCTTTTAAGAAATTAACAAGATTATCGATAGTATTTTACTTTCAATGTCTACATCATTAGACTACTCATTTTTATTTATGGAACATTCATCTTTTTAAATAATTTTAAAATGATAATAATAATTATTAAAAGGGCAATGCCGACCTGTTGCGAGATCTTAAAGAGAATAAGAAAACGTAGCTCGAATAATTGTCTTTAAAACCGATTTCAAAAACTTTAATCTTTCAGTCTGATATTTTCGGTGTATAATTTTGTCTTCAATAAACAGCTTCCATTTTTAAGTCCAATTTATGGATTTTTACAACTTAGACTTTTTTATGTTAAAAGTTGGCAAACAAGCATACGGCCCACCTGACGGTAAGTGGTTGCCGTAGCCTATGAGCGCTTGCAGCACCATTAGTAGGTGCCACTCACGCGTTGCCAACCTCGAGATATTGGTTCTTAAATCTCGTCTGCCTAGTAATTTCACTAGCGTACAGTGCCCTTCAAACCGGAACTCAGTAATGCCTAAGCACTACTATTTGGCGACAGAATATTTGACACTGCGGTGGTACCTACCTAGCCAGCCTCTTGCAACAAAAGACCTACTACCAGTGAAGACTGTTATATTTGTACCATTAAAGCCATGCGTTTCCCAGTAAAAAGCATCAGGAGGACCGTATGCTTGTTTGCCAAAATAATAGAAAAAGATTGTAAAGGCCAATGGTAGACATCGTAAAAATCCTAAAAAATATTTTAATCATCATCACTCAGTCTCCCATAATAAACCCAGATTGTAACAAAAGTACATTTGTTACATTTCACATTGAGCGGGTCCCGCCCATTGTACTGCTGTACCCACGAGACAAATTCTTATTTAATTATAACAAGACTTTTTATTTATGTCGTTTGAAGTGGACTATCATGGTATCTTTAACCATAAAAACATGAAAGTTCAACAGTAGAAGGGCTGACTCTAAATGCGAGTTGCAGTTTCGATCCTGACTCCATGGGTTTGTCGTACCCACTTAGCACAAGTTATACACCGTTGACCGTTGACCACTTAGCACAAGTTAGACACCGTTGTGGCGTTGTGGGTAGCGAGTCTGCCTTAAGCCTCGACGGTTGCGGGTTCGATTCCCGCTCGGAGCAGATGTTTGTATTAATCGTACAGGCATGTTTTCCGGTCTGGTTGTGTTTGTCCTTGTCATTGTGAATGTTTCCGGACCCCGACACAGGATATCATTATCCTAATGGGGGCCGTTGAGTGTGTAGCGTTTATTTATTTATTTATTTATTTATACACTTAGTTGGAGAGGAAACTGAAATATTAGTAATGAATTGGAAAACCATTGCTAGTATTTAAAAAAAATACTTCCGTACAAAAGACAAGTTTATATGGCGAATTAGCACTTATACTTAATACAGAAAAAAAACCATTGAAATCGGGTAATATTTTATATATCACGTAATATTCTTAAAATAAAAAAAAAAAACATCGAATCGAAACGGAAACATTAAACATTAAAAGCTATATTTCATCGTTGCCTTGTTTAGTCAAAGCCTATTTAAATATGTTAAAGATAATATACTATCAGTCTCATTGCCACAAATGTATGCTTGTTAATTTCATCTGTCACCATATCGTGAAGTAGAGACGGGCCCACTCGGGCTAATGGTTGACTTGAAATGGGGGTCAAAGGCGAATAAATTCCCGTCCAAAGGCTTTCATCACTAAGCACATAATTATCAAGAATTCCAAAAGGAAAAGTATGTGAGCAGTTTCGTATGTCGTATCGTATTTCTCATCTCACTAAAATTTGTTTTGTTTTAAGTATATTATTAACTATTCTTAAGTGCGTATTACGTGCGTATTACGTCTCGTATACGTCATTCTCGTACGGACTCATCTCATCTCTACTCATACTAAGGAAAATATTTCGTACTTAATAAAAAAATGTGTAAGCCTATTACAAAATTTTTATTTTAAAAATAATAAGCTTAATACGGCGTGTAGCCTTAAAGCAATGTGAATTTAAAAATGTATATGAGACCACCTTGAAAGCAAACCTCTTTCGACATATCGCGTAGCAAAAATACAAAAATTGATAACCTCCTCAAAAACATAGAAACGTTCTTTGAGCATTTAAAATTTTTCAATAACTGTCAAGAATATGTTAAATTTCCTGAATATATGTATTTGTAGAGATATTAAAATTTCATAATTTGGTTATAAATGATATCTAAAGACTTTCGATTTTAGAAATTAACCACTTCCGTATGTATTTAATTACGTATTTGGTAATCAGTATCGACAGCGTTCCGCCATGCAAGAGAATGCTTTCATATGCAAAAAAAATTTAAATCTTTTTCATTAAAATCGATTTCACTCTCTTTCCGTAATTAATCAAAAGATCCCGATTAACATATGTTCAACACGATTATAAAACGTTTAAAAATAAAACTGGCGACTGCCAAATTTAATTGGTTGGAGTTGAAGTCGAAAGTAAAGGCATGAACACATACGGATTTAATCATTGAATACTTTGGGCGTTCCTGAAGAACAGGTTGCCTTCAGTACAAGTGGGCCGTGGGACTAACAGGAGAAAGTATTTCTGTGAGTGCCGGATTGCCGGAACTGTTTAAGGAATTTCTGAGTTTTTTTTTGTGGTATTCGATGGAATACAACTTGCGTTCGGTAATGTTGTTCTTAAAATTTTATTTAATAATATTTTCTTTTATTTATTCGTGACATTTCTTATAAGAAGAAAACTTTCTATTTTATGTATATCTTCCGTGGCATTAGATTTCAATTTATAAGCCGCAGTCTAAAGCCCAAACTTTCAATATTATTGTAAAATAAATATTTTTTACTATATTATTTCGCATTTAAATGTCACCAATTTGAATTTTGAAATTAAAACTATCAATAAGATTGAGGCGATTTATAGAGCTATTCGCGTCAATTTATTCCCATGAGCAACATGTTTTGTGACGAAGTATTTGCTGTCCTAATAATACTACTGTGTGTTTGAAGCATCGCAGTCCTAATAATACTACTAAATATACTGCACGATAAAATTTAAGATTTATCAATACCTTACTCAATCATTGTATAATGTTATAATGCTAAGCTTACGCATTCAATAGTATTGTGCAATCATCAGGATTATTGAAAGTGTATAAGTTGCCTAGCCAAAATTAGTGTGAATAGTCTCTATACTATAGACGTGATAGGCAACACGTTTATTCCAAAAATAAATTTAAATAATAAAAAGTAATAAAAATATTAAGTATGCATTTAGATATAATTTATTATTAAGACAGTTCATAAACATTATATAAATTATATAATGTATTTTCTTAATAGGTAATATTATGTCAAATTATGGGCTTTATGCTTATGGCTGATGTATTTTCACCAATTATATAAAAAAGCATTTTGTACGACTTTCTTACCTACACTAAATACTGACTTTATTAACATGCAAATGAGTAATCGAAGAAAAATATTAAAACAAATTTGTACAACTTTAAAATCACTAAAAGCTAAAATTTATATTATTATTTCTTTTTAAAATATAAGTTTTACTCTACTTCATAAAATTAGCTGAACTCTTAAGTTACCAAATCTTAAACCATACCCTAACTCTTTCTGATCCATCTTCGATGATAATATCCTGATGCTAAGTTAAACTTGGATTAACTAGGTGTTAGGATAATGCGCATCGAAAATGTAAGAAAACCACTTCAAACATTGTATGGATTTATTTTATAGTATATAAAAGTATTTTTAGACAGGCCAAGCGAAGCCGTGTGCATAGCTATGTATAATACAAACAAAAGTAACGTAAGAATGTTTAGTTCACGAATGTTGTTAAGTTCAATGAATTTGCAACAGGTACAAATTTCATTGATGCCATTGATAACGAGTCGGAAATCCGAGACCCGATATTATGATTCGAAAATTATTCACAGCAATCTTGCGGACTTATTTATAAAAAATATTTTTCATATCTTGTCGTACCGCCTTGTCTTTTATTCATACGATCATAAGGTTTAATTTTAAATGTAATGTTTTTGAAATATCCACAAAATTATTGATTTGCAAAATATTCTTAAAATAATCAATATTATATTGTAATGCTTTGAATTAAGGCTCAGTCTCATTTGTAGCCTTTTGAGTATGTTTTTATTTTATTAAAGACTTCGGAAATTGTTGTGGCAGTTTACGCTGATACTTTACAATGCGCGAGTAAAATTACCGTACGGCATTAAATGGTTCTTTTGACATTTATTGTGAAATAAAAAATAAGCTTTGTTGTACACACTCTTGTATATTTTTTTATATTATGTTGTCAGAAAAACAAACTTTTACTTTGAACGCTTAAGTACACAGCTCAAGTTACATTGACATTATGTATCGATATTGATTATCTATATATATAAAAGGCTTTGTCCTGAATGAATGACGGATCAACACACAGACTAAGCCGCTGATCGTAGAGACCTGAAACTTGGAGGAATTGTTCTTTGTATGACGTAGGCATCTGAAAAGAAAAGATTTTCCGAAATTTAAAACCTATAAGGGGGTAAAAAAGTGGCTTGGTCCAATCTACTTCAAAATTTGCTTAAACCTTTTTTAACTGAATTGATGTAAGACTTGTTTCTTATTTTATTGATATTCATCCCATAACGGGGTTAAAAGGAGTAGAAATTGATTTTGCTTAGAAGTTTATATCAATACGCTTTAGTGATTTTGATTTAAATGACAATATCAATGCCAAGAAAACTATTTTTCGGAAATCAATCCTTGT
This sequence comes from Hestina assimilis, assembly GCA_023373885.1. Classification (NCBI taxonomy): domain Eukaryota; kingdom Metazoa; phylum Arthropoda; class Insecta; order Lepidoptera; family Nymphalidae; genus Hestina; species Hestina assimilis. The sequence continues at coordinate 11,034,712 of CM041750.1, forward strand.
GGAGGTGAAAAGGGTTTGAAAGATGAAACAGTTTGAATATTAGATGTTTGTCATTTTTTGAAACCTGAATACAAGCATGATACTTTATTTTTGGGTGAACGATTAAAGGTAAAGAAACACGTGTTTTAACATTTTCTAAAATTCCACCCCTGAAGTAGTTAAATGTGAGGATTCAAAGTTTGTATTAAAATCGTTATTCACGCGGACGAAGCCGCTGGCAGAAGCTCTTATATATAATATATAAGCTGTAGAGCCTTGATTGTGGCCAAGACAAGGCAAACTCGACCGATACAGATATAGCCATAGATATAGAGGACAATAGATAATGTATCCCATGTCCCATTGACATTGGTAAAAATTTAAGATAAATAAATAAAATAAACGCTAAACTACTACTACTAACTAACTAACTACTACTAACTACTAACTACTACTAACTACTAACTAACTAAAAATAAACGTTACACACTTAACGGCCTGCATTAGGATTGTGATATCCCATGTCGGGAGTCCGGAAACATACACATGGTTAAAAACAAACACAGTCAGACCGGAAAACATGCCTGTATGGTCAATACAAATATCTGCTCGGAATAGGAATCGACCCCGCATCCTGTCGTGCTTAAGGTAGGTTCGCTATCGCTGCCCCACAACGTCGTCATTAAATGTAAAATTGGATGAACTAGATGAAGTGCATCGAATTAAAAACAATTAAATGTATATATATGTGTATATATATATGTATGTGTATTGGTTATATTTATATATATAGATGCATGTGTGTATGTGTATAACTAAACTAACTATAGGTATGCATGCTTTGATTTTGAAATAACCTAAATGTAAATGTTAATCTTAATGATAATAAAAAAAAATTACATAGACCTCAACTCCAGAAACAAAAAATATATATATTATATAATATTAGTTTTAAGCTCATTATAAGTGAACTATGTAAAGTTCTTATGAGAAATAAAGTCTTGAACCACAAAATGGCTCATGTGAATTGATCTATGATATTCAAGGTTTTTGTAGCACATGCTTAGGATAGTATTATTTAGTTCTCAACCACTTGTTAGATGGTGTTTTAATTTCAAATGCTTTCTGTTATTTTAAGTCATACAGATGCTCAATCTAGTGTATCTTCTATATCTATGGCTACCATTCTTTTTTTTAGATATTTTAGGAATCAGGTAATGTTAAAGACACCGTTGTGGCGTTGTGGGTAGTGAGTCTGCCTTTAGCCTCGACGGTTGAGGGTTCGATTCCCGCTCGGAGCAGATGTTTGTATTAATCGTACAGGCATGTTTTCCGGTCTGAGTGTGTTTGTCCTTGTCATTGTGAATGTTTCCGGACCCCCGACACAGGATATAATCATCCTAATGGGGGCCGTTGAGTGTGTAGCGTTTATTTATTTATTTATTTATTTTAATGTATTTCCACCTGGAGGAGGAAGAAAATATGAGCATTTTCTTAGTTTACCAATTTTTTTTTTGGGATTTCAATGGGACTACCCATATAAATAAATTGTGTGGTAGTCATCAGGCAGATCGAATATATAGATTTAAACTCCTTAAAGTATAAGAACTAATTACCTACGATCATTGCATCATAGTGTGAGGTATCTTTGGATAGATATATAATAAAAATTTTTGATGTTGACTTTAATTATGTTGTTGAGATATTCGTTCCTAAAGTCATATAAATTGATTGATGAATATCTGCATATTGTCTACTGGGACAGAACGTGTCTATGCTAGACGGGAGTTAGACATATCAATGGATCACAATCGCGTCGGATCTAACGAGAGTTCGTTGAACCGCAACGAGAGTAAGAGTTGATAGCGACAATGAACGCTGACTGAAATGTGCATTCAAAATGAATTGTTGTATTCGATTTTGAGTTTAAATCGTTTGCATTCTGTAAGAGTAACATAGTGGGGATAGTTGTGTGTAACTATTGAATCTACATTTTTATATACATGGATGGTTGTCAAGATTTGGGTAGTGAAAAACAGTTACCGCGTCATGTTTACTGATAGCACCTTAGGTACCACCGTACGTTGGTAACTAAGATGAGAGGTAAAGGGTTTTTGGCCTCGACGCTCAAACTAATTGAAGGATGTACAACAGTTAGTATACTGGTATGTGATGGTAGTACTGGCCTCAACAAAAACAGCACGGTTCTTCTACTTTAATTTTTTTTTAATTTTACTCAGACACAGCATAATAATTATAGATTTATAATAAGTAATTATATAATCATAGTAAAGTTCAAACAGCGTCTTAAAATTCTTCTAGTAGCTATTTTTCAGTCTGATCACTTTTTTTTCATGTTATTTTCTGATTGTGTATTTCTGTTGGCCCTACTGGCCTTGATAGCGTCGCCGGGCGAGGACTTTTATTCAATGTTTCTTTCTTTGTATTAAATGTTTTTCTTGGATCTGACGAGGAGGTTCGATGAAAATTGTAACGTCTTAGAACGTAGTCATTGTTTAACTGAGTTACTGTTGCTTTTTTAAACTCTGATCAAGTATTTCTTTCATCAATACTTCTTCTAATATTATAAATCATAAAAGTTAAAATAACCTCTTGAGGTTGAATGACCTTTTTGTCAAAGTCAAGAATTATATATTCGAAAATATCAAAGAAGGCTTCTCTATACACTTACTTTTATTACTATACATGAATGAGTACCGTTTAAAGACGCCAATTAAATATATGATAATAATCTGACATATTGTAAGAGCAAACAAAACATTCTTAAATGAAAGCGCTCGCAATGTTTACACTTTCACCGTCCAAAGACTAAGACGACCAAAAGGTATTACATCTCATGTGTGGGTAATGCATGGTTTCAGGATAGAAAGAGAAAGAAAGAGTTTGTGACTTTGACAGATCATACGGAAGAACAGATAAAGCTGGGCATTGACATTTGTGTCCAATAAAGAGTTATTATTATTATTATTATTATTATTATTATTATTATTATTTTAATTTAACGTTTACATAAAAACATATTGATATCTCAGTCTCACAGTGTCAATCTGACCACAGTGCTCAGTGTCTAATCAGTATGCGCATGGAGTGTTCTCGCGTTCTTGATGACGTGGTAAGCGGTAACCTTAGTACCCTTTTCACGATGCAGAAGAAAGGGGCAGAAGGATCATCTGTCATTAAGCGATTACTGCCACCCATGTACATCTGTAATATCACAGGGCATGTTGGTGCTCGACACTCTTAAGCATAGGTCTTTTGTCTTTGTTGTTGACTTTAAAAAAATTGTTTACAATTTTGGGTGGTTTTTATCATAGATTTTGAAGATTGTGTTTGTAAGATGCTTCCGCGTTGGTCACCCATTAGCTTTGTGATAATCATAGACTTCAGAGTTTGAATTGCCAGCGAAGAGTTTAATAAAATGATTACTAAATATAATATACGGACGACCTTTGTGGTGTGCTGGTAGCGAGCCTGCTTTGAGCCTCGACGGTCAATTCCCGCTAGGAGCAGACGTTTATAATAAAATATCTGTTTCGGTCTGGAAGTTTGTCCTTGTGGGTTTCCCGGTCATGCCTCTAAAAGTACATCAAACTGTCGGTCCCGGTTGTTATCATAACATCTGATAATAATATTTAACTCTTGATAGGTTTGCTCCTATCCAATGAGTTAATGATTCACCCTTGGGCTGCGGAGGTGAGATGGCAATCGCTATGTGTAAAACCTAGTAACCCGGAAATAGTCAAGAAGTTTTATTAAAATCATATTAATCTATTACAAGTTGTTGATATTCAAATAGCAATAAAATAAATTGTGTTAGCACAAACGATATCTGTGCGAATTCGTGTTATTAATATACAGTTATTAGAGAAAATAAAATTTTATTTCCATATTCAAATCTCCAATACAGTTTTATAACTGTACATTTAATGTAAAAAAAACTGATCAAAGTGAGATTGTAGATTCTAAATAAAACTAAATTAGAAGACCTAGTTAATACTTTTTAAATACTTACTTATAATTATAAGGAAAACTTCACCATTTCATGATGATATTCTTTATGGTATAACCCTGTCCTTTTTAGGGTTGCTCATTGGTCTGGGAGTCACTATTACAATTGTGGCAAAGACCATACAGATCGCCTAGTGATAAGCGTTTACCAAAACTATGTTCGTTTCTTTTGAAATACTACAGCCATTCCGTTGACATCTGAGATGGAGTGAAATGAAAGGGTGAAAAAGGAAGGGAACACCTCAGGTGGAACTTTGAGTCTCAGCTTTTGGAACGAAGTTCCTTATCGCGCGTTGTGAAAGGGGGCTAGACGAAAAAATTCTTACGAAAAGTTGTCACGACACTTTTGCTATAGTTGTAAGCCGTGCGGCGTGCGCGTGTTTCTCTGTCTGTCTCTCTCTCTCTCATAGAAAGCAAGCCAGTTATTTTCGTTTCGTCTTTCTATTTATTTTGAACAGTGTGGTGTCGCGACGATTATTTTTGTTGATTTGTTTTTTGTACATAATAAATAATAAATTTAAAAAATATTATTATAACTTTTAAAAAAATTACAATTCCTTTACTAATTAATCGAAAGGAACTTCGTTCCATCCGGGTGTCCCTAGACACCTCTCAAGTTTTTTTATGTCAGAGGAGGCAAACGGGCAGGAGCTCACCTGATGTTAAGTGACTACCGCCACCCATGAACATCTGCAACAACAGCCTTTTAAGGATACAACTAGTTAAGTGATGCCTGACCTCGAAACGCGGCTGGCGAGCAGTTTTTCATCAACATAGGTTTGCTGCTAACCAGTCGGCCATTGGGCTATATATGCATTTTTATTATCGAAATAAACATTAGAGAACGGATACTACTGTGTAACGTCGATGTTCCGTCCGCACAAATATTCTGACTAAGACTCCTATCGAAATATGACCTCGTTATTCTAGAGAAAAACCGGTAAAACTCTAGACAATAATTGATTCAAAGTACCCGATATGTATGTCTACAAACCAGACAAATCTCTGACTTATATTGTACTATAATTCACATCGAATCCTAGGAAGCTAACAGTCATAGCATTAATTATCACTGACAATGCCTTGGGAACCCGTTGCGACTTGCGTTGTAAACCGAAAGACCCCCTGACACACATAGCGGGGTCATCACCGATTAGAAAACGTGAATGATATTAGTTTCCGATCTGTCTGCTATGAATTCTATAAATTCGATTTGATTAAACCTGTAAGGACGTTATCACAAAACAGTATATAAAAATTGTTTTTACACACGCAAAGATCATTCCAGAAGTTTACAATCCCTATCTTATATGACATTATGTGATCTGGCCGCGACTTAGCCCCAGTGAATAGTGACTTTTGATGAGGCACTTATAATGCAATTCAGAAATTATTTGTTCCCAACACAAACTGTCATTACCGCACCAGCTCTATGTCATCGTATTCAACTTTTTTCGCAACAAAAATAGCTTCTGACCGTCTTCATGGTCCCGTCTATCTGTTTACGAAAATTCATCATCATCAGTTCTGCGGTTTAGGCGTGAAAGCGTAACAATATTATTTATTGTTAATATAAGCGAAACATAAATATAACATAAGCTTTATTACGTAAAAAATCTTAAAGTTTTATACAACTATTGTGGCAAATTAGGAAGCACATACATACATACATACATACATACAAAGAATATAGTGAATTGTGTATGGGTAGGAGAGATAGAAAGCTATTTCTCATTTTTTATATAAAATAAAATCTCTCAATAAAAAACAAACTAACGAACTCTTTAAAAAGGCTTATTCAATTTTAATAGTTCATAATCGGCATTATTGATTTCTCAGCAACGTTGTATCTAATGGTTCCGTTTTGATTATGAAGTTGTAATATAAACTGTAACATGACATAACTTCAACAGAAATGTATCTGTACATTAAAGATATAAAAAAAAACATTTGAGGCGTACACGACATCAAAAGTGAATTTTTGGATTTTTCAAAAATCAAATAAAAAAATTAAAATTATATTATTACGTGTTGTACAATCTAATTATTTTTTTGTTGAATAGAAAATTGAAATAGCTATAGGTAAGTGAGCTTAAAAAATTATAAATTTAATTATTGAAGAAGTTGTGTATTGAACGAAATAAATCAATGTTTCAATCAACTTAGTGAACGTAAGAAAGAGTAGCCGAAAAACGAAAGTAGAATCGATCTAAACTCAGCACCGCCGAAACATCGGGTTTGGATCAGATTGTGGTCAGTCGGTCGGTAACTTTCACCGACTAATTAGTGATACGAGTATCGATGTTTTACGCCAAGTCAATGTCGATATCGATGTTTATAAGTGTCTATTAAGTAAGCTGGTATTTGAGGCTTGACCACCCCTATTGTGGGTGTGGTCGGACACGATAATAGCGACGTTTGAGTGGTTGAAATGTCTACGGCATAATTATGAAACATTCCTCAACTATATAATAATGTTTAATAATGATAATTATTACTATTTATTTTGATCAAGATAATTTACACATACTAATAAAATAAAAATAAAATATAAAATCCATTTAATACATATATAAAAATCCATTCAAATTCTATCAAGTAAAAATATACATTATTTTATACAAGTCAATAAATAAAACATACTCCAATAGTTCAAGCACTGACAGTCGAAAACATCTTCTGAACGATGTTAAGCAGTAATTCGGGGGCCCTCGGGATGAATTCAACTTGAGCCACGAGGGGGCCTGTCAGGCCAGTAAGGCCAACACCAATAGACTCTCCGAAAAAAAAATAAAGAGTCAGAGAACATTCCCGATGCGCTGCAATGCTTGGGCAGTCTCATCAACACTCTAAACGCATTGGGTTATTAACCAATTTACATATTCTAATTCTTTTTAAAATCATCTAAATCTCTCCTAAATTTTTATTTTACTCGTAAGATTAAGTAACTGGGATATTATTATCGACAAAACAACGTTACATCACTCTCAAAGGCTCGCCGAAATATTGCGTGAGAGCCTTGATATTATGATTGGGCGGGCGGACATGCACATGTCAAAAGTGACATGCACATAACTGAATGTTAATTAGCTATATCAGAGGCTTCAATCATATTTGTTATAATAAGTACTTATTTAGCATGGGTACTTTTAATTTTGAGAGTCAAGGATTGATTAGATTTTTAAGTGAAATTACTTTTTATTTATTATAAAGCTGAAGCGTTTGTTTGTTTGGTTTAACGCGTTAGTCTCTCTGAATCTACTGGTCGGATTGAAAAATTCTTTTTGTATTTGATAGTACATTTCTCGAGGAAGACTATAAGCTATAATGTAACAATAAAATGAAGCGAAAAAAATGTTTGTTTGTTTAACTAAACAATAACTATGAAGACCACACGAGCGAAACAGCGGCCATATGTAGTTTTAAAATAAATTATTTATTATAGGTTTTAGAAATCTTTATAGATTTGATTCTCTGCCTTTTCGATAGGTTTCCATCGCAAAGCTATCACCCCTATAAATAATATCGAGCGTCGCCTTTCCTTTAAAAGACATCTGATGTGTCACCAACAAAACTCGGCTATACTTTTGGTTCCATTATTAAATCTCACGTTACTTAACGTCTTTATTGTTTATATTTAGTGCATAATATGAGAATTTAACGTGTGACGAGTTAAAAAGAACTATAATTCAATACTAAGCATTAATTAACATTAATTGTCGGACTTATAAAGAGTGCACGTGCGAACATTCTAGATAAGCTCTCATTCAAATTTCACTTTATGTTTCAATTGGGAAAAAAGGTTTCAGATCTGTGTGAAATATGTTCATACTGGTTGTATTGGATGACAAAAGATCGTTTGTAAATGCCAATTAGAAGCTTGTAAAATGCTTTCCCTTTATCTCACGAAAGAAGTGTACAAACGACATTATAACTTAGTACATGCAATATTTTTGACATTAAGTCTTTTAAATTTCATTGAAAATTTTAAATAACCATCTTCATATAAAATTGATACGCAATTAGTAACTATTTATTATCAAAACTGACAACAAGGTATCAGTTTGAGACTTTTGTTGAATGATTGTAAAATAATGTGTACTTTTAAATAAATAGATAGACATAGATAAAGAGGTTGTCAAAAATGTCGTAATAAGCTAGGAAATTTTATGTACTGTAGGTGATGTTTAGTAGTAGTAAAGCCATGCTTGTCCCAGCACAAATGGTCAGGCTTGTTGTAAAATACTCTCAATAAATATTCTTTGGTTCCATTGGTAGTGTCACAGAAAATCGGCCAAAAGTAACAGTATCAGTAGAAGTGTTGATTTTCGTGCGAGAAGTAAGAGCTCCGGAAGTCCGCTCTCTCACGCCCTCTGCCTTCCTTTTTCACATCCCTTGAGTTGGCAAATGTGATACTTCAAGTTTCACGAGCGTTCATAAGTTTATATAAAGCTGAAATAATATGAGACTTAACAAAATTATCAAACGATTATAACGAATTTTAAAAACTGAGAACAAATACTAATATAGTCTGAAAAAGTAAAATAAAAAAGTCATCATCAATTTTTCTAGACTTTAACATAAGCGCCACTTAAAATAATCAGGCAGCTCGAGAAATACTGTCCCGTCAGCTTTATTGATTAAAACAAGCTCGTTCCAAGGCTGTTGAGTGCGATAGATATTTAGGTCACTACATCTGACCCGCTTTAGTATTAATACACACCAGGACTCGTTAGCATCCTTTGCTAAATGTCAAGGTAAATATTAACTACATCAATATCGTTTTATCTGGATTTTTACTATATAGTAATCACCATACTTTAATTATTACCCTCAGCGCTTTCTACTATTGTTACTACGACGAGTGTAAAGAGGAATTCTTCTCGTTTTTCCCTCTTCTTTCTGCATCGATTCCATGGTCAACAAAGAAGCCAATGTTTTTGATTGTCGAGCCTTAAGTGGATTCTTTACAGGCAAACATGTTCCTCCCTTCTTATATTCTAAGGTCCTTCAAACGAGACGCGAAGAGGTATCTCTCAACTATCATTTACTTTCAGTTGGAGTAATTTTTTGACAACAAAATAATTTGAGTGTGGGATAACCATAGAAGCGTGAATTATCATCAAAGAAAAAAGAATCATCAAAATCGGTGGAACTCTTAGAAAAAACTTTATTATGTTCTTTTATTATTTTTTATAATAAATATGGGTATTTACGAAGACTTCTGTTATTTAAATTTTTATGTTATTGAAGTTATTTTTGTATTTGTATATATTTTCACTGAAGTTCGACTTCGATTCATAGACGATGCAGTAATGTTATTGTGTTAAACGTTCAAGTAAACACAAACACCAAAATTATTCACCAAAAAAACACAAGACGTTTTTTAAACAATTGTTTAAAGTTATAAATATAAAGAAGTCCGATATTCATATAGTAATCCATCGAAAAATAACAGTAATTTATAATAATAATAATAATAAAAAATCCAACACAATCTTGATATAGTCGCAGAACTTGAATATGATAATTAAAAAAAAGTAACCGCTGTACTTGACACAGTTGTAAATTCGATTGAATATCTTCCACTCCATTTGTCACAGCTGACAACAGAAACTATTGACCGATAGGCCGCTTTATGAAACCTTGTCATTTGCCTTTGGATGAGATCGCCGCGGGTGAGAGCAGTCAATCGAATGTCTTAATTTCGAGTTCATTGATTTTTTTACACGAGACAAATTACGGTATTCTTGCTCTGATGAAAACATTAACATTGGTTAGGCTGAAGACGTATTCGGGATTATGTTTAGAAAAAAACATCCTTAGCCTACTAAACTTCTTTTACTGGTAGATATAAGGTCATTTTTTTGTGTGTTGCTTGTGATCCTTTTGGCTTTGACAGCGCCATTAAAACACGAAGGCTGAAAGCTTAGAGGCTTTTATTTGTTATGTTGTTACGAGAAAATATCTTTAACCCATATGTAAATTCTAAACCTAAATACAATTTAACATTGGAAACAGACTTCATTTGTTTTTCAAAAGCAAGATTTTTCGGTAAAAACCGTTACTTATAAATAAAATTATACTAGCTGTTCCCCGTGGCTCTGCTCATGTTATGTAGTTTTTAGATGATCTCATGGTGACCCAACATTTTTACGGCATTAAAGGTAGGTACTCTTTACGTTAATCCAGGTAATAATAAAATAATAAATAGCTAAGTGTGTATCAAATTTCATCCAAATCTATCCAGTAATTTTTGCGTGAAATAGTAAGGATGAGTATGGATGAATGTTTGTGACAAACATCCATCCATCCTCACAAACTTTCATATTTATAAAATTAGCATGACTTTTTATCTTTCAAATTTGAAATAAATATCATCACTAGTAATCTAAATATTATACATTCACATATCAATTTTTTATCGACATATATGAGTTTTTAGACGAAATATTAATTACGTACGTTCTACTTAACAAGTGTTAATTAGTCGAAAACATAAAGAAGTAGGTTTGGTAAAAATATTTATTATCAAAGTGCAGTTTTTGTTGATATCAATTTGTTTGAATATTCTATTAACATATTCTATTAACACCGATATAATGTTGTGTCGCGTCTGCCTGACATCTCGACTTTCTCTAACAGGCTTCGGTTATAGTAGTGGTATGATAGATGGCTTTTCGCGGGCTTAGACAATACATATTTTTACCTATTTTAATGTATATTTTGATCGATATAAATACATAAAAATAGTGACGCGATACTTATAATTAATGACTTTCGTCTATTTCTTGGAATAAATTTATGATCATAACATGATGAAAGTATATAATACATTATTTTAAATACGATACGAGTGTATAGTTATGTAGTACACATTACTAAAAATAAAAAAAGTATTTGTTATCTTACAGTAGCATGTTATAGATTTCTAATCTATCTTAAACAATTTACTTATGTGGATAAAAATTCTGAAGACTTCCTAAAGCCTATTCCCAAAAAATATATCACAGTCGGGAGTTTTATACCATGTTTTAATCGTCTTCATAGACCAATCAACAATGATGCTCATAGCTGAGTGCGCTTACTGATCGGTAAACGATCGGTGGGTTAAGCAGTGATATTTCAACTGAGTGTCTTCGTACTTCGGAGGGCACGTAAAAAGTCGATCGAGGCTGTTCAAAATACTCGAAAAGTCGAGTCAGAGGCCTCTACGGGCGACCTGAAAAACTCTGACGTTAGGTTGGCCACTAACCACTCGATAAAAAGAATCAGCAATCTGTCCCAGATAAATACTTTAATTATCTGATGTTGGGCTCCAGAGATAAGGAACGGATCTTATCAAAGTATGTATATAGTCTAATTAAGCATATTATCGTATCTGTTACATATCGATCAGAATCTTTGAGAATTAATTTTTGTGAAGCAAGATTTTAAAATATGTTGATGGGAAAAGTTTATTACCAAAAAGTTATTTCTAGTTGTTGATATGTTGAGTAACGCTTTTTTTTTCAAAGAATATTACTTACAATTGAAACTAACTATATTTACAATTGAAAACTAACAATATATATATATTTACAACAATTACAATTGCACGAACCATGGGAAAGATGCTAGCTGCTTTTGATAGCTGAATCGCAATTTATATTTGGTTGATTAATGTTACCTGCGGTATAGATGTGGTGAGCAATATTAGCGACAAGTCGCAATAGTTAAAGAATGTTAGTTTACGTTATCATGTTGCACTATGCTGCTCAACAAAAAGTAATAGCAGTGTGGCTGCACCATAATATCATACAACAATTAAAGAAAACGCTTACAGCTCCAGTAGATATGCTGCTTTTAGCATCGGCAATCGACGATTTGCGACTGCATTGTTGCTACATCCCGTTCTATCGCGGGTATCAAAACCAATGCTGCACCGCGATCTACGTTTCGCTAATAGCCGATGATTCTACAAATAGCATAACTGCTATAGCCCTAAGAAAGCTCACCGCTAACTTCATAGAAAACGAAAACGAAATATCCCGTGAAGAAACCTCATGATCCATATAATTAGTAGCATTTATAACCTTAAGAGGTGAAAGCAATACAAAAAACCGTCCGGGACGCTCGCCATCGGCATCGGTCCGGCCGGAGATGAGTTTCTCCTATTAACGTAACGATTAAACAGCTATTAACCGAATGCCATCGCATGGCATGTTTCCTGTTTACTTGACTGATGGCGTGTTCCCTCATGTTGATTTTACCCAATTACACTTAATTCAATTTGCCTCGGGAGGTTTTTTTTAACATCTGTGATATATGACTAAGTTAGCCGTCATTAAGAATGTTTAATTTCTAACATTAATCTTACGTGAAAGTAATATATATTAATTTATAATTTCCAAAAGATGAGTGTGCGGTGGACATCACGAGTTATTTAATTTTGGATTTTGACTCTGAATCTTAGACCATTTAATCTTAATTTAATAAATACATATCGTTTGTGCTTCGTCAACAATCTAACAGATTTCCTTCTTAATTCCATACATCAATTAACTTTAACATATTTTATTAAGTTCCTTTTCAGGGTTCCATACGCGAAGGGTACCAACGGAACCCTATTACTAAGCCTCAGCTATGCCTCCGTCCGTAAGCGGTTCCTCTATCAGCGGGCTGTATCTCAAAAATTGTAGTAGATAGAAAGTTGCAATTTTTACAATATGTGTATTTCTATCGCTGCTACAACAATAAATACTATAAATAAAATAAAATTTAAAAACAAAAGGACTCTCCATAGAAATACCTTGCTATTTTTACTCTTCGGTACGGAACCTTTTATGTGCGAGTACGATATGCACTTTTTTCGTTTATTTGTCACTAAAAAGAAAGTAATACGTAAAAATAATCATTATGAACTCACAACACATAAAAATATTAAAGGCAATTTTAAAATAGATTCAATCAATCACAAACCCCAACTTTTCACCAGCGAATAACGCTGTTAAAATATTGCCCAAGCAAATTGATAATTCAATCTTAATTGATAAATATTTATCCGAATCGTGATTGATAAGCGAAAAATTGCGGTCTTTCAGAAAAATAAACATAAACGAACCGTCGGATACCGCTTTATTATCCGTAATAAAGCGTGTAAAACAATTCAATCAAGTATTGTCAATTTAATTCGTTATTCCATTCAATGTATACGTAGATAATTGTTCCGTCCTATGTGACTGAACTCTTTTTAAACGGTTAAACCGACATTGGAGAATGGCGTAGATTTATAATTGGACTCAGTAAGGAGCGAGGTTATCGAGTCCCAAAATTTTTTATTCGGGGCAGGACAGCGTCAATGTCATTTAGTATGTTATAAAATAATATACAATAGTGACGTTTGATGCTATGCTAAGAATTTTTCTGGTTGCGTTTTCATAATTTAACCAGCAAGATCCAGGGGTACAACTGATTCTACCACGTTACGCCCATGCTACCAATCATAGCCACTTACCAGATGTTGCGTAGCGATTTCTGTGTGAGTAGTGTACATATTTATGTAACTCTCTGGATTAAATAACTTAACAACTTCACTGTCCATACAGTAGGGAAGTTATTTGACGACGTTGTGGCGCAGCGGTAGCGAACCCGCCTTAAACGCCACAAGTCGCGGGTTCGATTCCCGCTCGGAGCATAATATGTTTGTATTGACCATGCAAGCATATTTTCCGGTCTGGGTGTATTTGTCCTTGTCCTTGTATATGTTTCCGGACCCCCGATACAGGATATCACTATCCTAATGGGGCCGTTGAGTGTGTAGCGTTTATTATTGTTTATTATTATTATTAATAGTTTTATACATAAGGCGTCGTTGGATTTGTCTTAAGCATTGTTTATTAATAAAAAGCACTGCTTGCAGTTAGTTGCATCAATGGGGAGCAGTCTAGTATATTTAATTTTTGTCACACCTAGGTTATTAATTCAAATTTTTTGTTTATAAATATTGGTAGATATTGTCTTTATAGCTCACAAATATTCATAATATAAGTTTATGAATGGATATGTTGTATACTCGTGAGCTAAAATTTATGAAAATAGTTGCCGTCGTGACGCGAAAGTGGAACACATAATATATAAACACTTTCGAAATTATAATATATTTTTCAAATGTAGAATATATTATTTCCAAAACACCAATGAATTTTTATTAAAAATCCATAAAATTATTCGAGATAAAAAGTTAACGAAATTTTTATATATGAAATCATTTTGTTTTGTTTATTATTCAGAATCAAAAGTAATACTAATTACAAACATTACGAGTAAATTTATATGAAAATCGATAGCACGTCTTAAATTAAATGGACACAACAACAACAACAACAATTAAAAACAATTGAAAAAAGCTTCAAGGAAACATATATACAACATATCTTGTAGATATTAAAACATAGTTTACCTATAATTCTAGACTTAGCTACAATTTTTTTTTAAGCCCTTACCTACTTTAAACTACAATGGTAGCGAGCAAGCTTACACAATTGTAACTGGATGCTCGATACATATTAATATTGTTTTATTAATTGAGTTATTTCCAAATATTAGAATATGAAATAATTAATAATTCCAAATATTAGAATATAAAAAATAGTGTTAAAGTTAAGAGACAAATTTGTTACAAGCTTGAGCCTTTAGTTCTTATTACCTTGAAACGCGACAAAATAGTATGGATTCTGCTACTTCACGACAGTATATACTGTGAGTCTGAGCCTATTCATTTATGGCGACAATAACAAGACTACTACTACCGTTGTATATTACTTATACACACACACGCACACACGTATAATCGATATATCAATTATAATGCGTAAGTAGCCTTATAATGAGCTTATAATTATTCAAGACACGTCATTCTGCTATAATATTATATGATAAGAGAAAGTTACATAATAAAACAATGCGTATTATGCGATAATGATATCGTATTTGATTTGTATGCCATGACTTAATTGAACAAGGTTATAAATAAAAACTTCTTCGTATACTTAGTTATAAATAATAAATATAAAGTGAAAAAGAGACGGCCTTCATGAGCCATGAGCCTTCATGGCCAAGGTTCAAAGTTAATTCCGCTCGTAGGGTGCCTTCTGCGAGGCCGAAGCCATACATAGAAATTTGATGTCTTTTTGTTTTTTATTTAGGTACATTTTTCTTAAAATCATAACTAGATGAAAAAATCATGACATTACTAATATTCCTATTGCACTTCCTACAAATAAACTCGTGGGTACTACAATAGCCCAAGGAGGTCAGGATCGCATCCACAACTCTCTCGTTAGCGGAGTGGAGTCTGCCCTTATACCGTTGAGCTTTTGAGGTTTAACAGCCCATTAAAGAAATTCATAATTTAAATAACGTTATTCCTCCTACAATTGCAGCAGCAAATATAAATAGATCTTGCAAATTGTAGGCAAATACAAAACGTAGGAAGCTCAACGTATTGAACAGACACGCGGGTGAAACCACGTGAAGAAATTAGTACGCTATATAATGGTGTTAAATTAATCTCAATATATCATAGAAACTTGTATGTAGAATTAGCATAAGTGGAACGTGGAAACGTTTTGGTGCGTTGTAGTATTTTATAAAAAAAACTTTCACTCGAAATTTAGACTCGCTTTTATCAATTAATTCATAATTGATTAATTATTTTATGACGTATCTAAGAAATGTATAGAAAAAGAAATGTTATGTTCTTTGTATGTTGGCAGTTTAAATTAAAAATGTTTTCTAATAAAATTCAACACTAAATTTTATAATATAAATTAGTTATTTCTAATACTTATATAAAAAATAATAAAATAAAATATTAATTTCAGTTTAGACGCTTAAAGCCAGGTGCGCTCACTGAGGAAGCAACTGTAGGCGCGGTCGGTCAATAGATGGCTGACCGCATAATAATATTTCAAATGAAAGTATTTTCATGCTTTAGAAAGCTGGTCTCCCGGGTGCTATGAATTTGATAATAGTCGACATGTTAAGTCAAAAGTCTAAATGAGGGACCTAAACAACTCTGATCCAAAATTAGCCACTAACATGTTGAGAAGAAGAATAAATAATGAATCTATACTAATATTATGAATGTGAAAGTTTGGATGGATGGATGTTTCCTTACTCTTTCCCACAAAAACTACTGCACGGATTTAGATGAAATTTGGTACACACATAGCTTATTACTTGAATTAACATATACAATTCTTTTCATCCCGGAAATAGGTAAGGTTCGAGTGGGATCATCAAAAAACTGCGTGAGCGGAGCCGCGGGAACAGCTAGTTTTATAATAAAGCGATACGAAAGGTAATGTCAAGGCTGGTTGCACTCGCAGTCAATGAGCGATTTGTTTACGCAATGCGCGTGCGACGACCGCGAGACCGGTGCGTCGATTCGATCTACAGACCTAGATTTTAACCGATAGTAAGTACTAGTATCTGCTCGCAACTTCGTCTGCTGTGACATTAGAATTGATTCCTGAAACTAAACAGGCATCTATACCGAATTTCAATTGAATAAGTCATATAGCATGTTTTTTTATTAATCGTACAGGAACTTTTCATTCTCCGGGATAAAAAGTGTCCCATTTCTTAATCCAGGTAATAATATATATCTGTGGCAAATTTCATCCAAATTTGTTCAGCCACTTTTCTGCTAGAGTATACGATGAAGTTCATAAACTTGTTTTGACAGACTTCAAAAAGGATTTAGTTATTTTAACTCTATATCTACACAGGAAAATACTAAAAATCCGGATAAGAGTAATAAGCAGACCCCGGGTAAAATAAAATACCGGGAACAATGCTAGGACGAAGAAGACTCAAAGGGTCAATAAAACCTTAATATAAATAATAATTAGCTATAAGTAATAAAGTAGTCTCCACATGAGGAGCAGTAATCATTTATACTATATATAAATGATTGAAATTGGTATAAGTATAAATAATTCAATAAACTTACGTAATAAATACATACTTATACAAGTGTACGGAAGCTAAGGTTCGGATTTAAACTATAATTTAGTAATACAATGTCAAGGTTTTAATTGAATAATGTTACTCTATATTTTGGCAAATAGTTCGAAAGGATTAATTTAATGAAAATATTCTTTTCAATCGAAAGCCGAATAATTTATACAAATGTATGTATTGGAACTTTTACTAATTTTATTATTTACCATAAATTGTAATGTTTCGGTGAAAGTTTATCTCATTATGTAAACATATTGAATATATTCTTTTAAATTCAAGACTGAGCATCGCTTGACCTACAAATCAAACGATTTGCTCTGAATATTATCAACATAAAATGTCCGCTTTTACTGCTATTATAATTGTTCGAAGAATATTATGGTAGATCCTATTACCATACAAATGTGATTATTAATTACTAAAAAAAAATTAAAAAAACGTACCCTGTGATCTTCCTTATTGAAACGAACACCACACACAAGGTCACAGTTCTCACATATAATAATGGTCCCACAATTTAAAAAAAAATCGAAATTAGTTGGCACGTGCTGTAACGTTTTTCGAACGCGGCTGTGCGCGCGCGCCGGACTAAGAGTGACAAGTGGTTACTGCGCAGGTGTCAGCCTCCCTCTAACAAGGTCGGGCCCCCTCTCTGCACACCCATTTCACCCGGAGAAAGTCTGCCTACATACATACCAAATTTTCGAACTGATTGAGTCGGAATTAAAGGCCATGTGATGAATGAAGCGAGAGGTCAGCGTTGAAGGTTACACGGGTTCAACTCGATCTGTTCCGTGATATCTGACGATATCGTTTCGTGATAATTGTTAGTAATCGTTACATAAATCACTATGTACGCTAAATTACTTACGTGCAGGTGCGGATTTCGTTCATGTTATCAGCTTTCATTTCGACTATTGTTATGTTACTTGAACTGAAAGTAAATTGAATAGGAAAAAAGATTTTAATATTTTGATATAATTTTTCAGTGAAATTGTTTACTGTTATTTTCTTTAGGGTTTGTGATTATTATTACGACTTATTTTGCAACCTTTTCACCTGAAAAACAGCCATATATGCGATTTAATTAGCATTATTGTTAAATTCTGAATAAATGGCACAAACTTTATTTATTTATGGAAAACAAACAATATATTATAGCACACAAAAAAGATGAAAATATAACTAACACAGACACGAATACAGTTGTTAAAATAACAAATTATATTAAATATTATAAGTTTTGACGACGTTGTGGCGCAGCGGTAGCGAATCTGCCTTAAGCGCCACAGGTCGCGGGTTCGATTCCCGCTCGGATCAGATGTTTGTATTGATCATACAGGAATGTTTTCCGTTCTGGGTGTGTTTGTACTTGTCATATTTCCTGACGCCCGACAATGGATAGAACTATCTTAATGGGGGCCGTTGGTTGTGTAGCGTTTATTTATTATTAATTTAAATATTTTTTATATATAACAAAAAGAACAAACCTCTTCAAGTTAAAGAAGCAATTTCCAAATTAAGAGGTTATATCAAAAGTAATAATCCTGATCAGTAACAAAAAAGTCCTAAGCAACGCTGCCCTAATTAATTTCCTAGTTCAAAAGCAATAGTAGTAAGTGTACTTGTAGTACAAATCACAGTTACACATTAGCATCAAAACAATAGTTAGTCATTCTACTGGAGACTGGGAACGAATCCACAAAAGGTAAGATTCACTCAATGCAATGAAGAATTCAACTGTTCTCTGCAAGCGTAAATCATAATAATAAAGCTTAGTAGAAAAATTTGATATGGTTAAAAGACGATTTAGCGTAAATTTTTAGATCTTAACTGGACGCAAATAAGCAATACCATCTCAACCCACAAAATTGAAAAAACTGAGTTATATATGCAGAAGTGTTGGTACGGTTGGTTGAAGAACAATTTTCTTTAATATTTGTAGGGTTTTAAGCTTTAAAACTTCTAAAAAGCCATTTTTAATCATGCAATTTATGTATTATGTTAAACGTTTTGGGATATATTATATACGAAATATGCAGTTTGTATACTTATTTTTGTGAAAATAAGTAAAATAACTTACATAAATCTGAAATTGCCAAAAACTTGACTAATAACTTAAATAAAAAAATCATATAAAGAAAGTTGTTCAAAATTTTCAAACGCGTTTTTCTCGAAATGACATTCCTGTGGGTTGACATGGTATTGCTTATTTGCGTCCAACTAGAGGTGTGCGAATGCGTTCGAATCGAATCGAATATCAATTTTTGAATCAAATAGTTCGAATTTTCGAATTAACTGAAATTCCACGGATAGTTGGAAAAAAATCGAATAATTTGAAAATTTTCGAATAAATCGCGAATTAATGAAATATCTCTGAATTTTCAATTGTTTATCACCCGATTCAATATCGTATCGTCAAATGTTTTAATTGCTGTAATATTAAATTTAATATTTAATTGCAGTTTTGTTCAAGTGGAAACGTGTAATTATTTATAATTCTAATTTCAAATAAATTGCTTGCTTAGCTATTTATTTATATATTAATTTTTTTTTTTGGAAAATTGTATTGCCGGTCTGGTCCTGATTTTTACTCTTGCTTTTATATGGCGCTAGATACATTCAGTGGCGAAGTGAACCAGGACTCGATGAGTGTGAGTCGGAGAGCCAAACCCTACCCATTGTTTTTCTTTCTATCCCTCTTCTTTTTGCCACCTGAGATAAGTTGGCATATTGCTGCTTTTGACGTTACTGTTGCATATAGACTTCTATTCTTTGGTGATAAAAGAAAAAAGATCTTTATTACAATTATTATACCTTGTTATTGAAAAATCTCTTACAAAAATGATACGCTCATAGCCGAGTGCACCCGCTGATCGGTAAACGATCGGTAGGTTAAGCAACTTTAGGCGCGGTCAGTCACTAGATGGGTGATCGCATAATGGTATTTCAACCGAGCGTCTCCGTGCTTCGGAGGGCACGTAAAAAGTCGGTACCGGGTGTTGACAATTAGACAACAGTCGATAAGTCTAGTCAGAGGCCTACGGGCGACCTGAACAACTCTGACACTTGGTTGACCACTAACCGATCGATAAGAAGATAAGAAGAATAATAAGAAGATTGAAAAAAATACCGAAAGATATAAATAATAATGAACATATTTATATATATATATTTTTTTTTTTTATGTATAGGCCAGCGCTTGGCTGTTATCATACCTGATGTGTTGTGGTGATACAGCCTAAGGTGGAGCGTGCTTGCCTAGAAGATGCCTATTCACTCTAGATTTGAAGGTACCTATTTTGTAGGTGGTTGGGAAGACCGAGGTCGGCAGGGTATTCCATACCTTTGCGGTGCGTGTCAGGAACGAGGAGGTGAAGCGTTTTGTACGTGTTTTGGGCACATCCACTATGTAGGGATGCAGGCCCTTGCGATGCCTCGCATTCCTGTAATAAAAAGGTGATGGGTGAACCAAATTGAACAGTTCCTGAGCACATTCTCCGAAATAAATCCTATAGATTATTAATATTATTAATATTATTATTAATAATTATTATTAATCCTATACATTATTACTTCGAAAAAAAATCACAGATAAAACTATAAATTGAAAATTATATACAATATCTTCATACATCAATTACGGCATCAATTCTTGGATTTTTACATATAATTTTATTGTTTTAAATGACACAGTCAATGCCAATACAACCATATGGCAGACACCACAACGCATAAAATATAAGAAGCTCATTCAAATGTTCACAAATTAAATGCTACGCGATTTCTGACCTGGAGGCATTTCATATCCAGGTCACCATTTGGTTTATTGTGACAGAATGAGTGATATTTCTCGATGGCGGACTTAATCTTTTAAATAATTTAAGTTTTTATAAAATTTCAAATTGATTTATTTAACTTTGATATATATATAAAACTTAGTAATTTGATCGCACGAGGCAATGCAGACATGATTTGTATATATATTTACTTTTTCGAGTACGAGTATCTTTGTTTTCTTGAAACTCAACTTTATGAAGTTTATCGATTTTTATGGCTCTCATTCTAGAAATGGTGGAGTGGAGTGGGATAGGTTAGAATGGGCTAAGGTGAGGTTGGGTGTGGTGATATGGAGTGGGGTGGCGAAATTTTTCTACATCTTTAGGCTTTATAGAAATTGTAATATATTTATCCTAAAACGAAAAGCAAAATCGTCCTCAAGAATAACTTGTATGAATAAAATTATATAGTCGTAAAACATCTGTATTTAGTTTAAATAGTTCTTAGCTTAGCTTGTACACGGCGGTAAATATTTACAAGTAGTAAATTGTTATTGTCAAATCATATCCGCTTGGAATGGTGGCAAGAATGCTAGCAGCGTTTTCTCGCTGACATAATAATATTTATTGAAATAAATGAAAATATTAGAAATTAAATAAGTAAAGTCTCACATTAAACGCCTTAACGATAGCTACATATACCTATCCTATGGCCTGGGTCCGGAAAGACACAGACACTAACATCTGCCGATGTATATATAAATGAGAGCGTCGGAGGCTCAATATCCCATCTCCACAGTTCCCTTCCTTTTATTCCTTCTCATCCCTTCCATCCTATCCCTTGGGTTGTCGTGGATGTGATACTTGAAGTACCGTAATCGTTCATAGGTTACGATGACTGCTTACCACCAGGCAGACCGTATGCTTGTGTTGCAATTTTCATGAAATAAAAAACCCCGATCGGAACACGTTTCTTTATGGTTATTTTTACCGGCGTCGGGATGTGACGACCCCATCGCCCGCTGTTGGGATAACCTCTGTCACAGCAGAGATTATTCCACCAGTGCAATCAGTCACACTGGTGGTAGGTCTTTTGTTGCCAGAGGCCGGCTAGGTAGGTACCACCGCAGTGTCCAATATTCTGCCGCCAAATAGTAGTGCTTAGGCATTACTGTGTTCCGGTTTGAAGGGCACTGTACGCTAGTGGAATTACTGGGCAGAGGAGATTTAAGAACTAATATCTCGAGGTTGGCAACGCATGAGTGGCGCTGCAAGCGATGGTGCTGCAAGCGCTCATAGGCTACGGCAACCACTTACCATCAGGTGGGCCGTATGCTTGTTTGCCAACTTGTAACATAAAAAAAAAAAAATGGTTAATAATCATCTACCTAAACAATCGAACTCAAGATTTACTACGTTTGAACGTTTAATACAGATTCGTGATCAATTATGTCAATTTCTCCAATTAATTGAGATCGCAACAGATGGTGTCCCCTATAAAGATGAGTACTTATCACAGGTAAATAGGCACCTGTCTTCAAATCATACCTATATAATATGATTCCTCAATGAATATGACAGGTTAATCGGCATTCAATCTATCAGAAGCTATTCATTCGTTGAATGTTATCTCAGACGTTATCGCTTATCTTGAAATTGATGATTATGAGCGAGGCTTTATACGTCTCGCTCGTATTATTATGATAATGTTTACAGTGACTTCTTTATTATTTAAATTCACTTTCTGTTCACCATTATCCATGGCTAAGAATTTTAAAGATATATACATAAAGTTTGTATGTGTTTTATCAATATATAGGCTAGCACTTATCACACCTTATGCCAAGGTGATGATACAGCTTAAGGTGGAGCGCGTTTGTCTGGAATATACCTATTCAATCTTCATTGGAAGGTACCTACACTGTAGGGTAGTGGGGAAAATTTATTATTCCAGATTGTAGTTATACCAGACCTTGGCGGTGCGTAAAAGTAACTAGGAAGCAAAGCGTTTCGTACGTGTCTCCGTCTTCGTATGTAAGATGTCAATTATGTAGGAGTCAAGGTACAAATTCTGCTGCATCATATCGCTTTTTTAGTTTCGCTGGGGGTAAATGACTCTTCTCCACCTAATGATAAAGAGTACGCAAAGGGGACTAATAAATAAATAAATAAATAAACGCTACATACTCAACGGCCCCCATTAGGATAATTATATCCTGTGTCGGGGTCCGGAAACATTCACAATGACAAGGACAAACACAACCAGACCGGAAAACATGCCTGTACGAATAATACAAACATCTGCTCCGAGCGGGAATCAACCGTCGAGGCTTAAGGCAGACTCGCTACCCACAACGCCACAACGGTGTCAAAATAGTAATAGAATTATAGAAGGCGAACTGCACTAGCCACACTCGCCCTGCCAACCCACAAGATGCTTTTACATAGCTATAATTCTGCGATTGAGCTGGAACGTTCGTTGAAAACAATGCTTGATAATAATACTATACAATTATAATACTTCGGTACGACTACTTTGAGACGCTCATAGATCACGGTGCGCTCACTAATCGGTAAACGATCCGAAGAATGAGCAATTTTAGGCGTGGCCGGTAACTAGATGGGTGATTCCATAGTGGTATTTCAATTGAGTGTCTCCGCGCTTCGCAGGGCACGTAAAATTCGGTCTACACCTATTCGGGGGACCTGAACAGGTTGGCCACTAACCACTCGATAAGAAGATGAAGAATAAATTATAATTGAACAAATACATAATTATTTAATAAATTAAGAAATAAGTGTACTTATAATAGTTACCATTCAAAAATCTAATTCAGGTAAAGACATATCGTATAAATTGAATGTAAAATGGAATCGTTCCTTTTTATTCCTCGATTAAAGAAATCTGTCCTAAATATTATGCAACCACAATTCCTGTATTTTAAAATTTATTTTGAAAAACTCGTTCTTAATTAAGTAGGCTTTGCGTTAATAATCGAAAACTTTTACTAAAACTAGTTATTTCAATGGTTTTTTAAGCAAATTGTCAAATACCCAATCCATCCGGTGAAGGAGAAATCTACTCGTAATTTGGCCTTCGTGGGAAAATATACATAAGATAAAAAAGTACAAAATGTGGTCTTAAGCTTTCTTCTATGTAAAGAAAAAAATTAAAAAAACACAAGACATTTGGACACAAATAAGCAATACAAAATAAATTTAAGGTTATCTAACTTAAGTTGGTTACAAATAAATCTAATATATAAAATTCTCGTGTCACAGTTTTAGCTACCATACTCCTACGAAACAGCTTGACCAATTTTAATGATATTTAGTAGATCTGAGTATAGATTGTTATCTATTTTTTATACCCCAAGTTATAACGGTGTTCCTCCCCTTTTTAGGGTTCCGTAGCCAAATGGCTAAAACGGAACCCTTATAGTTTCGTCATGTCCGTCTGTCCGTCCGTCCGTCTGTCCGTCCGTATGTCACAGTCATTTTACTCGGAGACCATTGACTCTATCTATACGAAATTTACTAATTAGGTGTATTTCATGAACCGCACAAGGATTTTGTAATAAAATCTAAATATATATATAAATTAAGGGTAGCAGTCCATACATGTAACTGACGATTGAAAAAAATTTCAACGTATGGCAACGTGTGAGATATCTTTGGATAGTTCTTTTAAAATGATAAGGAGGTTTGATTTTGAGTTTTTTCATTAAGCCAGTAGTTGTTGAGATATTAACTCCTAAAGTCCTAAAATCGTGTCCCCTCTAACTTTTGAACTATGGGATTTAAAATTCTGGGAAAATTTGAGCTTGTAGAATACCACATGAACTTTCATCCACATTTAGTTTGAAGAAGATAGGTCTATAAATTTAAGAGATATATAAGTTTTTCCCATAACTTTGTTTTTCATATTACTTTTAATAATTACTATGAAATTACCAACTTATTTTTGCGGTCGGTTTTAATTCGTTATTATTTTTAAAACCGTTAAGATTCTTCATAACCTTACGATCACCCATTTACGCCTGTTTTCTCGATTTATCCAAGGCATTTGACCTGGTTAATTACGATATCTTATGACAGAAATTAAAACTCACTGGCATGCCTGAAGAGATCAACAGGATTTTTAAGTTTTGGTATAAAAATCAGGTTACTGTTGTGCGATGGTCAGAGAGCTACTCAAGGTCTTACAGGTTTGAATGTGGGGTGAGGCAGGGTGGCCTGACCTCACCCAAGTTGTTTAATCTGTATGTGAATGCTCTAATACAGACGCTCAGTAGCACTCGTGTCGGATGTCATATTGACGGAGTCTATCTTAATAACATTAGTTACGCAGACGACATGGTTCTGCTGAGTGCATCTGTCTGTGGGTTAGCAAAACTGCTAAGTCTTTGTGAGAACTATTCCAAACGTCATGGCTTAGTCTATAACTGTAAGAAAAGCGAATGCATGGTCTTTCAGGCCAGGGGAAAATTGATTCCATCTATTGTACCTGCTATCAAGTTACACGGGGTTCCACTAAAGAGAGTTGAATGCTTTAAATATCTTGGCCATATAGTATTCTATGTCTTGAAAGACAATGCAGATATTGAGAGAGAACGCAGGGCTTTGTCTGTTAGGGCAATTATGATTGTTCGCAGGTTTGCTCGTTGCTCAGTGCCAGTCAAAATAACGCTTTTCAGAGCTTACTGCACCACATTTTACCCTAGCAGCCTGTGGGCAGACTATACGCGGAAACAGTACAACGCCCATATAGCAATGCTTTCAGGATGCTAATGGGTATGCCTGGTTTTTGTAGTGCATCGGGGATGTTTGCCGAGGCGTATGTGGACTGTTTTTATACCACTATGCGAAAGCGGTGCACATCGTTGTTGCGCAGGATTCTTTCCAGCTCAAGTGGTGTCCTGAGAGCATTTGTTAATAGAAGTTGTTTGTATGTGAACCACTGCTGTCGGATTCACGTGCTGACAAATTAATCCTGTCTTAGGTTAAATAAGTTTTAGAAATTACTAACAAATAGGCGTAAGATACTTGTATTACTAACAACATATGATCCATTGTTGGTCGAAATAAAGTTATTATTATATATGTCGGCGCGAATACGAATTATTTGATCATGTCACTGGTAGCCTTTAATTGTATTTTCGAAAAAAAAATATTAAAAACGGAAGCAATTTTGAAATATTGTTTTTGTTATGAGATTATTCAAAAATATGTTGTAACATCAACTTCCGTTGAACGTTATATATAGCAAATGATTTGTGTTGTGAAATCACTTTTGCTCCTGCCTCTTCGGCCACAAACTCTGTAAGTAGTCTGTATGGCACTTTTATTAAAAATTGTAATATTATTTTACTTGCTTTTCATTCCTAAAATTTTGTTGTTTAAATATGTGTGAATTTAGTATCAAATTACCTTACTTAATCTCATAATAATTAAAATCAATGTGATACGCAGCGTATTGCTATTATTGTGTTTAAAAGCATAGCAGAACCGATGACTTACATAGGTTCAGCGGTTCTGCATATTTATTTTAAATAACCTCACTTCTGGTATGCGACATATATAATATTATATAACCATGCTGCGGAACCCTTTAGATTCAACTGTGCGTGGTCCACAACGCACTTGACTGGTAATTTTTTGTTGGACAATTTTCTGTATGATGTGGCTTTAAAGAACATACAACCCTTAATTTTCACCCTTCAACCATCAACTCCTATTTTTTAATATTTTATAGCAAAATTAGTAATTCAATAATTTTCACCGGTGTCACCTTTGTTCACAATTAGACTCAGTTAGGGGACGCCGCTCACCAGACAACGTCTGCTAGTAATTTATTTAAACAAAAAAATCAAGTGACAAAAGATAAAAAATATATTAAAACAAAAATATTAAATATTAAAATTGTAGAAAAATTTGTACAGAGGATGAATGATGATGATGATGATGATGATGAATTTATAATCAATAGGAAATCTCTTCCAGTATTTGTGGTTCTGTTTTAATTATCAGGTTAAAATTGCAAATATAGTTCGTACGTATCGATATCGATCCGAGACAATATTTTTTTCAATAATGCGCAGAGGAAGTGAAACCTCGCAGCGCATGTCGGCCGCAAGGTCGCCAGTAGGATGCGCGCAAGTGGGCTACAACTTATCTGCGCACGCGCATAGTGTCCCGTTCCCTAACTATAGATACAACTTTTGTTTATTTTAATAAATATGATTTTTTACAAATTTTAATCAATTAATTTTATCAAAAAATTAGGTTGTGCATCTTCTTATGTATTGAAACATTACAAGCTTCAATGAAGGTCAAAAAGTATATATTTTTTTACATAGGGATGTTAAAATGTTTAATACCAAGCCTATGGCTTTATCAGTATTTATTTTGAATCAAATTAAGTTAAGGATAGCCTTGAGCCTTTACCAATTTGTTCCAAGTGTGTTAACATTATGAACAACTTATTATGACCAACGTTTTTTTAATCCTTTTACTAGGTAACACAATAAATTGCACAGCACTGTAGCTACTACATCGGATTTATATATGGACGACCAAGATTTTCTGCATTATGAAATATTGAAGTAGCCATCAATGTGAGGTTTCGTTAGAATGACATATTTTCAAAATATTGTCTTTCCAATCCAACGTATTTCATAGGATCTATATTACGTCATGCGCCAACATGTTTACGAACATGGTTGAGGTAAAAGATTATTATAAAGTGAACAAAGGAACACCCAATGCACTTTCTCTGAGCGTATGTAGATCTCTGAGTACGTGCGTATGTCGCGTGCTGCCGCGCCCGGATACGACACATACGTTTCTAGGAGATGGCTATTTATCCTATCTTGTATCGCTGCAGACATTTCTACTGTAAAATGAATGTTTCTACATATTATATCATTATTTTAAACCATAACGCATAGATCTATAACTTCATAAAATATATATGTTAATTACTGACTGTTCCCGCGGCTTCCATCGCTGTCTCTACATACATAGTTATTGATGCTAAACAAACTAACAATTTTTTCGCTTTATTATTGTATTGCTATTCCACCAACTCCCCGCATTGATCCCATCGCATTGACCACCCACGCTTTCTTTATTATTGCTCGGCTTATATGTATCGTATCGTGATGTTGTATTGCCTATAGCCTTCTTCAAGAAATACATTATTAAATGCAAACAGATTTTTTTTCAATCCAACCAGTAGTTCCAGAGATTAGAGCGTTAAACCAAACAAATGAACAAACTCTTGAGCTTCATAATATTGGTATAGATAAGAAAATCGTTACAATAACAATCATATTAGTTACCCTAATTGGGACTACATAACTTTAGGTTATTTATTTTCTATACTACTATATTCCCATGATTAAGAAGGATCTAACGACCTTTCATTTGCTTAAATTTACGGATTTTGTATGCACATACTAGAAACATCGAAAGATTAACGAAAGCCTATTATGTAATATATTTATCAAGATAATTATCAAAATAATTACCAAAAGCTTAGCGAAAATAAAGAATTACATTTGCTAAGTATGTTTATTGCTATAACATAGAAACATAGAAATCTCTTAAAATTGCACTCTTTTTTTATGTTACAGGCAAACAAGCATACGGCCCACCTGATGGTAAGTGGTTGTCGTAGCCTATGAGCGCTTGCAGCACCATTAGTAGGTGCAGCTCACGCGTTGCCAACCTCGAGATATTGGTTCTTAAATCTCCTCTGCCCAGTAATTTCACTAGCGTACAGTGCCCTTCAAACCGGAACACAGTAATGCCTAAGTACTACTATTTGGCGGCAGAATATTTCACACTGCGGTGGTACCTACCTGGCCGGCCTCTTGCAACAAAAGACCTACCACCAGTGAACTCACAAGTAAAATAAAACAAACAACTTCATACTAAATTAAAAAATTAAATCTAAGCAAATATACACGACCTGCAAGTTACGTTAGCTGCAGTCCGAAGATTTAAAAAAACCAAAATTTATTTAAAAATATAACTTTAATATTATTTTTTATTACAATATAAACTTAATCCTAATCTACGTTATATCCTACTCGATGTAAGAAATATAATAATAAGTTTTATGTTCAAAAGAATATAATTCAAAAAATGCAAGTCTGCATTCCTATCCAGAATGACGTCAATGAAATTGTATCATCGCGGGACCCGCAACGTAAGCGATCCCCTTGATGCATGTGTATGTAACTCCTCCACCCTTAGAACAGCAACTATTTTAGCACGTTGAGATAAAATGTGGCTGGCATCTTCCTCCGCGCATCCGATGTCTCACCTTCATCTGAATTTTCAATAGATTGTTCAGTTGAACTCGAAGTTGTAGCTTTGTTGAGTTGTACGCATCTTCGTGATTTATAGCGATGCCATATGATGAGGATAATAAGTGCACTTGCACTTAATATGAAGATGTATAGAGGTATTGTCGTATGATATATAATGTTTGAATCCAGTTTTTCAAGTTGTAAGGGCTTCTCTTGAATGATTTGATCTTGAATACTGTGAAGTCCTTGCAAATCTATGGAGTTCAGGTTGATGTGGGTTAGGGTGATATCTTGCTTTACTTGATTAAAGGGTATCTGTATTATCTTTAAAGGCTGGCCCTTTATTTCTTCACTATCATTAATAATGGTGAATTCTGGAGTCTTCAGACGACATTTCGCAGGAATGGTGATTAAGTAGCTGCCCAGGAGCGATGTAAAATCTTCTCTGTCGCAGACTAACTGTACTTTTGTGAGATGAGGAAAGGAGAATACGTAATGTTGGTCATCTAGTTTTTCCATTGCTTCCTTTGCTAAATTTACTGTTGTGAATTGACAGTCTTCTTCAAGCACTTGGTGGACGATGAGTTGCTGTATGCAGTCAGGTTTAGTAAGAACACGTTGGCTCATTTCCTTTTCACAGAGATACCAGTCATTAAGCTTCGGGCATTCTGCCTCCATGTACACAAACGAATTCTCGTTAATTGCTATAAAGGATATGGGGAATGAGGGCCTGTTGGTTTTTATTAGGTACTATGGACAGTTGGTAGAGATCATAGATATTTTCAGAGACTATTGAAATTTGAAAATTATAACTATTTGCTTATCTGTATAATAGCACCCTGGCTTTATAATATCGTAATATTCTCTTAATTCTAAACTTAATATCTGATCCTTATTATATATGTTTCTTAATCTATCATAAATCTTAAAGTATCGACATATATCATAGATTGATGTGTAGTCGAAACACGAATAAAAGCTAAACTATTTACTATCTTTATTAATTCGGCCATTAAATCCTATACATTTTCACCTATAATTACTAAGAGCTGAGCAAATTTCGCATATTTAAGTAAACGGTTGAAAATTCTGAAATCGAGGGGGTACAAACTGCACTGGGTTTATAAATTTAGGGGTTGATTGGGGTTTCAGTCCGTCTGTACGTAGCTGTAAGTATGTAACATTTAATTCTTCTTGAACATATTTGAGAGCTTTTTCAATAGTTTCGTGACGCATGCATCGAATCCGCGACCCTAATGGTTCCTTTAAACCACGCACAAATGCTTGCTTCGTTACCTTTTTATAAAGATTACGTTTTGCCTCAATCGTAGTCGGTAAATTCTCATGTAATGTAATATAAGTCATTATCGTACTGAATAGCGTTTGACAATGGCTATAAAATTCTTGAGGTGTCTTATTACCTTGTACGGCTAATGAGAGGTCGTTGTATAAAGCTATTTCGTCACGTTGGTCCGAAAAATTATTGATTAAAGAATTTCTTATGCCTAGCCAATTATCCGGTATACCATTCGAATTAATAGTAGCAGCGGCGGTTCCCGTAATTTTATTTAGTATCCCGTTCAATAAACATAAATTAGATAATTCGCTACCCGGCACGTTATTTAAATATTGAGTAACTATTTGATCACATATATTAATAAATCTTGTGAGCACATTAGGATTTCCGTCGAATTCGGGCACAATCCTAAGGATTTTATAAATAGTGTCCGGGTCTTGAGCCATAATTAAATTATTAAAATTACTACAATTATAATCGACTTCTAAATTTAAATCTCTATTATTATCTAAACTACGGTTACGGGCCTGCTGCGATACAGGTTCCCGATATCTATGAACTCTAGGATGATAAATCTTGGAGTGGAATTAAAACTAGGAAAAAGAAAGCAACACGAGAACAGTTCAAGTGTACTTACATATAATTCATTTCTGGTCTCTTTTGTGAATCGAAGTCTTGATCCTCCTCTGGGTCTGCAGCTGGTCCGTAGGTTCAGGATACTAGCGGTGATCTAACTAAGTCCCTATTCTAGTATCCTACCGACTGCGCCAGTTACGTTAGCTGCAGTCCGAAGATTTAAAAAAACCAAAATTTATTTAAAAATATAACTTTAATATTATTTTTTATTACAATATAAACTTAATCCTAATCTACGTTATATCCTACTCGATGTAAGAAATATAATAATAAGTTTTATGTTCAAAAGAATATAATTCAAAAAATGCAAGTCTGCATTCCTATCCAGAATGACGTCAATGAAATTGTATCATCGCGGGACCCGCAACGTAAGCGATCCCCTTGATGCATGTGTATGTAACTTGCACCATAATAACTTCATAATATTATTACCAATAATAAATATAATACACGTGCGCATTTCATATCTAACTTAAATAAGCCCCGTAAGGACGTCTGTTTTCTAAAAACTGTGTACGATCGCTATTAATAAAATGATCTTCAATTTTGGATTATTTGTTTTTACATCTATAAATTATCGGCATAGTTTCACTCTCCATTCTTAGAAAGATCTTATCATCAAAATAATCCGATTGCTTTCGAAGATGCCACGGGCGAACTGTCTTACGAACTAGCCGGCCAACAAGACATTTCTGTGTTCATTGAGCCGTGAAGCATGTTACTTCAAATTGTTATTTGCATCTCCGACCTTGTTATGCTTACCTGTTAACTGTTACCAATGTCACTTAATTATGAATATGATAATGAAACCAAAGTGTATCGCCTATTTACATACAGCGTGACATTAATTTAATTTGTTTTTATGCAAACTGAGCTAGAAACTTGAATTAATAAACTATTTGCAAATATAATTTGCATTATTTATCAAAATTTGGGTTATCATAGTGATAAAAATTTTTAATGACAGAAAATGTCCTTATTTAAATGTTGAAAAAAAGAATGCTTTCAAAATTCTAAGCATGAACTAGATTGAGAACTATGTATTTATTACAGATGATTTATAACAACAAATTAATGCCAAGTATTGGCACGAAGCTAGCCTGATAGATTGCGCCGCAATCTGTCGATAAGGCGTTACAACAGCAATCCGTATAAGACAAAACGCAACATACCATAACAACCAGTAGACTTAACCACTTTAACGAGAACCTTGAAACTACAATATAAGTCACTTGTGAATTAGAATCGCTGTAAAGTGAAGTGCCAACTTATAATGGCGGCGATACTAACATATAAGAACTAAAAGCCGTCAATGAAACTCAGTCGCACAACTGGGATCCGGTTTGTTAATGATGTCGCCGCGACCAACTTTTGTTTCAGTACAAACCTCGTGTACGATAAAGAAACGAAGAACAATCGAAAAACAACTTAACTCTTAGAGAAATCCACACGATTTACAACCCTATATACAGGAATATACCATATACCATCGATTGAATAATAATTTGTAGATGATTAGTGAAAAAGGGATGATATCATAGAGACATAACAAAGTAATGAAGACCTTATCAACAATAAATAAGACATCTTTTCAATTTAACATAAAGTTACCATTGGGACTACAAAAACGATGGTGACAGTTCTTGAAAAGAGTGAACAAACTAGTAAAGCTTATTGTGCTGCTTTACACTAGATTGGTGCTCTATCAGCTGTTACTAGATAATGTACCAAAAGAATTTTGTGACTTTGATAAAAAGTTTGCTATTCATGTCCAGCTTTAGATAGGTCTCTTAATATAATATGGAGGTTTGACTATATAACTTTTTGAATCGTTAGAAAAATAGATAATATTTCACAAATAATATCTTACTTATTATAATTTTGATGATGCATGTGGTGTTTCAAATCCTTACCATCCTAATTGTCTTATTTTGATTAACCTCGCTGACTATCCGAAGATGGATTTCATAGCAATAAACGATTTTCCCTGTAAGTGGTCTGTAGTCTTGGTTCCCGGCCATTTGATCGTCCTGTCTGTAAGCGCTTTTTTATAACTATGTTATGTTCCTTTTTATGTATGTTATATAACGGTTTAATTGTAATTGATTTTTAAATTAATTGATTGACTGACTTCCCCTCTGCTACCCTCAATTTCTTCCTCCTTACTTTTTGCTTTTCCTCTATGGTATTCTCCACTATAAGTGAACACAGCCTTCCAAGAAATTCTTAATAATTAAGCATATAAAAATAATAAGGACATAATTATGTGTTTCCAAAGGAAATATCAGTCTTTGGTTCAGTGATCTAATTACATTCAAGATTTTAAAATTTTATTACATTAATTAAATTAATAATTTTGTATCATGATCTAATGATCTACATTATTATCTGTTTTGCCTGACACTTGCATTTTATTTAATACTAAGTAATAATACTTGTAGATAAAAATAAGATAAGACGTTATTTAGGTTCTGAATTAGAAACATGTAATGAAATTTTAGGATTAATTAAAGCCGTAGTGAATGTATGGAAAACATAAAATATTATAAACTATATTTTACGTACAGTATATAATATACAGTACATAATATCTTTTTGAAAAATCGTATTTTTGGGTCTATTTAGAAAGGATTACTCACGGTATACAGAATTATTGCATTTTTTTATAAATGATATCAGTTTATGACATAATATATTTCGTGCAGGGTATTGACCTTATTAGCTTCAGCATCGCTCTCTGCTCCGTTAAGCTTTCGGTGTCATTCGTTATCTAATTACTTTTGATAATAAAACCTGGTTCTGGTGGTGGTAGATTTAGTATAGCTATTTTGGATTGTAAATACCTTGTAGTAATCCTTGTTAAATATTTAATTCTGTGTCATTTTTTTCTGTTTACTGATAACTCTGTCAGGAAGTCAATTAATTAGTGCTAATTATTATTTCTAAAGCACTACATGTAGTACAAAAATTTGACTACATATGTTTGCAAGATAAGGATTCGTGTTATTTTGGAATGCAACAACTAGGCCAGTAGGTTATCTCTGTTTGGCATATTTGAATTAGATTCAATAACTTCGAATTGACTTCAATACTAGAAATATTAACAATCATAAAAGATTGGATTATTATTTGTTTGATTGTCAAGCGAATTTTTTTTACGTCTTATTATTAAAACTTTCACAATAGTAGAGCCATGGTCTTCCCAACACAAATGGGCCGGCTCGACCGGGCAGTACTACCTTCTCACAGAAAATCGACGTAAAATAGCTGTATCAGTAGGTGGTGTGGCGTTTCGTGCGATGAGTGAGAGCTCTGGAGTTCCAATCTCCCACCCCCTGCGTTCCCTTCCATTTTCCCCTCTCATTCCATCCCAGTTCCTTGGGTTGGCAACGCGCATGTGATACTACAAGTATCGCAAGCATTCATATGTTGCGGTGACTGCTTACCATCAGACGGACCGTATGGTTGTTTGCTAACCGTCATGAAATAAAAATGGCATATATATATATATATATATATACCATATATATATATATATGTATATATATATATATATATATATATATATGGTATTGGTGAAACTTGAGCATTAATTTCATTTTGAAAATTAAAAGGCTGTAAAAATGATATATCAAAATTAATAGGAATTAAAATGATTTATGATCATTTTATTTAAATATTGATAAATATGAAAATCGTTTTAAAAACAGTTGGTATTCATTTAAAATCTTTGAGAAGTTGATGACTTATGACACATAAGAATATTAATGCTATTGATTAATAATTTTATTTTAAAATATTTATTATCATATTTATGACTTGTAGGATTATCTTTTTAAAACTAAAAGCTTAATTGTAATGAAATATTTCAGATTTAATTAATAACTATAATTAAATTAAGTTGGTATTCTTAAAACGATTAAATTAGAAAATTTAATTCGTGTACCGTGTATTTTTCTTCGAATGCACTTTGCATTCGTGGTTATTATAATATAAAGAAGGTTATTATTGTGTAAAACGTCTCTTAGAAGCTAATGTGACCACTCTATAGGAGCTCTACATAACTCACTAGTTACATATAGTCATACAATTTATTTTTCGATTAGCTTCTATAAACTTAAGTTGTATTTGTGATTTTTTAAATTTTACTTTTCATAAAATACTTTTTCCTGCCTCAATGAAACTTTGGTTTTTGACCCTTGTACGAAGAAAAGTGCCCGATTCTCCCGGCAAAATGACACTAATTAACTCACTTCATCTTCCAGTAACCTAACAACCGTATGATTATCATATTTTCATAGTAGGAAAAAAAGTCGTATACGCACCACGAGAGAAAAGTAGGACATTGCCACCCGGGATTGTCGCGATTGTCACCGACAATAATCGCGCGCGTAATATTACATTGATCACGAACCATAAAATGAGTTTAATACAATATAATTTTATCGTCATCATAAACGTTGCTTCGTAGTTTTGAAACTATACACCTACAATGACTATAAAAACTGCGCTACACAAGTGCGGAACGAAATGAATAACGATCCTTTGATCAAAGCACGTCCATCCCGGACGTCGCTATCAGAAATAAAAAAATTAGCAAGCGAAATTTTGCACTCATCCGGTAAGGCCGTCAAAGGAAATACAAAAATACTCTTTGACGGTGTCCAGTTGCAAATGTCTTTTTCGTCGTAGCATCATAAGTGTCAGATTTTTTGGCAGAGAAATACATGTACGGTCTTTCTGATGGTAAGCAGTTATCGTAACTTTGCAAGTCCAAGTCTCACTTACGTGTGGTTGATCCGCAAAAGGGGACAGAAAAGGAAGAATAATAGGACAAGAGATTTTAGTCGTCAGAGCAGATGCAGAATGTCCTTTTTCTGTGTGCGTTAACTCATTTACCCGACTATAATGTATCTAAGCTGACAATTAATTACATGAGATATGAGAGATAGTCAAGATGGGATTTAAAATATTTAAATATTGTTGAAAATATAGAAATAGTCACAAGATGTATTGAGATAGTTCGGTCTCTGTATGAGTTTATGCCAGTTTGATAGCAACAAAACCGTTGAACCAACCCTTATGAACCTTTTTGTGTAGGTAAGCTAATAATTTGTATTAGTCTCAATTTGACGACATTGTGGCACAGCGGTAGTGAACCTGCCTTAAGCACCACAGGTCGCGGGTTTGCTTCCCGCTCGGAGCAGATGTTTGTATTGACAATACAGGCATGTTTTCTTGTCTAGGTGTGTTTGTCATTGTTATTGTGACTGTTTCCGGACCCCCGTCGCAGGATATAACTATCCTAATGGGGGCCGTTAATGGCCTAATGTGTAGCGTTTATTAATTAATCGTGGAGGCAATTTTTCATAACTCATTCTAACAAATAAGCGTATTGTTCGGCCACAGCGACGGCTGTAATGGGTAACTACTTGTAATATTGACTTAGTCAAACCAAAGAAATTAAAAAAAAAAGAAAGGTCATATTTCTTCCGTTTCTATTTATCAAAATCTCTTCCCGTGTCTTATCCAAAGCAGAAAGGTTTTTTTACTAAAAACAATAATTCCAGTACTTTTATGTTATACTAGCTGTGCCCGCGGCTTTACTCCCATCGGTTGAAACCATGGCGGTTTATAATATTGCTGTGTAATATTTAAATTATTGACAACGTTGTGGCGCAGAGTTAGCAAACATGCCTTAAGCGACAGAGATTGCGGTTTCGATTCCGTGTACCAGTCTCGGCGTGTTTGTCCTAGTCATTTGTATGTGTCCGGAGCCCCGACACAGGATATAACTATTCTAATGGGAGCCATTGAGTGTGTACCGTAATTGATTTATAGATTTTTTTTCGTAATAGTAATGGGGGCAATAGATATTTCACTATTTCCGTCGTCAAATGTGAAAACACCTTATTCACAAGTCGGCCGGACGCGCGCCCAACACACTGACACAAATCTTTCCTCGGCACAATTTTATTTATTTATCTCAGCATTTGTGAATTCATCGCGCGTTGACCGTCGATTAGCATTCCGTATTGTAATGGATTAGGTCCGATCGGATGTGGAACGTTTGGAAATTTTACCCAAAAAAAAACTCGGTTAAATCTCGCACGAATTTAGTACAATTTTTAGATACTAAAACTTCTATGCCCGATACATATAACATTGAAAGTCAAAACTTATGATCATATTCATATTATCATGACATATTATACATATTATCAAGAGTTAACCTCAATAGCTCAATGGTAGAAGGGCCGACTTCGCTCCGTAAACGCGAGAGTCGAGGGTTCGATCCTGACCCCCTTGGGCTATTGTCGTACCCACCCTAGCGCAAGCTTCGAGCTTATTTGGAGGGCAATAGGAATATTAGTAATGCCTTGAAAAAGCATTGCTAATATTCTTTAAAAAAAAAAAATAAATAAAAAAAATATATATTAAAAAATAAAAATAAAAATATTTATAGACTTCACTTCTTGTTCTTTTTCTGGCGTTATTACCGGTATTTCCTCAGAGTCTGCATTTGACTATTATCCGGATTTGACAGGTAACGGCAAATTTGTTTCTATACAGAGCGATTGCCATCTGACCACCGTAACCCTAAGGGCGAAGAAGACGAACACGTTGGATGAAAGCAAATTACCTATGTACAGTTAACCATTATTATCAGACACCGTTGTGGCGTTGTGGGTAGCGTGTCTGCCTTTAGTCTCGACGGTTGCGGGTTCGATTCCCGCTCGGGCAGATGTTTGTCAAAATTTCTGTCTCGATCTGGGCGTTTGTCTAAGGGGCTCTCCACCGTGCCTCGGAGAGCACGTTAAGCTGTCGGTCCCGGTTGTTATCACAAAACATCTGATAATAATCGTTAACTCTTGATAAGTAAATTGCTCTTATCCAATGAGTTACTTGTTCACCGTTAAGGTTGCGGAGGTCAGATGGCAATCGCTCTGTGTAAAGACTAGTAACACGTCAAATCCGGATAAGAGTAATAAGCAGACCTTGGGTAGAATAAAATACCGGGAATAATGCTAGGACGAAGACGTCCTTGTATTTTAACCAAGAGAGTTAACCATTATTATCAGATATTATGTGATAATAACAGTGACCGACATCTTAAGGTGCTCTCGACGGCACGGTGGGGAGTCCTGCAAAGTCAAACGCCTAGACCGAAACAGATGTTTGTAAGATGAATGCAAACATCCGCCCCGAGTTGGAATCAAATCCGCGACCGTTGCGGCTAAAGGCAGCCTCGCTACCAACACGCCACGATTGTCGTTTATTAATTCACCATAACACATCATTTATACTATTAGATATAATTAGCAACGACAGAGGGCTAAGGCTCATAAGGGCTAATAATAATAATAATAAAAATAATAACAATAAAGACATTTATTCAACAAGCAAGCATAATTATAAATTGTTACATTGATTCGAACCAACATTAACCATTAAGTACTGCTTGTGAAAAGGCCATCGACTCAGCTTA
This sequence comes from Hestina assimilis, assembly GCA_023373885.1. Lineage (NCBI taxonomy): Eukaryota > Metazoa > Arthropoda > Insecta > Lepidoptera > Nymphalidae > Hestina > Hestina assimilis. The sequence continues at coordinate 11,073,247 of CM041750.1, forward strand.
TACCTGCTTTTCAGTCAAAGCCTGTACAAATGTAATATACGAAAATATACGAAGTAATACGAAGTTATGTAAAGTTTTACTCCGAATTATAACCAATTAAATCTTTTTAATTATAAAGATTTCAAGAACAAATATTAAAAATATATGAAATATATAGGTATGCATATCTACTATATCTATACTAATACTAGCGGGCCCGGCAGACGTTGCCCTGCCCCGAAAAAAATTTGAGACCCAATAGCAGCGCCCTCTACCCGAGTCTGGAAGCGACACCGGTGAAAGTTGTTGATTTACTAATATGGCTATTAAAAGCAGGGGTTGGTGATAAAAAATAAAAATTTGGGTCGTATGTATCCAAAAAATAAAAAAATAAAAATTTTGGATTGGACACCCCTTATCACTTGGAGGTTTGAAAAATAGATAGTAGCCGATTCTCAGACTTACTAAATATGCATAAAAAATTTCATAAGAATCGGTCAAGCCGTTTTGGAGGAGTATGGGAACGAACATTGTGACACGAGAATTTTTAAAAAAGAAGATTATAAATGTGAAACTTTGGATGGCTGAATGGATGGGTGGATGGGTATTTGTTACTCTTTCATGCAAAAACTACTGCACGGATTTACATAAAATTTACTATACACATAGCTTATTTCCTGGATTAACACACAACATAATTTTTATCCCGGAAAAATTTTGGGTTCCCGTGGAGTTATCAAAAAACTATATAAACGCGAGTGGAGCCGCTGTCACTTCTAGTTTGTAATAACTTGAAAAGATTTATAGTTATTAAGTATAATATAGATAATTAAAGCGTATCGAAATATACGCTCTTGGATGTAGAAATCGATAAATCTATGGCGTTAGTGGCATTAACTGCTAGCCCATTACAAATATAGGACCGGTTAGTAATAGTTCGCAATAAATGATTTACTTTCTCTTCAAAAATCTCGCCCGAATATTTCGGACTGATCAACTTTAAATATAGTTTATTATAATTATAACCATTTACTGTGAATTATAGCATTAAAGGTAATTTCTTTAAATGAAAGTTTCATCGTATAACTCTGTATAATAAATAATAAATATTCTCTATAAAATTTAAGACAGTCTGGTTTAATAAGTCATATAAGAGCTCACGCTAAAAGACTGATTTATTTTGCAAGGGTCGCCGTCATCGAAATCGATGAAAAGGACTATAATTAAAGGACTAAGATTATAAAACTCTTGGAGGAGTCATAAGACTCTGAATTTGAATTATGCTAATTATTAAGAGCTTTGAATTATATACATTCTATTCACTTATTATTTTTACTAATCTTTTTTAAATTTATTTTTGTTGTTTGTACACTGTTTTTCCTATATCCATTGTTTCTTTAATTTTTAAGTCAAACCTATATCGCTAAATTTAAAAAGTTAAATGATAAAAGGTAATGTCACCCGCTTGTATGCGAAAACTTAAAATAATCTGTGGTAAACGGTGTTGGTGACATAATTAGGCATTTGTTTAGTTATACTACTATATATATATATCTGTTATGTTACTGTTTGTTTATCCAAATAAATTAAAAAAAAAAAAAAAGGTTCTGTAGCCAAATGGCAAAAATGGAACCCTTATAATTTTTTGTTTTATGTTACAAGTTGGCAAAAAACATACGGCCCGCCTGATGGTAAGTGGTTGCCGTAGCCTACGAGCGCTTGCAGCAAGCACCATTAGTAGGTGCCACTCACGCGTTGCCAACCTCGAGATATTGGTTCTTAAATTTCGTCTGCCCAGTAATTTTACTAGCGTACAGTGCCCTTCAAACCGGAACACAGTAATGCCTAAGCACTACTATTTGGCGGCAGAATATTTGACACTGTGGTGGTACCTACCTAGCCGGCCTCGTGCAACAAAAGACCTACCACCAGTGTGAGTGATTGCACTGGTGCCATAATCTCTGCTGTGACAGAGGTTATCCCAACAGCGGGCGATGGGGTCGTCACATCCCGACGCCGATAAGTGTGACGTATATATGGAGCAGGTGTTCAAAAATATTAAGGTGGTTTGATTTTGACTTTTATGATTAACTCAATAGTAGTTGAGATATTAAAAATTGTTTCTAACTAATCTAACTTTTGAAATATGAGATCTAAAATTCTGGAAATATTTGAGGCTGTAGAACATCAAAAAAACTTTTCGCGATAATAATTACTGTGAAGAATATATCTACAAATTTTTAAATTTTAGAGATATATAAGTTATATATGTTCTCTCAATTTGATTGTCAAAATATTAGTAGAGATGCCAAGCCATTATAAATTTTTTTATTTGAATCCAACGGTAGTCTGTTTTATAAATTTTTATAATTTCGAAATTCAATCACGCCTCCTTGGGTCACATGGGTCAACTATTCTAGTGGCATAGAATTTAAGTTTAAATATATATTTTTATTAATATCAAAATGGTCTTATTAATGTTATTATCATGTTAATTTTATTGAGCTTTTGAAAAATACGAGACATCAAAAAATTGATTGGTATCTTATGGAAAATAATTAATCTTAATGAATGAAGTTGCCAAATTTTTGATTATGATAATATCCGTTATTTAGAAAATGTGATCTGATAAAAGGAATGTGTTCGCTTAAAAGTTATAGTTTAAAAATAGACCGCACTGATGTGGCAGACAGCCAAAAACGATATTATGTGACATTTCTATAGCAACAGAAAACGAGGTCCAATTTCTGCTTAACTTAACATAAAAGCTTTTAAAACTTCAAATTCATATAAAACGAAAAGATAAAAATATGTTGTATCGAAATAAAAATTAAAAAATTAATTACTTTTTTGATTGAAAAAATCTCTAATCCAGGCAGGATTAGAATACTTTTATCGAACAGAAATGTTCCAGTGGTATTATCAAAAAGCGTACTACAGGACGTATTTACCTTGAAATTCGGTATAGATATCTTATGGAACTTCATTTACCTACAAATGTTTCATTTATCTCTAGAGTCAATTCTACGTTATCGCGAATGAAGAAAAAGACAGATGCTAGTATTGTTATAAATATTGACTTGTTATTGAAGACATTTAATAAATAATTGCCTAAAAGTGATTAGCCTATTAACTATCTGAGTTTGAAATTTGACTGATTCTTCTTTATTTCAAGACGTCGGAACGTGACGATCCCATCGCCCGCTGTTGGGATATTCTCTGTCACAGCAGAGATTATTCCACTGTGGTAGGTCTTTTGTTGCGAAATGCCCCGTAGCTAGGTACTACCGCAGCGTCAAACAGTCTATGTCAAAGCAGTAGTGTCTTTGGCACTACTGTGTTTCGGTTTAAAGGGCAGTGTAGGCTACTGAAATTACTAGGCAAATGAGATTTAAGAACCAATATCTCGAGGTTGGCAACACGTGAGTAGAACCTACCAATATAAAAAGAAAATCATTGAAGATTCTTGATTTTTTTGTATATGTTTTTATTCACTGATGAAACTTAAATAGTTTAAGCATAAAATTAAGGAATCATTTTAACGTTTAGTATTTTTTAGATATGTGCTTATTCGTATTAACGAATCGATATACATAATTTTTAAACATAACAGTTGTTCTAGGCGAAGAGAATAATGGAGAAATTACAATATTATACAGACAAGATTTTGATTTAATGGCTATTAAGTAATTTTTTAATTGAGCGTATCAAATCTTTCATACTTATTTCCAAAAAAGCTAAACATTTAGCCAATATAAACCTCCGTTATATTGCATATCATAAAAGCAAACATATTAGCACAGCACGGACGCAACCTATTTGATTACCATTCATTTGTTGTTAGAAATTAAGACAAACGAGAAACTGGTAGAGTTGTAGAAAGTGTAAATGTGGTGAGTTTTTTAATTGGTAGCCTACGTGTGGTAGAGATGCGGGGAAAACGTATTGAATAAAATATCTTTAATGAAATCGAGTTTATAAAAATATTTTAACAATTCAAATGTGACACTTTATAATCTATTAATTAAGAAATTTTTTGTAACAGACTTCAACGACCAGGTTTAGTTCGAGGTATTTTCTTTTTTTTTACGTCAGAGGGGATGAACGGGCAGGAGGCTCACCTGATGCTAAGCAATTATTGCCGCCCATGAACATCTGCAATACCAGAGTGTCAGCAGGTGCGTTGCCACCTGGCACATTGTTTACTAATTGTTATTCTCTGGCTGACCTCGAAACGCGACTAATGAGCAGTCTAAAGCAGGGCTCCATAGCTACCACCATGGTAGCTCTAGCTTGGTTCAGTGATTTAGGAGTAATAGCGTATTAGACAGGCAGAGTTACTTTTGAATTTATAATATTACGTAAGGATTTGGTGGTTTTGAAACGATAATTTCAATAATTTCGGGGCCGCCCCATATAAATTTTCCGATAATCTGATGACGAAATACGGCGATAGGGGTATAAAAAACTCCGAAGAGACTTATTAATTGCTCCCGCGTGACTGAAGTTTGCGACTCCTTTTAAATTTCTCAATGAACTACCTCCATCTGTTACATTCCGTCGCCTGGAGTACGGCGCTAACAGGGATATCCAAATGTTCGATAATTCGATCTGACTGCCGTTTAGGACTTCGGCGTCGAGGTTTTTCTATACGTATACTCTCCGAGTATTAAAGTATAAGTGTAAGACCAAAAATATATTTTTTCTTCTCACTCTATTCATATAATATGTATCTGTGTCTTAATTCACTTTTTTAACAATACAATTATTAGTAAACTAAGGTTTTTGAGTATTTTATTTTAGATAATTGTTTTCTTTAGCAAGCGGATAATAAAAGAGCTAAAGAAATATTTATTTACGCGTTTCAGTCCTCTAAAAATATTTTAGCAACGTAAAAGAATAATACATTTCTTAAGATGTCTTTAAATGCTTCATTACTCATCTTATTATAACGTTATAGATCACACTCTTACGTGACGTGAGACGCTCATAGCCGAATGCACCCACTGATCGGTAAATGATCGGTAGATTAAGCAACTTTAAGCGCGGTCAGTCACTAGATGGGTGATCGCATAGTGGTATTTCAACTGAGCGTCTCCGTGCTTCGGAGGGCAGCTAAAAAGTCAGTCCCGGCTGTAATCAATTTGACAACAGTCGAAAAGTCAAATCAGAGGCCTACGGGCGACCTAAACAACTCTGACACTAGGTTGGCCACTAACCACTCGATAAGAAGAAGAAGACACTCTTACGTGTCTCTTTAGAGAATTTACTTTTTAAACTATAACACATACAGTGGTGGTCAACTACTTAGGGACATTGGTATAATAAGAGTAACATTTATCTATATTATCCGTAATTTTTGTTTCCATGAGCCTTCGTTACTTGTTTAATATTGATCTATAACTTAACCAATGTCTTATTAATAGAGTTATGCCAATGGAGTAATTATTTATGTGAATTGAAAATAATAATCATTAAGCTTCAGATCCACTTCTCCTTCTAGCTGGTATAACTCTCGACAAGTAATTAGGGACACTTAAGAAAACATTAGAAATAACAAACGCAGAATGTAATGGAAGAGAAAAATGTACATTCATTATTAAATTCAACTGAAAAGGGGAAATTCAGGGTCTATACGTATGATGGCAGTGATTTTAAATATCGACACTAATTTAAACACATGTTTTTAAAATAAATAGTTATTACTATAGATGGTCGAAGTTGATGAAAAAAAAGTGAAAGCTAGTTACAGTTTAATTTTGAACATGTTTACAAGGTGATAAAGCATCAAAACGAGCATAGAAATAGGTTAAGATGTCGCACTGTTGAAAGAAAGTGTCGAAAATGTAAGTAAACGCCCACTTGTATTCGAAATTAATTATGGAAGGGCATTGGCTCAAAGGAATGTAAATTAAGCTCTCGCGTGCATACCATGCCCTTGTGGGCACGAGCTTTTAGGGTTACCGGAAAAAGGAGAAAGGTTGACCTTGAATTTTCACTATTTTTTGATGTTCAAGAAAAAAAAACTTAGTGAATCGCATGACGTCACACGACCTTAATTTCCGATAGAAACTTTCGCTTATAACCCTTTTCGTCTACTAAAAAACTAAAATTTACAATATTTCGCTATTAGTAGATTCCTTCCTCAAAAAGTAGGTAAAGTATGTAATTAATAATACATAAATTTTAATAGGTATTTGTAAAATTTAAAATCTAGTTTTAATAATAAATTTTATTGGTTATAAAAATAATGAATTTATTACATTCAAGGAGTGTTTTGTTTGTAGAATTTATTCATTTATGGTGTCGCTTTTATTTCTATAAAATAAAATTCATATTTCTTAAATCAATCGCAAAATTATATAGGGAAATAAATGACGAATATCATGTGTTTAAAATTCGTATATTTCAATACATTTATATGTAGGAGCGTAATAAAGCTATTACAATCCGTTTTCAACATTTTCCATATAAAATCGGTAAACGCCATAAAATAATCTCAGCCTATGGCTTTTTAGCTATGCTTATTGGCCACCCTCTGTACTGCCAAAAGGACAAGACAACATTTCTTCGTATCGTATCAGAATTACGAGAATCACAATGTTATATAAATAATAATCGTACGTAAAAAATAAAAGGACTATACGCATAAAATAAAACAAAAACGCTTTTTCTCAATATCTCTGAAAATTCAAAAATAATTAATTTTATGTTAAAGAATTATATATAAATAAGTTGTAAAACACGTGTGGACGTACTGAAGGAATGCTAGGAAAGTGCGGTGGGATGTACGTGCTCTGTTTACCGCTGTTGCCACAAAACGCATCGATTGTGATTCCTCAGGCGCAAGGTAATTTAGATTCGTCGAGAGATTCTTTGCGAAGTGTAATGAAAAAGATAGACATGGCAGTTACTTGTTATGTTATGTTTTTTTTTATACTAAACAGGTTACATATTTTTTGTCTTTCTCAAGCGTTTCTTTATAATGGTTTATGTTTTATTTTATGAATTTGTGAATACTTCAATTGTTTAACGATTGTGTTCATTTTATGGTCAGCAAATGAAATAAGCATTAATATCACAACACTGTATAATGTAATGGTAATTTTGGATAAAGAAAAACCTACTAATAGGAGGCCTTTTATTGAGCGAGGCTGGCTACGTAGGTATCACCGCAGTGTCAAATATTCTGCCGCCAAATAGTATTGCTTAGGCATTACTGTGTTCCGATTTGAAAAGCACTGTACGCAAGTGAAATTACTGGGCAGAGGAGATTTAAGAACCAATGTCTCGTTGGCAAAGCGTGAGTGACACCTACAAATACACAGCGCTCATAGGCTACGACAACCGCATACCATCAGGTGGGTCGTATGTATGGCAAGTTAGTTGCCAACTTGCCTACTTAGTGGCACAAAGAAATAGATAACTCAGATAAATATTCCAGAAATATACTAAATTATTGAAATTTCCGTATCCTCTTCTTTGGATATTTACTACAACGAGATCATTTAGTATGTTACTTATAGAAATCACAAACAGTGGCATACACGACCTGTTATTTTACTAAGCTCTGATTGTATCAGTTTGCCAACAGCGATACGATAATAGATTGTTAATCTGTCTGTCACTATCACGTACTAACGAGTACGCTATTACTGAAGAGAAAATACCAATCGATTTGTACTTAATACAATTATAGTCTTGTTGAGAACAAAATGAACAAAATAAAAATTATTTTTATTCAACAAGACTTAAATACGTACTTTTTAGTCTTCGAAATGTTGATTCTACCTAGAAGAACCGAGAAGAAACGTAATAGTTTCTTTATTCAAATACTATTATATATAACAATAGAATTTGGTTCCCGAATATTCCAGCAAAATTAAGAGTTCCAAGAATTTTTTGTCGGAATGTTTATAATATAAATTAATTAAGTAATATTTAGTAAATTTTGCTTAAAACTTTTCCTATTCTAATAAGAATAACTTTAAGTCAACGGTAAATTTAACGAAGTATGGTTTCTAAATTCTTAGATATGAAATTCTACTTTAGTAAAACATTGCCATTTCTATACAAAACAATGTTGCTGTACGCAGAAGTACCAAACACTAACGCACGGGCGTGAATAATAAAGACGCTCTCCTGACCGCTTTGAGATAAGACGGGCAAGTCGGAAAAGGGGAAATTCAGGGTCTATACGTATGATGGCAGTGATTTTAAATATCGACACTAATTTAAACACATGTTTTTAAAATAAATAGTTATTACTATAGATGGTCGAAGTTGATGAAAAAAAAGTGAAAGCTAGTTACAGTTTAATTTTGAACATGTTTACAAGGTGATAAAGCATCAAAACGAGCATAGAAATAGGTTAAGATGTCGCACTGTTGAAAGAAAGTGTCGAAAATGTAAGTAAACGCCCACTTGTATTCGAAATTAATTATGGAAGGGCATTGGCTCAAAGGAATGTAAATTAAGCTCTCGCGTGCATACCATGCCCTTGTGGGCACGAGCTTTTAGGGTTACCGGAAAAAGGAGAAAGGTTGACCTTGAATTTTCACTATTTTTTGATGTTCAAGAAAAAAAAACTTAGTGAATCGCATGACGTCACACGACCTTAATTTCCGATAGAAACTTTCGCTTATAACCCTTTTCGTCTACTAAAAAACTAAAATTTACAATATTTCGCTATTAGTAGATTCCTTCCTCAAAAAGTAGGTAAAGTATGTAATTAATAATACATAAATTTTAATAGGTATTTGTAAAAATCTAGTTTTAATAATAAATTTTATTGGTTATAAAAATAATGAATTTATTACATTCAAGGAGTGTTTTGTTTGTAGAATTTATTCATTTATGGTGTCGCTTTTATTTCTATAAAATAAAATTCATATTTCTTAAATCAATCGCAAAATTATATAGGGAAATAAATGACGAATATCATGTGTTTAAAATTCGTATATTTCAATACATTTATATGTAGGAGCGTAATAAAGCTATTACAATCCGTTTTCAACATTTTCCATATAAAATCGGTAAACGCCATAAAATAATCTCAGCCTATGGCTTTTTAGCTATGCTTATTGGCCACCCTCTGTACTGCCAAAAGGACAAGACAACATTTCTTCGTATCGTATCAGAATTACGAGAATCACAATGTTATATAAATAATAATCGTACGTAAAAAATAAAAGGACTATACGCATAAAATAAAACAAAAACGCTTTTTCTCAATATCTCTGAAAATTCAAAAATAATTAATTTTATGTTAAAGAATTATATATAAATAAGTTGTAAAACACGTGTGGACGTACTGAAGGAATGCTAGGAAAGTGCGGTGGGATGTACGTGCTCTGTTTACCGCTGTTGCCACAAAACGCATCGATTGTGATTCCTCAGGCGCAAGGTAATTTAGATTCGTCGAGAGATTCTTTGCGAAGTGTAATGAAAAAGATAGACATGGCAGTTACTTGTTATGTTATGTTTTTTTTTATACTAAACAGGTTACATATTTTTTGTCTTTCTCAAGCGTTTCTTTATAATGGTTTATGTTTTATTTTATGAATTTGTGAATACTTCAATTGTTTAACGATTGTGTTCATTTTATGGTCAGCAAATGAAATAAGCATTAATATCACAACACTGTATAATGTAATGGTAATTTTGGATAAAGAAAAACCTACTAATAGGAGGCCTTTTATTGAGCGAGGCTGGCTACGTAGGTATCACCGCAGTGTCAAATATTCTGCCGCCAAATAGTATTGCTTGGGCATTACTGTGAAATTACTGGGCAGAGGAGATTTAAGAACCAATGTCTCGTTGGCAAAGCGTGAGTGACACCTACAAATACACAGCGCTCATAGGCTACGACAACCGCATACCATCAGGTGGGTCGTATGTATGGCAAGTTAGTTGCCAACTTGCCTACTTAGTGGCACAAAGAAATAGATAACTCAGATAAATATTCCAGAAATATACTAAATTATTGAAATTTCCGTATCCTCTTCTTTGGATATTTACTACAACGAGATCATTTAGTATGTTACTTATAGAAATCACAAACAGTGGCATACACGACCTGTTATTTTACTAAGCTCTGATTGTATCAGTTTGCCAACAGCGATACGATAATAGATTGTTAATCTGTCTGTCACTATCACGTACTAACGAGTACGCTATTACTGAAGAGAAAATACCAATCGATTTGTACTTAATACAATTATAGTCTTGTTGAGAACAAAATGAACAAAATAAAAATTATTTTTATTCAACAAGACTTAAATACGTACTTTTTAGTCTTCGAAATGTTGATTCTACCTAGAAGAACCGAGAAGAAACGTAATAGTTTCTTTATTCAAATACTATTATATATAACAATAGAATTTGGTTCCCGAATATTCCAGCAAAATTAAGAGTTCCAAGAATTTTTTGTCGGAATGTTTATAATATAAATTAATTAAGTAATATTTAGTAAATTTTGCTTAAAACTTTTCCTATTCTAATAAGAATAACTTTAAGTCAACGGTAAATTTAACGAAGTATGGTTTCTAAATTCTTAGATATGAAATTCTACTTTAGTAAAACATTGCCATTTCTATACAAAACAATGTTGCTGTACGCAGAAGTACCAAACACTAACGCACGGGCGTGAATAATAAAGACGCTCTCCTGACCGCTTTGAGATAAGACGGGCAAGTCGGTGAAAATGACTGTAGGCCTACACAAAAGCGAAATTCGTAGCTCTTATTAATATCTACATAAGATTCAAAATCTCACCGAATTTCAACTCGTGTGGTCCACTGTAACCCGGGCAAAAGTAAAAACACTTTCTGCGATATAGTTAGAGATGAAACCGATAACTCGGCATTCTTTTTATGTTATTCATTTCTTTCAAGAAATCTAGCGAGTACCTGTAATATGTAGCACGAGGCCTGGGGACTGAATTTTTTATGACTTATTTCGAGTAAAAGACGGGTTGTGATGCTAAAAATGTTAACGTTGTCTAATTCTGTACACGTCGAATAAAAAATTACTCAGAACAATTTAAATAAATTTAGTCGTATTTGGAGTAGTGGTTCTGCAGTTTTCACAATGAATAGGCTTGCCTATCCAGAGGAGCGTAACCCTCTCATAGCTCAGTGCGACATAGCAGTACTTGTACTATTGCATTTCGTTTCGTACAAATTAGTGTCTCGGAAATCCAACTGCTAACACTCTCTATCATGCGTTTCCTATTTCGCTTTCCCTTACAAACCTTCTTAAATTTCGTCGTTTTTCGTGTCAGCATCACGCTATGTGATTATTGGTAGTACATGCGACTATGTCTTATCAAAAGCATCCACTGTCGTGGTATAAGAAAATGTTATGGTCTTTTGCTATTGCACTATTTAATACAATATACCAACAAAAATATATCTCAAAGAATTATTTATTATTGTATAATAGCAATTCATCACCGGTGTCTAGAAAAGGCCCCATAGAATGGGCTCCATATAAACGCTAAACGCTAAACGCTACACACTCAACGGCCCCCATTAGGATAGTGATATCCTGTGTCAGGGGTCCGGAAACATTCACAATGACAAGGACAAATACACCCAGACCGGAAAATATGCTTAACATATTATGCTCCGAGCGGGAATCGAACCCGCGACCTGTGGCGTTTAAGGCAGGTTCGCTACCGCTGCGCCACAACGTAGAAAAAAACCCTTTGTAACTAACACTGAAATTCAATTTTTTTATGTCATGACGGTTGACAAACAAGCATACGGTCCGCTTGATGGTAAGCAGTAACCGCAACCTATGAACGAAAAAAAAAGCAAAAGAAGTATCACAAGCGCGTTGCCCACCCAAGGAACAGGAGGTACGGGATGAGAAAGGAAAAAAAGGAAGGGAACAGAAGGGGTGGGACATTGGGCCTCCAGTGCTCTCACTCATCGCACGAAACGCAACAGTACTTAATGATACTGTTACTTGACGCCGATTTTCTATGCTGAGAGAAGCATGGCTCTGTTACCGCATCCAACGTAGAGCGGCTCGAATTGTCGACGATCAAGCCCTTTCCGATCGGCTTGATCCTTTGGCATTGCGTAGAGATGTCGGATCACTCTGCATCTTCTATCGCATATATCACGGAGAGTGTTCTGAGGAATTGTTTAGATTGATCCCGCCGGTAGAATTTCACCATCGGACATCGCGACAAAACTCTAAGTTCCATCCATACCACCTCGATGTCTGGAAATCCACAACAGCGCGATTTAGAAGACATTTTCTTCCTCGCACAACCACTCTGTGGAACCAACTTCCGCCGGTGGTCTTTCCGAACCGATACGACTTGGGAACCTTCAAGAGAAGAGCCTATTCTTTCCTTAAAGGTCGGCAACGCGCCTGCATGCCTTCTGGTGTTGCAGATGTTCATGGGCGGCGGTGATCACTTAACATCAGGTGAGCCTCCTGCCCGTTTGACCCCTCTTACATAAAAAAAAAATATATATATTTTAATCCGTTTTTGCGTGATTGAGTAAGAAACATACAAACATCCAAATATTAATATAATCTTTCAAGAATTTTAATTTGCGTTAATAAAAACCCTGTGCACGAACCTGTATGTGCAATTGTACACTCGGCTTATTGATGGAACGATGACGAATGGCATCATGGATAGGTATTTCTAGAAAACATTTGTACGTGCACGGGGTCTCTAAAAAGGTGTTTTGTGATGCGATTGTATACAAGTATTTAATTTTAAATCATGAAGTTTTAGTTTCCAATATTTTTATATTATGATGCCGATTGTATAGAAGTATTTAATTCGAAATCATAAAGTTTTAGTTTCCAATATTTTTATATTATGATGCCGATTGTATACAAGTATTTAATTCGAAATCATAAAGTTTTAGTTTTCAATATTTTTATATTATGATGCCTATTGTATAGAAGTATTTAATTTGAAATCATGAAGTTTTAGTTTCCAATATTTTTATATTATGATGCCGATTGTATACAAGTATTTAATTTTAAATCATGAAGTTTTAGTTTCCATACTTTTATATTAAAATTTTAGTTTTTTTAGCGTAACTACTTGCGTAAGCTAAGTAGCGTAGTTATTCTTTTTGGAAAATGTTTCAAACTATTGATAATATCTTCATTTTCCGTTTGTGGAACGACAGCAGCTCGTGAGGGTCTGAATCGAACTTACAAATTTTGCGCTAAAAGAATTACAAGACTTCAACCGCTGAGCTGTTACAAATAAAGATTAAGGCGTAAATAGTGAGATGTAAATGAGATAAAATATAAAGGGTACACGGTAAACACTCAACGGCCCCCATTAGGTTAGTGATATCCTGTGTCAGAGGTCCGGAAACATACACAACGACAAGGACTAACACGCCCAGACCGGAATGACAAACGTAGTACCTGATTTAAATCGAAACACAAGCCTGTATGATCAATACAAACGACTGCTCCCAGCGGGTATCAAACCCACGACCAGTTTCGCTAGGCACCACTCTCGCAACCACAAGGCAGTTTCGCTACCGCTACGGTACAAAGAATAAAATATATCACAAGTATTAGATTAAATAGAATAAAATTTGTGCAAGTATGACCTCTTAACGATTGACATTATCCAAAAAATATATGATTTTCATAACTCTAGTGGATCTGCCTTTACTAAAGACTAATCAAGTACTTTAATAAAATCATTGGCTATATTCGGTTCTGGTACTTATCATAAGGTAATAAGCATAGAAAACTTTCTCCTTTTATTAAAACATGAATGTAAAAAATGTAATCGAATTACTGTAAATCACAGACGAGACTAATCAGGAATCCAAAGCAAATACCATCTATATTAATAAAACAAATATATTAAGTACTTAACAAAATGTATTTTTGACATTTTCACCTCTATAGTAAAGTAGGTTGGTCAAACTAGTCGTAATGACACGAATTTTTGCCAATACTAGCATTCGGAACCAGTCTGACATCACACGTGTGGACCTGTGGCTTGAATAAATAATTCAAACACAACTTATAAACTTTTATTACATACCAGTATCTTCCCGCGACTTCACGCGAATAGCGTTTTGTAATGAGGCACCTTTATTTCAATACAACTATATAGTTTAAACAAATTTTCATCCCCTATTTCACGCTCTTGTATTTTTTTTATATATCCTACGGAAAACTAGCATTTTCCGTAATTAAAAGTATCCTACGTGTCAATCCAGGTAACAATCTATATCTGTGCCAAATTTAATCCTAATCCGTTCAGCAGTTTTTGCGTGATTAAGTACTAAGCATCAAACTATATGAACACCCAATATTTCTAAACTAAAAAAATAAAAAAGGTCAAGGGACGTTTGCGTGAACACCTTGAGGACACCTTACCTTGGGAATAAGACCGTCACTCCAGGCTTTTCAGAAAACACAATATTATGTAAATTACTTTGACTTAAAAAAGATGTAACCCCTGAGTTTCTTTCGCCGGCTCTTTACGGGTAGAGGTTTAAATTTGGAGCCAGTGGTAGAATGTGACTTTCAACAAATAAGTGTAATGCTTTTATGTTCAATAAAAATATTTGAATTTGAATTTGAAAACTTTTAGTTCATCCCATGGCAAACGAGTATTTTTCCGGGATAAAAAGTATCCTACGTGTCAATCCAGGTAACAATCTATATCTGTGCCAAATTTCATCCTAATCCGTTCAGCCTGATTGAGTACTAAGCTAAACATCCAAACATACAAACTTTCACATTTATTATATTAGTAGGAAAAAGCTTTAATTAAAATAAATGAGGCTCTGATAGCCAGGTGCTAAATAAACCTAGTCGATAAATGATCAGTGTATTGCGACTGCTTAAAATTGGGCGAGGCTTATGTTATGGTAGCGTCGAAAATATAGTGATTTTAAATAAACGTCTAGTTCTTCAGAGGGTACATAAAAGTTGGTCTCTGCTGATATAGATACTAGAGATAATATTTTCGTTTCTTTTTCTTAGCATTATTCCCGGTTTTTACTCAGGGTCTGCTTATACACTTATCATGATTTAGAGTTACTAGTTTTTACACAAACGTTTGCCATCTGACCTCCGCAACCATAAGGGCGAACCAGTAACTCATTGGGAAAGAGCAAATTACCTAGCAAGATTATTATCAGGTGCTATGATTACAACCGAGACCGAAAGCTTAAAGTGCTATCCGAGGCACGGTGGAGAGACCCACAAAGACAAATGCCCAGACCGAAACAAATAATTATTACAAACATCTAATCCGATATGGCAGAAATGGAAAGAACTAGGGGCACACCCATTGCTATTTGGATATTTTTCTAAACCAACTTGTATATTTACTCCGGAAAAGCATCGTTTGGTTATGTCCCCGGCGTCGGGATGTGACGACCCCATCGCCCGCTGTTGGGATAACCTCTGTCACAGCAGAGATTATTCCACCAGTGCAATCAGTCACACTGGAAATAGGTCTTTTGTTGCAAGAGGTCGGCTAGGTAGGTACCACCGCCCCCAACCGCAGAGGTCAAACTCTGCGGTACCCTGGGCTTGTCGTGCCGGGGGCTCAGTAGCCGGGAGTCGATTGTGCAGGTGGCACCTTCGACGGCCCGGTGAAGCTAACAGGGTCAGACGGTTCGGGCGTGGGGCGTTTTACGTCAGACCGCGCCCAGGAGGGTGGTGTCGTATGGGTCGCTCCGGTACTTTTCTGATTATCAGAATGGACTGCGAGCGGCTCCTGCGACACCGGTGGTGTTTTAACCGGGGCCTTCAGCCCCGGTCAGGCGGAGGCCGAAAGGCCTTGTCGTATTTTATATATGTATTATATGTATTTTATGTATATATGGCGGTAGTATGTTGCCGCCCCAGCCGGGGGCCGAAAGGCCTGGGTGCGTTATTTATATAGTATATATGTATTACTATGTAATTACATGTATGTATGGCGGCACTATGTTGCCGCCCCAAACGAGCCCTTCGGGGCAAGCGCCGGGGCGTCGCGGTTGAATGCTTCGGTGATCCCGCGACGTCCCACTATGGCGCCAGATGGGACCTTGGAGTTTTAGTGGGTATGGGAGCTCGGCTCCGAGTCCACACACCTCTTGCGCCATTGCACCCGTCCCGGCGCTCGAGTGCGTAACTGCATTTCTCCAAGTAAAAAAAAAGACAGTGGCACCTGCTTATGGTGCTGAAAGCGCTCATAGGCTTCGGCAACCACTTACCATCAGGTGGGCCGTATGCTTGTTTGCCATTAAAAAAGAAAATGTAGTACACCTAATGGCTACCAAAACTAAACACTACTAAAAGTATCACATTGAGACGCTCATAGCCGAGTGCACCCGCTGATCGGTAAACGATCGGTAGGTTAAGCAACTTTAGGCGCGGTCAGTCACTAGATGGGTGATCGCATAGTGGTATTTCAACTGAGCGTCTCCGTGCTTCGGAGGGCACGTAAAAATCGGTCCCGGCTGTTGACAATTAGATAACAGTCGATAAGTCAAGTCAGAGGCCTACGGGCGACCTGAACAACTCTGACACTAGGTTGACCACTAACCAATCGATAAGATAAGAAGAAGAAGTATCACATACACCTGTAAAATTTAAAGAGTTCCCCCGATATATTCAGCATCTCATTTTCAGATCCAGACCAGGTTGATAACCTAGTCCAGAAGCAGAAAAGGAACTATCCAAATCGGTCTATTCGTATTGATAGCCTCTTCTTGAAGGTTGAAAGAAACAAAGAATTGAATCTCAAATTTAATAAATTTCCTGTAAAAACATTGCCTATTATTTATTTTTAGAATAAAGTTCCTTAACGCGGCTTATGGGTAGTGCGATTAAGTAGAAATCGTCACGTAACAATATGCCGTTTGCTGTGTGTGTGTATCGAGTCTACTACAAGGAAATGATCACACGAGCAAGTGAGTGCGCAGCCGGGTGTGCAACTCTTTCTCTCTCTGTCTATCCCTGTCCCTTTTTACCATATAACCTATTGAAATATACAAATATCATTTGGAATTACATTCGGAGCTGAAAAATAACGGTGTCCCCGACTGCAAATTTTTAACGTTTTTATAACACTTTGTAACCATTTTTGGTATTGAATAAAAATTAAATGTAACTCATATTTATCGATTGTTTTAAACAGGTCATTAACTTTGACGCGTGATAAAGTTCTTTATCATTAAAAGTGCTCCATTAATTCATAATATATGTATACTGTTGCTTGGAACTTAGACAGTATTTTCTTATCACAACAAGATGGGTCGAAATTAAGATTATTATAATATTTTATTATAAATCTTTAGCCGCCCACAGATTTGTTAGGTTTTTAAAAAAGTTTAAAACTATATTTTAAAGTGATTTTACGTGTGCCATAAGGAGACTATAGATTTACGCAAGGGGTGTAATACAAACCCTCATAAGAAACCTCATACCTTATTTAAATCCGGTTCTGAGTCTGCAAGTCTGAGGTTTGTAAGTTTCGTTATTTTTTTAAATTTAATAGTTTCCATAAGCTTGCAATAACATATTCATTTTCAGCTACATTGGTAAACTATTTTATTCTTATACTAGTTGTGCCCGCAGCTCCACTCGCGTGTTGTACCGATTTTTCTTGATTGCACCGGACTCTATAATTCTTTTTCTAAAATAAAAGTAGCCTAAGTTACTCTTTATATCATCAGCTATAGACAGACAAACAAAAATTTCTAAAATCTATTATTTTATGTAAGTACCGTATATACTTTCATATACATTTAGTAAAAAGCTTTTCATTTGAAATTATAAACAAACACTTCATTTCCATTTATTGGTATAGATTTAGGTATTGTGTATTGTATTTTAATGTATTTTTGGTGATTCGTTCATTTTATTATTTATCATTACGGAAAATATCTTCCTCGTTAATTTAATGACATTTTGATAAAAAACATGTCTTAGCATTATTTATTGACTTTTCGCGAGCCTTTGATACACTGAACCATTCTTATTTACTTAAATCGTTAGATAACTGCGGTATACGCGGACCCTTACTTACATGGTGTACAGATTATCTACGTGACCGTATATTTAATGTGAAAATTGGTAATAGCAACAGTGATAACATTATAGCTAGTAATGGAACTGCACAAGGTTCCGTTTTAGGGCCTTTACATTTTTTGTCATACGTCAACAATATGAGTAACTGTATTCATTACTGTAAGTGTTATCAATTTGCAGATGATACCTGCATCTTGATTGCGGATCGAGATACAAATAAAGCTTGTAACTTATTACAAACTGACTTCAATACCTTAACTATGTGGTGCCATGACGCAGGCTTAGTACTAAACGTAAAAAAAACAAAATTGATTCATATTAGGTCTCCTTATTTAAAATATACACCATTCAAAAACATAAGAGCTCATGATCACACTTGCCTGCATAATCTGAGTAAAAACAATTGTAACTGTCCAATTATAGATATAGTGGACAGTTATAAATACCTTGGGCTTACAATTGATAGCAAATTTACCTGGATGAAACATATAGAATACGTCTGTAATAAACTTAGACAATTTCTTGCAATAATAACTATTTTGAATCGACGCATTCCATTCAAAATTAAGTTAATGCTATATAACTCATTCGCATTATCGCACATACAATATGGGCTTAGTAGCTACGGGCGTTATAACACATATCTTAACTACATATATAAACTACAATTAAAAATTTTAAAAACAATAGTATCAGCCTCTGTCAAAGAAAAATATATTAAAAACGAAATTGACCTATTTAAACATTGTAAAACCTTGCCAATTCATGAACTGTTCAAATACACAATTCTAAAAGAAGAATACTTTAACAATATTCCACGTAAAAAGTTGAACATCCTATACACACACGGGCGATAACAGCGAACCAGTTACAGATTGAAACATACAACAATAAATATGGTAAAAGAACAACAGAATACATAATTCCATGGTTAATAAACCAACTACCCCTTTCTTTGGCAGTAAACCTTACAATACAAAATATGAAAAAGAACCTAAAAAAACATTTTCTGAACACTTTATCACACAACTAGCAAACATCATTTATATATTTAATTTTCATTTACTTACGTAGTTAGAAGTTATGATTAATTTATTACATAATAATGAAATATATTAGTTAATAATAAGCATTTAGGACAAACCTTTGTGGTTTTTTAATGCTTTGTTATAATATTTCCGCATTAATTAAAATATTGTACTTAGTTAAATAAATAAATAAATAAATAAAATATACAAAAATATTACATATTAACATACAATTAAACAATATATAATCTTATTTCATAACTAGGATAAACAAATGCATACTAATTATTCAAATATTGTCATTGACAAATCAAAAACAATCGGAATTCAAAACAAAATATGAGTCACATTACCTGATAATGAAATGCCGATCGCGTCCCGGCGGCCATTAACAAATGTCCCATACAAATTGATAAGAATTCCCTTTTGTTAGTTCAACATCATCACTCGTATGAATAATACGTTCGTGACGCATTTTGAAAATATAACTTTTTAAATTTTTGACGTAACTTTTTTTAAACTAAGACGTTAACTTTTAGTGCCTTGTTATTAAAAAATGGCGCGTGTTTTTCTTTTATTGTTGCTAGTGGTAATCAGTATGGTGGATGCGAGAATTTTCAATAAAAGAAAATGCCCTGAAGTTAGAGCTACACAACATTTCGACTTGTCTAAGGTAATGTACAAAATTTCATTGTTTTTATGTAAAGTAAGTAAGATAATTATATACTGTTTTTTTTTAAAGAACATACTACCATAAGTAAAATGGGAAAGTCAAAGGCCCAAAAACATACTATCTATACAAGCAGTACGAACACCAATATTTTTATATGTATAAAAATAAATGTTACATACACAACGGCCCCCATTAAGACGGTCATATTCAAAACTAGCAAGTAGGTCTAGAGATACACACAAAGACAGCCTCAAATACACAGGCCTGTATGGTCAATACAAATATGTGCCCCGAGCGGAAATCGTACACCCCCCTGTGGCGCTTTAGGCAGATTCGCTCCCCTCCTTTTGTTCATTCTCATCCGATCCCTCCTATCCTATCCCTTGGGTTAGCAACCCGCATGTGATACTTCAAGTAATGCAAGTGTTAAGGTTGGGGTGACTGCTTATCATCAGCCAAACCGTATGCATGTCTTTTCCTTTTACCTTCTTATTTACCCCCTTTTCTTGGTTGGGTAACACGCTTAAAATTTTACTGGTATTAAAAGCGTTTTTCTGCGCTGGTTACCATCAAGCGAGCCATAAGCTTGTTTGCCACCCTTAAGTTATAAAAAGCTGACGATTTGCCACATTTTTACAACCGGCAGTCATTACTAAATATTATTATAATAGTTAATCCTAACGTTTTGCTTAATACTTGACTGTGTTTTGACTGTACAAATACGATTAATGCATACTAAATAGCTTCATCTGCATGTAAGCTCTTGTAACTCTACTTCTTGCTTATTCATAGCATTAATTACATCGACACATTCTTGGTAAGATATAAGCATTTATTGTTCTATCTAGAAAGAGTGAAAAATAGGTAGTAATAGTAAAATTGATCCAATCGATTCTCGCTCGGGCAGATGTTTGTTAAATTTCTGTCTTGGTCTCGGCGTTTGTCTGTGGGTCTCCCCACCGTGCCTCGGAGAGCACGTTAAGCTGTCGGTCCCGGTTGTTATCACATAGCATCTTGTAATAATCGTTAACTCTTGATAAGTAAATTGCTCTTATCCAATGAGTTACTGGTTCGCCCTTAGGGTTGTGGAAGTCAGATGGCAATCGCTCTGTGTAATAACTAGTAACCTGTCAAATCCGGATAAGAGTAATAAGCAGAACCTGGGTACATAAAATACCGGGAATAATGCTAGGATGAAGAAGTAAAATTGATCCAATCATTTTTGATGTCACGTGACAAAAAACTATTTGACACTCATTTAAAATGGAATAGCATTAATAATCTTATAACGACTTTTTAGATATCCTTTGCTAAAGAACAAAAAATAAATGGATATTGAATAAACCTATTGCTATACAACTAGCTATGCCCGCGGCTTCACTCACGTGGTCTACGTAGTTATTGTTTAGTTATACCAACAAACAAACAATTCTTTCGCTTTATTATTGTGTATCGCATCGCCCGATCGCACTTTCTTTCCTTATTGCTCGGCTTCTATGTAACGTATCGTGATGTTATATAGCCTATAGGCTTTCTTAAGAAATGAAAGAATTTTTAAAATCCGACCATTAGTTTCAGAGATTAGGGCGTTCAACCAAACAATTAAACAAGGAAACTCTTTAGCTTTATAATATTTTGTATATATTTTTATATATTTTTGTGGTAGGTATAGAGTTTTGATAGACACTTTAGGTACTATTATAGTACATACTATACTACAGTAGAAAATATCTGTAGTCCTTGTAAACTTCTTTCTATCACGTTCAGCAGGCTGCTCGTAAACATTAGAAAAACTATTGTTTTCAAAAAACATACGGCTCACCTGATGGTAAGTGGGCGCCGTAGCCTATGAGCGCTTGCAGCACCATTATTAGGTGCCACTCACGCGTTGCCAACCTCGAGATATTAGTTCTTAAATATCCTCTGCCCAATATTTTCACTAGCGTACAGTGCCCTTTAAACCGGAACACAGTAATGCCTAAGCACTACTATTCAGAAGAATATTTGACACTGCGGTGGTACCTACCTAGCCGGCCTCTTGCAACAAAAGACCTACCACCAATGTGACTAATTGCACTGGTGGAATAATCTCTGCTGTGACAGAGGTTATCCCAACAGCAGCGGGCGATGGGGTCGTCACATCCCGACGCCGGGACTTATGAACGTTTGCGATACTTGAAGTATCACAAGCGCTTTGCCAACCCAAGTAACAGGACTGACGGGATGAGACGGTAAAAAAAGGAAGGGAACAGAGGGGTGCTCCGGTGCTCTCACTCATCCCACGAAACGCAACAGTACCTAATGAGAAGATAGTAATTCCCCGGTCGAGCCAGCCCTTTTCTGCTGAGAGAAGTATGGCTCTACTACCGCAAAAACCGTACCATTGCTAATAACCCTTATTAATGGAAAAAATCTTACCGCTACAGTACTTTCATTTATATACCTTATATAATATACATTATAATATTAAATTGTCTATAGAAGTACATACGTCATTGTAAATCAGTTTGTGTGTAGGCGCCGGATGTATGATAAGAATGTAACTTTTCATTACATACAGTAATTCGATAGTCTACTAACTACTAGTCGACTATAAACTTGTCATAATGATGTGATAAAATAAATAAAATCTATTGCAGCGAGACTAGGATAATTTAGCTTAGTTCTAAAGCATTAAAAGGTAATATTTTCTTCTAGGATAAATCTATATAAGTTGTATATTTCGATCTGCAGTTTATTTTTAATTAATGTAGTCTGAAATTACAAGACAGGCACAAATATTTACGGGAGAACCAGTGACTTGCTGTAAGCCACTAGTACACTGGTTATATTAACATAATAATTATAGACAAATTGTAGTAGGGATTTACGGATCCGACGATTACATTCGCTTAAATATGGTGAAAATTTACTGGTGGTAGGACTTTTATTACAGGTAGGCACCACCGCGTTTGTGTGCATGTTTTGTCTTCATTGAACGCAATTTTAATACCCTAAATTGAATAATATAAAGTTCCTCAATGTACAAGCTAATACATTTAGAATCTTTTTTTATTATTCGGTGGTGTCTTTCTACTGACGGTTAGAAATACTTTATATTATTTAAAGAACAGTAAACCTTATGTGCAAACCTTTAATACCCTAAGACTACAAATAACTTACATTTGTTGCTGACACAAAGAAAATACTCAGTAACAATCTTAAAATCTTTAGACATTTAAAACATTTTGATTGTATGTAAATCGTTAATGCCTGACCGTATATACTAATGATACCAATTAAAAACTTAAATGTTTATATAATTAAAAACGCATGCTAAAAATCCCTTCTATCTGATACAAAGATCTTATCTTATCTTTAAGATAAAAGATAAAATCCGTGAATTAAAACTAATGATGCTGTTAAATATCACTCAACGACTTAAGTGATCTCGAAAGTTATATCCAAAACCCATTACTCTTACATACTTAATGATTGTTATATTCGTATCAGGAATTACATTA
The DNA here is from genome assembly GCA_023373885.1 of Hestina assimilis. Taxonomy (NCBI): domain Eukaryota; kingdom Metazoa; phylum Arthropoda; class Insecta; order Lepidoptera; family Nymphalidae; genus Hestina; species Hestina assimilis. The sequence goes on from CM041750.1 coordinate 11,096,475, forward strand.
GATATGTTACCAATTAATAGGCCTCGTTAATAATTTAGAATAACGATAAAATTTGACGACGTTGTGGCGCAGCGGTAGCGAACCTGCCTTAAACGCCACAGGTCGCGGGTTCGATTCCCGCTCGGAGCATAATATGTTTGTATTGACCATGCAGGCATATTTTCCGGTCTGGGTGTATTTGTCCTTGTCATTGTGAATATTTCCGGACCCCGACACAGGATATCACTATCCTAATGGGGGCCGTTGAGTGTGTAGCGTTTATTTATTTATTTAATTAGTCTATATATTTTGAATGAACAGACCCTTATTATAAAAACGCATACTAAAATTAAACAATACCTGTTGTGTGTCTATTGATTCAATTCATTTTATAAAACGCTACACAAACATTACACACTCAACGGCTCCTATTAAGATAGTTATATCATGTGTCGGAGGTCTAAAAACATACACATTGACAAGGACCAATACGCCTAGACATGCCTGTATACTTATATTATCCATACAAACATATGCTCTTAGCGGGAATCGAACAGCGTTTTAGGCAGGTTCGCTACAACTTCGTCACAACGTCGTCGTTGAATTAATTATACTCATTTTTCATTTAAAAGTGATGACAGATTTCATTTTATGGTTCGCCTTAAGGCCTGGCCTTAATATTAGGCCAGTGAGAGTAATATTAGCTATAATTCTTATTGATTGATTGATAAATATCTACATTTCTAGCAAATCAAAGATCGCCGTTAGTTTGAAAAATGTATACAAATATTTAAATTATAAAATGCCCCAACATGGCCTAATGACCAATATAATTCTATATATTTTTTAAATAACTGATTTTTGTCTTAGCTTTTTTTAATCACATGAGGTCTCATGTCTTCCCTTACGTCTACGATGAATAGGAAGTGAGATCTCTGGATTATCTTCAGCGATCACACACACGAAACGTCACAGCCAGACACTGCTGTGGCACTTTACAATAATATTTTGTTAAAGGTACATTCCTGGATAAGCCAATTCTATGTGAAATTCAGAACAGAAGTAATACCCTCTACAAAGTAACATTATTGTTGCGTTTCTTGAGATTTGTAAGAGCGCCAGGTGCTCAACCTTCCATACCTTCTGTTACCTTCCTTTTTTCCCTCCTCATCCCTTCCCTCTTATCCCTTAGGTTAACAACGCGCATGATACTTCAAGTGCACACATTTCGAAAAAAAAAAAAAAAAAAAAGACACTTCAAGTATCAAAAGCGTACATGGGTCGCGGTGACTGCTTACCATCAGACGGACCGAATGCTTGTTTGTCAAATTCCATAAAGAAACCTCGGTATATTGTCCAGTGGTAATCTATTCTCAACAAAATATAGTTATTATGTACCTACTTGCTTGTCACATTTCCAAACAAATATATAAGTACTCAATTTTAGACACTAAATATATACTCAATAGGACTATATAATTAGTATTATATCTTAAATTTCTGTACTATAACTAGAAATTTAGTTTATTTTATTTAAGTTTATATAAATATGTGTGTCTATTACATAAATTCTTTTTCAAATAAGATTTCTTTTTATAAAATTTATCATGCAGAATTTTTTGTTAATTTTACAATAATATTAAAACGATTTTCTATCGAAATCGAATGGAAATTGTATAAATTATTCATATTATAAACTGTATGAATAATCCATAAACATTTAGATTTAAGCAATTCATTCAATGTGAATTTTTTATTTATTTATTACGCTTTTGCTTTTGGAATTTCTTAATAGAAATTGCTTATGGAAAGCGTGCAGTCAAAACGAGGAAGAGTCAATGACGCATATTTCCGAGTGTTATATAACTTATGATAGTCACACACACATTGTATTCAGTTTTGCTGGCGTCGGGACGTGACGACCCCATCGCCCGCTGTTGGGATGATCTCTGTCACGGCAGAGATTATTGCACCAGTGTAATCAGTCACGGTAGGACTTTTGTTGCAAGAGGCCGGCTAGGTAGATACCACCGCAGCGTCAAATATTCTACCGCCAAATAGTAGTGCTTAGGTATTACTTAGTTCCGGTTTGAAGGGCACTGTAGGCTAGTGAAATCACTGAGCAAAGGAGATTCAAGAAACAATATCTCGAGGTTGGCAACGAATGAGTGGCACCTGCTAATGGTGTAACCTGACCTAACCAAATGGTGTAACGTTTACCATCAGATAGGCCGTATGCTTGTTTGCCAACTTGTAACCTAAAAAAAGTTATATGCATGTAACATGACATAAAAACGAGAAATTTTAAACGGTAGATACCAGAGGCTTTTATTATTTACCATGGAGGGCAAATGTCTGCTATACCTGATGGTAAGTGGAAGTGTGTCATGAAGGTAAGTTTGTCAAATCAGCAAGGATCCTTCCCTTGCTGATTTTAGCATGAACTCATTTTCGTGAAATAGCATGATGATAAACGGTGCGTTAGTGACAATAAACTTCTATCTCCTTCTTTATTTTCTCTCCTTCGCTGTCACCGTGTTTCTCTAGGACACATGACTACGCTAACTGCTGCCCTTTGTTGGGCCACTTTTTCTCTATTATAGCCCTATGACAGCGCCTTTTCACATGGGGGCCGATTACTGAGACCCAGCAGTGAAAAGGCCCATCCTCGCGGGGACTCAAGTTTGATTCCGTCCTTAATCTAGTCTCTATAAAAACTTCCCTTTATTATCTAGGGATTTGGGTGTAGGATAGATCGAAATAGTTTTCAGATAAGTGCTTCAAATGTGTAGGGATTTTACTTTTATGAGATATAAAAACTGTCTTCCTTCAAAATAGATAGAATAGGATTCGCCAACAGCTACCCTATTGGCTCGATAGCTTTTTAATTACCAATAAAAAGCCAATATAAGTTCTAGGTTTCCTCTCGATGTCCTCACACTAAGATTGCTAATATTAAACGTTTAACGGTACAACTTGCATTAGCATAGTAAAATTCTAGTTCAGCTAATTTATATTTAATGACACTTTTATATAAACATAGGCTAGCAATAATTTATATTTATACATATAAGCAAATACCAGAGTTAAGTAGTAATGTTATGTTTCGTTTATTCTTACAGCACTTTCTGGTTTTTAAAAATAAAAATTGAAAAAAGGTGCTTTTAAGAGTAGTAGACATATGCTTATCCAAGCACAAACAGGCGTTATCAACCAGAGAAGTTGAGTTGAAATACCCTCTCACAGAAAATCTGCGTAAAGTAACAAAGTATTGTTGCAATCAATCTCCCACCCTCTCTGTGACTGTCCTTTTTTTCTTCTCATCTCAGTCTTTGTGTCCCTTGTAATAACTCTCTATATCCCTATCTCCTGAAAGGGAAAGAGAATGGTAGTATAATTCGGTAAAATAGTGAGCTCTTTCAGACCAGCTTCGGATCGAGAACGTGCCCGTAATCAAGCGGCAAGGCTATGTACATGTGCATTGAAGAATATCTTTAACATCTTATAAGCAACGAATCAAAACGTAATTTATATATTATGTAACTATGTATTTCTAATAATCTCTCACTAGTTTTTGTTACACTCGACATTCATTTTCAAGTAACTTCGACCATCCTACACAGTCTACCCACGTCTAACTAAATGAAAGATACCGACTTCCTATCAAACTACTTAAGATAATTCAAGTTATATAAAATAATTAAAATATGATTTACATAAGAGTGTCAGTATAATCTAATTTACGCAATATTAGTCAAGCAGAATAATATGGATTACACTTTATTAGAAAGCGAAATAATACACCTAGCATTCTTATTCAATTTATTTTGAGCATACAATAAAGAACATTATAAATATCAAAATAAGGCTTATAATGTAATGAATGAATTATATTTAAATAAAGCTTTCAGATTTTGAGGCAGGGTTGTACAATGTATGCAAATGATTACATAGAAATGTCAGCTTAAGACACCTGTATTAGCTTTTGTATTGTTACAAATTGCATTTAAAATATAAACCCGTTTTAAAAAGGCTCCCTGTGTTATTGTGTATTGTCAACTCTCACTGAGATTAGATTGTTTGTTTTTTATTACCATAATGTTTTACTGTTAAACTATTATATGTAAATTTATAATTTCTCATAGGAATTTAGAATGGAGAGATTTTTTGTAAATTCTTTTCATAATTCATCTGAATAACGATTTTGATTATTTAACTAGAGATAATTAAAAACAGATATGTCACTTATCTCTATCTTATTTTATTTTATGGTAGTCATTACAGAATCGTGTAAGTGTAATATCAAAAATCTTTGGTTATTTTTTGAAGTGAAAGGAGAAAGCGGAGCAAAATAAACAATACTTAAATTTGCTATGTAATAATGTCAGGCGCTGTTTGTGTATAGTAGCTATTAACAACCTTTTAATGTCATGACATCCAACGGTCTCCTCTCCTGGTGGATACATATATTAAAAGCAATAATTAACGATCTTAAATTATTAAAACTATCGTGAGACCTAACTAACGTAATGTAAAATTTAAACGGCTAACACTCACGTTCAATCGGTTTCGCAATGACGAGTGAGTGACTATGATCAGTGGGAGACGGGTTGCGACCGCAAACGTAGCCCACTCACTCTGATGAAGGACCTCCGATGAGTCCGAAACTAGTCGGTACTAAAACTGATTGAACGTGACTGTTAGCCATTTAAATTTTACATTAAATTAACGATCTGTTAATGACTACTGTTGAAAGGCTTCCTCTCCTGGTGAATAAAAAGAATCCACGAACGACGCAGAAAGGTTGCCAAACAAGTCCTAAATTCAAATAAGGAAAAACTATGATTTTAGATGCTGGGTGATTGGTACGTGGTGGAATATTACGCTAGTGCTGAAGAAGCATTATCTTACAGCTGCATGAGAGCTGTGTTCACTGAAGATGATCATGTCCAAGCCGAAGGTAATATATATTTTCTGATGTTAACAATTTAACATAATGGTCAAAATATGGTGGGAAGTTTTTTATGTGTCAATCAAGCAAGGGTCCAACTGATGATAAGCGGTTATCGTAGTCTATGATCGCTTGCAACACCATTCAGTTGAAGGGGTCACTCACACGTTACCAACTTCTAGGTATTTTCCTCAAATCTCTTTTACCTGGCCGCTCTCTTACAATAAAAGGCCTACTATCATCCATCATAGTTTGAGTATTACAACTTTTATGCCTTTTAAATGTCTTTCTGAATTGGGTCGCTTTTCTAAGAAAATATTTTGGGACCTTTCAACTTTTGCGTCCAGCAGGTTAAAATTAAGAGTTCAACTACTTGTACTTGACTTTATATTTACTTTGACTATCTATGACTTTATATATTTATTTTATTTTTTATTTTTATTTATTTATTAAGTCAATATTTATTAACAATATGTTTTATACTAAAGTCTTACAAAACCTGACAATTGGTTTGACTGTAAGATCAGTTAAAGTATGTATATCTATGTGTGATAAACTCAATGTATTTTTCCAACCATACTTTTCGCTTTAATTTAAATAAATAAATTATTAAAATTTTGATAACATAAACTCTTAAGAACCTTTTTGAATAATATGCATATAATATTTAAGTTAAAATGAATTAGCCTTGGGTTATATATTATGTTTTCATTCCAGATGGTTCGATTGAATGGACGCCAGGAGTTACGATGAATTTCACTTATCGTTTTGCTGATGATCCTCTCGGAGAAAACTTATTAGGAAATATAACTTGGAAAATTGATTTGAATGAACCTGCGCATTGGACTCACTCCGAGCTTACCTGTAAGTTAGGAACACGATGAGGCGAATGTAACAATTAACTGAGCTATATTAAATAAGTTTATTGTATTTAATTATTAGGTAATGTATAAAAAACTCTTTAAATATCTTTATGAGTAGAGTAATGATTCTGCCAGCACTATCAAGCCGGCTCGATCAGGGCGGTACTCTCAAATGAGTTTAAAGTAGCAGTATCATTCAATTACTGTTACGTTCTGTGCTATGGGTGAGAGCACTGAAGGCCCAATCTCATACACCCTCTGTTCCCTTACTTTTTTCGTTTCTCGTCCCTACTCCCGTAGCCCGTGGTTTGACAACGTGCATGTTATACTTCAAATATCGTTACTAGGTTGCGGCAATTGATTATCATCCGGTGGACGGTATGCTTGTTTGACAACCGCTATGAAAAAGGAAACGTACTTTTTAGCTCTTACATTGATGTGATGGCTGAAGTCGAAAGCCGTAGATGTAACAACACTGTCACAAATTATAGTTACAATATAATTAAAATTTTGTACGGCTGGGTATCAGTACTCCCGAGTACTCCCATGCTGGGACGCTGTCAAGACCAGCAGAGCCAACCGCAATACGGATTCAGAAAAAAAATTATTAACTATTATTTGTACATACATACGTATTTGTAATGGAAACTCGAGTTGAGAATGTTGTGAATTTTTTTCCAGTTTATTATTTATTAATTTTACAAATAAATTGTCTATATTTTATTAAATGCAACTTACAATACTTACAGTTTCATAAACTTTAACGTTAGTTTAACGTAACGTAACTTTAAAGTTAAGTGATTATAAATTGTACTCTTAAATAATACAGTAATTCATGACTGTAACAATTGGTGCGCTAATACCGTTTACGTAAATGCTTATAACGTATGTACTCTTTATATACCACCCATATAAGGAATAGAAACTACAGTAGTATTATCATTATAACGTAACTACAAAGGTTGGGCGTTACATCAAGGTATAAGCAATAGTGAAGTAAGAAGGATATGATACGTGTTTCTGCATAAGTTTTAGATTACTTTGAACTCGATTTCACAATACGATAATTCGTTAATATTATCATATGTACTTGAAAGGTTGATAATCGCCTTAACACTCATTAGAATTTACCTCCCAGCACAAATAAGCCGGCTCGATCAGGAAATTACTACCTAACAGTAAAATCGGCGTAAAGTAACATTATCAGTAGGTACTGTTGACGTATAGAATGCGCTCGGAGCGCTGCCTCCATCTCCGATGACGTCCTTAGCCGTGGTTCGGCTTCGCAGGAGGCACCCTAAGGACGGAATCAAATTTGAGCCCCGTGAGGGCTGCCCCTTTATCACGGCTGAGTCTCTGTACTCGGCCCCCGCCCGGTATCGCTGTCAAGGCCAGCAGGGCCAACAGCAATACACATTCCGAAAAAAAAAAAAAAAAAGGTACTGTTGCGTTTCGTGCGATGAATGAGAAAGCCGGAAACTCAATCACTCACTCACCCCATTCCCATCCTTTTTTCCTTCTCATTACTTCCCTTGGGTTGGCAGGTTGCGGTGATTGCTTCCGATAAGGCGGACCGTATAAATAAATAAATAAACCCACCACACTCAACAGCCCCCATTGTCATAGTTATATCCTCTGTCGGAGGTCCGGAAACATACAGTGACAAGGACAAACACACCCAGACCGGAAAACAGGCCTTTATGGTCAATACACACATCTACCCCCGAGTAGGAATCGAGTTCGCGACCTGTGGCGCTTAAGGCAGGTTCGCAACCGCTGCGCCACAAGGTCGTATGCTTGTTTGCTATCCGTCATGATATAAAAAAACAGTCATGTTTACGAAAACATTAATTTTGTAAGTTAGAAAAAAATAATGTCAGTGGTATAAATTTCCCGGTTCTTTAGGGAGCTTAATATGAAAATTTGTCAATTTTTATAATTATAATTCCAGATGATGGCATATACAACACGTATGTGCTGGACACGGAGTACAAGACATGGATGCTGTTGCTCCACTGCGCTGAGCAGCGGGAAGGAGCCAGATATCTTAGTGCGTTTGTGCTGGCCAGACAAACAACTTTACCTAAAAATGTTATGGCTTACCTGAGGGACAAGTTGCCAAGGTACATACACACAGATAATTAAAAATGTTATCAATTGTTTAGCAATAATTCTTCCTCCCTAATATTTACCTGTCGTTTTTCCCGCGTCTGTTTGTAATTTTAAAAAGATTTAGTAATTTGGTAGGTTTTAAAAAGAGCAGTTGCATCCTGAACTTTTAGGGCAAACTAGTATTTGGAGGATTCATTAAGTGATAATCGCGTCGTTTTTAATATTTGGGTAGGCTTTTTGAGAAATTAAAGAATAAAACGTTTTTTTAAGAATAGCTAGTTCACTAAAGTAGGTTATAAAATATGAAAACTAAAATAGATTGATTAACCTCATCCTGCGATTTTTTTTTAATGTACAATTTGGCAAACAAGCATACGGCCCACCTGACGGTAAACGGTTGCCGTAGCCTATAAGCGCGCGCAACACCATTGGTTGGTGCCACTCACGCGTTGCCAACCTCGAGATGTTGGTTCTTGAATCTCCTTTCCCAGTAATTTCACTAGCCTACAGTGTCCTTCTAATCGGAACGCAGTAATGCCTAAGCACTACTATTATATTTGGCGGTAGAATATTATACACTGCAGTGGTACCTACCAAGCCGGCCTCTTGCAACAAAAGACCTACCACCTGTGTGACTGATTGTACTGGTGGAATAATCTCTGTTGTGACAGAGATTATCCCAACAGAGGCCGATCGGGTCGTCACGTCCCGACGCCGGCGAATTCTTCCACGTCTACTATAGTTTATAGCTATTGAAAGTATCATAATCATGATAGTGTAACTTTTCCAAGATTCAAACAATGACTATAATCAATTTTATCAAGATTTGTAAAGGTTATTATTTTGTTAAGCTTTTACTTCAATGTATCGATTTATTTTACTTATATTTCTAAGTAACGGAAAAACAGTAAGATCCAATGCGTTTGCCAAGTTTGAATACGTGGTTCGAATGGAGGATAAAGCTGGGCCACCTACTGTCAAATGTATGCATGAATTTTTATGAAGCCATTACTAATATAGGTAGGAGCAAGTGGGGGGAGGGCAGCTGCCTCACCCTGGACCTTGTGAAATATTGAGAAATTTACGGATATAATACATTTTAAACTGTTTAACCAATAACTAGGCCCAAAGTTAAGATTTTGCCCTTCCCTGGCCCAAATCCTGGCAACGCCCTTCTATTAGGCTTGGGCAAAAATAATCTCATATGCTACGACAACCACATACCAGGTGGTGTCAATTTCCCATCACTCTTACATTCATCTTAGCACATAAGCCGTTTCATTTCAGCCACTCATTTGATGGCTGTAGTTTATCCATAAATTTTTACCAATTCCTATAAATACGATCGCAATCAAGAGATCAGTGAGGTTTTCTCACGCTGTTTCACCGTAAAGTACGAGATAAATTACTAACACAAATTAAGCATTTGAAAACTCAAAGGCGCCTGTAATTTAAATATCTTTCTGTTCTTTGGGAAAGGTGTGGAATGAATAACAAAATAACTTCTAAACTACTTATGCGTATAGGTATCATGCAACTCTTATTACAAAAGCGAAACATAAAGAAATGATTACTATCCGAAGGGCTTGTAATGAGAAAATGATTGATGGTAGCAAAATATTTTTTGGACGGCTTGATGGCGTTGGTAAAATAGAAATTAATTATATTTCGTCGACATTATAATTAATGCATTTCGTAAAGTAATTTATGTATTAGAATGTGTAATTATGTTTTATAATTATACGTCATGTAAGTGCACTATTTTTACTGTGTAAAGGCGTTTTATTGTATATCCGTTCCTCTAGTTTCCATTGAAGAAGATACTCAAATTTTCTACTGGAAATGAACGACATGTAACGAAAATATTCGATAGACCCTATTTTATTGAAAGTTGTGAAAGTTCAATTGTTTTAAAGACTTGAACACATAGACTTACTATATAAGTATATAATATGGATAGGTTCTTTTTGTAGACAAAATGTCATAGACTCGTCAGTGCCCCTTCATAAATTCAGCACCAACGGAACGAAGTTAGTTACACTCTAGCTTTTTTCGATATTCTGTTATGATTTGCACAACATATGAATGAAGTTAGGGTGCGTATTCATTTTGAATTAATTACTTATCTATATTTATTTCATATATATTCTTTTACAACTTATACCCTATTCTTAAAAAAAAATCTTAATACAGACTTAGCATTATCTAATAACTGTACTTCCTCTGTAGTTACTTATTTAAATGCTAAAAGTCTTTGGTACATTGGCCTATACATTGGATTTCATTTAACGATTATACCCGAGGCTCACTGTAATAGTGGCAAAACGCCAAATCATAAGCAAAGCGCCAATACTTTGTCGGGAGGATGGGCCGTCAAATGTATTTTCAAGGTGCGTGAATTCATAAAAAAAGGTTTAGTTAATTAAAAAGTAATAAATAATTGAAATAACGGGTGATATTTATAACATTTTGAAAATAAATTTAAATGCTAGTTTTAAATTTATAATATTTAAAGGTAATCATATAAAACATGTCGGTTTGGAGTGGTAGTACCAAATAGCAGCTTCTTTTCTTCGGCCGAAACACGTAATAGCTATTTCACTTTCGTAGACAATAAGACGACATGTAAGGTATTTTGAGGACTTGTGCCGCAGCGGTAGCTAACCTGCCTTAAGCACCTCAGGTCGCGGGTTCGATTTCCAATCGGAGCAGATATTTGTATTTTATTTTTGAAAATGTTAATTAAGCATTTTAACACCAAGGGCAAAAGATTAAAATACAAACGATACAAACTTCTCCCGATTTAGTCCCGAGAACGGTATGTACGGGGGTACAATCTAGAGATACAAGTAGTTAAACTTATATTCGAACTCAAATTTCTTATACTAAAACCTAATCACCAAGTTAGATATATAGACAATCATAATTATAGACTATTAACTAGTGGTAGGCTTTTTATAGCAAGTTGCCGGCTAGGTAGGTACCACCGCAGTATCAGATATTCTACCGCCAAGCAGTAGTGTGTTTAGCATTACTTTGTTTCGCTTTTTCCTTCATACTGTAGCTATTGAAATTACTGGGCATTGGCAAAGGAGATTTATAAACCAATATCTCGAGGTGACGCGTAAGTGACATCTACAAATGGCTCAAAGCACTCGTAGGCTACGACAACCGCTTACCATCAGGTTGAATGAACGAATGAATGAATAATAAATTTATTTGCTATAACAACACACAAGAATACAAAGAAATAGTAGAAACTAAAAAATATAAATGAAATAAAACAAAAGTGGTTTTAACATGCGAAAACTTACAAAATTAAAATGAAAAAAAGTTAAAAATAAAACGTAAAATAATATAAATAATAAAAAAAGTAACAATTGGTCGTATGCTTGCCAACTTAGTAACATAAAAATTAAAATGAATTATCGGGTTAGTCGGCAACGTGTGCCACTCATATATAAACAAACGGACTGTCCAAGTAGACTCCAAGACCTCGGATCGCACGATCAATGAATAATTAATTATTTTTTTTCAACAGATATGACGTAGACATCAAATACGTGTTTCCAATACCCCACGAGGATTGTACCGACAAACCAGCGAATGTTGATTATTCTCCCATACTAGTAGAAGTCGGAAGCAAGATACCCAAGAGACCTGGCGTTAGCTACAAAGTTGCTTTTGGACATTGAATATTAATTACATGTAAAGCTTAAAGTTATTATAATTTCATGTAGTAAAATATATGTCAATAAAATATTAATTAAATTACCTTATCTAAAAATCTGTGTTTAATTTTATAATCGATGCTCATCGTGTTAATGACCAGTCGTTTTTTTTATACAACTACTAGCTTCTGCCAGTGGCTTCACCTGCGTGGGCAACGATTTTAATTCAAGCTTTGTACCTCCTCAGGGGTGAAATTTTAGAAAACGTTAAAACACATGTTTTTTTTATCTGTAATTGTGAACTTAAAAACAACGTTTCCTGCTTCTAGTTTAACAAACGACGAACTTCCAGACAAACTTGCAACATTGTTTTCAACCCTTTAAGCTTTGAGGTTTGAAAAATCCTTTCCTATTCGCAAGTTTACGTTTTAAAACAACACCTTTGAAAAAGTTCAGCTTTCTGGCTCCAAAGGCTTAGGCTGGCCGTTTATATCTCAGACAGATTTTCTGCTTTTATACATATAGATAAAGGCGAAAAAACCTTCAGGTCAGCCTAATAGAAAGCAATTATCGTAGCCTAAATGCAACATCAGAGACAGCACAGTAGGATGCCAACTGGAAATATGTGAAAGAAGAGAGCGAGTGTGGTGGAAAATCTGTACAAGGAAAGGAGTTGTGAGGAAACGTAACGAAACGGCTACTTCCACTTAATGTAGAAATTCTCTTGTGACTGGTACAGTATTTCTTCCCCTCTCCAACTGGCCCATTTATGCTGAATACAACAAGTCTTAACAGTTGCAATCAGGTGGCCGTAGGAATATTTTGTAGTACTTTCCTTAAATCACCCTCCTTTGCTTACTGTAAGAAAAATTAAATAACATGCAATATTTTAAAAATTAGATTATCTTTTTACATGATCAAAATTTAAATTATTTATAATTATTTATGCAAGCGATATACATCGTGAGATTTCAATTTGCGGTGAACTACTAGTAATAGATTTAAGAATTCAAAGAAATTACGTAACAGAAATATAAAACAGCACTTTCATAGAATTACAAGAAATTCAAAAATAGCAATTGGACACCAGATTCTATATACAAGAATCTGGTATCTACCCAGGTATATCAAGGTACCTTGTTCAACAATTCGGTAAGACAATTTACAATATTTATTTTATAATCACGAATAGCGAGCCCTTCCGAGAGGACTTGGCACCAGGTTGTTAATACAAATGTATCTGGTAAGCTGTGTATGTTTCTGACTTTCTTGGAGACTGAGACTAGGTATCGTTTAATACCTTCTTGTTGTTTAATTATATAATATTGAGTACTTTTAAAATGTGGTATGTTCAAGGAGTTGGTTTTTCCCTGCACAATCAACAAAACAACCGATTGCTTAGATTCGGTAAGAAGTTACCTTGGCCTGTATGATCCTACTAATACCAGCGACAGCTGCAAGAAATCACTATATTATAATATTATACCCTTCTTAGAGTTCATACATCCCATCACGATACCAATATTACAAATAAATAAAATGTAAGTGTCCGTTTTAATTCCAAATTAACAGCATTTCATTAAATGCATATGAAAGTATATTAATGTAACAATTTAAACGACTAACACTCACGTTCAATCGGTTTAAGTACCGACTAGTTTCGGACTCATAGGAGGTCCTTCTTCAGGGTGAGTGGGTTACGTTCGCGGTCGCGACCCGTCTCGCACTGTCGCGATTGAACGTGAGTGTTATCCGTTTAAATTTTACATTAAGTTAATTATGTCTCACGATAGTTTTAATAATTTAATTAGAAAGTATATTAGTACTTACATAAAAAAAGGATTTTAAAGTTAGTGTCTATCTGGCTGTCTGTTTGTTAACTGGACTTTCACTGGCAGATAGCTGATGTTTTAGGGAGCTAGTTAGGCTACTGTTTTATTTTAGAAAAAGCATTAGTGAAGAAAAATTGGTACACCAGGCGAGCGCAGCCGTGAGCGCAGCTAGTAACTTCATAATAATATCTACAGTCAAGTACATATTTGTTTTACAAATAACCACGTCCCTAAAGCTTTACAATATATAAATATTACCCTGTACAATTTCAATAGCAGTTGAGTAATTCAAAGAACTGATAGGGCATGTTTATTGTTCCAATGTATAATTAGTATGCCGGAGATGTGTGTCTGCCACTAAAACAATAAGTAAGCACGAACCTCCTCACACACGTTCGCGATGACATTCAAACTTGACCGTGTCTAAAACAATAATATCCGAGTTAAATTAAAACAAGCGTTTCAAGTAAAACAATTCATTACACGACGATTTAGAATTTTCACAACAATTTGAAGGATAATTCAAAGATTAAAAAACTAACAGACACTTCATTAAATCCGTTTACTCTTTCATTCGTCTAAGCATGGATATTGACAACACATGTTTCACATTTAAAGTAACAGAGACTTGCTGGTTTTAGTCTACCCAATCACGAAATATCAACGTGTAATATAAGTCCGTCCTGTTGATATAAATAAGAACACCGGAGGTCCAAACTCCTATACTCTTGTTCTAATTTCAATTTTTTCTTCCACCCGTAACTCCTGCGAGTTCCTCAGCTTAAGAGTGGTGATAATTCGACGATAATAATTAATATAGACTACGATAACTGCTTTGCTAGGCCATTTGCTTGTTTATTTGTTTCACACTCATTCATATTATTATCACACTTTTAACACACGATAAGAAGGAGAAGAACCTAAAACCATTATTGTGTCTATACTTTTGCAATAGATTCGACAAGAAAGAGAAGTTAGTAACTTTTAGGTGAAGTTGAGTTAAGTAAAGTAAACATGTTCCGGGTTCCGCTAAGTTTTAGTGGATATTGCCGCTAGACTAACAGACACCGCCTAGTGAACTTGACGAGTACACTACATGCAGTGGTGTGCGTACATGCATTCTCTCGACGAAAACAAAAAAGGTAAACATGTTTACTTATATAATCTGGTAATCACAAGCACGATTTTATATTGTAGCAAAATAAATAATTAAAAATTTAAAACTAGTTTCTTTTATTCTTTGATCCGTAGCACCTATTAATATTTCAGCACATCTTGCGCAAAACATAGTCATAAGTACGAAAGGAACCGTTTCAGTGTTTTCATAAAAAAATACTAAGAATATGATTTCGTTTCGAACGTGTGTGTTTTTGCTTGTGATTCTTGTGCAGTTCCACTGTATTACATCTAAGGTTTAGTATTTAATGTTTAAGTAAAACTAGTTTTTTTAAATAATTTAAAGCTTAACTGGACGCAAGTAAGCAATACCATGTCAACCCACAAAATTGAAAAAACTGAGTTATATATGCAGAAATGTTGGTCAATGGCTGAAGAACATTTTTCTTTAATACTCGTTGGATTTTAAGCTTTAAAACTTCAAAAAAGCCATTATTTAATCATGCAATTTATGTATTATTTTAAACGTTTTGGGTTATATGATATACGAAATATGCAGTTTGTATACTTATTTTATGTGAAAATAAGTAAAATAACTTACATACATCTTGAAATTGCCAAAAGCTTGACCAATACATAAAAATCATATAAAGCAAGTTGTTCAAAATTTTCAAACGCGTTTTTCTCGAAATGACATTCGTGTGGGTTGACATGGTATTACTTATTTGCGTCCAACTATAAAGAAATATTTATTTCAATGTAATTTTATAATGTCAAGTGTATGATCACTAGTTTTAACAGCGCTTCATTTCAAACGAGATGAGGAGAAAAAGTTTTAGCGTAAACAAACAGCATCCATTAAATTTAAAAATAAAGGACTCCCTTTTTATTTATTTTATAAGTAAAATAATTTTAAAGATTTTTGATCGGTGTAGAAGTGATATCTAGACACACAAAAAAATTGTAACGTCTGGTAGTTAGTTTTCCGGATTTAAACACAGAAACTGCTGAACTATTTTGATGAAATATTTTATGTTTAAATGCTTATCGCAAGACGAAGAGTCTAAACTAACTACAATAGCGAGTCACAAATATAATATTGAAGCCAAAGTAAATAAAATTCTATGCAGATAAAACCAAGGGCAAACACTGGTCTTAAATATTGTATAATTATATAATTTCTATTAACTTATATTAACTTCAAAGCGAATAGGAGCAGTTTTAATCTAACATGACTTACCAAAAAATTTTATCATGTATACAAAATAATTATTATGGAATAATTAATGAATTATAAATTAACTAAGCTAAATTTTTGTAGCCATTCCTTGACGATTTATTTTGTGACCTCATCTGTGATGACGACGATGACTCATCATCAACCAGTATAGAGAGTTTCTTTGGCCTTTTCGATTGCGACTGCACTCCTGCTACAACGAAGCGACCCCCTGGCAATAAAAATGGTCAATTCCAGGGGTCATTACCACCTATAGTCGACATGATGTTCCGTAAGTACTCCTTTAAAATCGATATATCTATAGCTATAATTTTCCCATGAGTTTTTTTGGCGTTTGGTGATTGTGAATCTTAAAAAGATACTTTTATTTTGATGGGATCAAATACTGTAAGTAGAATAGGAAAATCTTTTTCTTCCTAGCATTATTCCCGATATTTACCAAGGGTCTGCTTATAGAGTATAAGCTGAAATATCCGGATTTGACTGTTCAGACCGAAACAAATATTTATAACAAACATCTGCTCCGAGCGGGAATCGAACCCGCATCCGTTGAGGCTCAAAGCAGGCTCAATACCAACACGGCGCAACGGTCGAGTAGAGAATGGAAAATCGCATAGTAAAATTTAGATTTGTCTATCTTGACACAAACCAACAATATACTTAATATGTGAGTCAATTAGTTTCCGACTCAAGTACGACATGTCGCAGCTTTGTAAAGGCCAGACCTAATTGGAGGAACGGCACGGCTTGAGATTTTATGTGGCAACGCACGAGAAATTTTGAAATTTCACAAACATGCCATATCTATCGTCATTGTTGAAATTTCAAATTTATTGTCATAGTTTTTAATTTTATCTGGGGCACGGCAGTGCCACTGCCAAACGAGAAAAAAAGCAGCACGGCCGTACTATCCTTTTCTCTAAGCAATTCAGGCCATTTTCGACCCCTTATAACTTCGTTGTGTATAAAACTAAAAGCCCGAATTTTTAGTAACCAAGCATCCACTGTATAAAAACGGTATATTTCAAATTGCATTCAATTGGAAAAAGTAGTTTAAGAAATATTAACTAGTCAAAATGTCTTAATTTGTACTACTACAATTTTGTACGACACTAAAGTATTTGAATGAGTAGAATATGTTGCCGTACAACTGCTAAGTTATACATGAGATCTCACCACTCTTTGTAGTAGAAGAGCTGCTTTGCGAGACTTGGATTGCTTTTACATTTTGTGTTTTTGATGGAATTTATATTTGCCACATAAAAATCCCTGCCGTGCCGTGCCGCTAATGGGTGAAGGCCCTTAGTCTTCATCGTTCTGGAAACTATTCGGTACTTGAAAGTGTCATCTAAAGCACATGTGGATTATCTTAAGCGACGTTCATATATTTTATGTATTATATATTACGTTTTGACGACGTTGTGGCGCAGCGGTAGCGACCCTGCCTTAAGCGCCACAGGTGGCGGGTTTGATCCCCGCTCGGCGCATATGTTTGTTTTAACCATACACTCATGTTTTCCGACCACGGTGTGTTTGTCTTTGTAATTGTGTATGTTTCCGGATTCCCGACACAAGAATTAACTATCTTAATGGGGGCCATTGAGTGTGTATCGTTTATATATTTGTAGGAATATGCCTCGTACGATCGTATAATAAATTAAATGGATGGCAATAAGTGGAGCCATCATAAATCATTCTTTTAAATTAATATAAGCTAAAAAGTTAGATTAACTTCAATGAACCCAAATACAGTAGAATAGTTTGCAAAGTCATCTTTGTAAGAAATCTTAGATAAGAACGATTTCAGAAAACATTTTTTCTGCTTATAAATTGTAAAATTTAGAGTCTGCTTAAGAGTAAAACGTACAATAAAAAAATTAAAAACATACAGTGAAATTTATAAGCTGCTTCTTTTTGATGTCGGTTTATATATTTTTTTTTAAATCTATATATTGTGAACATTGTTGCAAGGCTCGGTAGGTACCACTGCAATGTCAGATATTCTACCGCAAACCAGTGGTATTAATGTGTTTCGGTTTAAAGGACATTGTAGCCAGTGAATTTACTGGACAGAGCAGATTTAAGAACTAATATCTCAATGTTGGACACCAATGAATGGTGCTACAAGCGCTCATAGACATAAGCTTGCTTGCCAACTTAGTCATATAAAACACTGGCCAAGTCCGAGTCGGACTCGTGGACGAAGGGTTCCGTATCATTATCAATAAAAAAGGAACGAAAAAATCACGTTTGTTGTATGGGAGCCCCTTAAATATTTATTTTATTCTGTTTTGTAATATCAGGTGCTATAGCATTAATAGAAATACATATTCTTTACTAACAATTTCAACTGTCTGACTATCACGGTTCATGAGATACAGCCTGGTGACGTCGGACGGACAGCGTTAGTAATAGGATCCCGTTATAACCTTTGGGTACGGAACCCGAATATATTGAAAACCGTTTGTTATGAATTTATGTGATTCATATCGTAATGTTTAATATTTAATATTAACCCGACACTAAAAGCTGTGAAAAGTATATTTTAATTTTTCATATTGTATTGTATTGTTTCCTTAGACTATTGTTTTGCCATTTTGTGTATTTGGTATGTATTGTTTCTACGAATAGGTACAAGATGGGATGACAGTAGTGTTTTATTTATATATTTAATCTGAACTTAAAACATTTGAGTCCCGACGGTTAACATAGTAGAAAATAATTGAAATATACCGTTTTCGGTATACTGTACCGTTTTCGGTATACTGTACCTTTTTCGCTATGTGTACCGTTGTCGGTATTTCGGTATTCTGGACGGATAACTTTTTACTGTAATTTGACGAGCTTATGGCATGTTGGTACCTATCATGCTTAATCAATCACGGGCTTGAGTTCTCGCTCGGAGCATATGTTTGTATTGATCTTATGGCTTTCGATCTGGGCGTTGTCTTTGTAAGTCTCCCCACCGTGTCTCAGAGATCAGGTTAACGTGTTGGTCCCGGTTGTTGTCACATAAAATCCCATAATAATCGTTAACTCTTAATAGGAAATTTGCTCTTATCCAATGAGTTACCTTTAGGGGTACAGAGGTCAGTGGGCGATTACTCTTCTTCTTCTTATCGAGTTAGTGGCCAACATATTGTCAGAGTTGTTCAGGTCACCCGTAGGCGTCTGACTTAACTTATCGACTGTCATCAAAGTGATAACAGCCGGGACCGACTTTTTACGTGCCCTCCGAACCACGGAAGCGCTCAGTTGAAATACCACTATGCGATCACACATCTAGTGACTGATCGCGCCTAAAGTTGCTTAACCCACCGATCAGTGTGTGCACTCGGCTATGAGCGTCTCATACTTCCCCTTTAGGAACATGGCTCTACTACTAATATATGTACTTAATTATATTATTAACAGGGACTAGTAACTAAAAATTAAAAATAATAATTACTATTTACTATTTTTCAGCAGGCAATGGATTGAATATAACCATGGATAACACCAATGGAAGAATGATATTCAACATGAACGGTCTTAATGGAGGACCACCTGGTGCTCCTGGAGCTCCACCTGGTGGTGCTGCTGCTACAACTGCTGCACCAACAACAGCTGCTGGCGGCACAACCGCAGCAGGAACCACTGCTGCAGCAACAACTGCAGCTAGTGGTTAAACATAAGCGATTATTACATTATCTATATGTATTATTTATATCATAATATTATTAATGTATTTATATATACTGTGTAAAGTAGCACCACCTACCCTCTCCTTGCTCATTCCACCTAAAACCGAAGTTGTCTGGAAGAGATCGCTACGTAGCGATAAGACCGCCTACCCATACATGCATTGAAACTTATAATAAGTGATTCTAACTCATACTGTATATTAGTGGTGTACAATAAAGCTTATTATATTTTATTATATCTTTCTACGCGATAAATAATTATATGGAACACCGTAAACAGACAGAACTGTCTCTACCTTGATTCTATATTATAAACATTGTGTATATAAGGCGGCCCTTACATCTATAATATATAATATTATTGCAAAATACTATTGTCTAATAATATTGATTGTCTTCATAATACGTAATATAAAATTTACGACCTTTTAGCATCCATATTTTTATAATTAAGATGGTGCTGTTAAAATATTGTGTGAACGATCAATTATTCAATTATTGCGTAATCTTTCAATACTAGCCCCGATCGTTCAATAGTATTGTGGAATCATTATTGAAAGTATATGAGCCGCTAGCAATAGTAGTAGTTTAACTGATAATATTGGAACGCAAATAATAATTAATATTTTACTATAGTTATTCTGAGAAATACCGTTTTTATTTAAGACTAAAAATTTTAAGGCTTGTCTGAATTATTTTCAACTTTTGTCTTATCTTTTCCCGTGTGTTTTTTTCCAAAGATACCAAATAGACTATATTATTGTATTTATCAAAAAACTATGTAAATTAATTAATTTATTTATTTTAAAATCTAATCTTTGACACTGCCTCTTTTATCTTTTTAATTGATTCCATTAGCTTATTATAAAATGTATCTTATAATTATATAATAATAATAGCAAGTAGACTGAAATAATATTATATTTGTAGATTTTATTGTGCTATTAAATATGAAAAAATAATATATTTTGTCTGTTATTATCTAACTGTAATTAATTATTTAATTATAATAAGGAGGAAGAAATTAATTTCTTTTAATATTAGAATGCTATCTACAACTTCTTCAAGATTTTATCCAAGAGATCAGAGAAGTACTGACTTTGAGGAACATATCGTCATTTTATTATGTTAATAATTATATATAATTCTTGTGTCTTAATATACAATTCTTGTGTGTGTGTTCATAATTGGACTGAATTGGCGCTGCTATCGGGTCCCAGATTTTTTTTAAATTCGGGGCAGGACAACGTCTGCCGGGCCCTCTAGGTACACAGAATTCTAGAAAGGCAATAAAATCATTGAAATTTAATCCAATCACTCCACAGAGATCTTAATAATAAAGTAAATTACTAAGATTACTGTCGCTGTCGCTCAGCGCGAGATATCTGAAACTCTACGCCCCATTCACTTGAAATTTTGCATAGTGACTTTTTTTTGCGATACAGTAACAAGAACAGATATTTTTTTATTATTATAACTAAATAAAAATTACTATTCAAGAACTACCAACTCTCAAACGATTGTTGCTCTGGTGTTCCTAAAATAAACATTTATCATGATTTTGTTTATAAATTAAGAAAAAGAGTTTTAATCTATTGTATATATTTACTAGCGGACCAGGCAGACGTTGTCCTGCCCCGAAAAATCTGGGACCCGATAGCAGCGCCCTCTACCCGGTGAAAGATTTTGATTGACTAATATGGCTATTAAAAAGCAGGGGTTGGTGATAATAAAGTGAAAATTTAGGGTCGTATGTATTTTTAATGCCACATAATAAAAAAATAAAAAATAAAAATTTTATCCAAAAATAAAAATAAAAATTTGGGGTGGACACCCTTATCACTTAGGGGTTTGAAAAATAGATAGTAGCCGATTCTCAGACTTACTGAATATGCATAAAAAAAATCACAAGAATCGGTCATGCCGTTGCGGAGGAGTATGGGAACGAACACTGTGACACGAGAATTTTATATATTAGATTATGTATGAGTTACAATTAACTCAGTAGAGCCCGCGTTAGATAAGCTACGTACATAGTCCGTGTTAGAACAGACTGAAAACCTTCGTGTGTATTGTAAAAGTAGGATGTTAGGTAATTGAATACTCACATGTAATAACAAAGTAAGGATTAATTTACGAGGCTATTTTAGAGTTCCGTACCGAAAGTGTAAAACGAAACCCTATTACTAAGGGTACGCTGTCCGTCCGTCTGTCTGTCACCAGAATATATCTCATGAACCGTCATAGACACTTAAACAATTAGACACTTGAAATTTTCACAGATTAATTATTTCCTTTGCTGCTATAACAACAAATACTAAAAACAGAAAAAAATTCAAGGGAGCCATCATATGATTTTTTTTGCTAGTTTTTGCTCGATATTCGAGTCTATCGCTTGAAATTTTACAGAATATTTAGTTATAATTCACTTTAAAAATTAATAATTAAATAAAAATAAAAATAATAAGTAAGGTGTGGGAGCCCCACACGACAACCGTTATTTTTGGCCGTTTTGTAATAAATAATAGTACGAAACTCTTTATTCGCGAGTTTGATTCGCACTTGGCCGTTTTTTTAAATATGAACGTAAACGGAAATCGATATGAAACAAATGAACAAATTAAGAAATTTAAAGGAAGTATATTGCTACTATTATTTATTATCTAATATTATTTATACGGTAGTGAGTTTGATTGTGTGTTTCTGATACTCTTACGTACTAAGCGCAGAACCGATCATGATGAATTTATATCTATAATATACTAGAAGGTAGCATGGAGACAGCTATAGGCATAAACTTACTATTCCTATACCTTAGTAGTAGTAAAGGCATGCCTATTCCTAGCACAATTGGGCCTACTCAACCAGCTAGGTACCCTCTAACAGAAAATCGGCGTAAAGTAACATTATTAGTAGATTCTGTTGCGTTTCGTGTGATGAGTGAGAGCACCAGAGGTTCAATCTGCGATCTCCTCTGTTCACTTCGTTTTTTTTCTCCTTATAAGGGAAGGGCCCTTCCATCATGGGTTGGCAATGTGCATCTGATACTTCAAGTATCGCAAGTGTTCATAGTTTCCGTCCGGGACCGACAAGCCAACAATAGTACACCATATACAAACATAAGCCCTGCGGACGTTGACCCTTAATTAGACCCGGAAGAGTTATCAAAAGTGCGCATATAATTAAAATTGTGACGTCGTCATCTCTTATTTAATTTGCAAGTGAGCTCATGCAAGACACGATAAGTGAATATATTTTTTATATGTTAAACTTAAAAGTAAATCTTTCTGCCATTTTATAAACATAGTTATGTCGCTCGCGAAGGACCGCGAGATTTGGCATATGTAAAGTTTATATAGAAAGAAAAAAGAAAGAATCAGTGCGAAAAGTAAATTATAAATAATTATTACATTAAATAACCAATATTAAAACATATTTACAATCACAATACTAACTATATATACAATATTAAAACTATACAAATCACGTCCACGGGGAATGGTGGCAATAATGCATTTCCCCGCTGAATCGCAGCGCTCTTGTCCTGTGGAGGCAATGTGTCGGGGTGTAATATCTTTTAGAAATGATTTTACAATAACGCACCATGGCTCAAGTGTTACTATATACATTAAATTGAATAAATTATCGATTGTTCACATTCATTCTGCCAATGTCAAGCAAATGACTGTGTCATATTTTGTTTCAATACAATCATTAGTACATGTTAATTATAGGGTCCGACCGAAACTGGTTTTTCAGCCGAAACCGAAACCGAAACCGAACTTTCGGCCTCCCTCTCAGTTTCGGCCGAAACCGAAACCGAAACCGAAACTTTTAAAAATATTGAAAATTACGTTTTTTTAATGAAATTTGAATTTCAAGTTTTTTAACATTTATTTGCATGTATACATTCGTAGTCAACTAATTAGGAACAGAAAATAATTTGGTTAAATATTTTAAAAGTTTAATTTTATGAGATACTATTTGTTATAAAGTACACTGTTCAATGCTGTGTACTTTTTCGAAGCTAAGAATATTTTTGGTAGGTTTACTTAAAAAGAAATCTCTCGCATTCAAATTGCTCATTTATTGGCTGACCATATTAGGGACAGCAAGAGTTAGTGTTTTATTTTTGATTTAAATAAAATAAACGTGAAATACAAAGGCAGAAAGCCTTCCTATTTTTATTTGGCGTCATTCTTAAGTTTATAGTTTTGATTTCTAAAATTAATATCACAATTTATTATTTAAACATGAGTTACTTATTTAACCAAGCGAAAACCATTTTATCTCAACGTAAATGGCCATACCGTAAAATAGCTTATCATTTGATTTGCTCCAAAAGTATGGTTTTCAACTCTGTGCAATATTTTCAAACCTATAAAACTATTGAAACTGTGTACCTAGAAAGAAATTTAGCTAATTTAATAGCTTTATAAAAAGTTCCCTTTGTGGACTCTGTAATTATAAGAAGAGAAATATTTGGACTAGAACTTAGTGGCGAAGTTACATGGGCGCTTTAACACCAAAATGATCCAAAATATACTTCACTGTTTATTAAATGATTTCTAGCTGGTGACCTATTATCAGTTTTAGATTGGCCTTACAATAGCCTAGACATGAATTGTTTGGAACATTTGTGGTACAACAAACTGGAAATTTAAACCAACTCTATAGTAATTCCAAAGACGCCTGGAAAAACTTCACTGACGAAACTTGTCATTATTTGATCAAGTTGGCGCCGCGCCGATGTAGTTATGGCTATAGTTAATAATGGCAATCACATTTAATGTTAATTTCTAATAGAAAACGTTGCTTTTTCGATGAATTTAATAATAAATGTACATTCTGCGTTCAATATTTCTAATGATTTCTTAAGTGTCCCTAATTACTTGTCCAGAGTTATATTAGCACAAAGGAGAAGTAAAGTTGAATTTCAATTGTTGCTATTTTTAATTATAATCTATTCCAAAATTTAATAATTCTATTAAGAAAACATTGGTTAAATGATCAAGATCAGATCAACATTAAAAAAATGTAATGAAGACTTCATGTAAACTGAAATTACGGAAAATATAAATAAATGTTACTCTTATTGTACCCATGTCCCTAATTAGTTGACCACCACTGTATATAATATAGACAGTGAAATAGAGTTAAATAAAATAAAAATTAAAAATTCATTAAAGTCATAGCCATTTTTTTGTCATCAATATACAGGACTTACTTGGTAAACACAGGTACAGGAGTAAACTTAAAAAAAGAAACAACTTGTACATAACTAACTAGTAATACGTTGTGTTTACAATATTTTAAAGATCAATTTAATACTTATTTCTGGAGATATTTTGGCCACTCCAGCGAGCGGTCACGAGTTGGCTGCGAAGTTTACCGAACAACGCACGAAAACTCACGAACACTCGAGTTTCGGCGAGGCCGAAAGTTTCGGCTATATTTTGGCCGAAACCGAAACTAAAGCCGAAACTAGATTTTTGGCCGAAACTGGCCGAAACCGAAACCGAAACCGAAATTTCGGTCGGTCACTAGTTAATTATTAAGTGGACGTAAATAATCAATACCATGTCAACCCACACGTCATTGTATCATTTCGAGAAAAACGCGTTTGAAAATTTTGTACAACTTGCTTTATATGAATATTTTTTATGTATTTTTTGGTAAAGTTTTTGGCAATTACAGATTTATGTAAGTTATTTTATTTATTTTCACAAAAAATAAGTATATAAACTGCATATTTCGTATATAATATAACCCAAAACGCTTAACATAATAATACATAAATTGCATGGTTAAAAAATGGCTTTTTAGAAGTTTTAAAGCTTAAAATCCTACAAATATTAAAGAAAAATGTTCTTCAGCCATTTAGCAACACTTCTGCATATATAACTCAGGTTTTTCAATTTTGTGGGTCAACATGGTATTGCTTACACTTACATATTAATTCTGTGAATACAATTTATTATTTACTGTTGGTAAGCCATTTATTGCAAATGGCCGACTAGGTAGGTAAAGCAGTGTCAGATATTCTACCGTAAAGCAATATATTGTGTTCCGGTTACTGTCCTTTAGGACAGTGTAGTTATGGGCAAAGGGGACTTATATGCCATTATATCAAGGTTCGCAACGCGTGAGTGACACCTTCAAATGTACGGTGTTGCAAGCGCTTATAGACTACGACAACCGCTTACCATAGGGTTAGTTGCTAACTTAATCACATCAGAAAAAAGATTTATCTAAATGTTGCAATAAATGTTACGTTTATATAAATAACAATACGCTTATAAACATAAATAACTTCTACAAGTATACCCTTCAATGACTTCGAAGCAGAGTGAATAAAGTAATTCATTGAGACATTAA
This sequence comes from Hestina assimilis, assembly GCA_023373885.1. NCBI lineage: Eukaryota > Metazoa > Arthropoda > Insecta > Lepidoptera > Nymphalidae > Hestina > Hestina assimilis. The sequence goes on from CM041750.1 coordinate 11,122,297, forward strand.
AAGTAAATGACTCATTTGCAATGAAACGGTTGTGATGACTTACATACAGTTGATATAAAAAGATGATTTATACGCAATACATACAGAAAGATCATTGCCATATAATATTAACGATGATGATCATTGACATTTATCGATTTATGCAATAAATATTTTAAATTATAAATTTTAAAAATAACGTGAATTTTTTTGACGACGCTGTGGTGCAGCGGTAGTGAACCTGCCTGAAGAACCACAGGTTCGATTCTCGCGCAGAGTGAGTATTTGTATTGACCATGGTCTTTTTGTTTTTCGGTCTGGGTGTGTTTGTTGTTGTCTTTGCGTATGTTTCCGGCCCCCGACACAAGATATAACTAGCCTAAGGGGGGCGTTGACTGTGTAGCGTTTATTATTTTATTATTATCATTTTTCTATAAAGATTTTTTTAATGTCATGGCGGTTGGCATATGATCCGCCTAATAATCAGCCTGTAAGTGGGTGTGTTTGTTGTTGTCTTTGTGTATGTTTCCCGCCCCCGACACAGGATATAACTAGCCGTTATATAATAGGCACCGTTGAGTGTGTAGCGTTAATAATTCTATAAAGATTTTTTTATATCATGGCGGTTGGCATATAGTCCGCCTAATAATCAGCCTGTAAGCGGTCACCGCAACAGAACGCTATAATACTTGAAATGTCACAAGCCCATTGCCAACTCAAGAAACAGGAGGGAACAGATGAGAAGGGAAAAAGAAGGGATGAAGAAGGGAGATTGGGCCCCCGGCACTGTCACTTAACGCACGAAACGCAACAATGATACTGTTTTTCTGTGAAAGGGTAGTAGTAGACCAGCTCTTCTGCTACTAAAATAATCATTTGTGGTAATTTATGAGCTTAGAATTCAGCCTATCGCAACAAGACAATCTGTCTCATTAGCCGCGTTCCTTTGAGAAAAAAAGACATGATAAAAATGTATCTATATATCACAAAGACCAGGAGTAGCAACGACCGGTTGATTGCTGCACCGCCGGATGCCCTTCAAGAGCTTAATTAGAGTTTCTGTTCTCTGGAATATCCCTTTTGTGGGATACATTTTGATAGAAATGTCGGATAACAGTGCGCTAAATGCATTGATTAATTATCCCTTTTAGGTACAGTGTTTTAAATATTTCTAAAGGCAATTACTTCGACATTGATAAAATATACAATTTCAAAATGCATGTGATATGCATTTTGAAATTGTACATAGTATAAAACAAAGTAGCTTTCTCTATCCCTATGTATGCTTAAATCTTTAAAACTACGCAACGGAATTTGATGCGGTTTTTTAATAGATAGAGTGATTGAAGAGGAAGGTTTATAACTTTATATGTATAATAACATCGTGATGTCGTAAATAATTACATTTAACGCGTGCGGGCCATGGGCAATAATTAATAAATCAAAATGAAAATGATATAGGCTATATATTTTATACCCGTGCGAAGCCGGAGCGGGCCGCTAGTATTGTTTAAAGAACTAAAACAATCTATGCTTTCAATAAGATGTTAATAATGAAAATTGACAATAAAAATCGCTGTTATATAACTTTCAGGTAACACGAAATTAATAATCGCGCGTGGAAACTTCAAAACGTTGACACCAGCAGGAAGACGATATTAATTTTTTTTTTAAATTAGGAAACCGGCTCGGTAGAAACAACCTTCCGTCATAGCTGTACAGGAAAGCATCGACGATGAGTATTAATGAAGTAGGGACACGAAGTTGCTTGTGATGCGCGTACGCGCATTCAGTCGTACCGCGTATACCAAACGCTGTGAACGCGCTACCACTTAACGCATTCACGATAAAGCCTCGGTTCAATGACACTTGAATATCGAGATGAGATTGTGATTGATTCCGTAATATCGACACATCGATTAATGATTTCGGATTTTATGAGGTGATTTTCGTTTTACGTGAAATTAATGCGAGTATAATTTTTGTGAATGTTTTCAACTTTCAGTATGAAAAACTTCATTCAGACAATCAAAATTTAAAAGTGACTTATTGTACAAATTTATTATCAACGTTGTTGTAAATAAGACTTATAATTACTTAATAAATGTTAACATTAAAAATAATGCAGCTCCGAATTGAACAAAACATAAAATCGAACGTGTAACACTTTTTGCTTGGACCAATAAAATTTTAAGACCACCTGTAATTTAATGATTCTCTGAAATAAAAGATTTTAATCGTCATTTAAATCTAGATAGATTGTATGTCAGGGTTTATTAGCCATTACGCATTTTATTACCTTTCATTAACTCTTAATTTGACTTTGTATTATTTCTTTTTACAGATGCTAATAATAATCGTGTAGATTAAATCGATTAAGATTTATTGAGGAAACTTTTAATCAAAATGCAATTAAATCTAATTTTATTTGTTGTTACGCTGCTGTTGATATCAGAAGCTTCGGCAAAGACAAAAAGGTTCTTACGATTGCAAACAGACCCTCTATCTAAGACACGATGTGATTTGATATGCATTGATGCTAGCAAGGAGAATAAGTCTCAGGTAAGTAATAGTTTAAATTTGAATGTGTGTATTATCTTTAAAATAATATTTAATAATACTTTCTTGGTGGTCCGATATAAATTTTGCAATAATCCGATTAAGTATTCCGGAGATATAGAACGAAATTCCACTATAAGCGGTAATTACCCAAAATCTCTGTATCCACATTATATTTGTACCTTAGAACTGAGGCGGTTGCTGACCCTTGTTTGGTTTTTACAAAATTTTGAGATTTTTCATAATATATATAAATACCAATACAACGTCCTATAAATAAGCCTATATTAAGACCAGTTTCAATAAGCAAACTCAATCCATTTTTGACGATCTGAGATTTGCAATCTAAAATACTAAAAAGAGTTGCCCTGTTAGATACTCTATTGAATCTAATATCAACCCAAAAATACGATCGATTGATATCGAATTCAGTCCAAAGATTTTGTATTGAAACCGGTCTGTCGGTCCTTTTTGTAGAGGCATCTCCTGTCTTCGTGTAGTTAGCTTCATAACAGGTAGCTTCATACCAGTATTGTTTAGGTCAACCATATGACTTAACTTATTTGATATTATTAAGTTGTAAGCAGTATAAAAGTAGTTATAGTAGTCATGCATCTTTTCAAAGACACTCCGAGTAGAGCAAGATACGCCCAATTGTAAAATAACTATACTGTCATTGGATTACAAACTAAGCGTGAAACAACTACTTAACTCACTGATATTTTACAACCAGAAGAGCATCTATAATCTAGTCCTTCATTTAGATATATTATTATTTTTGTAACGTATCTCACGTAACGATAAAGATCTAGAGTATAAGAGCTACAATTGTAGTTTATATCGAAGAGCAAAATGAGTGGCAAAGGCGTACTTAGCCCTGAATAAAATTTTTATGTATATCCAAATAAGCAAGTACAGGACACAGGCCGATCAATGCTGGTTATCATCAATACTAAAAATATTGTTTTTAATATTAATCGGCTTGTGATAATGCTTTGGTTTTAGACAAATATTCTTAAATAGAATTGTTAATTTACTTCAGAGCAAATTTGATTATCCAAAGGAGCTATTGAATACGTAGAGGAAAAATCATTAAGATTAGATCTACTTTAAAAAAAAAGACAGCCGGCTTAAACCGCCTAAGGCATAGGTATCCAAAAACAAATTTAAATGCAGTCATCGTGGGTAATTAGCTTATACTTTAAGTCGTTATTTGATCTCGAAGGTGTATTCAAACTGGTGTTCAACAACAACAATATCAACTACATAATAATATACAAATACACTAAATTTTTCCGGCATAGCATAGCATTTTTCCGGCGTCGGGACGTGACGACCCGCTGTTGGGGTAATCTCTGTCACAGAAGAGATTATTCCACTAGTGCAGTGAGTCACACTGGTGGTAGGTCTTTTGTTGCAAGAGGCCAACTAGGTAGGTACCACCGTAGTATCAAATATTCTACCGCAAACCAGTTTGTCTTTGGCATTACTGTGTTCCGGTTTAAAGGGCAAAGGAGATTTAAGAACCAATATCTCGGGGTTGGCGGGTGAGTGGCTCCTACTAATGGTGTTGCAAGCGCTCATAGGCTAAGGCAACCGCTTACCATCAGGTGGGCCGTAAGCTTGCTTACCAACTTAGTATCATTAAAAAATCTATTTTAATTTATGAGACATCTATATAAGCTTTACACTTTTATAATAACTTCACTTCATCGCATTGCTAGAGTTTCTAAATCCTATACCCTGGAAACCTGATAAAGTTCCTTTGGGACCGAGTAGTGAGACCAAGCAATCCCCAGCTATCCGGGAAAAGTTTTTATTCGTACTTGGACAACAGTGTTTATAAAAGATTCCATCGATAAGCATTTATATGAAAGCAAGATAAAATAAACTTAACAAATTTTTCATCAAGTAAACCCGCATTATGTATGTAATAAACTTTTTTTGTTGTATTAAAATTCCTCTTATTGCGATTTTGTTTAAACTGTTTTTAACACATTTCAATAAAAAAAATTGCTCTTATTAACATTTTATAGCATAAAAAATATTATTGCGTATTAATTCAAATCGGAAAAACTTTATTTACATAAATAATTATTATTTATACTTATTAATTATACAATGATTACGAAGGTTGCTTTCTTTGTCGGTCATTTTGTAACCTGTTTACGACTTACAATGAATCATTGAACTGACCATAATGAAATTGAATAATGATATAATTGGGCATTTTGTGATTTTTTTCTTAACAGCTGGTTTCAATCGCCTAAGGCGTAGGTACACAAAACAATTTAGATAGGTACAAAAATAGCCGGTAACTAACGGAAATCCTTTGATGATTTTCGTTCGTTGTCATGAACATTACACAATTTTTAATATAGGTAATTAATTAACATCTTTTTTATGTTACAAGTTGGCAAACAAGCATACGGCCCACCTGATGGTAAGTGGGCGCCGTAGCCTATGAGCGCTTGCAGCACCATTATTAGGTGCCACTCACGCGTTGCTAACCTCGAGATATTAGTTTTTAAATCTCCAGTTAATTTACTAACTAAAGCAATATAAGTGATACTGGCAAACATGAGTAATTCTCGCTCGTTTCTAAGCGGTTAACGGAGCCTATTGATGCCAATAACATTGTGTGTAGTATACGAATCGCTTACTCAATGATTTTTTTAAGCAACTAAGTTGGCAAGCAATCATACGGCCCACTTGATGGAAAGCCGTTCTCGTAGCCTATGGCCGCTTGCAACAACATTCATTTTTAGGTGTCGCTTTGCTGGCGTTCAGATATCGGTTTAAATATCCTTTGCCCAGTATTTTCACTAGCCACTACAGTACCCTTCAAACCGAAACACAGTAATGCAAAATACATTAGTGCTTTACGGTAGAATATTTGACTTTGCGATGGTACATACCTAGCCGGCCTCTTGCAACAAAAGCCACCACCACGGGTAATCACCAGTAAATTAATAATTTAAATATTAAAAGGAAGGGAGAAGTGGTGGTGAGAATTTTGGGCTCCAGAACTCTCAATTAAGCAGCGAAACTCAATATTAGGGTTTTATATTTGATTGATTTAATTATTGAAACCGGAATTGACCAGTACTATTCTATTGGTCTTTTGGGATTGCTGAGGACAACTGCAAGCAATCAATGGATCGTCTTAGGGATGCTTACGACTCATAATTACTCGCAATAAGTTATTACGACTGATAAAATTAATAATCGAAAACAGTTTCGGTACATATTTTTGCCATACTATATCTTCATATCACTAAAAATTATAATACCTTTATAATTCATGGAAAATGCTACATATAACTCATAACGTTTTTTAGTGTATATTCATTATCAATAATGTTGATAATTTGTAAGTAAATTAGATTCGTATAAAATTAAATCCGGGCTTGCATATTTTACGCTACAAAGTTATTAGAACTATTTTCAGGGTTCTCTAATGAATATTATAAAAATTAAAAGGAATTTCTTTGAATTTTATTACATTTTCTTGTGTTTTTTTGGTTTTTGATCTAATAATAAAAATGATTTTATATTAAAAATTTCTACGTAATTTTTAAATAATTATTAATTTTTTGCATAATTGTATAAACTTATTGGTTCAAAGAATTTTCTAAGTACTTTTTGATTTTTTGTGGTGATATTATATTTATTGGAATTACTAAAGCTTACAAATATTTCTACATCATGCATGTACTCATGCATCTCTTGTACTTATCTGGTCTATCATAGAACATCGACGCGCGTGAAGCAGCAATATTTTCACTGTTAAGTTTTCTTCAGCGAGTAATTTTTATTTTCCTTCATTTCTATTTTCCTCTCCGGTACAATCATGCTAATGCATCTTTTGCTTCTAGTAAACACAGATTATGTAAACTGCTTTCCATCATTTCGACCACTTGCTTGTAGTATCTTTATAATCTACGTTCAAGATTCATGGTAGTTATTTACATAACTACATAGTGTAACATCGTTTCAACAATAAAGATACCTAAGTAAATATGTTTTGACCAAACTCTACTTATTATTATCGCGCCAAGCCTCTCTTGGCCCATATTTACGATGATATCAGTCAAATATCGACCGATAAAAAGCACATCACTATGCAATTTGAATCAATACTATAAATAAATGATAAATGCGAAAGTAAACCTGTCTGTGTTGCTGTCGTAGGTTGAAAGTAGTTGTCACTTTTAACTTATAATAATTATAAGAATCGTTTTTTTTAATTTCTAAAATAGTGTTTAGACGATTTAAATAAGTAGACGAAAATCGTAGAGATCCTATCGTCGATTATAGGTAATAAAAATTTACTGACCTCACCAAGGAAGGGAATGTGGATATAAGTTAAACTCGTGGTATAAGAGCTTATTAGAGCGTGATTATTCAAAAAGGGCGGTAATTTAATAGTAAATGGTAATCGAAAACCGTAATCTATATCGCTTGTAACTTGAAAGTGCTAAAGGTATTTTGCAGAATACTAAAGTACAGATTCTGCATGCGAAAACTAGTCATGGTCTTTTTTTTTTTTTTTATGTTAGAAGTTGGCAAACAAGCATACGGCCCACCTGATGGTAAGTGGCTGCCGCAGCCTATGAGCGCTTGCAGCACCATTAGTAGGTGCCACTCACGCGTTGCCAACCTCGAGATATTAGTTCTTAAATCTCGTTCGCCCAGTAATTTCACTAGCGTACAATGCCCTTCAAACCGGAACACAGTAGTGCCTAAACACTACTATTTGGCGGCAGAATATTGGACACTGCGGTGGTACCTACCTAGCCGGCCTTTAGCAACAAAAGACCTACCACCAGTGTGACTGATTGCACTGGTGGAATAATCTCTGTTGTGACAGAGGTTATCCCAACAGCGGGCGATGGGGTCGTCACATCCCGACGTCTAAAGCAATATCCTTTATTTTTCAATTCTAATTTCAATTTTTTCAATTTTCAATTTTACAAAAAGAAGTTTACCAATTGTTTTCTTTGTCGTACTATAAAAGTGGAACTCATTGCCGGCTCACGTGTTCCCTTCCATCCAATCTTTCCTATTATCTGGGTTCCTCCAAACCAGGCGTGAAGAGGTATCTTGCGGGTAGGCAGGGAGAGTAGCCATCAGGTGGAGTAGAGTCATCTGCCCTGCTTTTCAAATAAAAAAAGCAAAAATATAAATTTTGTACCGAACCTCAATGCTCCTATATTAAATACATAGGTCAGATTATTTTTATAGAAAAAAACAGGTTCACGTTTTTATTTGCATCTTACAATAAATATACTAATATAAATGTTCTCAGTCTGATGAGATATCATCGCTGTTTTAAGATAACACATTTTTTGTAAAAATGTTTTAATAAAAATATGTGCTTATCTATCTTATTACTTCGCTCTGTATTTTTTACTGTATCTAAGACGATTTTTAGAGTTCCAAGCTTAAAAGATCCCGATACTATTATACGATTTTTGAAATCTACAAGGGCGACACGCTTTTTTGCTTGCGATTAGAAATTAATTTGCGCACTGCACGTAGTGTTCTGATAAAGTAGTGTAGGCAGTGGTAGTGGGACTCGGCCCCTTGTTAAGCAAGCGGCAATACCCACTAAAACTCAGCAGCACCGTCATCATCACCAGGCTAGCCCAATATCTCCCTTATTGGGACGTCATGGGGTCGCTTGCGCAAACAACCAATCCTGGAGCCTAGACCTTGCACGTACATATATATTTCATTTTGATCTACTTAATTAATAATCATTGAAGAATTTTTTCTTAGATAAAAAGTTGGAGGAGAGAAGAAGAAAGGGTTTTTATCCAACTTATGATTTTTCGCTACCATTTATAAGCAGGATTTATAATTGCTAGAGAATAACTAGCGCTATCCGGGGAAGTAATAATGAAAAATTTCAACCGTTAAACCCATGTACCCAAATTCCCCCCCACATAACAAAACGCGTAAAAATATGCAGTTATGGGGAATGTGGATAAAAGTGAAAACTTAAAACACTTGAATAACTTTTTAAATATTTAAATATTTTTTTATTAATAATCAATATTTCATCATATTTTGTAGATATGTCATTAAAATCATTAACATTAGTCCGTTCATGTCCATAGAGTCAAACACGCGCGTTGGCAGTCTGGCACTCGCATGAAGGTTAGAGTGTAGCCCCACCGCTGGTAAAGAAGTTTCCACTTCAAAAGCTTACAGAGATTATTGTGGTACAGAAACTTTAATTTGTAATTCCGATTCGCTTTGGTCGGGTTTTTCGTAGTAATTTAATGTTATTAGTTGCTTATTAAATTTTTCCTTTTTTACGTAACCGCATAAATCTATTAAAATGATTATTTATGATAAATTCTTTAAATTGGATAGGCGGACTATATTAAAATAAAATTTAAAATAATCATATCATTATTTAAATTAGTTTGTTTTTAATTTTTGATCGTTGTTTTTAACACATAAATTTTGAAATGTATATCATAAACGTAGAAGAGAAAAATTTATAATTGATATTTACAACATTAAAAAAATAATGGCGTGATTAGCTGACAAAAATTTAAATATTAAATTATATAATATGTATTAATGATTATTAAAATTAAAAATACTACCGATCGTCTCTGACTTCATCTGCATGATAAATTATTTGAATTTAAATTTCAAAAAGTCATTTACACAGATTTTAAATGTAATCATTATGATTTTTAGACAATAAAATTTTAATTAAAAACTCTTGAGTCGCTCCTGAGATAAGGTCGGACAAATAAAAAGACAGAAACAAGTAAATTTGATTTTATTGATTAGAAAAATTATGCAATTCATGTAATATATTTTTATTTCAAGCCACATGTTTCCGATTACTCCATGATCAAAATTGTTTTTGTTTTTATGTTAGAAGTTGGCAAACAAGCATACGGCCCACCTGATGGTAAGTGGCTGCCGCAGCCTATGAGCGCTTGCAGCACCATTAGTAGGTGCCACTCGCGCGTTGCCAACCTCGAGATATTAGTTCTGAAATCTCGTTCGCCCAGTAATTTCACTAGCGTACAATGCCCTTCAAACCGGAACACAGTAGTGCCTAAGCACTACTATTTGGCAACAGAATATTGGACACTGCGGTGGTACCTACCTAGCCGGCCTCTTGCAACAAAAGACCTACCACCAGTGTGACTGATTGCACTGGTGGAATAATCTCTGTTGTGACAGAGGTTATCCCAACAGCGGGCGATGGGGTCGTCACATCCCGACGCCTTTATTATGACTTATGTCGTGAAATTATCTCCAACAATATCAATAAAACTTTCAAAAATCTCACGTCAAATATTTAACGGAAAAAATTTAACATACATAAAACGTAACTTACAATTTTTTCAAGTCTATTTTTCAAATATTCCTTATTATTTCAAAAAAACCTTAATTTAAATCCCCGAATAGCTCAGCGCTATTAATAGAACCAGACATAATATTACATAGTCAAGGATGCTTTCATTTTGATTAAAATAATAAAAAAAACGCAAGATATTAAGGGAACACATCACGTACCTGTATTTACCAGACCCACAAACTTACTCTTAAATTCTAATGAGAGTATCGTTTTATTCAATTCTAGCTTTTATTACAATGGAATAAGGATCGCTTTAATGAATGTAGTTTCGTAGTTGGGTCACGTAGGATTTCAAAGGAGCCATTATGTTTTTAAATGCGAGGTCGCTAATTATGTTCTTTTAATGAACCTGTCTGACGCTGAATGTACGTTCCTGTTCTTACGAGCTTTCTACTAAAATCACTACGCTATTGTTTCTTTTTAATAGTACATTCACTATTCATATGATGTATTTTTTCCTTTATATATATCAAAGTAAGAGGTTTTTTTTTTTCTTTACTTATTTATGGAGGATTTGTTCACAAATTGAACATGCCACCCTCATTGTTACATATACGTACTTAAATGCGACGCTTAATACATAAATTTACTACTTTATATAAATGTCTTGCTTCTGAAGAGTATGGAAGTGCAAGTATTGAGGTATATACACCTATATCTAGTGAATTTACATTATATAAAATATTAAATAGCATTCTATCAGCTTCAACACGAACACATTCCGCCAAAATGTGATGGACATCTTCTATGATTTCGCATTCAGCGCAGTTGGGTGTTGTAACTAAAAAGTAAGAGGTATACGAGTAAGTATATAATTTTTAGTCTTGATGGTATCATCCCATCTTTAACAAATATAAAAGTGTACGATTGTTTTCGGCAGTTTCTTTTTAACAAAAAAAAAAGGCTTTATTTATTGATAGCTTCAAATACATTAGCACAATTTTTTTATCAAGTGCCTAAATACAATGTTTAATTGTTCTATCTTCGACAATGACGAAGTTCCTTACTAATCATCATTACCCTATTTCAAACCCTTTTCTAAGGTTCTATCTCTAGGCCAAATTTCATCAAAATCGCTTCAGTGGTAGCGCTATCACAGAATTGCTTTCGCATTTTTAATAATAATTTTACAGTAAGGCTAAGAACAATATTCCAAAAAATCTGCCCGCAATTAATTACTGTTAGTAATCGGACAAAGATTACCTTAAATTAATTGGTAAAAAAATCGTATGAAATAACACGAATACCACATGTAGATTATTACGATTTACGATAAAACGAGCAACCGCAACGACTATTGACTTATATCATAATTTAAAAAAAAACAAAAATGAGCCAGATGCGTGTTGGATTCGAAAATAAAGGGTTCCGTACCACCGTAAAAAAAATATCAAGTTTCTTGCATAAGAAAAAAATAATTTCTTTCTGTACAACGATTTTTTTCTGTACAACGATTACGCTCTGAATTAACACTTCTTAAAATGACCTAAAAATTTTGACTTTCTTTAATATAAGGGATATTAATTACTGTGAGCAGATCAGATCAGATCAGCAGAGTCAGTAGAAATAATCCATAAAAATTTCAACTATTTATCTATAGATGCTAAGTAATAGGGTACCGTTGGTACCCACGATACAGTTATAATTATAGTTATTCAAAGGTACATTGTAACAATGAACAATTTAGGTTTTGTTCATATCATTAACTAACTAATTAACTTTGACTATTGAATTGTTTCTCTCATCAAAGGAGAGATCTACTTTTTATTTGGGTGTATCTGACGATTTTCTCACGTACTCAATAATTGCGTCATAATTCATTTAGACAGTTTGGTTACTAATGGGTGAAGAATTCTGCATTGTTGATTCATACCTTTATACGTGACTAATACTAGCAATATCGGCGTCTTCGCTTGCGTTATTGTAGTTGTTATGTCGGACGACCATCTAAAAGTCATACAAGGAATGAGAAGGGAAAAAGGAGTCGGAAAGAGGAAGGAGAGGGAAATTGGGCCTCCGAATGCAATGGTTGGAATATTGCTACTTCACGGCGATAAACTGTGTTACGTACTTTCCCGGCCGAGGTTGCTTATTCATGTTGAAAATAGCAATGCTTTGCTGGTAGCAAAGAATTGCTATTTTCTGTCTTTTTATCACACGCCAGTTCTGGCGCAACGGAAGCAAACCTGCCTTAAGCATGCCTGTGTTTGTGTGTTCGGACCCCCGAAACAGGATTATAATATCCTTATGGGAAGTTCTGAATGTGTACCGTTTATCTAATATTTTTTTTTTACCAGTGTCGTTCAACATGTCGTTCAGAAGAACAAAAGCCAGGAACTTGCCCTGATGGTGACAGCCCGAGATGGATGGCCGCTTGCGTAGAAGCCTGCAATCAAGATTCACAATGTGACGGCACACAACGGTGCTGTAAGCACGGATGCAGTTCTATGTGTAGCGAACCCATAGACCTATTGACCATATCAGGTAATGACATTGTCTACATAGTCTTGATAATAATTAATATATTATAATCACCGACATTGTGGCGCAGCGGTAGCGAACCTGCCATAAGCGCCATAGGTCGCGGGTTCGATTCCCGCTCGGCGCATATGACATTTGTATTGACCATACAGGCATGTTTTCCGGTCTGGGTGTATTTGTCCTTGTGTATGTTTCCGGACCCTCGACACAGGATATAACTATCCTAATGGGGTCCGTTGAGTGTATAGCGTTTATAATGTTTCTAACCGTAACATTTTGTTAAAAACACAACCCCTAAATTTTAAGGCACATAATAATAATGCAGACACAGTGATCGTTGTAATTGTAATTGACTCTTATATATTGAGGGATTGCGTTATATCTGCTGAGAAATCCTATACAATAAAAGAATTATTAAAATTAGTTGACAGATGCGAGAACTATAGCATTTACACAAAAAATTGTAATTTGATAAACTCTTCCTATTCAAAGTTAGCTGAAAACGTTAAGTATATAAAAACAAATACGGACGGACAGACGGACATGACGAAATTATAAGGGTTCCGTTTTTGCCATTTGGCTATGTAACCCTAAAACCCTAAAAGATATCAGGGATATCTTAACTAGAGAATAATATTAGAAAGTAGTACAAGTACTTAATATATATAAGAAAATAAACCTATTGCAAGTAATTGCTCTACTTTCTTGATATGATAACATTTGTAAAAGGTACTTTAATTACATTGTAAATATTTGAAACAGATAATCTATTAGGTCAATGTTTTATATTTGTAAATACATTTTGCAATATTTTATATCGACCCTTCGTTCAATATGAATTTTAAATTAATGTCAAATTTAAACGGTTAAAACTCCCGCTCAATCGGTTTAGGTTACCGACTAGTTTTCGACCCATCGGAGGTCCTTCATCAGGGGAGTAGGATACGTTCACGGTCGGGACCCGCGTCGTTACATTAACTTAATAATGTCCCACGATACTTTTAATAACTTAATTTGAGGTTCATGTTTTTGACGACGTTGTGGCTCAGCGCTAACGAACCTACCATAGGCGCCAAAGGTCGCGAAGTAGATGTATTTCCTGACCATACAAGCATGTTTTCCGGTCTGGGTATTTGTCCTTGACCTTGTGTATTTTTTCGGAACCACAACACAGGACATCACTATCGCATCATGGGGGCTGTTGAGTGAATAGCGTTTATTTATTTATTTAGGTCTCCCAAGTCTACCAGTAATAGAAGAAGCGAAAGAGAGACGTCGTGCAGTACAGATTAAATGGTCTGACGGAGTTGGTGACACAGCGAGAGCTGTTCCAGGTCGAGTTTTATACATCTTAGAGGAACAACATCATCTTGGACCTAAGTATGAAGAAGCGAGGCTTGGAGATTGGAGTCTTATAATGAGAACCAATAAGTGAGTACATTTTCAAGGAATATTTTTTGTAAACACAGTATTGCTTGTCTAACTGTTTATTAAGTTTACTAAGTAAATGATCTTTAAGTGGCCTGGGTTTTTTACATTAGTCACATTTTTAGTGTCCAAATATTATTTATGATTGGTAATTTTATTAGCCTTTTATGATGCTAAAACTATTAAGTAAATATGTTTAAAAACGGAATAGAAAAAGTTTTAGACATATTGCTGCTTACATCTTATGAATAGATAGAGCCAGGCGTACGAAAGACTTTTTGTAACAAATTTATAAACTCTTCACGTTCAGTCTGAATATTTAAAATTATGAATGCATTGTCTGATTGCTGGATTAAAAAATATAAATTTGCATGAAGGTCAGATATAGCATGGGTATAAATAACACTCATAAAGCCATAACTATTATACCAGTTCCGGTATAGACACTTGAATCGGTAATCGAACCCGGATCCTTCGAAATAACCCATGTTATTAAGTTTCTCATTCTCCATTGTTTAAGATTAATCAATTAATAAATATTGATGAATTTCATTCAAAACTTATTAAATCAAGAATTTTATTTATATCGTTTCCGCCCAAGATTTTTTTGCTTGTATCTTTATTGTCATTAAATCATATTAAAGTCTACGATTAAACCATAAAATATCACGAAAACAACTTTTGCAGAAAAAATCGTATGCGTTTAAAAATAAGGCAAAAACCCCATCAGCCATAGGGAAAAAGGGAAGCCATTTTTTTAACATAAAAAACATGAACATATTTTTATTTAAAGCAAGAGCCAGCTTAAGAGCATTTTACATGATTTTTTTGTTTTTCTTTTTTTAATCAATACAATTTTGATGGTTACGATTTTAAAGTCGATTTCAAACATTTATTTTATTTGATAGTTTAATTCAACTTTTCCGTCTACTAGCTAAATGGTAAAATCGGAACCCTAACAATTTTGTCATGTCCGCATGTCCCTCCATATGTCCGTCTGTCATTTTACTCGGAGAATATCTTTCCCTATTGTATTAACTTAATTACTGAATATTTTAGTTTTTGGTGTGTATTATCTTATTATGATCTTCCTAGCATTATCACGGTATTATACTAGTATTTACCCTGGGTCTGCTTACTCTTATCCGGATTTGACAGGTTACAAATTTTTACACAAGATGACTGCCATTTGATAATTCATTGGGTATGAGCAAATTACTTATCAAGAGTTAATGATTATTATCCGGGACCCACAGCTTAACGTACTCTCCGAGGTACGGTAGGAAGACCCAGCATGACAAGCGCCCAAATCGAAACATATTTCTAAGATCAATACTATAGACTCACTACAAACACACCAAAGCGGTTATTAACTTATTACGATTTACGTTGATGAATATGTAAAGGTTTTCAAAACCACTATTACTATCAAGACTTAAATGGATGCTTCAATGTATTATAAGTGGTTATTAAACGCAATATTGCTTTCTAAACACTCTTCCTTGTTGCGTGCATAACCCGCAATGATGATGCATTGCAAAGCGAATTACATCGATACTTATTTCCTGGTATTTTCATTTTTTGTTTACAATTTATCTGAACTCATTTTGATACAACGTCCATCAGTATTCAATCTCGTCTTATCTCTCCAGTGGGGTTTTACGTTCTTTGTTAAAGCTGCTTATGTAGACAACGCTGAGGACTTAATCCGATTATTATTTATCAAAGGTTATACTGCGCAATAACCATTGTATTAGTTTTTTGTATTGTGATTATAACTGTGGACACCGATTGATCTTTTATCGACCTCTTATTTAAGTTATATCATTTTTCTCAGAAACTAAATCTGTTTTGTTTGAGATTAATTTGAAACCAATCTATACAATATATATATATCCTAACCAATATTATTAATACGAAAGAGAGTTTATTTGTGACGCTTAAGCCGCTAGACTAATGAGTATGAATTTTGGTATAGATATAGGTGGATCATTGGAGGGTACGACGAATGAATGTCCCTCCACCACAAATGGAGGATCCTTCGACCAGGCGGTTGATATTGCCTGGCGGGTCGAAGCTCGATGACTTACGTTGGAGTTGTATATATACTTTATTAGCGAAGAAAACTCTGATAGCGCGATTTAGGATCGTGACGCTCATTGGTCGTCCATATCGTTGCGTAGTATGCCGTGTAGGTGTCGCTGTAGTTTGATGAGCGATTGTGACAATCTTGTCTTTCTCTCGCATTACGTCGTGTTGCGTGTAGATGTCGCTAAATCTCCATGTAAACAGTTATAGGGTACTTTTTATTGGGAAAACAAAACTTCACGGTGGTGATATAGGAGATAAAATTTGTATGTGGAAGCAAATAATTCTAGTGTCTAATTAAAAATAGTTATTCACATGGTTGAATCCGCGGGCAGAAACTAACTGTATAGCTAATTTTTTTTCTTCATTCTTTTTGTTTTCAGTGTTCTTGTATAAGACGTTTTTCATTTGTTTCAGAACTAAAGTATCATTACGTAATTTATTGAAACCGGGTCGGTGGTATCGTTTTCGTGTAGCTGCAGTTAGTTCATCCGGTACCCGAGGGTACTCTGCACCAAGTTCTCCATTCACACCACGAAAAGGACCAAGACCACCACCGCCACCAAAAAAATTAAAGGTTTTACCAGTTCGATCAGAAAATGGTAAGAGTTCATCGAATTTCTTATTTCAATTTCAGAAGTAAATAAACAAAGATTGATTAATTTATTTTAATAGCTTATGTTAAATTACTAAATATAGAAAAAGACTAATATTTCTGTCTGAAATAGTAACATAATGAGTGCCTTTAGTGTTTTGTAGTATTATAATAGAATACTTATGGCATGAAGGATTTCTAATAAATCAGCGAAAATATAATAGACCTAGTGAATTATACCACGGGCTTAATGCGATAAGTACACTCTAAATGACAATACAAATATTTTATATAAGAACTATTATCGATCAGATCTTTAAGATTGTAACACAACAATCAAAGTAAAAGCGCGATTTAATTTCCTAATATTGGTAATAGTTGTTATTGTTAAAAATGGTTGTTCTTAGTCAATAGTATATTATGCAATTTAAATGCTTTTAATTTTTTTATCTGAACAGGATCTGTAACAATAAGACTAGAATGGAAGGAACCTCGTTCTGATTTACCAGTGATGCGTTATAAAGTTTTTTGGAGCAGACGCGTTCGAGGTCTAGGGGGAGAGTTGGATTCAGTGCTTGTCAATCATCAAACTGTTCCAAAGGTCAGACTTGTCATTATAGTTTTACATCTGATATACTTTATTACCTGGTAAGCTATTTTTAGGTAAATGCTTGAAGCACTATATAACATGATTGCTGCCTAAGTAAGGTAGGAAGAAGGAGGAAGAAAACGGGAGTTAAAAAGAGGTGGGAGTTACATAGAGACTCATCACACAAAATGCACAGATTCTCCTACACATGTCAATATTCTCTAGGAGTATTTGATCCTTTTCTGTTCCTTTGATCGTCTTCAATGACAGAAACAAGACTCTATTCTAAAGTATTTTATATATTTCCAGGAACAGACGTATGTGGAGATTAACGATTTACAACCGAATTCAATGTATTTCCTCCAAGTTCAAACGATTAGTTTATTTGGTCTTGGAAAACTTCGCAGTGATAAAGCAGCTATATTCTACAATACAACAAGCGCAACGGAAGGTAAATTAACATTAATATTTTCACATTAACGCGGGAAAAAGGGATGCGCTAGTAACTCTAATATTGCCATGTTATAAAGATCAGAAAATATCATTTTGCGCATCTTTCGAATGTTCCTTGGTTTATCACAAATAGTGAAATCCAAACTGACCTAAAAATTACCACAGTGAAGGAAGAAAATAGATCTGCCTTAAAATATACCAACTACGGTTTGTCTTGCACCGCAATCAATTAGCAAGCCAGCTTAGTAGCCAAAAACATCTTGGGCATGACGCCCCATCGCCCGCTGTTGGGATAATCTATGTCACAGCAGATATTATTCCACCAGTGCAATCAGTAGCACTCGTGGTAGGTCTTTTGTTGCAAGAGGTCAGCTAGGTTGGTACCACCGCAGTGTCAAATATTCTACGGAAACGCATTATTGTCTTTGTCATTACTATGTTTCAGTTTGAAGGGCACTGTAGGCTAGTGAAATTACTGGGCAAAAGAGATTTTTTTTTAAGAATATTAGCAATGCTTTTTCAAGGCATTACTAATATTCCTATTGCCCTTCAAATAAGCTCGAAGCTTGCACTAGGAGTGGGACGACAATAGCCCAAGGTGGTCAGGATCGAACCCTCGACTCTCGCGTTAACGGAGTGTCGGCCCCTCTACCGTTGAGCTATTGAGGCTTCAATTTAAGAACCAATATCTAAAGGTTGACAACGCGTTAGTGATACCTACTAATTGTATTGTAAGCGCTCATAGACTACGGTAACCGCTTACCATGTGCCGTATGCTTGGTTGCCAACTTAGTAACATAAAATAATGTACTACAGCTGCAAGAGAAGGTGTAGTAGCACACGAAAAATGTCAATTGAGGACATGTTCGTCGTGCCAACTATCAAACCACATAACCGCTTATAGTCCATGAACTGATAAAACATTACCAACATTTTTACATAGACATTAAGTACCTAAGTTATTATATATTCGATTACGTGGAATTTCAAGTGCAATTGTGCATCGAGAATACTTCAGGAAATCACGCAACATCCATACGAAGTGTGTTTAAATATTTATGAACTACGCAAGACTTATGTGAATAAGTATGAAATTTATGTAATTTTCTTTTTTTTAAGGACATCCACCTGAGGCTCTTATGAGGAATGATGTAAGAAGTATAAAAGGTGTTAAATTAAACAAATTCATATGGTTCGATCATAAAATAAAAGCCAAAATTTCATGGGAATCTACTCAGCCGAAGGGACGTAGAAGGTATTTTATAATTCTATTACTTTTTGGTATACAATGCATAGACCTATACAATATCGACAGGTCCTTCCATACTGACAAAATGCCAAAGACTCGCACCGAAACGAAGTTAGTCACAATCTTGCAACATAACCGATTGAAGTCACCATGTGACTAACTTCATTCTGTTGCGTTGTTGTTGAATTTTACGAAGAAGCAACGACTGTTTGAAATTTTGTTTATATGGTAGCGCCTGTCCATAGTGTATACTAAGTCTATGGATTTATGAACCAAAAATAATATTCTTTTAATGATTTTTAAACTTTTCCAATAGATATTACGTACAATGGAAAACGATATCATGCCAACATCCAATTAAGGAAATGAAAGCGCTATCAGCAATTACTGAGGTTTGTTAGAAAAAATGGTTTTATATTATAAATAATGCGTATAATATTTGGAAACTGTGTGAGTCAGTCAGTAACTAATTGTACTATGTATTAAATGTAGGTGACTATTGAACCTTAAACCATGTCTTCCTTATATTATTTTCTTACTCTGAGGTTTTCCGGAAGAAATCCCTTATTAGACAATAATAATGTACCTAACCTTTTTTTGTTGTAAACATAATAAAAAAGTAAATACCTAATTATCATATAATAATGTAGTACAGCTGATTTCGCCTGTAACATCTTACACGCAAACTATAAAAAGTTAATTATTGTAGTTTACTAAGGCTGGAAGTAACTGAATAGGTACAAAATTTCATCAAAACAAAGTTATTAAAAACTACACACTTATTAACTGAATGTTAATTCGTTTTATGTATTATTACAATAGTTGAATAGATTTATATTGGATTGCTATATAAATCGTTAAGGCGTAATTTTATAGATATAATTCTAAAGTATACGAGATGTGTATCCAAATTCTTGACTTCTATTACATGAAGCCATATTGAGGCTGGTCTTTTTATATATCTTCTTAGTCCAAGCATTGTTTCCGGTATTTTATTTTCCAAGGGTCTGCTTATTACTCTTATCCGGATTTCACAGGTTACTAGTTTTTACACGGAGCGATTACCATCTGACCTCCTGCAACCTTAAGGGCGAACCAGTAACTCATTGGATAAGAGCAATTTACTTATCAAGAGTTAACTATTATTATCAGATGTAGTAACAACCAGGGCCGACAGCTTAACGTTCTCTCCAAGGCACGATGGGGAGACCCACATGGACAAACGCCCTGACAACCCTAACAAACATCTGCCCGAATGAGAATCGAACAACGATCGAACGCCAACGGTTATTATATAAACTGTATCTAACTATAAGTTTTTTTTTTTTTTTAAAGTAAGTAAAATAAGTGATATAATAATATAAGTCATAATCACTATTTTATATTTTCCAGCAAAACTCATTTGAGATCTATGAACTGGACTATAGATGCAAATACAGAGTCAACATTAATAGATCGTGGAACGCTAAATATCCTGATTCAGAATTTATTTTAACTGTTCCTGACTGTGACTATTTTAGAAAGAGAGTCGCAAGCGCAATGGTTAATTGTAAAACATAATATTTTAAGAGTAATATTTTAAGATTATTTATTGGTGATAAATGGCCCATAATATAATTATCAAAACTATAATATTTGCATAATTGCGAACTTTGTTATTTGTCATGAATTAGCCGTCTCGAAAGAAAAACTATTGTCCTCACATAAAATCTTTCTTTAAGGAGTCTCTCTAATCTTCTTCTTCTTATCGTGTGTTTAGTGGCCAACCTAATGTCAGAGTTGTTCCGGTCATCCATATAGATCTCTGACTTGCCTTATTGACTGCTATCAAGATAATAGCCGGGACCGATTTTTTACGTGTCCTCTGAAGCACGGAGACGCTCAATTGATCCGAACATTGATCTATAGACTGGCCGCACACCCTATCCCCTCCCACGGAGGGCCTCCCTTCATTTTTCTCTTGCATTTTATTGAAGATCGCAAGACATACTGCTGGTTTTGCATGAGGACCATAAAGATGTTTTCTGCTTTTGTAGTATACATTATAGAATAAAGTAATTCTCACGAATTAAATATAAATACTTATATAATAATAAGTATAAAATATTTATACAATTATTACAGCCACTGAATGGGTCATTTATAAAACCGAAAGTCTTAACTAATAATTTAACAGTTATGATTATATTTATTTAATGTTCTAGCTGAATACTCAAAATTGTCTGTACTTTAATAAATTATTAGCAAAGATTTATTGTAAAAATTAAATAATACTGTTTTTATTACAATTTTTGTATTATTCTTGTAGGGCCACTTTAGAATAATCGATTGCATTGTACGAAATGTAAAAGTATTATGTAGGAATTAACTTCTTATATAAATAAAAACCTTCATAAAAATAAGAAAAAAATAAAAAATAAAAATAAGAAACGTTCCGTACCGTGCAATTTGTACCATTTTTTTCTAAGCAGTCATATTTGACAACACCCTGTTTTGTAAGATTTTATACTATAAATAATTTACATAAGAAATTGTTTTTGAATTTTTTATTTACCCAAAAATATAAATTAACAAATACCTCATTATTAACGTTATTCGACAAGTCGTAACAATTCAATATCTTGTTAGCGATAATAAAAGAAAAAATAAAGGTGTAGAGTACTTTTAATAATTATATATAATATGTATACCTATTTATTATTTCTTGACCATAATTATTGTTATTACAACTATTTAGTAAATTGTAGCGAATTGAAGGAATATTTTTCCTGGCAACCCAGTTTCTCTCTATAAATTTTAGTTCAATCCATACGTTTAAAGCTTGCAACACTAAGCGAATGTCAAAAGTAAATAGAAAATAAGAGATGGGAAATTATTTTACGATAATTTAACTTTTTATTCTAATATTAATTAGTCTGCACGAAGTTTTAATAATCTTTTACTATATATCTTCAACGTCGATGTTTTTATTGTGATACAACGTATTTACAAGTTTTGGAAAATGATGAGCGAATAAGCGCAGTTTTTCATCTTTTACAATGCACAATTTGCGTCTAATCACGGAATATTGTACTAAGTTCTTAACTAATGCACCACATAATTAAATAAAATATAATTTAGTGCTCAATTTAGTGTAAGAACTATTCTAATATTGATAAATCGACCCTGGGCGTAACCTTTTAGCTCACGGGGTTTTGGTGGTTTGAAATATGATATTTTTCTCATTTTTCTGAAATATAGTGCACTGTGTTAGTGATCAAAATGTCAGAACAGGATGTGCTGTTTGACGAGGTGTATGAATTATTTGATATTATCGGCAAGTAAGTACCAGTTAGTGTAATAATTTCTACTTAAAAAAAATTACAAAAATCTTTTAACATTTTCTAAAATTTGGCTTTAAAGAATTAAATCCTTAGTATTTATAAGTCCAATAAGAATCTATTCTAATCTAAAAGCTGGTTCATGTTTGTAGGTTTGAATACAATTTCTTAAATGATAACTATTAATGGATATCAATTAATGTTAATTAATTTATGTATTAAGTATATGAATCTCATAATTTCATTATTAGATAATTTGAGCTTCAATTTAATCTAAAATTAGTATCAGGCTAAAATTTTTACAAGCTTAGTTTCTAATTGGAATTTTTTAAATCCCCAATATTCATCCATTCTATCTCAAAAAAGCATAATTTCATTTGTGGTAAACATCAAACAAAATATTATATCGTACATAACTGTTTATATATTTTCTATACTTGAAATTAGAAAGAAGTAGTAAAAATATCTGTATCAATAATAAAAATATTTACAATATTAACAACACTTTGTGTTATGATGATAAAATTAATTTTAATCTGCTTAATATTTGATTGAAGTGGTTCAAATAAAGCAAATATAACCACATTCAAGATTAACATAATTATTAACAATATAAGATCTTATTCGGGGTCCCGATTTAGGTGATAAAGTTTTGGGTGCTACAAGTTTAAAATTTGACTTTTTCATAATAAAGTATCAAGTAACAGCCTCTTTAAACTCTTATTAATAATCTTAAAATACATGAATTGATAAAAAAAAGGAATACTTATCATAAATACCCATGTCTAATTTTGAAAGCTTCCTTCGTAATAATATTTGTAAAGGCGTCGGGATGTGACGACCCCATCGCCCGCTGTTGGGATAACCTCTGTCACAACAGAGATTATTCCACCAGTGCAATCAGTCACACTGGTGGTAGGTCTTTGTTGCAAGAGGCCGGCTAGGTAGGTACCACCGCAGTGTCCAATATTCTGCCGCCAAATAGTAGTGTTTAGGCACTACTGTGTTCCGGTTTGAAGGGCATTGTATGCTAGTGAAATTACTGGGCGAACGAGATTTAAGAACTATTATCTCGAGGTTGGCAACGCACGAGTGGCACCTACTAATGGTGCTGCAAGCGCTCATAGGCTGCGGCAGCCACTTACCATCAGGTGGGCCGTATGCTTGTTTGCCAACTTCTAACATAAAAAAAAATATATATCCATTTCTGTACACAATAATACTATTAATTATTGTATAGTAATACCTATATTACTACTAAATCTTCCACCACCACCTTTAAAAATTATTAACGGTCCCATGAACAATATATTAATATAATAATAAAATGTATATGTATAAAACTGGTCTTTTGTCATTTTTTTATATGAATCTTGCCATGTATTTTGACAAAAAATCCTCTTTTTGAGTATTGCTTGCAATATTTAATGAATTAGTTTGCAAAATTTAGTGTGTCATTTATTTAAAAAAAGTTTGAGTTAGTTGAAAAAGAAAATTATGAAATCTTTATTAAATAATATTTTCGTATGGAGTTGTTGGTCTCCCATCGAATGCGTCCCCAGGTGGTGGATCGGGGAACGCCCCCCAGATATGGGAGGTACTAGGGAAATCAAATACTTAGCCTACCTAAATAAAAAATAATACTAAAATACAAAATGATTTTAGGGGGTTTCCATTCCTTCATAGATAATGAAGTACACGCCTTTTATATTCAGTCTTGTAAGTCATAAATTTATATATCTATAGGTATACAATTTATGTTTTCAGGGGACCATTCAGCCTTGTCCGCCGCTGTGTCCACCGTCAGACAAGTCAACAGTTTGCGGTGAAGATAGTAGATGTAGCTCGCTTTACTGCAAGCCCTGGATTAAGTACTGCAGGTGTGTAGCCTTTTTAGTTATTATCATGGTAATGTTGCCATTAAAATTATATTTTTTTTTAATGAAAATATTTATAAATCATTAAACATGTTAATAATGCAATGATAATTTTTTGAATCAAATAGCATTATTATATTTACCCAGGTAGCCAGGCTCTGCTTATACTCTTATCCTGATTTGATGGATTACTAGTTTTCATAAAGAGTGATTACCATCTGACCTCCGCAACGTTAACTGTGAATCAGAGCAAATTACCAACCAGGGTTAACAATTATTATCTTATGTTATGAAAACACTCGAGAGTGAAAGCTTAGCGTATTCTAGGTAAACACCCAGATCAAACAGATACTTGTAAGATAATTATAAAAAACCACCCCGAGTGAGAATCTGACCCACAACCCTGGAGGCTAAAGGCTGAAGGCATGCTCTCCACAATAGGTAATCTCGCTTTTAAATAGTATAAACAGGCATAAAAAATACAAATTACTATATTTACAGACTTAAAACGGGAGGCTACAATATGTCACATGCTCAAGCATCCCCACATCGTCGAGCTGTTGGAAACATACAGCTCCGAGGGAATGTTGTACATGGTCTTTGAATAGTAAGTTCGTCATTTACTATAAGAAATTAACTCCAAATAAAATATTAATCACGTTTACGCCTTGGACAGACAGATAGAAATACAACAAAAACTTTTTATTAATCAGTGAAATAACAGATTAAAGAAAGGTTGATTTAAATACACTTTTTGATGATTTAAGATTTGGCATAATCAATGTAAAACCTAGGTTTTAAACGATGCCTTTATCATCTAATCCATATTTAGCATTGACTTTTTCAAGCAGGACTATTAATCTAATAATATTAAAAAGAATTTTAAATTTTTTAATTATAAATGTTTGAGATGCTGGTGTATGAAAAGGGTTTGATACTTTTAGAAAGCCAACATTGATATTTCTTTATTTTCAATTTCAGTATGGACGGATCGGATTTATGCTTTGAAGTGGTTCGTAGAGCCACTGCCGGATTTGTCTACAGCGAAGCAGTTGCATGGTTTGTATCCTATTACCTTTACTCTATTAAACTTGTACTAAAATATTTTGTAATTCAATTCATTTGAATGAATTTTAAGAACAGTTTGGTCAGTTATACATAAATTATATTCACAAAACTGAATAAATTATTTGAACAATTGTAAAATCGACAGATTAATATATTCTTATGTAATCATAAATATACCATACATTTCATTTTAATTAAAAATTTCAACAAAATACTCTACCGACTGAATGACAATATGAATGCAGTGACTGTGGAATAATAGCTCTTATATTTTCTTTTATTCTTAGACGAGTTATGTTCAATATCTCCAGAGTCCATCTACTGTAATTCAAATAATTCATTTCAAATAAAAAAGATTTTTCTGAATTAATATATAAATGATTGAGTTATGTGGTAAAAAATATTTAAAAAAATACGACCTAATTGGAAACCTTTATTGCAAACAGAACTATTTTACTAAGTCTCCACCGTCTGTATCTCATAAGATAGAATGTGTAATTCTGTTGCTGCTACAACAAAAATACAAAAATAAAATAAATTTAAAAATAAAGAATCTCCAATAAACTCAATATCTTTGGAAACAATAAAAAAAATATAGTTATAAGTTCTAAATACCAAATCTTTTTTTCTAGTCACTACATGCGTCAGATACTCGAAGCTCTTCGCTACTGTCACGAGAATGATATAGTGCATCGCGACGTTCGCCCCCACTGCGTACTGCTGGCCGGTCGGGACAACTGTGCGCCGGTCAAATTGGGTGGGTTCGGTGTGGCTGCCCAGCTTCCAACCCCCACCGCTCACCGGGCTCCACCTGGTAAGTTAACCGGCTGAGGAATCAGTACAAAAATAATATCTAAACTTCATCTTTGACGACTATTATGCTGCAGTGGAACGAATCTGCCTTAGGTCTTGCGCCCATTAACAGCACGGTACGGTGTGATATTTTTAAATGACAAATACAAATAGAACTAAGACAAAAATCCATAAATTACATCTTATGTAAAGGGGAGCAGAGTTCAAAATTATGTCATGTCACACTAGGGAGGGGAGTTGAGCTGTGACAAGGACGGGGATAAAAAGTCATGAACTTCCCGTGACGAAACATTTTATGGATTTTTAAAAACAATTTTTGCTTTTTATATATTAATTTTTTTATTCATATGGAATATGTGGTTCAATAAATTGATACATTTTTTTGTTTTTGAGGTTGAAAATATAATGAATGTAATTCGGCAATTATGAGTTTGTAAAAGTATCATTTTTGTAACGAAGTTCCTTAACGCGGCTTGCGGGTAGTGCGATTTATTAGAAATCGTCATATAACGAAATGCCGTATGCTATGTATGTATGCGTGTGTGTCTAGCCTACTACAAGCAAATGAACAAACGAGAAAGTGAGTACGCAGCCGAGTGCGTAACTCTCTCCCTCTCTTTTCCTGTCTCTTTTTAGCATATAACCTATTGAAATATACAGATTTCATTTCAAATTACATTCCGAGTTGAAAAAAGCATAAGGACTTCGTTACCTGACAGGGTCCCTCCCCGACCACACTTATTTATAGAATAATTACTATTTTTATAGAAACTAATTTTTATAGAAACTATGTATTTTTCGTAATTTATGGTACAAGAGAAAATTATTCGTCTGGGGCATATAATTCTTCAGGCAAAACAAAGAATTGTTTTTGTTTCTGACCCATTGGATTACTTGTTTTGTTGTTTTTTTGTTTTCTGAGAATTCATTTTGTATTTCATCTGAAGTTATTGACAGAGTTAAATTCTGTACAGAACTGGTGATGGACAATCGACCTCTAGTTGGTCCTATGGGCCAAGCATATCTCAAATCCGATGAGTATGGTAAGACTTCCGATGCGAAGTAAAATGTGCCCTAACTGCATGGAGAATAAAGTGCAATTTTCATTAACACGTCACATTCATTATCACCAAACTAGGTGTCTTAATAAAACAGACATGATTAATATTACGCATCAGCACTATCACATAACACATTGTCCGTGTTAAATTTAACCCGTTTTAAATAAATAAAATTTATTTTAAATAATATTTGGATGTAATTCACATTTTTGGTTGACAATAGTGATACTTAGAACGTTTCGCATTTGAAAGTTAATTTTATATGAAAAAATGAGGTTTTTAATGTGACTTATATCCAAATATAAAAGAATTGTTTCATTATTTTGTCATTGCCTTTCATTACATAAAATAAAACCTAAAATAAAATTAATAAATTTTTCCCGTCGATAAAAAGCACAATGCTAGAACACATTTTGTATTTGTGATTGTTTTCAATATTTTATGTTGAGTTTCAACTGAACTTAAATTTATTTTTAATAATTATAGAATACAGTTGCATAAACAAAAAAAAATTATGTATTCTATTTTGGAGGGCATGTGTCTTAATTTTTTTTATAGAATATTAGCAATGCTTTTTCAAAGCATTACTAATATTCCTATTGCCCCCCAAATAAGCTTGTAGCTTGAGACTATGGCAATAGCGGAAAGGGGTCAGGATCGAACCCTCGACTCTGAGTCGGCCCTCCCTACCCGGTGTCGCTCTCAAAGCCAGTACGGTCTACAGCAATACACCTTCAAAAAAAAAAAGTAAAAAAAAAAAACTGAAAACAAAATTTAAATATGCAACAAAAACGCACCTATTTTTCAGCACGGCTAAAAAATACATCACAGCAAAATTAAAACTATTTTAAATAAAAGTTTCTTAATGTTATAAAGTTGAAATAAAAATATTAGATAATTTACTCAGGTCGTATCGGAACACCGCATTATATGGCTCCGGAGGTTGTCTCGAGCCAACTGTACGGGAAGCCTGTTGACGTGTGGGCGGCCGGTATACTCTTGCACGTATTGCTCGTGGGATACTTGCCTTTCACTGGTACAAGGGAGCGGCTTTTGAAGCCATCTGTCGTGGGAGACTGCGTGTAAGTATTCATAAAAATTAAAAAAATGTTTTTCTTTTTTAGTTTTTTGTCTTATTTTTTAGTCATTTAATATTGTTACGGGGAACCTTATCACAGGGGCATAAGGTTCAAAATCGCTTGCTACTCCTTTTGTTTATTTCTACGACCGCCGCGCGGGTTCGAGAAAGATGTATTCTCGAAACATGTAGAATAGCGTTCCGCGGACGGAGCTCTCTCGAACCCAGCCCGTAACAATATCATTAAAAAGTTACTGGAAAGAAAAAAAACGCAATCTGTTTACTTCGGTGACATGTTCATCCAGCTATTTTGATTTAAAACCTAAATTAGTGAACCGATATTGATAAACTTCTTTAAAACCAACCTGAATGTTCTTTCAAATAAGTATTTTTCGTGATATAAATACGCTCTGTATTTTAATTTTTCAACATACAGGACTTGTATGACATATACTTGACTTTATATAATATTTATATCTTTTCAACCAGTAGAAAGGAAGTCCTAAAACACTTAGGTTATTGTAGTGTAAAGATATTTTATTTATTAATGTATGAAAAACTTAAAAAGAATAACAGTTAGTCATTTAGAATTGTGTGTGATTGTGCGAGCGAGACGGAATTATATACTTACAGCGTCCGCAAATGAGATAAGAAACCATGTTTCATTGTACGTAATTTCTCGTCTTTTGCGACTCATGTATGGAACTTTGTAATTAAACGACGACGTTGTATGACGTTGTGGCGCAGCGGTAGCGCACCTGCCTTAACCGCCACCGGGCTCGGGTTCGATTTCCGCTCGGAGCAGATGATTGTATTGTAATTTTGGCGTTGAGTGTGTAGCGTTTATTGATTTATAAAATATATTGTGTTTTCTGTAGTTTGATGCCCCTCTCTGGGACGACATAAGCGACGCTGCAAAAGATCTGGTGCAGCGAATGTTGACGGTGGATCACACGCAGAGAATCAACATCCAAGAGGTTCTCAACCACCGATGGATTCGGGTAATATTTTTGATGATAAAATGTCATGTGTGACCACAGACTTACATTATACCTAATTATGGACAGGCCCAGGCCCATCCATACAGACAAAATGTCCAATGGCTCCTTGGTGCTTCTTTGTAAATTCTAGCTAGTCACAAGTCTGCAACATAACTCAATGAAGGTAAAGTTTGACTAATGTAGTTTTTGCGTTGGTGTTGAAGTTACGAAGGAGCACCAGCGAGTTTTTACATATTTTAATAGCTTTTAACTATTAAGTCAGTGAACCAAAGCTGGCACGTCCACAGTACTCATAAAATTTCATTGTACAGTATGTACAGTATGTTTAAAAAATATTGCTATATTTAATTAGGAATCTTAAAATAAGGTATTTTGTTAAAAAAAGTATTCGCATGTTTCAAATCTGCATACAAAAAATTAAAAATGCAGCATACTCATCAGAGGAATATTGTTTTTCTATAAAAATTCTTGGGACTCTTATTATTGCGCAGAAAGTAAAATTTTAAATCAATACAATTTGAACTTCATATATTTGAAAAGAGTAACTAACGAGTTTCTTCTCGAATATTCTCGGTACAATCAAGTTTCCGAACCACGATAGCGATTGAGGATTCAAAAGTAGTTTTAAAAGTGTATTGGATTAAAAATAATTTTGATTTTGAATGAAAATAAAGCCCCGATTGTATTCAACACTTGCGCTTGCGCTGATAATAAACTTTCCTCAGGATCGCGACAAGCAAAACCGCATCCACCTGGCCGGTACTGTTGATGAGCTGAAGAAGTTCAACAGTCGCCGTCGGCTGCGAGCGGCAACGCTCACTGCGGCCTGCTTCGAGGAGGAGGAGGAGGACGAGCAGCCTCCTCGACGACAGGCCCTGTTGGAGGAGGCGAATGCTGCTGGTGAGTTACGTGATTTTCGAAGTGAAACTTCTTTGGAATCGTTGTAATTTCAAACTAGATGCAACGGAAAAATAAGTCCATAGAGACACAAATACGTGTATGTGTAGGAAGAATGAGACAGAAATATACATACTATTTATATTATTGGTCTCTCCTCTTTGCGCCATGCTTTAGTGAGCCAGAGCGAGAGAGCAAATCTCGGTGTGTATTGCACACTGTTTAATAATAATAATAATAATCTTTATTTAACTTAAGAACAAAATACAAAAACAAAATGAGTTTCTGTTCTCCTTGCTAGGTTGCAGAGCAACCTGTGTTAAGGAAAACCAGTTTAAACACTGTTTAATACTTGCTTGTATTTGACCATTTAACATGTGTTAGTATATGTGAAAAGTACGTGAGCTAGCTAATACTACTGTACACTGTATGCTGATGCGTATTACAGCTTTTTAGTAAGAAGTCAGCGTGGTGTGTTATTATTTAACAGTGTTTGTGAATATTTTTATATCTTGTTGCATATAATCATCTCATTCTTTTGTCGATTTACTAAAGTTTCACTTCTATCGTGTGTGAAACGCACACACACCTCTTTTTTTTTTTGATGGGGAGGAGAACCGGGTTGTGTGATTCCATTACAAGCTGGTAACGTCATGGGGATCCTCGGTGGCCTAACTCAGTGCGTAAGACAGGCTTTTTTATTTTATGACGGTTGCCAAACAATCATACGCTCCGCCTGATGGGAAGCAGTCACCGCAACCTATGAACGCTTGCGATACTTTAAGTATCACATGCGTGTTGCCAACTCAAGGGATGGGAGGGAAGGAATGAGAAGGGAAACAAGAAAGGGAACAGTTGGGGCGGGAGAACCTCCTGTGACGTGTTTATCGCTACAAAAAACAAATAGTAATAACATTTAAAAATATAGAGGATTCCATATCATAAGCTTGTCATTGAAGTGAAACTTCTTTACCGGCGTTGGGAAAAAAATTACCGTCAAATTTTTCCGTTACGCGCCATCTTTTTCTTGTCCCTACCACGGTTGTTTCGAAGATGGCGTCGGGATGTGACGACCCCATCGCCCGCTGTTGGGATAATCTCTGTCACAGCATAGATTATTCCACCAGTGCGATCAGTCACACTGGTGGTAGGTCTTTTGTTGCAAGAGGCCGGCTAGGTAGGTACCACCGCAGTGTTAAATATTCTGCCGCCAAATAGTAGTGCTTAGGCATTACTGTGTTCCGGTTTGAAGGGCACTGTACGCCAGTGAAATTACTGGGCAGAGGAGATTTAAGAACCAATATCTCGAGGTTGGCAACGCGTGAGTGGCTCATACTTATGGTGCTGCAAGTACTCGTAGGCTACGACAACCACTTACCATCAGGTGCGCCGTATGCTTGTTTGCCAACTTATAACATAAAAAAAAGAAGAGTACTTTCTCGAGCGGAGTAGAGATAGCATGTAATAATTCTATTACAATTAATGAAATGCTGTAATAATCTTAGTATTAGTAGTAATAAGGTAAAATGAAATAATTGTATTATTTGTATTCATGTCTATGATAATAAAAGCCTTTTGTTAAACTTTATCTAATTTAACTTTATTTAACTAATTTCTTTAAAGTTGCGTATAGTAGATAATTTTTCTAAAAATAAGGTCATAAAGAAGTTTAACTTCTTACTTGTGTACACTAGTATGTGCGTGTACTAGTGTTTACACTTTTTTTTTTGTCTTGTGCGAATCAATATTTATTATTAAGTACGATAATTATGCATATTTCTTGCAGCTGTTAATCTCGTAGTGGAATCTCTAGACGACGTGTCGGTGTTACAAGACGGACCGTCGTACATAGATCCGGATTTGTTCCACAGCGTGCTTGATGATCTACAGCTGCGGTCCTTATTAGAAGTATGTCCTTTTCGGGTATTTGAAAAAAAAAAAAGATATTTTTATGCATTTTAAAACTTTAGTATTAATATTTTTGATATTTAATGCAAAAACTTTAAAAAATTCAAGTAATTATAAGCAATTAAAAATTGATGAAGTTTAAATAAAAATCACTTGACCATAAACGCGCCATGATCATGGTCACCATAGTTGTGACGTCATAATGCTATAGCTATTTAACAGTACAGCGTTTACGGTTAAAATTGAAAATATTTTGAAAATTTAATATATATAAATTTGAATATTTAACAATGACAATAAAATTAAATAAATCAAAACAATGTATGTATTATTTCTCTATCAACTGCAATGAGTGAAAACTAACATTATGACGTGACACGCGCTCGGGTTGGGTCGGCGTGTATTCGGTACTGGATTCAAAAATTAATTTTGAATTATTGCGAAAAACAAAACAAAAAATATAGTTTTGTTATAAAACTTATGTATGATCTTTCTATTTATCACAAAAAATAATAATTCAAAAACCCAATTATATACTTCCATAAAAATCAATTTTTAATATTTTTGTCTGTGTGTCTGTTTGTTCTGGCTAATCTCTGAAACGGCTAGACCGATTTCGACGGAACCGATGATTTGCTTTGGAAGGAGCATCTGCTACCGTAAAACTACTACTAGTAACTGCTTATATACTCATGTAATCCCCGTCAGGTGTACGACCGCATAGCGTGCACGGTGGTGGTGACGAGCGGTCGCGCGCCGGCCGCGGACGGCAGGGCGCGCTCGCGGGCCGCGCTGGAGGCGGCAGCGCGCCCGCGCTCCGGCGCCGCGCCCACCACCGCCGGCGCCGTGCACGACCTGCGCCGCCTGCTCGCCGCGCCGCATGTCAAGGTGAGTGCACCATAGCGCTGGTACAGTCTTGTACAAAAGTGTTAAACTTCTTAAAGAAAAAGTGATTACGTTTCATTTATGTGTGAAAACGGAATGAGGTATACGATGTAAATATTGGATTTTTTAAATTTAATTCGTTATTTATTGAATATTATTTTTAATTAATAACATAGTATGAAACAAATAGTATAGAACAAAAGTTGTTAGGTGCTATTAAATAAAACAATAAACAAATAAATAAAAACAGACACATAGAGAGAGAGTTACGCACTTGGCTGTGCTCTGACTTCTCGTGTGCTCATTTGCTTGTAGTAGGCTCGATACACACAAAGCATACGGCATTTCGTTACGTGACTATTTCATTTAAATTGCACTTAAATGTAAATTTTAAATAATTAAAAAACTACACGAGTGTCCTCAAAGGTCGGTATGCGACTTAACGGCTATCGTCGCCGCGTTGCTATAGCAACGCGCGCCAATTCGATCCGTACTTCGATTGAGACCCAAAAATGTTCAAGGTCTTAGTTCAACTTATGTGCCCAGTTATGCACAACATGATGAACGTGGCATGCAGTGCGCGGGGAACATCGCCCCGTCGTTTCGCCACCCTCGCTGCTTCGTACGTTTTTGAAAGTGAATTTGAAATTGAAATTTACGCTTTCGTTGTTTGGAAAAAGTATCGATATATCGATATTATTCCTTCGATATTTTATCAACCACCCTAGCGTGCAGTGCGCTGGAAGCACGCTCTCCACCGTACCCTACATCTCGATGGAGTGCGCGGAGACCAGCTCGACTGGGGAAACAGTACCATCTCACAGAACATCTACGTAAATTAATTGTACTGTTGCGTATCGTGCAATGAGTGAGAGCGCCAGAGGCCCAATCTCCCACCCCTCTATTCCTTTCCTTTTTCCCTTG
Organism: Hestina assimilis; assembly: GCA_023373885.1. NCBI lineage: Eukaryota > Metazoa > Arthropoda > Insecta > Lepidoptera > Nymphalidae > Hestina > Hestina assimilis. The sequence goes on from CM041750.1 coordinate 11,155,946, forward strand.
TTCCTTGGGTTGGCAACGCGCATGTGATACTTCAAGTATCATAAGCGTTCATAGATTGCGGTGACTGCTCATTGCTTAACATCGGGCGGACCGTATGCTTTTATGCCAACCGTCATGAAATAAAAAAAAATTCGCAGTGAACACGCCTCACCATTACGATACCTTTAACGGCTTTTTAATTCTCCTTTTGTGGTAACCATGTAGTTACGACTTGTCTTATCGGCAGTATCATTGAATAGCAATATTAATTAAATACATAGTCTGACCGCACCTAAAGGTGCGGTCGTAGCCTATATGCGCTTGTAACACCATATTTTTGTAGGTGTCACACATACGTTGCCAATTTCTAGACATTGGTTCTTACACTTTTTATCAGTAATTCCACACTAGGTCTACCTCACCTCTGCAACACTAAGGGCGAACCAGTATAAGATCAAATTCTCCACAACACTAACCAGTATCATTGGATAAGTGCAAATTACCTACCAGACTTAAGGGTTATCATCAGTTGTTGTGATAACAACCGAGACCGAAAGCTTAACGTCATCTCCCAGGCATTGTGGGGAGACCCACAAGGAAAGACGCCAGTCAAAAGAAATAGATTTTTGTAAGATGAATACAAACATCCGCTTCAAGCTTGAAATGAACCCATGACCGTTGAAGTTAAAGGCAGCCTCGCTAACAACACGCCACAACGGTTGGCAAGGTCGCAATTTTTGTTAATGTGTCAAAATTTCTCCAAGACATATCAGATAACTAGCGGCCCGCTCCGGCTTCGCACGGGTATAAAATATATAGCCTATGTCATTCACTGAAAAAATGATTTAAATCGATCCAGTAGTTTTGATTTATTCATTACTGCCCGTGGCCCGCACGAGTTAAATGTAATTATTTACGACATCACATTAGAAACCTAATGGATGTTTTATACATATAAAACTTCCTCTTTAATCACTCTATCTATTAAAAAGACTGCATCAAAATCTGTTTCGTAGTTTTAAAGATTTAAGCATACATAGGGATATAGGGACAGAGAAAGCGACTTTGTTTTATACTATGTAGTGATAAAAACAGCACAAATATACATAACCCTATCAGAATATAGTAGGATAGATAGATACGGGCACTGCAAGAATTCATATAGCTGCTATTAGCATAGTTCTAAAAGGCAAGGACATAATTTTAAAGTGGGGGTTCCACAAAATTAACAAGTCTTAAAATTCAGGCTCGGAGCTGTCTTACACAATGCCGTAGCTAACATTATTATTAATGACCGCCACTCGTTGGGCCCTCATAATTTATCCTTACAAACTTGCCAAGTGTCAACCCTCTTTAATTTAGGTGCCAGTTAGTGGTATGGCTTGATATCCTATGGTTTTTGTTATTGTATTGTATACAAATGATTTTGTATGAGTTTCGTTTGCATATGTTTTGAAGTCTGTATATTTACACATCGCAATTTCTTTACGAAAATAATCTTCCTAGCATTATTCCAGTATTAACCCAATGTCTGCTTAAACTCTTATCCTAATTTTATAGGTTACTAGTTTTTACACAGAACGATTGTCATCTGACCTCCGCAAACCTAAGGGCGAACCAGTAACTCATTGGATAAGAGCAAATTACCTATCAAGAGTTAACGAATACTATCAGAGGTTATGATAACAACTGGGACTGACTTAACGTGTTCTCCGTGGCACGGTGGGTAGACCCACAAGAACAAATGCACAGACCGAGAATCGAACCCGGGACCGTCGAAACTTAAGGCAAGCTCGCTACCAACACGCCACAATGGTGGTCGATTTGGTATTAGATAAAAAAGTGCCACTCCACATGATGGTCACTTTGGTGTACTAGTAGCGGAATGAGCGTCAATCATGGTGGGTAATTCTTCTTACAACACATTTCTCTTTTATTATTTGAGACGCTCGTTGGCGGGTGCGCACACTGATCGATAAACGATCGGTGGGTTAAGCAACTTTAGGCGCGGTCAGTCAACTGATTGGTGATCGCATAGTGGTATTTTAATTAAGCGTCTCCCTGCTTTTGAGGGCACGTGAAAAGCCGGTCCCGGGTATTATCAATTCGATAATAGTAGAAAAGTCAAGTCAGAGGCCAATACGGGCGACTCTGACACTAGGTTGGCCACTAACCATTCGATAAGAAGAATTTCTCTTTTCACCAAACCCCGTAAGATCACGTAAAGTTGTTTATCACGTTTGTTATCACACTCAATCCGATAGTAATCTCTTTACTCTGGGTAGACGATTTACTGTAATCTTCATTGGATTAGAGTTAATTGTGTACTCGATTCACCCTTAAAGGTTGAGAAGGTCGGATGTAATTAGATTTAGCTTCAATACAATATCACACATTGGACTTGTGGATGATGTTGTTGCGCAGTGGTAGCGTACCTGCCTCAAACGCCGTCGCGGGTTAGATTCCCGCTCGGAGCAAATGTTTGTATTGACCATTCAGGAATGTGTTGCGGTCTGGGTGTTTGTCCTTGTCCTTGTATGTGTTTCCGGACCCTCGACACAGGATATCACTATCCTAATGGGGCCGTTGAGTGTAGAGCGTTTATTTATTTTATATTTATTTATTTACACATAATGGTCCACTGGTCGCGGGTAATTAGATGCTGTAAGGTTAATTGTAAAGTCCGTATAGGTACACCTCAAAAGCACACTCTTCATCAAAAAGAGTCATCAAAACTGTTTGAAGTTTTCGCCTTTTTGAAGAAGGTTTTAAATATAAAACAAAGTTACGAGATACTATATACATCACCCACATTTCTTTAATATTTATGGATTTATTTCAACTTTTTATAACAAAATTAAAAATAATATTTTCGCCGAATAATTTATAAATATTATTTTCCATAGAAAATTGTAATACAGAACCTTTGAGAGATTTACAAAAAGTCAATTCCAGTAAGAACTAAATTAATTAAAGTACTTCTATCAAGTATGCGAATTATTTAATTAATTATAAATGAATTATTTACTTTTGAGGCTCTTAATATGATTTATTTGTAAATATTTTGTTTTCGTATGTTTTTATCACCAAATGGAAAATTAGGATAAAGTGATTTTCATATCATACCTTTCACTTTGAACGACGCGAGGTAACGACATTAAATGGTATTTTTTTTAAATATTTCCTCAAACTCGCGTTCTAATAAAATGGACACACAGATAGGCAGACACTTCCTTTTCCGTGTATATTTTTTTACTTCAAAGGTAACAAACCGCCTCACTTTTCGTACAGAAGAGCAAGGTTTTTGGGTCTTTGGGCTTCAGGCGCTAGCTTACATTCATCGCACGTAATGCAATATAAGTGGTACCGACACTTCACGTCGGTATTTCCTGTGAGGATTGTATTTCACCTGTCGGACCATGTAACGTAGAGCGGCTCGAATTGACTACGATCGAGCCCTTTGCGATCGGCTTGATGGTTTGGTACTGCGTAGAAATGTTGAATCACTCTGCACCTTCTATCGCATCTATCCCCCGGAATGATCACCATCGGACATCGCGACAGAACTCGAAATTCCACCCTTACCACCGCAATGTCTGGAATTCGACAACAGCGAGATTTAGAAGACATCTTCTTCCTTGCACGACCACTCTGTAGAATCAATTTCCGCCGGAGGTCTTTTCGAACGGATACGACCTGGGAACCTTCAAAAGATTCCCTCTATTCTTTCCTCAAAGGTCAGAAACGCATAACATTATGTGATCTTACATAAAAAAAAAAAACACTTTATTAATTTCGTATATTTAATTCAAATTGAATTTTTCTCGTATCGTAAGATAAATCCTATGTAATTAGTAAGTAAATACCAAGAAGCTCTATGTATTAAAACTTTTCTCACATGTGAGGACGTAAGACAAATAGGAATGTAGTTCTTGTGAAGAATAATAATCATATTTATGTGGCTTAGTTTAGTTTGGTTCTAGGTTAATGTTATTTGTACTTTAGTATTACTTTCTTCTATATTTTCATAGTATTTTCTTTTCATATAAGTGTACGTATGATGTTTCCAGATAATTTTATTTAGTTGAGATAGAATGAGACGGAAAATAAATACCTTTATTTATCCGATAGTAAAGATGTAAATGACACCTCCAAACATTTTAAAAAGAATATTAGCAGTGCCTTTGCCGGCGTCGGGACATGAGGACCCCATCGCCCGATGTTGGGATAACCTCTGTCACAGCAGAGATTATTCCACCAGTGCAATCAGTCACACTGATGGTAGGCTTTGTAGGAAGAGGTAGGTACCACTGCAGAGTCAAATATTCTACCGCCAAATAGTAGTGCTTAGGCATTACTGTGTTCCGGTTTGTAGGCTAGTGAAATTACTGGGCAGAGGAGATTTAAAAACCAATATCTCTCAGATGGCAAGCGTGGGTGGCACCTACTAATGGTGCTAGCGTTCATATGCTACGGCAACCGCTTGCCATCAGATGGGCCGTACGCCTGCTTGCCAACTTGTAACATAAAAAAGTCGTTACTAATACTCATATTGCCCCTCCAAATAAACTCGTAGCTTGAGTTAGGAGTGGGTACGACAATAATCCAAGAGGGTCAAGATCGAATCAGCAGCTCTCACATCAACGGAGTGGAGTCGACCTTTTAACCATTAAGGTATTGAGGTAATGGCCAACCTAGTGTCGGAGATGTTTAGCTCGCCCTCATAGATCTCTGACTTAACTTTTCGACTACTATCAAATTGATTACATCCGGCACTAACTTTATATGTGCCCATCGAAGTACGGCGACGCTCAGAAGAAATAACACCATGCGGTCAGCGATCAACCTCGCCTAAAGTCGCCACTGACTGCTCACCGCAAAGTAAACGCATCTAGCTAAGAGCATCTCAATTAAATTCATACTTAAAAAATATTAATTTAATTTTTTTATATTAATTTCATTTAATTAAATTTTGAATAACGATTATAATAAAAACTTTGAACCCTCATTTCAATTATTCGGGGGTGGAATTTTAACAACAGTGTTATTAATGTTTAGCACATTAAATATTTATTTTTAGTGAACATGCTAAATCACACTGGAAAGAATAGAGTAAAAGCATTGAACCATTGTCTTTATAGGGTAATTAAATATAACGAATCTAATCCTTTACGGACCCGTAATTAAATATGTACAACAAATTTAAACCGGACCAATGAAAGTTATTACATTTTTCACTTTTCAACTGTGAGCTTATAATCCAAACCACGTCAACTCATTAATCACACTAATGACCGCTAAGGGTGTGTTTTCGTTTCAACGATCCGGTATCCGATATTTTGCAATTATTATTCCGGAACAACCATAACTATACCTGTGCAAGGTCTCCTCTTCATCCTAGCATAATTACCGGCATTTACACAGGGTCTGCTATTACTCTTATCCGGATTTGACACGTTACTAGTTTTTACACAGAGCGATGAGATCGTGAGCCGTGACATGAGACCGACATTTTATCGTGCTGTCTGAGTGAGTGTGACCCACAAGGGCAAACGCCTAGACCGAAAAAGATATTTGTAAGATCAATACAAAAATCTACCACGAGCGGGAATCGAACCCTGGAAAAAACTGGTAACCTGGAATATTAATAGGAATAAGGACTTTATACAAAATATATTAATTCTGATTTCGGACATAACATAATCCGGCAATTTTTCCCTGATACCGACACTCGACATCTGATGTCTAAACGAGGTAGAACGAAAATGGCATACATTTTTACGTTTTGGTGTTATCATTTTATACAATTTCGAGGCTAGGTCGTTTAGCATTCAATTTAAGACCTGAGATCCGACCTGTTGAAAAAAGTAACTCGTACGTGTGTGGATTTACACGTGAGCTAACACGACATATATCATCCCCAAAAATACTTAATATGAAATTTAATAAAGTCATAACGCGCTCCGCCTGAAATATAGCGACAGTTTTAATATATTCTATGTGCGTATTTAATATAACTAATACTTTAGTGATAAAGTACAGGATAAATAAAAATTACAAAGTAAACATTTTGTAATTAAATGCGTCCTTAGAGAATGAGTATTTCGATACTTTGTGATTCAACGACTTTTTTGACTTTATAGTGACGTATAATTTACCTTCAATTATTTATATCGTTCACTATTGGAGTACTGATTAAAAATTTAACTAAAAGTGTAATATAATAAACATATAATAACTATAATAATAGTTTTATTTAATGTGTTTAATTTAATGTTTTTTATTTAAATTATTGATATTTGTAGAGGTACAAAAGGCTGACCTGGAAACAACACATCAAATCAAAACGAGATGAACTGAGCATGCGGTTTAGAAACATTTACTGGCTGATGGCGCGTAACTCTAAACTATCGATCGAAAACAAACTACTGATATACAAAATGATCCTAAAACCAGTATGGATGTATGGTGCATTGCTGTGGGGAAGTGCTAGCGACTCCAATATAAATATTATTCAAAGATTGCAAAATGGCATCCTAAAAACAATATCAAATGCTCCGTGGTTCAACAAGGAAGTCCATGAACATAAGAACTGTTGGGGAGGAGTTAAATCGGCATGTCTTGCCTGGCACATTGGCAAGGGTTAGCCACGTCACAAGACTGAAACGCCAATATATTCAGGGTCTTGGCGACAGATGATGAAGGATGAGGTGTCTCCTACTGGGGAGCTCTTCGAACATTACACATACCAGGAACACATATGCTCATAGTTTGCGACTGATTGCAAATAAACAAAAAAAAAAAAATGTAGAGGTCAAGTGGATTTGCCACCTGAAAGCGTAGTAATGGTTGTCGGACACCATGCAGGCCCGTTTCAAATCGATCCCTCCTCTGTTTAACCTTTAGAAAGATAAAAAAATATGTGTGCCAGCACGACTGGAGTTTACTCCTTCCCTAATTACGGTTGTCTCCGAAAATTGTACGGTTGTCGTTGACTTTGTAGCGTTATTTAATAGTAATAAAAATTCTTTCGAGTGAATTTCTTTCGTGACACTTTTTGTTTTGTTTTTTGTTTCAAGGAGTAAACTCAAATAAAATAAGAAATTTTATTTTTAAATACACATTGCGTCACTCATTTTAATTTGAGGTGAGTTATATGACACATTGAATGTAGCAATTCAAAAGTCAAACGTATTGATGAACGTTTGTAACACGAGTCTATTATTGAGATAAAGCGATCCGTCTGCCGAATAATGGTGATGGTAATATGAGATAAGGGTGCGCTCCGTAACTCGATTGTTTCCTCACGATTCTAATTGGATCACGTCGTACGGTCATTGTTAGTTTGGAGACTAATTGAAATGTTAGAGAAATATGGCCTTAATATCTGTACCGAACTTTGTTAGTAGTAAGTTATGCCGAGTCTATCCTTGTGATTTTATGTGTCTTTGAGCCTTGCTGTATATTTTGTACACTGCATATTATTTATTTGTAGCAAGATTCGTATTGCTGCGTTTCGTTAGCGTTGTAGCGACATCTACACGCAACATGACGTAACGCGATAGAAAGACAAGATTGTCACAATGTCGCATCAAGCTACAACGACACCTACAGGGCATACTACGCAACGATATGAACGATCAACGAAACGTCACGATCCTAAATCGCGCTATCAAAGTTTCCTACGCTCTTGAGATATATATACAACTTTCCAACGTAAGTCGTCGGGCTTCGGCCCAGGGCTTCGGTCCGCCAGGCAATATCACCCGCCTGGTCGGAGGATCCTCCCGTTGTGTTGGAGACATTTCTCACGTCGTCTTACCCTCCACAGTGGTGACCCCGACGTGATCTTCACCTTCCCTTGTTGAACCTTCAGAACATGCAACCTTCACAGCCCTTGTAGTGGCATTATCATACATCATCCCCCGACCCCATCAGCAAGCAATCAGTCTAGCAACGCATACCGCCAGCCAGCAGCACTCAGCCTCTTCGGGTACCCCGACCACAAGCATGCAGCGAACGCGCAGGCCTGGTCAACACCCACGGCTTCATCAGCGATTGGCACAGCACACTGCACTTCGGCCGGTCATCTAGCAGAGCCATTCTCTCCTGGTCGACGCAGCAGCCAGCCTTCACTACACGCCCTCACTCCGACTCACTGGAGCGCACGTGTAGCAGCATCGCACACTCATCCACTACACGCCATCACTCCGACTCACTGGAGCACGTGTAGCAGCAACTCACCGCACACAGTTCCGACTCACCGTGAACTACGCGGCAGCTGGTTCCGACTCACTGGAACCATATCCACTGGCACCGGCAAGCACTCAAGACTCTTCAAGCTTCTCATCGACCTCCGGTCTCGGGAGGGGAGTAATGTAGCGACATCTACACGCAACATGACGTAACGCGATAGAAAGACAAGATTGTCACAATGTCGCATCAAGCTACAACGACACCTACAGGGCATACTACGCAACGATATGAACGATCAACGAAACGTCACGATCCTAAATCGCGCTATCAAAGTTTCCTACGCTCTTGAGATATATATACAACTTTCCAACGTAAGTCGTCGGGCTTCGGCCCAGGGCTTCGGTCCGCCAGGCAATATCACCCGCCTGGTCGGAGGATCCTCCCGTTGTGTTGGAGACATTTCTCACGTCGTCTTACCCTCCACAGCGTTTTATAAAAGCCTATAAGTTCGTTTGAAGCGCGTAAGGCACAGTATAGGCGTGCTTTTCGCCACAAGCGCAACTCGTACAAGAGTTGCCCCGCTTAAAAGCTCGTATTAGTAATCATTTTTGAATTGTTTAATTCCTTTGCTTATTGACAATCGCCACCAGCGATTCGCCGCCGAGCGTATACGCCAGGATAAGCACTTTTACGCGTCTGGCTTTTTGAGGCGCGCGTGTAAGCGCGTACCTATACTATGCCGAAACGATACTATACTATAAAAAAAAAAAACTATACGCACGAAAAAAACAATAGTCTGAAACCGAAACTACATAAGGGACATATCATAACTTGTTAGTTAGATAAAACATTTTTTTTTAAATCTATAATAGGTAAACTCCTTAGAATTAGATTGTAACAGAAACCACTATAATGGATAATTACGAAAAACTAAAGTAGAAACTAAACAGTGGAATCTGTAAATTACTCAACCGAGGTATAGAAATGAGGGACCACGCCATGACACTACTACCGTTTGATTTATATAATATGCATATTTTATTATGAGTAACTTAATTATCAATAATAATTGATGTCAGAATTGTAGGCTTTTGAAAAGATAAAGAATATTTTGAACTTTTGCTGCTTGATGTTAAACAAAAGCTTTTGTCTCATAAACGATAAAAAGAAATATTCTCATATTTCTTTTTTATCGTTCAGAATAAAATATTGTTTGCTCTTATGAACAATCTTACCTTTTTTAAATTATTTAAATTTTACCTCTAACTAGCTGCGCCCGTGGCTCTGCTCGCGTGCTGTATAGATTTTCCTAAATTGCACGAAACTTAGGATTATTCTTTTTCTAAAATAAAACATCAGCTATCTGCCAGTGAAAGTTCTGTTAAAATCTGTCCAGCCGTTTCACAAGTTAGCTGTAACAAACAGAGAGACAATAATTTAAAAAATGGACTTTTTAATGTAAGTATTGTATATATACTTTTATATGCAAATTAATACAGACAGATCCTTCAATTTTATTTACTTTCATAGATTTTTATATTGCCATAAAAATAATTAAGGGTTACATAATTTTGAATTCTTACTTGAAAGCATTACTGATACTGTTAATGGAACACAGAATTTAGACGTAAGTCCTATATAAAACATTTTAATATCAATTTTTTTTAAAAAAAAGATGGCTGTGGTTTCGCTCGCGGTGCTGTAGATTTTGCCAGTCAAGTTGGGCATTTAGACGGATATATGGAGGATGCACAGGTTTCATACTTCAGGCGTTACGTTCCAATACATTAACATCACAAGGCAGAGTTGTTATGCCGATATATACAGGACGTATACAAACTAACATTAGTTTTTATAATATTATTTGGCATATGTAATTACGTTTATTTATGAGGTACTAAAATGCATTATAAAATATAACTCTAGTTCGCTCTTAATCCATAATAAAATAAATCATTTTCATACACTTTTTTAATCATCATCTTCCTTATCTGAATTATGCTGAGACCTCCGAAACTGGATTTAAAACGTTTGCGAATAAAATTCCGAGGGAACGGAGGCTGTGACGTGGAATTTTTTCAAGGTTTAATGGGGAGTTTTTTTTGCGTTTAATGCATAATCCTGACCGTGTGACTCATTTATCAGACTAATGACTGGCAACGGAAAAGTTGGGATATATATTTTACTAGCTATGCCTGTGACTTGTTTCTTCTTCTATGTTGTATAAAGACAAGTAAAGTAAAATACTAACGTAGAAAAACTTATCTGTATGAATAAAAATGAGTCATCAAAATGTATGGACGCGTAAAGCTTCAGAACGACTGCACCAAACTCAATAATTCTTTTTCCGATGTGTTGTTTGAAAAATTTTTGTACTGGGTAGACGAGATCAAATTTCCATGGGAACGGGATATAGGGGTTCGGGAGGTTTGTATGGAAAAAATTGTATTACCTAATGTTTGTATTCTGGTAGGTGGTTCATCGGTAACAGACGCAAAAACGGGACTAATCCACGGTAACGGTATCAACGGAATAAAGTTTTACAGGTATCCGGACGAAGCCGGTAGCTATCTATATGTATATGTATTATATGTATTAGTCAGAATATGTATTTCTTAAATAAAAAAATTACACGCTTCTCTGAAAAGAATTTTATGTGGAAAGCTAAAAAATAAATTCGCGAGACTTAAGACTATGATCCCCGTTAGATCTCAAACATTATAAGAAATTTATGTCCTTTACATGCTAAGTAAACTAAAAAATAAAACGTTTCTCTCTTACCGCGGTAAGCTAGAAAAGTGTATTATATAAGTTAGGAGGCATTAGGGCCACGATGCGGGGCTAACAAGATTCCCATTTGATAAATGTATCGTACGAGACAAGCGTTGACTGCCAACTTGATTAAGTTTGATTAACTAAATAATATCAACCAGGTCGTAGTAAATTCAATTTTTAAACTTGCCACCTGTGTAACATTAATGGAGTTGTATCATCCGTTTAACAGTTTAAAGGAACAGCTCTTGCTTTATTAAATTTCACGTGTATCATCCGATCGGGCTTTGGTTGAGCTCGGCCTTTGAGGAAATTGTGACGTAACAACGCTTTGAACTAGGAAAAGAATGTCTTTGTAAAATTTGAATTTTTCTAGTTTATTGGTTGAATAATAATATATAATATTCTTATTATGACTAGCATCTGGAATACCGGCATCTGTCTGTGAAAAGTATTTTGGCACTAATGATATGGCTTGACCGGAGAAGTACCTACTACACTCTTTTAGAAAATAAAATGTCAAATTGAAGTTCGGTGGCTCGAACTACATCTCTATCTCCTTCCTTTTCTTTTGGAGGAGAACTCCTCCAATTAGGTCGTATTACCCAGTGATGACTCTTGTTACTGTGAACGTAAGGTAACTGTTTTCCATGCTCGTTTCCCACCTACGTAGTACATTAAAAGGGTGGTTTCGTATAATGGAAGTGAAATAATTTATTGCTGAATACCAAACAGAATATCTCTTGTTTCTGAAAGTCGCATATTTTTTTGTGTGACAAAATGTTTCAATTTACTTTAAAATTCGCGAACATTGCGGTGTTGGTTACATTTCAGTGTTTATACAAAGAGAAAAAAATCTGTATTTTAGGGTAGGAATTAAAGTGTCATGTTGTGTGGTTTTTACTGTGGCGTAGTGTGACGTTGAATGTAGCGTCTTTTGTACATTTTATTGTACAGATTTTTCGTATAATGGCTTATGATATTGTTTTATTTTCAATGAATTTCTTTCTCCGTCCCCAAAGAGATTACTATGATTATTATTGTACGCAAATAAGCAATACCATGTCAACCCACAAAATTGAAACAACTGAGTTATATATGCAGAAGTGTTGGTAAATGGCTTACGAACATTTTTCTTTAATATTTGTAGGGTTTTATGCTTTAAAACTTCTAAAAAGCCATTTTTTAATCATGCAATTTCTGTATTATGTTAAACGTTTTGGGTTATATTATATACGAAATATGCAGTTTCTATACTTATTGTCTGTGAAAATAAGTATACAATCTATATATATTCCGAAATTGCCAAAAACTTGACGAATACATAAAAAAATCATATAAAGCAAGTTGTTCAAAATTTTCAAACGCGTTTTCTCGAAATGACATTCGTGTGGGTTGACATGGTATTGCTTATTTGCGTCCAATTTCGATCATTTACTTTTATCCGTTCAGTTTTATACATATTTTTGTGCTGTGTTGCATTGTCGTCTCGCTAATGCTTTAACGTTTCTTTAAGGAATACTGTTTGTTGTTATTTAAGAGCTTATATTACATTTAAAAATTCATTTTATAAGATATTTTGACTGCTAAGATAGCGGAGTCAGATATATACCAGTGAAACCACAATTTTGCTATTGTACGGAACTATGATAACTATTACCTGGTTACTATTTGAAGCAAATTCAAAAATTATTAAAGACATTTCAAATCAATTGCATAAATTAAAATTTGATAATTATTATGTTTTTACGAAGACGACGCCGTAGGAAAAAGCTAATTAAAAGTCAAAAGCAAAAAAAAAAAAAACGTGGCCTCTCACTTTATTTGATTTTCGCGACGAAACTCTCAAAACTAATTTTCATCAAAACTAATGGAGATATACAACTTGAGAAAAAAGCTAGAAAATAATATTTAATCGGCACAATTTATGGTAAGAAAGTAGTTCTTCTACTGGAAAAAGTTGTGAGATCTCAATTATAACCTGACTGAAAGTTGACAATTCTATTTGAACATATTCTACTAATTAAAATACTTTAGTGTCGCCCAATTGCAGTCTCGGATTTACGAGTATATGCATTTTATGTTTGTGACGGGATATAATATATAAATAAATAAATAAACGCTGCACACTCAACGGCCCCCATTAGGATAGTGATATCCTGTGTCGGGGGTCCGGAAACACATACACGGACAAATACCCAGACCGGAAAATATGCTTTCATGGTCAGTACAAACATATATGCTCCGAGCGGGAATCGAAATCGCGACCTGTGGCGTTTAAGGCAAGTTCGCTACCACTGCGCCACAACGTCGTCAAACATATTCTACTAATTAAATTACTTTAGTGTCGTGCAATTACTAAGTCTCGGATTTTAATACATTATATGTTTTTGATAGAAAAATTACTGCGAAATAAGATATATATTTTTAATGCCACACTTTGAGCTAGTGATTATATACCAGTAAATAATTATCTTTCTTATTTGTCCATTAATAATCACGGATCATGTTTCCCTCGCCCGCGGCGTCAAACAAAATCCAGAGGAGTAATCTGAGTTTAGGAAGCGTCATGTCTGCGATGTGTTACTAACGAGAACCGTCATGATAAATGGATTTACTGGTAACACGATCCCTGATAATGAACAAAATAATTATCAGTCAAGTGCGTTGTGGACCACGCACAGTAGAAACTAAAGAGTTCCACACACACAAGACAACACAATGACACAATTATTATGTCTTTTAGTAGCTTATATCTCAATAACTACTAGCTTTTAAAAAAAATGCAAAATCAAACCTCTTTATCATTATGAAAGAGCTATCCAAAGATATCACATACGTCGACATAGATTGATTTTTTTTCAACCCTCAGTTACATGTATGGACTATTTTTTTAAATATATTTTAAGATTTCATTACAAAATCGTGTAGCGGTTCATAGAATACACCTATTTACAAAATAGCGTATAGATACCATCAATAGTATCTGAGTAAAATGACTGTGACATACGGACGGACGTACAAACGGACGCACGGATGGTTTGACGGACATGACTGATTATGAAATTATAAGGTTTCCATTTCTGCCATTTGGCTATGGAACCATAAAAATAAAGGTTTGGGTAGGGGAATTTATGTAGGTAAATGTAAAGTGTAATCCACACCGCAGATACTTTCTGTTGAGCAACGTTTCTAAATGTTGGCGGGTAACATTTGATAATAAAATCTTGATGAGCGGCCCTAAGGAGGACGGCAGTCGGTGTGGTCTCGACTGCCGTGTGCGCTTGCATGGGAAGCGCTGGGGGCTTACCATCTCGCCCCCCCCGGGACTGAGCTCCGCTATCAAGCGGAGCCATGTGATTGTCAGGTCGCGTTGGTTTGTTCTCCAAGAGTTCCCGTAACCTGACAAAAACACTGAGGTCGGCCACCGAGAAGGTTTTAGTGGGTCCCCATGACGTTTGCACCTTGTCATGGAACCCCACATAACCCGGTTGTCCCTCCCCAGGACGCCGGGTATCTAGCAGTGATAATAAAATCTTATTAGTTGTTAGTATCTTCTTATTTTTTTCCTAGCTCTATTCCCGGTATTTCATTTTACCCAGGGTATGCTTATTACTGTTATCTGGATTTGACAGGTTACTAGTTATTACACAGAGCGTTTGCCATCTGACCTCCGCAACCCTAAAGGCGAATCAGTAACTCATTGAATAATTTATAAAAAGAGTTAACGATTATTATCAGTTGTTACGTGATAACAACCGGAACCGACAGCTGGGGAGACTCACAAGAACGGGTTGTAAGATCAATACAAACATCTGCCCGAGCGGGAATCGAACCGCCGTGGCTCAAATTTGTTGATATTTTATGTATGTTGACGCAAAACTTGAATAATGTTACCGTGTTGCATAATGTAAGACAACAAACATTTGAAACTGAAATTGCGACCCAACATGACCCTAAAGTATTTTAATTAGTGGAATATTATGTTGCCGTACAATTTTTTATATTTTACGTTTTGACGGGATATTATATTTTTTATCGTCCTTTATTTGGACGCAAATAAGCAATACCATGTCAACCCACAAAATTGAAAAAGTGAGTTATATATGCAGAAGTGTTGGTTAATGGCTGAAGAACATTTTTCTTTAATATTTGTAGGGTTTTAAGCATTAAAACTTCTAAAAAGCCATTTTTCAATCATGCAATTTATGTATTTTTAAACGTTTTGGGTTATATTATCTACGAAATATGCAGTTTGTATACTTATTTTTGTGAAAATAAATAAAATAACTTACATAAATATGAAATTGCCAAAACCAATGAATAAAAAAATCATATAAAGCAAGTTGTTCAAAATTTTCAAACGCGTTTTTCTCGAAATGAAATTCGTGTGGGTTGACATGGTATTGCTTATTTGCGTCCATTTGGCCCACTTATTATGTATTTAAACTATTACTATATTAGAAAAAGTTAATTGATTGGCGATCTATTTACTATCTCTGAATTCTCTCGCCTAACAAACATGAATTTACATTGGACAGTTGCCAGCCGATATAACGAAGAAGGTGAAACTCAATATGGCATAATATGCTAATAAAACTGATTCCCTCATATTAATAATTGGATTGATATAACGACTAACTACTATGATTATATAGTACTAGCGGCCCTCTCCAGCTTCGCACAGGTATAAAATATATAGCCTATGTCGTTCATTGAAAAAATGATTAAAATCGATCCAGTAGTTTTGATATATTCATTACTGCCCGTGGCCCGCACGCGGTAAATGTAATTATTTACGACGTCACATTAGAAACCTCAAAAATTAATTTTTCTTTCTCCACTATTTTTATACATATAAACCTTCCTCTTCAATCATTCTATCTATTAAAAAAAACCGCATCGAAATCCGTTGCGTAGTTTTAAAGATTTAAGCATACATAGGGACAGAGAAAGCGACTTTGTTTTATACTATGTAGTGACTAGCGGAAATGGCGGACGTTGCCCTGTCCCGATAATTAAAAAAAGAACTGGGATCCGATAGCAGTGCCCTCTACTGGGTGTTGTGTCGTGTCCCTCTACTGGGTGGGTGCCCTCAATTGTGAATCTAAACCATTCTCGAATCCCCTGGAACACACCCAAACAATTTCATGAAAATTGGTCCAGCGGTTTAGGAGTAGTTCAGTGACATACACACGTACAGTAGAATTATATATATAAAGATGTCGATTGGCAGATTTCATTTTTTTTTTTTTATGTTAGAAGTTGGCAAACAAGCATACGGCCCACCTGATGGTAAGTGGTTGCCGCAGCCTATGAGCGCTTGCAGCACCATTAGTAGGTGCCACTCGCGCGTTGCCAACCTCGAGATATTAGTTCTTAAATCACGTTCGCCCAGTAATTTCACTAGCGTACAATGCCCTTCAAACCGGAACACAGTAGTGCCTAAACACTACTATTTGGCGGCAGAATATTGGACACTGTGGTGGTACCTACCTAGCCGGCCTCTTGCAACAAAATACCTACCACCAGTGTGACTGATTGCACTGGTGGAATAATCTCTGCTGTGACAGAGGTTATCCCAACAGTGGGCGATGGGGTCGTCACATCCCGACGCCGGATAAATTTAAAATGTAATAGTTATTTTAATGTGAAGAAGTAAGATATTTAAAGAAAATGTTTCGGTAAAATTAAAACCAGATTTTAATTAAAAAAATGTATTATTTCTGTATAAAATTTTTCGCTTCTACAACAACCAGACGATTATATTTATAAAGGTTCAAAGTAAATTAACGAACTTTAGAAAATTAGTTTTTATATTCTCGTCGGAAACATTCTTATTGTTAGGTTATTTTTTATCCGACTACGTTAGAAGGAGGATTATGTTTTATATCAGACTCTGTTGTGGCGTGTTGGTTGTAGTCTGCCTTGAGCTTCGACGGTTGGAGCTTCGAATCCCGCTCGGGTAGATGTATGTATTAACCTTACAAATATCCTTTTCGGTCTGGGCGTGTGTCCTTGTGGGTCTCCCCACCGTGCCTCGGATAGAGTTAAGTTGTCGGTCCTGGTTGTTATCACATAACATCTGATAATAACGACGACTTTGTGGCGCAGCGGTTGCGAACTTGCCTTAAACGCCACAGGTCGCGGTTCGATTCCCGCCCGGAGCATAAAATGTTTGTATTGACCATGCAAGCATATTTTCCGGTCTGGGTGTATTTGTCCTTGTCATTGTGAATGTTTCCGGACCCCGACATAGGATATTACTATCCTAATGGAGACCATTGAGTGTAGCGTTTATTTAAAAAAATAGAAATAATAATCGTTAAATTTGATCGGTAATTTGCTCGTATTTAATGCCTTACTGGTTTTCCCTTAGGGTTACGGAGGTCAGATGGCAATCGCTCTGTGTAAAAACTAGTAACCTGTCAAATTCAGATAAGAATAATGAGCACACCCATTGACCATGAGCATTGATCCCAGTATTGTATTTACCTAAAATACAATACTGGGATCAATGCTAAAAAAAGACGTACAAATGTATATCTATTTCTTAAATTTGCTCTGAAGTCGCCTTCATGGATTTTACGGGTGAATGGGTCTCTTTTAATTATATTGTAAAAAACTTCAATAATACATTGCAACCACTATGATTTTGACGACGTTGCGACGCAGCGGTAGCGAACCTCCCTTAAGCGCCAAAGGTCGCAGGTTCGATTCCCGCTTGGAGCAGACTGTTTGTATTGACCATAAACACATGTGTTCCCTCTTTGTCCTTGTCCTTGGGTATGTTTCCGGACCCCCGAAATTACTATAAAAGAATCCAAATAAGCTTGCGCTAGGAGTGGGTACGACAATAGCCCAAGAGGGTCAAGATCGAACCCGCATCTCTCGTGTTACCGGGGCGCGGTCGGGCCTTTAGCTATTAAAAGCGTTGAGCTATTTACATTAAAACTATATTAATTTAATTTTGTTCAAAATATTTAAAGTAGGTATTGCAGTTGAGTAAAACTTTCTTAGTATATTGGCATCTTAAAATAAGTGACTCCTAAGCCTACCAGCGGCTTCTGTTCTTATAAAGTAGGATTAAAGTATTTTGCCTGAGAGCGTTTCCGTTGTTGCCTTTATGTAGCTTGGAGCTGTATTTGTACACTAAGGATTTACGAAAACATGTATGATAAATGTCTAGAAGAAAGTCAAATGACGTAATATTTCGGCTAAATCTCATTCGTAACATTCGCTTCAGCTTTATAAAGATTTTCAAAGAAAGAATAGGAAATTTCTCTCTTTCTGATTATTTTTTGTGTTTTTTATTACGATCTATAGTAACTAAGCAAAACAGCAAGGAATAATTATAGTAAAGTTTTAATTAGATTTATTTATAACGAATTAAAAAGCTGCAATTATTTTCCACGATGGCGGCGTCACATTCAAACTTATGCCGAACGCTAATTATGTTTCAGAAATTTCTCGACGACTTAAATCTGCGTCAGGTACGGGAAATATGAAACGGGAAAGTTTACCGTTTATACTTTTAGGAACGTATATAATAATAATCTATATATATAAAACGACAAGACATAATTGACATATCAATCCTTAACCCTTGGACCTAGAATGCTCTATTTTTCACAGGTGTTGTTTTTAAAACGTAACCGAGCAAAAAAGAAGGGATTTTTCGAAATTCAACCCTTAAGAGGACGAAAAAGGCGTATGGTTGGATGTAAGTTACTTAATCTAGCATAAAAGGCTTAACGCATACATTTTAGCACACAAATAGCTTATTATTCGCACATAGGATACTTTATATCTCGGAAAAATGTTAGATTCCTGTGGAATTATCAAAAAATATGCTACATGACGTATTCAATCGAAACTCAGTACAGATGTGTCTTATGGAACAAATGATTCATTCTCGCTGGAGCCAATTCTAATTATAATTCACCGCGGACGAAGTCGCGGGGAGATACAAGTCTTTAATATTGTAATGAACATTTAATGAAAGCATCAAATAATCTCAAAGGTAAGTTAAAACAACGGTTGTTTGATCGGATTAAGCCTTCAACATTTGTTGAGTGAAACGAAATATGAGTTTTTATATTGTCGAGTACAAAAGTTTTGCGCTGCTATTTTTTTCTGCTTTTGAAAGTTCCAGCTGTTGAACGCTACTTAGTGATACTTGTGTTGCATTATATTTTTTTGCATGAATAAAACTGTCTCAGCATTTTCCGGCTTGTTGTGTTTTTGTTGGAAAATAAGTTATTGTGCTCGCGTAAGTGTGAAAACGTGTTGTAACACTGGCTAGTGTGGAATCCCCTTGGAATTCACAACGCGCTACATCACCACGTTTTCCACTAAGAGATATTTTATATTGTACTATTAATGTCTGCGGCTTCACTCGCTTTAATGTAGTATGCCACAGGATTCCATAAAACGTATCATTACCAAATTTTAAGCAGAATAGTCCTGTATTTCGTTTTTCCATTGGACCCTAACGTTTCGGAGTATAAAGTTATTGGATCCTACGTGTTAGCTATCTGTGTGCCCAATTTTATCGTAAATATCCAAATTTTCACATTAATACTACCAGTTGGATTACGCAATAAAAGTATTTAAAGTTTGGCGGCGTAATGGGAATTCCGGAGGGTCACGGAACGTGTTAATTTCAACGCTTCAGATGATTTATATTCAACTTTCCGCTTGAAATATTATTTATATAACGTAAACCTACTTTTGCCACAATCACTCAATATTACGTACATAAAACCATAGTTGATAGCGATGTCTTACGCTTATCTTAGTTGATCTATCAATCTAACCTAACGTGACGGGGCTTTCGTTTTCGCTGAAGGAACAGATTTTGTTAAATGGAAATATAAATCGTGTGTCTTATATTGTACTGAATAGTTTTCACATTTTTTTTTCACAACGGTTGGCAAACGTGCATCCGGCCCGCTAGGTGGTAAGCAGTCACCGTTTTCTACGAACGCTTGTGATACTAGAAGAATCAAGCAAAACGTAAGGGAGCAGAGGGGTGTAGGAGATTGGGCCTCCGGCGCTCTCACACGTCGGCCGAAACGCAACAGCATTCCATTATGTTACGCTGGCTTCTGTGACAGTTTTCTGGGCAGTATTTGTGCTGAGAGGAGCGTGGCTCTACTACTAATAATAATAAATAAACTAACATTAGGTTAAAGAAACCAAACATTTATGATTTTTAGAATTTTTTATTTTTATTTTTTTTTATTTTTTTTTTTTATGTTAGAAGTTGGCAAACAAGCATACGGCCCACCTGATGGTAAGTGGCTGCCGCAGCCTATCAGCGCTTGCAGCACCATTAGTAGGTGCCACTCGCGCGTTGCCAACCTCGAGATATTAGTTCTTAAATCTCGTTCGCCCAGTAATTTCACTAGCATACAATGCCCTTCAAACCGGAACACAGTAGTGCCTAAGCACTATTATTTGGCGGCAGAATATTGGACACTGCGGTGGTACCTACCTAGCCGGCCTCTTGCAACAAAGACCTACCACCAGTGTGACTGATTGCACTGGTGGAATAATAAAATATCAAAAACATTTCAAGTTTAAATAATGCTGATGTCAAGAGTAAGGATCTTCAAAAGCCTTGGCACAATAAATGGTTTCTCGTTAAACTGTGACTTTATTAAAGAGGAACACACGGACGTGGGTTTACTTTATTGCTGCTTGAACAACGGTCTTATCTTCCATGTTATCTATTTCCATGTTATTTCGTCGGAATTAATTTATTCCTTAGCAAGGAGCCCTTTATGTTCCCGTCAGCTCTCATATTTTATACTAGACTAAAGTGTACTATTTTACGCTATGAGAATTTTGCGTTATTTTCAGGTATCAGAAGAGTATTTTTCATCAGCTAAAATTGTTTTAAAGGCCGTGTAATTCGTAGTATAAGCGATCACTATTTCACTATTTCATTATTATACCTACTTACATTATAAATGTGAACGTTTGTTTGGATGTATGGATTGATGTTTGTTACTCTTACCCGCAAAACTACTAGACAGATTTCTATATAATTTAGGACACACATAACTTATTACATTTTATCCCGGAAAAATGTGGGGTCCGTGAGATTATAAATCGGCTAGCGGGCAGAGCTAGTGTTGATATACTTTTGGTGAGTTAAAGTTATGTGTTATGTGTAATAGTTTTAAAGTTTCGACAGGAATTAGACACTCATCTTATCTCAGTATCTATGAATATGTGTTACTTGCTCTTTGCGTACATATTTAACATTTGAGAGCCAAATGAAAACTGCGCCTTAATATTTCGCCTGACCGTCCGTCCGTACGGATATTATACTTACGACTAACATTCCTAAACAAACTTTGAAAATCTAATCTTATTCTAATAATAAATTTAAAAAATCAAAAGTGTCTTTCATTATAACCGGAAAGCCACCCGACCGACAAATAAAATGGGTGATTCATATGGGCGTATCATAGTAGCAGCATGCGCTGCAAGCTGCCAATTAGGTATCCTTCAAAGCGTTCAAAGACAATCAATCAACGCGAGCTATTAAAGGGTGAAATTTCATCACAAGCGACATTTAAGCTGCGTTTTCACTGGAGATGTGCGAAGGTATAAAGTGAGGAAAGTATTGCTTAACCAATAGAATAGTTCGATCCGCTAAGTCATTTCGAGGGTAAGTAAATAAATAAACACTATACATTAAACGGCCCCCATTAAGACAGTTGTATCCCATGTCGGAGGTCAGGATACATTCACATTGATACGGACAAACACACACAGACCGGAAAAAATGCCTGTATGGTCAATACAAACATCTTCTCCAAGCGGGAGTCGAACCCGCGACCTGTGGCGCTTAAGGCGGGTTCGGTACAGCTGCGCCACCACGTCATCATGAAGCTATTGTATAGGTTTTTGACAAACACATCCTCTACGCATCCTCGCGCATCTCTGGTGGAAACGCAGCCTAAATCTGAAATATCGTCGAACAAATTTTTTCCTTGTGAAAGTACCAAATTTGAAGCTTAATACGAAGTTCTTTGTCAGCTAAATCATGACATGGTAATTCAGTGCTATCATTTGTTGTGAGGCATAAGTTACGATGATTCGTTTAGATGATATTATATTATAAAACGCAATGCTCTTTTTTTCATGATGGTCGTTGAGATACAGTAGTAAGAAAACAATTTAAACGCAGATTGCCGTTTGAGTGTCTGGTATAAGTGTCTGGTATAATGGTTTGATTATAAATAATCTTAATCGTTTTCCGCTTTTCTATATTTTAACTTATTCTTAATCACGCAACGGATTTTGATGCGGTTTTCGCCATCAATTAGATTAGATAATATTTCACAAAAGGCCTATATATTTAATAATACCCAGAGCAAATCGATTGCGTGTCGCTAGGTTTTTTCTAAATTTAAAAGTATTATTGATTGGCAAATACATTTTTTTAACCTTATCTTATATAAAGAGAATTAAAAAAAAGGTTTTATTATTTATAATCAAATAGAATCGTCTATATCTTAGACTATAACTAGATTACGCTTCTTCGCTTTTAGTCTAAGTTAAGATAATTCTCAGGACACAGGTGTATCTACCCCGTCTTTAATTATAGGACCGGCTAGATTATACAAGACAGGCTAGCATTAATTCCAATAATAGTATAATGCACATTATAACTTAGCAATTAGTTGGTGATCTCGATTAGTGTTGTAATCATGTTCTAGTGAAATTAATTAATCAACGTACAAGATAATACCTTACAAATTACAGTTTATATATTTAAGTTAAGATATTTCTTGAGAAATATGTGAATGAATAAACGCTGCACACTATTAGGATAGTAATTGACACTGTGGTGGCTTTGTGGGTACTGAGTCTGCCTTTAGTCTCGACGGTTGCGGGTTCGATTCAAGCTCGGGCAGGTGTTTGTTGAAATTTCTGTTTGTTTCAGTCTGGGCGTTTGTCAGGTTTCTCCACCATGCCTCGGAGGGCACGTTAAGCTGTCGGTCCCGGTTGTTATCACATAACATCTGGTAATAATCGTTAATTCTTGATAAGTAAATTGTAATCTGTCAAATCCGGATAAGAGTGGACGTCACACTGGAACATATGTATAGTCTGTATGGTCAATACAAACATCTGCCCCGAGCGGGAAGCCAATCCATGTACTGTGGCGCTTAAGGAAGCTTCTCTACCTTTGCGCCACAATTAGAATACCTCAAATGATTTTATGGTGTGACAAATTTTATTTCATTCCGTTCTTAGGTTATTGGCTTCTAGTTGTGCCAATTTAGCAGACATTACTTCACCAATATCACGCAGAATGCGTTCTTCAGTTATATTCAGGTGGGTAGGCTCTACATCTTCTTCATCCTAGCATTATTCCCGGTATTTTTATGTACCCAGGGTCTGCTTATTATTCTTATCCGGATTTGGCAGGTTACTAGTTTTTACACAGAGCGATTGCCATCTGACCTCCGCAACCTTAAGGGCGAACCGGTAACTCATTGAATAAGAGCAATTTACTTATCAAGAGTTAACGATTATTATCAGATGTTATTGATAATAACCGGGACCGACAGCTTAACGTGCTCTCCGAGGCACGGTGGGGAGACTCACACGGACAAACGCCCAGGCCGAGACAGAAATTTTAACAAACACTAGGGTAGGCTCTACAGCTATACAAATAAATAAAATTGAAGTGTCTGTTTGTAATTCCAAACTAACACATATTCACAAAATGCATATGTAAGTATATACATAAATAAAAAGTCAATTTTTAAAATTTTTGTCTTTGTCTGTTTGTTCCGGCTAATCTATGAAACGGTTGGACTGATTTTAGCGGGACTTGTACAGATTAATAACTGATGTTATAAGGAGTAAGTTAGGCTACTTTTAATTTAGAAAAAGAATTAGGGTTCTGTGCCATAAAGAAAAAATGGTTTTACCATGCGAGCGGAGCCACGACGCAGCAAGTCTTTTACAAAAATTACAATTTGATGACGTTGTGGCGCAGCGGTAGCGAACCTACCTTAAACGCCACAGGTCGCGGGTTCGATTCCTGCTCGGAGCATAATATGTTTGTATTGACCATGCAAGCATATCTTCCGGTCTGCGTGTATTTGTCCTTGGCTCTGTATGTGTTTCCGGACCCCCGACACAGGATATCACTATCCTAATGGGGGCCGTTGAGTGTGCAGCGTTTATAAAAAAAAATTATAATTGCTTCTGTCTGCCTTATATCTATGTCTTTGAAGTTTCCGTCTCAATTCTCGCCGAGTTATCGCGTCGTAAAAAGTTTTACTTCAAAAACTAATTACTTTATTTTCGCTTTGACTCCTTATAATTGGTTATTTTTAAATTAAAAAAATTTGTGACTTTTACCACTTGTCGTGGAGGCATCTGCGTACAAAACATTACTGTAGTAATAGCAGCTAATAAATAGCTTTTAATTACACATTATAGATTGTTATGATGCAGTTTTGAAATCTTCAGAGTAATTTTATAATTCTATTATGACGGTTGGCAAACAAACATTCGGTCCGCGTGATGATAAGTCAGTCACAGTCACAGCAACATATGAATGCTTGCAATGCTTGAAGTATCACTTGTACATTCCAACCCAAGGAGCAGGAGGAAAAGGAGACGGGAACAGAGGGGGTGGGAGATTTGGCCTCAAATGCCCTCAGTCATCGCACGAAACGCAATAATACCTATTGATACTGTTCATTTACGCAGGTAAGAGGGTAGTACTTCCTTGGTCGAGCCAGCCCATTGTTACTGCGTGGAGCATGGTTTTTTATAAGATTATCACAAAATATGTAATCATTATAATTGTTTTACAAACAGTGAAAAAAGAAATAAGGACAAATATATGGACGCAAATAAGCAATACAATGTCAACCCACACGAATGTCATTTCGGGAAAAACTCGTTTGAAAATTTTGAACAACTTGCTTTATATGATTTTTTTTATGTATTGGTCAAGTCAAAAAATAAGTATACCAACTGCATATTTCGTATATTATATATCTCAAAAATTTCGTATATTATAAACGTTTAAAAATACATAAATGGCATGATTGAAAAAATGGCTTTTTTAGAAGTTTTAAAGAAAAATGTTCTTCAGCCATTTACCAACACTTCTGCATAATTATATAACTCAGTTTTTTAAATTTTGTGGGTTGACATGGTATTGCTTATTTGCGTCCATATAGCCTCCTTCGTTTTGAAAGTCGGTTACAATTAATTTCGCAACAGTAAACACTCTAAACCTTTCTCGGTAATTGGGCATCTTAAATTTAAGATGCTTCAAGGCTTACCAGCGGCCTGTGTTCTTATAAAGTAGGATAAAATTGAGCCAGAGAAATATTCGGCTCTTGTTGTAAGTCTCTAAATATATATAATTATGATTTTTTTCTTTCATTCATGAAAAATATCCACGAGAAAGTTATACGACGCAGTCTAACTAACTTTTGCTTTAGCTAAATAACATTTTTTAATACAGGAATATTTTATTTAATATACGAAACAAGCGATCCGCCCTGACTTGGCTTCGAGGTTAGATACTTTAACTTTGATTTTTTTATGTCATGACATTTGGCAAACAAGCACACGGTCCACCTGATACTAAGCAGTCACCGCAACCTATGAACGCTTGCGATACTTGAAGTATCACAAGCGCTTTGCCAACCCAAGGAACAGGAACGACGAGATGAGAAGGGAACAGACGGGGTGGGAGATTGGGCCTCCGGTGTCATCACTCATCGCACGAAACGCAACAGTACCTAATGATACTGTTACTTAACGTCGATTTTCTGTGAGAGAGTAGCACTTTCCCGGTCGAGCTGACACTTTTGTGATGAGAAAAGCATGGCTATACTACCGTAAAATTAATGTAAGGTTTCATATTTTAACAATGTTTTTAACACTTTATTTTTTATATTTTTTTTATATTGTGTATTTATTTTTTAACCCAAGATGGCCCAATGTATACACATTATATACATTATATCTACATTCGTTTGAATGCTGAAAATCGCGGACTCAGCTAGTTATTAAGATAGGTTTGAAGTCATGTAGACTTATAGGAGACTGAAGTGAATTAACGGTTTCTCGTTAAAACGTGACTTTATTAAAGAGGGATGTACTCACATGTCTCACTTTATTGCGGGTAGAACAAAGGCTTCGTTGGTACTGTTTTATTTTAAATTTTACTTTTGAGAATAATTAATTTTGAAACAAACAGTCTATTCTTAAGAGTTTATTTCGCGTAATTTCGCTTAGTTCAATTTAGTGTACAATAATATCTCATATTTAACTCAAAAATTGCTTTCAGCTTATTTTAAAGCGCGTGTTAATTATCTGCTTGACTTTTAAGTTTTAAAAGTGGCGTTAAAACTATAATTTTTGTAGTAAGAATTCAATGCCGACGCCCATCGGTAGCCAAAACATCTCACACTCTCTTAGCTCTATTACTCACATGCCAACGCTGTCCTTCTGCGGCTCAGTTTGAAACTCAAATATCTGTGGCAAATAAGTTGTTATTTGCCATAGATATTTGAGTTTTAAGAAACGGAGATTTTAAGATTTAATTATTGTTTTGTTATAGTAAATCGATAGCTAAAACTAGTGTAGTATGGGCCTAAAATACATATTTTTGAGCGGTAAATGGGTTCATATTTATTCCAATAAATTTCTTATGTGAGATATAATATGCTAAGGGGGTACTATTAATATTTTACTAGGGTCCGACCGAAACTGGTTTTTCGGCCGAAACCGAAACCGAAACCGAACTTTCGGCCTCCCTCTCAGTTTCGGCCGAAACCGAAACCGAAACCGAAACTTTTAAAAAATATTTAAAATTACGTTTTTTTTTAATGAAATTTGAATTTCAAGTTTTTTTACATTTATTTGCATGTATACATTCGTATTCAACTAATTAGGAACAGAAAAAAATTTGGTTAAATATTTTAAAAGTT
Organism: Hestina assimilis; assembly: GCA_023373885.1. Lineage (NCBI taxonomy): Eukaryota > Metazoa > Arthropoda > Insecta > Lepidoptera > Nymphalidae > Hestina > Hestina assimilis. Next base: position 11,182,888 of record CM041750.1, read on the forward strand.
TAATTTTATGAGATACGGTTTCTTATAAAGTATTGAACAGTCAGTGCTGTGTACTTTTTCGAAGCTAAGAATATTTTAAGGTAACGTACCTTTTAAAAAGAAATCTCTTGCATTGAAATTGCTCATTTACTGGCTGACCACCTAATTAGGGACAGCAAGAGTTAGTGTTTTTTTCGATTTTTAAAAATAAACCTGAAATACAAAGGCGGAAAGCCTTTCTATTTTTATTTGGCGTCATTCGTTTATAGTTTTGATTTCTAAAATTAATATCACAATTTATTATTTAAACATGGGTTACTTATTTAACCAAGCGAAAACAATTTTATCTCAACGTAAATGGCCATACCGTAAAATAGCTTATTTGATTTGCTCCAAAAGTATGGTTTTCAACGCTGTGCAATATTTTCAAACCTATAAAACTACTGAAACTGTGTACCTAGAAAGAAATTTAGGTAATTTTATAGCTTTATAAAAAGTTCCCTTTGTGGACTCTGTAATTATTAAAAGAGAAATATTTGGACTAGATGTTAGTGGCGAAGTTACATGGGCGCTTTAACACGAAAATGATCCAAAATATACTTCACTGTTTATCAAATGATTTCTAGCCGGTGAACTATTATCAGTTTTAGATTGGCCTTCCGATAGCCTAGACATGAATTCTTTGGAACATTTGTGGTACAACAAACTGTAAATTTAAACCAACTCTATAGTAATTCTAAAGACGCCTGGAAGAACTTCACTGACGAAACTTGTCATTATTTGATCAAGTCGATGCCGCGCCGATGTCGATATGGCTATAGCTAATAATGGCAATAACATTTAATGTTAATTTCTAATAGAAAACGTTGCTTTTTCGTTGAATTTAACAGTAAATGTACATTTTCTCTTCCATTACATTCTGCGTTCATTATTTCTAATGTTTTCTTAAGTGTCCCTAATTACTTGTCCAGAGTTATATAAGCACGAAGGAGAAGTAAAGTTGAATTTTAATTGTTGCTATTTTTAATTATAATCCATTCCAAAATTTATTAATTCTATTAAGAAAACATTGGTTAAATGATCAAGATCAGATCAACATTAAAAAAATGTAATGAAGACTTCATGTAAACTGAAATTACGGAAAATATAAATAAATGTTACTCTTATTATACCCATGTCCCTAATTAGTTGACAACCACTGTATATAATATAGACAGTTAAATAGAGTTAAATAAAATTAAAATTAAAAATTCATTAAAGTCGTAACCATTTTTTTTGTCACGAATATACAGGACTTAATATTAGGAGTAAACTTTAAAAAAAAAACTTGTTCATAACTAACTAGTAATACGTTGTGTTCACAATATTTTAAAGATCAATCTAATACTTATTTCTGGAGATTTTTTGGCCGCGAGCGGTGACGAGTTGGCTGCGAAGTTTACCGAACAAAGCACGAAAACTCACGAACACTCGAGTTTCGGCGAGGCCGAAAGTTTCGGCCATATTTTGGCCGAAACCGAAACTAAAGCCGAAACTAGAATTTTTGGCCGAAACTGGCCGAAACCGAAACCGAAACCGAAATTTCGGTCGGTCACTATATTTTACTATAACACACTTTAACTATAATATAATACTGGTGGTAGGCCTTATATTGCAAGAGACCGACTAGGAAGGTACCACCGCAGTGTCAGATATTCTACCGTAAAGCAGTAGTGTTTTGGTTTGAAGGATATTGTAGCTGCGAGTGAAATTATTAGGCAAAGGAAATTTAAGAACACAAGGAGGTCGGCAATGCATCTCTCTGGTGTTGCAGATGTTCATGGGCGGCGGTAATCTCTTAACATCAGGTGAGCATCCTGCCCCTTTCTCCGTCTCACATAAAAAAAAAAGAAAATATCTCGAGGTTGGTAACGCGTAAGTGACATCTTTAACTAAATGGTGTTAGGTGTAGGTTACGATAACCGCTAAAGTGGACCGTATGCTTGCTTGCCAACTTGGTCAAATAAAAAATCATATGTGAAATTTAATATACTGAGGGTGCACTACAAAATTGATTTAGACTTTGAATTATGCTTTTACGTGACGACTCTACGCCAATGGCTTTCTGCCAGCTGCCGTGTGCTATTCTCTTTGAAATCCTTTCCCGTCCTTGTTATTCAAATCTGTTGAATTTGGGAGGGTATAGTAAATTGATGTGATCTTTCGTCATCCTTTTTGAAGTAATTTGTGATAGCCGCAACATAAATATACGAAGTGATATGATTAAACAATAAATAGAAAATATCAAAACATTGCTAGAATTTTATTACTCTAAGTTATAGCTTTGTAAAGACACTAAAAAGATAATCGATTACTCAAGCTGAACTTTTCCCATTAGTGTAATTGGACACCTTTAACATAACAATAGGTACTTAATTATCCATAAAGACAGTTAAGTTTTAATAGAATTGTAATAAAAGATAAACAGCATTTTCTATTAAAATTATTACTTAATAAGGTGGAATGTTCAGATAATACGTATTTCGTTACATTAAGTATATCTTTTTTTAAATCGAGCATTATTTCTGCGAGCGAATCGAGGACACCGTTATAATTGTTTTTAAAGCTAATAAAATAATATAATTTTTTATGAAAGTTATTTTGATGTAAATGACTCTGGAATGAGCTATTAAGTTCCTATACGATATTGCTACAGCTTAGTTTTTTTCTCAAACAAAAGTACTAGTTTACGACGCTAAATTAATTCTATTATATTGCAAGCTTGTGACTAACTTCGTTTCGTTGTGTAACTGCGAATTTACGAAGGATCATCAGTGAATCTTTTGACATTTAGTTTGTATGAAAAGGCCGGTTCATCCTACTAATGTAATAAATGTGAAAGTTTGCATGGTTTGGTATTTAATCACGCAAGAACGGCTGAACGTATTTTTATGAAATTTAGTACAGATAGAAATTGTTACCTGAATTAAAACATAGGATACTTTTTAACCCGGAAAATGTCTGATTCCTGATTAATGAGGCATTGTCAAAAATGTGCTAGAGGATGTATTCAATTGAAATTTACTGTACATGTGCATATGGAAAGACTATAATTATGATTATTTACTTACAAATGATTAATTTTTTCCTGGAACCGATTCCAAGGTCAACGCGGATGTATATGCGCCCAGATGCGAATATAAGTCTTAGAATAAAACACTATATAAAGTATGAGGTCAAAATCTACTAACAATATAGAGAATTGCTTTAATAAGAGCTACATCGACGGGAAGTTTTAGAAGCCCTGTGAGAATAAATCGTCTCTCGTTAAAATGCGACTTTATTAGGGAGGCACATACTCACATCGGTTACTTTATTGCTGTTGGAACAACGGCTTTGTCCTTCTTATTTTTCATCTCGCCGTTAACATCCTATCCTTTATTCGGGATCAATTTATTCCCGAGTAATGCACTTTCGTTACTCTTAGATTTTAAATCTTCTTTCTCTTTAAATTTCTTCTTCATATCGTGTATTCAGTGAATCAATCTAGTGTCAGAGTTGATTACCAACCTGATGTCAGACTGACCTGACTTATTGACTTTTTACGTGCCTTTCGAAGCACAGAGATGCACATCTGAAATACCACGGTGATCACCCACTTATAGACTGGCCACGCATAAATAACGCTATGCGCAATCTTTGCACGGTATTCATATTATCAGGCAATACTCATGAGTCCTTCGAGTAATCCTGTGAAGATTGGTGGCGATCAGATAATCAAAAATCCACACAGATGTAGTCACAGGCAGATGCTAGTATATCAAAATGCTCGATCTTTTTAAGTATTTTTGGAGAAACACGTGGAACATTTAAGTGACTAATGTGAAACGGTTTGCAAATTTTTTTACGCGCAGGGGACGTGTCACGCTCTGTCAATTATTCTTCGCTCATAGCGTTCCGTGACAATCAATCAACTAGGTCTATTAAAGGCTGAAGCTATGCGACAGCCGATATAACAAACACATCTAAATTGACACCAGGTTGTTACGAATTACTTATGACTTTGCAGCGAATGTAACGAAGTATGTTAACAAATGAAACATTATATGTTGAAACCGTGAGACATGGATTCAGTTATCACTGGTAATTGGGTTGGTAACTTTTAGGAGTACTGTTATGTATAGCCGGAGTCTTTCATCCTTATAGGCTTTTATATAGATTCAAGAAGTACCTGTCCATATTGAGATAATGATTAAAATCCGCTAATAAATAGTTAAGTTATCGCCTTATAAAATTCATTTAAGCATATGCTTATAGCACTACCAAGTAGTGGTAACCTGAGACTTGATCGCTAACTCTTCTAACAGCACTACCAACTAAAGTCTAAAGAACCACTTGTGCTATAGTGGGACGCCAGAGGCTCGGATTATCATCACGGTCGATTTCTTAACGAGGTTAACACACTCCTCACCGAATGGGTTGTAAGGACAAAAGTCAACTAAGGAGAGACCTCTGAGCAACGAGGGGCTGATTCATTGCGTAGCTTACTCTATTAAGTAATTATCACTTATTATTCGAAAAATATTTAAAGCAGAATTGTTAATTGTTACGCTGGCACTTTTTAAATTAAAATACGCAATTAATTTTTTACGTTTATCAAAGCAAACAAAAAAAAACAATTTCTTTGAAAGTTTCTTTCTTGATGCTTTGAATAAATAGGGATCGAAAATGTTGCCTTGTTATCTAAATTAGATTTAAACGTTTATTTAAGTGGGGTATTCGAAATTGTAAAATTAAGTTGAAGAATCGAAATAACAATGACTGGATTCTTTTTAACGAGATTGGGACGGGTGAAGGTTGGTTAAGATATATTCCGATAAAAAAAAACATACAAACAGTCCAATATAGAATCTCTTCCTTTTGTGAAGTCGGGTATTAAAACCCCTACTTCGTATTTGCAGACCTAACTATAATGATATTTAGGACACAGGTGTACTCGCTCACTAATTATATCACCGGATAGATTATACAAGATATAAGCTAGGCTACCATTAGTTATAATTATGATAGAAAATAATATTATAAATGCGAAATTGAGTTCGATTGTTTGTTCTTTTTGCCACTTAAGTCGATGGGACCATGGAGATTTTTTTTTATGTAAGAGATGGCAAATGGGCAGGAGACTCACTTGATGTTAAGCGATAGCCGCCTCCCATGAACATCTACAACATCAGAGGCCATGCAAGTGCGTTGCCGACCTTTGAGGAAAAAATAGACTCTTCTCTTGAAGGACCCATATCATATCGGCTATAAAAATTTATGATTATTTTATGTTTTATGGCTAAAGGATACTTTTGCCGCAAACACGTAACATGAATAGGGTGAAATAGATGAAAGTTTGTATTTAGTACTAATCATTTCTATTTCAATAAAAATGTCTTGCAAACAATCAGTCATTCAAGCGGACGAAGTTGCGGGTATAGCTAGTATATAATGAACATATGACAATAGTTTAGATGAGAAAGATATAATGTACATCGGATGTTTATAATTTAGCTATTTGTAATATCTCCTAGCATTTGCTACCGAATCGTGTACGTGAATTTCAAAATTATGTTGAACGAAACAGAGGTCTGTAGGAATCCGAGAAAATCAACTACTTCGGAACAGTTCCTTTTCTGAATATAAATATGAGAATCGGTTGAGTATAAATAAATAAATGCTACACACACACACACACACATACACACACACACACACACACACACACACACACACACACACACACACACACACACGCTGCGACCTGTGGCGTTTAAGGCAGGTTCGCTACCGCTACGCCACAACGTCGTCGAGTATTACTACTTGCTTTGCTTTGAAAGCGCTTTTTCTTCTTCTTACCTATATCCCAACCTGAACGGTGTCAGCACGTGCTGTGCTGTCTTCGTCTTCCATACTGTTCTATCATTTGTCATCTCTGCAATGATTCCCTTGCGACGCATATTTTCTTCCACAAATTTCATCCAGGTATTTTCTCGCGTCCTTTCTTCGCATCACCACTCACTTTCATATCCATCGTGGTCACGTGACTTTCTTCTCTTCGCAAACATGTCCAGGCCAGGATAACCTCCCACTCCTTAGTTTTTCAATCACTGGCGCTACGCGTCGCGTGAAAGCGTTACAAAAAAACCACCTACAATTGTATTTATTATGTTAGCTTGGAAAATAACTGAAATATGTATTAATGTTCCCGTGAAATATACTATTATCAAAATTATCCATAACTTAATAATATCCTAAATGTGTTATCTTGCATGTTTAATATTAAAATAACGATATTAGCAAAATGTCAACCTTTACCCTAAAATTTATGATCACATACCTTAGAACATTATTAGGCTGTGGCAAGATACCTGGCCGGTCCTTCCCTTTGATGTAGGATTATGGCTATGCGGCCAGATATGAGCTAGCTCTCTATATTGATTTCCTGAATATCAAAGCTTAAGTGAGTCCTACAGCAATATAGATTATAGATGAAACAGAAGCTATAAAATATTAATGTATTCTGGATACATTTTAGAAACCACCAGACCATTATTGCGCAATTTTTTAAATAATTAATTTGTATTATTGTTTTTGATTAGTAGTAGTAGTCATGCTTTTTCCGGCACAAATGACAGGGGAAGTACTACCCTCTTACAGAAAATCGGCATAAAGTAACAGACTACTGTTGCGTTTTGTGTGATGAGTGAGCGCTGGAGACCCAATCTCTAACCCCCTCTGCTTCCTTCCTTTTTTCCCCTATAATCCCTTCTCTCCTATACTTTCGGTTGACTACTCAAGTCAACTTCTACTTACCATATTCAAGTATTGCCAGTACTTATAAGTTGCGGTGACTGCTTAGCATCAAGTGGTCTGTATGCTTTTTGCCAACTGTCATAAAAAAATAAAAATAATTATTTTAAATAATGTAGTATATTTTTTTAAAGATCGAAAACGTTGTTACTTCGTCTTACAATTAAAGAAAACGCTAAGAAAATTAGTTTATTTTTAACAAAGTATGCATAAAATTCCTTACAAATAAAAGGAATGCCGTGTTGGTAGTATTTCACTAGAACAGATTTCCTTAGTAGAAATAACAAAGTAGGCACTTTAACATGAAATGTCTGTGCCGCGCCAGTGCCAAGCGGAGTAATTTTTCATTTCACAGTTGAAACTCATAAAAACTGGAAGTTTCCGTCAGGATCTTACTGTTCTAATAAACGTTGAACCTTTTTATGTCCAGATAGAAATTTTCTGTTTCGATTGATTTTGCTCTTCAATGTAATGAAAGATTCCCAAATATAAAACATTGTTTTTTTGTTATTTCATGACGGTTGGCAAACAAGAATATTATTCGTCTGATGACAAGCAGTCACCGCAACCTATGAACGCTTGCGATACTTGAAGTATCACGTGCGCGTTGCCAACCCAAGGAACAATAAAGAAGGGTTGAAAAGCTAAAAGAGGCGTGGGACATTGGGCCTCCGGCGCTCTCACTGATCGCACGAAACGCAACAGTACCTACTGATAATGTTACTTGACGCCGATTTCCTGTGAGATGGTAGTAATTCTCTCGTGGAGCCGGCGCATTTTGTTGGGAAAAGCACGGCTCCACTACCGTACAAACACACATGGAGTTCCTAATGTAACATGCGGATATAACTAACGCTGCGGTTAAATGTTTTTTTATGCCATTTGCAGTTATGTTTACTTACGGTCTCGTATATAAAAAAGTAATATTCCTGATTGCGGTCGGGTTTTCTTTGTGTGAAAGTAACAACTCTTTTTAGCAAAGCACTGTAAAATATACACAGCGTGTTTGGCTACTGGGATAACATATTGCCTTTCTCAACAAGAACACGAGTCGAGAAAATGTACCACGGCCTTTTTGTAACAATGACACTGACATTGGTTCTACGTTTTCACTTATATATTTCAAAATAATAGAATCATTGCAACTAATGTATATCTATAAATATGTTTTTAAATATTTGAATTAATAAAAAGAGAAGACCTGACTGACATATCAAAGCCCAGCCTAAACCTGATTTATTACAAAGATATTGTTTTTAAAACTTAATTGAGTACTTGGAAAGTAATTTTTGAAATTCAACCCTTAAGGGAACACTCTTTTAGGTTGGGTTGAAAGTTTGTACGGAATTAATCTTTGAAACTTGAAGCATAAAAATTTGTTTTTAGGTGAACATTTAAAAATAAAGAAATACGAGGTTTGACATTTTCTAAAAGTCCACCTATGAAGGGTTGAAATGGGGGTTCAAAGTTTATATTTAATCCATTATTCACGCTAGCGAAACCGCTGGCATAAGCAAGTGTATTGATAATTATTATTTTGTATCGCTATCAGATTGTTCATCAATAAAATATTCAATGTTAGTTGATATTGAAATCAACAATGTGATTGTTTACCCTGAATGATGGTATATCGGTTGGACTATTTTAATGACAGATAAAACAGTCATTTAAATCCGCGGATGCGCTTTGCAATGATAAAACCGCTCCATTTTCGGAACCATTATAATAATTCAACTTGAAATTGTTCGAAAATAAATATCGCGTTGTATTTACTTAAGAAATTTCAAACCGTTTTAATATCTTTCTATACAATTTTTTTTCATGACGGTTGGCACCCTAACCACCATTCACTGTAATATACAAGCGCTTTTTTTTTTTTTTTTTTTGGAATGTGTTTGCGATTCTTGAAGTATGTGCGTTGCCAACTCAAGGAATAGTAGGGCATGAGATGGGAAAAAGGGAAAGGAACGGAGGGCTATTGGGGTTTCAGCTCTCTTTACGTTACTCATCGCACGAAACGCAACAGTACCTACTGATGCTGTTACTTTATACTGATTTTCTGTGAGAGAGTACTACTTCTCCGGTCGAGACGGTCCATTTGTGTTGGGAGGAGCTCATTACTATTCATTAGTGAAAAATTTTAAAATCAATTGTAGATTTAACATTTTCATTTAAAAGTAATTTTTTTTTCATCATAATGTTTATTTTGAAAGTATATCTCGCAAAGAGTTTGCTCTAACGTTTGACGACCTGGAAGCATCACTCGCAATTCAGGCTCTACAAACAAGCGGCACCATTCAAGCCTCCGAACCTGTGCAGCCTACAGAAATATATCGATAACGCGTGTATTCAAGTATCCTGTAGAAATGAGCTCTTTGTTCCTGCCAACTCATTGTTCTTTGGAAACGTTACTGCCGCTTTCGGGGTTCGTTTCTATTCCTTTTTCATTTTTAAAAGTTTAAAACGGTATTGATATATATACAAATATTGTAAAGCTGAAGAGTTTGTATGTTTGTTAGGATTGCAAAATTCTTTTATCGTCTGATAGTACATTTCTTGAGGAAGGTTATAGGCTCTATAACATCACGATACGATACATAGAAAGAAGTCAAGCAATAAGAAAGGTGCTCGCAGGATAAGATGCGGTTAGTTGGGAGAACGGGGCGGTCTCATTCGACAGGAGCGAAGCCGCGGGCACAGTTAGTAGTTTATATTTTTAAAATGCTACTCTTTTTCCATGAAAAATGTTATAACAAGCAAGACTTCTACTCTGCAAATACGTCACTTGAATATGTGAAATACTTTAGCACAATGTATGAACGTACTCACCGTAATTACGCAAAGAGCTTCGACCTTCATATTTACTAGTTCTTTACCCTTCTGTGAGACGAGACAAAATTACCAAGGAGTTTTACATTTGCCATTACATCTTACAGCAAAATTCTTTTGCTTACTATGATGAGACGACATAATTGAAGTCTGAAGACTAACCCAAGGCACTAATCCTCTTATTAATACATTAAACTTGACAGTTTTTTTCGTTGTATGGATGGATGGATGTTTGTTACTCTGTCACGCAAAAACTACTGTATTTATTGATATGAAATTTAGTACATACATAGCTTATTACCTAGATTAACATGTAGGATATAATAGGACCTAATTACGGAAAAATATTAGATTCCCGTGGGATCATCAGAAAACTACATAAAGCGAGCGGAGCAGAAAAAATTATTATCGATAATATGGCATAAAATCATCCCTATTTGCAAACACTCGATTCTATAGGAACCGTTACGCCTCGCTGGTCTCGTTTCTGCTAAGTGCACATGAAAGTGAAAGTCACTGATGGTAAACGTTCTGATTCTACCCCTGTCAATGGTTGTAAACATCGATCTGTTAATAGAACCACTAATGAAAACGGCTTGAAACAACTTGCACTAAGAAAATTTAACTCAATGATAACCAATTTAGGTTCGTTTTGTTCAAAAAATCGTAAAAAATATATTCAGTCTAGTCTGAAGGTCACGTAGGTCACGCGGCATCAAAAATCTAATCAATTTGTCTAGACTTTGTAAGTTACAGAATCTATACGATATAAGTATTGTGTGTTTATATATCGAATAAATTGCTTTGGAGGTAACATACAATTTTATTTAAATACAATGATAAAATGTCCTAATTTTAATTTAAAAAAACTTTCCATAGTACTAGCACTGCTCGTGGTTTCACTCGTGTGGTCTAGATAGTTATTGTTTAGCTAAACAATTAAATGAACAATTCTCCTGTTACATCAACTCACCGTATAGCATAGCCCGTCTGTACTTTCTTGTTACTCGGCTGCTGTGTATCGCATTGTAACTTTATATAGCGTATAGCCTTTCTCAAGAAAGTACATTTCTATAAATACAAAAAAAAAATTACATTAGGAATTTAACGTGAACTTGGTTTTCTTATATCAATATCAATAAGTTCCTTATTCATTTTATCATTTATCTTCAAATTTAACACCTTTTTAAATTTTTAACTTTGTTTTAATTCGTTCCTATCACTTTCCGCATACTCAAAAGCCGCACTTTAAATAAATGTTCAGCTTGCCAAAATTATGATGCTCGGAACTGAGTTTAATTGATCGTATTCCGAATTTATTAAACATTTGGGGCGTCGCATCGTTTTAATTGATATTTAAATTATAAAATGATATTAATTTAAATATGCATTAAAATAACGTGTCATCGAATTGTATTTGAAGCTATAATTGAAAAAGTAAAAACGTGAAGACACATCTTGCGGGTAGGCAAGGCGAGGGTGTCTAACGCGGTTGCCTTTCGCAACTGTATTAGCTGCCTTCGCGTTTGGACTTTACTACCCCTTACCATGATGTGGAGAAGAGTCATCTGTTCTACTTTTCAAATAAAAAAAATCATGATATCTCTATCTTTGATTACGAACTTTTTATTGAAGGAATATTAAATAATAAATAATAAATAAATAAACGCTGCACACTCAACGGCCCCCATTAGGATAGTAAGATCCTGTGTCGGGGGTCCGGAAACATTCACAATGACAAGGACAAATACACCCAGACCGGAAAATATGCTTGCATGGTTAATACAAACATATTATGCTCCGAGCGGGAATCGAACCCGCGACCTGTGGCGTTTAAGGCAGGTTCGCTACCGCTGCGCCACAACGTCGTCAATTATAATATTATACAGAGAAGGCCAATATTTTTCCGAGAATGAAAAAAGTGCTGAAAAATGGAACCGCAAAGTTATGTTTTTCAATGTAAGCTAATGTGGGTTGACTTCTAGTCATATTCCAAAACTCTGGAAATATTTTCGATTCAAATATAAATTTTATCATATTTTTAATATTTTAAAAAGTAATTGCAGTATCGTGACTGTCGCATATCCATATAAATTGTCTTAAGTACTTTTAGCATTCATTGAATATTATAAAATACAGTTAAATAAAGATATTTAATACTTATTTAAAATTTACTTTTATTCTTCTAGCACTTTCTTAAAATTACTATTCCTCATGCGTTCTGTATGTTTCTTTCTATCTCTCTCACACATTTGAGTAACAGCAAAGTGGCTGTGCAATGTTTGTCTTTGTAAATGCACGTGGTCTCTGCAGTAATGTAGGTCAGGTCTTTATTTGTCTGATCTTTTTATAACTCAAATGTTAAATGAAATGCTCCATTTTAGCTGGAATATATATTTCATATCTAAGTTTTTATATTTGTTCATACAACATGTGTCATGATAATAGACCCTCAATAGCAAATACACCAGATAATGATATTTCATTGTTTAATGAAAATTATGTTTTAGTAAATGATATTATAGGGATGGTTGGAAAACGTTTTAAAGGTGGCTAACAACAAATGTCTGTCTGATAGTTACACCCCTACCCAAGGTATTACTTGCCGTCTATGTTAAGAAGGTAAGAATAAAGGTGAGAGAGGAACGGAAGGCGGAAATAAGGAAACAAGGTTCAGTGTTTGGTCCTGCGACGTTCATCGTACGCATCGCCATAGCATGGGTATTGCTTGTTTTGTTTTGTCGTCTATTTTGCCATCTCGATCCTCTATGGAGACGATCCATACTTGACAAAAATAGAACAACCTACCTTAAACAACTATGGAGTATTTTATTATTATTATTATGATATATTTTATTGCATTTACAAACAAATCTATTTTAAATCCTACTATTTGATATTCACTTTATATTTCAAGCAGTATAAAATTAATGGACCGCTTTTGTTATCCAAGGAATTTTAGTTGAATTATTACTGGTCTTGGGTCTGGATTAGTTAAATGTGTCTGTGAGTAAGCGGCAAGCAGGAATACAGTTTTAGTTTCAGCCACCTGATTTTGATTTAGTTTGCCATTTCATACAGTGCTTCTTGTTTTAATAGTCCCTCAGATTGAAAATATAATTATGATTGCGACTCATACTTTATTTGCTTTCAAATGTTTTGATTGATTCTATTACTGATATTATGTTACTATCGATGTATGTATTTAATAAGTTTGATAGGAGATTGATCGATAGTATTCGTAGCTTTAATTTGCTGGTGCTAGGGCTTAAATGTCTGCCCGGTTAGTTACCACTTTACGTGGGTAAGAAAACCTGTGAAGTGGCTGCTGTGGCGTTTCGCGGTGAATCAGCATACAGCCACCGTCAGCATTGGCTCTGATATTGCAGATTTACATGGGTGCTGTTAATTGCTTAAGATCTGGTGAGAATCCTGCCCGTTTGAAGATTTCCAGATATTTAATATTTGGTAAAGAATGTCAGGGGTCTTAAAAACTAATTAGTAACATATTTGGAGTTTGATAAAAATTGTGTTTGGGTTTTTAATTATTGAAAATATTAACTTAACTAAACATTAGTATTTGCAAGTCTTGAACAGCATTTCATACTTAGTTAAAACGAAATCGGCAACGGATACATGGCTGTTATCAAGACGAATGACTTCCTCAAACGGAGTCGATATCTGGAATGGTATTCGATTATAGTAAGTAGCTATTATGTATCTCGGGTCTGGGTCTCCGGAGATATTTTATTATCGCCTCTTACCTTCCCAGCTGCAATAACCGTGGCAGTTTGTTAGCGGCGTTATGTTGTAATGAAATTGAATTGTGGTTCATGGTTTTTATATAAAAAATCAATGATAAAAACTCAACTGTTGATTTTATGTTATTCCTATAAAATTAAGAGCGGCAGACGTTGTCCTGCTCCGAAAAAAAATCTATCCCGATCGCAGTGCGCCTAGCTGTGTCTATATTGTGAAAAGATGTGACACTGGTGAAAAATCGCTACTAAAAAATGGGGGCTGGTGAAAAATAAAAATGTGGGGTCGACCCTATCTTTTAGGAGTATAAAAAATAGACGTTGACCGGTTCTCATACCTCCCCGGTATGCCTACAAAATTTATCAAAATCGGTCCAACAGTTTCGGAGGAGTAAGGTAACATTGTGACACGAGAATTATATATATATAAGATGTATATGGTGTATTTGAAATGTGAGACCAAAATTAAATTCTTAAGACAAGTGGAAATAACTAGATGGTAATTGTGTAGTTAATTCCATAATGATTTAGATATTATGATTGTTTATGTATACATCGTAACAAGACGCTGATACCCGTGTGCGCTCACTTATCTGTAAACGATCGGTGGGTTAAGGACCGGATATGGTATTTCAACTGAGCGTCTCCGTGCTTCCGAGAGTATGTAAAGTCGGTCCCGGCTATTGAACATTAAAAATTTTGACCTGAACAACTCCGACACTAGAGGTGCAATCCTAGTACTCACTCGAGAAGAAGAGTTTTAATTGGTGAACTAAGTACAATAAAACTAATATAAAAGAAAATTAACTTCTATCACCCAGTGACCGAAATGCTTTTAACTCGTTTATTGTTTCAGCAACCTTAATACAGTTGGGATAGTTGGAAAATATTTACACTTCGCTAGAATGCAATGACTTTTCCTAGAATATAAAACACTACATTTCCAGTTTTCCATCGACCTGGATTTTTTTCCAGTTCATGGTCAAATTAACTTTCCGTTCCGGAATTGAGCTATGAATAAATTAGTTGATTTTCGTGGATGTTCCAAGTTTATCACAATCAAGTTATGCGCGGTCAGGTTTTAGTGTTTGAATTCAATTCCAATTTAGTTTACGTAATCAAATATTTTGGGTGTTATTTTTGATGAAATTTCGTCTATTTATCTGGACAGAAATTATTATAAATATAGAAATGATGATAGGTGTGTAGCAATTTGTTGATGGGCCTATTAGCGTTAATCCCGGTTGCGTCCAGAGCGTTCGTTCGGAGGCCGTGGTCCGCTTTCCGACTTTTTCTCTTCCATTTCGCAAGGTCTCCGGCATCCCTAATTGTCAGGCCATTGGTACGCATGTCATCCCGCACGAAGTCAAGCCAGCACTTCTTGAGCCTACCCCTTTTACCTGGCGGAGGCGGCATGGCAAGACATTTGTTCCCTACATAGCCAGCCGGTTGACGTAAAAATTATGTGATGTGCTGATGTGCCTATATCTGTACTAGTAATCTGTCATTTGGAGCCATCTATCCAGTTTGTTTTTAAAACTGAAGTTGCCTCGACAATATCACGAGGAAACCCATTCCAGAGTGCCACAACCCTGTTCCTAAGCATATGATATGCTGCTTTTGAGGATACTTAATTAGCTACGATCAATTTCCTTTTTTAAGTTTATTTCGTCAATTAAATTAGTATTTTGTGTTCAACTGTGGTCTTGTGACCGAAAGGTCTCTATTGATATAATCGACCTCTTTATCAAGGTTAATAATGATTGTATCAATGGCTTAGTGGTAGGTCGTACCAAAACACCCAGACCTTGATTCGTTTGGTCCATTAAATTAATAATGTGGTATATAGCTGGGACTCCGAACAATAAAACAAAATAACTTCAGCTTTAGTATTAAATAAATACTAATAAAATAATATTGGTGACATCACCTTTGTAACAAATGTTGGCTGGTTGGACCAATAGTAATAAAGAGGGTCTGGTCTTGGCACAAGGTCGAAGTTTCAACCCTTAATGGATATTATAGTTAGGTATAACCTCAGGCTGTTTTCCTCTTAACTTGGCACTATCCGAAGGCAGGCAGGCATTTTAAAGTAGCTAACGGCGAAGGTTAAGCTATTTCTACATTTAGACTATGCTATGACTTACTGAGTATACAATGTGTATATAGAATATTGATATGAAATAGCAGTATTACAAACATAAACATAATAAACACAAAGGCTACACACTCAACGGCCCCCATTAGGATAGTTATATTCTGTGCCGGGGTCCGGAAACATACAATGACAAGGACAAACACACCCAGACCGGAAAACATGCCTGTATGGTCAACACAAACCTCTACTCCGAGCGGGAATCGAACCCGCGTCCTGTGGCGCTAAAGGCAGGTTCGCTACCGCTGTGCTATAACGTCGTCATATTATAATCTTAACATAATCACTTCTATCTGAGACATGTTGACGAACGATAACTCTGGAGCAGTGATACCGGACCGCAAACAACCATGACGCCCTTGACAGTGTCACCGGGTTGAGCAACCTTACGACCATATTACACGAGAGCAAAGTAAGAGTATTCCTCCATTCAAGTGTCCAATTAGTTCCGAAGACTGCAATGCTAAGTTTAGCCTATAAAATACTTGGATATTGCAAAAAATTACTTTTAAAAATATGTGAAGAAAACCAGATCAAAATCATTTAAGAGGTACAACATTTTTATCGGAATTCCTCGTTCCTTCTGAATTTTTTACTGCTAGTGAAATATTTTAAATCCTTTTACTGAGAATGTTAAGAACAAAAATTTTTCTTTTTACGATTAAAGCAGCATTTTTCATCGGCATTATTATTTTAATCTCAAGGCTATAGTGACTCTTTTTAAAAAGCTTAACGTAGATAATGTTTTTATATTGGATTAGTTGAAAATGGCTTGCAACGGTATTGACTACCATTCTGGCTCAGCTACAGCTACCCTAATTTTTAGGGTGATGATAACATTCGAGGCAGATGTTTGTATTGTTCATACATCCATGTCTTCCGCTCTTGGTCGCATTTGTGTTATGTTTCTGTCCCCGTGGGGAGTCTGTTGTGTTTTATGAAATAAAACAATCTGTCTGAGTTCAAGACCGAGACTGACTTTATTAGAAGTGTATAAGTGCACCTTACAAAATATTCTTAAAATACCCACACTACAACATCTCCTTCTTACAAATAAAAAAAGAAATAAACAATATATACTTGACAGATTTTAAATAAAAGTTTTTTTTTTTTTTTTTTTTTTTTTTTAACTTAACATAATTATCCTCTACATGACATGCTTTTTTTTTTTTTTTTTTTACATATTTTTATCTTGAGTTACAATTCGTTTTGTTTACTTAAAATACAGAAATTAAAAATGCTTATAATGCCACCTATCAGGAGATCGTACTAGCCTACCTGAGCGAGTATATCGACCCTTAACCTGAGCTGATGGTGATGTGCTCTGCATATTTGAATCCAGAGAAGAAGTGGCAAAGTTATCCTCATCGTCTAGGTCATCATAAAAATTCTTTAACTGTTTTTTATAATGTATCGGCGGCGACGGATGGCGAACCGATGCATTACTTGTTTTCAATATCTGTTGTCTATTTCGACGGTATCGCCGTCCACCGCAGGTCTTAATCCAATAGGACCGAGGTTCCGGTGCAGCTGTTTCCACGTGCCCAGGTATCCATTTACCTTGCGTGTTTTTGGAGGTAGGATCGCGAATACGTACTTGATCCTTGACTTTTAAAGGTTTTAATTCCTTACAATTACGGTTATAATATTCTTTTGCTTTCTCTGATTTTATTTTGCGTTTATTTATAATTTTTGATTTTAAAGGAATCTTAGGATTTAATAATTTGCTGTGTATTGGTAATCTTGTATTAAGTGTCCGTCCCATTAAAAGCTGTGCCGGTGAATAATCTTCCCCAGTTATTGGTGTATTACGAAAATTTAAAAGAGCGAGAAACGGGTCACTGTTGTCTCTTTCTGCCTTAATTAATAAATTCTTTACAGTCCTTACATTACGTTCAGCCAGTCCATTTGAACGCGGGTAAAACGGCGAACTGGTTACATGTTTGAATTCCCACAAGCGAGCAAAATTTTGAAATTCATCAGATATAAATTGCCTCCCATTATCAGATATCAATTTTTTCGGTATTCCGAAACGAGCAAATATCGATTTAAATTGTGCTATTGTAGTAGTACTTGTAATATTATTGAGTGGTAATACTTCAACAAATTTGGAAAAATAATCTACCACGATAAGATAATATTTTGACTTTAGCTGAAATATATCGGCAGCAATGACTTCCCACGGTCTATCAGGTACCCGGAACGGCATCAGCGGTTCCTTCGGCTGATCCGTTCTCATTTCGCAGCACACGACGCATTCTTTTACACGTTTCTCAATATCAGTAGCCATTCCTGGCCACCACATAACCTCTCGTGCTCGCCTCTTACATTTATCCATGCCAAGATGACCCTCATGAATTCTTTCTAGCATTTCATTTTTTAAAGATCCGGGAATAATCACCTTATCATTTCTAAAAACAACTCCATTAATAACATGTATTTCTTCTCTTATATCCCAATAAGGTTTGACACAACTTTCTAAAATACTTTTTGTATGTGGCCACCCTTTCTTATATATCTCCATAGTTGTACATAGCCCTTTATCACTCAATGTCGCTTCCTTTATTAATTGTAATTTATCTTCGCTAAAATTAATATTTTTTATTAGGGTCTGTATGTGTAAATTCACTATCTCTTCCAGGCAGCAGTCTTCATCATCAGTTTTTAGTTTTGTAGCTCTTGATAACGTATCGGCAATGAATAAATATTTGCCCGGTGTATAATATACATTTAAACAATATTTTTGTAATTTTAGTAATAATCGCTGGAGCCTCACGGGAACATCGCTAAGAGGTTTTTTAAAAATAGCTTCTAAGGGCTTGTGATCACTTTCAATGTTCACTTTCTTATGTCCGTAAATAAATTGATGAAATTTAGTGCAACCATAGACTATTGCCAACATTTCTTTTTCAATTTGCGCCCACCTCGACTCTGCGGGAGTTAGTGCGCGCGCGGCGAAGGCCACAGGGCGGCCGTGCTGTAACAAGCACGCACCAAGTCCGTGCGCGCTAGCATCCACCGATACCGTTACCGACGCATTAGCATCATAGTAGCACAGGGTCGGCGCTTCAGATATATATTTTTAATTGTAAAAATACATTATTATGAGCATCATGCCAGTTAAATTCTATATCTTTTTTCAATAATTCTCTTAGGGGCCCGGATATGTGTGAATAATTTGGTATAAACCGTGAAAGATAATTGCACATGCCCAAAAATCGTTCTAATTCTTTTTTAGAGGTTGGCGGGGGAATATCATCTATAGCTTTAATTCGTTTAGGATCTGGCCGCATACCATTTCTATCAAAAATATGTCCTAGAAATTTGACACTATCTGTTCCGATTACACATTTGTCTCTATTAAAACGTACCCCGTTGGTCATCGCGCAATCTAAAACTTCTTTTAATCGCCTGTCGTGTTCTTCCTTCGTGCGCCCATATACCATGACGTCATCAATATAAACTTCCACTCCCTCTCTGGCAAACAATTTGTACATAATGTTGTGAAAAACTTCCGACGCACTACATATTCCGAAAGGTAATCTAAGAAACCTATATCTCCCGAAAGGTGTAGCAAAAGTACATAACAAAGAACTAGCTTCATTCAAAGCAATCATATAAAAACCGTTGCTAGCATCTAACACTGAAAAATAACGAGCTCCCGATAAGTTGGCAGTAATTTCATCAAAACAAGGAAGTTGAAAATAGCTACGTTTAATTGCTTTATTTAAATGTTGTGGATCTAAACAAATTCTTAATTTTCCATTCGGTTTTTCAACTAAAACAATATTAGAAACCCACTCTGTCGGTTCATTAACCGGTTTAACAATGCCTAGATTTTCTAAGCGGTTTAATTCCTCTTGTAACCTAGGTCTTAATTTTATAGGAATTTTTCTTGCACATTTAACCACGGGGCAGATCGATTTATCAATTTTTATACTATGTAATCCTGGCAGCCGACCGATTCCTTCGAAAACTGATTTATAATTTAAAAAATAATTATTAATTTTATTAGTACGAATCTCGTTTATTCTCATTAAAAGATTTAATTTAACACAAGCATCCCTTGATAATAAATTATTACAGTTAATATTTAATACATAAATAGGTTCATTTATTTCCCATGTGTTGTACTTTAATAAACCAACAAAAATCCTGCAATAGGTAAATTATTTTACTAACCTCTTTTTAGAACATTTTGCGTCGGCTGCAAGGATTTTTTGCAAAACCCAGCTGCTAAATAACTATTCATTGACATAACACAAGCGTCGGCGCCGCTATCTAGTTTGAATAAGATCGGAATGTTATTTATTAATATCGTTTCACACCATAACTTAGCGTCAATAGTATTAAGCTGAATACCACTGATAAATAACTCCTCAACGACACTATTATTTTCCGATGACTGATTTAATTCCCGTATAAACACTACTTTGCAACACTTAGCGTAATGACCACGCTTATTACACTTAAAACAGTACACATTATACGCAGGACACCTATTATACTCATGTACAAAATCACAATTCACACACCGACGTCGCTGTCCGGGAATCGAACGGGTAACAAACCGCTCGCGCACATCACGCGCCGCTCCGCTCGGCCCCGGCGCCGCTGGCCGCGCGGCCGCACGCAGCTGTCTCGTTCCCGCAGCGCCCGCTCGATAACCGACCGCTTCGACTTCGGCAAGCGGCGGCGGTGCGTCAACCACTCGTTGAGGCATTTCCGACGTTTGAATATTCACTTTGAGTGCTTGTTGTCCCGCTACTTCGGCCGCTCGACACCATGAAACCGCCTCCTTTAGTTCTAAATCTTTTCGCCGAAGCATTCTTTCTCTTAATTGTGTATCTTTTATACCTCGAATTAATTGAGTTAAAATTAAACTGTCTCTTATAACTCCAAATTTACAGGACTTACTTTTTATTTTTAACTCTGCGTAGTACTTGTCAAACGCGTCGTTATTCTGATAACTTTCAAAGAACAAATGTCTTTCAAAAATTAATATTTTTAGTGGATCACATCTTTCTTCAAATTTTATACATAATGCTTCGTAGTTGCTCTGTTCATTGTCTTTGAAATCTAGTTCTTCGTAAATCTCTCTCGTCCGTACTTACAATCACATGGAGAAACAACGCAAATTTTTCTCGTGACGAAGCATTTTCTCGACCCGACGCAATAAGATACCAATCAAACGTTTTTTTCCAGTCACGCCAGTTGTCAGACATATTGCCTTCCATCGATAACGGTAACGGCTGTTGTATTGAGGCGTAATTCTCATAATGACTATCTTTAGACATTTTGACAATTTTTTCTTTAGCACTACTCATTATACTTTAAGAAATCTATATGATATATAATTCCTAACACCCCACACCTGACACCATGTTGTGTTTTATGAAATAAAACAATCTGTTCGAGTTCAAGACCGAGACTGACTTTATTAGAAGTGTATAAGTGCACCTTACAAAATATTCTTAAAATACCCACACTACAACAGAGTCTAATAAGATTTCAGTGCCCCAATGAAGCCCTCATCTGTGGCGTTTATTTATTATTTATTGGTAATGTTAATTTGAATTTTATTTTGATTTATAAAAACTAAATAAATCCCATTAAAGTATAAACTTTCTCTTACTCGTTTTGCATGTTTCAAGAAAATATAGACAGGCGCTTATAATTTAAACTAATTGTGGGTAATAATAACAAAATATTATTAAATACATTTATGTGTGACTAGCTACGTGTTATCTGTGCGTCCGCACAATCACATAACAATTACATAAATATCATTCATACGATTCTACTTGAAATTCAATGAATTTAATTTCATTAAAATTTATTCAAAGATAATGAACGGTGTTTCTTCGCAGTCACTAATAAGGAATGATATAAGTCGCAATTTCGAATCGATTTTCGTACAAAAAAATAAACATTTATTAATAAGGTTCGACTTTTGAAGCTATAAATAAAAAAAAGGTTAAGCTGAAAGATTTTTACATTAATGACGTTATCTTTAGCCGCCGTCAAAAATAAAAGTGAATTCCTTTATGGCTTGCAATAAATCTCACTTTTAACTTCACCTGTTCTCGCCCAAAAGAAAATTTGTTTTTTCCAAAAAAGTGTCGCGACAATGGTCTGTTTATGAGCGGCACATCTGCTTTTTTGCGGCCAGTGCAGAACATTAAAATTTTTATCTCGATGTCTCGTGTGTGTCATCGGAGTTTTTTTAGCTTTTAGGTAACATTGGAAAAATACGAAAAATAACAATATGCTAATGATTCCCTTGTGTATTCTTCATTATAACGCAGAGATAGCGCTTTGAATAAAGGCCTCAACAAAAAGGTCACGTGCTTGAATCTAGACAAATATTCATGACTTAATCGCCAAATTATAGCTACGCAGCGTAGTGTATAATGGCCCTAATCCTTCTCTTAAACAGTTAGGCTGCTGGGCGATTGCAGCGCACGCTGTGCCCGGCCACGCGACGGATTTTAGCGGCATGAGTTCTTTTGTTTGACAACGTGGGTCTACGTATCCACTACAGCACATATTATGCACGAATATTAACCCACGACTATGTACTACTGTGGCACAACGCTGTTTCGTATTATACATAGCCGCCGTATTTCTCATCTCCTGAACTGAAGCTAACCACGCTGTCGTGTCCCGTGTGCATAGCGTTGTAACCGACTTATTGTGGCATCGATTCCATCCATCACGAACAAAGATGTTATGCCAATTCTTTTCTTTGAGGCTAGAAGAGGCATCTTGCGCGAAGGCAGGGCCAAGGTGGCTATTACAGTTTGCTTTCTGCAACCATATTAGCCACCTTCGCGTGTTGACTCCACTTCCACTTACCATCAAGTGGAGTAGAGTCATTAGCTCCCTTAAGTTGATAAAAAAATATATCAAGAAACACTCAAAATTTATAGGGCGAGGACATCATAAGCAGAGTAAAGGAGTTTTGGACAATTAAAAAGGATATGGGATACAGTGCCGTCGAAGTTACTTCTCAAATGTCGCAATTATTATTTTTTTCGATTCGATTGTTTCCTTGTAATACAAACGAAATATTCACGGCACAACTTATATAATGGATTTCTGCCGACATTTGCAACGTATTTAGGTAATAACATTAGGTTTTTGGAATCATACCAAGTCTCGGCCGCTTAATATTACAATTTCTCACGTTGGGATAATACGATCGTGTTATTGGTACAAGCATCTTGATTTCTTATTTAGTCATAAACTTCTGACCAATTTCTATTAAAAACTATGTTTGTAACAATATTTACATGCAGGATGCATGGTAGTTGAATCTATTAAACTTTTGCCATGTCGCTACGAAAGATTAGTAAAATTCAATATTTACCTAATAATCTGATTTCACAAGCTAAGGTAATCGCTTAACCTATACAAAAAAATACGGATTTCCTCCGAAAATTACGAAAACCTCCTTCTGTTCAAGTTAAATTGATAAAGACCAGAATTCAAGGCTCAATAGCTCAACGATATAAGGACCGACTCCGTTAACGCGAGAGTTGCAAGATCCTAACCTCCTTACTTATTTTTAGGGGCAATAAGGATATTAATTAGTGACACCGTTGTGGCGTTGTGGGTAGCGAGTCTGTCTTTGGTCTCGACGGTTGCGGGTTCGATTCCCGCTCGGGCAGATGTTTGTTAAAATTTCTGTCTCGGTCTGGGCGTTTGTCCGTGTGGGTCTCCCCACCGTGCCTCGGAGAGCACGTTAAGCTGTCGGTCCCGGTTATTATCAATAACATCTGATAATAATCGTTAACTCTTGATAAGTAAATTGCTCTTATCCAATGAGTTACTCGTTCGCCCTTAGTGTTGCGGAGGTCAGATGGCAATCGCTCCGTGTAAAAACTAGTAACCTGTCAAATCCTGATAAGAGTAATAAGCAGACCCTGGGTACATAAAGTACCGGGAATAATGCTAGGATGAAGAAGGGATATTAATTAGGACTTCTTCTTTTAAAAAAGTCAGTTTTTATAGCATCTCTCACTGCTTACGGTGAAAATTGTGGATTTAATGCGCGTTTTATTTTTACTTAACTTGTATTTTATTTTGTTTTTTGCCTATTATACGAGTAAGAGTATCGGTTACATCAGCATTGTGTTAATAATATTCGTCATAAATTTTGTAATTAAATTCAAACAATCAACTAATGAAATAGCCAAAACGATTACGCATAAAATGCATTTTGAATAATTAATTAAATTAATTATTTTGCTATGTAAAATACAACGTTGAAAATTGCACTTATATAATCAGGGGGCCTACCATGAACTTTTAGCTTACAAATCTATTGCGATGCAATCCAGTTCAGGTAGTAAATGCGTGACGTAACGTTGTAAAATAAATTGAACGTAATTGTATGTAACTTCCTATAAACTTGGTATATTGAATAACTACCTGGGCTAGCAGCTCCGCTCGCGTGGTATACCGCTTTTTCTAAAATAAAAGTAGCCTAAGTTACTCCTTACAATATCACTTATATCTATAAGTACCGTATTACTTATATGTAGGTACGTTTAGTGAAAAGCTGTTAGATTAGAATTACAAACAGACACTTAATTTTTTTTTTGTATAGATAAATAGTAATTAATCGCTAGTCAGATATCATGGTACGATATGCAAAATTGCGATACGGCTCAGTTAAGGTCGTCATTAGAATCGCAATAAGAGTTCACGGTAGACCCCCAGGCTTGGTTACTTTTATAATTCCATCAATTCAATCCGATGGCTTTACAGATTGGAATATAATTGTTTCCAAACGCCGTTGATATTTCGGATTAGCGTATTGCTTTCAGATTCGATTTACACAAAATGATTTTACATATTTAGGAATTAATTATTCTGTTTTTTTAAATATATCGTGAAACAATATTTACTTTGTCAAATTAAAATTGTTTATTTAAGACAACCAATAATGGAAATACCAACAGAGCCTTAATTAAATATTAGAATACATATGAACTTATTGTGGTTTTACTTAAAGGTTGCAACGGCATGCATATAGCTGAAGACGTGTATTCAAGTGAAGACGATATTTCAAGTCTTTAATTGGTGGTTCAAATTAATCTCGTGCTCAACGGTGAAGGAAGACATCGTGACGAAACCTACATATCTTGATAGAAATTCTGAGACATATCAATCCGCAATGGACCTGCGTTGTTGATTAATCTTAAATCCTTCTCTTTAACAGAAGAGGATGCCTTTGCCCAACATTTGGACACTAACAGACTGTTTCTTTATTTACCCTTTTGGAGCAAAAACGTTATCCCGAGAGAGATGATGAACAACATCTCTCTCGTCTCTTTACCAGCCACGCCTTTCGTCTTAAGTGTGCGACCAATGTTGTCGCTCCCATATCGGTCTTATAAGCCATCTTCGTAAGTGTCGAAGGTCTCAAACTGTGTAAAACATCTTTTATACATGAAAAGGCCTATGATGATGATAAGTACGTGTTCTACAAAACAAAATAATATATACAAAAGAAAGATTGTAAAAGGCGTCGGGATGTGACGACCCCATCGCCCGCTGTTGGGATAACCTCTGTTACAACAGAGATTATTCCACCAGTGCAATCAGTCACATTGGTGGTAGGTCTTTTCTTGCAAGAGGCCGGCTAGGTAGGTACCACCGCAGTGTCCAATATTCTGCCGCCAAATAGTAGTGCCTAGGCACTACTATGTTCCGGTTTGAAGGGCAGTGTACGCTAGTGAAATTACTGGGCGAACGAGATTTAAGAACTAATATCTCGAGGTTGGCAACGCGCGAGTGGCACCTACTAATGGTGCTGCAAGCGCTCATAGGCTGCGGCAGCCACTTACCATCATGTGGGCCGTATGCTTGTTTGCCAACTTCTAACATAAAAAAAAAATTAAAAAATAAACTTATAAACTTGTTGCGACCTAGGAACCTTAAAAGAGATATATGTACATAAAAAGTAAAATAATATTTACAAGTTTTCCGTTAATGAAGATGAAGTTTTAATTTGAAATTGTTTGAGATATGCTTAAACATCGCAAGAATCCATCGGCTCGGAATTTTCGCAGTCCTTAATTGGTGTCGAATTCGTCTTTGTTAAAAAAATCGTAAGAAAAAAGTCTCAAAAGACTTTAAGACTATTTTACAATGAAAGAGTTCCGCGGAAATGAGATGGATTAATTCTTCTCTGTGTCTTTGTCTAATTTTTTTCCTGTTTATTAAAAGAGTTTTTATTTAAATGTTCATGATGCCAATTCCATCGTAAGCACGAAAGGAGCCTCTCTGTGTGACTTATCTTGTAAGCACTATACTTTCAACCCATCCCGGTAACAATTAGTGCTACTTCAATGATTGACCAATCCATTCGCCAACGATAGCAAACACAATTAATCCAGCTCCTCCACAATAATGTAGGTGTTTACCATCGAAACGTTAAGAAGATCATAAGCTATACCTATTAATTTAACTAAAAATAGTTTTTTTCTTTAACTTTTATTTCAAAAGGGTATAAAGAGAGAGAAGAAGATAGAGGGTCGCGAACCCGGCTGCGCACACACTTGCTCGTGTGCATTTGTTTGTAGTACACTCGATACACACGCACACACAGCATACGGTATTTCGTTACGTGACGATTTTAACTAAATCGCACGACTCGCAAGCCGCGTTAAGGAACTTCGTTTCAAAAACAAAGAAAAAATATACAAGAACAGAAACCTTAATGATAGTAAAGCAAAAAAAAAAATGTTGTACTTGTGATGTTGGTTGAAGATACTGTTCATATCTCTTTGCCTAATTACAACACGCCAACATATTTAGTTAATATTATTAAATTAACTAATAAGAGAAATGTTTAGCGTACTCGTAAAATATCCAAAAGTAATAAAAACTTTGTATCGTTAAACACGTTAACGAAATCCGTATAATTTGAGATTGCATTCATTAAAACTTTGTTTACAAAAAGCGCTTCTTTGTAACATTGTTGCATTCCATTTCATAAATGAAAACGAAATACAAAGACTTAAACGATGTCGTTTTATGAATTCGGCACGTTAATGCGCTATTTTGTGAAAAGGGGAACATAAAAATTGTATACAAATGGGATAAGCTAAGCGGATACAATTCATACACAGACACCTTGTACCTTTAATGGGAGTCGTATTTGTATTGTAAATTTTTAGCTTGTCTGTATACTAATACTAGCGTCTGCCCGCGGCTTTAAATACCTGCATAGCGATTTTTAATGGTGCCTTTTAATAGAGAACGTAGAATTAATTGGTTTCTCGTCAAATTTTCGAGAAAACAAATTTTCGTCCCCAATTTCACCGCCTCCAAGCCTATTTTTCGCGTTAAAAGTAAGTAAATATATTATAGTAGAGAACTTAGGTCTAGTAAAGCCATAGAATTAAATAAATAAATATTGCTTCAAACTGTACTTCTAATTTACAATTATGTTGTTTACTCTAGTTCATTTATGAGTTGAGAAGTATTCAAAATTTCTATGTCAATTAAATGTTCTTGACGAAATTACGAATAATAAATAATAATAAAGCGTCTATCAACATACATTTCTTTGGACTTGAATATATCAAATTTATATAATGCTAAATTAAATAGGACATGTATATGTGAATGGGTGAATATATTAGAAATTGTTGTTTACCACAAATAAACAAGTTAGTACTGTCGTCGCCTGATTGTAAACAAAAATGTCTATGGAGACTTGCAATACTACTAAGTGGCGGCGTGTTGCCAACTTAACAACAGAGTAAGAATAGGTAGTAGAACTCTCACTTGAGAAAGACGGTATCGACTGCCGTGCTACTCACCAGTACGATGTGGCAGGGGAGGACGATACCAACGATTTCCCCAGGGTGAGTGCAACGCCATCAGCTCTCCGCGGGATGGGCTCAGTTGAGCGATGTGCTTGAGAGGCCCCGTTCCACAGGAGTTCCCGGAGCCTCTCGCAAGCAATGAGGTCGGTCACCGAGGAGGTTTTAGTGGGTCCCCATGACTTACCACCTGTCATAGAACCCCACATAACCCGGTTCTCCTTCCCAGGAGGCCAGGTATCTGTGAGCAGATTTCCTCCCCGTCAACAAAAACAAAAAAAAACTCACTAATAGAACGTTTTTCGTTCAAATACTAACAGTCCGAATACTGCTACTTCAGACTGATTCGGTAAGGCTTTACTGATCTTATACGATGGTATAATATAATTTGATAAATAAGTCACAATCGTTTAATTAAACCTCAAAATAATCACTGTAATTAAAATCATTCTAAATTTTAAGAGGCTTTAATCTCTCGACCTACAGTTCGCGACGACTTGTGACCTTGTAAAGCTTTTAGCTTCAAATTTTTGCGATGAAACGACACAGATCCGAGCTGTTTGACGTCAGCAATTTCACTTTCTAATCACTATTTCAACTTTAAAATCTTACGGAGATTGATTGTATTAGTGACACAATTTTTGTCTACGAGCCTGCAATAAAAGTTTTCTATTAATGATATTTATGACCATTTATCCAATATATAAAAAATAATGGTTTCTCATACAATATTTGATCCCCCTTTTTTGAGTTTTGCATGTACTCAAGTATACCAGGCAGTGGTAGTGTGGGACTCGGCCGCTTGTTAATCAAGCGGCAATACCCACTAAAATTCAGTGGCACCCTCAGGCGCCACTTAATTAACAGCCAGGCGAGTCCCACACTACCAGTGCTAGTGTGGTAGTGGGGTAAAGCGGTTTAACCATACGTTAGTATGTTACAAAATGTACACGTAATGTTGTAATATCTGTAGATTCACCCTCCGTTCGATGAGAGCGATTAATTGACTCTTTGTGTCTTCTTTCTTAGCATATAAAGTATTAGGACACATATTTCAAATGGTAAATCATTAAAATTTTAAACTTATATGTTTCATTTCTTGTTTCAGGTAAGCTTTGAAATATGTTCGTGATGATATGGTAAGTTAGAAAAATTCCGTAAGATCATAAAATATAAAATAGTGTTTCTACGGAATACTAATTCTATGGTTAAAATACTAGGCGATATTAGAAAGCCTGAAAAAATATCGTGTGACTATTGAAACGTTTGGTATAAACGTAGTGAAAATGCTGCGAATGAAAAAGGAAGTGGGACAGACGATTTAAAGGCGCTAATCTAATTTGTAATCCCCCTCGGGCCGTTTCGCACTATCCCTCCCACTGGCCTCCTACTCGAATCGCGGTACCAGTATCGGAAATCGACAACCCTATAAAAGCCATCGAAGCCGTCAACATACATGTTATTTTATTTATGAATAAATTAATTAGGCCTATACCGCTCGCTTCAATGATCACCCCTAAAATTAAATTATTTCCACTCCGTTGTATCCCCTGGTCGTGGTAACGAAATTAGTATACATAAGTTTCCAAATCCACATTATGATTTATATACACGCTAGCAAAGTGTCAAAGCGTTTTTTGTTCGGCATTATATCTTTCATGTTTAAGAGAAGTCTATTCAACCGTCAGGTAATTTTTCACGCGGGTTAGTTAACAGGTAGCAGTTGTTTTCTTGTCGCGCCTTTATTACGCTTCATTCGGATGTTCGCATAATACTCGAAATTGTTCGTTCCTCACCGTCTTATTAAAGAAACGAGGGCGGAAAATCTTCATTTTAATTGCTTCGTCTTTTTATACGTTTAAATAATTGTCTTCTTTATAAATTTCGTAATTTACAGACGACCTTTTTAGTCTTTTTGGTTCGTGTCATGTTGGCAACTTTATGATGATAATGAATTAATTAGCATTACTAAATATGTATATTTCTTTTTATATTAGAATATTTTATAAAGGTCCTTATACCTCTAATGATTTTTAACGGTAATTTAAGTTTGAATAATACTAAGTATATTTTTTAGTTTCGCTTTTAATTAATAATGATTTCATTTAACTAAAACATTTCAAAAATCTAACTCGTTTTTGTGGGAAAACGGCACATGCCGCATTAAAAGTCCGGCTGTTTTGGGCTAGGCCTTGTAGGTGGTGTGTGAGTGAATGAAGGCGGGGGCGGGCGGTTCGCGCAGCCTCCGATGCTCCCGGCCTTCGCCAGTCACCGCCGCGACTAGCGAGCTCAACCACGCACCGCTCGCTTTGCACAACCCCTTACAACTAACTAAATAGTGTCAATCAAACGTGTAAAACTTTACAAGCGTAAGTAATACGCTAACAAATACCAGTACCATTTCTATCATTCAAAGTTTAATTCAAATAAGTCGAAATTTTCGTAAACGAATATCAGCCTAACATTAGGGCCATCGTTAAATGATCTTACATTCATTTTACGTATATAACAATTACAACCGTTTCTGTAAACTATAATAAATTATTATACAGCCCACCTGAGCTGTCTGGAGGTCAATGTGTCGCCGGGTTGGAAAGATTGATGTACGCGCCAATCACATGTCACTAGTCACTAGTCGCTAGATTTTCACCTGCGTTACTTCATCAAATAGAACCATATTGTCAAATTAGCTGTGCAATAGTTTTAATTTAAACATAATTATATATTATCGTCGTATTAGCATTTTATTATAGTTATATTCTATGTCGTTATTACTATCATCCTCAGATTCATTACTATCATCCTCAGATTCAAGAATATTCGGAGACTATTTTCTTGCCGTATAGAGCATAAAGGCTAAGCCAAAATATATTCGACCCTCCTGCGATAATTCTGCCAGTTGGCAAGCTTCTGACATTTAGAACTCTCTTTGTCGACTTCAGTATACCGATCGAATGGGATCTCCGCTAAGTCTCTGCTAACTGCCTTAATCTAACTATATATGTTACTATTTCATGTTGTTCTGTTTCGTTAGAGGAATATTTTTCCGATAAAAATGCTTGGGACTATAATATCGCTGGATCTCATTCAAGAACCAAATTTTATATGAAAGAATACAATTGTAAAAAACATATATTTGAAAAGAGTAACTGTCGAGTTTCTTGTCGGTTCTTCTCGATAGAATCAACCTTCCGCACCGTCGGTAGCGTTTGACTATTCAAAAGTACTTTTAAAAGTCTACTTGAATAAAAATAATTTTGATTTTGATTTTGATCTGTTTACAATAGCTGCATACATAGACATCGTTTTGGTATAAAAATTTTGAACAATTATATCTTCTGTGTACAAAATATATAAGTATTTATCATGTTATGGATACCGCCATATAACATTGTTATTATAAAATTAATTAATATTCTGTCCTAATATCTTATTTAAAGTGAAAATTAACCAATTTAATTCAATTTGCAAAAGAAGAACTTAATTATGTCACCCCGTGATGGGGGGTTTCGTTAGTGCATGCCTATGGAATAATAAGATTTTGTAAGAATGGCTTCATTATTTCAATTTTACAGGAACAATGTAATCATTTATGACTCTCGGAAAATGTAAAGTACCTGGATGACCGGCCGGCTTTGCTCGGTATTTTTTTGGTAAATCGAAAAATATACTTACATACGAAATAAAATATACTCACATACGAATTAGACAGATAAGGGGCTCCCAATAATAGATATTCTCTAGAAAGAAGGAACTTGAAAAAGGGCAAATATAATCGGACTGGAGAATGAGGAGAGATCTGGACTGGAACGACGAAAAACACGGATAAAACGACATTTTCTAAAAATGCATCCTAGCTATATCGATTTATCGCCCCTGAAACCCCATGCATACTAAATTTAATGAAAATTGTTGGAGCCGTTTCCGACACTCAGATTATGTATATATCATTACTCGTTTAAAGGTATTAGATTCATTTCGTGCTAAAGAAAAACCTATAATATGTTAATATATAATTTACTTTAAAAAAATATTTTCATTTAGGAGTAAAGTGGCAATTTCAAATGTTTAACATTTGAGAAATTGAAAAGGATTTATGTTATGAGTAAGGTTTCGTTTGTGGGATTAAATAAGATTAAGTCAGCTTTTTGGATCGCCCGCTGTATACGACGCGAATTAATTTTTCAGATGCAAAAATGTATTTCTATTTACTGCGGTTTGTGAACGTTATAGTATTTCACTCGCAATTCTCTCTCCACGAGAGCTTTAAATAATAATTTTATTATTTAAAACTTTGCAAAACGTAGCTGGTAAATGAAGATCATAAGAGCATTGCCCGCGGTTCGGCTCGCGTTGATATAGTTTTTAGATAATCCCACGGGAATCTAACATTTTGCCGGGATAAAAAGTATCTTTTGTGTTAATCCAGGTAACAAGCTATTTGTGTAGCAAATTTAATCTAAATCCGTGTAGTAGTTTTTGCGTAAAAGAGTAATAAACATCCATCCACCCAAACTTAAGTTAATTAAGAAATTGTGTACAGATTCTTATCTAGCATTCTTATTTTGACATATTTATAGAAAAAAATGCTAACCGTTTCTTTTTTTTATGAAAAAGAAGCCGATGTTATATACAATTTCTTCCTTATTCTATAGAAAATTCTTAATTCTCTATGATAAAAGTTGTATACCCCAAATTTAAGCTAACTTAACATGCATAACCTTTTTCAATTGTATTTATATAAAAGAAGATGTTATATGTTATATAATAAAAGACTTACTATGTTTACGCCATCTCTTCGTCCGATTATTGTAAGTATCCCTTTAGAAAATAGGGAAGTACGGATGTTTACCTAATGCGGCCATGACCTATTTTACCGTATCGTTTAGAGGGAGACAGACTTCGCAATAAAGGATTCGAATTATTATAATGGAAAGCCGATATTACAATGAAAGTAATCTAATAAACAATTTGTATTGTGCGCAATAACATAAAATTGCTTCTTGTTTCTGAAAACGTAGAGAACTAAGTCAATATTTGTTAAACGCCTTGTTAATAATAGATTAAAGGATTACCTAGAGCATTTTAATCTCTTATCACCACAACAATTTGGTTTTCGCAGGAACAAATCCACCGTCGATGCAGTTCATGAATTATTAAATTTTATTGTCGCTAACCTAAATAGTAATAAAAAGGTACTCACTATATTCATAGATCTTGCAAAAGCTTTTGACACCGTTCCTATCAAAATTCTCCTAAAAAAACTTGAAGACGTGGGTGTTAGAGGCCACCAACTCCGATTTTTTCAAAGTTATCTCTCTGGTCGAACGCAAATGGTCAAAATAGAAAACCACATAAGTAACGAACTTCCTATAGAATACGGGGTTCCGCAGGGAAGCATTCTCGGTCCAACACTGTTTTTAATATTTATAAATGACCTTTGTAATCTCACGATCCCTAATTCTAAAATTGTTACTTATGCAGACGACACTGCAATATCTTTCTTCGGGAACTCCTGGGCGGAACTCCAAAATTATGCACAGAATGGGCTGAACTGTACTATTAAATGGCTTCTATCCCATATCCTAACAATTAATACAAACAAAACAAAGTTTATTACATTCTCCATAAGTCCTTCTACACAGCCTAAAAATCCTGTAATCCTTACAGCTCACTCGTGTAACTATTATGCCCCAGAATGCTGTTCTTGTCCACCTATAGCCTCTGTAGACAGTATTAGGTATCTGGGTATTATTTTGGATAAGCATTTAAACTTTAAAGCTCACGTGGAAGCATTGACGGGCCGAGTGCGTAAGTTAATATTTATCTTTAAAACGCTTAGGTACGTTGCAAACCAATTCATTATACGCAATGTTTACTGCGCGCTTTGTCAGTCGATTGTTTCCTATTGCATATCATGTTGGGGTGGCGCATCTAAGACCATAATGCTCCCATTGGAAATAGCACACAGAGCAATCCTCAAGGTTGCAAATTTCCGACCTATTATATACTCTACGACCCAGCTTTATAAAGACTGCAGCGTTCTCAATGTCAGACAGCTTTTTATTTACCATACAATCTTGCTACAGCATCGTAACACTCCTTTTGTTAATATAAATAGAAGACGTAAAGATAAAATTTGTTTACTTCCTGCGACACATTGCACATTCACAAAAAAATTTTTCCTATATCTCGGCCCTTTTTGTACAATAAAATTAATAAAACTACCTCTATTTATGCTCTATCGCCTCATGAATGCAAATCAGCCGTCCGCTCCTTCTTACTATATAAAACTTACGATGAATCGGAATCCCTCTTGAAATCCTTATGATAAATTATATAAATAAACTTTACGCTACATGCATAACACACACACACATACACACATACATAACACATTTACACCTACACGACATAATATACACATAATATTTTAGTCTTATTTTAGTATATGTAATTAAAATGCTTAATATTATAGCTGTGACTTGTAACCATGTAATAAAAACACAATTAGTCCAACCCATAGGGATACGGCACTGTTACTCTTTATTACAGGTTATTCTATAGCCTATCTAAGAGAACAGTACCTCCACCTTTACTGTAGTGTATTTTGTGTTTATTTATACCTTATATAGTTAATTGAATTGTACTACAGCACGTTTTATGAAATAAAGTGATTATTATTATTATTATTATTTCAAATTTGCTAAGTTATATTTTACTGAAGATACTATAATACCGCAAAGAAACAAATTATTCGGTATATAGTATTATACAGCATGATGTTGTATTTACAATACAAATAAGATACATTTTTTCGGGCCCGGGCTGAATACATCCGGAATGGAGGTTTACCTTTTGCAAAAGATAAAACAAATAAGGGATAGACAATAACCAACCCGCATTGTTTCATGTTTCGTGCTTGAGGATTCAGATTTTTTTTCATCCAGCTCGTATTATGTTTCCATTTGGGCTTGTTTATTTATCCCTGAAAGAGCAATGGATGTCGTACATCCTCAGATCCCCTACTAGGGGATTTTATGATATAGAGTACACAGTAACAAAGATGATCTGTTTCCATTACCGCTCTATAAGCAAGCTAACCATATAACCATGCGTCTTGGCATCAGAGTAATATTGGAAAATTTAGTGCCGAACCACATATTTTCTATGCCAACCGTCTATGTACATAATATCGTTGTCTTCGGCAAATTTCGTTTGAGTCGATGCAAGACCGAGCTATGCAGATATCTCATTGTATGACAGCTGACACCAAACTGATGACCCAGTGACCTCGTTTTGGACTGCAGCAGTTAGTGACCTGTGTACCTTAATATTTGCTTCGAGTTCTGACAGAGATATAGGTTCAAACCTTTTATCAATACAATTAGTAATTCTATTAGTATGTTTAAGTAATTGGAGTTTTAAAAGGGAAATAGAAAGACAGTCTTCTTCAACATTGAAATACATGTTTCTATTAGCTAATATTTGTTTTTTTTATATTCTACGCAGAGTTGCAGTTTGAACACTTATTAAAGAATGGACGCTTTTTTAAGCGATAAAATTCTGAAAACGCTTGTAGTATTTATGTTGGCTGCGACATTCGTATTTAAAAAGATCGTAAAGAAAAGTATGATGGTAATAAAATGCCAGTTCCATTTTCGCCATTACTAGCGGAGTTCCCTTTAATTGTCGCTCTGCAATTGGTATGAGAGAGGTAGTGAAATTTAATGAGCCACATTCAGGTCAAGGCTTGATGATTGCATTTGATCTTGATTTTTCTTTAAGTCGAAATTGATTTTGTAATTCTTTATGTTTGTGTTTAACAACGACTGTTGTGGCGTGTTGGAAGCTAGCCTGCTTTGTTATAAATATCTGTTTAGGTCTGGGCGTTTGTCCTTGAATGGCATCTCCATCGTGCCTCGCCGAGTTCGTTAAGCCGTCGGTCACGGTTATTGTCATAACACCTGAAGATAATTATTCTGTTAATAGATAATCTGCCCTTAATCAATGAGTTACTGGTTTGCCCTTAGGCTTGCTAAGGTTAGATGGCAATCGCTCTGTGTAAAATCTATTAATCTGTTATATCCAGATTAGAGTAATGAGCAGATCCTGGCCAAAATTACGGGATAATGCTATAAAGAAGACAACATCATCCTGTGCTTCTGTCAACGGTCTAACATACGTATAAATAATTCTCGAAAGTATTTTCTTCTTTACTAGTGTATAAAATATCGCTTGGTTAATTAAGGGATTTACCTTTCTTGTTAACGGGTAATTGCCTAACCTTCGTCGGGTCGATAAAACGCTTTGAATTTACCCTCTTGCCAATTAAAATGCTCTTTATCGTGTTCTTTTCTGTAAGCACATTTTAAATATTTTCTGTATTCTCAAGGGAAATTTAAGACATGTGCAACAGCCCTTATCCCCAAGCTGGTATTAAGAAATCATGATTCAGA
Organism: Hestina assimilis; assembly: GCA_023373885.1. Taxonomy (NCBI): domain Eukaryota; kingdom Metazoa; phylum Arthropoda; class Insecta; order Lepidoptera; family Nymphalidae; genus Hestina; species Hestina assimilis. The sequence continues at coordinate 11,218,745 of CM041750.1, forward strand.
AAAAGGTTTACTCAAAAACTACGTCACTTTCTGCGTTAGCTTTTTTAGGTATTGTATGTTGAAATAAGAAATTAACTTTGTACCTACAGCTGTTATTGAGGCAAAATAAAACGCTTTTTGACTTGAATCCAGTAACTCAGTTGTACCTTAGGGACAAGATACGGTGAATTGAATAGATCATTTAAGATTGTGTCAGTGGTTTACCGCGGTATAGTCAAGTATCTTGGGACTTAAGCAATTCCACCTACGCTATTATTCTACTATTCCACTTTCCGAATACGTGGGATCCCTATTTACTGATTTCTGCCAACAGCTTTTGCGTGATCTATTCACCTTCTCTTAAATCGTTCGCAGTTTTGCCTGAAACTGTTTCAATATTAACGGCTTTCTCATAAGGATTAGATTTGGAAAACATATCGAATGTATATGTATATATAAAAATCTATTTGGGTTTTGTATTAATCTAATTTCATTATTATTATGAAAAGTAATATCAGATGCAAATCTGTGACCTACTTCTGTAACATGTTGTCTTTGTTGTTTTGTTTCACAGCTGGCTCAGCGTTATTCATATAGGATAGGATAAGTTTTTAATGTTTCTACGAGCTATAAATTATATTTTAGATAAACTCCCAATGCCAATTAAATGTTTCACGCTGCACCCTTATATGATGTTAAAATTTCTGCCGTTATCTTTATTTAATCCAACTCAAATGTCAAATAAAGTTTCATTTTCAACTTATTCCGAACAAAAATGAACATTCCTAAAGTTGATAGAGTAATGTTAAAATATATTTTTAAAATTTTAGATTTTAAAATATACTAATTTTCAGTATAGGAATTGGTCGTATCATTCTCTAAGTTTCGAATTGATTTTCATAGCCGTCTGAAACTAACAATGTTTTATAAATGAAATGCAATTTGATTCCATCCATTTTTTTCTCTTAGCATTTATAATTTTTTTTATTTATTTTTATATGATGAACAAGCACATGCGCTAAGTGCACATGTAGGAAAGTAGTTATTGTGATATATGTTCGCAGTCACTAAAATTTAGGCCAAAAGGGACAAAGATGGTTGAGATTTTGGGCCTAAGTCAAATGCAACCCTCATGGGCCTTCTTTACTTCTATCATATTTTAAAAACATTAAACTTTCAAAACGGTTGTAACTGTTATATAATTTATTTTTATACATAATAAGAAGTTTTATTCGTACGAAAAGTTAGACTAGAAACTTCCAGAGAAAGTTTGTGTGCTTTGCCAATAAAAGCTTCATACAATGCGGAGCTAGTGATTATACTATTGTGATTAACATAACGGTTACGATAGTGTTATGCCAAAGTGTTAAAAAGTGATAAAACAAAAAGTGAATTATTGGCATTGGTGCGGATGATACCATGCGCGGCTGGAGGTTTACCTCGCGGCGGAGACCCTAGCGACGGTTGTAGAGGCCAGCGGAAAGGGTGTCGGGCCGCGAGCGTGAGGACTGGTGCCCGCACGAGGCGAGGCGGCATGCGCTGACGTGTACGAGGCGCTGCGCGTGTTGTGGCGCAGCGCGATGCCCCCCTGGGCCTGGGCCTGAGATGGAGGAAGGCGTGTACTGGCGGCCATCCTGCTCGACGCTGTCGCTTGCTGAGCATCATGGCAGCACGACTCACTTGTGCGCGCGACACGCTCAGCCGCCACGGCTACCCCATCGCCACTCTGCTCATGCTCCGCATGGCCCGCACGCGCACCATGCTCACACACACCAGCACGCGCATCACCATCTGCCGCACGCGCAGCATGCCACGTGCCCAGTACACAGCCCATTCAGACAGCCAACTCCTGAATACTGCGCAGCACATTCTCAGGTTTGTTCTTACTACTTTAAGAATTACAAAATCAATCTTCAATTTTACATCTTTACCATTTTAAAATTTTAAACACATACCGTTAATAAGCGATTAAATTATTTACGCTATTAATTACCGCGTTACGACACTACATCATCGGGAAATGCACGTGGGACCAGATTCCGGAACCATGTCACTGATAGCGTCATCTGCGTATAACTTATGGCGATAAGCTATCCGAAATTCAGCCAAGCGCACTTCCCTTTTAAAGGCGACTAGCTTCTACCCCAGGCTTTGGCCTCGTGGATCTTAAAATATTCCAATTTTTACTAAAATAAACAAATCACTGACATGAAATATTAAATTTGTACTTCTAAGTCTCACATAAGACTTGTTAGTATTGTTGCAAGGGTTATGTAGATTACGTGTGTATACAAATAAAATTTTTATTTGAAGATAGAAATACTTAACACGTTGAACGCCATACGTCTCGTCGGTGGACCTAACGTATGGTTTCCTTTCGGACCAAGCCATAATTAGGAAATCGGTAGCTTTCATTATCTTAAGATTTCATTCCAAAGTTTATAGATATAGAATGCGTTAATTTGCAGGGAAAATAAATATTAGCACTGATCTTTGCAGTCTGTATTTTATCTATATACAAATGTAATATATTACAGTCTGAAAAGCATTTTTCTCTCCATTATTAATTACCATCCAGAAAAATACATGGCACTTTTGTTGAAGATTTTTCATGTTAAAACTCTTTGTAAGACTTAGAATTAATAACTGTTCGTAGTGTAATCTTCCAAAACTAACGTAGTTCACGTCTGCCAGATACCTTCAGAATTAAATATTACTGTGTATAATCCCGCAGGAAATTAAATCTTGGTATCTCATGCATTGTGTAGTGATTCATCTATTAAGTATTTTTAGGTTAGAAAAGCGGAGTTTTCAAAAGGCTTTAAGCACTATTAATAACAATTACCAAGCGCTATATTGCACTGTTTCTTTATAAAATATTCATGTGCTTTTAATGTCACAGATTCTGTTATAAGAGACTTTGTGTGCATGTAATATTAATAAAATTATTAAAAAAAGAAAAAATGAGAATGTTTTTCATTCATCAAATCAAATTTTAAACATCGATATCTCGAAAAACAAGAAATATTTCGAAAAAAAAAATTGTTAATTTTCGTCTTATTTTGTCAAGTTCTATAAGGTACCAGCATCAGATTTTGGCGCTATGAGAATTGCAATATTTATTAGGGAATTTTTTTTTTTTCTACGGGCACCATATTGAAAAAATAATACCCTATGTCACTCTCACAACTGAGGAGAGTATGATGAGTATCATACATACATACGCTCCAAAAACATTACCCAAATAATAATAAAAAAGTAATAAAAAGAATAGAATTATAAAGCAAATTGTGATAGACGAAATTGATTTGGACATTTGTTAGCGTAACCGCGATGACGGCATGAAATTGAGAACATTGTCATCGGCTTTTGAATTATGATCTGTAGCTAGTTTCGAATCATTTGTCATTGAAATAAACTATTTGCTACATGTAGAAACATTGTTCCTGAAAAAGCGTTTAAATTAGTAAAGAAGAGCTTATGCTCTAGTTTGACTATTTGTGTTCCCATCTTCTTCCTCTTCTTCTTATAGAGTGGTTAGTGGCCAACCTAGTGTCAGAGTTGTTCAGGTCGCCAGTATAAGTCTGACGTGACTTGTCGACTATTGTCAAATTGATAACATCCGGGATCAACTTTTTTAGGTGCCCTCCGAAGCACGGAGATGCTCAGTTGAAATACCACTATAACATCACCGATCTAGTGACTGATCGCGCCTAAAGTTGCTTGACCCATCGATCGTTTACCGATCACGATATAAAGAAACAAACATTTTAAATATACAAGCGCTTAAACAAAACGTTAACAAGCCTAATTAATGGAAAACTGCAAACGACAGTTAGATGATGATAACTGCCAGATATTATAATAAAAGTTTTCTCGAATCTGGGGCAAAACTTCAGTTTCGTTGAAATATTACCTCATTATGGCAACGTTGTATGACTGAATGACACTGAAAGCGACGTTACACTTTCATCTCATCTATTTAATTTGCAAGGTTTATTCAAGTTTTGCAACTTTTAATGTCTTGAATGTGTCCGTAATAATCATCTTCCATTATTACATTTTTAAGTTTAAAATTTAAGTTTTACACTACTAAAAAAGAAGTTCTACACTCTGACAGAAAATTGGCGTAAAGTGACAGTATCAGTAGGTACTGTTGCGTTTCGTGCGATGAGTCTGTTCCCTTCCTTTTTTCCCTTCGTATCCCTTCTTTCCTGTTCCTTGTGTTGGCAACGCGTATGTGATACTTCGAGTAACGCAAGCATTCATAGGTTGCGGTGACAGTTTATCATCAGACGGCCGTACACTTGTTTGCCAACCTTCATGAAATTAAAAAAAAGTTTAAAAACTCTGTTTTTCCTAAGAAGTTATTATGGTATAAGTCGTAAATTGATCCCTCAGTAAATCCGTTTGGCCTTCGCGACAGTAACTTGTCTTGACCCGAGAAAAATTTAATCAAAAGAAAAGTTAAAATGTCCCCCATAAATAAATTAGATTTATATATTATCTCTACAAGTAATTTTATTAATATATATGATAATAACTATCTTGGTTTGGCTATTTAATTTTATTGTTCAAACCCGTAATGCCTTAAAGGATTTTCATAATATTTTAGTTATCACGTGGAATTTACAGCCTCTAATCTCTATCTAGTAGCCTATTATTTTTTACTAAATATATCAATTTTTTTTAAATTAATAATAAAATTAGGGTCCGACCGAAACTGGTTTTTGAGCCGAAACCGAAACTGAAACCGAACTTTCGGCCTGCCTCTGGGTTTCGGCCGAAACCGAAACCGAAACTTTTTAAAAAATATTTAAAATTGCGATTTTTTACTGAAATTTGAATTTCAAGTTTTTTTAACATTTATTTGCATGTATACATTCGTAGTCAGCTAATTAGGATCGGAAAATAATTTGGTTATATATTTTAAAATTTAATTTTATGAGATACTGTTTGTTATAAAGTATACTGTTCAATGGTGTGTACTTTTTCGAAGCTAAGAATATTTAATGGTGGATTATTTAAAAAGAAATCTCTCACATCGAAATTGCTCATTTACTGGCTGACCATCTAATTAGGGACACCAAGAGTTAGTGTTTTATTTTCGTTTTTTAAAAAATAAACCTGAAATAGAAAGGCTGCAATTTTAGATTGGCCTGGCAATAAGCCTAGACATGAATTCTTTGGAACATTTGTGGTACAACAAACTGAAAATTTAAACCAATTCTATAGTAGTTCCAATGACGCCTGGAAGAACTTCACTAACGACTTGATCGAGTCGATGCCGCGCCGATGTCGATATGGCTATAGCTAATAATGGCAATCAAATTTAATGTTAATTTTTAAGGGAAAACGTTGTTTTATAGATGAATTTAATAATAAATGTACATTTTTCTCTTCCATTACATTCTGCGTTCATTATTTCTAATGTTTTCTTAAGTGTCCCTAATTACTTGTCCAGAGTTATATTATCACGAAGAAGAAGTAAAGTTGAATTTTAATTGCTGTTATTTTTTATTACAATCCATTCCAAAATTTATTAATTCTATTAAGAAAACATTGGTTAAATGATCAAGATCAGATTAACATAAAAAAACGTAATGAAGACTTCATGTAAACTGAAATTACCGAAAATAGAAATAAATGTTACTCTTATTATACCAATGTCCCTAATTAGTTGACCACCACTGTATATAATATAGACAGTTAAATAGAGTTAAATAAAATAAAAACTAAAAATTCGTTAAAGTCATAACCATGTTTTTTGTCATGAATATACAGGACTTACTATTGGTAGTAAACTTCAAAAAAGAAATAACTTGTAGTTAGATATACTAGGTACATAACTAATTAGTAATACGTTGTTTTCACAATATTTTAAAGATCAATATAATACTTATTTCTGGAGATATTTTGGTCGCGTCAGCGAGCGGTCTCGAGTTGGCTGCCAAGTGTACCGAACAACGCACGAAAACTCACGAAGAATCTAGTTTCGGCGGGGCCGAAAGTTTCGGCTATATTTTGGCCGAAACCGAAACTAAAGCCGAAACTAGATTTTTGACCGAAACTGGCCGAAACCGAAACCGAAACTGAAATTTCGGTCGGTCACTAAATAAAATATGGTGCGAAGCCATGGTGGGTTGTTAGTAAACACAATCAATTTTGCATTTATTTTAGTGAGTTTGTCTCATATTATTCTAATATTATCTGATACAATGAAGACATTGTGTATCAAATCTGAAAATATAATATAATTAAAGTCGCTTACGATGGCATCATTCTCATGTTATTTTGTACGTTTTCAAGTTGAAAGTTTCAATGCTCATGTACTAGAACTTTGAACGTTCAAACCTTATCACAGGAATGACCTAATCATATGCTTATTCCGCTGTCTTAGGTTTATTTACTTCGTGAAGCTACATTAGTTTGGTGTAGCTACAATAAGTTCCTTATCTTTAGTATTGTTATTAGTAAACATTGTCTCAACTTTGTATCCTTAGATTTCAAGTGTGAGTTAAATACCCCGATAATATTCCTAAATTTCGCTTTGCTACTCTTGTATATATATGCCAAACGAGATATTGTTGTCTCTGTCTATTTGTCGGCGTCTCAGTGTGAGTAAAAGAAATAGCCTACATAAGTTTGGCAATATCTCACCGTTCGTGTAAGTATCATACCGATATTTCGGTTAAAAATTGTTAAAAAATATTCTTTAGATTTGGCTAACGTTTCGATTAAAAAAGTTCCATGTGATGCTGTATTTTATTTACCGTGTAGGCGAAAACAATGTTGTGACTGAAAACCGTGTTTGACACAAACAACAAGATAAATATACACGAGTAAAAATAAGTGCATTTTTTTTTTTCCTCTTTATTTTGAAAGGGTCTTTAGATCTTTTTAGATCATGTCAGACCCATAGTACCCTAACACATAAATCAAATCTAATTATTACTTACTAAAATTTTTATCTTTTTTGTCAGCGGCAAATTTGTATGTCTGCGTCTATGATTTTGAATGAATGAATTCAATTATGCTGCACCAGTGAATCTCTGGTCATTCTTTCTGTATTGAAGCGCTTAGCTTATAGAAAGTCAATAAATAAATAAATAAATAAATAGACGCTGCACACTCAACGGCCACCATTAGGATAGTAATATCGGGAGTCCGGAAACATTCACAATGACAAGGACAAATACACCCAGACCGGAAAATATGCTTGCATGGACAATACAAACATATTATGCTCCGAGCGGGAATCGAACCCGCTACCTGTGGCGTTTAAGGCAGGTTCGCTACCGCTGCGCCACAACGTCGTCAGATATGCATATAATATAAGTACAAAATATTGATGCATACTTAAAACCCATCACTCTGTCTTTGTATTCACTGTGAATAATAATGTATAGAATTATAACCTTTTGCTGTATGTTATACCGGAATTTTATATTTTAATTATGGAAATACGTTTCTATGTTATTCTTCTTCGGCGAGTGTTTTTCTTTGGGATTATTTTCCGCCCACATCGTTATTCAGGTCTTCAAGTTACGACTCTACAGCTACAATAAAAACTTGGTTAGACCTTTTTCCTTGTAATTTTCTTTCTCGTTCTTCGTAGTTATATTTTATTTTACTTTTACAAACATTTAAACTTTCCTTAAAGGCAAGGACTATATTTTTGTTATGGAACTCGTTGCCTCAACCGATTTTTACCGCTTTTATATAAATCCTGAGAATATTTGGCTAAGATGACATCTGGCAAGATTGTGATACACCAGATCAATCAGTGAAAATCATTAGAAATTAGACATCGCAACAGAATGTAGAGGAGGATTTGAAGAGCATGAAGAGAAAACATCTTGGAAAGGAAGACCAGATACAAAGCCAAGTGAAAGAACATGGTTTAGGAGGCCAAGAGCTTTAGTGCCAGAGAAAGTAAATTATGAGCTGTTGTCTTTGTCGCATCCAAAACTAAGAGATTTCTGAAATCGATAACGTGTCTTTACTCTCTGTTTCCCTTTTTATGTGACCAAGTTGGCAAGCAAGAATACAACCCACCTGATGGTAATCGGTTGTCATAGCCTATGATCGCTTTGAACAATACATTTTTAGGTATCACGGGTTGCCAACCTCGAGATATTGGTTCTTAAATCTCCTTTGCCAAGTACTTTTACTAGCTACAGTGTCCTACTCACAGAAACATAGTATACTGCTTAGTGGTAGAAGAACTGACATTACGGTGGTACCTACCTAGCCGGCCTACCACCAGTGAAAGTGTTTTGTTGTCTTTTGTTAAAAAACACTCAAACATTTTCCTCTTAAAACATCAAACATAATGTTACATAGTTAAAGCGTTTCTCATAAAGTTGTTATGACGACGTTATTACATTCCGTTACAGCCTTACTCGTAATGTTTACCTTTTAATATGTGCAGTGAAATTCGATTATTATTATATACTATGTTAATATATATTTTTATTATTAAAAAATGACATGAACATTGTTTTTTCAAGTCATTACTAATAATCCTTTTGTTCCTCTTAATAAGCTCGTATCTTGCGCTACATCAATATATTTTTCATACTTCAAAGTCTTAACGTTGCACGTAGAAGGGATAGCACGGCGTGGGTAAGACTCCCAACAAGGTGGGCTGATGACCTGGTAAAGGTCGCGGGAGTCCACTAGATGCGGGTGGCGCAGGACCGGTAATTGTGGCACTCTTTGAGGGAGGCCTAAGACCAGCAGTGGAAGTCAAAGGCTGATATGATGATGATGAAAGACTACACAACATTTTATAACTTATATACAGCGCTCACAATTATAAAAAGATAATAATTGATTGATTATGTTTATCAGCATTAGCAATTCTGAGAAACAGTAAGAAAAATATAAAAATATTTATTGAATGCTAAGCAATTCCGTTGAAGTAATAACAAAATGTTACTTTTTATAATCATGTTACATAAAAGACGTTATATATTGAAATGTTTATGATTAAATATACATTTCATTGAACGGAGATCTCGAACTTCAAAGGGCCTGAAGCAATTAAACGCTATTTTACCTACTCCCACTGTTTGTTCTTTGCGTTGCGTAGCTTCGAGCCTTAGCGTCTATTTACATATACTACGCTATTATGAATGATAAATAATTGTTTTACTCTGATCGAATTCGGCATATCGAATTAATTAAAAGTCTTTTCAATCCTTATTTATTAACTGTCCATATACATAGTCTTATTAAGAGACGAAAAATTCGGTGCAAAATTGTTTTATCATTTTGCTCGGGCAAAATTAGTCCAAACGCGAGGGCGGCTAATACCGTTACAGGGAGCGAACTGCACAAACCACCCTCGCCCTGTCTATCGCAAGTTGCATCTGTTTATCCTCTAGTTGACCTCGAGACGCGCCCGACGAGCAGTCACTCCACAAGTGTTTCCCTCAGTGTGTAACCACCACCACCACTGATATTCATGGCTGATATACATGTTTAAGAATTTCTTTTACGAAATTTAAAAGTCAAGGTGCTTGTCAGGAATTTAATCCGTGATCTTCGGTGAAAGTCTACGTTATTTATTCTTTGGGCCATCTTGGCTTCAAAACAATTATCAACTTTAAACATTCTAGAAACAATTTTGAAATCGATGGTTATTGAAACGACTACTTTAGTTCTAATGAACCGGAGAACTAATTGAAATCTATTGAAGAAACAAGAACAAAAGGTATATCAAACTCTGGAGCCTGTTATACTGATAATAATGCCTTTGTATAGACTAATTTGAATGATGTCCGCTAGATAGCTAGCAAGTATGATATTTAGAATCTTGAATCGTGTTAGGAGTAAGTGCCATTTCATACGTGCCGGTTGCCGGGTGTGCGGTCCCGACTGTCTGGTAACTTATATCGTTTTCACACAACCCAGTTTTGACTCTAGTAGCTCGTATACACAGTGGTGAATCCGGTGAGCACACGGCGACCGCTCGCCGGGCAAAATTACGCCGGTACGTGTGAAAGCTGCCGTACATGCCCATACACTTCTACCCGGCTACATGGAAACCGGAATGTGTGAAGAGGCACTTCAACTATTTTTCAATTTGTTGTTAAAACAATTTTATTAATAATAACCGATTTTCTGTTAAGTAAAGATTTAGCCTGACGGAAGATGATCAATGTTACTCGCTACATCACTGTCATATTGCTCTGTGGAAAACGTTATCTTTTAGAAATATGGAATTATATATTTTTATTACAAAATTAGTAGAAAAGAAATTTGAAAATATTTTTTAATAAGAAGTAGTAATAAGAATGCTGCTTTTGGTTTTGTAATATAGAATGGTTTTGGTTAACGTGGTGCCGCAACTCTGAAAGCTATCCCTATGGAAATGATCAACAATATTTTCACTTGGGCTATTGTTGTAATCGGTAAAATAGACTATCTACGAGAATCGAGAAAGGGATTTCGTCTGCGTGGACTTTTCTGTTGACCATACTTCACATAATCTCTCACTGGGATAATCTGAAGGTTGCTTGAAAATTTCACCAAAATCAGTCAACAACACATAGCAAGAAATTAGGATAAGGATGGCAGAACTTGTCACGCCTTATGAGATCGGTTATCGCGCAGGTTTTAGTGGGACCCTATAACTCTGACAAAGTAGATTTTATATTATTTTTTATAGCTTGAACTGTTACTTCACAGCGACACTTCCGTGTTTCTTAAGCTTTGTTAGATTATTGGCGCTTACGAAATAGTAATCTATTTCGCTCACAAGTAGTTAGTAGTTGGATTATAACATTGCTCTATTCGAACAAGTAAACTATAGATTCATGACAGGTTACTCAATTGAGATTGTTGCAAAAGTTAAAACCAAAGTACCTACAATTTGCAAAGATAAGGATATTTCAACCTGTAAGTCAGTACCATTTGTAGTTGAGTGTTGAACCGTTTCATACGGATTTACATCGCTTCGTCGGCTTTCCCATTTTATATAATACCTTTCATGTAATATAGTCAAAGAGCTTATCGAAATTTGACTGAATAATTGATGTACATATACAACATGACATGAAAATTTCTGTTTATAATTGAATAAAGCTTGGAATGTGTGCCTATATCTATAGTACTATGTGTGTCGAATTGGAACCAATTGAATTTTAAACATCCGACGGAACATGAATGGCTTTTTGGCGTAATTACTAGTCTCTGGTATATATAAATAAACTAATTAATGGTAATTGAAGAATTTATACGTTAATTTCAATTAAAATTGGTAGGATATTGGTGTATATTTAAAATCGTAAAATTAATTACTCGATAAGTTGTTTTATTTCGTTTGAAACCTATGAGTTGGTAATGTTTCTTTCTCTTTTATGAAATCGTTGGTTTTGTCGAAATGAATAGGTCGACTCAACTGAAAGTGCTCCCTCATAAGCAATGGAATCTGCTTTCTCAGGCGAGCCGTACGCTTGTTTACCACCGTGTGTTATAAAATATGTATATAATATTAACTTTTATTACTAGCGATATTACAAGCACTTTTATTGTGGTAGACGTTTTGTTGCGCAAGACCACTGGAGTATCAGTTATTCTACACTATCGCTTGTGAAATTACTGAGCAAAGGAGATTTAAATACCAATATCTAGAGTTTGACAACGCGTGAGTGTCACCTTCAAATGTATGCCGTTGCAAGCGCTCATAGGCTTCTACAACCGCTTACCATCAGATGGGTCATATGCTTGCTTGCCAACTTATTCACATACAAAAGGTTTTGCAAAATTAAATATTTGTAGTATACAAGTTTATATTAAAAATATATTGTGTAAATTTAGTTTATTATACCTTATAAAACCTCGCAATAAATCAAGAACTGCTAACTCGCTTTAATTAAATTAAAAATAGCGTAGAATTTAAGATTAAAATCATTGAGGGTGCGTAGACGTAACATGAATAAAGGATCGTTATAATTCCATCGCTCTGTGAAATTTTAGCGTCGACATAATGCAATGTTGTTTATTTTTCTATAATTAAATTCTCTTTATTATAGAAGAGACAACAAGAACTCGAATCTACCAACCTCTTCTTTTCATCTTCTCGCCACGTTTCTTATACACGTTTTGTAACACGTAATGTGCCATTACTGATGCTAAAAGCTTTAACAGGCTACACTGACGACCATCAGGCGACCCATAACGATTATTTGTCACTGACATGACATAAAAATTAGTTTTTGAAATGTATCTTACATTCAGCAAATTTCGATAGTAAAAACTGTTTCATTATTCTATCAATATAACTAATTAGTATCTGCCCGCGACTTCGTCCGTCCGGCTCTAGTAAGAAATAAATAATTTGTAAGTAAACAATGTTCCATAGGACAAATCTAAACTGAATTTCAATTGAATACGTCCTGTAGCATGTTTTCTGATAATCCCACAGGAACTAAACATTTTGCCGGAATCTTTTTCTTATCGAGTGGTTAGTGGTCTAATCGATAACAGGTGAGACCTACTTTTTACGTGCCCTCCGAAGCACGGAGACGCTCAGTCTGAATACCACTATGCGATCACCCATCTAGTGACGGACCGCGCCTTAAGTTGCTTAACCGACCGATCGTTTACCGATCAGTGTGCGTACCCGGATATCAGTCTCACGGAATAGTTAGTACCCAACGTGTTAATCCAAATATTAAGCTATCTGTGTACTAAATTTCGACCAAAACTGTTCAGCCGTTTTTGCGTGATTGAGTAACAAACATCTAAACATTTAAACATACAAACTTTCACATGTCTCATAATAGTAGAATATACATATAATGTTGAAATTCAACCAACGAATATTCGTATTTGAGTTTCATTATCTTACCCATTACCCAATATTTATCACCCGTATGTCAACGCTCGTATATATCTTCGGTTACCATGGCAACACCACGCCTCGAGATGCTCCGTCTTATTGATTAATTGTCGAATGTGATGCTGATTAACAGTGCGACTGTTCCATACTGATAAAAACTAAGAGATGAGGTCACTTGAGTGATTACAACCGGAGCTAAGGAACTGATGTCGCAGATTAGTCTAAGTAATGTGACAGGGCAAAGCGGTTTCGACGATTTTATTTGTAACTAGTGCGATCTACAGCTTTTCTTATGACAGTGATATAAAGTGAATATATATAAACGTTATACCTAGATGTTAATTAAAAGGCCAAATACTAACAAAAAACTTAATACAATTTTCGTCTTTTATCACTTACGTAGTAGTAATAAACCAAAATTCACGTCTTAAATTACAAAAGACACCTAACATACTGTTTAGTTTTCGTCGTTTCACATTTTACGACTTGGTTTGTAGACGATAACTGTTATTTTGTGGTAAAAGAATTTTTATTTTCCGCATACAATACAATTTTCATATGCCCCGAAATATAATTTTCATTTTTCCCTTAATGTCTCAGGATCAGTTCATTCATATTGATGTGCCGGGTTATTATGTTTTCCAGGTTAATATTTTTTTAGATCAACTTGCTCGTCGAGGCATGTGTGTATTTGATGATCACAAATGTCTGCACAGGGCTGAATCTAACTGGCAATCATCGTCGCTATACGTGGTCTACGCGGTTTGCTACTACTAGGCCAGAACGGTCCTCTCTCATGTATAATATACATATAACAGAATTAAATTTTACTATTTAACTTTGAAACCCTTTCGGTTTGTAATGCGGGTCGTAATCCCCTCAGCCACAAATGAGTTCATTCTTATATGCAGGCATAAGAATACCTACATGTTTGAACATAACACGCCTAATAATATTACATATGAAAATGGACTATATTTGTGTTAGCTTGTGATATTTCGTGGCCGGCGAATCGAAGCCAACGGATTTGAATGAAATTAGAAAAATCCTAGGAAAAAACTTGAATCTTAGAGACGGACGAGATACTCGTATTGCAATTTTTATCAACTTACTAATGCTTATAAAGCCGAGAGTGGGCAGACTTTCTATAGGTCAAACCCCGGGCAAGGGCTTTTTAGTTTTTAAGTGCTTAATTTGTGTTTTGAATTTATCTCATCCTTAACGGCGACTGAAAACATCGAGACGAAACCTGCATGTCGTAGAATAAATTCTAAGACATGTATAATATCCGCCTTATGGATTGGCATGGAGCGGTAGATTAAGGTCTTAATCTTTTCCCTAAAAGAGCATTGGCTCAGGACTGGGAGATTAGCAGGCTAGTACTTTAGTAATGACTGCTATTTACCATATTTACGTATGTAGCAATGGGCTGATCAGTTTGTAGTAAATTTATCATTTTTAACTTTTATAATCACTGTTTGCTATTCTATCATCTGCCGACGGCATGACAGCGCAGTGGCCAAAAATTGTACTGGTAATTTATAGCAAGACCGCTATCATATTAACGATTCAATAGGACGCTGAGTCACGCGCGCTAATGGTAAAGCGCGGTGGAGGCGTCGTGCTAAAGCGGCAGAAGAAAGCGCACGTCAAGAGGTACGATACACTCGATTGAAACTCTACCTGAATAATAAAACATTAAAAAAATAATGATTTCGAGTCCACAACGAATATCCGTAAAATTCGGATTTTCGAGTATTTTGATAAGTTTTAATGGTGCACATGGAGACATGTTTGCCACTCGGATGCCAATTTGAGTTTTTGACGCATCCCGGTCAATCAGTGTCATATACTAAATTAAAGAAAACACCAACTGTTTACATTTAAACTGCCATTTTCAAACATGTCTGTCATTTGATTCAATTCAATAAAACCTTTGTTGCCACAGCTACGGGTGGCCGGGTCTGCTAGTATTTCATAAATTTATATTGTTATAGTTAATACTCTTTGTACATAATAGGAAATATTTAATTCCATTCAACATTTTCTCATACGAATTAATCGTAAACTTGGCAGCGTTACAGAGAGCTGTATGCGGGCGCTTAAAAGATCGATGTAGGGACCACTTCCGCTAACATATATTAAAAATCTTTTATATTTCATATAGAACTCATACAAGCATGAATTTATTACCTTGCAAGATGGCGCCAACGATATCGTCTTGAGTGTTTTAAGGTTAAATTTATGTGGATTTTATTTCTAACATATTCTATAAGATTTGTATTTCAAATGAAAGGGATGTTGAATATGGTAATCTTATTTTGAATAATAAATCCTTGGCGATAGATTTAATTATTTGATGCTTTCATTAGCGCAGTTTCTGCATCAAAGATTTTATACAATCTGATATAGCTACTTCGTATTAGCCCGTTCAATTTAATGACAGTGAGGTGAATTAACGAATGTTAAAATAGCAATATATTATAAAAAATAAAAATCTTAAATCGAAAATGTAAAATATCACATTTAAATTGAACTTTTAACTGTTTTCTTATATGTGTGTTTTTTTTATTTCGTGACAGTTGGCAAAGAAGCATACGGTCCGCCTGATGGTAAATAATCACTGTAACGTATGAACGGTTGCGATACTTAGGGTATCACATGCGTGTTGCCAACCCTCCTTGGGTTATAGGAGGGAAGTAATGAGGTGTTAAAAAAATGAAAGGAAACAGACATGGTGGGAGTCTCGCTCAAGTCACGAAACGCAACAGTGCCTTCTGATGCCGTTACTTTACGCTGATTTTCTGTGAGAGGGTAGTACTTACGGTTGAGCTGGCCTATTTGAGAAAAGCATGACTCGTACTACTAATACCAATAACAATGTTAGAATGTGTAACACTGTCCTTTGTGGATTTCTTGTATGAATGAACCTGATTATTTTTTAGATTAACAACATAGAAAAGCGCTAATCAATTTTGACTTAGATTAAACAAATCCGTTTAAAGACTTTCGAAATTGCTCGAGAGAATCGTAATAAAAACGTTTCATCAAACTCACAGCGGCATTTCGTATTCAATTTTGATCCTTTTTGACGTATAATCAAATGCGCGTATTGAAAGATTCGCGATGTTAGATGCTCGTAACGTCGAATGCAATTGCGTTTCAGTCTCCGAAAATTCATATGCGAGCAATAAAACGGCTCCAATATAAGACTTGATTGTTTCTGATTGCGTCGGTTGAGTGGTTATTGCAATTATACTCACTGCGACTATGTTTTCCAACTATGACGGTACTGTGTACAACTGTCTGCTTTTTAGCGTCTATATCTATGGCGTATACCGCTTATGACTATGTGAAATACGGACGTGAGTAACAACTTTGAGTTACTATGGAATAGTTAGTGGTTATTAGCGTGATTGTAACATTACTTTTACGATGTTTTGTTACTAATTAGTATAGAGTTTTTGACTATAAAAGTGTCACAGTCTACTTACCATTAAACCATTGACATCCTTGAAACTTGGCAGTATTTTTAAGTTTGATTATAAATTCATTGAGGAGTTTTTGACCTATGGAGTTCTCAGAGTCCTTTGAAAATAAGCTTGAGATAATTATCCGTGGTATCAAATTAAAGGTAGAAAATTGAGCAGGATAAAATATTTTTTATTCCATGGTAGAGCTCAAAGTTTTTTGCGGTATAAGTTTAATTTAGTTGAAGTAAAAAAACACTTTTATTTAACATAAATTATGTGAAGTGCCAACGTGGATGTACTCACATTATGTTATAGGAATAGCTCAGCCCGCGGCTCCGCTCGCAAGGTGTACCAGTTTTTCTTTTATTGCACGGAACTTTAATTATTTTTCTACAATAAAAGTAGGCTTATTCCTTATATCATCAGCTATCCACAGTAAAACTCTCGTTAAAATCGGTCCAGCTCTTTCAGAAATTAGCCGGAATAAACAGACAGCAATATAGATTAATTAAAAATATTTTTAAACTAGGCTTTTTATATGTAAGGCTAGATTTTTTTTTGCTATCTCTTGACACTCTTAATTATATTATAAACTGTACACTTTAATTAAAACCAACGTTTCCTCCAGCATTTTAATTAGTAAATGTGCTATACAAAGCATGAAAAAGGAATTAATAAAGGAAGATTACTCCCTACTGTTCTCTGGGAAATCATTTTTAAAAGATTCAAGAAGGATGTAAGAAATTAGAAAATCCTATTTTTAACGTAACTTGGAATAAGAAACACTTATTAAATAATACCTCATAAAATTTGGTTTATATTGTTTTCGTTTGTTATTTCATTGGCAGAACAAACAATTATTGTACTCTGATTTTTAATACATTCCTTATTAAATATTATTATACTTTTCAGGGAATCAACGAATTTATTACTGTAATAAAAACAAATTACCTCGGCTTCTGTTCACATGTAAATTCTCATCCCTGTTTAAAGCAGGTTTTTAATCCGACTAGGTTCGCAGGCATACGACTCACTTAATAGTAAGTAGTTTTCGTAGCCTATGTGCGCTTGCAACACCAATCATCTGTAGGTGTGACTCGAGCGGTGCCAACCTCTATAATTCTAATCTACTGCTTAGCGGTAGGTCACTGCGGTGGTACCTACCTCGACGGCCTCTTGCAATAAAGGCCAATAATAAACTAGTAAAATTTCATGAACATTTCAATTTGAATATTTTCATCAATTCTTAGTATTTCTGTTAAAATTTACATATCGGAACTTTAGAAAACGACGTAACTCACAAAGCATTTTTTTGGGAAACAACAAAATAAGTTTTTACAATATTGACACCTGTACAATCTTTCGTATGTTTTATATTATATTTTTTAGGTTATTAACGTCAGTTAGTTACCCTCGAATATGCCTATGGACAATTGTTGCATTGAGAATTTCGTTTTAAGTCATTTAACGCTGATAACTAAATTTTCGATGTTTTTTTATTGTAGCGTTTTCGTTCTAAAGGTGTGGTATATTGACACGCTTGCGAACGACTGGACGAATTCGGGTCTCGTTCAATTTGTTTAATCAATTCCAGGTGCCGATGACGGTCCGTTACCATCCAATTTGATGAATGTACCGTATTATTGCTATCAGGTACCGTCGAAAGGTCCCTGCGATGGTATGTTCCAGGTTTGGTTCTATGACAGCGTGAGAAGGCAATGTATGCAAATGTTCTATTCGGGATGCGGCGGCAACGAAAATAGATTCACGACTAAGGGGTCGTGTATGCTGCATTGTGGTCGACCTTTCATTGCTTAATTGTTAAATAAAATATTATTCAATCTAACGTGTTTGGTTTTAAATTGAGTGTACGTTTGGTTACGAGTTTACTTGTAGATGAGTCGATGAACTACATACTTTAAATTTGAAATAGGTATTCAAAGATTGTATTGGGAGTCATTTACTTTTATTGCAATAAACGTGCTTTATTAAAAAATAGTAGTCTCGCTGGTGAAGCCGCAGACATAGCTAGTTTTAAATAAAACTGAAAATTAAAAATGTTGCCAGTAGATTTTTGATTTGCATCGCAAAAATATAAATCTTATCATTCATGATGTAGAGATAAAGAATAGCCCTTATGGTATGTTAGATCGAGTTTTACATTCAACGAAATGAATGCAATTTCATTCCCACCGAGTATTGATGTTTGTGACTGGAGCGTTGCCAGGAAAAAATGCTGGGAAGAATTATGACCGGATACGCGGTGAATATAATCAATTATTGTATGTATTGAATCATCTTATGAATAAATATAATTACTCTATGTTAGAACAACCCGTTCGGAGTTGGGACGTAACGACCCAATCGCTCGCTGTGATAACTGACTGCTGTTACAGCAGAGATTCCACCAGTGCAGCCAGTCACACTGGTGGTAGGTCTTCTGCTAAAGAGGCCGGCTAGGTAGGTACCACCGCAGTATCAAATATTCTGACGTAAAACAGAAGTCTTTGGCATTTCTGTGTTCCGGTTTGAAGTGAACTATAGGCTAGTGAAATTACTGGGTAAAGGATATTTAAGAACCAATATCTCAAGGTTGGCAATCCGTGAGTGGTACGTACTAATGGTGTTGCAACCGCTCACAGGCTACAGCAACCGCTGTAAATCAGGTGGGCTTATGCTTGCTTGCCAAATTAATAACATAAGAAAAAGTATATATAAAAAATAAATAACAAGTCAAGTGCGTTGTGGACCACGCACAGTTAAAACTAAAGGGTTCCGCAGCTTGGTTATGAAGAATCTTAAGGCCTTTAAAAATAATAACGAATTAAAATCGACAGCAAAAATAAGTTGGTAAATTCAAAGTAATTAATAAAAGTTATATGAAAAACAAAGTTATGGGAAAAACTTATATATCTCTTAAATTTGTAACCCTATCTTCTTCAAACCAAATAATTTCAAATCCCATAGTTCAAAAGTTAGAGGGGGACACAATTTTTATGACTTTAGGAGCTAATATCTCAACAACTACAGACTTAATGAAAACTTGAGAGGTGTCAAGGGACACCCGGATGGAACGAAGTTCCTTTCGATTATTTATTATTTATTATTTACAAAAAACCTGTATACAATCAACAAAAATAATCGTCGCGACACCACACTGTTCAATGCGAAATAGAAATGAAAATATCTGGTTTGCTTTCTATAAGAGAGAGAGACAGACAGAGAAACATGCGACGCCGCACAGCTTACAATAGCTTACTATAGCAAAAAGTGTCGTGACAACTTTTCGTAAGAATTTTTCCGTCTAGCCCCCTTTCACAACGCGCGATAATGAACTTCGTTCCAAAAGTCAAAATCCAACCTCCTTATCATTTTGATACCTATCCAAATATATCTCACACGTTGACATACGTTGATTTTTTTTTTCAACACTCAGCTAAATGTATGAACTTCTATCCTTAATTCTTATATATTTTAAAATTTCATTACAGAATCTTTGTGCGGTTCATAGAATACACCTATTTAGTAAATTTCGTATAGATAAAGCCAATAGGCTCCGAGTAAAATGACTGTGACATACGGACGGACGGACGGACGGCCAGACGAACAGACGGACAGACGGGCGGACGGACAGACGGACATGTCGAAACTATAAGGGCTACGTTTTTGCCATTTGGCTACGGATAGCTTATAGATTGGCTATAGTTATATACCCTTCTTTCTATCTTTATTTCCATTATTTACCCCGGACCTTAGACTCTTATCCTGATTTGACGGGTTACTAGTTTTTCTACAGAGCGATTGCCATCTCTACTCCGCAACCCAAAAGGCGAACCAGCAATTCATTGGATAAGAGCAAATTATCTATCAAGAGTTTTCGAACTTTTTTGGTAAGGCAATAGGGGTATTAGTAATGCCATGAAAACGCATTGCCAATATCCTTATTTATACATGTTTTTGTAGTAAATTAGATACTAAAGAAAACGTATATGGGTTCGATTAATCATCGGATTAAAAGTTGAAAGGTTCTATCAAAGCTCCTTTTACTTTCAACATTAAGACCGTACTCATTCCATTTTCAATGCATACGTTGGAAAATCTACAATATTTCCGAGAGATCTTTCCAGGTTGTATTACTCGACCTTTGTGTCAAAGATTTTATCGCTCAGTTTGTTTTCAATGCAATACTTAAACCAGTCCAATCGCAAGAATGCAATGTCGGTTTTCTTAGTTGGAACCAATAGTTCCTTAAAAGGACCATTGGTAGAAAATTTTCTATAAGCGCTGCTTTTTTAAGTGACTAAGTTGGAAAGCAAGCATACAACCCACCTGAGGTGGTCACGTAACCTATGAACGCTTACAACACCATTCATTGTAGACGTCACTCACGTTGCCAACCTCGAGATATTGGATTTTAAATCTCCTTTTCCCAGTAATTTCACTATCTAATGTCCGTTAAATCAAAACATTAATCTAGTGCTTTGTGGTAGAATATCTAACTGGTGGCTTTGTGTAATAAAAGGCCTACCGCCAGTTAAAAATTCATTTAGAAATTTGAACTGATAAAATATGTATAAGTTTCTAAAGCCTTAGAGTAATCTGCAAATGCTCCGTCAGTGCCGGTTTTCCCGTTCGTTTAACAATATTTAGTTTCAGTAATGAGTTTGAAGTTCAAAGTCTACGCTTAACGTTTGACAAATAGCATTCAATTTAACAAGGTGTCGGCAACGGATGTTTCTAAACACGTCGAGAAATTGAAACTCGGGTGAAGAATATTGAAGTAGGTATTTCAATTTACTCGTTATTTAAGCAGACGTAAACCCTCACAGAGTATTTGACGATATACATGTTTACATTTTCTTTCAATTCTTTCTTATTATTTGTGTGATTTCTAAAGCATGTATTTGTGCGTGAATAAATCGACATTCCGTTTTTTTTTTTCATAACATAGTCTGGAGTGTCTTCGATGACGTCACCAGATTTCCAATATGCCTTTTGATTTACGTCATACCGTATGTATGAAAATATTAGTTAAAGTGGTGTTGCGTTCCTGATTAGTGAGAACGTCGAAGGCTTCAACTCTATTTACCCTTACTGTATCTGCCCTTCCCCTTCTCCCATCCCTTAACTCAGACGGCAATGCGTGGTAAGGTGGTAATGTTGTTAATATTTGTTATAGTGACTACTTAACATCAGGCAGGTCCTATGCTTGCTTGCCACATTTGTAAGTTAAAAAAATGTTAACATAGTGCCATAGATTTTTCATAATCTTTATAAATAAATAAACGCTGCACACTCACCGGCCCCCATTAGGATAGTAATATCCTGTGTCGGGGGTCCGGAAACATTTACAATCACAAGGACAAAAACACCCAGACCGGAAAATATGCTTGCATGGTCAATACAAACATATTATGCTCCGAGCGGGAATCCAACCCACGACCTGTGGCGTTTAAGACATGTTCGCTACCGCTGCGCCACAACGTCGTTAAATTATATATTGGTTCTTTTCCTTAAATTATTAGGATTCCTGTGCAAGATACAGTAAGAACACGGAAGATCGCAAATTTGTAATACGGGTTATTAGCATTAATAATGCAAGCGTTGTTCCATAGTATTATTCGTGTTGTACAAGTTTCGCGGATTATATCGTTCCTAAAGCTTATAGTTAAAGATTCATCTACAACTTTGTCTGAAATTTGCCAAATTGCAACGCTACGGGCAAACTTTGGCGAAACGCTGACTGAAATTCAATGGAATTTAACAAGTGTTCCTCGTTTTTGTTAAAAGAAACGTCCAATTATATTATATTTTTTAGGGTAATTTAAGTTGTAAACGATCTTTAAGATGTTATATTGTCTTGCCCGCTTTCCGCTACTATGTATCTTTTGAAAATCATATTTGAATCATTTTATGATTGTTTACGCAAACGAAACTTAAGCTTAAAGAAAGTGTTTATTATTTTACTAAATCCGTAATTATATTGTAAGCATCATTTTAATTTCCCCGTCCAATGCCAGTGTCAAGGCCAGTAGGGTCAACGGTAATCAAATACATGAAATTATTTAATATTCCATTCTTTTTAAAATTACCTGATTAAAAAGTTATGATCGATAAAAATAAAAAATAAATATTCTGTCTTTTAATGTCTATTAAATATAGATTATACAGAATTATATTAAATATAGATTATATATAATTATATTTAATATAATTATATATAATCCTCGCACAACAATTTTGTAGAACCAACTGCCGTAGGCGGTCGTTCCGAACCGATACGACCTGAGAACCTTTTTTTTTACTTGAAGAGTAGGGCAGATGACTCTACTCCACCTGATGGTAATTGGAAATAAAGTCCAATCGCAAAGGCAGCTAACAGAGTTGCAGAATGTAAACCGCGTTAGCCACCCTCGCCACGCCATGTTCGAACCTTCAAGAGAAGAGTCTATTCCTTCCTTAAAGGTCGGCAACGCACCTGCCTGCTCTCTGGTGTTGTTGCAGATGTTCATGGGCGGCGATTATCGCTTAACAAGATGTGCCTCATACCCGTTTCTCCCTCTTATATAAAAAAATCTTAGAAACGAATGGAGGAGTGTTGTTTATGTTCGGTTATCTTGGGATTCAGAAAGGGCCATTGAGTTGACAAGAATTTTCGCTCCATATTCTACACTTCGACATAATACATATTCAAAAACTAATATGAGAATATGGCAGATTGTAAACATACTTGTATTGCTAAATAAGGCACAATCTCTTAAACAATGTTTTCAATAAAGAGATAAGGCGAGGTAGTTGCTTCCTGATAAGCACCACAAAAGTGTAAAATACCCTTCCGACCTCCGTCTTCCCTCAGTGTGGGTGGTTTCAAATACAGATTGAATAGGCATCTTTTAGGCTTCTTCACCTTGCATCATGTGTGCTATGAAGTGCTACGTATAATAAAAAAATAACAGATCAAAAATTCCCAGGCAAGTACTCATGAAATACTTAAACTTAATCAGTACTAGACTTTCAAATTATCCCAGCAGAGCATGTAATAAAATATAAAGTAAGCTCTTAGCAAAAACCGGAAGTGCCTGTGACCTCTAGATACAGACTATCATAAACCTTATGCAGTGTAAAATTAAAGTCAATTTTATGAAGAAGACTTTCTAGGATTCGGAGATATTTAAATGAAGAGAAACATGTGAAGTTTACATCAATTTCTCGCAAAATGATTGCCGCAATGCGGAGATGCGTACACTTAGAACAATAGCAATAAATTAATTTCACACCGCTCCGATAGTTACGTATTATAAATTGTACTATTTTAGCGTTCACAAAACAATATTTATTGTATATAGCTTTTATCCCGGCTTTGCTCGGGATTATTAGTTTTGCCGAGTGACTATCTTTATGACGCTACCATAAACATAGTGTTTGGCTCTGCTGGTTGTGCTTGTAGTTATACTTGTTTCACGAACTTCAACACAGGAAATAACTAGTGTAATTGGGGTCGTTGTGTGCACCGTTCTTTTATTAATATTTTACAAGAAAAGAACCAGAAGGCAACGGCACTTTTGCCGTGCAGAAATGGAAAAGTTTTTTTTTACGGAATTTTTAAAGCAATTCTCTCATGAATATGATAATAATCTCTATACGACTAACGTATTTTCGGCAAACAAAACCGTTAAGGTCATGCGGGAAGCCTAAATAAATAAATCATACCACGATGGTTCATTACATCGAAAAACAAAGGCTAATAATTTTGTAAATTGAATTCTGTGGTCTCGTCTGAAATGAAATTAACTTTATTTAAAAAAAAAGTTGTCTTTGTGTAAGCGTATACATTAAAACACAGACTCGGCGTTTAATAAAGATGATAGAATTTGAATACCCATTTTCATTTATGATGTATAAAAATACCTAGTATAATTGTATATGAAGTTATAGGGCGGAACATTAAATTTTTGCTTTAAAAGAAATAATAACCAGAGTTCCGTAAGACATAAATTCACTTGACTATACGCCTGAGCCAGACTCATCTATACTTCGATGGCTAAAAACTTCAACTTATTAGCCTTAAATCAGAACCCATATCGAACTATAGCAAAAAGTGTCGTTACAACTTTTGGTCTTAATTTTTTCTGTCTAGCCCCCTTTCGCAACGCGCAATAGAGAACTTCGTTCCAATAACAATATAACCTTTAATAATAATATTTGATAATTATAACGGTAATATACAAGGATGTTTAACTTACGAATGACTTGAAATAATAACATTTTGATTTCAAAACCAACCAACCATTGATTGATTTTAAAACCAATTAGCGATTCATAACCCATTAAATTAGTTTTCCGATTGATAACAGTATAATCGAAATTAAAGACATGGATTTTCCTATAACAGTTGAAAACTTCAAGCATTTTACAAATGTAATCTTAGTCCTAATTACATTTATAAAATATTTTGAACCCTAGTAATAAAAACGAAAATCTTCGCGTTCTACAGTTTAATAATGTGTTCTTCAATTAAATTTATAAAATCTTCCTGGTTACACTTATCTTATGAATTTGATATGTTACTTGTACATAATTAAGGCCGCTATGAACGCGTTTCTCCGACGCTTGATCAGCGTCAACGCAACGCGCGCGTGGCTGTCGCGTCGCAACAACAACGTAGCATACGTTACTCCGGTATTTGTCTTCTTTCTGTGAAGTTGTTGTTAAAAAAATGTTATTTTATATCCGAACCCAATTCAATGACATTCTGTGATAAAAATAAAAATTTATAGAAGAGTGTGCGCTATTGTGGAGATTTTTAAACCAGTTTTTTTTCTCAACGGAAAATATTTTCAGTTTCTTCATATAGTTGGTTATAACAATTATAAATGCTAAATTTCTTATATAAAAAAGGTCCTATCGAAGGACAGGGTCTTTCGGGTCAACTAGTACGTGTGTGTCCGAATGGTGCTATTAATGTATCTAGTAAATTTGACGCATAATTTCACCAACGTTTGAAGCTTAGGAAGGCAATCGTTTCTTTATTATTGAATAAGACGAGTCAATCGAACGGCATTCAGGAATTCTAGTCACATTGCGGTTCGACGAGCTTGTATTGACATTCGGTTCTATGTCAAGAATTCCGATGAATGTTCGCATTATGTAACGATTCTTATACCTCCACGAACCGAGCAAAAATAACTAGATTCTAAAATGTATATATAATATAATAATAAATACAAAACGCATAACATAATACACTTAACAGCCCCCCTTAGGATATTGATATGCTATGTCGGGGGTAGGGAAACACACACAGACAAGGACAGACACACCCAGACCGGAACACATGTCTGTATGACCTGTGGCACTTAAGGCAGGTTCGCTACCGTTGCGCCACAACGTCATCAATAAATTATATAATTTATGGAAGTCTTTTATTGAAAACTGTAAGCTAGGTTATATAAATATTTTGTTTTGTTTTATTTATTTATAAAAATATATCTCCGAAATTTTACAAAAAAGATTCACAAGGTATTCCTAGTCTTTGGATCTAGATTGGATTAACATTATTTTCACTTAGCCTGAAGCAGTCATTTTAATAACAATTAGGTGTTGTGTAAATTATGAAAGGACTCAAAAATTAAAATAAAAACTTAGTATGAATACAGTGAGCTTATGATGAATGGTGATGATAGAAACTAAACAGTTTAAACTCTTAAACTTAAGATTTTATGTAAAAGTTTGAAGTGAGATGATCTAATACGTAGTATACAAAGATATCTGAAAGTATAAACTAGTTTATTTTTAGGTTTGTGTATGTGCGCATTTTTGAATGTGTTATTGCAAGGATTACTATATTTGTTGTTTTTAAAGTCAATATTTTTTATTCAAAGTACTAAATTTTAATAAATTAATATAAGCTCAACACAAAATTCTGTTTGAAAATATTTATATTCGGTTTGTGTTGTGCTATTGGTGTGTCCTTGCACAAATTTCGTATCCGAATTTCAGAGGTATGTTGAAGACAACGCTTTCAATTCGAATACGCTCGGCAAAAATCTATCATTCCGCGTTTTTTCTCTTTTTCCTCTTATACTAAGGCAATGTGTATTACGTAAGCGTGCTTCCTTTTTTTCTTTCGAAACGAGGCCATTTAGACCATTTTATTATTCATTTTATTTAAAGGCGTCGGGATGTGACGACCCCATCGCCCGCTGTTGGGATAACCTCTGTCACAACAGAGATTATTCCACCAGTGCAATCAGTCACACTGGTGGTAGGTCTTTTGTTGCAAGAGGCCGGCTAGGTAGGTACCACCGCAGTGTCCAATATTCTGCCGCCAAATAGTAGTGCTTAGGCACTACTGTGTTCCAGTTTGAAGGGCATTGTACGCTAGTGAAATTACTGGGCGAACGAGATTTAAGAACTAATATCTCGGGGTTGGCAACGCGTGAGTGGCACCTACTAATGGTGCTGCAAGCGCTCATAGGCTACGGCATCCACTTACCATCAGGTGGGCCGTATGCTTGCTTGCCAACTTCTAACATAAAAAAAAAAAAAAAAATTATAGAAAAATAAGGGAAACGTATAATTTACATAATGATTTTTGTTAACTTTTTGATTCAATTATTACTTGACTTAGTTAATATTTGTAAAAAACTTCAACGCTTGTATTAAACTTTAAACATTTAAAACTACTCTTATATAATATAATTGAAATTATAATAGTGTGTAAGCGTTGAGTGTGTAGCGTTTAGTGTAGCGTTTATATAATAAATACTAAAAATCTACACACTAAACGAGGGCCGTTGGATTAGAATAGTTATATCCTGTGTCGGGGGCTCGGAAACATACACAATGACAAGGACAAACACACCCAGACCGGAAAACATACTGATATGCCCAATACAAACATCTGCTCCGAGCGGGAGTCGAAAACGCGACTTCTGGCGCTTACGGCAGGTTCGCTTCCTCTGTGCCACAACGTCGTCAAAATTTCATTGGAAGCTATCTGTTACACAAGTACTATTTCCATGCGTTTATATAGTAGAGAAATAAAAAAAATATATAAATTGACGTAATTGTCCTTACGACAAAATTTACGACATGAAATACAAGAAACTGTTTTACAGCGCCACATAATACTATTGAAAGCTTCGTTCATTTTTTACGTATAGGTATTCCTTTGGCGTCTCTTTAATGAACCTCCATGCAGGACGCTCACTCCAGCTGACCCACTTTTGTACTCATTAACGTGTGACCACGAGCGGTTACCGGAACACTATGATTTTCCTTAGCTAGTGTGTTTTTTTACAACATTGCTTAAACAACCTTTACAATATCCTGAATTAAAAAAGCTCAGAAGGAAATAAAGATTCGTGTTAGTAATAAACAACATGGTGTTGTGACATACCAATTTTATCGCTACTAATATTATTTATCTTATCAATCAGTTAAAAATGTCTTCTGATATTGTAATAATCCTTACCAGTATTATAAATGATAAAATAACTCTGTTTCTCTGATTTATATGAAATTTGGTACATAGATATTCTAGAGCCTGAGAAAAGACATACGGCTACTTTTTAATACGAAAAAAGTCTTGTAAGGGATTGAATGTGAGGAGTGGAAAGTTTTAAGGAAGTACCGTCATTTTTAGAGCTAGTTAATTGTAAAAAAACGTTATTATTTTTTAATAAATTTAAATCGGTAGTGAGTAGTATTTTGAGTAATCTATTTATATAAAAATTTTTGGCGTCGGGATGTGACGACCCCATCGCCCGCTGTTGGGATAACCTCTGTCACAACAGAGATTATTCCACCAGTGCAATCAGTCACACTGGTGGTAGGTCTTTTGTTGCAAGAGGCCGGCTAGGTAGGTACCACCGCAGTGTCCAATATTCTGCCGCCAAATAGTAGTGCTTAGGCACTACTGTGTTCCGATTTGAAGGGCACTGTACGCTAGTGAAATTACTGGGCGAACGAGATTTAAGAACTAATGTCTCGAGGTTGGCAACGCGTGAGTGGCACCTACTAATGGTGCTGTAAGCGCTCATAGGCTGCGGCAGCCACTTACCATTAGGTGGGCCGTATGCTTGTTTGCCAACTTCAAACATAAAAAAAAAAAAAAATTAATCCCTATATCCCTTGGTCACGCCATCACGCGTGAACGGCTTGGACCTATTTCACTATTTTTTTTTCGATGTGTTTGTTATTGTCAGGAGAAGGTTCGAATGACAGAAAAAGTAATAAATCACGTGTCACCTTGTTTGTCCGCGATATACTCCTAAACTATTAAGCCAATTTTAATAAAATCTTGCACACTGTAAAAAGGTTTGTATGGAATCGACGGGTAGGAAAGTTCCTATGGAAAAAATTGTATTACTTAATTTTCGTATACAGGTAGATAGTTTATAAGTGGAAGAACCAAGAACGGAATTAAAACTCCCACCGTATCGGGATAAACGGAACAATTTACTATGCACCCGGACGAAGTCGGGGCGGGTCGCTAGTGTATAATAAAATGGAGTTATGACGGGGTCGTAAAACAAACGATGAACATTATTATAGTAATAAAGACTTAACAATCGTCTTTACTGACTACCTTTAAGCATCACGTGGAACTGATAGGTGGATTTAAAATAAAGATTTGTTAGTATATTACCTGGATTTCATAAAAAAAAAACATTTAATTCTATAAGCCATTATTATTTTCTAAAGATGGTCAGAACCGCTACTGTGTTTTTTTTTAATCATGAAATGTATAAAGCACTTCAATGATCGAAGGCTTTATATTTACGGAGCTGGAGAGCTTTTTTTTTTTTTTAAATAAAGAATATTAACAATGCTTTTTCAAGGCATTACTAATATTCCTATTGCCCCTCCAAATAAGCTCGACGCTTGCGCTAGGAGTGGGTACGACAATAGCCCAAGGAGGTCAGGATCGAACCCTCGACTCTCGCGTTAACGGAGCGAAGTCGGCCCTTCTACCGTTGAGCTATTGAGGCTTTAAATATGTGCATATGTTTTACTCGATTGTCTCTTAGATTTTGTTTCTTTACAGAATGATTATGACCATCTGCCCCAGAGGCAAATATATTCTAATGCAAAATTTCAAACAAAATCGACGCTGTGAATTGATAACGCAGTCTGCCATGTGGCAGACGCGGTCTTAAATGTTTCTTTTGGTAATATTAGACCTTTTTTTTTTTTTATGTTAGAAGTTGGCAAACAAGCATACGGCCCACCTGATGGTAAGTGGCTGCCGTAGCCTATGAGCGCTTGCAGCACCATTAGTAGGTGCCACTCACGCGTTGCCAACCTTGAGATATTAGTTCTTAAATCTCGTTCGCCCAGTAATTTCACTAGCGTACAATGCCCTTCAAACCGGAACACAGTAGTGCCTCAGCACTACTATTTGGCGGCAGAATATTGGACACTGCGGTGGTACCTACCTAGCCGGCCTCTTGCAACAAAAGGCCTACCACCAGTGTGACTGATTGCACTGGTGCAATAATCTCTGCTGTGACAGAGGTTATCCCAACAGCGGGCGATGGGGTCGTCACATCCCGACGCCTTTAACCTATACGAAACGTCTACCACTTATGCTTCTTCTTTCTAGCACTATTCCCGGTATTCAATCAGAGTCTGCTTATAGTCTTATACTGATTTTACGGATTGCGATTTTACAGAGAGCGATTGCCACCTGACATCCGCAACCCAAGGGTGAACCAGTAACTCATTGAATAATAGCAAATTACCTATCAAGAGTTAACGCTTACTGCAATTATCATATGTTGTTATATCAAACGTTGAGGCTCAAAGCAGGCTCGCTACCAACACGCCAGAAAGGTCGTCGAGTATGCTGATCATAATATAAAAATTTCGTAGCCAGCTCCGAAGTATTATTTATGCTGAAAACAGAAATATTATATTATCTATGAAAATCGAGCAAGAAATGAACGGTCGATAATTTATTTGAATTTAATATAAATTAAACGTCTTAAAAACGTATGCAATACTGTTTGTAATATGATAACGATCCCCGTATTGTGATGAAGCCTTTGTAAATTTACGCAATATACTAAATATATATGCGTAACATGTACAAGTCTGCCGATAACTTTGATGTAGTTTGTATGCTAAGGTCCCCCACATGCCCTGTCTTGACGTAACATACAAATATTTTATTCCTATCTGGTCCCTAATATCAGTCAGCGGTCGATAAACCTTTACTGAAGTAGGATAAGACAAACTCATTCAAATGCAAAGGAGATCATTCCATTATAACTTGGCCTACATTGTAGTAGATAACATAAAATAATCTAGCGTTTTTTTGTTTTTACTTTACTAAAAACATGTCAAGTGTGTGTCGGAGTCGCACATAAGGGGTTCCGTACCACCGAAGAAGAATATTGAGTTTCTTGTATACCTGATGCTGTTGTCAACAGAAATAGGTATTCTGTGAAAATGTCAAATCTCTACCTACTACGGTTCGTGAGATACAGTCCGCCGAAAGACGGACATCAGAGGCTAAAATAGGGTTCCGTTGGCACCGTTTGTGTGCGGAACCTTAAAATACTGAAATATTAAAGCATAATTAATTGAATATGAACTCGCTAAAATTTTTTGTAAAGATGTTTTATGGGGAGATATTTTGTGTCATGTTTTTGTACGCTAAGAAAATGATAGATCGGATATCTTTTATGTATAACAGGTAATGTAACAGCTTTAGCGGTATCGTTTATACAACGAGAATAGTCTAGTCTAAGTAAAAATTGCATTTCCTCAACATTTTTCCATTAAAAGCTGGCCAGTTTGTGTATTGGTTATTTATGGAAGAATTTGTTTAATATTTTACAAAATAAAGGGATGATCAAAAAGTTCGCTGAATATAAATTAAGTCATTATCAAAAGGTTATCAAGAGTGCATAAAATATTTTATCAAAATACGTATTTTTATTTTCAACCTTAAAAATAAATTCATAGAAGCCTGGAAAGCACTTTTATCGCACTTGGATAGAAGAAATAGAATATATAATAGAATATATAATAAGAAATAGAATATATAATAGAATAGAATATAAATATAATTCTCATAGAGGAAAAGAGTTATTATAAAATAAAACGATGTTTTTGAATTAAAATATTTGAGAATCTCTGTCTATATGTATACAAATATAAAACAATAAAACTGTGGTACGTATAAAAATGATCGCTTAAAAATTATTATTATTCCATAGTAATTCAATCCAATTAAATATGCTCTAGTATATTTATTGGCCGCCTTAATTATAGGCAATAAGAGCAGAGGGTCCGAGCCTCCGTGGTCAGCGTTGCTGGCGGAAATGCGCTCTCCTATGGGCGGAATTAACTTGAAGCCCTCGTGAGGGCTTTACAGAACCAAAACCAATACACATTAAAAAGTATCAGACACCAAACATCGGGGTTAAAGACTAGTTCGATGTATGTGTGCAAATTATTCCACGAACATCGTAATGGGTTGAACAGTAATATAACCAAGTTAAATAATCATCTTGTTTGTTACAGGTAATGGGGCGTGAAAATTTTCACTTTCTGGAATTTACGTGCGTATAGCCTGTTTAATTTTCCAAGTTAACTGTTACAAATGATGCGGCGTAGGATATGAAATATAAGGCAGCGTTGTAAGATTGGTAATATTACAGTCAGGGAACGCTTTTGGTGTATGGAAATTTCGCCGCATGTGTCGTTTACTCTATCAAATGGAAATACGCAAGGTTTAGATATTTCTATAATGTGGTTGTTATTTTATGTACATAATTATTTGAAAAATTTATTGAATCTTTAAAATATATACTTATTGGCTTCTCAACATTTATTGCAAAAGAACAATTAGTGTTAGGTACTACAAGAAAAAATTGAGTCAAAGTGCGGTCAAACTTGCGTGGAAAATCTACTTGAAAAGCAAAATATTTACAGTTGTTATATTGTTTTCAAATATTAATGTTTTTTAAAGAATATTAGCAATGCTTTTTCAAGGCATTACTAATATTCCTATTGCCCTCCAAATAAGCTCGAAGCTTGCGCTAGGAGTGGGTACGACAATAGCTCAATGGGGTCAGGATCGAACCCTCGACTCTCGCGTTAACGGAGCGAAGTCGCCCCTTCTACCGTTGAGCTATTGAGGCTTCAACACTATAAGATGTGAACACATTTTTAAGATATGCTATCTTTTTTCTACTGCTGTCACATAACAAAACCTGAAGTCCTGCTATTTTTTATACACTAAAACAAAATTGTATACAATTAAACAAAATTGTAGTAAATAATCTATTGTTACAAAGATCTCACTAGAGTTATCTTGGTCCGTTTTTTATCAATAAAAGATAATATTTGTGTCTATACGTTCTTCTTCATCCTAGCATTATTCCCGGTATTTTATGTACCCAGGGTCTGCTTATTACTCTTATCCGGATTTGACAGGTTACTAGTTTTTACACGGAGCGATTGCAATCTGACCTCCGCAACTCTAAGGGTGAACCAGTAACTCATTGGATAAGAGCAATTTACTTATCAAGAGTTAACGATTATTATCAGATGTTATGTGATAACAATCGGGACCGACAGCTTAACGTGCTCTCCGAGGCACGGTGTGGAGACCCACACAGACAAACGCCCAGACCGAGACAGAAACTTTAATAAACAAAGTGGGAATCGAACCCGCAACCGTCAAGACTAAAGGCAGGCTCGCTACCACAACGCCACAACGGTGTCAGTTTGTGTCTATACGTTGTTCACGGTAATGGCAACATTACATTTCAGTATGTATCGAAGATATCTTTACAAACGAAAACTGTTTTACTTTATGGAGTATTTTTATACTTGTAAACCTATTTCGCAGATTTTCATGAATACCAGTAACTGGATTTTTAGCTTTTGCTTCAATTATATCCATGAATTAACATACGATTGAATTGCATTGATTGAAATCCACTAATCAGATTCTGCACTACGAATGTTCACTGCAAAACATCGACAATCCACATTCCCCATTACCATCGTAAAGTCGTGTAGCCAGTCACTGTTCGACTTCTATTAAACGCTGTTACCATCAAGCCACCATTTACCTTGTCGACATTAATTCAGTAAAGAGGAAATTTAAAGCGAATTCGTGTCAAGCCTTGCCTCTGGCGGCCGCAGTGCATTGACTCTCATTAATAATGCCACAGCTCGTTTCAAACACGGTCACACGTGCATTACAGAGTGACCTGAAACCAAATCTGTCTCAGTAAACATTGAGTGATGTATAAAATTAGTTACCGGATTACGTATTAGAGATTGGCGGAATTTATAGTGTTTCTAAATTTTATGAATTGATCGGCTCAAACAAAATGTTGTGTAATAGCACCGTATTGTCAGTTATCCTACCGTAAACCAGAATACTGTGTTTCGGTTAGAAAGACACTGTTGCTAGTGAAATGACTGGGTAAAAGAGATATAAGAACCAATATCTCGAGGTTGGTAACGCGTGAGTGACCCAAATGAGTTGTGAGCATTCATAGGCTACGAAAATCGCTTACCATCAGGTAGGTCGTATGCTTGCTTGCCAAATTAGTCACATAAAACACAGTGTGTTTAAGCGCCGCAGATCTAAATCCTACCCTGTGTTCTCAAGCTTCGTGGGGACAAGCAACGAAATTCGTTCTCCCCTTTCCTCGTACCCTCCCTTAACCGACTTACCATCAGTTCACCATCATTGCCATCTGTTTTTTTTGCTAGAGGTGGCAAACGGTAAGAGACTCAATTGATGCTAAGCGATTACCGCCGTCCATAATCATCTGCAGATCTGATCATCTGGCGTGTAGGTACATTACTGCCCATTAGGATGCAATTGGTTACTCACTAGATAACCTCGAATACTCTAAAATAGTACAGTACTTGTTTTATCTTAAATTTCATACAGCGCTGTCAATATTTTTATCTTTAGTGATAACCATCGTTATGGTGTATAAAGCGACACTAAATCACTCATTGTATCATAATAATATTTAAGATGCTACATATTTCTTTTAAATTGCATTCGAAATTGAACCGTGTTTTTTCGGCTTCCATACCAAATGTTGCCAACGGAACCCTATTAATAAGCCTGCACTGTCCGTCCTCCCGTCCTTTTATCAGCAGGCTGCATCTATATAATATATAATAGTGTTGAAATGGTCACATAATGGGTATTTCTATTGCCGCTACAAGAACAGATACTAATCACTACATAGTATAAAACAAAATCACTTTCTCTGACCCTATGTATGCTTAACTCTTTAAAACTACGCAACGGATTTTGATGCGGTTTTTTAATAGATAGAGTGATTGGAGAGGAAGGTGTATAAGTATAATAACATCCATTAAAAAATTGAGAAATACTGTTATTTTTGAGGTTTCTGAAAAGGGGAATTGTTTTACTCCAAATTTAAAGCCTGCGAGCCACGGGCAATAATGAGGAAATCAAAACTACTGGATCGATTTTAATCATTTTTTCAGTGAATGACATAGGCTATATATTTTATACCCGTGCGAAGCCGGAGCGGGCCGCTGGTTAAAAATAAAGGGAGTTCCGATATAAGAAACTTGATATTGTCATTCTACGGTGATACGGATCTCTTAAGTGCGAGTCCGACACGCACTTGGCCGGTTTTTGGAAAAACCTTTATACCGTATCCTTTTAATGAAACTGGTTGGTAAAAACCTAACTTACCATAATACGAGTTACTACTCGGGAATAGTAAGATTGTATCCGATAATTATATTCATTCACAATCTTAAAAGATCTTTATGATATCATCTGCTTCTTAACATTTTCTCGGTATTTTCGCAAGGGTCTTCTTATTACTCTTATCCTATTTACATAAGTCATTAGTTTATATAGAATAGCTTTTGCCAGCGGTTTCGTCCGCTTGAATAATGAATGTTAATGTGGCACCTTTGTCGCAATTGAAGAAATGGTTCCCAATACAAATATTCATTTTGCCATCTTTAATTTTTGATTAAAAAAAATACTCTTATCAGGATTGATACTCTTATCCGGATTTGACCGGTTACACAGAGCGATTTCCATCTGACCTCCGCAACCCTAAGGGCGAACCAGTAACTTATTAGATATGAGCAAATTACTTATCAAGTAAACGATTATTATCAGATGTTATGTGATAAGAACCGGGACCGACAGCTTAACGTGCTCTCCGAGGAACGGTGAAGAGCCCGCAAGGACAAACGCACATAACACTATAATTATATGTTGAAACAAACTTGGTTAATTTAATATGTCTGCCTAGATCTAATGAGAACCCGTAACGACGTAATAATTGCCCTATTAGCACTCCACAGCAATCGTATTTCTTAATAAAATGCGCTATCCTCTTTTGACTTGACAACGATTGAGAAAAGTTGAAAGTACATACTGTACGGATTTTGATACGGTTTTTACCAATATACAAAGTGATTAATTCGAAATTGTAAGTTGTATAATTTGATAAGATTCTTGTTTAAATATGTTGTAATATTAAAATTTATTGTAGAAAACTTCGGGAACGGTTAGCCTTTGTTGCTAACGCAATACTTGGTCGGGGTCTGCTAGTTACTTTAAAAAAAATATATTATTATTGAGGTTGATAACCTTTCTTTTACGACGTCTGTTAAGTAAAATTAAGTTACTTCGATCTTGACACGCGACAAATTTATAATTTGTGTCGGAAAAACTGTACAAAAAAATATTTTTATTTAACACGAAAAAGTTAATGAGTCGATATTATATAAAATTCAAATCGTGAGTCAGACGTAAAACTTTAATAAAACAGCTTCGCTTAGTGTACTTTATCACTTAACTCGCTTCAAAATTGTTTACTTGTCTATTTAAGGGATACGTGACTCGAATGCTAAGACTTTAGTAACAAACTGTCTCCGTATTAGCACCCCTGAGAATGTGTTTGGGGTTCAATTACGTACGAGAATGGAATTATTAATAAAATACCATCGTATCATTTATAACATTGAATTGACTTATATAACTTTAAGATGATATCTTGCGTGTGCTTTCGACTCTATGTTTTTTTATGTAAGAGGGGGCAAACGGGCAGTAGGGGGTTGATGTTAAGTGATTACCGCCGCCCATGGGCATCCACAACACCGTTAAAGCCTCTAACGCATTTTTAATCAACACATAAAACGTAATAAATTTAATTTCGTGTTTCTTTATTTCTCTACAATGTACGTAATTAAAAGTTTAATCTGCCTATTTTAGTAGTACTACTACTCCTGGCACAAATGGGGTGTTTTGATCGGGGAAATACTACCATCATACAGAAAATCTGCGTAAAGTACCAGAGTACTTTTGCATCTCGTACGATGAGTGTGAGCGCCGGAAGTTCAATCTCCCACCCCGTCTGCTTCGTTCCCTTTTTTCTTTTCTTGCCTCCTATTGGGTTGGCAACCCATATGTGATACTTCAAGTATCACGCGCGTTCATAGATTGCAGTTCCTACCGACCATAAGGCAGACCGCATTCCTGTTTGCCAACTGCCGTGAACTTCAAAGAAAAAACAACTGTACATTTAATTAAAAAGGCCAAGTTGTTACCTTAGAATTTAATTAATATTATTCTAATGTTATTCTATTTCAGTTAAATTACCTTTTATAAAGGGCAAATTTCTGAAAGGTATCTTATTACGAGGTCATTGGCATTTAAACATTAATGGACGTAACTTGATAAAATCGGCTTTAGTTAAACAAGTTAGGTTCATATTTCAATTAGATTTGAAATTTAAGCAAATATTGAAATGGCTTCTCTGCATAAATGTTTACTTTGCCGAATAAAATGATCAAGAATAGCCGAAATTAACAGTAAAATTTTAATGGAATCCTAGTTATATTTTAAGAGAAAACACACGTTGTTTGTTCAATTAAATTTTCAACGTATACGTAATTGTTACATAATGTATGCTACAAAAACGCTATTATAATAACTCAAAGAAAACTCGCGCCTTGGAATGAAACATTAAAATTGTGCTAGTGTTTTCCAGCATCTTCGTCATCGCAGCTTCATTAAATTTTCACGTTCAATGTGACGATTGATTCCGTCTATTTATACCTTAATTTCCAGAAATATCTTCTCAACGATTGTCATTATATCGAAGTTAAAGATTTGATGTTTTCTTTTTTTAATGTTATTAAGGTTGCCAAACAAGCACACAGTCCGCTTAGTGGTAGGCAGACAGCGCAACCTTTAACCTCGTGCATCCAATTTACCTTTAACCTTTAATGTAATGCTTGCAATACTTAAAAGAACCATAACCGTGGTGCCAAACCATAAGAGAACGGAAGAGGGGGGAAGGAGATTGGGCAATCGGTGCTTTCACTTATTGCACGAAACGCAGCACTGATGATTTCTATGAGAGGGTAATATTTCCCCGGCAAAGTCGACCCATTTATATTTTTATTAATGGGAGAGCTCTGCTTTTCCCGATGTAAATGGGAGCTCGAAATGGAGCTTCAATATCAGCACCGCATCGGAGATCTAACCTGTAGTAGGTTACTACTCGTCCTGTTTCATTTTCCTTCGTTCATCCTCTAATGGTATGGCGCGATGCCTGTTTTTTATAACAGTCCATAGAGACGCTCATAGCCGAGTGCACCCGCTGATCGGTAAACGATCGGTAGGTTAAGCAACTATAGACGCAGTCAGTCACTAGATGGGTGATCGCATACTGGTATTTCAACCGAGCGTCTCCGTGCTTCGGAGGGCACGTAAAAAGTCGGTCCCGGCTGTTGACAATTAGACAACAGTCGATAAGTCAAGTCAGAGGCCTACGGGCGACCTGAACAACTCTGACACTAGGTTGGCCATAATCGATAAGAAGAAGATAACAGTCCATAGACTACTAGACTTTTTTAGGTCAGTACCGTAATTTATACACATTCATATGCATTTAGTAATAAGATTTTAATTTGGAATTACAAACAGACGCTTCTTTATAAATGGTACCTATACTATTGACATTTCTAGATTGACATTATAGTCAAAGACGTAATTTAGCAATTTCTATGTCAATTAATTCCGTTTTCACTAAACGACTAATGGGTTGTGCTACCTAACACTCGTTATAATTGTGTTATTTGCCGTAATTTTCTTTCATTATTAAATTTAATGGTGCGAACATGAAAATAAGTTTGTTATTCTTAATTAATTTCTTTAATTATAGCTTAGTAATTATTATGTATTGTATTGTGATTATTATTGTTACGATATATGAATTGATATAAAAATTATTTTTTCTATAGAAGTTGAACAGACGATTACTTATGTTTAAGTGTAACGGGTGCGGTACCTTACGACCTGCTACTATTTTAGTTCGATTATTATGTAATACTTAAATTATTCATTTGTCTCTAGATATCGATTTCAAAAATTTAAGCTTTTTCTTTAAATTAGGCTAATATATCATTCTACCTAGTATAATATATATTTTTGTTTTTTAAGAATAGGCCATTTTGATCAGGGACGTACTATCCTCAAAGTCGATTTATAATTGTTACTGTCCGGCTTATTGGTTTTCTTTGGACGATCAAAAGCAGTACTAAGTCCCATCCCATTAGTTGTCTGCTAGTGCAATTTTAGTAGAAGTAGAAACGATATAAGATATGACATGCTACATACAAATTTAAGGTGTA
Source organism: Hestina assimilis (assembly GCA_023373885.1). Lineage (NCBI taxonomy): Eukaryota > Metazoa > Arthropoda > Insecta > Lepidoptera > Nymphalidae > Hestina > Hestina assimilis. The sequence continues at coordinate 11,257,739 of CM041750.1, forward strand.
GCAGTCAATGTACTGATTATGGACTTTTGCAAGACCTGGAAAATATCATGCGTTTATGAGTAAAAAAACAAGAACAACTGTTAACTTAAGCCTTTGACACTCCCAATTATTGAAAGAAATACAACACTAGTGACAGAAGTCACAAGTGGACATGTCTACTTTTCGTCGATATCATGACGAGAGTAATAATTCCACGGTTGGGGCGGACCATCTATCCTCTTTGCGTTACTAAAACATTGATTCGATTTTGTTAAATGTGAAGGTTCGTGCAGTTTGGCATTGTAAAGGAAAGAATTTTTATCAGTCAATGTAAAATCTAAAGTAATTTAAAGAATTCAAGCAAACCTAGCCGCGGTATGTAATTAAACACAAAGTCAGTTAAGAAATAAGTTTATCAGAGCAACTTCTAGATCAAGAATCGAATTGCTTCCTTAATAACATTCTTTACCCTTATTTGCGTAGGTCCTCTGTTGGAAATTGCTTTTACAGCGCGGAAACTTGTACGTTCTAAACGGTTGGCTTTTTCGTATCCAAGTTTAAGCAATCTCAATCGAGTACGAACGACGACAACGTCTTTTGTATCAATTTGACTTCAACTTTCTTTTGATATTTAAAATAACACATTACGCTCCAAAATCTTTTTTAAATGAGTTATATGAAAGGATTTTTCGAAATTCAATCCTTTTGTCATTGCATAGTTCTTTTAGATTGGATAGTTCTTTATTTTTGTCACGACATGATTTGTCCCATACAAAATTAAAAATAATAATAATAATAATAATAATAACTCTTTATTGGACACAAACATATGTTACAAATAAGAAGGATTACCCAGACTTCTGCACTAGCAGGGCTGTGTTGCAGAAGCCAGTTTCTTCCCCTTAATATCATCATCATTACATTTTTTATGCCCTTAGGAATTAATCATTTTGACTAAATAATAATTAAACGTTAACAGAAAAAGAAAAAAATTAAAAATTAAATTAACCTTCCTAGAAACTATTTGCTATTTATTTAATTAATATTTATATGGTAAGAGTGTGTGTGTTGTATGGGTTGCGTGGGTGTGTTTAGTGTGTGTAGTGTTAGTGTATGTGAGGGTGAGTGTGTGTATTAGCATGTATACATATTTTTATTTAAGTGTTATTAACAGATTTTCTGTATCATCGTACTCCAGCAATTTCAACCAGGTAAGCACTTTTTTTTAAATTCGTAATTATTTAATGCAGTCGTTTTAAACTGAGTATTAAATTTATTGTAAATAGTAGGAGCATAGAATTCGTAATGCTTTTGTCCAAATTTGGTTCTTTTAGGGGCCACCGGAATTCTTATGGTTCTTTTATTATTTATAGGTAAATATGGAACACATTTTTTGTGATATTTATTCAAAATTTCATTAATATATATTTTTCTTACACTTAGTACACCAGCTTGTTCATATAACGCTGTTGTGGGATGCCTATAAGGCAAGGAAAGAGTTACTTTTAAAATAGCGCGTTGAGCTCTTTCTAATTGCAATAATATTGTTTTACTAGCGCCACCCCATGCACATATGCAATATCTAATAAGGCATTCGCAGAGTGCTTGATAGGTTGAAAAGGAGAATGGGTTCTGTGGGATCGGGAAGTTTGTATGTAATAACTCATTAGACAACGTTTGTATGCAAGTAGTTAGTTATATTATATTACTATTTTAAAAATACTTTAAAAGGCTTAAATGATTTTCTTATTGAAAGGATGCAAACTATGATGTCTTAGTTTCTTAATCGTCTATAGTAACAAGTTATATTGTGTTCATTAACGCTTTGAGTTATGAAAAGGCACCTTCTACGTCTAAAAAACAAGGTATTTATTGTCATTTAAACAGCTGCTAAGAACGATCTTTAATTAATAATTTTGCATTTCATCGAGCATTTTCCATTTAAGCAGCTTGCAATATTTCTATCGCCGTGCATTGGCGCAACGGATTTTAATGAGTCTTAAAATTTTAAACGAACTCTTTAAACCGTACAAAATTAAAGCTCTCGACTACAACTTCAGTTATTGTTTATGAAATGTTTTAAACATCTGCATTGTGCATATCAATATTAATATCATAAATGCAAATTTTGTTTGTTTGTCACGCTTTCATATATTAACTTGTCATCTTTATCCTACCGAAATTTCTCACTGAAGATAATCAGCACTCATTAAGTAAGAATGAAACTATACAAAAATAATTATGTATTTTACCCACAATAAAAAAAAATTGTCCGGCGTCAAGACGTGACGACCCCATCGCCCGCTGTTGGGATAATCTCTGTAACAGCAGAGATTATTCCACCAGTGCAATCAGTCACACTGGTGGTAGGTCTTTTGTTGCCCGTGGTACGTACGGTACGTACCACCGCCGTGTCAAATATTCTACCACCAAACTGTAGTGCTTAGGTATTACTGTGTACCGGTTTGAATGGTACTGTAGGCTAGTGAAATTACTGGGTATAGAGATTCAAGAACCAGAACCGGTGGGCCGTATGTTTGCTTGACAATTTGTAACATAAAAAAAAACATTTCGCTACTGCTGTGCCAGAACTTCGCCATATAATTCCATATATATTTTATTAATAAGATAATGCTTTAAAAAGTTGCTTTCCAATGTTATCTACGTACTCTTCAAAAAAAAATGGTTACTCAATTACTCTACTAGTACTTATTCCTCTCAATACTGTTAACAGCTTACATAACAACTTATTTTCAATTCAATAGACGTTCCCCTAATAAAGCATAAAACTAAGTAAAACATTTAAAGTTTTTCCAAGTTTTCCAGCAAGGGAGTTAGCCTTTATTTAATTCTTCAAACGTTCACTCCGCTATCTGAATTCGAATGTCTAACGAATTCAGCTGAAACAGCTTGTATCGGAAACGGGTTACCAATAAAATAAAATCCATATGGTGCATAGTTTTCTTGACGATGTTTTTTCCGCTTGTTTTATTTTTATTATAAGTATTTCCTTGTTTATTTTGAAGTAGCTCAATCCTCGTGCTCTTCGAATTTCAATTTCAAGATAGCACAGATGAAAAAAACACAACTTCCTCAAACGAAAGGTTTCACAATTTAATAATTACTTATATCCTAATTTTAATACTATATGACCGGTGGCAGCGAAATAAGGTTAGCGAGCAATTGTTCGGGTTTCGTTTGAAGTGCGGGAACGGACTCGAAGCTTCGAGTGCAGGGAATGACTCGTAAAATACGGAGTTACTGTTTATTTTTTTTTTTCAACTATGGTCCCAAGACTAAAAAAATGTAAGACTTTTTCGACACCAGAGGTCTTTCTAAAATGGCACCAATCGACAGCTTCATATACTTACAGGTATACTTACCTGGCGTACGGACTCGGCGAAGGTGGTTTTCCCAGAGCGAGGACCGTCTATTTCAATGCGGCAGGGTTGACGTCTGCGATTATCTCTCATGCGGATAACTCGGACGCGTTATTTTTGGTAATGGGGACTGCATACGCGCCTTCACCATTAATAATCCCTCCATCCCCGATAATGTCCTTTGCCGTCATGCTGATTGGCTAATATAAATTGAACCCAAAAAAATACATTTTATCAAATTACATTTTACCTAAGCAACCCTGAAAAATGTTCTTCTTTTCAATTTTAATATTGTAGCTGTTCAATTTAGTCTATCTTGAAATTATAAATAAAGGTGGCCCTTGATTTTTAATTTAATATTTATTACGTATTCCTCTTTGTTTATTACATTTCATGAATAAATTTGTTATGAAACGAATACAATTATAAACAACTGGTTGTTGAGTACGGATTTGTCTGCAAATACCATAAATATTTTATATTTCGGTAATAATTACTCGGGCCTATACAATTTTTTATCTGTAACATGTTTTTATCATCACGTAATTTAAAATCTTAATAAATTGGTTTCCTTTTTGATAATACTAAAGTTAGTGGTACATAATTACATTTTAATTCGACATGAACACACTTATCTTATTTTACTTATAGTTAATGTTGTGTGACTTGGCCGTTGGCCGACAACGTGCAATTGACTGGTTATTAAATCAAAGTTTTTCAAGTGACAATTTGGCGACAGATTGGTGCAATGGTGTTTCAGAGAACCTGGTTTTGTACCCTTGTTTAACCTGCAACGGCCAAGTCACACAACGTTAACTATAATAATAAACAAATCGCAGTAAGGAACCTTAGGCTTGGCACGACTTTGTCTAGATTTCATTAATTTTTAGAGATAAACAAGCAGCTCCATCGAGACTTGGCTAGATTTTTTACAGGATGTTTTTGGTGGGATATATTATATAAGAAAGACTGAATTATATTTGTATCGTATTGAAAATTAAACCTGGGACTATAAAAAGTGTCGACAAAGTAGTCTCGTTAACTCAACATGAAACAGAAGATGAAGAAAAATTATTTTATTAACTCACCAAACTTTGTTGGAACTAACGGTTAACTAAAACTACTGTATAGTGGTTGCCACTTAAATTTGTTAGTACAGTCAACAAAAAATTAGTCGCCATTTTTTAACGGTACAAAAATTATTTACACTTTGTTAAATTCATAAGTAAACGTATTACAATTTTCAGGCTTGTTTTATTTTTTGTTTGAGTTTGTTACGTTTAAATTCGTTGTGTTTTTTTGCTGACGGTACCGCACTGTACAGCGATACGCCTTAATAATGTTAATTAGACAAACTGTGTTGCAAACAAAGCCACCGAGCCCGAGACCGTAATGGAATCTCTGAAACAGCACGTTTCTGTGTCATCTTCACAATTTATAATGGTACAGGTGGGATGAATATGGATTTTATCTTACACTGACCTTGTGCTCGTGAAAAGGGTTCATAATTCATTATCCGTTTATCGGAAATATTTACGATTTAATAAATTTTCATTTGAGCACAGATTTTCGTAATGGTTTTTTTTATTTGTTTGATTAATAAATAGTGTTTGGGATTTTTATTACTTTGATATGTTAAGCAACGCTGAAATTTACATTTATTTATTTACAATCTTCTCCCTACCATTATTCCCGGTATTTTATTTGTAGTTCCCGGTAGTTGATTTGACATGTTACTAGTTTTTACACAGAGCGATTGCCATCTGACCTCCGCAACCCTAAGGGCGAATCAGTAACTCACTGAATAAAATCAAATTACTTATCAAAATTTAACGATTATTTATTATCAGTTGCTATGTGATAACAACGGGGACCGACACCTTAACGTGCTCTCTAACGACCGACTGATTGATTTATTTATTTTCAATATACAGTTTAAATAGAACTGCGGTTGACATATAAATACATACATGACGTATATACAATTTCAACAGCAGCTTCGCCCGTAGACACCAGTTAGTCATAATAAAAGAAATCAAGAATTATCAGTTCAAACAAGTCGTGCATAGGTTACAAACCGACACAGAGACTGAACTACTTTCGCATTTATTACTGTGGAATAGTCAAAGCACCGACACCAACAGAGTACGAGGGCTGAATTATTTAAATGTTTTACAGAACAACGTAAAAATAAAAAGTATTTTCAAATCCAAGCGGACAATCTAGAATACCGCTATAAATGATAAATTCTATTGTCTCCAAACGAACAGAAAAACCAGTTCGTATAACCACAGAACCATTAACATTTCATACGAATAAAGAAATAGTACCCGTGCCGAAGCAATCGTACAGTTATTCAAATATTCAAGACATCGTGGCTACGTACAAATTGGATAGAAATAGATCGTATTAAGGCAAACAAATAACTACACACAATGACTGGTGTCTGATTAATAGTGATTCTATGAATATCGAAATATTGGCGCGTCTAATAGTCGTATTTCTTAGCTAGATAATTCTGCTCTACAGAAGTAGCACAGTTTTGTTTTTTTTCCTTTATGCCTTTTAGTGATAAATTTCTTCTATAAATCGGATATCAGATAATTAATACAAAAAGGAAGCCTCAATAGCTAAACGGTATAAGGGCTGACTTGGCTCCCTTAACGCGAGAGTCGCGGGTTCGATCCTGACACCCTTGGGGTATTGTCATACCCACTCCTAGCGCAAGCTTCGAGTTAATTTGGAGGGCAATAGGAATATTAGTAATGCCTTGAAAAAGCATTGCTAATATTCTTAAAAAAAGACTTTTATACATTTTGCAGCGCACATTTACGATGATAAGAATAAAAATAATTCATTCTTTTTGATTCTTGTATGTGAATGAATAAATAAAAGTTCCATTCTCCGTGACACTTCGACCGAGTGACTTACGCTTACCCGGTTGAAATGTGAGAACGGGATAATAATGTGTCCAAATTCACTTTCTTTTACCGAATAATATGAAACTAGCGGTCGTATATTTTCAGATTATCTGCCATTCCACACAATCGTGTTACAGTGACAGGTTGTTACTGATTTCAAAAAGAGGATGTTAGCAATTTGGATGTATTTGACACCGTTGTGGCGTTGTGGGTAGCGAGTCTGCCTTAAGCCTCGACGGGTGCGGGTTCGATTCCCGCTCGGAGCAGATGTTTGTATTAATCGTACAGGCATGTTTTCCGGTCTGGTTGTGTTTGTCCTTGTCATTGTGAATGTTTCCGGACCCCGACACAGGATATAATTATACTAATGGGGGCCGTTGAGTGTGTAGCGTTTATTTATTTATTGTTTGTTTCATCCATGACTTTGGCGTTTATTGAAATGATTATGATCATTCTTTATTGTTGGATTTTGTTGCTGTCGACGTTCTTGGTGTGATTGCTTAACAATGCTATCTCATACGCTCATAGCCGGGTGCGTAAATTTTTTTTTTTTTAAAGAATATTAGCAATGCTTTTTCAAGCCATTACTAATATTCCTTTTGCCCTTCCAAATAAGCTTGAAGCTTGCGCTAGGAGTGGGTACGACAATAGCCCAATGGGGTCAGGATCGAACCCTCGACTCTCGCGTTAACGGAGCGAAGTCGGCCCTTCTACCGTTGAGCTATTTATCGGTAAACGATCGGTGGATAAAACAATTTTAGGCGCGGTCATCAGGTACTAGATGGGTCGCATAGTGGTATTTCGACTCAGCGTCTCCTTGCTTCGGAGAGCACGTAAAAAGTCGGTCCCGGCTGTTATCAGTTTGATGATAGTCGATAAGTCAAGTCCAGGCCTATATGGGCGACATGGACAATTCTGACACTAGGTTGACCACTAACCACTCGATAAGACGAAGAATGCTATCTTACAAGTTTAATTGTTACTAATTAGCGCCCTACATACACGTTGTTTGCAGAGCCTATCATTGTCTTAGGGCTTAGTTTAGAGGGATGAAGTTTGGAAGTTCAACGTGTCCATATATGTATCTATTTATTTCACGATAATAGCTGATTATTTGGTCAAAAATCTTTGGTACGTTTGTAGGTTGTATTAATAAAATTTGCAGGTTCGTATAATAGGAGCCTAATGTTATAATTTTGTCGTAGAACATGTCATGTCATGTAATAAAAATTATTGTATTAATTTAAATTATTATTCTGTAAAATTATAATGTGTAATTTTGAAATAAAAATGAGGGTAACAGTGATAAAAGTCTTTGTTTGTGAAAATATATAAGTGTAAGGATTGAAACTGCAAGGCATGGACCTTTGTCAGCGTGCAGCAGTCGAGAAAACCGGCGTCGGGATGTGACGACCCCATCGCCCGCTGTTGGGATAACCTCTGTCACAGCAGAGATTATTCCACCAGTGCAATCAGTCTCACTGGTGGTAGGTCTTTTGTTGCAAGAGGCCGGCTAGGTAGGTACCACCGCAGTGTCAAATATTCTGCCGCCAAATAGTAATGCTTAGGCATTACTGTGTTCCGGTTTAAAGGGCACTGTACGCTAGTGAAATTACTGGGCGGACGAGATTTAAGAACTAATATCTCGAGGTTGGCAACGCGTGAGTGGCACCTACTAATGGTGCTGCAAGCGCTCATAGGCTACGGCAACCACTTACCATCAGGTGGTCCGTATGCTTGCTTGCCAACTTCTAACATAAAAAAAAAAAAAAATCTTATCTGACAAATTTCCTCTCGGCATGAATATTTATACGACGACTTCTTAAAATAAATTTTAAAAGTCACTTTAAAATAACGTGAAAGTAAAAATAGTTAACTCTTTTAGCGTTATCTTTCTGTATTATTATATAAAGGAGTCATGATTTTTAAGTTCGTCACGCAGCGGTAGCAAATCTGCCTTTAGCGCCACAGGTTACGCGTTCGGTCTTAGTAACGGCTCTAATGATTTTCATGAAATTTAGTATGCAGACGGTTTCGGGGGCTATAAGTCGATCTAACTAGGATTCATTTTTAGGAAATGTCGTTTTATCTGTGTTTTTTTCGCTCCAGCTGTCTCCAGCCCGATTCCCTCTTTCTTTCAAGTTTCTTCTTTTCTGAGAAAAACTGTTATTAGGAGCCCTTTATCAACGTATCTTATTTCTGAGCAAAGCTTGATCATCACACTTAATTATTCCTCCAAACTCGTGCTCCGTTTAACTAATAGTGTTGTATATATTAGATGCGCAAAGTTTACGTATGTCCGCAATATCTAAGATTGGTAAATCGATTAAGTTCCACGAAATTGGTTCGTTACGGGTACGTAATGCACCCGTGATTCAATATTAGTGGAAACCTCAACACTAACTAACTGTGGTGGAACACTACCAAACTCAATGCTTGCAATGTAACTTGATCAACTAATGTACATAAACCTGTTCCTATCTATACATATATAGCCACCGTTGTAGCGTATTTGTAGCGGGGCATTCTTTAGCCCCGACGGTTTTGGGTTCGATTCCCTCTCGGGCAGATGTTTGTATCGATCGTACAAATATGTGTTTCGGTCTGTGCGTCGTCGTTTGTCCTTGTGGGTCTCCCCACCGTGCCTATCAGGTTAAGCTGTCGATCGCGGTTATTATCACATAAGATTTGATAATAATCACTAATACTTGATAACTAATTTCCTCATATCAATATCAAAGAGTTACTGGTTCGCCTTCAGGGTTGCAGACGACAGACGGCAATCGCTCTGTGTAAAGAACTAGTAACGGGTCAAATCCGGATAAGAGTAATAAGCAGGCACTGGGTAGATAAAATACCGGGAAAAATGCAAGGAAGAAGACCTATTCGTATCTATACATACATAATTATATACGTATATACATAATTATATATCTGTAAATACATACTTATATCTAGATGTGTTGGGTGTGCGACTTCATACTGTTTTGAAAACTTGCCTTCTATATGGAAAGATTATCTCGTTCGTTTCACTCAATGTTATCTTAATTTAAAGCATATGCTTCCTATCGTAAATCAAGAATAAACCTAGATGTACGTAAATCCACAGATTGGAAGAAAGCCAATGGAAAGGTGAAAAACATCAAAAATCTTACAGGTTGAAGTTTATGATTTCTTTTTCTTTCAAAATCTTGTGTCGCTTCACAAAGTTAATGCAGTGTCCTAGAAAATTTGAAAAGGTATTTGTTTAACTTTAAAGAAAAAACAATAAATATACAACATTTCATATATAGTATATTACATATTGATTCTTCTTCGTCCTAGCATTATTCCCGGTATTTTATTTACCTACGGTCTGTTTATTACTCTTATCCAGATTTGACAGCTTACTAATTTTTACACGGAGCAATTGTCATCTGACCTCCGCAACCCTAAGGGCGAACCAGAAACTCATTGGTTAAGAGCAATTTACTTATAAAGAGGTAACGATTATTATTAGATGTTATTTTTATTTTTTATTTTTTTATATATATATTTTTTTTAAATAAATAAACGCTACACACTCAACGGTCCCCATTAGGATAATTATATCCTGTGTCGGGGTCCGGAAACATTCACAATGACAAGGACAAACACAACCAGACCGGAAAACATGCCTGTACGATTAATACAAACATCTGCCCGAGCGGGAATCGAACCCGCAACCGTCGAGACTAAAGGCTGACTCGCTACCCAAAACGCCACGATGGTTATACACCGTACATATTGATTATTATACAATAATATTAAAAACGAAATCAAACAAGCGACAAATACATTTCTTCTAATTTAATTAGGAGTAAGAAATAAGTGAGCTTAAAGTCTCCGAAGCGTTTTCGAAGTAAGCGCTCACCATTTTTCTTATTTGCCCTGCAAAACTGGGTCAAGGTGTTTGACAAATTATTTCGTGGCACAGGTTTTCCTCGGCTGTTCAAATAACGCGAAGCCATTTTCAAAATGCGCCTTTTGCCGGAGTGAATTGTGTTTTTAGGAGCAGCGCCCGCCTACGCTTACATTTAATGAGCTCCACGACCTACGTAAATTTTATCCCTGTACTCACGAGCCGATACGATTCCTTTTGTTTTCTTAAAGATATGATTTCATCTCATTAACTGAAGTAATTTCCAGAATCATTTCTATATCTTATTAGCATTATTTCCAGTATTATACGAGAATTTACCCCATTTACCCTGCTTATTAATCTTGTCCGGATTTGACAAGTTACTAGTTTTTACACAGAGCGATTGCCATCTGACCACCGTAACCCTAGGGAAAACCATTAACTCATGGGTTGAGAGCAATTTACTAACGACTATTATCAGATGCTATGTGATAACAACCGGGAGTGACAGTTTCACGTGCTCTCCGAGGCACGATGGGGAGACCCAGCAGGAGAAAGGTCCAGACCGAAACAGATATTCGTTTTTTTATGTAAGAGGGGGCAAACGGGCAGGAAGCTCACCTGATGTTAAGTGATCACCGCCGCCCATGAACATCTGCAACACCAGAAGGCATACTGGTGCGTTGCCGACCTTTAAGGGAAGAATACTCTCTTCTCTTGAAGGTTCCCAAGTCGTATCGGTTCGTAAAGACCGCCGGCGGAAGTTGATTCCACAAAGTGGTTATACGAGGAAGAAACTGTCTTCTAAAGACCAATGCAAACATCTGTCCGAACGGGAATCGAACCCGCAACCGTCGAGGCTAAAGGCAGACTCACTACTCGGTCGACACAACGATCAATCATTTCTTTATCTATGTGTCCATCTATAATTTTTTAAATGTATGCCATCTTTTTTAAGGAAACTACCTGCAGCCCTAAACTTACACATCTCCAAACAACATTAACATTATACATATTTTCATGCTACAATATAAGTTTAAGTTTTTGGACCCAAATCTGTGTTTATACACAAAGGCATACAATTAACATATTGTAGGCATTCCTATTTACTAAAATATTTTGGTTGCCACACCAAATGTTCGTCTTTTGTGAGAATGTTAAAATTAATTTCGACCTAGAATGTTTTGCTTTTTAAGGCGCGGTCTGTTTTCGAATTCAGTCGATTCTGGCAGTTCAATTTAATGGCCGATAAGTCATGTCTCAAGCCTAAACGGAAGACCTGAACAACAGTAACTAACCACACGATAAGAATACCCGCCCGGTGACGCTGTTAAGGCCAGTAGGGTCAACAGTAATACCCCATCAACGATGAGAAGAAAAAATATTTATCAAAAAATAAATCAAGTCTTAATAAAAAATTTAATTTATTTGTACCTCTTAAACAAGCTCTAATTCAAGCAAAATATCTTCTTTAAGAGTATTTCTCAATTTCATTTTCTTTTAAAATTTTTGCCTTATTTTTTATCGAGTCGACTAGTTCGAAGCATCCTTTAATAAAACTGAAAAAGGAACGGCTACTTCGGAATATTCGCGTTTAGGTTTTTACATTTTCTGTAAAAGCTTTCGACCCTTGTATATTGTTATTCAGCCTGAGATACATCTTTGAGCTCATCCTATTTTTAAAGAATTGAATATTATTATTAACGTTTTGGCGCAGAGTTAGCGAACCTGCCTTAAATGCCTCAGGTTGCGGGTTCGAATCCCGCTCACGGTAGATGTTTGTATTGACCATGCATGACATAGTTATGTTCAAGTCTGGGTGTATACCTGTGTTTCCGGACGGTCAACACAGGCTATCACTGTCCTAATGAAGGCCGTTGCATAGCGTTTATTTATTATCGATAAAAAAGAATTTAATTAAAACCTTTTGTTAAAAATAGTTTCATAGATGACCTTTTCAAAATCGTACTAATTATCAGCCTTTTCAAACGTTCTAGCTGATTGAGAATGAGGCACAAATGCCTTTCATGTCTCTGCCAAAACCTGATACGTATAGACTAAATATTGGTAATGTTGGTGCTGCCTTTGTGTGTTTGAAAACATGTAACATACTGCGTACGACTTTGAATTAATCACAAACATTGATTAATAATTTATAGCTCTCGGTGGGTTAATTATTCAAACCGAATGTATTACTCGTTAGCCACCGATATAGTAAATGTAAGGAAATGGTTAAACGAAAAGCTCGGTATTTGTTGGAAAAAACGTTACGAAAATACTATAGGAGTGTAAAATGTTACTTTTATACAATATCTAACGTTGATTCGACGTACTTTCTGTATGTACATAATGTCAATTCTCTTTAAAATATTAAATTCTAATAATATGCTCCTTGATCTTTATATTTTCCTATGTAATATATACAAGCTGTATGGTTAACAGATTGAGACTTCGGTGATCAGGATATTACGTTTTTTTATGTTTGAAAAAGAAAATGGGCAAGAGGCTCACCTAAAATTACGCTATTTAAGAAAGCCTATCATCATCTTCCACACCGAAAGCCATACAGATTCGTTGCCAACTTTTAAGAGACTGGCTAAACACTACCTGCCCTTGAAACATGGTCGAGCAGTCACTTCACTGTAGTGAGTTTGTCACGTACGGTGGTAGCTTCCCAAGCGGACATTTAAACCCTCCTACCAACACTATTTCAGCGGTCTCTCTACCTATCCATGCCGAAAACAGCAAGATAGTAGTACTGTACACAATATATACTCGTAAACAATACATTATTCGCGGTCGAAACAACACTTAGTGTACAACTAATGAGATTTCCCCTAATCCTCCCGAGTGCACACTCCTGTTCGAATTTGTATTGTTGTTCGAATATACGTTGTTCTCGCATCTTCATTATTAAGTCTTCAACGTTGTTAACTGTACAACAGTATCCTCGGCAAACTTCACCGAGATACTAAATAGGTGCCAAGTTGTATTACTTACTTAATGAGTAGGTTACTGTAGGCGATACTACAGGCCGTATGTGAAGTATTACTATCATTTATTCAGCATCTGGATACCTGCTGTGGATCTCTTGACTCGGTTAAAAACGTACAATGCAAATTGTCGACGATCCCAAACCCATAAGCGGTATAGAACCTTATGCGTATTTTACCACTTGTACAATGATATATTCTGAAGAATTGTTTGATGATGATGCTTACAGCAACTTTCCATAAGTTTTAATAAAGATCTTTAAACCTTAATTTCCACCACCGCACCGCTCGCCATCGGTAGACTGCAATAAAATATTTTTATAGCCAAGGGTTATTTAAAATTGCAACCCTGTCCGTTATTTACAAACTTTGCTCACAGTCCGTACAAGAAAATCTCAAGCATGCGCTTTCAAAGTTTTTAAAAGCGATTTCTTAGTGCTTGGAATCTCAAATAGTTTTTTACTAAAAAGAATCCATTCAATTAACTAATGAACTAATTGAATTACCTCATTTCAGTTGAAATAAAACGAAAAATGTTCCAAGAACTTATACGTTGCAACTTTGAAACTGTAACTCGGTGGATTTTCAACATTTTTACGTTTCCCGATAAAATTTTTAGTTGAAACGATAAACAAACTCAGGTTGGCACGTGTTGAGGGAAATTGTGTGAGTGGCGCGTCGTCTTGCGCTACTATTTCCTGTTCAGGATTGGCAGTCATGTCGGCAGTTGGATTGAACGAACTTTATAGATCGGAGCATGAGTTTGAATTATCAATGCTCAAACCAAAGTCTACAATCTGAGTCATAAATTTGTGCATTTTATATAATGTAACTGTTTCTAGAGACTATTTAAGTAATATATCTTAAGAAGGCATACATGAAAGGGTCGAAGTTGAGTTTCCGGCACTCGCTCATTCAGTTAGTCAGTCAGGGTCATCCACAGCCTTAATAATGTGCAGGTACGGGAATCGAGGAAGTCCCTCATAACCCGAGCATCTTCTCAGGGAGCACTACGCCCCTGGTCAGTCGGAAAATTGCTAAACGTCGAAGCCGTTAACAATTTTAGCTGGTGAGTTTGTTCATAAAGATAGTTGGTGTCTGTCGTCGAATGTTTGTGTTGGCACTGGTACGAGCTCTCTTGATAACTGCCGACCTCGCTCATTCAATGAAAGGTAACAATATGGATACTGATAATTAACGGCAATACTCTCAGGCTTGATAAAGCGGCCACTTCAGCTACAATAATATTGTACAATACTGGTGATTCCACAATATGATTGATGGTGTGGGGTTATTATTGAAACATTGTGGAGTTATTGAATAAAAGATTTAAGAAATTTAAAATCCTATAAAAATATATATGTAAAATATATGACTGAAATATCACGGTAAAACCATTTCCTGGAACCACCGTCGTATCAGATTCGGATAAACATAGATTTTTATATAGAAAAATGATAGATGATTAATGACGGTCGTATAACCTGATATCGATTTCGTATTTTCCCCTCACTACCTTTTCATTGTCATCTGAAAATTTCATGACAAAGACATCTACGGCAAATCCATCATTTATCTAAATCGCTCTATGAATTTATTTTATTGATAAAAAATCCATTTATTGGCCAAAAAAGGTAATGTTTGTTTTAGAAAAATGTCTATTACGTGGTGAAAGATGGACACTACATTATTCACCAGTAATTTTTTGAATTGGAATCGAATGTTTTTTGTTCGTTCTGTTTGCAATCTTTGGGAATGTGTGTTGTTAATCCGTGGCTTCTGAATGTATTGATACATTCACACTTGTGTTTTCTCAAGAATAGGCTTCATAACTATTTTACGACCCTGATAGTGCTTATATATTGGCCTTAACAAATTATCTTTGTAGACTTTAATGATTCATATTCATAATAAGCATAAGGTTTTTTGTTGGCAAAAAAACAAACAAAATCTTGAACAGAAAAAATGTTTTCTCGATAGAGTTATTAATAAATTTCAAAAGCATTGCTTTAGCTGCAGAGCGAAAAGTTATATAACACACCGTGTACCGTGAACACATAAAATATTACAAAAAATGTATAATTTATATTTTACTTAAAATTTAAGCTAAAAAAAACATCTACAAATGCGATTCACAATTGTAATCATATCTTTATGAGTGATTTATAAAATTACACGTCGATATAGCTTAAACGTTTATGAACGATAGGCGATGCTACACCGCAATCCGGATTTAATATTGCATTGCCCGATTAACAACGGACATTTCCGCCGCCTTGTTGCGTTACCGAAAATACAAAATTCAATTTATACCGTAAATTAAATTACCGCTTAAAGCGTAAGAGAAATATTGAATATTTAATGTCCTTATTATGATCGGTTTAATATGTACTACGTCGTATGACATTATTACAGTCCAACCCAAGTATCTAAAGAGGAGGGATGAAGTGAAAAAGGAAGACATTTTAGGCATTTTAGGCATCCAGATTCCCACAAGGTGACAAACAAGTGTACGGCTCGCCTGATAAGTAAGCGATCACCGTAAGCTAAAGACGGTAGTCAGTCCAAAGGCATTACAACCGCCTTATTCAGCGTATGTGTGTCAAATAAAAAATTTTGAGGATTTGGCCTCCGGTGCTCCCACTCATGAAACAAAACACAACGGTACAGTTATTGTTTTTATTGGTCAATATTCTGAGTTTCTCTACTTCTCAAGCTGAGCCGACCCCTTCATGCTAAAACCAGCAAGGCTCTATTACTACTCTTCGAACGAAATGCAACAGTATGCCCTATGTAGTATGCTGCTTTAAGTAGATATTCTGTGAGTTGAGCCGATTCATAAGCTTCCAATCTATAGTCAGAATATATCTAAACATGAAATAAGTATCTTACTGCAATTTTAAAGGCTAAAACTTACGTTCAACTGCGCGATGCGAACACATGCGCGCAGAGCGAGACAAGTCGCGTCAACGAACGTATACACCAGACTCACCCTAGTGAAGGACCTCTGATGGGTCCGAAACTAGTACGTACTCAAACCGATTGAAATTTAGATTAAGTTAAATAATGCCTGACGATAATTTTAATAATGTAATTGAAAAAAAGTATATTTCCTTTTTATTACCGGAATTATGAATTATGGGAGCAGCCAATTCGACAGTTAAGTAAGTGAATGTCACACAGTGGCTTGTTCGTGGAATTAGTACGAGGTCGGTACGATGTTCATCACAATACGAACTAACGTTCGAAAGGTCATACGATGGTCGATTGGTTGACAACTTTTTGTTTGTTCATAGTTGAACAGTTATAAACTTTTAAATTTTGGCTAGAACTGAAACAACCCTAAATCAAAATAAAACAAAGATAAATAGCATCCAATATTGTTTGATGTTTTAGAAAAAGGAATAATTTTCACTCCTGTGCGTAGTCCACGTACGGTGGAAACTAGAGTAAAATGACTGTGACCTGCGGACGGATAGACGGACAGAGGGCCAAGACGAAATTATAAGAGATCTGTTTTTGACATTTGGCTACAGAACCCAAGAAACAAACGCCTTAGGCTTATAAATAAACACATAATCCTGCACACACGACGCGTCTCTAACTATTAATATACCTATTAATTAATGAAATTTATAGTGAATAATTATAGTGGGAAATTAAGTGACTTGAAGAAACTTCGTTAAGGCGACACGTTTAAGATTTTTTTCCTGAGATCATATCTCATGCCTTAATAACAAAAAATACATAAAATACTTCTTAACGTAGAGCCATTTTCCTCTAACGGGGAAGTACTACCATCTCGCAGAAAAGCGGCGTAAAGTAACAGTATCAAGGTATGTAGTTGCGTTTTGTGCGATGTTTGTGAGCGCCGGAGGCCCAATCTCACAGTAATTATTAAAAGTTATATGAAAAACAAAGTTATGGGAAAAACTTATATATCTCTACCGTAGACCTATCTTCTTCAAACTAAATGTGGTTGAAATTTTATTTGATGTCCTACAAGCTCAAATTTTTCCAGAATTTTAAATCGCATAGCTCAAAAGTTAGAGGGGGGGGACACAATTTTTATGACTTCAGGAGTTAATATCTCAACAACTACTGACTTAATCAAAAAGTCAAAATCAAACCTTATCATTTTGAAAGACCTATGCAAAGATATCTCACACGTTGACATACGTTGAAATTTTTTTTTTTTTCAAAACTCAGTTACATGTATGGACTGCTACCCTTAATTCTTATATATTTTAAGACTTTATTACAGAATCGTTGTGCGGTTCATAGAATACACCTATTTAGTAAATTTCGTTTAGATAGAGCCAATGGTCTCCGAGTAAAATTTCTGTGACGGACGGACAGACGGATATGACGAAACTATAAGGGTTCCGTTTTTGCCATTTGGCTACGGAACCCTAAAAAGCGTTTTACATATTATAAACGCAAATCTACAAACAATTTTATCTAAAACTCAAAGCAGATATTTCCAACTTTGCTTTCCCCTCCTCGAGTTGCGTTTGTTGCTTTTGATTGCACTATAATTACTTTTGCCTTTAATTCGTTTTGACTTTGAGTGCCGTTTGGTTCGAGAGTTCTTGTTTTAAGTCTCTCCTCGGTTAATAACGATTGTTTTAAAATCGTCTCGTGAAATGCTCGTTGAAATAGCATGCTTATATTAAACTGTGGACTAAGTACTTAGTCATGAATATCTTTGTTTTAATTAAAGGGTAATTTATACGAAAAAGAAACTGGTCTATTCTAAATTCATTTATGCCCCGTATTATTCTGAATACCAATCCTGAAAGACGAAGTATATAAATATTATTCATAAAAATATCTTTGTTGTGTACCCACACAGTTAATATACCCTTATAAATATAATATTATATAAGTAAAGACTTCAATATGTTATGGAAAAAAATATCATGTTACATCGTAACTTCGTAGCGGCGTAGCATTGTCGACGCCTCTCGTAGTACTTCCGTAGCGGGTCGCGACTCGTGGCATACAAAACACAATGTATGACTTGTATGGTAAGTACAATGAGCAACCTATTGACACTCGCAACTTTGTTACATTATGGCCCTTATGTTTTAGGCTTAAGAGCCGTTGTTGTACAAAACTGCTCGTCGCGTATTGTACGTTCATAGGCTCAACGCTATTATGAGGTTTGCGTTCCAAACATAACAACAGAAGCAACGAACATGCGGATAAATTTACATATTGCATTCTGTACATTCATTCAAATGGAGTTGAGTGGAATATCAAAAATGTATATCAAAGTGCTTTATTTTATTCACAAAAATATTATTCATGAATTTTATTTTACGAACCAAATATTTTCTTATTTTCCTAGCAAAGAGTTTGAGTGCCTAAGAGCAAGGAGTGATTTGAAGAAAAAAACATACTGTAAAATATATATTTTTATATATCATTGACTGTTATATTATAATAACTTTTCACAGCTATTAGTATATATAAGTCTCGCAAAAGATTGTCAAATTATATTTGACACTCTTAAAAGCTATTTTAAGTATATTATAGACATTTGACTTGTATGCAAATTTAGGCATCTCACGCTCCTTTTGAATACTCGACTCAACATTCTTGACCGGATTTCAAAACAACATAAATAAAATATAACCAACATAAAAATAACAGGTCTCCATTTGTGTCTCCGCGACAAGTGCTCTTAGGATGTGGCTGTATCCTGCAAGAGGTTTATTTGAAACATTTTCTCAGTCTCTATTTCGTGGGACTGCTCTGCACCGAATATTTCAAAATGAACCGTATAATACTGCTAGTGATCGACCGTAAAATACATTTCAGTAATAACATTGAACAATTGAACTATTACGGCGTGCTTTGATTTAGTTTCGCGATCGTTCAAATTTAGTGGGGTATTAGAAAATAATTTTAGTGATTTACTCGGCCATCTCTGTGCCAAATAGTCCGAACGTACCAGGAAAGAGTTATATATGATCCCGTTAACATGCATTGTTTGTCTTTATGTTTTTTCGCGACAAACCAAACTGGCTTGTAATTCAATATTGTCAAGATTTATTTTCAATTGCCCGAGCCGTTTCGAAATTAGAGGCCAGGTGTACAAGCCGTATTTATTGCTCGTATATTTCTACCGCCTCAGTGTTACGTGCTGTTTCATTGAAACCGGATACCTCTGTATAGAACATTTATTCACTGAGGCCCAGATTTTAACAATAAATATTCTTAACCATTGAGTAATTTTTTTAGTACCCCATTCTAAAAACCTACAGTTTTGGAAAAATTACTTATAAACACATGCATCACACAGACACAAAATTAATCAGTAATATAGGTTACATTGAAATTACCAAGGTAGTGTCTAGTACTTCTTTAAACACTACCTTTTTATAGATAGTACAGAGATGGCCAACGATCGAAACACTGGTGGTAGGTCTTTTGTTGCAAGAGGCCGGCTAGGTAGGTACCACCGCAGTGTCAAATATTCTGCCGCCAAATAGTAGTGCTTAGGCATTACTGTGTTCCGGTTTGAAGGGCACTGTACGCTAGTGAAATTACTGGGCAGGTGAGATTTAAGAACCAATATCTCGAGGTTGGCAGCGCGTGAGTGGCACCTACTAATGGTACTGCAAGCGCTTATAGGCTACGGCAGCCACTTACCATCAGGTGGGCTGTATGCTTGTTTGCCAACTTGTAACATTAAAAAAAAACAGTTTATTAATATTTTTTCAACGTAATTTTGTAGAAAATTAAACATAGCATCTGCATAACTCTTTGCAACAGTAATAAAATTTTGTGATGCTCTATGGACGCTAAACGCATATAATAAGGCTTATGAAAGAGGTAATTAATAATTAAGTTATACGCGCTGAAAACGAATTAAGTACTCAACCTTTGGTATTTCGAGTTCAACTTCTAATGGAAGCAATAGTTACAGGATTTTAAAAGAATAACTATTTCATAAAAGTTTATGTAACAAATAAATATAAGCTTTGTGACATAAATAGGGGTGTGATATTCGTAATAGACGTACAATTCAGCGTTCATAATTAAGAGGGTCCCCAGTAAACGCTTCTGCTGGGATCAAAATTACAAAGGTGCTTTGGTGAGAAACGCGCATCGTTGATGAGACCACAAGGGTCGCTACATATGCTGATTACAAATGAGTCACGATGTTAGGCTTTGTTCATTGTGTCTTTGAGTGTTCGTTTATCAGATGTTAACATTTTCTTGATATAGTACTTTTGAAGTGGTCATCTTGCCGAAATAGTTTTGCAGGGGAATGGAATGGAATATCCTAGTGGTAATTATGTAGTAGTATTCCTACTGCTGCGTTTCGTTTAATGACTCCTCCACCTCACCGTTATTCTTTCTTTAGATAGGGAGCTACCACATCTCAGATGGCAACACTGTGCTAGCTGTGTTGTTGCTAGTAAAGAAGCTCAGAAAATCTGTAAAATATTATTTCTTTCAGACTTTAATTTTCTGTTAGTGATTATCAATACACTCAATTCGAAAAAAAAAAAAAACTTTTGTTAACGTAAGCAGAGCTCTATGGGGTTTTGAATTGCGTGCTTTTGTGGATAGGGATCCATGGTTAGGTTCGTGTATATTTGATTTATAAAGATTTTTTTCAAAAACTTTGCTAAGCAATGTTGGACTGCGAGGCTTTTCTTTTCTCATACTGAATAGACGTAATCTATAAATAGAAATGAATACGTCAGATTGAGTACGCTTGGTTGATGACTTTTGCAAGCGGATCTCGAAACGAAGTATCCACAAGCAGAGTATACAATTTCCGAGCATCTCTTGAAAATTATAAATTTAATGTACAACTGTACATGCATACAAAATTTGCATATTAAACTTAAATCGTTTTAGCCTAATCTTAATTAGCTTAAAACCCTTATCAAGGGATCATGGGCTCAACTTTGTACACCGAATTCTAAACTTTCAATTCACGAAGATAATTAATATTTAAGACGTAAACATCCTAATCATAGCTCGGTTCATTCATTCATCGCTCGGTCGCTATCGCAGGTAGACGTGTTGTGTTCTTGCTTCATTGTTTTCAAGTAATACTAAGCATTGAAAATTTCAATTATAAATAAAAACATATCAGTGCGTGAACATTTATATTCTTGTTATGAACGTGCAGTTATGAATCTGGGACAGGGAGAATCAACAAAATTATAAGTAAAAAAATCTGTTTAACTGTGGGTGTTTTAAAGTTGACTCAGTGCTGTCGTGCGGGTTGAATACGAATAATTACGAACGTTAGGTCACTAACCTGTTTGATGACGAGTCAAATTAACTACAGTACAATAATTTCGACACAACATCTAAGGTTCCAACGGCAACTTGTTCCGGCGTCTAGATTGCACCGTTCGTAGACAACGAACACAAGTTCAAATCACAGTACCGCGAGACTTTCAAATACATTTTTTTTTTTTTTTCTTTTTTTGCTTTTTATTCCAATACATTTAATTAAATGAAGTGCTTCGGCTGTTTAAAGGTCACAAAAGAAGCAAACTGCATAAAGTGTTCCTCTGAGCCATGCAACAAAAGTTTTTGCGCACTCTGCATTAATATACCTGCATTGTCAGCCGACAAGAAAAAGATATGGAAATGTCCAGAATGTTGCGCAATCCAAAAAAAGGGGGGAGATAACAGCTCTACGCCAGTACGCGTTACAGATGATAACATCACGATGAGAAAAAAAGCAAGTACTCTATACTCCGACACATACGCAAATTCAGAAGTAAAAGAGCTTGCAGATGAAGTCCGTCTACTGACACGAGAAATCTCGTCATTGAAATCAAAACTTGAAGTAGCCACAGAATCACTGAACAGCTGCCAGATGAGACTTGAAGAACTGGGGTCATCTATAGCATCTAACGATGACCGAATAAAACTTCTGGAATCTCGTGACACTCAAGTAAAAATATTAGAGGAAAAGGTGTGTGATCTACAAAGTGAGCTGAATTTGCAAACTCAACTACATCTGGGCAATGAATTGGAACTAGCTGGAGTTCCCGAAAACGCCAGCGAAAATCTCAACCACGTAGCTCTTCTTGCAGCGCGTAAAGTAGGAGTAGACCTCCAGGACCACGATATTGACTGGGTGATGAGAGTAGGTCCCCGGATCAAATCCGCAATTACTGCAGAAAACAACAAAAATTCTCACGGCCTGTAGTGGTACGTCTTCTACGTCGAAATAAGAGAGACGAAATAATAAAAGCAGCGAAAATAAGAAGAAATATTAGTAGTGCTGACCTCGACATAAATCAAAACAGTGGGGTTGTAGCATACGTTAAGGACAACTTATGTGTCGGTGCCTCGGAACCACATATTGATGATGCTAACTGTCTGCAACTAACTCTTAGCAACAACGTATCTATCTTGGGTATATACCGTTCGCCATCGTTCAGTAATATTAATAAATTCCTATTTTCTCTTAACAATATACTTCATAACAATTGTAGTAGAAATAAGACCACTATATTGGCAGGCGACATAAATATTAATATACTTTCACCAAACAACCAACAGCTAGATTATTTACACCTCACAGCAGAACATGGTCTTTTTCCTGCAATTTGTAAACCTACAAGGGGACAAGCGTGCCTTGACCACATATTTTTTAATTCGGTTGCAAATGCTGTAGGAGTAATTTGTAGCTCGGACATAACTGACCATGACTTAGTCTTACTCGGCCTTGTTCTAAATTCGAACAAACGAAATACGATGGATAGAGTTGTCATAAAAAGAGACTTAGATGTTATTAAAAACGAAATCTCACATGTGGACTGGGAGAGACTAGTTGACAATACTGATTTTAATCAAGCAGTACAAGATTTTACCTACCGCCTCACTGAAATAATTAATAAACATACACGAAGAATTCGTATCAGTCGTGCAAAATTTAACTCCAAACCATGGATTACCTCCGGACTATTACGCTGCATAAAACATAGAGATCGACTTCACATAAAAGCACGGAAATCACCAAATGACCAAATCTTGCAAATTACTTACACTCGATACCGAAACTTTTGCAATAATCTACTGCGTAAGCTTAAAATAGAGTATGAAAATGCGGAACTATCCAACAGCACAAAAGATATTAGGAAACTATGGAAAACAGTAAAAGCGATATGCCATTTAAGTTGTAAGAAAAAAGAATCAAAAGAACTTCTAACGCTGAATGATGCCCAAAATCCCAATGATTCTTTAAATATGTGTTGCAATTACTTCTCTACGGTGGGTCAGAAACTCGCTAATGATATCCTTACAAAACAACAGACAAACAAAAAAGCACTGGCGGCCAATATAAAAGATAAACAGATCAATAACTCTTTCTTTCTGCAGCCGGTCGATGAGATTGAACTGGATTCCCTCATAGTCTCGCTTAAAACAGATAAAGCCCCGGGAATGGATGGTATCTCCAATGCTCTATTAAAGGAAATCCGAAGCTTAATTATACCATCTCTAGCAAAAATCTTTAACCTTAGTTTACAATCCGGTATATTCCCAAGAGTATGGAAGCTTGCATCTGTAACACCAATTTATAAAAACGGGCCCAAAACCTCTGTTGAAAGCTATCGGCCAATTTCACTTCTGTCAGCTTTCTCAAAGCTCCTGGAAAAAGTAGTTAACAAAAGACTTGTTAAGTTTATCGAAATAAATAATCTGATTTCTCAAAGGCAGTTTGGCTTTCGAAGAGGAAAATCCACTGATGATGCTGTTCATCTACTTACATCTATTGTTGCAAATCAACTTGACAAAAAAAGACGCAGTATAGGCATCTTCCTCGACTTGGCCAGGGCGTTCGATACTGTGTCTTTTCCAATTCTGCTGCGAAAGCTTGAAAACCAATTCGGAATTAGAGGTCTTCCGCTGAAATGTTTTCAGAGTTATCTCACTGAAAGGAAACAGTGTGTCAGAGTTGGTGATTATGTAAGTCTATCACAGCACGTTAACTTTGGTGTTCCGCAAGGTAGCATCCTTGGTCCAACTTTATTCATAATGTATATGAACGACATACACAATTGTACAGATGCAGAAGTGATTTGTTATGCAGATGATACAGTTATCTTATTTGATGGAAGTTCCTGGGATGAAGTCATATCAAACGCGGAACAAGGGATGGCACAAATATCGGTGTGGCTTAAATCTAATATTCTTACGTTAAATGCCAAAAAATCCAATATCATAAGTTTTCATAAAACATCTGCATCGTCACCACATATCGCGCCTGTTATAAAAGTACATAACTGTATATCTCTGGATACCTGCAGTTGTGAATCCATCCTATCAACGGATACTGTTAAGTACCTTGGCGTAACTCTTGACTCAAATCTCAATTTTAAAGCACATATTGAATCCCTTTCATCTCGGATACGGAAAACCGCGAACATAATGCGCCTACTCCGAACCTCGGCATCGAAAGATGTTCTGAAATCGGTTTACTTCGCTTTAACTCAATCATTAATTACCTATTGCATTTCAAGCTGGGGAAGCGCGTCAAAGTCATCCTTACTACAATTAGAAAGAGCTCAGAGGTGTGTGCTAAAAACGATGCTTAAAAGGCCTTTCAGATACCCAACTCAAAAGCTATATGAGGAAAGCAAGGTACTTAGCGTACGTAAGTTATTTATTTAAAAAACAGCTCTCAAGGTTCATAGATCTGTGTTGAATTCAGCTGACTACCAAGACTTAATTAAACGCCGCGTATACAAAATTGAAGTACCCCAAATAAAAACTCCCTTCGCTAGACGGTTTGGTATATTTAAAGAAAACATAATTTACAATAGAGTGGCCAGTTTTTGCGATATTAAACAATGCAGTGTAAGAGAGGCAAAAATAAAAATAGATCGATGGTTGAATAATATGACATACGATGAAATCGAAAATATTGTGACACCTTTGAATTAGTCTCTACATTAAATTTTAGCTCCTCTAAAATTATTTAATATATATTATATATAATATTTATTTAATCATATTATATTTTAAATTTTTTGTTTTAATATTTATTTTATATTACACTATTGTTATATTTTATGTATATTAATATAATACTTAAGTTTTTTTTTTGTCAATAATTCATATGCTAAGTGCATTAATATCATGAAGATATCGTCCGAGCAACTGATTAAACATTTGTTTGTAACTGGTAACGGGTACCCACAGCACAGGCTTTGCCTAGTGTGGGACCACTGGATATTTTATATTGCTGTAAAGTACTGTGTGTTAATAAAACATTTTTTATTTTTTTTATTTTATTTTATAGAAACATTCAACATAATTACTGCAAAATGAATTCCTTTTTATTTATTTTTTTATGTCATAACGGTTGGCCAGCAAGCATACGGTCCGCCTGGTGGTAAGCACCGCACCGCAACCTATTAAGGCTTGTGATACTTGGAGTATCACATGAGCGTTTCTAACACAAGAAACAGGAGGTAAGAAAGGGAATAGGAGGTGGCAGATTGGGCTTCTGGCGTTCTTAATCATCACAAACTCAACAGTGCCTACTAATATTGTTACTTTACGCCGATTTTCTGTGAGAGGGTAGTACTTTTCCGATCGAGCATGGCTCTACTACAATGATATACACTTACTAAACTGTACATTTAAATACACACACACATATTTCTCAATTTTCTACAAATCATTCACACAACATGGTACCTACCCACATTTAAGTTAATTCGATGAATATTTCACACCGAACGTGTAACTAAATTTCGTTTAAACTCCTATCAACATTAATTGCGTTATGCCATGATCAATGTTTCACTTCGTTAATACTTTAAATTGAAATAGTTTGTAAATCATTAAAACTTTTTAATCAATTGTTGTTCAAAATCTCTTCCTATGTTTAGAGTACATTTATTTGTTACACCAAGGATTAACTGGATATCTGCTAAAGTATAATTAACAGTATATAACATGACTAAGGGCGTTGACACCGTTGTGGCGTTGTGGGTAGCGAGTCTGCCTTTAGTCTCAACGGTTGCGAGTTCGATTCCCGCTCGGGCAGATGTTTGTTGAAATTTCTGTCTCGGTCTGGGCGTTTGTCCGTGCGGGTCTCCCCACCGTGCCTCGGAGAGCACGTTAAGCTGTTGGTCCCGGTTATTATCAATAACATCTGATAATAATCGTTAACTCTTGATAAGTAAATTGCTCTTATCCAATGAGTTACTGGTTCGCCCTTAGAGTTGCGGAGGTCAGATGGCAATCGCTCTGTGTAAAAACTAGTAACCTGTCAAATCCGGATAAGAGTAATAAGCAGACCCTGGGTACATAAAAATACCGGGAATAATGCTTGATGGATGGATATGGATGGATGAAGAATATATAACATGACTAAGGGGAATCGTTCAATTCACCTTTGACAATAATTATCAATAACCATCACCAACCATCTGTTGGATTTAAAAATTTATTACATTTAAATTTATCTTGCCCTTTCTATCATTTTCCTAGAGAGTTTTGCCGTTTCGTTTGGTCAGTTTCTCTTAATTAGTATTGACGGGTTTCTAAACTTTGACGTGGCACTCTTTACGAGTTAAATAGTATCTCTTAATAGTAGTCAGGTGCCATGTTATAAAAATCAACGCGAACAACGCCCAGACTGAAAAAGATTCTCGAGTGGGGACGGAATTCTTCACCGTCGGCTTTAAAGACAGAAGCAATACCACGTCAGACCGTGATATTAAATGACATAACATGTAAAAAAATGAGTATTGATTATATTACTATGCAACAATAACGAAAAAGTCAATAACGGATGCCTTTTCTGATTCTTCCTCTTTAAAACGCGAGCCTGGCAAAACTCAGTTGGTTTTTAACGAACCTGAGAGTTTTGTTGCTCTTGTTACTGTTCATACACTAGGGAATATCGAACTGGGTGGTATTCTTTGAACGCGTACACAATTTTTGTTTGTTTGTGTTGGGTTCTGTTGAAAACGGATTTGTGAATTCGAAACCGCGTCGAATTTTCGAAACTTGATTTTGTATATTGCAATTGCTTTCAGCCAACTTAAATAATCTTTTGAATACTTATTATATAATGATTAAAAGTTTTACCAATAGTTACAATTAATTTACATAATTTTCTTTGTTCAAAATGCGGTAATTTATGTTACCGTACAATTGCCAAGTTTCAGTCGTGATTTTACGTGATATCTCACAACTTTTTGTAGAAGATGGACTGCGTTGCGAGACTATGATATTGTACATTTTATGTTTTTCATGAGATATCATATCTTTTAGTTAGGAGAATATCCTTCTTTTTAGATTTATTTTAATGTGTTTTTTAATTAATCTTTAATTCAGCCGACGCTCCGATGAGATTGTAAGTTCAAACTGCTTGCCTGAGCAGTATCCGATGCACTATACCCCTTTATATAAATTAACCCTAACTATTTCAGTAGGGTTACATTGACAATAATATAAAAGCATATTTAACAAGTTAATTCAGTTTAAAATATTGAAAAAGTTATTTTGTCTTCTCGAGGAGTCCAGACGACTCCATTCTAAACTTAATTATGTACACAACAGCTTACGCTATCAACTTTTACTTTGAATTGACTTTTAAACTTTTGCTCCCCTCGCCTTCTCTAAGAATTTTAGAAGGGATTTAGTCGCCTTTTTCTTGTCGAAGAAAAAATATATTAGTAAATTACAACAAAGTTTTGAATTAAACTTTAAAAAAACCGGCCAAGTGCGTGGACTCTAACTCTCACTCACTGCAAGACGTAGGATTAAAATACATTTTTTTATGGAGACAGCTTTATTTTATTTTGTTTGTTTTTGTTTTAGCAACAAAAGTATAGCATATACTTTATTAAACATACTGTGAAAATTTTATTTCTTTACCTATTATGGTTTGTGAGATAACAGCTCTCTAAGAGAATTACTTTTTATTATTTATTATTTCATGTATAATATAAAACTTTTAATAGGTTTGATCAGAAATTTGGATTCGAAATGTTCTATTAGTTTCGATATAACAAATTTTGTGAAAATAATGAAATTCAAACTAAATGCCTCGTGAATTTACCTAAAATATGATGAAAAAGACGGAATATTTACTTGGGGTCGGCTTTATTTCTCTAATAGTAGTATTTGGGTCCTTGAATAAATAATTCGGCGTGTTAAGCTTAATGGTTTGGGATGTACGTGCCTCGAATGAGATTTGGGGGTCAGGGTAGCATTAAATCCGACGTTTCTTTCATTTCTGTCAAAATGTTTGATTTACGTGAATCGTGCTTGTGCGGTCTATTGAAGAAATATTGTATGTTTTGTATTTATATAAATATTCTATTCTATGCTTTTACGACGTTGTGGCGCAGCGGTAGCGAACCTGCCTTAAACGCAACAGGTCGCGAGTTCGATTTCCGCTCGGAGCATAGTATGTTTGTATTGACCATGCAAACATATTTTCCGATCTGGGTGTGTTTGTCCTTGTCATTGTGAATGTTTCCGGAAACCCGATATAGGATATTACTATCCTAATGAAGGCCTTTGAGTGTGTAGTGTTTATTTATTTATTATTTGTATGTATAAGTAAATAATACTTCTTGATATTATTCTTCTTCGTAGCGTTATTCCCGGTACTATACGTGTATATTACCCAGGGTCTGCTTATTATTCTTGTCCGGAATTGACAGGTTACTTAGTTTTTACACAGAGCGATTGATATCTGCCTTCCATAACTCATAAGGGCGAACCAGTAACTCACTGTATTAGAGCCATTTACTTATCAAGAGTTCGCTATTATTATCAGATGTTATGTGATAACTCTTTGAGGCACGGTGCGGAGATCCACAAAAAAAAAAACGCCCAGACAGAAACAGATTATTTTTAAGATCAATGCAAACATCTGTCCGAGCGGGAATCGAACCCGCAACCATCAAGGCTAAAGGCAGACTTGCTACAAACAACACCACAACGGTTTCGTATTAGGTTTTAATATAATTTTTAAATGCTTATTAGGATGGTGCAAAAATACCTTTTTTAGACTTATTATTGTAGGAAATTTAATTGTCTAAAAGGCCCTTATGTTTTCTCGTAATCCTTACATAGAAAAAGTTTTAAGTAATTAACTTTAGAACTCTAACGGCTAGGTTTTTTATTTTTATATAAAGAAGCAACTTAGAAAACTTTTTTTTTTGTTTTATTATTTGGTTGCGTCCCTTAGATTGCTTACATACCTATTATATTTTAGTAATGTACATTTTTGTTGATGGGGAGGAAATGGTATGACAGATGTGATGGGATGGTGGTATTTTATACTTTATTCGTTTATTTTAAAATGAAACTACAATTATATTTTAATAACTGAAAAAATTTGCATGCAGAAAAAATCGCAAGTTTTTGATCTTTTTGATGGACTTTTCAACGCTTAAAAGATTTTTGACTTAAAAAGTTACGTCCACTCGGCGGCGCTCTGCTTCTTTTAACAGTCTTTCATAAATTTCGTTGAAGGCCCCGAGCGAGGACTATTAGTACACCAGAACTTTGCTACAATGTAATGCATTTATAATGCAATGTTTAATACTATACTGTAACACTGGGATTGGTGGAGATAACCGCGGAATTGATTGAAAGTTCTTTACAAAAATTACAAACTCTACAATATTTAGGGTTTTTCTCAAAAAAACGCAAGAATTAAATTCTTAAAAACACATTTACGTACTAAAATTAAATCAGTCACACTGCTGGTAGGTATTTTGTTACAAGAGGCCGGCTATGTAGGTACCACCGCAGTGTCAAATATTCTGCCGCCAAATAGTAGTGCTTAGGCACTACTGTGTTTGAAGGGCACTGTACGCTAGTGAAATTACTGGGTAGAGGAGATTTAAGAACTAATATCTCGAGGTTGGCAACGCGTGAGTGGCACCTACTAATGGTGCTGCAAGCGCTTTTAGGTTACGGCAACCACTTAAACGGTTTAAAGGTATGATTTCAAAACTTTTTTTTTGTAACAATTTTTCTATCGTTTTTTTGCAATTTGTGTCTGATTCCCTGAGAAAGCTACAAATACTATAAATAAATAAAAAAAAACTAATTTATATTTCTTAACCTATACAAAAGTCTAATTAAAATATGTACATATATGTATAAGTCTATTGAGTAAATTATATGTAAATATTATAAAACTTAACATCTCCTTTTATGTTCTCTGCACGCGAGTTCCACGTTGAACGTGCGCCTAGCATAATTCTTAGTACACACGAGCCGAGCTTCGGCACATCTAGAATAACTATACAAACATTTTCATTGAGAGTCGCCATCTTTGACCGTCTCTTAAGCTATTAGCTTTGATATTAACTTAAGATCCGTTTTATACCAAAAGCGTCCTCATAATTGGTGAACCCGAGTTTATTTTCAAGATTCAATTCAGACCACGGTAATTAAGCCGAAGGACCTTCTGTGTTAATTATTCCGCAGCTATATTAACCCAGTATGAACTTATACCTCTCTTATTTACCCACGTGGGCAGAGTTATGCGTCTCGAGCATTTCGTGTTTTAAATGTTTTATAAGGTAGTAATCCTTTTTATTATCACGCACCTAAATTTGATTCGGATATGCGTATTGTCTGATGATATTATTTTGCGCCATAATTAATTTCAAGTTTCGCCAACGCGCCTGCATGCCTTCTGGTGTTGCAGATGTTCATGGGCGGTGGTGATCGCTTTGTATCAGGTGAGCAAAAAATTTAATTTGATGTTTTTCAAAAATATATTAATTGAAGAATCGTCTTTATTAGATGATGTTGTGACGCAGCGAGAGCGGACTGTCTTAAGCGCTAAAGGTCGCGAATTCGATTCTCGCTCGGAGCAGATGTTTTATTGACCATACAGACAAGAGTTCAAATCTGTGTGCGTTCGTCCTTGTCCTTTTATGTGTTTCCAGACCCCGACACAAGATATCATCATCCTAATAAGGGCCGTTGAGTGTGTAGCGTTTATATTAAAATTTGTTTACGATTGGAACAAATACTTACAAAATGCATATACACTTCAATACACTTCTATGTATGTGATGATTTTTAAGACATCATCAAAATGATAATCCTTCTACTCATATCTATCAATGCTTTTTTTTACAATAAAATACATTTTTTCTTATTTTTTTTCTACTATTAATTATATTTATAATAAAATGTATAACTTGTTCCTTTAAATTCAATTCCAACAACTCATTCAGAAAACGGCTAATAAAAGAATAAATCGTTAATATTGTAATGTCTTGGTTCCAACAAAAAACATTTTCTTTGAAATTAAAGCCACTAATTGAACTGTAGAATACAAATTCTTTGGGGAAAAAATATTATTAGTACGCTGAAATCTGAGCAGCGTTTTTCTTTGCATTCAGTGAAGTATATATTTTTAATGACGAACATTTTTTGAAAGTTTATGAACTTACTAATTGAGCTAACCGATTCTATTCTAGACTAGCTCAAAGTTGTATTGGAAATAAATGAATCGAAATGTATAACTACCACAAATAAACCCACAAAAAATCTTCGATTTTATTCTATATATCGATAGTTAAAATAATATTGTAAATTCCCTACTTAAAGTTATTTAAAGTAAAACTAATATTGAGGTTACCTGGTAGCTATGTACGTATTTATAATTATTGTGGATCATAAAATTGTCTGTGGCCTCTCTCTCTCTCTCTTTCTCTTTCTCTCTCTCTCTCTCTCTCCAGAAAAAATATAATATTTGCCAGTTAGGTATGCGAACGGTTCTTATTTGACGTTCAAAACCCTTTAAAGGCAAACCGTTAAGAGGTAATTTTAATAGTTATCATTGCCTATCAGATACTTTGTGATTATACCCGGGACTTATATGCTTAAAGTAGTGATGCGTGGATCCTCGATGTTCGATTGTTTCTATTGTATAAACTTTTCGATTGTACTCGATAATTTTCTCTCGCAGTTGACATTAGCCGACTTGAAGATGGTCACATACCCAGTTTCGAATGCAACATCTAGAGGTCCTTGCCGGGAGTCTATTGCGTTGCTAGTTGATGGACCAACGGCCCTGAGTTGGATTGATAGGTTTATTGAAGCCATTTACGTTGTATCTATCAGTTAGAAGTGAATAAAATGAGCATAGGTACGAATCTTACAATCACTCAATCTACCTTAATTTTTATCTTTTTTAAGGCTTGAAGTGGAAAGTGTAAGATTAGGGCCCAGAGGATCGAGCTCAGCTAGCCATGAGCGGAGCACAGTGCTTGTCAGGTCGCGTTGGTTGGTTCCGCGAGAGTTCCCGTAACCTGTCAAACGCACTGAGGTCGGCCACCGAGGAGGTTTTATTGGGTCTTCATGACGCTCCATCTTATCATGAAACCCCACATAACCCGGTTCTCCTCCTCAGGAAGCCGGGTATCTGTTAGCAAATTTCCTCCCCGTTACCAGTGCTTAGTCGGTCTCGTGCTTGGTCACTGTACGAGACACCCCATAAACATTATTTCACACGCACTGAGATCGGCAACCGAGGAGGTTTCCTGACATTAATATATTGTCATGGAACCCATGCGGTTAATATGCAGCATGAGATAGATATAGGTACATAATTATGTACGATAAATATAAAAACATGTGCATTAAAGGCTGGCTCATAATAACGATGCCAGAATGGTCCCCATCACATGCACACAAATTATTTATGTGGGTTGTGGGATGGTAATCATCATGTACACATCTATAAAAAGCAAGTCATGAAAACCCTTTCTATCCCTTACCATAACATAAGAGTGGTACTAAATTTAACATCCAATGTAGTAAAGCATCTATGCATCAATCCATACATCAAAAAATAATGAAAACGGGGACAGGGTTAAATTCTCTCAGTAAAGCACTCGCTATCCGAGCGTAAATAACTGACCAGCGTGTTTTGATCTCCGATTTTTCACTAACAAAGCCCATTCTAAACCCGGTTACGGTATTTTGAATAGTGATGCGGTTCAATTTAAATTTGTCGTTACATATCCCTGTTTTATAAGCATGCATAATGGTTTATTTTATACGCACCTGTAGCTAAAGAAAATGTTTATTTATATCTTTGTAATACATTTTAAGTGGAACCGCGGCTTAGGTTATTATATCGTATGCGAGGGTTACGTGACATGCTTATTTTATGATAAATAATAAAAATATTGAACATTTTTAAAATTATGTCATTATAGGAAAAAGAACAATATGGAATAAGTAAATGTCTATATTATGATATATATATTTTTATGAAAAAGAAGACCTGACCTTCTGATAAACACGATAGCGTTAACCCTTGGACCTAGAATGCAAATTTTTTTCATAGTTGTTGTTTTTACTTTTTGAAATCTAACCCTTAAGAGGTTGATTTGTATGAGATGGCCGACATTTTTAACACTAGAAGTATGAAACTGTGTTTTTAGTGGACAATTACGTATAAAGAAACACGTGTTTTAACTTTTTCTAACGTTTAACTTCTGAAGGAGTGAAATGAGATTTCAATTTAATATTGTATAAATGCAGTGTTTTTTAATGAAGCCTAATTTGTGAGCTTGTTATTAATAGTCTCTATTTGTTAAGAAAATATATTTGCGTACAATGTACAAACGGAATTTAACAATTTTTTTTTATATTTGTGACTCAAAAAGTTAATCATTTGTGCAAACCTCTTAATCTCTTCTCTCTCATTCCAAAATTTCAATTTGCTTATTTCCATTCAACAAAAATTGGATCATAAGAAATTCTATTACCCATTTAATATTTTTACGATGAAAAGACGGATTTGAAATTATTGCTGTTCCGAAATGGCTTAATGTGGCTCAGAATCGGGATAAATAAGGATTATTTTATTTTAAATTTGAAAATGGTATTCTTGAACATAGTTAAAATATGTAAGGATACCATAGAAGATTAGGCCAAATATTCAAAATCAATTACAATACGCGTAATACTTGTCAACTTATTTTGTGATGCAAGAATGCGTTTCGTGAAAAATTTAAATAAATAAAATAATTCATTAGGTCATAATTGCCTAGGGTTTCGCTCGTATTAAATTTCGGGTAACATAAATCTACTTTTTTATACAAACTTTGAAACCCTTTTTTAAACCTTTAGGGATAGAAATATTCAAAATAAAAAACGCCGGACTTCCATACAAACTGTTAACTCTGTTTTCATTACTTAAAGTGTTGCATTTTTTAAAAAATTCTTTCTGAGGAATAAGAAAGGATTTAAAAAAAAATTACTTTACGTTTATTTTAATTTACGTCTTAAAAACACATATGAAAATTTAGCTTTATCTGCTCGACGTTGTTGAGTCAATGAGACGAGAAAATGTATTTTATTATAAAAAAATGTTGTTTTTAAAGGCTTTATCAAGATGATAATCCTACTCATATCTATCAGTTAAATATTTATAACTAAGTATTCAAACCATGCACTCAATAAAAGCGGGTTTTGTAGTTCTTTTTAACTATTATTTTACATAAAAAATTCGCAATGCGACTTATCCTTTATGATGATAAGTTCAGTAGTAAGTTTTAGGAGCCTAAGGTTCTATTAATCGAAACAATAGTATATCTGAAATTGCTCTTATCCAATGAGTTACTGGTTCGCTCTTAGGGTTGCGGAGGTCAGATGACAATCGCTCCGTGTAAAAACTAGTAACCTGTCAAATCCGGATATGAGTAATAAGCATACCCTGGGTACATAAAATACCGGGAATAATGCTAGGGTGAAGAAGAATAGTATATCTAAAATACTCGAACAAACGAAAGGCTTATTTCTACATGAATATCGTATTACAAATACCTGACCTAAAGGGAATATTGGAAAGTATAAATATGATGTTTATTAAGCACTTTATATGGAGCAAAATTTATTAGAGCGAAAATCGAATATCGACATAGCACCCGGCCGCTTGTGTACGCCGTAACTTTATTCGCTCCAAATCCAATCCAAATAAAACTTTTAAATAAGAGCTAGGGATGTGACGACGTTTCGATTCCGATTCCGAAAAGTCGGAAATTCCGGAGGTGACTTCCATAAGCGCGTACGACCATGAATAAACTTATTCGGAACAAATCTTAAGTCAAAAAGAAAAAATAGATTTTCCTATAATTTATTCGAATTAAAATTAAATAGGTTAGAATAATTATAGTATTATTTTCTTAGACACTCTGTTTTCTTGTAGTAGGAAGCCGGCTCGACCGGGGAAGTACTACCCTCTCTCAGAAAATCGGCGTAAAGTAACGATATCTGTTGCGTTTCGTGCGATGAGTGTAAACACCGGAGGCCTAATCTCCCACCCCTTTGTTCTCTTCCTATTTTTTCATCTCCTTTCCTCCTATTCCTTGGGCTGGCACCACACATGTGACTACTTACCATCAGGTGGACCATAAGCTTGTTTGCCAACTGTCATGGAATAGAACAAAAAGACCGTCGCCTCCTACTGCCAAATTTAAATACTCCAACTCCGCTTTCTGTTTCGATTAAACCATCACCGTAACATCCCTAATCAGTATGTTTCAATCAATTCGGAATTGGAGTCAATTAATTTAAGTAATAAATTCGATCCCGACGGAAGTTAAGCGAACACGTCTCAGATATTGTTACTGCTTAAGATTTCTATGTTCTTATTCGGAAAAGGGTTCAGTTTAGAATTTAATTTAACATAAAACTAACTTTAAAGGTAATTCAAAATTTGATTTTCTTTTTATTTTAAATATTTTTTGTCTCAAAGCCTCAATAGTTCGACGGTAGAAGAGCCGAGTCCGTCATCGCGAGTGTTGTACTCCTAGTGTAAGCTACGAGTTTATTTGGATAGGCAATAGGAGTATTAGTCATGTCGTGAAAAAGCACTACTAGTATTCTTTAAAAAAAAAAAATTGAATTAATTTGATTTTTTTCTGACATACGTTTTAATTTTTAACCTTTTTATTTTCAGGTAATGCAATTTCGAGTATACACATAAAAACGACTTGCATATCTATGTAAGTATATAGAGAGTATACATCATTTACTAATGTGTTTTTAAGGCATGTTTATAATCGTCATAAAATTAATACACTAAAGTGGTTTTTCTATTACGATAAAACGATTGCAATGTTCTTTGTGATATAAGTAACCGAAAAATTCCTACCCCAATGATTTATTCTATCCAATCTGCGTACCCGAGTGAGCTGTATCAATCTAAATTGAAAAAATCGCCGAGGCGAATTCCCGCCATCAAACTCGTATCTGCCTCCGATATTTAATTCCTCAGATGTTTTTCGCTTTTTCCAAGATAAAACTTTTTTTTTGATTTATCACCGCCGCTTGACACAGAAACGCTTTTTGCTTAACGCTTAAACAATTACCATTTAAAGAAGGTTTCATTGAAATTATATTTTTTCTCTTTTGCATATATTACGTCACGCTTTTAAAATTGGTTCTTTACTAAAATGTTATCATTGTTAATCTTGTTTCTAGTGCTTTAAATGTTATAATAGGTTTTCATTTGAATATGATATACAAGTACCAAACATTATATATTATTATGGATTCGCGTTACCGACATGCTTCACATGGCGTGTTACGTCAGCCTGGTGACGCGTGTGCAAATCCAGTAAATATAATAAATTCATAAATCTACAAATTCATTCCTAATGCAGTAAGGAAAACTTAAGAAAGATAATAATATTCAAATTTGCTTGTGGCTTAATCGCTGTATTGAAGTAGTAATCATTTACCAAATCTCTAGAAGGACGTACATTTTAAATGCAACTATAGGCGAAGTGAATTTTTAAACACTAAGGACCTTTCAGGTTCATAGCTTCGTTACTAGCCTAAGGCAAACTTTTGTATTGAGCACGTAGACATGTGTTCATTCTGGGTTGTGTCTGTATTTGTGTGAAGTTTCGGACTGGCACAAGATATAGCTTTACTAATAGAGTTAAGGGCGTATTATTATTTTCAGTGAAAGCTTAATGACAATATAAGAATAATATATTTCGTATTTACCCTTACTAATCTCTTAATCATACAATATTTATCACAGAGAAGAATTAACTTGAAGACATTACTTACCAAAATCGGTTCCAACCATTTGTATCGTGAGCAATCTCTTTCCAGCGCCATAAAGCCGGTATAAAGTCAAACCACGCCTACATCATCTTACCAATCTTTTGTTCCATTGTTGGTTTTGCCTCTCGGATTTTGGGGGAACTTAATTTGGAAATTGCCAACTCTAAATGGATTTCTTTCCCCGCAAACTTGAGTAAAGGTACCGTTGTTGAAAAGTTCGTTCGTGTATGTACTGAGTTTGATTATTAATTATTCATGTGTATAGGATAAACATTTCACTGTCCAGTGAACTGTATTGTAAGGAGGTTTTTAAGAACTACGTTCGGGTAGTTATTTTTAATAAAAGTTATCATAAAGTATACGAATTTCAATATTTGAAATTAATTAATACTTTTTATTTATTACTGCAACTATCACAAAACGTTTATAAATACACTAGAAGTTAATCGAGTCTTCAGCGGGATTAGAATTAATGTTAGTGTTTCAGTTTAATCATAAATTTTTCATCACAATAATAACGTCGGATGAAGTGATAGACTAATACTTAAATTTTATTCTATAACATTTTATCCCATCAGAAGCATAAAAAGTAATTAAAAAATCCGTGTCTCATTACATAATTCTTCTACTACAGACAACAATATGGGATATTTCATGTAAAGCGATGACTGCAACTTAGCAATTACACGACACTAAAGTAATTTAATTAGTAGAATATGTTGTCAGTACAGTGCGACGTGAAAAAAATAAATAATTTCTCTTTAATAACATAGTTCACTCTGACAATATCTACTCTACTTATAAATAAACGATATAAGCACTAAAGATTTATGGCCTCAAGAAAAATGTACTATACACGCAAGAAATATACTCTACTTTGTTGATATAAATGCCTGCCACGGAACGATAAGGATTGGTGTCGATCACGTTAAGTCCCACCAAATGGGATCCCCTAATTTGTGCTCCCACATGACTATTTAGCTTGATAAAAGTAACTAAAAATAATAATAAATTGCGGTTAGTTTGATATATGTTTCATTTAGCGCATTAAGTGATATAAGCCTGTATGAAAATTTTCGTTTGTAATTTTAACGAAATAAAATTTATTATAGTTAAAATGCTTGGTTAAAATGCTGACGAGTTTTAAACTATATTTTAATATGTAGGTAACTCAACAGCTAAAGGCGGAGATGGCCCAGCCGACATAAAGGTCTTGGGGATTCAAATACAGGGAAAACATCTATAAATTTTCAAGTCTTTACTTTTTTTCTAAATTTCTTCTCGTACTTTACAAAGAAGGAAAACATCGTGAGGAATTTCTGGGACATATACATACGCCAATCTGTGTGAAATTATATTGTACTCTTAGTATTTTTTTATGTTTTTTAGGTTTTTAATTTATTTTGTGATTATGAAGCTGTGCAACGTTTAAAGTTTCCTAGAAATTTAACGACTTGGAAATAGTTGTTGTAAAACTATAAAGCGATTGTTTGATATTTAGTTTCAAGTTAAAGTTTGGCAATGAATTATTAGAACACTGTTGAAACTTTCACGAGTTTCAAGTAACGAATATGAGGTATTAAGTGTTTTCTATATTACAATTTTATTGGAGAAGTTATACTGTAAATTCTATATAGGTTGACATTTTATATTGAGAAAGATTTTTACTATTTAACAAAATAATCCAATATACGAAATTGCTCGTTTAAAGGTATTGAATAAGGAACCTGAAAAACTAAATTTTCACTGATTTTTTGAAATTCAACCCTGTTGTGGGTGAAAAAGTGCATGGAGGCCCGTCATTTTTGAAGGTAGGAGAATAAAACTTTTTTTTTAACTAACAATTAAAGATAAAGACGTATTTCTTTATCTTATCTGTTTTAAAATTTTCTAAAATTTCACCTCTGAAGTGGTGAAATGGAGGCTCGAACTTATATATATTATAATCGTTATTCACGCGGGCGAATCCGCTGACAGAAGCTAATAATAGGACAACATTAGTAAACAGTAACCATACGAACTTGGTTCAAGTGTTGGAATGTAATTTAAACGACGGAAATTTTCAAAACTGACGTCTCTCTGACACTCTGGTACTAATGAAACGTCCAGTTTTATTATGGTTTTGGAGTGACGTCACGAATAATGAAATTTATTATGGCTTTGGAGTGACGTCACGAATACTGAAATAGACGTTGACAATTGCCCGTCGCGAAAATTTGAAGTCCTTATTTCACCATATTAGCTAGCTTTGAGGTCATTTATCAACGAAAGTATGCTGTACTTAAAAAATCTATACATTTTTTTTTTTATGTTAGAAGTTGGCAAACAAGCATACGGCCCACCTGATGGTAAGTGGCTGCCGCAGCCTATGAGCGCTTGCAGCACCTTTAGTAGGTGCCACTCGCGCGTTGCCAACCTCGAGATATTAGTTCTTAAATCTCGTTCGCCCAGTAATTTCACTAGCGTACAGTGCCCTTCAAACCGGAACACAGTAGTGCCTAAGCACTACTATTTGGCGGCAGAATATTGGACACTGCGGTGGTACCTACCTAGCCGGCCTCTTGCAACAAAAGACCTACCACCAGTGTGACATATAAATAAAATTTAAGTGTCTGTTTGTAATGTCAAAATAAGAGTTGTTTTATGTCATGACAGTTGGCAAACAGGCATAACGTCACCATCACGTCGCATACATCAACTAGCAGAATTAGGAAGAGAGGAGAGAGGGGAAGTGAAAAGAAACAGAGGCATCATCAAACAAAACGAAACATTTAGAATATTGCTACATATTATCGTCGATTTGTATAAGGATAGTGCTTTCCCCTTCAACAGACACATTATACCGGTCTGGGTGTGTTTGTTCTTGTCATTGTGCATGTTTCCGGACCCCCGACACAGGATATAACTATCCTCATGGAGGACGTTGAGTATGTAACGTTTATTTATTTATTATTTTTAAATCTGCATTGCTGTTAGCTCTACTTGTTCTTTACAGCGTAACCTAGTGAAGAGTTGGGTTAAGATGGGGTTCGTGTAGAATACTAAGACTCGGCCGTAAAGGAAAGCGTTTCTACTACTGAAATATCTACATACATATATAATTCTTTTTTAAATTCAGAAAAGAATTAATGCAACAAAGTCTTAAAGAGAATATATTGAATGTTTTTAAATTCAAATTTGTTGCTGATTCCGAGCTCCACTTTTCGTTATCAGCGGTTACTAGATTTGGCGAGACTACAAAGTCTCGAACAGCTTTAGACGCATTGCGGAAAACGTATAACTGTTTTCTAAGACCTAAAGTGTTTACGGACAGGGAACTAAGTAATATATCAATTTTAACGAGTACCATGCTACAGTCAACTTAAAAGACGGGCAATTAAGCGCACTTTCGTTTAGTTTTAATATACTGTATTGACATTTATGTATTAGTAAGTGTTTAAGTGTTTTTGGACAAATGAATGAGACAGCTTGGTCAGGACTGTAACATTGTCCAATGTTACTATTGTTATTGAAATTCCAAATGCTGATCACTCTAACGTTTCTTTTCATCTTTCGTCTTCTTCTCCTGTTTTCGCTATCTCCCTCTCTCTTACACTTGATGACAACATACTGTAACATCATCTCTAGTATCCCCGCCAATCATAGGCTTTTTTTTGTTTACGGGGCAGAATATTCTTACCAGATACCAAGCGTCCTGGGGAGGAGAACCGGGTTATGTGGGGTTCCATTATAAAATTGTATAAATAACGTCATAGGGACCCACTAAAACTTTTTCGGTGGCGTTTGTCAGGTTTCGGGAACTCTTGTAGAACGGACCAACGTGACTTAACAGTCACTGTGTTCTGATGGCTAATGTACCTCAGACCCGTGAGAGGCGAGATGGTCAAGCCCGCCAGCACTTCCCACTCACAGGCAGTACTTAGACTACATTAACTGGTATCTATGTGCCGGATTGTATGGTTGTTTGCCATCTTTACACTATTTTAGATATATTTCACAAACTAGAAGCTCAAGTCCAAAATGTTCCATATGCTTTTTATCGTCATTCATGTCACAATTATTATCGTTTAATTTGTGGATGATCATTATCAGATATCCTGAAGTCATAGAACCGTAATCCATAGATTGTACACTTGATTAACCACGATCATTGCAAAACTATTTATGCATATGTGCTACCAAGTATAAATTTATGTATCCGTAACGTCAGCAGCATAAGTACATAAACAGTTTCGGTAAGCTACCCTTTTATACTGTTGTCATCCTAACAAATAGAGCCATTTTGTCTTGACACGGGGAGAATGAATGGATGAAGTTTGAAAGCTTATCAGTTTATAAAAGGCTTTATTTTCTTCCAACCCTTACGTTAAAAATGAAATATACTAAGAGCTCTTGTTAAACAATGTTTAGTTTCCTTGTTTCGTTTTATACCAAAAACAATCTTGATACAATTATATATCATTGATTTAAGACTTTCTTTTTGAAATTACATCATATAATTAATTCATCAGATAAACTTCTGCATCTGGATTTTTCTGGACTTGAGCATTATTGTAATTTAAATGAAAATATTTCACTACCTGTATAATCTTCTTCATAGCATTTCATCTGGTATTTTTTCTAGACTACTCTGGTAGTGACTCCGCAACCCAGCAGGGTGAACCAGTAACTAGTTGAATTAGAGCATATTACCTATCAAGAGTTAACGATTATTATGAGATGTTATGATAACAACCGGTACCGACAGCTAACGTCCTCTCCGAGGCACTGTGGGGGGAACCACAAAGACAAGCACCTAGACCCAGGCATATACATATATATTTGTAAGAAAAAAACAATTATCCGCCCCGAGCGCGTTCGCACCCGCGACCGTCGAGATTAAAGGCAGGCTCGCTGAATAGCTGTTATTTTTTAATTACAAAAATACCCTTCAATTTTATTTATACGTATAGATATAGATTAAGGATACAATCAAAAAAAGAATCGACAGATATAAAAGTTCGACGTACAGGTAATATTTTTAATCTCTTTCCATTCACTGCACGACAGTTAAACGGCAATGAAATCCGGAACAGTAAATGGGATTGTCGTATCAAGCGAGCGACTGTCCTCTGTCTGACATCTTGTTTTATAGTGAAAATTAAATACATGCACGTAAACTTATCAATGTATGCCTTGTTTAAAATTAAACTTTAAATACATAGTATTTAGAGTATTGAGAGCTGCTAATAAATAAATATTTTTTTTTATATACCTTTGTGATTGGAATTAATATCTAACTAGTAGAAGAGCCATGCTTCCAGCATAAATGGCCTGGCTCGACCAGGGGAGTACTAGCCTCCTACAGAAAATCTGCGTAAAGTAACAAGAGCATAGTTGTGTATCGTGCGATGAGTGGGAGCGACGGAAGTCCGATTTCCCACCCCTTTGCTCCCTTCCATTTTTCACTTCTTCACGGCTGCGGTGACTGGTTACAATCAGATATATATACTTGCAAGCCCACCGTCATGTAATAAAAGTAGTAACTTGTCCTCGGACCCCTATGTGGATCATTCCCTCCTCCTCATCCTAGCTTATTCCCGGTATTTTTTTTGGTTATTGATAAGTGCAATTTACTTATCAAGAGTTAACGATTATTATCAGATGTTATTGATAATAACCGGGGCCGACAGCTTAACGTGATCTCCGAGGCACGGTGGGGAAACCCACACGCACAAACGCCCAGACCGAGATAGAAATTTTTAACAAACATCTGCCCTAGCGGGAATCGAACCCGCAACCGTCGAGACTAAAGGCACAACGCCACAACGGTGTCCGTATGTGGATCATTCCAATTAACTATTATGTATACTGTGTCGACTGTGCATGTGTTAAATCAAAATGATAATATCTCTAAGTATAACGGCCGTTTAATTAAATGTCAGAATCACTAAACCCCTATCTATCATCAGAAACTTAATGTTGTAACTTTGATTATGTTGTATCATACGGAGTCTCTAATTAAACTGTCAAGATGTATGCTATGATGATCTGTACTATCATAATTGAATGGTACCTCGTACTATCATGGTAATATTCATATTAGAGATACAGATTTATTTACGGATAAGTATTATGATGCACCGTAGTTACTTTTTGTTGAGAAACATAATCTTCACGATAATTTTAGGTAAGCCTATTCAACATTTGTGACCATTTCTTGCTTTTTGTCGAATGTTGCTTACCGCGTCTATTCCGCGGGGATTATAAATTAACGAAATATAACAATTACATAATGAGTTACAAAACAATATTTCAAAGCCATTATTTATTTTTTATTATGTAAAAACGCAAAAAATATTTTATAAACTAACAACAGTTTTGTTATAAGGCTTACTTTTGCTTTCATCACAATACAACATTACAAGATATTGTATACATTGCGTTAACGATTATATATAAGAAAAGCGCACCTACTGGCGATAAACTGTCATTTTGTGACTTGGCAGTTTTTTTTTTTTATGTGAGAGGGGGCAAGCGGGCAGGAGGCTCACCTGATGTTAAGCGATCACCGCCGCCCATGAACATCTGCAACACCAGATGACATGCAGGTGCGTTGCCGACCTTAAAAGTATTTGATACTTGAGACAATTTGAGTATTAAGTATAAAAGTGTAGTAATAATAAAAATAAATAATTGAAAAAATATAAAAAGAAACATGACTGCAGTTAGCGCTCTGTTCTATGGAACAATTTACCGCCTAACAGATCCCTTAGTAGTATAAAAATACAAACAGAAAATAGTTACACGTTATAAATAATAAACAATTTTATATTTATTTTATTTTTCATTTTGTATGACATTTATTTTAAGTAAGTTACTATAAAAGATAATTTTTACAGTTTTGACATGTTTACTGCGGTTGAGTCTTAACGGTGCAAACTTCCAAGGTAGTGGACGAAGCAACTTTTAAGTATGAAACTTGTACAAATCGTAATAGTTTTACAGCTGAAACTTTCTCCAATACTAAATATAAGTAGACAAGAAAAAATCTTGTAATATTTTAAAGGACTAGCCAAAGTTAAAATTACGTCCTTCGCACAATTTGAATAATGTTAAAAGTTTTGTTAATGAAATTACATAAATTCTAAAAATAGAACTCTTATCTTTAATATACTTGGTATCTGCCCTGTTACTTTTTTTGTTTTAATCTGGAATTTTCGTTAACACTAATTCAATTATTAAT
This sequence comes from Hestina assimilis, assembly GCA_023373885.1. NCBI lineage: Eukaryota > Metazoa > Arthropoda > Insecta > Lepidoptera > Nymphalidae > Hestina > Hestina assimilis. The sequence continues at coordinate 11,302,204 of CM041750.1, forward strand.
AGTATTGGGTATGAACATATACTGTAGGTACTTCAGAACATTATACTTCACGACAAAATAGTATACAATTTATGTATTACAAGAATAACTGATTAGCAATAATTGTTTAACAGAGTTCTTTCTCTCCTGTACATTAACTGAACTTACCAAAAAGAGTTATAAATCTAAGGGTGTCTCTAGAGTCATGCTCAGTATTATAATTCAATTTAGAAACGTGAAAAATCCCCATGTTCTAAGATCGGGTTGGGAATACTAGGTTTAGATTGGAATAAATGTAAATGGAACTTCTGAGCACTCTCGAGCGACCATTACTGGTTATAGAAGAGGTTTTTTGTATATAAATTACAGGGAAAATAGTATAGAGATTAACTTAATATCTTGTATTGAAGAAAATAATAGATAAAGTCTACTTTGGTTGTATAAAAAACCTAAACGCAATCTTACTCCACGTCGTCTTCATTATAGTCTTCCATACACAACGTTACATATTTTTTTATGTGACTAATAAACGATAAACGTTTGTCGTAGCCTATGAGCGCTTGCAACAATGAGGTGTAACTCACGTGTTGCCAACCTCGAGTTACTGGTTCTTAAATGTCCTTTGCTCAGTAATTTCACTAACTACAGTGTCCTTCAAACCGAAACACAGGATAAGAGGAATAATTGACAGTGCAGTGGTACCTATCTAGCAGACCTCTTTCAAGAAAAGGCCTACCATTAAACCATTCGTTAAAAATGGAATCGTATAAATCTCTAACATAACCTAAGACACTATTTGTCAATTTTCAAGCATTTCAAAATTTTATGAAATCTAGGATTCTGAAATATCGGAACTCATTATGCAAAATTATTAAACAAAAAAAGATCGTGGATATATTTAAAAAGTTCTTCTGCAGTTTAATTATTTCTCAATAAATGCGAGACTTTAGATGTTAAAATTAAAATTCCATGGCTGATAACTGTGATGGGCGAGGATTTAGCATGTTCTAGATATCCAATTCATTGCCAAATTATCAACTTTCTGGTTCTTTCATGCGATGGTTCATTTGCCTGTCCGCCTCCTCATTTACCCACAAAATAAAATGAACATAAAACATTTGATGTCGATAAATAAAACAATCGTGAATCGAGTCTGATTGGAGTTAGGTTTATGTTAACATTTACAAAGCTCTCCAATCAAAACACATCACGGGATTGGATTCATCCGAATGTTGCTCAACACAAAACCAATTTCACATTTTGTGATAACGTACTGGTACTTTATTAGCAATAAAATACTCCTAATATAGTTTTAGGTGTATGTATGTATAGAAGTAGTAGGGCCATGCTTCTCCCAGCACAAATGGGCCGGTTCGATCGGGGAAGCACTACCTTCTTACAGAAAATCGGTAAAGTAACAGAGTACTGTTCCGATTCTTGCGATGATTGAGAGCATCGGAGGCCCAAACTTCAAACTACCCCAAACACCCAACTGTTCCCTTCCTTTTTCCCTTCTCATAATTTCCCTCCTTTTTTTTTTTTTTTTTACTTGGAGAAATGCAGTTACGCACTCGAGCGCCGGGACGGGTGCAATGGCGCAAGAGGTGTGTGGACTCTGAGCCGGGCTCCCCTACCCACTAAAACTCCAAGGTCCCATCTGGCGCCATAGTGGGACGTCGCGGGATAACCGCAGCATTCAACCGCGACGCCCCGGCGCTTGCCCCGAAGGGCCCGTCTGAGGCGGCAACATAGTGCCGCCATACATACATACAATACATATAATACATATATAAAATACGCCTAGGCCTTTCGGCCTACGCGTGACCGGGGCTGAAGGCCCCGGTTAAAACACCACCGGTGTCGCAGGAGCCGCTCGCAGTCCATTCTGATAATCAGAAAAGTACCGGAGCGACCCATACGACACCACCCTCCTGGGCGCGGTCTGACGTAAAACGCCCCACACCCGAACCGTCTGACCCTGTTAGCTTCACCGGGCAGTCGAAGGTGCCACCTGCACAATCGACTCCCGGTTACTGAGCCCCCGGCACGACAAGCCCAGGGTTGCGGTTGGGGAGGGGAACGGGGGATAATTTCCTCCTATCCCTAGAGTTGTCAACGCGCATTTGATACTTCATGTGTCACCAGCGTTACTTACCATCAGGCAGACGTTATGCTTGTTTGCCAACCGTGATAACTAAAACAAATGTCCTCGTACAGCTACGTATGCATATACATACATAATTACTTCCAAAATGTTGATTGTGTTTGGAATTCATCTCATCACCTTGAAGGAAAAGATCTCTGTGAAGAAAAGCCTTCTTTATGACTTAAAAGACACATGTATCAAGGAGCATAACAAATATGCTTCTAATACTTCTGTACCAAGACTTCTGTACCAAGGAGCATAACAAATATGCTTCTAATACTTCTGTACCAAGACTTCTGTACCAAGGAGCATAACAAATATGCTTCTAATACTTCTGTACCAAGACTTCTGTACCAAGGAGCATAACAAATATGCTTCTAAGACTACTCCATCACAGGAGAAGAGACCTTTGCCCGGCTGTGGGACATTTGTACTTGTACTAACTGCTTATTACGAGCTAATACTTCCACTTTTAATACTTGTATAGTTTAGAGATAAATATGTTAGACTTAATTAAACACAGAATGAAGCTAATTAAAATATGGAGCACTGTATATGTGTGCGATGAATGCAAAGGGATTCTTAGTGCTTACGAATAGTGCCGCTAGCGATGCTGATTTCTACATACAAAGTTATGAGAAGTTTCAAACGTTACCACAACGCCCGACTTACATACGTTTGCATATACTTTTAAGCTTTTGTACGTGTGGATATACATCCAGTTTATAGAGTTGGATCAATAAATATTTTATTTTTCCAGAGACCAAAAAATTACGTCAGTGTCTGGTGGAAATCGTGATATTCGACGACGTTGTGGCGCAGCGGTAGCGAACCTGCCTTAAACGCCACAAATCGCGAGTTCGATTCCCGCTCGGAGCATAATATGTTTGTATTGACCATGCAACCATATTTTCCGGTCTGGGTGTATGTGTCCTTGTCATTGTGAATGTTTCCGGACCCCGACACAGGATATTACTATCCTAATGGGGGCCGTTGAGTGTGAAACGTTTATAACATTAGAAACCAACATTTTTCCAGGATAATAAGTATCCTATACGTTAATCCAGGTAATAAGCTACGTATGTAAATTTCAATCTCCTTATCTGTTTTGTAGTTTTTGCGTGAAAGCTTAACAAACATCTATCCAAACTTTCAATTTTTTTATTTTTAAAAGAATACTTGCAATGCTTTACTAATAATATTCCTATTGCCCCTCCAAATAAGCTCGAAGCTTTCTCTAAGAGTGGGTACGACAATAGCCCAAGGGCGTCAGTATCGAACCCGCGCCTGTTGCATTAACGGAGCGAAGTCGGCCCTTCTACCATTGAGCTATTGAGGTTTAAGGGATATCATTTACATTTGCAGTCATTTTAAAAACCTATTCTCATTTGCTTTCCTAATACAGTACTGTCTCTAAACACATGTGACAAATAATTTGCTCTCATCCCGTTCTCTCCACATCGTCAGCTCAAAGCTTTGTCTATAAAATATTCTTATTGTTTCACATTTTACGACTGCGTAAATCAGGTGTCAGCCATTGTTGTTCGCACGCAGGTTGTGTATTTTCGAATTTGTGATAAAATTGAGGGTTTATCACCTCTAAGCCGGTTTCGATATTGCTTGCTGTCAATGTTGCGGGTTGGTGTTATGCTATTATTGTTGATTTATAGGAAGGTGTTATTCTTATAGACATTGCGAATATTTTCTTAGCTACGTTTTTATAAACGATTCTAGTTTTACTATAATAAACAAAAAAACAGTTTTTATTTCCGTGTTACATATTTTTTTATAAATTAACGCTGCATACTCAACGGCTCCCATTACGATTGTTATATCCTTTGTCGGAGGTCCGGGAACACATACAAGGACAAGGACTAATACACCCAGACCGGAAACCATGCCTGTATGGTCAATACAAACATCTGCTCCAAGCGGGAATCGAAACCGCGACCTGTGGCGCTTAAGGCAGGTTCACTACTGCTGCGCCACAACGTCGTTGTTGGATTATAATATGACTAGCTGTGCCCTCGGGTCCACTCGCGTTATGTAGTTTTTTGATGGTCACACGGGAACCCAATAATTTAAAACTGCGATAAAAAGTATCATATATATTAAGCCAGAGTTAGATAGTTAGAATTGGTTAGATAATATCATACGTAGCACCAGAGGATGTTACAACAGGTATCAACATAAAATGACTGGTGATTGATATTCAAAATTACGGGTGGGATACGAAGCGAAGAGAGAGAGTGAGAGGAAATGAGGATGACCATAAGGGTGGGAGCGCTTGACCACAGAGGGTGTGGGATTGGGCTCTACGAAACTTCTTATATAACGTTTTAAACATATTTATGGATTTGATCCAATAAGCATTTTCATTCAAATAAGCTTATAACGCTCTGTCCTCAAAACAATTTCACAATTTCAAGAAAATTTAATATCAGAGTTTTGTTTCCAATTACAGCTAACAACGATTCCAACTTTTCAATTCAAAAGTTAATATCTTACAACATCGACATTACAAGAGAGGCCTTCAAGCATTTTTTTTTATTGCTATTGAAACGTGAATTTTGTAAAGGAAAATTTAGAATTGTTGATAATTTTGTAGTAGTAGAGCCATGCTTCTGCTAGCACAAATGGGCTGCCTCGGGAGTACTGCCCTCTCACAAAAAATTGGCGTAAAGTAATAGTATCAGAAGGCAGTGTTGTGTTTCGTGTGATGAGTGAGAGTACCGGAGGCCCAATCCTCCAACCTCTTCCGCCCCCTACCTTTTTCCATTCTTATCTTTTCATTCCTATCCTTCGGCTTAACAACACGTATGTGATACTTCAAGTATCGCAGGAAATCGTAACAGACAGACAGACAGACTTGAGGTACTTTCGCATTTATAATATCAAGTCCCGAGACTATTTATATGTATTTGCTCTTTACAATTGTCATACAGTAAAATATAAACGATTTTAAACTTAGAAATTCAAATAATACTCAATTTAATATATTTCGTAGCGGTCCCGTGACCCAGATGTTAAACTATTGCGCAGTGAACATCGAATCTGTGAACCAGTAACAGTTCCAAACGATGGAGACAGTCGGAAACTTCGGAACTTGTTACTCAAATCGAGAACGTTTTGAGAAAGTTCCATCCTGAACGAAATGTAGAAATATTTTGTACAATATTCAACTGCGGTAATTACTGCTTTTAATTTGGAGAAAAAAATGAAATGTTCAAAATATAAACTATACGAAATAGTATTAAAGCCAGTAAACTTTTCCTACTTTTGTTTTTCATTAAAATATTTTTTTTACCATAAATGGACGCAAATAAGCAATACCATGTCAACCCACACGAATGTCATTTCGAGAAAAACGCGTTAGAAAATTTTGAACAACTTGCTTGATATGATTTTTTTTTTATGTATTGGTGAAGTTTTTGGCATTTTCAGATTTATGTAAGTTATTTTACTTATTTTCACAAAAAATAAGTATACAAACTGCATATTTCGTATATAATATAACCCAAAACGCTTAACATAATACATAAATTGCATGATAAAAATGGCTTTTTAGAAGTTTTAAAGCTTAAAACCCTACAAATATTAAAGAAAAATGTTCTTCAGCCATTTACCAACACTTCAGCATATTTAACTCAGTTTTTCAATTTTGTGGGTTGACATGGTATTGCTTATTTGCGTCAAATATCATGTCAGTAAACGCTTGTCAATAGAGTTTTCATTTTATATCCCTTTCTTCTTCTTCTTAGCTTCTGGCGAGGTCCGCTCCGGTTTTATATTTTCGTTTTATATCTTTTATTTTTTTTTAATCTGTTGGCTCACCTAACAGACACAACCCATGTTGACCATTATCGCGTTTGTTGTAGTTTTGTTGTTCCCGTAGCACATCGGTGCTAAGCATCGGCTTATTCGAGCAAAACACAACTGTGGCGAATTGATATATAAATGTCCTAGCGGCCCACTCCGGCTTCGCACGGGTATAAAATATATAGCGTATACGTCATTCACTGAAAAAATGATTATAATCGGTACAGTAGTTTTGATTTATTCATTACTGCCCGTGGCCCGCACGCGGTAAATGAAATTATTTACGACATAACATTAGAAACCTCAAAAAAAAATTTTTTTTCCCACTATTTAATGGATGTTATTATACATATAAACCTTCCTCTTCATCACTCTATCTATTAAAAAAAACGCATCAAAATCCGTTGCGTACTTTTAAAGATTTTAGCATACATAGAGACAGAGAAAGCGACTTTGTTTTATACTATGTAGTGATGATACGGTTTGGATATCTTTCTTGTTGATATTCTAACAATGTCACGAAAACGTAGATATAGAGTATAGTAGATAGTACATCCCATTAATATCAATCAAATGAAATGGCCCTTGTACTTGGGTACTTTATTTTTATGCATTATTACTGGTTCGCCTTTAAAGACTTCCTCGGTCAGATGGTTAATCTTTTTTCTAGTACCTTATATTAAAGTCGCTTATTACTTACGAAACACGAGTCGCCGCTTTGCCGCTAGCTTGCTCACACCCATGCTGTCACTACATACGCAGGGCACGACGATATCGAAAGCTTCACATTACACTGCTGCGTGCGCTTGTATCGCTTCGAAAATTTAACAGCTAATATAGCAATGGTAAGGAAGATAAATAAAACTCGCACCGCTCTTGGCTCATAAGTCACAAATGCGGCAACAAGGTCTTACAAATGTGACTTCTAGTATAGTGATAAAAGGGTACTAAGCAAACCCTGTGAAGTGCAGCTTATTTTGTCCCGAAAAATGCTACTTATTTTGTCCTGAAAAATGCAACTTATTTTGTCCTGTAATTTGATACGTTTTAAAAATATTTAGTTCGAATTCCCCAGTCAATCGTGTGGATTGATTTCATCGAAACGTTTTAAGTTCTGTGAAATAATATGTTTTAAAGTAGCATAACAGCCGCAATACCTATAAACGTTTATTTGCTAGTGTTCGGCTTCCATTTTAATCATTTTAGTAAAACACTATGATTGAACAAATAATTTGATGTTTAGCGTAAATGTTGGAATTGAAATTGTATTTCATACTCTAAATGTACGATGCAAAACTAACGTAACTGATTTAAATTAATTCACTATTGCTTTCTATGAACATAAACGTAGGTGTAAGTTAAAGTCCGTTAAGGGCTTATAGATGAACTAAAACCTTTTCTCTTGTTAAGAAAAAAGATTATATACCACGCTACTCTTTTGCGGATTGGCTAATTCATTTTGTATTGAATGGTTTTCCCTACAGGCGTCAAGTTACATACACAAATATGCTTGCTCAAATTTGAACCCTGATATGTGGAATATTCATATAGGTATAAGTATATAGTAGTTATAAATAAATAAACGCTACACACTCAACTGCCCCCATTAAGATAGTGGATCTGGAAACATACACAAGGACAAGGCAAACGTACCCAGACCAGAACTTATGCCTGTATGATCAACTTTTTATATATTTAAGTATTTATTTACCTATTTTATTTGTGTATACTAAAGATATTTGATTTAATATTATATAGATAATTTCGTTCTGCTCATCTTTTATGCCACCTACTTATTTTTAACAAAAATCTCCTATACCCACAGGTAGTCTGGCAGAAATTGCTTTTTAGCAATAAGACTGCCTGGTTGTACCAATTTATCTGATTTTATAATGTCTTGTCAATTTTTTATGTTGTACAATAAAGAATTTTATTATTTATTATTATCAATACCTGTGGCGCATAAGGCAGGTTCGCTACCTCTGCACCACAACATCGTCAATTTATTTATGTCAGTCCATAATTTTTTTTATTGTTTTTGCTTCAGTTTTCATACTCAACGACGGCTCTCATTATCATTATATCTATCGTTCGTTAAGAATAACACGAAATATCATTAACGGGCTCACGGAACGACGAAATTGGCGTATCACTATTAAATACATTTTCGCAAGATAATGTAATATGTGGGTAATTCTATCCCCGGGAGGCGCATTGACAGGCGTTGACAAGGGCTTGACGCTTATTTCGCCCATGTTACCTTCGTATAGAAGCCTATTTCCTGTCCGTAAACTTATAGAGATTCGATAATTTTGCGAAATAAATCTTCATCTTCTTCTTCCTAGCATTATGCCCAGTATTATACGAGTATTTACCCAGGGTCTGCTTATTACTATTGTCCGGATTTTACAGGTTATTAGTTTTTACACAGAGACATTGCCATCTGACCTTCGCAACCCTAAGGTCAAAGTAACTTAAAAGACAATAGCAAATTACTTATCAAGAATTAACGATTATTATCAGATATTATGTGTTAACAACCGGGACCGAAAGCTTAACGTGCACACCGAGGCACGGTGGGGAGACCCAAAAGAACAAACGCCCAGACTGAAACAGATATTTGCAAGATCAGTACACACATACCAGGCGCACTGCTGGGTACCACCCATATCTGGTCGATATACCTAATATCCGAACTATGCGCTTTCGTTCGTCATTCATAATGCGCACGGCCAGGGATTGGAATGCTCTTCCGGCGTCTGTATTTCCGAATGCATACAACCTGAAGCTCTTCAAGGTGGGAATACATAGGCTTCTCTTGAGTAAGCTCGCTCCAACGTAGATCTCATCTATGGTTTCACGCTCGATGGAGGTCAAGAGCTTACCTATTTATGAATAAAAAAAAAAAAATCTGCCCGAGCGGGAATCGAACCCGCAACCTACGAGCCTAAAGGCGGACTCGCAACCAATACGCCACCATTGTGTCGGCGCTTGCGACACTAAATATCACTGTAAAAATAAAACAAACAAATATTTGATTTTCATTATTAATTTTGCATAATTTCTCTGCTTTTTAAAGCGTCATTAAGCCTTCGTTTAACAAGGTCAAACGCCGTGTTAAGAATTGCTTTAATTATTATTATAAAAGCAAAGTCGTGTTATATGTGTAATGAAAATTTTATACTAATGTGTACTCGTTAAGAAACTTAATTAAATGAAATTTCAACGTTTCATTACAGTTTAAAGTGGGATTACCTAGGATTGAACGTGCCTTATCCGGGAGTGATCTATTTGTGTAACAAAATCTCATTTCGACTCGATTGCTTTTGTTGTATACTTATCTTTCTCTTAAACTGTTCAATGTATACCTACTAAATAGTTATATAAATTAAAAATTCATAGCATTTTTTTCGGCATTTTTATACTGATCCTGAATAGAGTTTTAATAGCGATTGCCATTTTGGTAAACCTTTATGGACGAAACGATAATTTACTGATGAGAGTAATTTTATATATTATCAGTTTAGTTATATTATGTCTGTCACAGCAGAGATTATTCCACCAATGCAATCAGTCACACTGGTGGTAGGTCTTTTGTTGTAAGAGGCCGGCTAGGTAGGTACCACCGCAGTGTCAAATATTCTGCCGCCAAATAGTAGTGCTTAGCCATTACTGTGTTCCGGTTTGAAGGGTACTACTGTACGCTAGTGAAATTACTGGGCAGAGGAGATTTAAGAACCAATATCTCGAGGTTGACAACGCTTGAGTGGCACCTACTTATGGTGCTGCAACCGCTCATAGGCTACGGCAACCACTTACCATCAGGTGGGCCGTATGCTTGTTTGCCAACTTATAAAAATATTAAAAAAAAACTAGAAATGATAGCCTAAACCTCTCGAAGTGCACGCACAATAGCCAGAACTAATTCAAGCTTCTATATTATCGTTTGCAGCAGTTTTAGCAGGAATTAGAACCTCAACCGTGGTGGTTCCGTATTCCATCTTTTTTACGTAAGAAACAAACGCGTCTAAATGCTAACTAACAAAAATAATTCAATAGAAATAAAATATCTCCTATGAATTATTTTAGTGACATTTTAATATTTTTTACAGAATCAATCATATAGTTATAAAAAGAAATCGAATACCATAATTTTTACCAATAACCGATTGTTCACGACAGCTGTGATTGATGGCCTCGTAAATTTTTATATACATATATATTTTTTATGTCAACAAAAAATAGCTTCGTTAAAGACACTTGTGCCAGTAATTAGTCTTTAATATTCTGGTAATAAAGTTTTCAAAGCAATTTATACGAAGAAGAACACCCGTTCGATATTAGGGTCCTACAAACTAACGTCACGACAAAAATGTCTGTTCATATTTTTGTAAGGTACGAAAAACTTTTTTTAAATATTAGCTTCATTACTCTTTTACTTTCTCTCACTCACAACACACACACAAATATAATTATTATCAAATGTGAAGATAATAGTTATCTCGATGGGTAATTTGCTCTGACCCAATTGAGTTACTGGTTTGCCTTTATGGTTACGGAAATCTGATGGTAGTCGCTCTGTGTAAAAACTAGAAACCCGTCAAATCCACATAAGAATAATAAGCAAACCTGTCAAATAAACGCTTTCGTATGAACACCCATAATTATAAATAAATAAACGCTGCACACTCAACGGCCCCCATTAGGATAAATCCTGTGTCGGGGGTCCGGAAACATTCACAATGACAAGGACAAATACACCCAGACCGAAAATATGTCGCCAATTATGTTTAAATTAAATACGCTACGCGACGCCAGATACTTCGCGTGCCTCATTCCTAATTGAACCCTGAAATTGTCTTATGTCTGCTTCAGTGCGAAGATAAGGAATAAGAAATTTGGTCGCGAACGAAATTCAATATAAGCGACGAAGCTTAGACCCTTCTTTTATTAATTATTTTATCTAATGAAACGATCCCTCGCAATGCGGTAGCTTAAACTTTATCATAAGTTCCGGTTAATATAATAAATTGTTAAATACTTAATTGACCTAACTTACAAAATTTCTTAGTGTAAGAGGTGTTGCTTGTTTTGGTGAGTTCAAAATACTTTTTACTAGTATCTGGCCGAGCCTCGCCGGCATGAATAACGTTTTGTACTGAGAGATCTTTTTTGAAATATAACTAAAACTAACTAAATTAATTCTGATACAAACTGTCATCCTCTATTTCACTGTCTAAAGTTTTTTTTTCGTGACAAAAATTTACCGAAATTCTGTCCCATCTATTTATATTCCCAAAATGGTTCAGCGTTTCAGGTGTAAAAATGTATATATTTATATATTTTACGGTATAATATAGATTGTATATCTTAATGCAACATCTTAATGAAATTCAAATCTTGTAGTTCGTTTTATGTTTATCCCACGGGAACTTAATATTTAGGGATAAAAAGTATCTTATGTTTTAATACAGGTTATATCTTTACAATTTATATCTTTGCTAAACTTCATCGAAATCCATTTAGCCGTTTTTGCATGATTGACTAAATAATATCCAATATACAAACTTTCCCATTTATTATATACTACTATACTACTAATATAATAAATAAGATAGACCAGCCATAAAAACACGATTAGATAATCTTAAAATTATTATAAGTAAATCTTCAAACAAACTACTTATATATAAATAAAATAAATTATTAAATTAAACAAAAACCCAACTGCATTAATAATAGTGCCTAAAGAGCTGAAAACGAGCTCTATAGTGACTACTATAATGTAAATATTACTTTAATATTAGTAAAGGTACTGCAGACGGGGGACAAGCATTGAAATAAAACAACAATTATATTTGTCCCTAATTTAAACATTTCCCTTTAAACTCCATCGTCCACTTACAAATTGATTGGTCACATTTTACTAACGAAATTGTACCAAAGTATACCATACATTGAATAGCATGTGATATATAATGTATAATATATAATATACAATACATAATATATATTAATTTTGCGCTTTTGAAGTTTAATTATTTTATTAATCTATCTTTTATATAACTATTCCGTATTTTTTGATATATAGAAAATGCTTTAATTCATTATTTAAAAGAAACAAAAACATTTGGAGTAGAATTGGCGAACACTAACAAAAAGAAAACTAAACTTCAGTCGATCGATATCTCGAAAACTAAGCAATATATCGAAAAATTATATACATACTTTTAGTCTTTATATTTATTTATTTGAAAATAACAGTAACAACAGGCTTAACCTAAAACGTTACATGTTCAATTTTTCTAATGCTACATTATACTATTTATAGCATATGTGATACGTTTCTTAAATATTTGTACACTACAATTAAATATATCTATATCTGGTTCTGCAATGAGGATGTTGTTAGCCAACCGAATTGCTTTGGGTATGGGAGAGTTCGCTCCTTGTCTAGTGTGAATGCCAGGTTGCTCCGCCAATAGATGGTGACGACGCCGTACACTAGCATTAGCCACAGATTCGATAACTCTCATATAAAGTGACGGTTTTAGTATTATTTTGTTGAGTTCTACGAGAAATCATCATCGGATCTTGGCTCTAGACGAACTTTGATGTTCGGAATTGAATATATTTGCTTCTGTGGAACCCATATTAATGTACCCTATGTCACTCTCACAACTGAAACGTATCTAATGATACCCCATAAGTCGAAATCCGTCTAAGGGCTTAGCCTGTAGGACGTCACAACGAAATAGACATACATACATACATACATACATACATACATACATACATACATACATACATATATACATACATACATACATACATACATACATACATACATACATACATATATACATACATACATACATACATACATACGCTCGAAAAGCATTACCCTCCGTCAATCAGGGTAACTATATTATTAAACTCAACTTAAAAAATTAATAGTATATGAATAGAATTATACTATAATACTAAATATAATAAGATTGATTTGATTTGATTTTTTAATACCTTTAGACAAAAGTCTTTAAAGAAATTGTGCTACCCGTTATGACATATGGTGCTGAGACGAAACCATCGTCAGTACGGCTAATTAACCGATTGAAAGATCAAGTAGCTATTGATATAACTACACTTGGAGATTCTCTCAGGGATCGAATCAGAAATGAGGTGAAATGACAGATAAACAAAGCTTAAGACATGGTCCATAGCATTAGCAAGCTGAAGAGAGCTATCGATATTAGTAGCAGAACTAATAACCATTCATAAAAACATTATTGAATTGAAACTATGAGTTTAGAACATAGTATAGGATGACGAAATTATGTGGAGTGACTGAAGCAAGGCTAGTATAGTTTTAGTAGTAGTAGAGTCATGGTCCTCCAAGCACAAATGGGCTGTTTCGACCTTGGAAAGACTACCCTCTCATAGAAACTCAGCGTAAAGTAACAGTATCAGTTAGTACTGTTTCGTTTCGAAGTGAGAGCGTCGGAGGCCCAATCTCCCACCCCACTTTTTTTCCTTCTTAACCCTTCCCTCCTGTCCCTTGGCTTGGCAATGCGCATGTGATCCTTCAAGTATCGCGTGATTTCATAATTTATGGTGACTGCTTACCTGCAAGGGACCGTATGCTGGTTGAAACGTCATGAAATAAAAAAAAGTACTAAGAACTGATATTCAATGGAGGTTTTGAAAAGACCTTCGTCTACAAGCAGACTCATATGGGCCGATTAAAATAATAACGATAAACGAAGATAACTTATCTACTTTAAAATCAACGCCCTAGACATTAATACGTCATAAACTCGACCATCCCTAATAGTTTTAATATCTTCTTAATGACTTCGTCATATCACAATATAGTCCACCTCATTATCCTGTCCTTGAAATATTGCTTATCTCATTTATCCGGTTATATATAATTGACGTTGACGTCCGCAGCTCCTCAGATTAGTGGTTGTCTGACGGATTATTACCTAAAGTAATTAATTGGACAATTTCGCCTGTTTTGTTCGAGCACCGGAGCAAAGAGGCTTTTCCTCCCAAATTAGGTATAATTAGGTCACTTCAATTATATGTTGCGGTCTTCAGTGTGAGGTTACTAATTATGCTATTAACTACGCTTTTAATTCTTATATAGCTTTGACACATTTTTATGTCACGGCAATTACTTGTTGCCTAATTGACTTCGATTGACGTTAACATTGAAAGTGGTTCTCGCAACATAATACGATAAGTAGAACTAGAGGCACCTAATTTTAGAAAATGCTTACATTTTCTTTTTTCTTACAACTTTTCTGAATGTTTGTTTATATTTATAGACTGTCGATAACTTAGTTCTTGTGGAAACACTGAACTCAAATTCACAACGGGATGTTGGACAAACTGGCATGAGCAATAATAATCTTTCGCAAGTTTGCCCTAAATCACTTTAAGCTACAATGGTGCAACTGCCTGGGCTATCGCCTATTCTTGCTTGAACTATGATGATTGCTTGTCTTACCTTAAAAACTATTTTATAATTAAAGACTAAAATACAAAAAAAAAACTGCTTAATAAAAATGTTAAAATGTGCCGAAAAGCCCTTGCTTGTTGGGTTTGAAATTGCAAGCTCGACCATGGTCACTTACCTCACACATGATATCAATCCAAACGGAACAGCACGAGTGGTACTACTTGAAGTAGCGAATTGAATGTGAGCGCCCGAGGCCCTATCACTGAGAAATGGAGACCATGATTTAAGTCGCAACGCACACTGACTTACTTAATATGTGTCAAATATGATATGAATATAAAAATTTTTAATAAGAATATCAGTAAATTGGCCAATCTGTTTGGACGCAGGATTATGTCAAAAATCTGATACAATTATAGGCCTTTCATTGCGAGAGGCCGGCTAGGTAGGTACCACTGTATTGTCAGATTTTTTTTAATGACTAAACAATGTTCAGAACACAATAAAAATGTGTCTTAATTAATTATCTTACATTATTTTGGTTTGAAGGACACTAGTGAAATTACTGGACAACAGAGATTTAAGAACCAATATCCGGAGGTTGGCAACGCGTAAGTGACACAAATGTGTGGTGTTGCAAGCGGTTATAGGTTACGACAACCCCTTACCATGAAGTAAGTCGTAGGCTTGGTTGCTGACATAGTCACATAAAAAAACAATTGATGACAAATGAGAATTGAACGATTACATTGTTAAGATTAATCTATTTACATTTTAGATGTACAATCTGTTATACGATGGGTTCATTATATCTGATGGTTAACCAACATTATCGTCTGAATGCCTTTAGCTATGCGTTTGTGGTCGATTTACGTGTAACCGACGTGTGAATGGTCTGTATAGATGTGTATTTCGTCATTAAATTATACATGTATCAATGAAATATATTTTCTTGGATATCATGAATTAGTTATTATAATATTTTACCGCTTCAGTAATTATAAAGAATAAAAAATTTTATTCAAGTATTTAAATTAATACATTTTTCTTTTTAATGCTACATGTCAAAAATATCTATGCATACGATTTCACTAAGGAAAGGTTTTTTACTACGCGAGGTATGGTAGGTAGGTAATAAAATCAGTGATTTTACCGAAGTTTTTTCCTGTGTTCGGTTTGGAGGACACTGTTGCTAGTGAAACTAAGTAGTTTCACTTGACGAAATTTAAGAACTAATATCTCATGGTTGGCTACGCGTGAGTGACATCTACAAATGTATGGTGTTGCAAGCGCTCATAGGCTACGATAACCATTTACCATCATGTGGCTCGTATGCTTGCCTGCCAACTTAGTCACTTAAAAAAACTTTAACTTTAATTCGATATTTATTATTTAGGATTATGAGATACTAGTATCTGGTCGCGGCTTCGCCCGAGTGAATAATGTTTTGTAATAAGCCATCTGAATGAGTAACAAACATCTAAATATTTTTTTTTATTTGGAATGAAGATCCTCCACCTATTGGTAAGTGGAAATAAAGTCCAAACGTGAAGGCGGCTAACAGAGTTGCGGAATGCAACCGTGTTAGCCATCTTCGCCCTGCCTACCCACAAGATTCACGCCTCGTTTAAAGGAGCCCAGATAGTAGGAAGGCGGGAACACGTGAGCCGGCAATGAGTTCCACTTTTTGGAAGTACGACAAAGCAAGAATTGCCAAACTTCTTGGTTCGCGAAGAAATTGATGCCACAGTTGGACAGTTAGGTAGTTAACATATTTACAAATGGATACGCTCTGTAGTACCATATTTTGATAATCCACGGAAACCTAACATTTTACCGGGATAAAAAGCCTATATGCTGTTCCAGACTTTAATCTATCTCTCTGCCAAATTTCATCCAGATCCATTCACCCGTTCTGACGTAAAAGAGTAACAAACTTTCATCCATCCATCCAAACTTTCACAGTTATAATATTAGTTGGATAACAATCGTAAATGCAAATGCTGCACTCGCAAACTTAATCGTAGTTATCTTTGGAGATCTATGTACAGTATCTCATATCAGTATTATAACATACAGTGGGAACATTGTGTTATAACCAGAGCAATATATAACTGATAAAAAGGCGATTAGATCTAAATTATATTGGGAAGATAAATGTCAAAGATATCCCAAAAGCGAGTTATATTGTATGACGTAAGCGTACCTCGGACTTAAACCCTCGTGACTGAAAATTATCGCTACGGGAATTTTATTAATTATCTATCAACAACAACGCTTTGCTATGACAACAAGAGATGTGGCTTATTTTTTTCCGAATCCTTCAAAAAAATTTTACATATTTCAATATAAAAAAATACATAAAACCTCAACAAATGACGCCTAAATCTACCTATTAGTGAAAATGTTTAAATTTTTTTTTATGTGAGAGAAGACAAACGGGCAGGAAGCTCAACTGATGTTAAGCAATCACCGCCGCCCATGAACATCTGCAACACCAGAACGCATGCAGGTGCGTTGCCGAACTTTAAGTAAAGAATGCGCTCTTCTCTTGAAGGTTCCCAGGTCGTATCGATTCGGAAAGACCGCTGGCGAAAGTAGATTCCACCACATATTTTATGTATACAAGATATATACCGGTTGATACGTCACGTACACGTATAGAAAAGTAGTTTCGGAATATATCACTTTTCATGTAAATAAGACATGTTGCCATTCAGCAATATATTCTGTTATATTTTTATTCACTGATACAACCAAACCCCAAGTCGTGAATTACGTGCTTTGAAGTCACCGATAGGGATTTGATGTTTATTTATCCGTACACTAGCTTCGGCCTGTGGCTTCAGCCTCGTGAATAACGATCAGTATTTTTAGCCACGAAACATGGAAAGATTTAACGCAATGCGGAAAGGTAAAGGACATAAGGGAGTGCAAGCTATCCGATACGATGTCGCAAACAGGGCGAAATGGACTGAGAACAAGAAGGCTGACCCGATCACCATGTGAGATACATAGCTGAGAAGAGAGAGAGAGAGAAACTCCATTTTTGGAACGAAGTTCCTTATCGCGCGTTGTGAAAGGGGGCTAGACGGAAAAATTCTTACGAAAAGTTGTCACGACACTTTTTGCTATAGTAAGCTATTGTAAGCTGTGTGGCGTCGCATGTTTCTCTGTCTGTCTCTCTCTCTCTTATAGAAAGCAAGCCAGATATTTTCATTTCTATTTCGCATTGAACAGTGTGGTGTCGCGACGATTATTTTTGTTGAGTGTATACAGGTTTTTGTAAATAATAAATAATGTTAATAATAAAAAAATATTATTATAACTTAAAAAAATAAAATTTTATTACAATTCCTTCACTAATTAATCGAAAGGAACTTCGTTCCATCCGGGTGTCCCTTGACACCCGGATGACACTCTCATTCTATTTAACATAGCCACGAAACATGGAAAGATTTTAACGAAATGGGGAAAGTTGTAAGAGGCGCGTTGAGTTCCAAATGTTAGTATGTAAATAGACACTTTGACCTTCGTCAAAGTACCCTCGCAGTAAAAAAGTATATTCGAAAACCGATATTTGATCCCAAAAATACATGTATACCATGTTTCTTTAGTTTATTCTAGTTTTCTATGCAAATAAATGAAATTGAGGTGTCTGTTTGTAATTCCAAATTAGCAGCTATTCACTAAATGCATATTAAAATATATTATACGGTACTTCCATAAAAAGGTGTGTGTGCGATTCACACACGATAGAAGTGAAACTTTAGTAAATCGACAAAAGAATGAGATGAGTATATGTAATAAGATATAAAAATTTTCACAAACACTGTTAAACAATAACACACTACGCTGACTTCTTACTAAAGAGCTGTAATATGCAGCCGCATACATATATATATATATATATATATATATATATATATATATATATATATATATATATATATATATATATATATATATATATATACATACATACACATTACACACCGACATTTGCTCTCTAAAGCATGCGCAAAGAGGAGAGACCGATAACATAAAATAGTATATATATTTCTATCTCATTCTTCCTACACATTTTTGTATTTGTGTCCCTTACATGTCGTTTTTCCGTTTGATGATTTCAAATCACAACGATTCTAAAGAAGTTACACTTCAAAAACAATTTTTAAAGTTTTTCTGTCTGCCTGTCTGTCTGTTTGTTCCGGCAACGGCTGGGCCGAAACGGCCGGAACACAGGCAAATAACAAATATTATAAGGAGTAACTTAGTCTAGTTTAATTTTAAAAAATGATGATGATGATGATGTTTGTCCTTGTCATTGTGTATGTTTCCGGATCCCCGACACAGGATATCACTATCCTAATGGGGCCCCCATTGTTGAGTGTTAAGCATTTATGTTTATGTTAAAGGAAAATTGGTACACCAAGTGAGCGAAGCTGCGGGTGCAGCTAGTATCAAATAAATAAATAAACGCTGCACACTCAACGGCCCCCATTAGGATAGTGATATCCTGTGTCGGGGGTCTGGAAACACATACAAAGAAAAGGACAAATACATCCAGAACGGAAAATATGCTTGCATGGTCAATACAAACATATCATGGTTCGAGCGTAGGCGTCGTCAAATATATTCTTTTATTTAAGTTGAGAATGTTTATCTTCTGGCTCTGCTTCATGACTATATTTTTCGTTATCACGGACTTGAAATACGACCCCGCTTGTTCCATTATTCAGTGCTGTCACTTCTTTAGCGTTCAGCCAAGAAATAACTATCTCTCTAAGGCATTGTTATTGCGGTTTGTTATAAGTTTTAATTATTTTTAAACCACCTTTTAAATGTTAAGATTCTCACTTCATGTGATTTTTGTCCGATATTTCTACCGACAAATAGAGACGCTCATAGTCGAGTGCACACACTAATCGGTAAACGATCGATAGGTTAAGCAACTTTAGGCGCGGTCAGTCACTAGATGGGTGATCGTATAGTGGTATTTCAACCGAGCGGCTCCGTGTTTCGGAGGGCACATAAAAAGTCGGTCCCGGTTGTTATCACTTTGACAACAGTCGTAAAGTCAAGTCAGAGGGCTACGGGCGACCTGAACAACTCTGACACTAGGTTGCCACTCACCCCTCGATAAGAAGAAAATCGACAAATAAAATTTGAGTGTCTGTTTGTTATGTCAAAACAGCTTTTTACTGAATACGTATGCCTATGAAAGCTTATACTTATATGATAGTTATGAGACAAATTACTTTTTGTTCTGGCTAATTTCCGAAACGGTTGGCCTGATCTTAACAGGACTTTTACTTAAAACGTAATTCATAATTAAGTTTTTAGTAGTAGTAGAGCCATTCCTCTCCTAGCACAAATAGGCCAGCTCGACCGTGGAAGTACTACCCTCTTACCGAAAATCGGCGTAAGGTAACAGAGTGCTGTTGCGTTTTATACGATGAGTGAAAGCGCCGGAGGCCCAATTTCTCATCCCCTCAGCTCCCTTCCTTTTTCCCTTCCTATCCCTTTCCTCCTATCCCCTAAGTTGGCAACGCGCATGTGATACTTAAGCCAACCGTCATGAAATAAAAACTATAGCTTTTTATTTTAAACCAATCGTGGCATAAAACTAGGTATATAAAACTGTCCATCGTCGGATACTAGATAGATATTGTTATCGGGGCACAAAAGATAACTGAAGTGGCTCTATTTATATTCGTATGCCAGCTTACAAGTATAGATTGACCTCAGGCAAATGTCACTGTTAAGGTCGATCGATCTTTTCAGTTCTTTAACACGTTATATTATATTTTTGGGATAAACTCTGGGGCTTTGCAAGGATCCAGTTTCTCTTGTTTATTCAAACGAAAAATAAATAATTTGGTTAAAAATTTGATAACCGTAATTGAACAAAGTGTGATCTTAAAGTCTTTACGGAATGTTAAGTGCTTGTGTGTTTTGTATTTTTTCGACAACAACTCCTGAACGATAGAAGCAATCCATATGAAACTTAATACCTTTTATTTTATGTCGAGTATAAACCTAATAGCTTGGGGCCTTAAAGGGTTCTGAGAAATAAGGTACACCAAACCAATTAAATAAGTACTCTGATCAATTTTAACAGTCGTTAGTTACCACACACAATTTCTTAATCCTATTTAAGTTTGCATATAAATGACACTTAAAATTACTAAATAATAATGATACGTCTAAGGTAATCCCAACTATTCAGATATAGTTTTAGTATTCGGTCATTTAGTAAGTAATTTAAAAATATTACCACATATATTACCACATAATTTAAAAATATTACTCCAAAATTCGTAGTTCAAAACGTAGTCAACGAACACCCCCACAAAATGCAAATGCAATTGAGCTTCGACTCCCAACGCGTCGTATATTAATTAGTTAATTTCATGCCAAGCATAGTGTTTCAGAACTTTAGTTTATTACAAGGCTAATAGTTATGAAATTCTTAACACTATAAGTGCATATAGTCGTATTTTATCGTGTTTCCAGAGTGTTTAAAGCTTCACAGTTAAGTCTTGATTTTTCGTCACGTCAAAAATATTTTTGTATTATTTCAGGGTGATTGTGAAACTAGCATTCGGTGAGAAGTCTCAAGTTGAGTAGTCACCGCAACCTATAAAAAGGGAGGGAAGAGAATGAAGGAGATTGGACCTCTATCTCATCGCACAAAACGCAACAGTACCTACTCATATTTCACGGCAATTTTCTGTAAGAAGGTAGTGCTTCTCTGGTCGCGCCGGCTCATTTGTGCTAGGGCAAGCTTGGCTCGACTACTACGAAAGCACATTCTACTGATTTAAATAGTTTGGGTTTCGTCACAGTGTCTATGAAATCTCGCAGCAGTCTCACGATTTTTTTTTTTCAAACCATGATTATTTTGTATGTTTTACTGTGATTTTATATTTATGTACAATTGTTAAAAGTGGTTTTGACTTTCTGTCATAAGCATTGTATGACAAAAAGAATTAAGTAGCAGCATTCCTAATGTTGCCGAACAACCTCATCACTTGCCATTCCTTCTCCTTGTCTTATATCCCTTAACTTGCCACCAAATAATTATGGGACACATCTGTTCCGAGCATCCATAATACGTGACCGCTTACCGTATCATATCGTGGTATAAAAGAAACAATGTCTCTAGAATTACATAAATTACACAGCGCATTCCTCGCAAAGTGTCGTATACGAAATATATTACATTAAAAGAAACGATATTTATTTTGTAATAGAAAATATAGTACACGAGCGTACAATAAACACGAGCGAGCATTTCTTGAATGGTTAAGATAAGCAAATGGTACGTTTGGAGCACTTAACAATTTAATGTCGTCGGTTCTAATCGTTATTAAGTGCAACACACCTTCTCGAATTCTATTAAGATAACACGAATATATTTCGGTGTGTATTTAACTTATATCTAAGATTAAAGTTGCAATTTATTTGGCATTTTCTTATTATTATTGTTACTATCGCTGACGTTGGCGTCAAATACAAAATTATCTTTATATTAATAATAGAAGAGCTTTTCCCGCGACTATACGTCCCTGCGAGCTTTGTCAAGCCCTATTTAAAGCTTATATAAAGATTGTTGGTGAAAGTGAAACTTGTGGACTATATAATATACTGATAGAAAAAATTTATTTTAAATTAAACTTTAGTTAGAGACTCCTGCATCGGCCTACGGTCGGCGGATGGCAAGTGGTAACGTTGACCGTTTATTCGCCCGGCCGCATTCGTCTCGTGCCCCACTGCCCGTCGCAGTCCTTGTTGGACCCCATTCCGCCGCGCAGATGGTCGAGCGCCTATAACTCAGTGCTCGGACAAAAATGGAGTGCAGAAAGTTAATGTTTAACATCGAATGCTTACATTCAAACTGCTAATGTTAAACATTACTGTAATTTGATTCTTGTGAAATATTTCTGTTTTAAAAGATTAAGTAAAAAAATGTTATCCATTTCATGTCTCTATGGAAACTGAACCGAAATTACTTTAAGGCCAACAAACAACAAAACCACAGCCCTCTCTAAGGCCGAACCAGTAAACCACCACTAACTCAATGGATTAGACTAAATTGTTCCCCGAAGCGCTATGGGGAGATTGTGAATCTCTCGTATAACATCTAGATCGAAACAAATGTATAATACTACATTAGAAAGGTCGTCGGTTGTCGTTACAACTATTTACGCACCGCGACGCCGCACACATACCATTCCTGGGCTGTATCGATATAAAATGATAATTTAGTTTTAGTACTATCTGGGTGGAAAATGTTATCGAAATCGGTTAGGCCATTGTAAAGACAAACTTGCATAAGTTTAATATTAATATTGTCATGCTCTTCCTAGCACAAATTAGCCGGCTCGATCGGAGAAGTACTGCCCTTTCATAGAAAATCGACGTCAAGTAACAGTAGGTTTTGTTGCGTTTTGGACGACAAATAAGGCCCAATCTCCTACCTTATCTGTTCCTTTCCTTTTTCCCTTCATTCCTTCCCTCCTATCCCTTGTGTTGGCCACGTGCATGTGCATACTTCAAGTATGGCAAGCGTTCATAGGTTGCGGAGACTGCTTACCATCAGGCGGACCGTATGCTTGTTTGCCAATCGTTATGATTTAAAAAAAATAAACTTGCATACAAAAATCGTCGTCCTGTTCCTATTATATCTATGGATAATACTCGTATATAAAAGCCTATAAAAATATATTTGGTACTATCTGTAAATCCGTAATTCTATATTTCAATTCAACTAAGGCGGAGAAAGTAAATATACTTCTAACGAAAAAAATATAAAATGTTCTTAGGAAATATAAAATCATCAATCCATTACGTAATATTATTTGAAAGATCTTATCGTATTGTCGAGAGTGTCTCAGTAATACCTTATATCCAAAGCCCTCTGTTGGCCATCCTTTTCAATATACTTAAGAAATGGAATCGAGTCTTTTTCGTCCAACATTTTTATATCAAACCCTACCCTTATTCTCTTCTTGAGAGAATTCGGTCATAATAGCTCTTTTTCTTTGGCATCCTCCTGAGGTACGTAAATCATTCAGTATATCGGCTGCACGATTTATTACATGGCTTCCAATATCGCACGTCCTGCGGTATTGTATTATTCGTGCAAGGGACACTGTAATGCCAACGTACATCGACAATAATTTAAGATGGTTCTATTGAATTTGCTCGGTTATCCAAGATACTAATCTCGGTACATATAGGTCACTTCTATGACGGGGATTGGACATTCGTGATACTTTATTAGGTTTGTGATAGATATATTATAGACAAACGTTGTCTGGAGAAAAGTGATTTTTATATTGGTACGTGTACATTTTATCCGTTCTTTTATCACAACAATTGTCTTTAACTTATACTGCCTTGTTATATGTGTATATTTACTCATTATTTATTTATATTTTGCCCAAAGAAACGGGATGTTGATTTAGTGGGGAAATGCAGCTAGCATTCACGCCACAATTCCCCGTAGAAATTATTCGAACAGTTGTTTATGTTTGCAATTATTTGTAAATATAGTTAGTATTAAATTGTAAATATGTTGCCGTATTGGTTGTAAATAAAGTTATGTTGTATATGTTAAATGAAATAAATAAATAAATAAATAAACGCTACACACTCAACGGCCCCCATTAGGATAATTATATCCTGTGTCGGGGGTCCGGAAACATTCACAATGACAAGGACAAACACAACCAGACCGGAAAACATGCCTGTACGAATAATACAAACATCTGCTCCGAGCGGGAATCGAACTCGCAACCGTCGAAATGGTTGTTAAAAGAAATTCTGGTATTAAAATTTTGCGATTTAATTTATTTTGGACAACGTATTACATGAAATTTTAAAGAATATTATATATTCTTATGACGGACTTCCTTATAAATACTGAGACTGTGAAAATAATACAAAAAGAATTCTTAACTTACAGAAATTTATATTTTTGAAAAAAAATTGAATGCGTGCTATAGTAGAACAAGCACGTAGCGTTTGGAAGTGATCGCGGTCATTAATCTAATATAAATCAAGGAATTTCCTTCTCTGCCTTCGAAGTCTATTATAAAAACGATTTAGTTATTAATTATATTAGATTAACCCAACAATATTCTAACAAAATCAAAAAAAAATGTAAGTTGTTTCGTATAGATAACAGCAATGTGATTCTTCGCAGCATAAGAGCCTCCGCTCATTGGCGGCACAGAGACAGCGACACATAAACCAGCCAAACCGTACACAAGCGCAGCGCGAATTATAATCACTTTATGAATTGTGTTATGTTCAACACGCTAATTTAATTTTAAATAAAATTACTTGTATATTACTCTGTGCACTTTTAGTGCATTGCAGGTATTGGTTTGACAACGACGCTGTTACCCTCACGAATACAAGTGGCAACTGTCTATGACCATAACATTTGACTATGTATAACTATACCTCAATTCTTCCAGTCATTAGGCTACACAGTACATAAAAAAATTTACACCGCTGTGGGTAGCGAGTCTACTTTTAGCCTCGACGGTTGGGGTTCTGATTCCCGCTCGGGCAGTTGTTTGCATTGATATTAAAAATATCTGTTTCGGTCTGAGCCTTTGTCCTCGTGAGTCTCCCTATCATTTTTAACTTTTGATAAGTAAAATACTCTTATCCATTGAGTTACTGGTTCGTAAAAACTTTGTAAAAACGAGTAACCTGTCAAATTCGGAAAAGAGTAATAAGTAGAGCCTGGGTAAATACACTTAAAATCAAAGAATTTCCAAAACGGAAACAAATAAATTGACGACTAGGATAAAAAATTACTTTTTGAAGTCAATTACTTTAAGGGACTTATTACTCATATCGCGTGATGACGTCATTGGTCCAGGCCGTCAAGTTTGTTCAAATTATTCTTAATTATAATAGATTATTATTTGATGTTAAACTTTCAATGAATTTAAAACAAGTCTTTGAAACATTGAATTTATCTTAAAACTTCTATTGAAATTTGAAACCATCTAAGAAAAATAAAACGTTGTATTCTCAACGATCTCATTATTTTCCAGTACAATAATATTTAACTATATAAAACTTTTCAAAACTATATATGATTGTTATAGAACAGTTCTCAAGAGCAATATAACGTTTTTATTGTTCTTGAAAACTGAACCGAATTCGTCAAGATTGAAACGAGAATTGCTTTAACGAATGTTTAAGTCGCGTGTTATTTATTTAATTAATTGCATTCCACAATATATAGAATCTTGAGATAATAGGTACAAATCGTTCATCGTGGACCCTTTTGTGCACAGCAGAGTAGTAGTATTAATGTGTTAAACACCAATATATATAATACATTTTAGTTCTTATATTTCTTTCCTACGTTATCGTTTTTATACCTCTCACCTTGATGGGAAAGCGCAAATGAAGCAAAATGCAGATACATAGGTGATAAGAGTTTGGGCTATCAGAACTTACAATTACGTCACGTCAATATGCTTTGAAAGGATAGTATTTCTTGGGTGACTCTTCAACATTAAAACAGCAAAGCTACCTCTTCTTCTTACTGCTTTCATCCCAACGACCTTTTGCGTCCGTGCATATTATATGTGACGGAGGTGGTGTTATATCTCGGCGAAACTCTTCACCGTCCGACATTACTGTGGGCAAAATGTGGGTACGGGAAACAAACGAATACTACAAAATCACTTATTTGATTTAATGTGAAATATGCAACGAGTCGTAAGACAGTTCCTATGATGTTGTTAGCACGGCGGCTAGCACTGAAGTGAAGTGTCGCCGGCCGCGCGAACGCATCTAGGCTCCGTCGAAGCGTCGTCTTGATGACGCTTGCGGCTCGTTGTCAAATCAGCTTCCATGTTGTAATGTCGATAGTCAAAACAGCTCCCGTACTAATGACTTCTCCGACATATGCATTTTTTTACCTCTCGACAGTGTTCCACCAGGACGGTAACCGTCTGCCTCGTGACCTCGGCTTGATCCTAATCAGAGTACTATCTGTACAGAGTATAGACAGTCTTAAACCGCCATCGCCGTTTTTCTACCGGGATACCAGGCGCACTGCGGGTGCCACCCATACCTGGTCGACATACCCAATATTCGAACTATGCGCTATAAAAGCGCTTTCGTTCTTATTTCATAATGCGCACCGGCTTGGGTGTGGAATGCTCTTCCAGCGTCTATATTTTCGAACGCATACAACCTAAAGCTCTTTAAGATGCGAGTACATAGGCTTCTCATGATTAAGCTCGCTCCACCGTAGACCTCATCTACGCCTTTGCGCTCGATGGAGGTCAAGAGCTTACCCATTTAAGATTTAAAAAAAAGAGTACCACAATTGCCCAATTGCTTACCAACATTTTTTTTTTTTTTTTTGAATATTTTAGTTTAGTTATCATAACAAAACACGTGTAGTCGTGGGTGATTCAAGAAGGCTTAATGTTTACGAAATATGCTCATATTTCAAAATTTCCATCGTAATTTCTCTAAGTGATATTAAATAACAAATTATCCGCTATAAACAACAAATTCACGGAACCGTTATCTTCCACAATTTTTCGACAAACTGGATTATGACGCCTTTGTGTGTACAACGTAATTAAAGTTTGCCTCGACCAATTTTCCGGAGGAATAATTAAACTTCAAACAAACTTCGACACTAAACTCGAAAAAGTGAAATTAATAATTTATGTATAACGACATAAATTATTAATTTCACTTTTAATACGATTACTTTTTTTATAAAAATTGTGCGGTCGGGGACCCCCGTCAGGAACAATGTTATTTACGTTTTTTCTTCAACTCTGAATATACTTGTAATTCGAAATGAAATATGTATATTTCAATGTTAAATGATAAAAAGAGACAGGGACAAAGAGAGAGAGAGAGAGAGTTGCGCACCCGGCTGCGCACTCGCTTGCTCCTGTGCTCATTTGCTTCTAGTAGGCTCGTTACACACATGCAAACACATATTACATTTCGTTACGTGACGATTTGTACTAAATCGCAGTACCCGTAAGCCTAATTACAAATTAATAAAATAAAGAAGTAGAATTCAGAGAGAGATTATAAAGATGACTTAAAAAGTAGTAAAGGCTGTAATCCTTTATCTGTATCTATGAGAGACCCTATCTCGCTTCATTCATTCTACATAAACACAAGCTATGTATGTTTATTCTAATGATCGTAATCATCAATTAAGTCTGAAATAGTTGTGCCTGATTCTCATTCAGGCTTTCATGGCAAGAATTTTATTCGACAGTTAAAAGAGATTGAAGATATTAAATTGTTTCTTTTGAAAAGTACTAAAAGGCAAGCGAAGGGAAGCGAGCGCAGGTCGCTGGTACTTTACAAGAAGTGCAAAGAATCAAGAGAATAGTTATTTCGACGTTTTTATCTCTTTCCATAAATGATATCCCTTCTCGAATAAACAGACAGAGAAAGACAGATTTATCGGCGTCGGGATGTGACGACCCCATCGCCCGCTGTTGAGATAACCTCTGTCACAGCAGAGATTATTCCACCAGTGCAATCAGTCACACTGGTGGTAGGTCTTTTGTTGCAAGAAGCGGGCTAGGTAGGTACCACCGCAGTGTCCAATATTCTGCCGCCAAATAGTAGTGCTTAGGCATTACTGTGTTCCGGTTTGAAGGGCACTGTACGCTAGTGAAATTACTGGGCAGAGGAGATTTAAGAACTAATATCTCGAGGTTGGCAACGCGTGAGTGGCGCCTACTAATGGTGCTGCAAGCGCTCATAGGCTACGGTAACCACTTACCATCAGGTGGGCCGTGCTTGTTTGCCAACTTGTAACATAAAAAAAAGACATACTCTCGCATACTAATATTTAAACCTTAAATGTTCTGTACTTAATATATTATCACTGTATGTACATAATATATAGTATGTAAATCCTGGGCTACACTTTGTATCCAACAAGCTAAACGACGTTACAAGTCCAAATACACAACACACTGTACACGCCTCGTCGTCGTTCAGATTATACCTCTATAGGCACATATTATATCTTACAAACCACGCCTGTAGTTTTATCAGTATTCATTTTTTATCAAACAAAGCTAAGGATAGCCTTAAGCCTTCATCAATTGTATCCGTCATTTCTGTTGGTTACCTTTATGAACGACTTATTACAATCAATAATGCTTTTAAAATCACTTTACTTGATAACACATTAAATTACACAGCACTTTAACTACTACGTCGGATTTTAACCATTAGTTTTTTAAGTGGTACGACGATGATTTCCTGCATGATGAATATAGAAGTAACCAAGGCACAACCATCAATGTAACGCTTCGTTAGAATGACAGCTTTTCAAATATTGTCGTTCAAATCCAACGAATTAAATATGCTATATAGCTGTAGTCTCACGACACTTCGCCATGCACCAACATATGTCATGTAGACCATGGCCACATTGTACATAATTATGCCATTTATATTATGCCTGGCGTAACAAACATCGCGTGAATTTTAAAAAAGAAAACTCCGTTTTGACTTGTTTTTTTTTTAAATATTAGCAATGCTTTTCGAAGTTCATACTTACAGTAAGCTCGTAGCTAGAAGTGGGTACGACAAAAGCCCAAGGGATCGAACACGCATATCTCGTGTCGTAACGTATTCGGTCCTTCAGCCCTAGTTATTGCGGCTTTGTATTCTGTTAAAATACAGTAAAAACAGTTTCTTTATGAATATTATTTACTTAAGCGAAAAAACCAAGATTGCTAATAATAATAATAATGAATTATTGAAATATTAAAAGTTAGTCATTCTGTTTACCTAAAATTATAATTTACTGATGAAAATGTTACAGATCTTTTCTCATTGAGATACTAGTTATATACGTAACTAAATGAAAAGTTTTCTAATAAATCTTATGAATATAACTTAAGATTGTATCAATATATAATGAATGTTTCGCTGGAAACGAGAGCGGGCTAACCACGACTGTTCATCTGCCAGTTTCTGAAACAAATTGTTCAGTATTTATTATACTCTCAATATATTTTACTTCGAAATAACTTCGAAGTTTTCTCGATGAGTTTTTGTATCGAAAAGACATTTCGTTAATGATATAATTTCTTAGATATACTTAATAAATTGTTGAGTAAGAATTCTCTACTCGATAAGCTAGCAGGGTAAGTGACCTTGGGCATGGTCAGCCTAAGGATGGGTCAGTGGTATTGTCGTATTCTACGTTATAGAATAGCTAGAAGGACTCTTGTATATATCTATAGTTAGATACTAGTATAATAGCTAAGTTTGTTTGTTTTAAATATCTTTATTTATAAATGTAAACAAAATACAGTTTATACACTAGTAAAGTAGCCTAGATAAAACTAACATATGTACTCACAGTAGTTAGCAGGTTACATACACCTTTATCAAACTTTTCACCATCCAGTTTTATACTTTTAACAACATCACTTCACAAACAAAATAAGCCACGAGAATACATGAGAAACTTAGAACGGCTCCCATTTATAAAATTATAATTATTAAGAAAATGTAGGATACAGTTTATAACAAAAATGTTATCGTAACAATTATTGTTGAACGTGAGGTAGTTCGAATTTAAGCGCACGGAATTATATCTTTCCGTAAGGTAATCCACTCATTCGTGTAAGAAGTAGTGATGTGGGAGTCGGTATCGATTGTATTTATTGATATAAGATAAATTTATCGACCGACTTTTACCTATTTCGGAAACTAATGAATTATTGTGTTCTTTTGTAGAATAAATATAAAATTTTTTGGATTGTTCCAGAATAAACTTTTTAAGTGTTGGTAGCTTAATACGATTGTGTAAGGAGGATAGATTAGTACGGAAAGGTGTGTTGTAGGCTGATTTTAGTGCTTTGTTTTGAACAACTTGCAATTTTGTGTAATTGGAGTTACATGTACTGCTCCAAACAGGACAAGCATACGTTATACAGGGTCTTACTATAGATTTGTATATTTTAAGTTTCGTACTAGGACTTAGATTTGATTTGCGGTTGATGAGGGGATGGACTAAACTAAGTGCTTTAAAACCCTTAACACGCAAGTTAGATGTTGAGTCCAATTCAGCTTTGAGTCAAGCGTTACACCGAGATATTTTACTGATTTGCTCCACGAGATATGATGTCCATCAATATTAATTGTTCTATTCGGCAAATTACGGGATCGAGAAAACATAATAGCTTCAGTCTTGGTCTCATTTAATTTAAGTTTCCACAGGGTAAAGTAATTATGTAAGTTTTATAATAGCTAAGTAAAGACCGGCATATATGGATGACCTGAACATCTTTAAGGCAAGGTTGGCTATAAACTCGACAGGCAAGGAAATGTTTCGTACATTTTCTTTACCGCGTGGTGTACCCATTTTTTTATCGCACGTAACCCTAATTCTTATTCTAAAAGTAGCCTAAGTTACTCTTTGTAATATCAGCAATCTGCCTGTGAGAGTCCTGTTAAATTCGTTCCAGCCCTTTTAACCTGTTTGTTCAGATATGAGAATGTAAAAACTAGTAACCTGTCAAATCCGGATAAGAGTAATAAACAGACCCTGGCTAAAATAAAAAATACCGGGAATAATGCTAGGACGAAGTTCAGATAAATCGGAACAAATAGACCATTTTTTTATCTTAATCTAAAAATCTAAATGTTTCTCACAGAGAAGAAAATTTACTTTAAAGCTTTTGAAAAACGTATATGAAAAACATTGTACTTAATTTATATTTTGAAGCTTCAATAGCTCAACGGTACAAGGGCCGACTTCGCTCCGTTAACGTGTGAGTCGCGGGTTCAATCCTGACCCTCTTGGGCTGTTGTCGTACCCAATCCTAGCGCAAGGTTCGAGCTTATTTGGAGGGACAATAGGAATATTAGTAATACCTTGAAAGAGCATTGCTAATATTCTTTTTATGTAAAAAAATAATAATATGTTAATAGGCTTATTTAGCATGTTGAAATAACCTCAACAATACATAACAATGGACCTGAAATTATGAAATGCGGCTAACAAAAATCTCGAAATTCACCAAGTTTTTTTCGAACACAATAGCCCAAGGTACAAGTTTCACAATAGCCAATCCTGTAGTGTCTAACAAGACGGACTGTGAAGGGTCCTTATTAACTCTATTGGGGACGTAATTTCTCCCAGATATACCCGGTCAGATTTCTTCTTGACTTCCAGAGTTACGTACAAGATGAAAGCGTTAGCGATCTTGGTATATAGTTCTTAGAATAGTTTATTGAGATTATGTTTCATTATTATATTCAATTTTTCCTCTTCTTTCTCTTTAATTATTTATTTACATTACACATTGTTGTTAACACACATTTATACTAACATACTGTAAATTTATATATTATACTACGGGGCCGGCAGATGTTGTCCTGCCACGGAAATGAAAAAAACTTGAGACCCGATAGCAGCGCCCCTACTGGGTCTATTTGTTAATCTAAACCATTCTCGAATCCACCGGAATTCACACAAAAAAAAACATCAAAATCAAAAAAAAAAGGAGGAGTTCAGCGACATACACACGTACAGTAGAATTATATATATAAAGATTTGTAATGTATGTAAATATTTATGTATGTTATGGAGATTTATAGTAAGGCCACCTTTGCACCATAGTTTCTTTTATATTATTTGTTGTTTTTTGTATAATATCTGTGTGTGGTATGTATGTGTGTGTGTGTGTGTGTGTGTGTGTGTGTGTGTGTGTGTGTGTGTGTGTGTGTGTGATAAAGATGTAATAAAATATAAATATTAATAGATCATCGGGAGTCATCACATTAGTAAAACAAAAGTGTGTAATAAAAAGATTATAAAAACACTATACAAGGACTCGATTCTCAATCTCTCCTTACTAACATTATCCTATTCGTTTCTCAATACATTTGTAGCGACATCTACACGCAACATGACGTAACGCGATAGAAAGACAAGATTGTCACAATGTCGCTCAAGCTACAACGACACCTACAGGGCATACTACGCACCGATATGGACGGACCTCCACTGTGGAGGTGACGACGTGAGAAATGCCTCCAACACTACGGGAGGATCCTCCGACCAGGCGGGTGATATTGCCTGGCGGATCGAAGCCCTGGGCCGAAGCCCGACGACTTACGTTGGAAAGTTGTATATATACCTCAAGTGGGTAGGAAACTTTGATAGCGCGATTTAGGATCGTGACGTTCGTTGTTCGTCCATATCGGTGCATGGTATGCCCTGTAGGTGTCGTTGTAGCTTGAGCGACATTGTGACAATCTTGTCTTTCTATCGCGTTACGTCATGTTGCGTGTAGATGTCGCTACACATTTATACAAAAAATATTTGATTGTGTTGCGAACCTACATCACCTTATCATTGGTTTTACTCTCATACCTTATTCATAATATTTGACATCTAAGGATAAATGTATCGAAGTTTATTTTTTTGTCAACCACCCCTTTTCACTAGTTTGATCCTGTCCCTCATTTGTGGACAGTTTGTCATTGGATTACTTTTCGGGAAATTGGGTAACGAAATGTTGTGTTCATGGAATCTTTTAATCTTCTCTATAGGTCCCTCTAAGTATGCTTTGCATTATAGTAGATGACATCATTTGGTTCCGGTGTTCGGATGGTTTTACGCTTGGACCAGAGAATATTAGGATAACATTGCTTTGTCCGCTCTCTCCCTAACTTCTTACCCCTCAGGTGACAGCACTAGGCGAAGTATATGATGTTGCTAATGAAAACAGTCACAGCAGAGATTATTCCACCAGTGCAATCAGTCATACTGGTGGTAGGTCTTTTGTTGCAAGAGGCCGGCTAGATAGGTACCACCGCAGTGTCAAATATTCTGCCGCCAAATAGTAGTGCTTAGGCATTACTGTGTTCTGGTTTGAAGGGCACTGTATGCTAGTGAAGTTACTGGGCAGACGAGATTTAAGAACCAATATCTCGAGGTTGGCAACGCGTGAGTGGCACCTACTTATGCTGCAGCAACCACTTACCATCAAGTGGGCCGTATGCTTGTTTGCCAACTTATAACATAAAAAAAACATAGGGTTTTCCATAGCACACAGGTAAAAGCATCTATGCAGATAAAATCTCATAGTGCAACTAGTTCACAAAAATCTCTAAACTGTAGTATTTCTAATATATGAAAACGGTCCTAAAAACCAACAGCTGCAACGATCAGGTAATCCAGGTTTGAATACCTACATATATATGGGCGTTTTGTTTGCGTTCTTGTCTTTAACATCTTCCAAACCAACAGACGTACGTCCTCTGAGAGGCGTTGAGTATTTTTCTTTGAGGACGTTGTGGTGTAGCGGTAGCGAACCTGCCTTAAGCGCCACAGGTCGTGGGTTCGATTCCCGCTCGGAGTAGGTTTTTGTATTGACCATACAGGCATGTTTTCCAGTCTGGGTGTGTTTGTCCTTGTCATTGTGTATGTTCCAGCTCTCCGACACAGGATATAACTATCCTAATGGGAGCCGTTGTGTGTGTAGCATTTTTTGTATCATATTGTATATTCATAATTGATCTACTATTTTACTAGGCTAAGCTTTCTTTCAATACAAAACCTACATCTTTTAATATTAACGTTTAAATTGCCAACTAGTTCATCGTTCCAATTCGTAAGTTCATAAGTATCAGGAACAAAGAGTGATGCTTAAGATACGTCATGCATGCGAAGCGTAAAATCAAAGATTGAATCTGGAACGACATCATTGTCTGTGTATGACAGAACACAACTCGACGATGCCTAGAAATTGCGGAGACGTGACTGAGAGGTCGATTTTTATACAAGACTCGATGGCACAATTTAGAACAATCTAGAACGATTTTACTGCCCCATTCTCTGGGCAATTTTATATTTATTTCACCTCAGGGATGTTGTAGTAAATTGTCCGTTTCGGTCGCTTTCCGTCGAGAGCTACATATTTAATTGTATCTGCTGTTTCGTTTCATAGAAATACTGACGTTTTTGAAAAGCCGAAAGGATTGGCAATTTTTAATATTTCGCTGAAATGGTTTTCGAAATTTTTAATATATCTCAATGCAGATAAATGCTCGTAAATATTGATCATTTACTGGTAAACGAAAAAATAATCCAGCTTTAGTTGAAAACTCTGTATGCAGGAATTTTATTGGGAAATTAGTTTTCGCAATTTTCAAACATTTGAATTATTTCGATTTCATTTTGAAATCGGAATAACGAAGTTATTAATGTTACCAGTGAAAAAATAACTATTTGAAACTATAGAATAAAATTTTTGACGTGAATAATAGCGGTTATTATTTTCATTTTTAATGTTCTAACCTCACTTCATCCATTATCGTGTCGAATTGCTTTGTTTAGCATAGGATGTCCACGAGGCGACCTTATTTTTCTCCCTTGGATAGCGAGTAGTTGCCTCGGGGTGAAATAGTAATTTATCTTTGCCTTAAATGTAGTCGCTACGACGGGGAAGACATTCTTCTAAAATAAAAGTTAAGAGAAAAACTTTACGATTGTTTCTTGCATTGAGCAGAAGAACGTCGGAGTCATCTTTGTTTATGACCTTCATTCCCGTGGACCGTAAAAAGCTGACTTTTTGACATTTTTGATATAGCGTTGTAGATTTTGTAATTTATAAGAAGGTTCAGGTCAAAAGATTTCCTACTGAAAGCATAGCATAAGAGGTCTTGAATAGATTCTTGAAAGAACGCTAAGAAATCGTGCCGGAATTTCTACTCTTAATTTGTAAAACTAGCTTTTTACGAAAAAAATAGTCCAACAGATATAAAAGTACATATATTTTTGCATCACAAAATGTATGCATAGTAATCGATTAGACTTCTTTTTTATTTTTCTTTCATGACGATTATCAAACAAGCACGGCCCGCCTGATCTTCTTATTTTAGTTAGTTAGTGGTCAACCTATTGTCAGAGTTGTTCAGGTCGCCCGTAGGCCTCTGACTTGACTTATCGACTGTTGTCTAATTGTCAACAGCCGAAACCGACCTTTTACGTGCCCTCCGAAGCACGGAGACACTCGGTTGAAATACCACTATGCGATCACCCATCTAGTGACTGACCGCGCCTAAAGTTGCTTAACCTACCGATCGTTTACCGATCATCGGGTGCACTCGGCTATGTCATCTCATGGTCTTCACTGTAACCTATGAACGCTTGCGATACTTTCACTATCACAAGGGCTTTTCCAAACCGAGGGGTAGTAGGGAGGGGATAAAAAGGAAGCGATCAAATGGGGAGATTGGGCCTCCAGCGCTCTCACTCGTCGCTCGAAACGCAACAGAATCTACTGATACTGTTAGTTTACGCCGATTTTCTATGAGATGGTAGTACTTCCCCGATCGAGCCGTTCTATTAGTGCTGGCAAAAGCATGGCTCTACTACCGTTCTCGTTTTCTACACTTGTGTCATTATTATGTATATTTATATGACTTTTTGTTGTGGTAACACTTATTCTAAGAGGTCGTTACATTTGTAAAGTTTCGTACTTCCCCAGTAAAACTAATCTATTTTTGCCGAAAATATCTAGACTCTTCATCGATAGAAATATACTAAGTTTGACAGTTGTTTTTCTCCAAAAAATTAAAGTTGAAGATTCTTTTCAGATATCTAAGAACGTCGGATGTCCGTCGGTCGGAACTTGCTTAGAACGATGACGAAGGTTTTCCGCTTACAAATAAGTGGGCTAGAACGTAATATATTATATATTTTCTCTTACGGTAACATATGTATTTATGTATACCAAAGTATACATATGTAGTTTGACAGGTAAAAATATGAAGGCGCAAGTTAAAGTGTAGATAGTAAAAATTTCTCGGTTAAAAAGCTTTTACACATGTACGAGTATATTATTCTTGCTGGGCTGCCTTTAGCCCCAACAGTTGCGGATTCGATTCCCGCTCGTGGCGTTTGTATTCATCTTGCAAATATCTGTCTCGGTCGTTGGTCCTTGCTCTCTCTACCGTGCCTCGGAGAACACGATAAGCTTTCCCCTTTCGGTTGTTATCATAGCATCTGATACTAATCGTTAATGAGTTACTGGTTCGCCCTTAGAGTTGCGGAAGTCAAATGGCAATCGCTCTGTGTAAAAACTAATGAACTGTTAAATCCGGATAAGAGTAATAAGCAGACCCTGGGTATATACCAGAAATAATGCTAGGAAGAACTTTATTTTTTTGGACACATAATAACCGTGGTGGTAGGCAGTTAGTAACCATTTTTTTTTTTATGAGGAGGTGTATTTAAGTTATTCTAAATTACATTTGCGTGCCATTTAAATACTTGGGCCATTGGGAGGATTAATGCTAAACAATTTTTGAAAATACCTTACACCCTATCTAGGGATTGCGATTTAACGTAGAAATGCAGCTCGAATTCTTGACACAATTCCTCGAGGACATGATTTATTTAGTGTAATATTTTATCTCAGTAAAATTTATATGTTTTAGTGTTAAAAAATTAAGGTATAGTTTATGATTCAGCTATTTAAGCCCAGTAGATAGAAAATGTTGACTTTTTAAGTCACGAATTCAAATCCGGGCAAGCACCTCTGAGACTTCAAATTCATCTCGTGCTTCACGATGAAAGAAAACATCGTGAGGAAACCTACAAGTCTTGTTAGAAATTCTTAGAAATGTAGGAGTATATCCGCCAATCCGCAGTGGAGCAGTGTAGTGGATTAAGCTTTACATCCTTCTCCTTGACAGCAGAGGAGGCTTTTGCGCAGCAGTGGGACATTAACAGGCTGTTAGAGACGCTCATAGCCGGGTACGCTCTCTGATCGGTAAACGATCGTTGGGCTAAGCAACTTTAGGAGCTGTCAATCACTATATAGGCGATCGCATAGTGGTATTTCAACTGAGCGTCTCCGTGCTTCGGAGGCCAAGTAAAAAGTCGGTCTCGGCAATTATCAATTTGATAATAGTCAAAAAGTCAAGTCAGAGACCTATACGGACAACGTGAACAACTCTGACTCTAGGTTGACCACTAACCACAAAAAGTTTTAAAAATACGCTGCACACTCAACGGCTCCTATTAGGGTAGTTGTATCCTGTGTCGGGGGTCTAGAAACATACACAATGAAAAGGACAATTACACCCAGACCGCAAAACATGCCTGTATGATTAATACAAACATCTGATCCGACCGGGAATCGAACCTGCGATCCGAATGATTATTTGATTTTCTTTTCAATCCCCGCCAAGTCCAATATCAGTGGTCACATTTATAACAATGATTTTCTATCCATTACTGAAAAAGCACTCCGTGTATTAGAGGACGCTTTTGTATTCAGTCGCATTCAGAAGCTATTCGATGCTGTCTGTCGGTATGTACAGAACAAAATAATGAAGCCTGCATTGTGCCTTGTATGAGAGGCAATCTCTGCTAAACTCAACGCAGCGTGAAGATAGTATACTGTATACGTGGATATGACTTTATTGATGTATGTATGTTTAATAAGCCCTTTGTTGAACTTGTATTAATATTAATCGAAGCGATGTATAAATGACAGTCTTTGAAAAGAGCTATTGTTCGACAGACCTTGGACGGGTAGATTTTTCATAGAGTAATTACAACTATTTTACTTTCCA
This sequence comes from Hestina assimilis, assembly GCA_023373885.1. Lineage (NCBI taxonomy): Eukaryota > Metazoa > Arthropoda > Insecta > Lepidoptera > Nymphalidae > Hestina > Hestina assimilis. Next base: position 11,340,270 of record CM041750.1, read on the forward strand.
GAGATGCTTGAAGTATTGTGATTTTTGATATGCCAATACGTAGTGCCGCGATGGACAGGGTTTTTCAAAAATAGGAATTAAACAATCTGTTATAGCGCAACACGACGCAACGCGTTAAAGATAAAGATTGTCATAATCCCGAATCACACTACCAAAGTTTTCAACGCGAAATACATAACACATACACAAGTTCCCAACGTAGGTTGTTAGCCCACCGCCTGACTGGAGATTTTTAAATGACCCATCAAAGGGCAACCCTTTGTGTTTTTTTTTATATCACAACAAACAAGCATCAACGTAACCTACGAACGATTGCTGTACTTGAAGTATCACAGCAACATTTTCAACTCAAGAGATAGGATTTTGGCGGCGTCGGGATGTGACGACCGCATCGCCCGCTGTTGGGATAACCTCTGTCACAGCAGAGATTATTCCACCAGAGCAATCAGTCACACTGGTGGTAGGTCTTTTGTTGCAAGAAGCCGGCTAGGTAGGTACCACCGCAGTGTCAAATATTCTGCCGCCAAATAGTAGTGCTTAGGCATTACTGTGTTCCGGTTTGAAGGGCACTGTACGTTAGTGAAATTACTGGGCGGACGAGATTTAAGAACTAATATCTCTAGGTTGGCAACGCGTGAGTGGCACCTACTAATGGTGCTGCAAACGCTCATTGGCTACGGCAACCACTTACCATCAGGTGGACCGTATGCTTGTTTGCCAACTTCTAACATAAAAAAGGAGAGAAGAGATTAGAAAGGATTAAACGGAGTGGAATATTGGGCCTCTTGCGCTCACTCTTCGCACGAAACGAAACAGTATTGAAACTGTTACGTTACACCTATCTTCTGTGAGAAAGTAGGTTTTATGTCCAGCTGGTTAGACTGCTGAATGTGTATTTTTATATATATAGAATGATAATAAATATAATAATCTCTTTGACGTCGGTAGGAATTATATGGAAATTGCATCACAATTGTTAGAAGTATAGTCACTCCACTAATTACCCCCAAGAGGAAATGTAAAATATGACTCTCGAAGGTTTTGTCTTGTGCTCGCTGTAATTATGTATAATTTAACTTCGAACTCCCTCAGGGCTCACGAACTGGCAAACATTGTGTCTTTCATTTTAAATTATTCATAATATATATCATGGCATTTTATTGTCGTACTTTTGGATATATGTCTGTAATTTTTACTAATTTCTTATAATATTTTTATGAAGGCTCTTTACTTTTACGTAATTATTAAATGTATAGCATTATATATATATTTTTGTTTTTAGCTTCAGTTTATATTTACATACGAACTAAATTCTTATTATTGTGATTATTCGTGAATATTTTACAAACCCGCTTACAGCGACATCTGACGAAATTTTGAGTAAGCTGTGCAACTAGTAATTTTGCTTAGAAGTACCTTTAATATTTGTAAGATGGAGCTGTAAGGATTTTTTTTGTTCAAATTAGGTTGTTGGTAAGTAAGAGAGAATAGCTATGTTTTTCGACTGTTTACCTATTACGGTTCGTGAAATACAACCCGATGACAGTCCGACGGACAGACAGCGACTAAGTAATAGGCCGCACCCAAAAATTCAAAATAATCTTACCCATTTTAGATGGATACAATCAAAAACCATTACGCGTATGGATAACAGTAAATATTCCTATGATGGCAAGCTTTGTTTGTATACAGAGTGAGCTATGCTTGCAGTTGTGATGTGTAGTGGCATGCGCTCTTGTGAAATCTTGACGTCCAACAATGAGTAGATATTAGCGTGGGCATAACGAGGTAGGAGAAAGAGGGCAGCTACACCCCCCTCCACCCCTCTAAATACTAAGAAATAAGCGAATGCATTGTAAACTATTTAATAATAACTATTGAAATAAAATGTCGTTTTTCGGAGACCGCCCCTAAGCCAAATGCTGGCTACTCTAGAGTGCTCCCTAGCTACACATACTAAGATCAACCCGCCTTCGTGAGATGAAACAATATAACAAATTAATTGTGATGTTAATTTGGAGGAACCGCAGACTGATATAGTATCCCCTACGGGTATACGTCATGTTCTCCGTGATTGTGATTGATACATCCCTAAATTATTATTACAAATATATTATCATCATATGTAAATTATGTACCAACTTATAATAGATTATCTAAACAATTTCAAAAATATTACTATGATAGGCGGACGGACAGGAGGAAATTATAAGGGTTTTTGTCATTTAGCTACGGAACCCTAAAATCGACGAACTTACGGAAGCTTACGAAAATTTATTATTAAGTGGTTATAAAATTGCTTCATCCGTCCTTATTCCTGTTCTGTCCTGAACAGTATTTCTTTTTATAGAATTCAATTTTGGTTAGAATACTTTTTTTGTTAAGATTAAAGTTTGTATTAGCGTAGTATTAAAATAAACATGTGTTTATATTCTGTTATTAGCACGGTACGCTGTCCATGCTAGTACATCCGAGCGCAATGCTAATCTTAAACATAAATTTTTTTATTTTTTATGTTAGAAGTTGGCAAACAAGCATACAGCCCACCTGATGGTAAGTGGCTGCCGCAGCCTATGAGCGCTTGCAGCACCATTAGTGGGTGCCACTCGCGCGTTGCCAACCTCGAGATATTAGTTCTTAAATCTCGTTCGCCCAGTAATTTCACTAGCGTACAATGCCCTTCAAACCGGAACACAGTAGTGCCTAAGCACTACTATTTGGCGGCAGAATATTTGACACTGCGGTGGTACCTACCTAGCCGGCCTCTTGCAACAAACGACCTACCACCAGTGTGACTGATTGCACTGGTGGAATAATCTCTGTTAATAAAATATAAAAATAACATATAATTACAAATTCGTCGAAGTTAATTCATATCAAATATTTTGCAAGATGATAATATTATGAAATAGATACACATATCTGCACTAAATCTGGTACCAATCCAAACTGTGATTAACAATGCCAAATACTAAAACCAATCCAGCGATGTTGCGATTGCACCTTGATAGCTACTTAGGCCTATCGACTCAGTTCAAAGAAGTGCTGTGAAAACCGTCGACAATCCCAAACTCAAAGCGATATCGAACCCTTCAAAGTCTAAGGAGTGACTTAGGTTTTTTGTGTGTTCTACCGCTTGTATAGTGGGCTATGTATCTTGAAATGGTTTGACGTATTGCTAAAAGCTTTTGTGTGGTTTTTATGTGACTCAGTTGGCAAGCAACCATACGACCTACCTGATGGTAAGCGGTTGTCGTAGCGTATGAGCATTTGCACTCACTGGTTGCCAACCCCGACATATTGGTTCATAAATCTCCTTTGCCGAGTAATTTCATTAGCTACAGTAATCTTCGAATCTTTACGATAGAATAACTGACACTGCGGTGGTATCTACATAGCCGGCTTACCATCAGTGAAAATTTCTGCATACCATTGGCATCACTTATTGACATTTTAGTGATGGCGCACAATGCGATTTTTTTTTTTGATAAACGTTGCAACATTAGGGAAGTGATATCCTGTGTCGGGGATCCGGAAACACATACAAGGACAAGGATAAATGCACCCAGACCGGTCAATACAAACATATTATGGTCCGAGTGGAAATCCAATGCGACCTGTGGCTTTTACGGCAGATTCGCTATCGCTGCGCCACAATGTCGTCAAAATATTTGCTACCACGAACGCTCCAGCTGTCAAAAGAACTCCTTGTCGAGGTATTTCCGACCTACGCTAATGGGCTACAATATGGAGTTCTTCAAAGCAGCGTTGAAGAAGTGCTAGAGGGGTCACTTATAGTCATCATATGGGTGATGCCAGTTGCATTCAAGGCTACGGTGACCGCTTACCGTCGTGGTTACGTTTATGCGACATTAATGTCTGAATTACAGCGGACTAGATAAAACAGCACGATAGTATTTTTGCGAATTTAGAACATAAATACACTATAAGAAAATGTAATGAAAACTATTTTTTAATTTTATTAAAATATTTTGAAATTTGATAATTGAAGAATATAAATATGGCAATACAAGTTGAATTATATGAAATTAGTAACTTTGAATTATTTATTTTAACTTCACAATTTACCTATTGTTTCATTATTGTGTTAAAATAGCCAGTTGGCAACAGATTTTTATTCATACAAACTATGTAATTTTATTCATAAACATTTTTTGTTCACAGGTAAGAAATACTACACAAAATGCTTACCTACGCATGGGTATGTTCAATCACTTACTACGTATAATAGAATATTGACTAATCCAATTATTATTTAATTAAAAAAAAAACGTGTTAAAAAGTGCTTAATGTACTGAAAATTATTATACAACGCCATCTAGCGGAATTTTCTGGTACTACGTCGCTTCAATCGCTTCAGTGTAGCGTAGTGCTACCATCTATGGAACTGAATTCGCTCTACGACTAAATTTGAGTTGTTTTCCTCACGAAGAGGTATAGCAACCACCCGATAGGTGGCGCTATGTGTACTTCACTGATATAACGTAGACTTTTACTTGGAACCAAATAAGCTATACCATGGCAACCCACACGAGTGTCATTTCGAGAAAAACGCTTTTGAAAATTTTAAACAACTTGCTTTATATGATTTTTTTATGTATTGGTCAAGTTTTTGGCAATTTCAGATTTATATAAGTTATTTTACTTATTTTCACAACAAATAAGTATACAAACTGCATATTTCGTATATAATATAACCCAAAATGTTTAACATAATGTATAAATTGCATAATTAAAAATGGCTTTTTTAGAAGTTTTAATTAGAAATAATGTTCATCAGCCATTTACCAACACTTCTGCATATATAACTCCGTTTTTTCAATTTTGTGGGTTGACATGGTATTGCTTATTTGCGTCCACTTATGAAAATTTTATTGCAATAGAATGTACATAATTCATTATACAGTGTATTTACCCAGTTACCATTAATAGGTACCTACTAATTAAATAAATATATCACCACACTAAACTTCTTAATCTTTAATCATTGAAATAATTCAATAAATCCTAAGTAATATTGTATATATCAAATATTAATTGATATCGGATACTTTCGTCATTACATAAATGGACGCAAATAAGCTATACCATGTCAACCCACAAAATTGAAAAAACCGAGTTATATATTATGCAGAAGTGTTGGTAAATGGCTGAAGAAAATTTTTCTTTAATATTTGTAGGGTTTTAAGCTTTTAAACTTCTAAAAAAACATCTTTTAATCTTGCAATTTATGTATCATTTTAAACGTTTTGGGTTATATTATGTACGAAATATGCAGTTTGTATGCTTATTTTATATGAAAATAAGTAAATAACTTACATACATCTTGAAATTGTCAAAAACTTGACCAATACATAAAAAAAAATCATATATAGCAAGTTTTTCAAATTTTTCAAACGCGTTTTTCTCGAAATGACATTCGTGTGGGTTGACATGGTATTGCTTATTTGCGTCCATATCATAATTACTTTACTGCTATTGGACTTTAATTCCGGGAGCGTCGCGGAGATAGAAATTCTAATCCCTACATTACTGTTCCCTTTCGAAGTCTACACAAACTAGGGTAATTGTCATGCAATAAGCAGGTTATGTGCATTTATATCATAGGAACATTTTTTTTTAATGTTACAAGTTGGCAAACAATCATACGGCCCACCTGATGGTAAGTGATTGCCGTAGTCTATGAGCGCTTGCAGCACCCACCATTAGTAGGTGCCACTCACGCGTTGCCAACCTCGAGATATTAGTTCTCAAATCTCCTCTGCCCAGTAATTTCACTAGCCTAAAGTGCCCTTCAAACCGGTACACAGTAATGCCTAAGCACTACTATTTGGCGGCAGAATATTTGACACTGCGGTGGTACCTACCTAGCCGGCCTCTTGCAACAAAAGACCTACCACCAGTGTGACTGATTGCACTGGTGGAATAATCTCTGCTGTGACAGAGGTTATCCCAACAGTATAATGTATACAATAACTGCTCGTTTAAAGGTATTCGATAGATAGACTTTATTTAATTTTGTATATTGTATTGGTTAGAGATCCTAACCATAATAAATCTGGGTATCGTTGTCCGTAACATGCTAATGATGTCGTTTTTCGATGTCGATACCAGACACTTTATTACGCTCAACGCCATCTGATTTATGGGCGTGTTTGTCGGAATCAGATACGCTTTTTGTTATAGGGAAATATTGTGCTCCTCAATCATCCTATGTGATTTTCTATTTTACAAATTTTTATTCTGGAGGAATATTTTTATATTGGTCCTATGAAATCGTTTATCTGTGCTAAATTCTATGTTCTTGTACTATTGTAGCCATTGTATTTAAAACCTATTTTTTTAGAAAAAAAAAAATCATTGCTTGTCAGCTAACTCGATTCCGATGTAATCTTGAACTTTTTAAGGGAAACTTCTTTAGAATCGTTGTGATTTCAAACCGGATGCAACGGAAAAAACGACAAAGGCAAGAGACAAAAATACAACAATGTGTAGGATACGGATGGACGGACGGACGGACAGACGGACAGACGGACAGACGGACAGACGGACAGACGGACAGACAGACAGACAGACAGATTAAGCGTTTACTCGCTGACTAATTTTAGCTAAAGAAGTTTTACTTCAATCATGTGGTCTAAAGCACACTGTTTTTTTTTTTGTATAGGTATTTAAAGTGGTTAATTGAAATAAAACATAACCACTTCATTATCTATCTTTATCTTTATAAACATAAAGTAAATCGGCGTAATAAAGGAACTCTATCCTTTTGTTAGCTTTTTTCCCTTCTTATCCCTGCCTTCCTATCCGTTTCCTATCCGTTGGGTTATCAATGCCCAAGCGTTCATAGGTAACGGTGACTGCTTACCATTAGGAGGACCGTATGCTTGTTTGCCAACCGACATGACACAAAAACACTTGAGACCAGTAAACCATTAAAAAAAGCCCTAGTAACTTCAAACTTAACTTAAACACGTTAATCCTCTTTCCGCGGCACAGAGGCTCTATTCTAACTAATTACCCTTAAGCATCCTTTCGGTCCGTCACTAAACTGTTTATCTTTATAAATGCATTATAAAATAACTAAACGCAAAACACTTAATGGCGTACTTAGCAAAATAATCTCTGGGAATCTGGAAACTCACTCAAACAGAATTACAATTGACAACGTTGTGGTGCAGCGGTAACCCTGCCTTAGCGCCAAAGTTCGCGTGTTCGAATCCCGCTCGGAGCATTTTGTATTGACCATATAGGCATGTTTTCCGGTCTGTAAGTGTTTGCCCTTGTCATTGTGTGTTATTCCGGACCCGCGACACAGGATATAAACGCTACGCAAACGCTACAAACTCAACAGCCCCCATTAGGATAGTGATATCCTGTGTCGGGGACATTGAGCGTGTAGCGTTTATTTATTTATTTACAATTCACAAAGATCGTATTACATATATGTTTATGGTAGATTTACATTTTCTTCGTCCTAACATTATTCCCGGTACTATACGAGTATTTACCGTGGGTCTGCTTATTAGTCTTGTCCGGATTTGACAGGTTACTAGTTTTTACTCAGAGCGATTGCCATCTGACCTTCGTAACCTTAAGGGCCAACCAGGAACTCATTGGATAAGAGCAATTTACTTGGCAAGAGTTAACGATTATTATCAGATGTTATGTGAAAACAACATGGACCGACAACTTAACGTGCTCTCCGAGGCACGGTAGAGAGACCCACAAGAGCAAACGCCCAGACTGAAACAAATATTTGCAAGATCAATGCAAACATCTGCCCGAGCGGGAATCGAACCTGCGACCGTGGAGGTTAATGGCAGACTCGCTACCTTACGTTACTTATATCGACTGCGCCAATGTTGGAAAGCATTATTATCAAATGTGGCAATTAAACGTATGGTCTGTGTATGGGAATTGAGAAAAAGGAAAAAGTTTCATCTAACTTCATGTCATAATATTCATTCATTCAAGAACAAATGTTTTATCGTCTCAAGATTGCTATATAAGTTTTATCTATCAATCACTTGGGCTCTAACATCGTTATATAAAATGATCTTACACATCAAAAACTCGTTTTGAAGTGAATAGACACGTCTTTTGCGCAAAACAAGTTGACACTAAGCGCTTAAGTTACACGGACGTAACAGCCATTACAGCTAAGTGTGCTCTGTCCCTGTATAAGCATACAATAAACAAAAATATTTAAATACAAACGTACTTTTTATTAAATTATTTGAATTCATTAAATTAATTCAGACATGGAAAAATAAAAAAGTAATCCGAGGAATCCGCGGCTAAAAAAATGAAAATCTACTCCTAATAAAAAAAAATATTGTAAAGCTTAACGCGTACAGGGTTGTAGACAAAATAGAAGTTAAATAGTGTACTTAAAGTGGTTTTTCATTGTCTATAGTTTATATTATGTTTGTTGTTCCTGTATCGCTGGCCAGCGACCCTCAATCAACATATCCATTTCTGAATTTCTAACACCTATAATTAGCTAACGAATATGAAAGCCCTTAAGTTAATTAAGTCTGATCATGGTATAAAAGGCTTAAATGCCCGTAATCAAATCATGATATCATTAAATTAATTCAGACATGGAAAAATAAAAAAAGTAATCCGAGGAATCCGCGTCTAAATTATGTGTTTTAAAATAACTTAATGGTAACTTATAATATTTCGACATGAATAAACAATTTTTACCAATTTTATTTACCAAAATATGTACCTGTTCTGCTCTCTTATATATGTCCTACTAAAACATGCATTTAGATAATGCTATTTCTGTGAATATATATATATATATATATATATATATATTAATAAAAAAATGGGTAAGTATGCCAACTTAAAGGCTCATTATGCCAATATAAAATGACTGAATTGAATGAGAGCGTAGAAAAATAATATTTACATGTTAAATTGTACATTGTAAAACTACCAGCATCTTTCACAGACTACGACTGCGTGTACTTCAAACATTTCAACCTCTTTTTACCCCTATAAGTGTTAAGTCCTAGGTGAAACATCAAAACATTTTATAAATCATCAAATATGTTTATTACGATATACACATAACAGAAATAAGGAAATTTAACAAAGATTTAAATCCCCAACAAAATACCCCACTAAATAAAGTCCCCGGTATGTTTGGGTTTACGGTAAGATTAGCTCATAACGTTGAGCTTTACGAATTCCTCCTCGTGTGTAAATTCGTTCATGTTTACGATGTTCCCGTTTATACATGAATTTAGCTACACAAACATATTACAGATGCCTTCCGGATAAACAATCCTTGGTTTATGTACTGATATAACTTTAAGGAACAGTTTTAATAAACATTACTATCCGTCTAATAATGAGAGATTACAGTGGAATATAATTTTATTATATAAAATTATGGCAGGACGCTAATTAGTAAAAAACAATGGTTCTACAGAGTACAGGTTGAACAATGAAGACGAAAAGTCATAGACATTTCACTCAACTTATCAGTTGTTACATAGATGATAAAAAACATATATTTCCTTCGGGTCGCTGCTCTCTGTCAACATTATCTGTACATTGATGATGATTCTGAAGATCCTGAAGTTATGAAAGTCGAAACAAATACTTTCTAATCTATTTGTCCAACTATTTATTTCTTTTTGCATAATCCAAAGACTGTCAAATTACCAATTGTGTAAATCATTTTAATCTGATTCATTCAGTCCAACCAGAAATATATTCGACTACTCTTTAGTACAAAATTTCACACGCAAAACTTCTTTTTTTTTTTAAAGAATATTTTTAATACTTTTCTAAGACATTACTAATATTCCCATTACACCTCTAAATAAGCTGTTGTGTCGCTTGCTCTAGGAGTGAGTGCGATAATATCTCAATGAGGTCAGGATCGACCCTGCAACTCTCGCGTTAGAAATCGGCCTCTACCGTTGAGTTATTGAAGTTTCTTCATTATATAACCAGAGACACACCCTTGCCTTCCGTGAAAATTTTTCTTAATGATGGTGAAAACCGCATTAACAATTCGTTGTGTGGATAAGAGTAAAAAGTGGGAATAAAGACGGACGCGGAAAGCGACCTCGTTTTATACTATGTAGAGATGATGTACATGATCAATGACAATTATTGATACTGAAAATTGTATATGTGCACTGGAAAATCGTTTTATAATAATTTTATTTTAGTTAAAAATTCAGACATCTGTTCTACTTATTTTATTCGTACTAAAATCGTGCCTTTTTTGGAAAACTAATATAATATTCGATGAATATAAAGAGAATAATATTTTATTTTATTACGGTGTAAGTGTAAGTATTCCGTATCTTTTTATGAAACTACACACTAAATGCTTATACAATTGAAAATGATAAAGATATAAAAATTCGCGAGGCGGTCCCATTACAGGGATAACAAAATTTAATAGAGTTAAAAGTGTTTTCCGAAACGTTCCTTGAGCAATAAAGACATGAATTTATGTGAAATTTACGACTTTATGTCGAAGATATACGTTATCAGGCATGTATTACGCGTTTACAGGTTTCATCTCGTAGAAATACGATCTAGATGACGCGAAATTGATATTTATCTGAAAACAATTTCTTGTATGTATACTTTTGTGGCTCAAGTACAATATTTATAAATGCTGATTTCATTTTCTAAAGCGCAAAATTTTTCTTTCTTTTTTTACAGCGACAAAAATTCGTAAGTCTAAATATTTTTTATGTGTATCCTTTCTTTGTTTTTTCTATAGCGACAAAAATCGTTGTCTATGGATATTTCTTCAGAAGAAGAGTATTCAACAAAATAATAAGCGGTTATTTCGAGCTATTTTCTGTTTTGAAAATCTACTCATAATAAAAATACTGTAAAGCTTAACGCGTACAGGGTTGTGGACAAAATAGAAGTTAAATAGTGTACTTAAAGCGGTTTTTCATTGTCTATAGTTTATATTATGTTCCTGTATCGCTGGCCAGCGACCCTCAATCAACATATCCATTTTTGAATTTCTAATACCTATAATTAGCTAACGAATATGAAAGCCCTTAAGTTCGTTAAGTCTGACCATGGTATTAAAGGCTTAAATGCCCGTATGATTTGATATCATGTTGGTGAAAAACTCATTAACTGTTGCAGATGTTCAAAGGCGGTAATCGCTTTGCAGCAGTTGAGCCTGCTGCTCGAAGGCCTCCTCTAACATAAAAAGTACTATATGTAGTAATTGCATATTATGTAGTAGAGCCATGCTCCACACAAATGAGCCGGTTCGATCGGGGAAGTACTGCCCTCTCACAGAAAATCGGCGTAAAGTAACAGTATCAATAGGTATTGTTGCGTTTCGTCCCTATCTTTTTTCCCATCTCATTCCTTCCCTCCTATCGCTTGGGTTGTCAACGCTCATAGGTTACGGTGACTGCTTACCATCAGGCGGACGGTATGCTTGTTTGCCAACCTTCATAAAGAAAAAAAATTATATGTATATAACCAGGACATAGAGGATGAAGTCGTTATAAACTGTAAAAGACACATTATAATTATTCTTATCTTTCAAAACATCACTTTCGTAAGATTGTCTCGTCGTTGTACGGCTCAAGGACGACTTCCTCAATTTAGTTCTTCACTTCGCATCTCATCTCGACTGAGACGAAACTTGAGCACGTTTCTTATCTTATATATTTTATTTACAAAAGTCGATGGAGTTTCGTCCGTCCTCAGCATGGATGGCTCTTGAATTTATCAAGACTTCGCTTTCATCAGTTCTTTGATGACCCTGAAATCGATTTTAAGTATACATATTCCATATAGCTAAATCTATTAAAATGTTAACCTTAGACATTATTTTATCGTGGTAAATACATAAGGTATATATACTTGGATTGACACTAATAATGCTCATGGGTATGAGTTGCGGTTGCGCTCACTAATCGGTAAATGATCGGTGGGTTAAGCAATTTTAAGATCGGTCAGTCAGTAGATTGGTGATCGCATAGTGGTGTTTCAACTAAACGTTTCATTTGCAGAACACTAAAGTATTTTAATTAGAAGATTATGTTACCGGAGGGTTCTAGTGCCTTGTTACAGCTGTGCGGTCTTTGCTTAACTTGACTGGGCATTAAAAGAGAGTTATATCTGTACGTATTTACGGGGTAATTACTAAGTACCCGTACAACACAGCATAAGATATTTAGTGTTTTCTGTGGTACATTACTGTTTGTTAGTCGGTAGCCAAATGGCAAAAACGGAACCCTTATAGTTTCGTCATGTCCTTCTGTCCGTCCGTTTAGTAATAAAGAAGTTTCATTTCGACGTTTTTGATTACGTCAGTAATTGTTAAGATACTAGCTCCTACAAGCACAAATGTGTCCCCTCCTCTAACTTTTAAACTATGGGATTTCAAATTCTGGTAAAATTTTATGGTGTAGAATATCAAAAGAACTTTCAACGATAATTATTGTATTTATATTATGATACACTAAGTTACATAGACATATACATTTATAAGAACTCCTTCACTGTCGTAGCGACAAAATTATGGAATAGTTTACCTCTATATTCGCCAAGCTAAATCTTTAGAAATTTTTTAAAAAACGGTAAAGGATTATTATATATCCAAAGAAAATTAAGATGACGAATATATATAATTATATTTATTAGTTTATATGTTATTTATTTATTATTTATTTATTTATTTATTTATTATTACATGGAAAACTTACAGCTATAAAAACATATAGTATATATTAACTTAATTAGGTAACAGTAAGCCAATAACAAGTTTTCGCTTATATACAACGGATTACACGAATCAGGTGAGAGCAACAAACGCTATACAAATGTAGTTGTGGGTTTCAAGAAAAATGTAACTAATTTTAAAACTAATTAATTGAAAAAACTTAGGCTTAAGCGCTGCCTAGCCAATGCAATATTTGATACAAAAGGGTCCATTTCATACTGTTTACAAAGAATATTGAAATTTCTACTTGCTCGAACTAAATAACTATTTTGTCTGTACTTGGACGAAGCATTAGGCACTTTTATAGGGTGGTTAAAGCGAATTGATTTATATGGAACATTAAAATATATTTTACTTAAAAGTTCGGGACAGTCAACACTATTATTAAAAATTTTCGAAAAGAACATGTAGTCAGCTATATCACGACGGTAGTGAAGTGGCAATAAATGGTATTTCCTACAGAGCTGAAGATATTCGTGGGAACGGTAGGGAACATTTTGGTGAAAGCAAAGGTATTTGATAAAACGTTTTTGAACGTTTTCGATACGGTCAATATATTTACGATACTGCGGGTTCCATATCTGGGATGCATATTCTAAATTACTACGAACAAATGTGCAGTATAATATTTTAAGGGTTTTAACATCTTTAAAACTTTTTGACATCCGCATTATAAAACCAAGTGATTTAGAAGCTTTTTTACTATAGCATCGACATGCATATCAAAAAGTAACTTGCTGTCATGGATAACACCTAGATCTCTGATATAATTAAGCCGAGGTAATGTATGGCCTCCGAGAGTGTAACTAGTGGCTACTGGTGAAATCTTTCTAGTGTAAGTAATAACTGAACATTTGGCGGGGTTTAGATCGAGTTTGTTTAATGTACAATATTGTTCTAAACGATTCAAATCCTCCTGAAGTGCAATCATGTCATTAAAAGATGAGACGGCAGCAAAAACTTTATTGGATTTGGTTATATTTATTTCATATAATTATTTATGTATTGTGTTTATTTAGTAATGTATGTAGTTATTCGTATGTATATATTTTATAAGTAGTTGCACCACATACCCCATGATTAGCATCTTTCCTAGCCCAAGGTTGTCTGGAAGAAATCGCTGATAAGCGATAAGACCGCTTGTTGTACATTTTTTTTTCTATTATTGATAATTATTGTATTCTTTTTTTTTTGTGGTGTACAATAAAGAATAAATAAATAAATAAATATAGACAAATATATATAGAACATTCGAGATCGAAAACGCGTCAGTACTTTTTGTTCTAGTACAAGTGGTCATATATTGTAGTAGCTTTTCGTTGTTATAAGGGATGATAAATTGCGTTCAACGTTGTTGATGGACATTTAAGCCGCAAGATGAGTACTTTACCATTATACGCGAAAATAACAATGACAGCCGTAATTTACTGGATAGTCAGTAAATTAATGAAGATTAGACAACATTTTTATTTTGTCGCTTAACCGTAATAAATTATATTTAGCATAGAATTTGCAAAATGTTTAAGTATTTATTTTTACAATACTTATATAATCTAAGTGTCTGTTTGTAATTCCAAATTAACAGCTTTTCATAAAATGCATATGAAAGTATATACTGTACTTACCTAAAAAAATGTTTGTCTGTCTGTCTCTTTGTTCCGGCTAATCTCTGAAACGGCTGCACCGATTTTCACTAGTAAACAGCTGATGTTATAAGGAGTAACTTTGGCTACTTTTATAAAAAAAAAGTGAGTGGAGTCGCGGGCGCAGCTTGTTATTAATAAGTAGTTCGATTTAAATAAGTATTTTAAATTAAAATCTCATGTTTGCAATGACGTTGTGGCGCATCGGTAGCGAACCTGCCTTAAGCGCCAGCGGTCGCTGGTTCGATGCCCGCGTGGAGCAGATGTTTGTAATGACCATACAGGCATGTTTTCCGGTTCGGGTGTGTTTGTCCTTGTCATTGTGAATGTTTCCAGATATAACGATATAACGATTCTAATTGTGTATGTTCCGTTGAGTGTGTAGCGTTTAATTTAGAGGGCGCGTAAAATGTCGTTTCCTGTTGGTATAACCTGCAAGGATAACCGGAACCTGTAAGGATAACCGGAACCTGTAAGGATAACCGGAAGTTTTAAATTAGTTTTAATTGTTTTTATTTCGTTTTTCTTATATTATTTTGCTTTTTTTAAATATTGTAATAACTTAGTTTTTTTTATGTTTTTCTGTAATTGTTACTGCTCGTCATATGTGAAAGATGTCAGTGGAAACTTTATTGGTGTATGTGCCATATTTCATATTTTCTTGTAAAAGTACCTAAATACTGTATGTTTCACGAATAAAAAAAAAAAAATCGGAGCAGAAGAAAGACTTATAGTTCTTATTATATTTCGCAATATGAAATCTGAATAGATAGGTCTTAGTATATACAATCTTGTAAACGAATCCACTCCGTTTCTTGAAGATAGTTCGCTCTGGTCCACATTAATGATATCTGAAGTTCCTCCGTCAAAGGATCAAAGAGATCAGATAGCAATATTTCCATTCAAAACTGGTTGACTGAAAAATATAAAGTAGATGAAAATTCTAAGAAAACTGTCCTTTAACGTTCCTTTCTACAATTTTAATTAATATAACTTGAGATTTGCTATGTTTATAGTTTTGACGACGTTGTGGCGCAGCGGTAGTGATCCTGCCTAAAACGCCACAGGTCGCGGGTTCGATTCCCGCTCGGAGCATAATATGTTTGTATTGACAATGCAAGCATATTTTCCGGTCTGGGTGTATTTGTCCTTGTCGTTGTATGTTTCCAAACCCCCGACTCAGGATATCATTATCCTAATGGGGGCCGTTGAGTTTGTAGCGTTTATTATTTAAAGTATTTTACGGTTTTAAAACCGCCGTATTGGCGTATTGGTAGAGCGATTGATTATTCAATAGTCGGTTTTGGTCTGGGCGTTGTCCTTAGTGGCCTCCTCATCGTGGCTCGGAGTGTGCGTTTGGTTACGGTTAGTATCATATAACATCTCTTAATAATAGATATCTCTTAAGAAGTAATATAATTTTTACGTCCAGACAGTAAATTGAGAGCCTCACAAAAACGTATTCTTGAAATGCCTGTCCATATGTCTAAATTTTTAAAGCATTCCTTCGCTGTCAAAGCTGTGAAATTGTGGAACGCACTTCCTTTGACCGTACAACAGTCCAACACGTTAGAAAATATTAAGAAATTAGTAAAAGATCACTATCTGCTTAATAACAACTCCTGATTCATTATATATGTACAGTCACGAGCAATGAAATGTATACATTGTCAAATTTTCAAAATTATGTACACGCAATATTTTGCAAAAGAAAGTATACGAGTCTTGCTTCATAAATATGTAACCGTCAATTTATTTCATAATAATGTATACAATGACATTTTCTATACCAAATATATATAATTTGTCATTAATCTGTAGACATCTACTGTTGGACTTACATAGGTCTGTCCTAAATGATACCACCACTTGCATCCAGCGGCTCCCACTGGCTCGTTCTATATCATCAGACCACCTAGTAGGAGGCCTGCCAAGAGAGCTATGCTTGGAGTATCTCTACGCCATCAAATCAGAAATAAGGAGATCCGTAGAAGAACCAAATCGACATTGCACTAAGGATTGCAAAGCTGAAGTGACAATATATAATATAAATATTCTTATCTTTACTGAACGTTTATGATTGATTTTGATGACTTTTTTGGTGTTTGGTGTGGCCCTAAAGGGCTTAGAATCATAATAAGACTCGGAAGGTGGTATTGAAATCGAGTTCTATTTTTTTCATATAACCCACACCCTACATAAATACCTTAAATAAGTGAACAGGTGTTTCTGAAATTCAAAACCAGTCAAGTGCGTGGTGCACCTTGCACAGTGGAAACTAAAAAGTTGCGCTGCTTGATGAAGAAGAATCTTTAAGACTTTTAATATAACGACATAAAATCAACCGCAAAAATAAGTTGTCAATTTCATTGTCATTGTAATTATTCAAAATAATACGAAAAACATAGTTACGGGAAAATTTATCTTCTACAAATTATTATTGAGAAAACTTGTTTTATTGTTCTACAACCTTAAATTTTACGTTGGTATAACACAACTTTGATGATTTTAGACTCTTATTAAAGAAAGTACTGACTTAAGCAAATAAGTCAAAATTACACTTGGAAAGCCTAAGAAAAGCTACTTAACACGTTCCTACGTCTTAATTCTTCTACTGCTCAGTTACATGTATGGACTACTAGCCTCATTTTTTTATATATTAATAAGGCTCTAGACCTATTTAGATATGTGGTAGAATCTGTCTTTCCACAAAAAAGTGATATGCTTTTTATATCGAAGAAAAATATTTGATTATATCAAATCATATTTATATGAAATTAAGTAAGTAGATGTATTCTATGAACCGATACACAATTTTGCAGCAGAAAATTTGGTATAATTAAATATTTTTCTGCTGCAAAATTGTGTAGCGGTTCATAGAATACACATACTAACATAATTTCATATAAATAGAGCCAATAATTTCCAATTAAAATGACTGTGACATAAATGGAGTGGAGTGGAGACACATAAGTGGAGTGTGGAGATAAAATATAAATTAAGTATAAGAGTACTGTGACGATCTCAACATTACACTTTATTTAAATCTCTAAAACAATGTATTTTCTATAATATGAACCTATTTATGGACGGTCACCCATCCATTTACTGACCGCACCCAAAGTTGCTTAACCTAAAAATCGTTTGCCGACCACGTGACTATGTGCAACGTAATACTAAGTATGGACATACGCCGAAAATAATATTTTTACAAAATCAAAAATTTATAAAATTTTGTATGAAAATTTCCATAGAAATAGGAAAATGTATGGAAATTCACGGATTCAGGTGCCGAATGTCATTGGAGCTGTTTCACATATATAAGGGGTGTGGTGTCGGCGAAGGTGTCTCCGAGCGTATGCTTGGTGAGTGCCCGTCAGACGTCTCTACCCCCGCGTATATGTGGACGGTTTACCAAGGCGGTGCGTTCGGGCGGCCATGTTGCTAGAATGCTAGTTAAGGTTTCCGATCTTCGTATATGGTTTTTATACATATTATTAATGGTGATTGGTGATGCATGGCAAAGAATATATATAAAGTATATATTAAATATATATACAATAATAAATAAATAATGACGGTATGGTGGTCCGTCTATGATTACTGGCAAAGAGATCTAATATGAATAATACGATCTATACATGTTAAAGGCAAATTTATATCGTTGAAATATATTGAATATAATTTATTATTATTAATTAAATATTTAATGACGGTTTGTGGGTCCGTCAATTATGAATGTATATATGTTTGATATATATTAAGAAACGAAGTTTACTCCGTTTCTTTAATATTATGTAATATTGTAATTGTGAATATAAAAGTGAAAGTAATGCTTCGGCGCAAATATTGTTTATGTTTCAGAATCTAATGGATTATTTGAAACCTAAGAAGAAGAGAATTCAATGAAGATTTATACTTTTAAATTGAATTGCGTTGGGAAGAATTTATGCGTCATAACTAATAAATAATTATATTTCAGCTGTATACGTGTATAATGTTTTGGCAGGTTGTAGTTGACCCGATACTTGAGTTTGAGGCTCTGATGTGGCCTGAGTCATGTCTATAGTGTCCTTAAGCGAGGCCCGAGGATTTTTAATCTTAGTTGACCCGATGCTTAAGTATGAGGCTCCGATATGATTTTGGTCATGTCTATGGTGTCCTCAAGTGAGGTCCTTTGACTTTGCTGATGTGATGCTGACATGAGGTTGACTCTGTGGTGCGATTTATATCGATGCAGTAGTTTCCTCAGGTCCATTGCTGAAGCGGCCTTAGTGACACAGATTAGAATTGCTGCGGTGGTGCGACTTAGGTCGATGCCGTGATGTAATTCGGTTTGTTGCTGAGGCGCTGGAATATTATACATCGTTTGTAGCAAAATGACTCGTCTTCTTATTAGAGACGCCCCCTTAGCTTAGCAATAGGCATTTTTATAATTGACATTGTAGCATGTCATACTATTAGGGCAACTGGTTGCTTCTCACTTCGAGATAGCTAACTAGTATTAGACAGTGTGGCCTGCTTAACTCTTATCATGCGTGTTTATCAAGTCCTAAATAATGAACTGGATTCGGATGTATATTTGAGTATTGAGCCAAAGGGTACCTTGCGTGAGCAAGTGCTATGGTTGTAATGATGCAAAGCTATAATAGGAAAACTAAATATATCAAAGAATATTAGTTGTAAGACAATGCGATAATTTGAATAACAATTATGTAGGGTTAGGTAGGACTTAGTTTTAAGGAATTGCGGTTGTGATATTATAAAGAATTGAATATTATCAATACTATATGACCCATATATAGTGATAATAGAAATGTACGTTATAACTATAATTATTAATGAATTTGCCTACACTACGGTGAGGTTATTATAAATAATATATTACACATATATAGTGATAAAAGAAATATACGCTATAAATAGCATTATTGATGAAAATACCTTAACAAAGGTGAAGTTTATGATAAATATAAACTCTATATTAACCACATATAGTGGTATGACAAATATACGTTATAAATGATATTATTTATTATTATTGATGAATTTTACTTCACTAAGGTGAGGCTGACGATTATAGCATTGTGCTTACGGAATGCCGCCTGGCGGTTTAATGTTCGAATACATATCTGAACCAGGGATTTATTCCCTTATATATAATGACCAGGGCTTGTCCCTCATTTATTAGGGCGTTTTGCCTTCTCATACAAAGATGAATAAGAAATATAATGCGACTTCGGTCTTAATCGATACTATTACTAAATATCAGGGCTTGATCCCTTTCTATGCTATGAAAATAAGAACAATATAAAAGAATAAATCTTGCGTCCCGATAACGAAATCACTATAAATATAAATTACCAGGACTATGTCCTTTTATGTTATAACAATCAAATTGTGTGTCGCAGGCGCACTATAAATAGCCTATCCCTTACCCGGGAGGGCTCGTATATATGGTTGGAGCCCACAGTCGGTGGCGTGTGCGGGGCCATGGACCTTCTCCCGTCCTTTATAGTTTTCCCAGAAAGAGTTAAGTATATAAGGATTGGAGGAGCGGACTGCTTTCAGCTACTTGTAAGAGGTGTTGAAAGTATAGGGATAAAACATCGATCTCCCCCTCTTCTTTATATTTTTACTATAGAGTTTACGTATATAAGAATTGGAGGAGCGGACTACTTTCAGCTACTCGTAAGAGGTGTTGAAAGTATAGGGATATATTTATTATCTCACCATTTTGCCTTTATTGGCTTATATAAATATTTTTATTATGATAATCATATGACACTAAAATAATTAAACTATATAATAAATAAGGTATTATTGTTTTCCATTGTCGAGTTGAACCTGTTGCCTCTGATGCTCTAAAAGAACACGGATAATTACGATCACAACGTAACAAGGGTCCTGGCCGCTAGATAATACACGTGCCAATTTCGTAGTTTTATGCTATTTATTTTCGTGCATTTTAATTAGTATTTATTTAATTATGTCTTATTTCTATATTATATATATAATGTAAGGCAGGTTCAGTCACAGTACGTAACCCTTATAATTTTTCTATTTGGCTATGGAACACGAAAAAATAAAAAAATACGAAATGAGCAATGAAATTTATAATTTTACAGTTTTTTTATTCATTCACAATACATCGCAAAATAAAGTATACGAGCTTTGTTTCAAAATAATGTATCCAACTAATAATACTAGAATAATATTATGTATATAGTATATCAAAATATTTTTGGCATTGAAGGAGGTTTTTCTTTTTTGAAAAAACTAGTCATGACTGTATTATTAAATTTAAAATTATTCGATATTTTCATTATGTATTGCCTTTTATGTGTGCGTGATATGTCACTTTATCACTGTGTGCATGTGTCAATTTATCGTTTACAATTCTTACAATAGTTTAAATCAAATTTAAAAAATACAATTATTGACGCTTAGGGAATAAAAAAATAAGTTGCCAAACCTATATATATGTCTATTTCTTTTACTCCTGTTAGTGATTCGAAGCAACAGACTAAGATAGCAATATTTCCTATGAAATATGGTTACAAGAGCGGCAACAGGGTATGGTTCCGTCCATGGGGTTCTTAGTCTAAGCGTAAGATGCGTACTGTGACATATAAGTGTCAAAGGAATTTATCCTTTATTCAATAGCAACATGATCGGTTTCTATAATTATCAAAGGCTTTATGACTTAATAATATAGAATTAAAGATTAATTTCCTTTGAAACCTGAAACTATCGCAGTATCTATCTAGCGTAAAAAATACACGCATACGCTGTAGTAAAATGTAAACAACTAATACTAAAAAAATAAAAACATGTGTTAGGGCACGCGGTTTTTTTATGTTAGAAGTTGGCAAACAAGCATACGGCCCACCTGATGGTAAGTGGCTGCCGCAGCCTATGAGCGCTTGCAGCACCATTAGTAGGTGCCACTCGCGCGTTGCCAACCTCGAGATATTAGTTCTTAAATCTCGTTCGCCCAGTAATTTCGCTAGCCTACAATGCCCTTCAAACCGGAACACAGTAGTGCCTAAGCACTACTATTTGGCGGCAGAATATTGGACACTGCGGTGGTACCTACCTAGCCGGCCTCTTGCAACAAAAGACCTACCACCAGTGTGATTGATTGCACTGGTGGAATAATCTCTGTTGTGACAGAGGTTATCCCAACAGCGGGCGATGGGGTCGTCACATCCCGACGCCTTAAAAATGGTAGGTATGAACTAGTTGCGCATATTTGTAAATTTATGTAACGCATTTTAATAACGTTTAATTTTTTCTTGCATTCCCTCCTACGTCTGTCGCCTAGCCTACAGCCGGATAAAGAGGAGGGCAACAGCGGCGAAAGCTCCGAGGCCTCCACAAAAGAGGCTTCGGAAAAAAAAATCCGACTTGTGAACACCAGGCCACATATTTTCCTTTGATTTTTTTACATCCCCAAATTTAATATTCTGGTCTAACCTACCTAAACCTAAGCCACGATAAGGAATTTTGTTCCAAAAATACTAAAACGCATTTGCTTATAAAATTTGAAGCGTTTACACATAATTTATCCCGGATCCCATCATCAGATCTTGCCCGTATAGGTTATCCAATAAAACAGGCAGGTTGGGGAAAATATGTTGTTAAAACTATCGTTCAAATACAAAAATGTTATTATTAAAAGAGCAGTAAATGCATAAATCAATTTTTATCAAAATATATTTATATAATTTTAAAGAAAATATGCTTATAACGTACATTTTATTCAAAATGTCAATGTATATTTATCGAAATCGGTCCACACGTTCAGTTCAGTAACAGACCAAGTGTCTGATTGTTCCAACAATTATGGTTTATATATTAAGTTAAAGGTGTGTGTGATATGAGCAAAAACTAGAAATAATAAAACCTAGAACTTTATTTCCACGCCACCTACTGGGTCTTACTGTGATTCTAAGCTATCCGGGGATACTAAATACCCAAATACAAAAAAAAAAACATCAGTATCAATTAGAGAAATTCAATGATATACACATAATAATAAAATATATTTTAAAATAAAAATAATATACTGCTTTAGACGTAAAAATGTCACTGTATACATTATTATGAAATTAATTGACGGTTACATTATTATGGAGCAAACCTCGTATACTTTCTTTTGGAAAGTATAGCGTGTACATAATTTTGAAAAATTGACAATGTATACATTTCATTGCTCGTGACTGTACATATTATTAAAAATACATATACCTATATTACCTTATATCAGTTGTATAAAGTATTTATTAGTTTATATTATTATATGTTTAATAGTTGTATGTAT
Source organism: Hestina assimilis (assembly GCA_023373885.1). Lineage (NCBI taxonomy): Eukaryota > Metazoa > Arthropoda > Insecta > Lepidoptera > Nymphalidae > Hestina > Hestina assimilis. Next base: position 11,363,005 of record CM041750.1, read on the forward strand.
TAATGTGTAATTATTAGTATGTAAGTTTATTATAATATTTATGTTGTTCATCACCTGCCTATTCTGGTAACTTTATTACTCCTTCCCTAAGGTTGTCTGGAAGAGATCGCTTTGAGCGATAAGGCCGCCTTTTGTGCCTTATGATGTATACGTTTTGTACATTCCTTTATAATATTAGTTTTAAGTTTGTAGTGCACAATAAAGAGTTAAAATAAAATAAAAAATAATATAAAAATCCCTCATCCAATGAGTCCACTTTTTGGTTGGCGGAGGTCAGATGGTAGTCGCTCTGTATAAAATGTGGTAACTTAACAACGAATCCGTGTAACAATATACTTTTGGGTTTTATAATTTATTAGCTACCTTATGTATATCTTCTTCTAATATATAAAATTCTCGTGTCACAATGTTCGTACCCATACTCCTCCGAAACGGCTTGACCGATTCTTATGAATTTTTTATGCATATTCAGTAAGTCTGAGAATCGGCTACTATCTTTTTCAAACCCCTCAGTGGTAAGGGCTGTCCACCCCAAACTTTTTATTTTATTTTTGAATATTTTATTTTTAAATATTTCTTTAGTATCTCGCATTGAAAAATACATATGACCCTATTTTTCACCCTTCTACCGTCAACCCCTATTTTTTTAATAGCCATATTTACATCAACAACTTTCATCGGTGTCACTTCTAGACTCGACTAGAGGGCGCTGCTATCGGGTCCCAGATTTTTTTCGGGGCAAGACAACGTCTGCCGGGCCAGCTAGTATTAATATATATTTGGCAAGCTATCAGTCCTTTTCAGCTTGTTGGATTTGCCTTTTGAGATGGTTTTAGCATCGTTTTAAACGCGAGTTATACAATGACTATTAAAAAGCCGAGCATCTAGATTGAGTATTTTTTGTCATGATGGTTGGCAAACAAACCTATAAACGCACGCAATATTTGTATCAAATGTATGTTGCTAACCCAAGGGATGGGAAGGAGTTATGATAACCGGAAATAAAAACAGAGACGTTTGGAGATTGGGCCTCCGGTGCACTCACTGATCCGCATACTTTATGCCGATTTTCTGTGAGAGGGTAGTACTACACCCGTCGAGGAACGAGGGATTTGTGCTGGTAGCGCGCATGGCTCTAATACTACCCGGGTATTTTTAGTTATTATGCACATGCACGTATGCATATACCTTTATATAATATGTGAACGAACGTTGTTCATCAACTCTGAAGGGGAAAATATAAGAACAAAACCACATAATATTGTATTAACAATCACATTTATTAATAGTTTAATATAAACAGACTAAATTCCATCCATACCACCTTGATGTCTGGAAATCCACAACAGTGCGATTTAGAAGACATTTTCTTCCTCGCACAACCACTCTGTGGAATCAGCTTCCGCCGGCGGTCTTTCCGAACCGATACGACTTGGGAACCTTCAAGAGAAGAGCGTATTCTTTCCTTAAAGGTCGGCAACGCACCTGCATGCCTTCTGGTGTTGCAGATGTTCATGGGCGGCGGTGATCGCTTAACATCAGGTGAGCCTCCTGCCCGTTTGCCCCCTCTTACATAAAAAAAAATAATAACACCGTAGTATCGACTTCAATGTCGGAATAACGAATGACAGGGCATATCCCTGACCACCCGCTTTTATAATCTTATCCCCATTAATTTCCTTGCTTGTGATTGGTCGTTGGAGTTTGACAGTATCGCGGCCAATCATAACAATTACTTTAAATCTGATACATTACAAAATGTATAGCTATTTAACAATGTATTTAAATATTTGTAACAGACACCGTTGTGGCGTGGTGAGTAGCGAGTCTGCCTTTAGTCTCGACGGTTGCGGGTTCGATTCCCGCTCGGGCAGATGTTTGTTAAAAATTTCTGTCTCGGTCTGGGCGTTTCCGTGTGGGTCTCCCCACCGTGCCTCGGAGAGCACGTTAAGCTGTCGGTCCCGGTTATTGTCAATAACATCTGATAATAATCGTTAAATCTTGATAAGTAAATTGCTCTTATCCAATGAGTTACTGGTTCGCCCTTAGGGTTGCGGAGGTCAGGTGGCAATCGCTCCGTGTATAAACTATTAACCTGTCAAATCCGGATAAAAGTAATAAGCAGACCCTGGGTACACAAAATACCGGGAATAATGCTCGGATGAAGGATTTAAATATTTGTAACAAATATATTAAATATTATGTACCGCTTTAATTATATGTTGTACTCAGTCGTTCGACAACTGTCCTAATAAACAGACGCAATAACTTTTATTTGATTTTCTTATTTCGTAACTCTTAAATAAATACCCGAAGTAACGTATATAATAATTAATTACGCATGAGAACATCAGTTTAATTACTTGTTAAAACTTTAAATATAAATTACATTTAAGACTTTTAATTAATTCTGTCTTTGTACTCAACGTTATCAACGATCAAGTTTTGTTAATGTTCCGTTCTAGTCCTTATATTATACTTCTGAAGGTGACAATGATTTATTACCTTACTTAATTATTCATAGACGTGAAAATTCGTTTTATATCTAATATGTTTAAGCGAGCAATTCTTGTATATATATATATAATTTGAATATTTGAATAGGTTCCAACAATTTCATGAAATTTTTTGGGGGCCATACATAGAGCTATAAATTAAAATGTTTGAATACATACAGCATATTAATCTAAGCTAGATTAATATGTTAATTATTTTGAGATGATCTAATGTAATATGATGTAATTGACACCGTTGTGGAGTTGTGGGTAGTGAGTCTGCCTTTAGTCTCGACGGTTGCGGGTTCGATTCCCGCTCGGGCAGATGTTTGTTAAAATTTCTGTCTCGGTCTTGGCGTTTGTCCGTGTGGGTCTCCCCACCGTGCCTCGGAGAGCACGTTAAGCTGTCGGCCCCGGTCTGATAATAATCGTTAACTCTAGATAAGTAAATTGCTCTTATCCAATGAGTTACTGGTTCGCCCTTAGGGTTGCGGAGGTCACATGGATATCGCTCTGTGTAAAAACAAGTAACCGGTCAAATCCGGATAAGAGTAATAAGCAGACCCTGGGTACATAAAAATACCGGGAATAATGCTAGTAAGTAGATCTAATGTAATATGATGGAGTCGTAATAATCGCATGCTTAACGTTCTTATCGAGGAACGGTGGGGAGACCCAAAAGGACAAATGCCCAGACTGAGACAGATATTTATTCGTCCAATACAAATATCTGCCCCGAGCAGGAATCGAACCGGCGACCGTCGAGATTCGCTACCAAAACGCCACAATGGTCCTCATTAGTTCGGTTTCTATTAATGAAACAAAGCGTTGGCAATTTCCCGCTCGATGTACAATTCCGCTGTAAAATCGCTTATAGTACAACAAAGCTGTAACGATGTATGACGAACCGTTAGCCCCGCGGTACTCGTTATCGCAATATTGATACTCTACTTTCAAATAATACGAAATAACACACAATTCATGTAGACACGACTTATAAAATAGACTTTTACAGAGGAAGATTAGAAAAAAAAAATATTAAGTTTAATTTTTAAATTCTACTGTTTATTATTAGAAATTTTAATACAGATGTTGTTAAAAATTGAATGTACTTTCGCCTGTCCAAAAAAAAATCAATATAGAATTTCATAAATATACAATGAGTTATATTTTATATTTAAATTGAATACAGTTATTATATATTTATAAAAATTGAAGGATTATTTTTCGTACCTTGTTGATAAGTTCGCTTTTAGTCTCTGGTATGAGGGACAAAAATGTCCGATTGTCTCCCGGCAAGAGGACACTAATTAACTCACTTTGTCTCCTGGTAACCGTATGTTTATTCCTGACCATTGACTAAAAGCGAACTTTTCATTGTAGGACAAAAATTCCTATTCGCACCAAAGGAGAAAATTAGGATATTGTCACCAGCCATTGTCGCGATTGTCAATAATCCGCGGGTGAGAATGTCCTACATTTCTCCCTAGGTGCGTTATATACTATTAGGTATATTTACTCAATTAAGTATGTAGTAGAGCCATGCTTCTCTCAGCACAAAAGGATTGGCTCGACCGGTAGGTACTGTTTCCTTTCCTGTGATGAGTGAGAGCATCGGAGGCCCAATCTCCCACCCCCTCTATTCCCTTCCTTTTTTCCCATTCTCATCCCGTCCCTCTTGTTCCTTGGGTTGGCGACGCGCTTGTGATACTTCAAGTATCGCAAGCGTTCATAGGTTGCGGTGACTGCTTACCATCAGGCGGACCGTATGCTTGTTTGCCAACCGTCATGCCATAAAAAAAATGTAAGGATTGAGAATGTCAATTTCCTAGTTGTTATAAAGTATAATATAGTGAATTTTGTATCTTGGCTAAAGGGTTAACTTTTTAAAGACTCAAATAATGTTATTTATGTTCCTTGGTTAGAGTTCCACTCAAATGATCTCGCAGACTTCAACAGCACCGAACTTATGCGAGTTCCACTTCAATCGCTACGGATTTATATTTCTAAGTTGTTATAAGGAATATTCTCGAAGTTATTTTTATTCGGTTCTTTTTCATAACTTTCAAACTTTTCAATAGCAATTTCCTTAAACTAAATCGTTAAAAGGTAAATGCTTACAACTATCTTTCGGATTTTTGAAAACGTACAATAGATATATTTACTTTACAAATTATTCATTTCTCTCTGGAGCTAATTCTAAAGTCAGCTCGGAAGAAGTCGCGGGCAGAAGCTAGTATATATTCTAGGAAACAAATTGTTCGTCACAGCTGTTTTTTAATTTTTAACTTTGCAACTATGCTACTCAAGCAAGATTGTAATTTGTTTTAAAAAAATGCTTGTCGCCGTCTTGTCTTAATATGTTATAACGACTTATATGATATAAGTTATTATATAGGTCAGGGCTTTTACTAGTCTTCTATTTATGCTACGGAGTTTAATGAAAACAATTTTTCTTAAGATATACAAAAGTGCACATACTAAAGTATGTCAAGGAATTTATTGTGAGTCTCGAAAATGAAAGATCTAGAGACTCTATAGTATTAAATACTCAATAACGTATACTATTCACTAAATCAAATACTATAGAATATTATTGCTTCTTAAAGGGTAATCCTTAAAAGCGTCAACCATATATATGATATACTAATATTATTAGTTTTATTCTAAAAATTTTAATTGATATTGAAAATATAAAAATGATGAATTTTGATACTCCTAAAAACTAATTCTTGCCTGACGCTTCGTCTGCATGGACTTAGAATACAATTGGTTGTGAAAATATGTAGATTTTTTCCTAATTCTTCTACAGTTTTGTAACAAACCAGATTAACATATAATTTAAATAGAATATGAAAAAAAACACAATTGGTATTCCAGTGACTTTTAATTTAAAGCTTTGCGAAAGTTTCTAAAACCTCAAATTGACATCGAAATTTAAAAGGAAAATTACTTCTATAAATAAGATTAGTGTTTTCTTTTGAAGGGTAATTTACGAATTTCAATTCATATATTATATCTTTAAAAGCCATATTTAAGTGACAATGTTTACAAAACAATAAAATATTCATATTTGCTTACATTTACAAACAAAGTATTGACCGACCGAATGAGACGGTTGCTAAAGGATAGGGACAGAACATCGTGATAAAATGCATTTCAAATTATGATACAATATGGCTCTATCTTCTCATGAATCCCTATACAACCCGGTTCTCCTCCCCAGGAGTATCTTGAAACAAATTATGATGATGATGGAGGTGGGAATAATTCCTTTCTCATACCTTTCCTCTATTTGAATTTTCTACTATCCACGTTCCTTAACTTTTTTTATATTTTATAATATTATCATTAATTATAATTAATTATAATATAATAATGATATTTTTTTAACAGCATTAAAGCAATTTCTATTGTGTTTTCAGTCGCTGCCTCTTAAAATCAAAAACACCCGACAGCCATTGTTACAAATCCCAGTAAAACTGTATAAAATGCTAGTTCAGTTTAAAAATTACCACTGACGCAAAATAAAAATACGACAAGCTTTTAAGGGATTTCCTTAACATCTTTTGAGTATTTTACCGCTGAAAATTTTAATTCGTAAAGAGAAAATGTACAGAGAATTTTATGACAAGCGTAGAACTTAATACGACTACAGAAGCTTATAGCAATCTTACAAGAGAATATAAATAATTCAGTTTTGAATACTAATGAGATTCGCAGACGAATTAATTTATTTGCTCATTATTTTGGAGACTAGATTCTAATTAACATATTTCCAAAGGTCCTATATTAAAATTGGACTTAAGAGACAAATATTTAAAGTTGATTTATTTTTTCTTAAGTACAAAGAGTGCAAAGCGATGTAGCCGCTTAAAAACTGCAGTTGAGAGTCAAATGGAAATTAGCAATTTTTTTTTATGTTAGAAGTTGGCAAACAAGCATACGGCCCACCTGATGGTAAGTGGCTGCCGCAGCCTATGAGCGCTTGCAGCACCATTAGTAGGTGCCACTCACGCGTTGCCAACCTCGAGATATTAGTTCTTAAATCTCGTTCGCCCAGTAATTTTACTAGCGTGCAATGCCCTTCAAACCGGAACACAGTAGTGGCTAAGCACTACTATTTGGCGGCAGAATATTCTACACTGCGGTGGTACCTACCTAGCCGGCCTCTTGCAACAAAAGACCTACCACCAGTGTGACTGATTGCACTGGTGGAATAATCTCTGTTGTGACAGAGGTTATCCCAACAGCGGGCGATGGGGTCGTCACATCCCTACGCCTTTGAAAATCTTCTTCTTCTTAGCGTTTTTCGCGCTTTATTGCCGGGTCAGCTCTCTTGATTTTCACTTTTCCCTATCGTGGACATCACGCTCTGTCAACCCGCAGCACTCCATATCTCTGTTCACAACGCTCATCCACCTCAGCTTAGGCCTGATTTAGGCCACCTTTAGGGTGGAAAAATGAAAAATTAAAATTTGAATGATTTTTAAAAAATTTGTATCGTTTTTAAGTTTAATTACAAGGTGCCTGTGGTGCGAGTCTATTTTATTCTTAATGATATCCGCTAATAACTGTAAGTGCACAGTGAAAGTCCCGTCAAAATAGATGCTGTTTCTAAGGATAGTCAGAACATACTTACTTGTCTTACAGACAAGAAAAAATAAAAATATGCTACTATTTTGGTATTAAGAACAGATACTGTTAAACTCATTCCATTGATTTGGAATATAAGAAATGACCTAATAAAAATTAAAAAATGTATATAGAAAAATTACAAGATTTATTATTTATAAAGTAAGTCACATAAAACACAGGAGACTCATCGCGTTAGGCTTAATCCTGGAGCTGTCAAGCAAATGTTAGCCCAGGGATTACAGGCATTACCTTCGTTTATCTGGACTATATCTGGGTGGCACTTTGTCGTGACGTGTTTTGCCCGAGAGCTTATGATAACTTGCTGACAGTAACATTTAGCTTTTTAAATGTCAGAGCAAAATTGTTAAATCGGAGATATTAATTTCACAACTTATAAAATCATTTCGGTGAATCTAATTGGTGACTCGAATAAATTAAGCAAGTTGATTTGATTGTAACAAATTGTACTATTTTAGTTTTTCTAATGACTATTAAAGAATCTGCCGAATAGATAGACGATATTACTAATGTTGACGTATATAATGACGTATCACTACATAGTATAAAATAAAAGTCGCTTTCTCTGTCCCTATGTATGCTTAAATCTTCAAAACTACGCAACGGATTTGGAAATGGTTTCCCTAGATCATGTATTTATTAAATGTCTGATAATCGTATACAAAATCACGACTGCTATGTTCATATTCACAACTTTTACAATGAAACTTTAGTTGAAGACTGAAGTAAATCCGATGAAACTAAAAACCACTTCATAATAAGGTGAATTTATTTTACTTTGCACTTAAAAATATACAATATTAGCCGCCCGCTCCGGCTTCGCACGGGTATAAAATATATAGGCTATGTCATTCACTGAAAAAATTATTAAAATCGATCCAGTAGTTTTGATTTATTCATTACTGCCCGTGGCCTACGCGTTAAATGTAATTATTTACGACATCACATTAGAAACCTCAAAAATAACAGTATTTCTCCACTATTTAATGGATGTTATTATACATGTAAACTTTCCTCTTCAATCACTCTATCTATTAAAAGAAAACGCATCAAAATCCGTTGCGTAGTTTTAAAGATTTAAGTATACATAGGGATATAGGGACAGAGAAAGCGACTTTGTTTTATACTATGTACTTATAAATCATAAAGTAACATATATAACAAATAAAATGAACTCAAAAGATAAAGCTCTTAAGTAGGGGTCATTAAAAAGATAAAATGGTACATTTTAATCTTTGTCCTCTTTAACACAGGACTTTTCTAACATTGTCTTGTCATTGTTCGATTTAAAATGACTTCCTCGATTTAGTTCTCGACTAAGACGTGACTTGAGCACGTTTCCTCCCACATATTATATTTATAAAAGCAGATTTTTATGTATATTTTCTGCGTGGATATGTTTCTGGAATTTAGCAAAATATGATATTTATTATTTGTTTAATTTTTAGTTGGTTAAAATATGTTTTTGATGACGCAAAATGCAGATTATTCCCAGGGGGCTGTAGTGTGTATATAATATAAATGACTATTTATGTGTACTTGTAAAGCCTATTAGAATAAAGTATGATTTCATTTGTTTTATAAATCTTCAAATCTAAATCCGTGTTGCGATATCGTATTAAATCTGACCACTGAGATGATAAGTTGGCCATATCATGTTAGTGGTTCCTTTGAAAATTTCAGTGTTTTATATAACATAACATACTTTAAAAAGAAGGTCTTTTTATAAAGGATTCGCTTGTTTTTTTATATATTGTTTTTCGTTAGATAAAAAAGTAAGTCGACTCAAGTGAAATCCTAAGGGGAATTTTAGTTGAGTTACAACACTCACCAAAAATTTAGAATGTCATAGCTTTTCATTAAAACTTACTTTATAATTTTTAGTTTTAAATGCACTGGTAGAAATCAACGACATTTATATTTCATTTCGGGATTTCTACGTGCAACATAACATTATGTACTTCAACTATTTAATTGCACAAGTTCTGACGTAACAGTAATTGTTACTTAAGGGTAGAAGTTACCGCTTCATTGCAAATCTTGAACTCTAATTAGACTGAAGTTTCAGTGCCTTTGAGTATATTAAAATTATATTTAGTTCTATACACACATATTCTTAGATTTTATTGTTTTATTAAAGTCATGATTTATTTTACACAGAGTAAAAAATATATAAAGCTACAGTAAATGTTATTCGTAGTATAAGTAACTAGCTTCTACCAGTGGTTTCGCCTGCTTTAAGAGTGATTTTAATACAAACTTTACACCCTTCCAAGGGTATAATCTTAGAAAGTGTTATAATACGTCTTTCTTCTTTATTTCTTTGCCTAAAAACAAAATTTTATTATAGTAGTTTCAAAAATTTTTTTTTTTGCTTTTAATGACGTGCCCTTTAATTATTTAAAGACACTTCATTGATACTACGATCTAGCCTAGAAAGACTAATAAGTAATTTAAATCTAACATAAATTGCTAAGTAGAGTAAAACTAAGAATGTGTCCATCAACACTTTTCTTACTGTCTCTATTAAGTGGAAGGCACTTTGTTCTTGCGTCTTTATATATATGTAGCACTCACTAAACTATCATTTACACTATTTTAATACACTAACTCAAAAGGTTTTGTTCTTTTAAGTCTTCTCACTATGTCCGTGTTGTCGAGGAGCTGGATAGCCTCGACGTTCACATGATGATGAAGTCTTTTTTGGTGAGCTTCTGCAGTTTTTTTCACTATATTTGCGACCGGGTCTATGTTGAGGTCCCGATGAAGGTCGTCATTTTTTACGTACCAGGGTGCATTTACAATGCCCCGAAGAACTTTGTTCTGGAATCTTTGTGTGACTTTTGTATGACTTTGTTTGGTGCAGCCCCAAAGCTGAATTCCATAAGTCCATACGGGCATAAGGACTTGTTTATACAAAAGTATTTTGTTGTGCACTGATAACGTAGAATACTTTCCGAGTAGCCAGTACATCTTCTTGTAGCGAAGCTCTAATTCATCGCGTTTTATCTTGACATGAGTTTCAAAAATGACGGACATTTTGATACGGCTGATTAGGGTAATTTTTGTTTATACAATTGTTTTTAATTTTACTTGTGGTATGCCTTTTATTCAACTTTCTACCGGCAAGCAGTATACTGTGTTTAGGTTTGAATGGCACTGTGGGCTATTGAAATTGTTGGGCAACTATTACCAATTTACTAATGGTGTTGCAAGCGCTCATAGGCTACGAGTATAGCCTATTACCATCTGGTGGCTCATATGCTCGCCTGCCGGATAGTCACATGAAAAATCTTAATTTTTTTACAGTAGTAGGTACATTCAGGGATATTTAAATAAATTGGTACAATAGTACAAGATGTTTAATTGATGTAATAACAACTTCTACGAGAAATTTTCTCGTAATATAAACCATTTAATTGGTTCTGTGGTTGTACTCAACGTTATCAACGATCAAGTTTTGTTAATAATAATAATAATAAACGCTACCACACTCAACGGCCCCCATTAGGATAGTGATATCCTGTGTCGGGGGTCCGGAAACATTCACAATTACAAGGACAAATACACCCAGACCGGAAATATGCTTGCATGGTCAATACAAACATATTATGCTCCGAGCGGGAATCGAACCCGCGACCTGTGGCGTTTAAGGCAGGTTCGCTACCGCTGCGCCACAACGTCGTCAAATTTAAGTTAATTTTCTAAAGGTGACAATGATTTATTACCATACTAAATTCATAGCCATGAAATGTCCTTTTATGTCCTTGCGATGTTTAAACATTTTGATGAAATAAAGAAACCTTGTCTATTGCTACCCAGTGATTGCATTTTAGAGGAAAATTTCCGTTGTACACTTACGACCGAGCCTTCAACACAGTTTTTTTTCTGCTTATTTTACTGGAAAGAAATAGCTGGGCCATTAAATAGTATATTTTTTTAAAGAATTTTTAAAGCTACCTGTCCCATGAATTTTATATGAATATTTCAATTGTTTAACAATGGACAGTGAATGAGTTAATTAGTAAGTAGTAGTAGTAGTAGTTTATACTAGAAGTCGCATATCCGCGTGACCTTGTCGCCACAATTGTGACTTAGTAGCCACGAGCGGTCTGAGCGTGCATTAATGTCGTTTATTTACTATGCTAATCATTGGTGTATAAGCTATTCAAAATCCAGTGCGGTACAACCACATGCATCAATGTATTGTGAAACTTACGATATCGTCGTGCACTGTGGAAACTTGTAGCAGCATGACGGCGATAGGTGTTTCTTAAGTAATAAGTTACGTTTATAATTTCTAATACCTTATTATTAAGATTGCTGTGTCTGTGACTTTGCCAAGTCTATAGTTATATAATTTATTTCTTTTACTCATACTAGTGATATATGTAGACGTTCGACGATAGCTGTTTTCAAGAACTAGACTATATCTAATGTTGTAAGGAAATAATGAAGTCTCTATTATGCCTGAGTGTCGTAAAAACTATGAAATATTCCTTAATAAAATCGCATTAATAAAGCAAAATAACAATAACGTCGTATGACAAAACGTTATTGCCTCGAACCGGCTTGTTTCGCGGAATGCAATATTGCTCTTCATGTCAACTCGCGACTTTTCCCGCAATAACATTTGGTACGTAATTGAAATAGACTTCATAACTGATGAAATATTTCAACGTGAAGAATTTTATTCGAGACGTTTATTGAATTTTTATTTTATTTACAATTAACCTTTATTTTTGTTCGATAAGGTCCAAAAAAATTATCTGATATATGTTACTGGTAGGCCGGCTAGGTAGGTACCACCCTTTTATTCGTTATTCTACCGTAAAGTAGATTTCTGTGCTACGGTTTGATGGAGGAAGAATATTTAGGAACTAATGAATGTTGTTGCAAGCGCTCATAGGCTACGACAACCGCTTACCGTCAGGTAAAACAAACCGGCCACACGCCAATTTATGATACATATCCCATCCAGAAATGAAGATGCAGTTACTAAATTAAATAACTATCATTGTTTGAACAAAAAAAATGAATAACAACGATTGGTCATTTGTGGATATAATTATCTTAATCACGAAAATTCAAAAGAAAAATAAACTATATGGCAATGAAAAATAAATCAACAGGACAGTTTTAAAAGATAATGCGTCAGTCACATTGCTGGGTCTTTTGTGCCCTCTTCACGTTGAAGATTAAACTAGCCATTTATTTCCCCACAAAGACCAAAAACAGTACAGCCTTATTGAATACAGCCTTCTGTTCTGTCTGCTCTACGCCGAGTGTAATATCTCAGGACGCGCTTTGCTTTATCGTCTGTGTCGGGAAACGTGGAAAATTTCGGCTGAAGGTAATTTCGCGCTGTAATATTCCTGTTCCAAAAGGATCTCTTTATGATATTTAATTTTTTCATATTCTAGAATGCCCATAGGATTTTATCAAAAAATGAGGACAATGTGTGTAGAATGAGTAGACTTTTTGTGTTGAAGTAAATAACTTTCACGCTTTTTTTTAACTAGATTTTCTAAAAGAAATTCATAGATTGAAATCGAAACTAGTAAAATGTGAAGACACTTTTTTATGTCAGAGGGCTCAAACAGGTAGAATCACCTGATGCTAAGCGAATAAATACCGCTACCCATTAACATGTGCAACACCAGAACTATGCAGATGGGTTGCCGTCCTTTTTTAGGCTGACCTGAAAACGTGGCTGACTAATAAGCCCTACAACCAGCATACATACACTTATCTTAGAATTTCTACCAGGACATGCAGGTTTTCTCAAGACATTTTCCTTTGCCACTAAACAGGGTATAAATTTGAAACACAAATTAATCACTTGAGAACTCAGAGGTGTTTGTCCGGATTTGAACTCGCGATTCTCTGTTATAGTTTACGTTTTCGATCCATTGGATCCTCTTGGCTTTTAAATCTTTCTTGTTCCGGTCTTCTTTTTTGGCATAAATAGGCTGGCTCGATCGAATATCTACGTGAAATAGCATCGTTGTATTTCATTCGATAAGTGTCAGCGCCAGATGTGTAGACTTCTCCTTCCATTGGGCCAGCAACCTTGTGACCCTATTAGCACTGTAACCTTTCATAATTGATTATTTGGGCATGCCTTACATGTTTGCCACTATTGTGGTGTAAAATAAATAAATAAGCAACTTTGTAAGCTTTTCAAATAACACCGAACTTATGCGGTTTCAAAAATAATAACAACCAATTTGATAACCAACCTGCAATTTTTAATTTTTAATTTGGCAACCAGAATATAATTTGTTACGAAAAAATCCTTTGTCGCCGTTTTGTCTAAATGCTTTATAGCTACTTATATGGCATAAGTTTTATATAGGTCAGGGCTTTTACCAGTCCCCTATTTACGAGGGACAGTTTAATGAAAAGAATTTTTTCTTTTTCTTTTCAGGAAGCACTTTTTAAATGTCAAGAGATTTAATAATGGACTGGGCACAAATTAATTTCAACGTGATAATTTTTAATGATATTTTTATATTAAACAATAAACGCTTAATTTTAATTGCCCGTGTAATCTAAGTATACTGTACATCAACCTACAGCACAGTTGGAAGATTTTTTACTTGGAACTGATTTTTAAAGCATAACTTGGTGACAAAAATAAACCACATAAAAAACATAAAACAGAACGCAGATAAAACTAAAATGACCGAAATCTATATAAATGTACATGTACTTATGCATTATCTATTTCCTTATATTGTATGTGTCTAGATATACATGTATGCATTATCACTATGTCCTTATATTTTTATGTTATGTGTATTTACGACAAGCAATATATGACTCTTTCTAACTAATGGTAAAACGGAACCGTATCGAAAGGTGGAACTTTAAAACGCTTCGACGGGTTACGTAAAAATATATTTTAAGGAAGAATTACGACTTACTTAAACCTGGAAATCTGGGCTTACCATGATATATTGCGATTGAAATAACGACTAAAACTTAGCTGGATCGCTATTTCGTACCATGACATATATGTATATACATCATTTTAATATAAAATCTGAATTGGTTTACTGCCAGAATTGAATTGGATGGAAATAGAATTGTTACTAAAAGTTAATGGTATGCCCTCTGTATATAGTGAGACGAAAGGTCTTTAGATCAAAAGTCTCAGACATGTCACTAATATTCAAAAGGAGTCGTCAACATTCTTTTGTTCGTCATCCGTCGGATGAAACTGCAATACTGAAAGCTTAATCAAACAGCCCATAACTAGGACGCGACGGTGTTATTGGTTTTTACCCGTCTATGGCGGAGTCAAAAGGAAGGTCACGTGGGTGACTTTTTTCTCCGCTTTGTGATTGTGCTGAATGTAAAGGCATAGATTTCACGTATCATTAATACATCTAACATATGAATAGTGATCGATAGATAGATTTTGAAGTTCGCTGGTTTAAATCCGGGCCATCATGTCTGAGTTTTCAAGTGTCTAATTTGTATTTCTTTTTATCTCGTGCTTAGAAGTGAGGGAAAATATTGTGAGGAAGCTTAAATGTAGCAAGAGAAATTCTTAAGACATGTACATTGTATATATATCCGCCAAACCTGATGGTGGTCCCTGGTGGTAAGGCTTAAATGAACGCCTGGTTAGCTACTACCGTTTCTTGCTACTTAGAGGACAGCCAGTGGGTATAACCAGTTGCATCTTGCGGGTAGACAGGCCATTAGCGACTTGTACATGACAGGGTGCTTCTACAACGGTATTAGCCGACTTCGTATTTTTTCTCTAATTTTTTCTTTACTATCATGTGGAGTAGAGCTATTTGCCCCGGGATAGATAAAAAAATATTTTAAAGACTTATAGTAAATTAGGTCGATATATTAGTTGTATAGTTTGAAATTGCCATGAAAAAATGTATGATTGGTTTATATATTTCATTTGGTCCTTTTCCAAAATGAATATTTCAACGTTTATGCGGAGATTTAAGAAAAAAAAATGTAATTAAATCTGAAAAGTGACTGTACAATTAATATTAATAAATTATTATATTTAATAAGATACATATCTTAATTTTCGGTCATTAAATGTCGATATGATCTACTGTAGACTGTTTTTAAAGCTAATTTTATAGTTTTTATGGTTCCCCGTCCCGTGAAATCGTAAAAACAACGGATAGCCGCTACTTTACGATTCTCGTAAATTTCTATAACTTTAAAGGTTGTATTTTGCACGGACCTTGTACGACTAAAAATATCGCAAGATGAAATATTTCTGAGCTCTATTTAAATTTTTTGACGATGCAACTGAAATCAAAATATTTTTTTTTTTATTAAATGTCTACTACATTTAAAAAATACTTTTGAATACCTACCTAGCTACCGACGGTTCGAAAGGTTGATTCTACCGAAAAGAACTAACAAGAAATTCGATAGTTACTCTTTTCAAATAAATGTTTACAATTGCATTATTTTTTATAAAATTCGGTTCTTTTTTAAAAGCATTTTTATCGTAAAAATCTTCCTCTAACAAATAATATGCTTTATTTATAAGTTTATTTTTTATGTAGATTTGAAACTTGCTTATTGGCAATTCCATTATGCAATCTGGAATTCTTTAAACCAAGAAGTATTTTAACTTCGATTATAAATTCCACAAGATATTTTATGGTAGAAGTGGTATACGTAGTATCTGAATATTGCTCATATGTATGTATATTCAGTTTTTTATATGTATGTATACTAAATTTTTAATTCATAATATTACATCATTATGCATGTTTTCATTTTATTTTATATTCTTATTATTTTATATTCTTGAGGAATGAAATGTACGAACTTCATAGGCTTTATGTTTGAAAAATCAAAATTAGGGTAATACTTGGATACAATCCTTAATAATTTCAAAATTGTTCATCTATATTTTCAGTGCCACAAAAAATATTAATTCTGTATGAATTTATCCAAAAATAGGCATCCCTGGAATAGGCTAAAAGATATTAAATCAGCAATAAGAAAACAATCTATATATTAGGTAATACCTGAGATCTTTGTATCTCTTACTAAGCAAATTCCACTAACGGACTTAAGAAGTATAGAAAACTAAAAAAAAATTAAACATTAAAACTTTACAATCAATCTGCCAATGTGAAACACACGTCTATCATTTATTTTAATTCTGGCCGAGTCTGCGGGCTTATTATAAATAAATATTTACTTGGAGTGTGAAAATATCCAGGCCATTGTACATGACCTGTGATATTATAATATTGATATAATAAATAACATATAATACTCATACATTAACCGCGTTAGGCGCAAATAATCCTAAAGCTGTCGAGTAAATGTTAGTCCTGGGATTGTGGGAATTACCTTCGTTTATCAGGACTATATCAGTGTGGCACTTTGTCGTAACGTGGTTTAGCTGAAACCTGGCTTTAGATGTACGGCAGAAATTTGATGTTGCATACGATGGTGTAGCCTCAATATCTTAACGGTAGAAGGGCCGGCTTCGCTCCGTTAACGTGGGAGTCGAGGGTTCGATACTGACCTCCTTGGGCTATTGTCGTACCCACTCCTAACGCAAGCTTCGAGCTTATTTGGAGGGGCAATAGGAATATTAGTAATGCCTTTAAAATGCGATGGTGTCAAGTTGTGTCTATTTTTTGGAACGAAGTTCTTGTAGGCTGGTAGCTAGGAACGGAAAGCGCGCGCGCGCGCGTCTGTGTGTGTGTGTGTGTGCGCGCGTGCGTGCGTGTGTGCGTGCGCGCGCGTGTGTGTGTGTGTGTGTATATGTGTGTGACTATGTGAGTATCTATATTGGAGCAGACGGACATAGTGCACGGCCAGGTTTTCCTTAATTCAATACTGTATTTTTCTATGTTAGCTTTTTCAAATAAATAAACGGTACACGCTCGACGGTCACGGTGACGGACGGTGCAGGTTCGCTACCGCTGAACCACAACGTCGTCTATATGCCGTCGTTTTATAATTTTTCGAATTGCGAAGATGAGGTAAAAGTATAAGGAATTTCATTAATAACGGGGTCTCCAATCAATCATCTAAACCCTATTAATTTTGAATGAAAATGTGAACAACTTTATGAAAACACGTTCCAGGAAATTCAATATTTATCTCTTCAATAAAAGCCTATGAAATAGCGAATGTCAAATAAATGAAATTCGAAGACCAGAGTGACGGTTCTATAACAAGCGTAACAAAATTTGAACGTGTAAAAAAGTGTTTTCGGGAACGTTACGTCTGCCATAAAGACGGGAATTTATTTGAAATTTACGGCCTGATACTGAAGAAATGTGCTATCCGACACGTATTACGAGTTGCGTATCAAAGAGACAGATAGGACCTAGAGGACCCGAAATTGATCGTGGATGATCGGTTTTATGGAACGGCGATCGTTGTTGCATGTTGGCAGCGAGCCTGTATTTCGTCTCGATAGCCGTGGGTTCGGTTGTGTCTCGGTTTGTACTTGTTTGTACCACACCGTGCCTCGGAGAGCATGTTAGACTGTCGGTCCGGGTTATCAAATAACATCTGATAATAATCGTTACGTCTTGTTAGGTAATCTGCTGGTATCCAATTAGTTACTGGTTCGCGCTTTGGGTTACGGAAGTCGGATAGCAGTCGCTCTGTATAAAAACTTGTAAACTGTCTAATCCGTATAACAGTAATAGGCAGATAAATACCGGGAGTAAAGGAAGAAGATCGATTTTATGGAATACCTTTGCTTACGCTAAAATATTATTGTGTGTTTTGAATGAATTTACTGACATTTCTATGTTTTTTTTTATGTAAGAGGGCAAACGGGCAGGAGGCTCACCTGATGTTAAGTGATCACCGCCGCCCATGAACATCTGCAACACCAGAAGGCATGCAGGCGCTTTGCCGACCTTTAAGGAAAGAATAGGCTCTTCTCTTGAAGGTTCCCAAGTCGTATCGGTTCGGAAAGACCGCCGGCGGAAGTTGGTTCCACAGAGTGGTTGTGCGAGGAAGAAAATGTCTTCTAAATCGCGCTGTTGTGGATTTGATATTGTCCCTTTATGTTGAACTAATATTACATATTGAGTTATAATGTTGTCATTATATTGTCATCACAATTAAGGTCTGTGATTGACTTTATCTACGAGCAAGTAGATTGTTCTATATGTTCTAAGAAAAATATCAGTGAGTCGAGTTGGCTCAGCTTGGCTAGGTTCTGAAGAAGTAGCTTTTTCTGAATTAAAAGTATTCTAGGATGCCTTGTTTACGGCGTAACAAGCAAACAAACACACATCATTAGTAAGGGTCAGTTGCATGGAAGTATAATCGTTATTAGAGCTAGAAGCTTGAAACTTATTTTTTATGCTGTTTTTATATGAATAAATATGACATTCAAAGTTTGTAAAAGTTTTACCCTCAAGGTTGTAAAATAACAATAGCCACCGTTGTGGCACAGCGGTAGCGAACCTGCCTTAAACGCCACAGGTCGCGGGTTCGATACCCGCTCGGAGCATATTATGTTTGTATTGACCATGCAAGCATATTTTCCGGTCTGGGTGTATTTGTTCGTGTCCTTGTATATGTTTCCGGACCCCGACACAGGATATCACTATCCTAATGAGGGCCGTTGAGTGTGTAGCGTTCTATGAGTGTGTAGCGTTCTATATGTGTAGCGTTCTATATGTGTAGCGTTCTATATGTGTAGCGTTCTATGTTCTATGTTCGTAATTTTTTAAATATGAAATTTTGATTTTAGGCGAACACTTGAAGATAAAGAATCCGATCCCTTTGTATGTATCGATCAGAGTTTGTATTAAAACATTATTCACGCGAGCGAAGCCGCCTGCAGAAGCTAGTAAATCATAAAGTAGTGGAAACTACTGCAACATAAAACAAATAGAATTCTTAAGTATGTGTCATCAAAACCAGATTAATGGTACATTTTAATCATTCTTTTCTCTAAATACAGCACTTTTCTAGTATTGTCTTGTCGTTTGTTCGTAGACAACTTAGTTCTTCACTTCATATATCATCTTGTTGGAGACGGGACTTGAGTACGTTTTTATCTCATATTTTTTATTCAACTTTCGCGTGCCTCGGAGAGCACGTTAAGCTGTCGGTCCCGGTTGTTATCACATAACATCTGATAATAATCGTTAACTCTTGATGAGTAATATCTTTTATCCAATGAGTTACTGGTTCGCCCTTAGGGTTGCGGAGGTCAGATGGCAATCGCTCTGTGTAAAAACTAGTAACCCGTCAAATCCGTATAAGAGTAATAAACAGACCCTGGAATAAAATACCGGGAATAATGCTAGGACGAAGAAGATTTTATTCAACTTTCGATAATATTTTGTATGACCTAAGATTGAGAATATGTTTGAATGTGAATATATATAGGACTGGTCTGTTAACCCCTTAGGTTTTTATGTGTTATACGGTTAGCCTGATGGTAAGCAGTCACCGCAACCTATGACCACTTCAATACTTGAAGGATCACATCACGGCCCAAGGGATCGGAGGAAGGGAAGCAAAAACGGAGGAAATCGGAGATTGGGTCTCTGGTGCTTTCACTCATCGCATCATAGCCGAGTTCACCCGCTGATCGGTAAACGATCGGTAGGTTAAGCAACTTTAGGCGCGGTCAGTCACTAGATGGGTGATCGCATAGTGGTATTTGAACCGAGCGTCTCCGTGCTTCGGAGGACACGTAAAAAGTCGGTCCCGGCTGTTGACAATTAGACAACAGTCGATAAGTCAAGTCAGAGGCCTACGGGCGACCTGAACAACTCTGACACTAGGTTGACCACTAACCAATCGATAATAATAATATACTCATCGCACGAAACGCAATCCCGTTCGAGCCGGCCCATTTTTGCTGGGAAAAGCATGGCTCTACTACTAGATCTACTATTCGATTTTGTAAGGAATCGAATAAACTTAATTGATTAAAAAAATCAATAGAATCTTCTTACACGAACACTTGCAACCGCCACACTAACATAAAGTTTCACAACTCATCGCTTTCTTCGATATTTTTAAAAACGTTTCGTAGTTTTATTTTTGTTTACGGTAGTTCGCAAGGATCATAACACATTGCTTTATAAAACATGAAAGAAACGCGTCCTTTTCTACCGGACACATATTTTATTTTTTGTTACAAACGAATATATCTTCGAGGTTTTCGTTTACTGTAATTAGGGATGATAAATTATGTTGAATGTTGATGATGATGATGAAGCCGCTGGATGAGTACTTTGCCTTAATACGAGAATATAATAATTACCCTTATAATTTACAGCAGCGTCGCTAAATTAATGAAGATTAGGCTACATTATCATTGGTACGTAACTGCCTAGTAGGTCTTTATTTATTTCATAACGGTTAGCAAACAAGCATACGGCTCGCTTAATGAAATATGATTATTAATAACTTGAAAATACATTGCTAATAATATTTAAAAAAAACTAGGTTATCGCGTTACGGTTGCGATGCACCATAATATCGAATCTAAATCAATGTTAGTTTGAAGCCTCAAAAGCGTTAAAGCCTCCGCGAAGCCTCCGTTAACGCGAGAGTCGAGAGTTCGATCCTGATCCCTGTGGGCTATTGTCGCACCAATTCCTAGTGCAAGCTTCGAGCTTATTTGAAGAGGCAATAGGAACATTAGTAATGCCTTGAAAAATATTGCTAATATTGTTAAAATTAGTATATTCCTTGAATTAAATCTAAAAGACGGATTTTTAGAAATATTCAATTAATTTTATTTCGTACCGCGTAAGAACCTAGGCGAATTCGAAGTGATCTATTCGATTCCATTTTTCTTTCTTCGAGAGAGCTGTTTTCTCATTCAAATTATTCTGTTGTGTTATCAATATGGAGATTACTATTAATTTTCAGCATGAATTGACCCATTGATAAAAGGAAAAATAGACCCAATACTATATTGATCTGTATTAAGTGAATTTCTATCAATATATCCGAGTTTGCTTTGGACACCGTTGTGGCGTTGTGGGTAGCGAGTCTGCCTTAAGCCTCGACGGTTGCGGGTTCGATTCCCGCTCGGAGCAGATGTTTGTATTAATCGTACAGGCATGTTTTCCGGTCTGGTTGTGTTTGTCCTTGTCATTGTGAATGTTTCCGGACCCCGGCACAGGATATAATTATCCTAATGGGGGCCGTTGAGTGTGTAGCGTTTATTTATTGTTTATTTATTTATTTGCTAAAGTAAAAAAAAACATTCAAAAATCGTATTACAGTAGAGTAGAAATGAACCGGTAAAGGCTTATATGACAAAACTTTATAGTCCTGGGGTCATTATAGTCCTAGTATCTTTATAGTCCTCCTTCGGCAGTCGGGTAAAAAAAAACAAATGAATTGAGTAACTCCTCCTTTTTTAAGTCAATTAAAATAGAAATTATTTTGAAGTACATATTTTACTTCGTATATAAAAGATGTAATTGTTAAAGCATTAGCATATAGATTGAACACAATATTGTATTTCTAGGAGTTGATGAATACATTAAAAGTAAAATTGACCGCTAATTTTACATCTTTAAAAGCTTTAAAAGTTATAAACCTTAAGGGCGAACCAGTAATTCATTGTATAAGAGCAAATTACCTATGAAGAGTTAACGATTATTACCTGATGCTATGAAACCAATTGGGCCCGACAGCTTAACGTGCACTATCAGGACAATCGCCCAGAGCGAAACAGATGTCGAACCCAAGACCGTAGCGGCTAAAGGCAGCCTCTCTACCAACAATCCACAACGATCGTCAATTATTAAGTATTTCTACTTCAACATTGAAAATTAACTATCGCCTCCAAGAAAACTATTTATAAGCTAACTTTAAAAGACTCAGAATAATACAAATTGTGTTTTCTCGCCACAGTTCAACACAAAATACCGCGCGGACTTTTCAATTACACTGAACTCCGATTTCAGCCGGTTTCCACCCGATCCGTTCAGATGCTATGAAACCAATTGGGCCCGACAGCTTAACGTGCACTATCAGGACAATCGCCCAGACCGAAACAGAAGTCGAACCCAAGACCGTAGCGGCTAAAGGCAGCTTCGCTACCAACAATTCACAACGATCGTCAATTATTAAGTATTTCTACTTGAACATTGAAATTTAACTTTCACCTCCAAGAAAACTATTTATAAGCTAACTTTAAAAGACTCAGAATAATACAAATTGTGTTTTCTCGCCACAGTTCAACACAAAAGACCTCGCGGACTTTTCAACGGCACTGAACTTACGCCAGTTTCCATCCGATCAATTTTTCCTTTTTATTGAATTTAAAAGTTATTGTAAACTCAGAATATTCTCAGTTACATTTACAAAACTTATCAACTACCATATTGTCAACTATTATTTTCTTTTAAGTTGAAATTTTTAAACGCATTTCAAAGATTTAATATGTATATAAGAATTTTTTCTCTTAATCAATTTTCATACATCATATAAAAAAATTCTTGTAAAAATATTTAAAATAATATGATGTACATTTGTAGTATTATTTCGCATTAAATATTAATATTTTAAGACTTAAAGTAATTTCAAAATGGCTTGTTTTTAGTCTTGAAAAATTTTTGTTTTACGATATTGGCATATTAACTCATAGTATCTGATTTATGATTGAATAGTTTGGTACATTTCCAAACCTAGTTCAACAATACGCGGAGACCAGGACAAATTATATTTATCCAAAAACGGAAAGTAACTGGGGCACATTTAAAATTCATACACTCGCATAAAACATAAAATATATGTAAATAATTATGTATTTGGTTAAGTAGTTCGTTTTCATATTCCTGGCAGGGGACACTTTTATTGGACATCATCTCGTAAAGTCGTACAAACTAAGAAATAGCCATTCTATTAGGTTATGTATCTTTGGATATATCCACGACACCGTTGTGGCGTTGTGAGTAGCGAGTCTGCCTTTAGTCTCGACGGTTGCGGGTTCGATTCCCGCTCGGGCAGATGTTTGTTAAAATTTCTGTCTCGGTCTGGGCGTTTGTCCGTGTGGGTCACCCCACCGTGCCTCCGAGAGCACGTTAAGCTGTCGGTCCCGGTTATTATCAATAACATCTGATAATAATCGTAAAGTCTTGATAAGTAAATTGCTCTTATCCAATGAGTTACTGGTTCGCCCTTAGGGTTGCGGAGTTCAGATGCAATCGCTCCGTGTAAAAACTAGTAACCTGTCAAATCCAGATAAGAGTAATAAGCAGACCCTGGGTAATAAAAATACCGGGAATAATGCTAGGATGAAGAAGATCTTTGGATAGGTCTTTAAAAATCATAACGAAATTTGACTTTGACTTTTTTTGATTATGTCTATAGTTATATTATTAATAATAATAATAACTTTATTTCCAAAAAACAAACAAAATAGTTGTTGAGATATATTAGCTCCTAAAGTTATAAAAACGTTGAATCCAGCCCCCCACCCCTTCCCAAACATTTGAAATATTGGATTTAAAATTATAGACAAATTTTAGGTTGAAGTTTAGGTTGAAAACATCAAAAGAACTCCCAATCACATTTGATTTTGAACAAGATAGGTCTACATTTTAGAGATATATGATAAGTTTTTCCCATAAATTTATAAAGTCTTTTAAGAGTCTTCATCATCAAGTTACCTTTTAACTCTTTAGATTCCACTCTGCGTAGTCCACGACGGATTTGACTGTTTATTATTTTTGGTATTTTTGGTAGGTATGATACAACAGCCTGGAATTAAGAGGTCGAGAATCTCTCAGTTTTTTTCTATCGTCAGTATCCAAAGTGCAAAGCATTGTTTGAAAAATCGGCATTGAAAGCTTAATAAAAAAATACGCCTTAGGCTTATAGTGTAAAAAGGAAAAACCCTTAGGCTTACAGTGCAAAAAGGGAAACTCGGTATTTACGTCGAAGAGATTTTTTTTCGATCAGATGAATATAAATTGGAAGAATGTGTCCGAAAAAGTTTTTAGAAGGTTTTTATCGCAATTCATGAAAGAAGATTCTGACTATTTTAGTTACAATTAAGAATCTTTAATATCATTTAAGTGTACCCAAAACTTATTAAAAATACACTGTAGCTACTGAAATTACTATTCAAAGGAGATTTAAGATCCAATATCACTTGGTTGGCAACGTGTGAGTGACACCTCAAATGAATGGTGATGCCAACCTAGCATAAAAAAAATATCTGGATTAACACATAGGATACTTTTTAGGGTTCCGTAGCCAAATGGCAAAAACGAAACCCTTATAGTTTCGTCATGTCCGTCTGTCCGTCTGTCCGTCCGTCCGTATGCAATAGTTATTTTTTTCGGAGACCATTGGCTCTATCTATACGAAATTTACTAAATAGGTGTAGTCTATGAACCGCACAACGATTCTGTAATGAAATTTTAAAATATATAAGAAATGAGGGTAGCCGTCCATACATGTAACTGAGTGTTGAAAAACAATTTTTTAACGTTTGTCAACGTGTGAGATATCTTTGGATAGGTCTTTCAAAATGATAAGGAGGTTTCATTTTGACTTTTTCATTAAGTCAGTAGTTGTTTAGATATTAGCTCCCAAAGGCATAAAAATTGTGTTCCCCCCCTCTAACTTTTGAACTATGGTATTCAAAATTCTGGAAAAATTTGAGCGTGTCAACATCAAATAAAATTACAACCACATTTGGTTTGAAGAAGATATGTCTAGAAATTTAAGAGATATATAAGTTTTTCCCATAACTTTGTTTTTCATATAACTTTTAATAATTACTATGAAATTACTAACTTATTTTTGCAGTCGACTTTAATTTTTTATTATATTTAAAGGCCTTAAGATTCTTCATAACCAAGCTGCGGAACCCTTTAGTTTCAACTGTGCGTGGTCCACAACGCACTTGACTGCTAATTTTTATAACTGAATAACGTTAGGTTCCTGTAGAATTATCAAGGAACTTACTTCGGGACACTTGGCATTATGTTTGGATGTTTGTTACTCAATCACGGAAACGCGACGCTCATAGCCGAGTGCTGCCACTGATCAGTAAACGATCGGTAGGTTAAGCAACCTTAGGCGCGGTCAGTCACTAGATGGTTGATCGCATAGCGGTATTTCAACCGAGCGTCTCCGTGCTTCGGAGGGCACGTAAAAAGTCGGTCCCGGCTGTTGACCATTTGACAACAGTCGATAAGTCAAGTCAGAGGGCTACGGGCGACCTGAACAACCCTGACACTAGGTTGGCCACTAACCACTCGATAAGAAGAAGAATCACGGAAAAACGGCTATATCTAAACACGCAAACTTATATAAATATAGTTTTAAAATTGATGTATTTCTTCCAAAGCAAGAGACGATTAATCAAGTCGTTCACGTAATAAGAACTGAAATTAATACGAGACTGTCTTGGGTCTTGATATTTCACTGTAATTAAAGTAAATATTGGAGCTTACTCCCTGGTCAATTGGTTTGTGGTTTTAAAAAAAATAATACGATGAGGCAAACTGTTTTAATTTCCCGTCGTTGTTCAAATTTCAGAAATAAAAGTGATTAAATATTTTTTTATTTCTCTTTATTTTAATATATTTTTCTAATATCATCATATATATCGCCTATTAAATGAAGAGCACCAACAAATACACAATATGTAGAATTTGATTTTAACATCCCTAAGCGTTCAAAGATGTAATGAGCCCCAAAGCAATCACTCCAACTTCGATTTGATTTGAAAACTAATAACGCTAAACAACACACCAATATTGAAACGGTAGCACATGACTTTCAACAAAGGTACTTTTCGAAACAATTTTGAGAGTAAAATGCGTATCTCGATTGCTCTTATACTTAACAGATTGTTCAAATACCAAGTAAAATAAAAACGGAAAGATTAACACGTGCCCTGTCCGCTGAATCACAAATGGCTCGGTTCAATTGTATAACTTTTAAATTCACTGTCTGGACTGTGAGTGGGTTAAAAACAACGGGTCATCTTCTATATATATGTATAAAAAAGAAGACCTGGCTGACATATCAACGCACATTCTAAACCTAGAAACTTAGTAGTTGTTTTTTAACATAGGTTTTGTTCTTAAAGTCGAAAGTTTGCATGTAAGTTCGTCACTTATAAAACTAGAACCATAAAACCTAGTTTTTTGGCGAATAATTAAAGATAAGAAAATGTGTTTTTACGTTTTCTATAATATTTAATCCTGAATGGAAGAAAAAAGGTTTTAAAGCTTGTATGGGATGTCCGTCATTTAAAAAAAAAAGGATCAAACTTTGTTTTTTTGGGGAACAATTAAATATACGTAAACACGTGATTTTTAACCATTTCCAAAATTCGACCCTTGAAGAGTTGAAATGGGGTTCAAAGTTTGTATTAAAATTGTTATTCACCCGGGTGAAACCGCTGGCAGAAGCTAGTAGATTATAATATGAACGAAACACGTGAACTTAAATCCAGTCGAGGAGAGTGAAATTGCAAACTGCAGTCGGCGAGGCTACGACTGCTACGAGGCAGTTCAGTTTGCCCGCTTCGGGGCTAGAGGCTAGACGTGTCGCGTATTACGATATTCGGAAAAGTATCTTTTACGTAACTCGTTTGAGAAATTGTTAACTTTTAACGTAATATTTTTTATTTTGTTATTGTCTGTATATTTAGTTTTATTGAATTGTTACTGTTGCTTTCAATATTTGCATTGAGTTTTAAATAAAAATATAACTTACAAAATTTATATTTATTTTGGTTCGTTTTGTGTGGGATAATTAATATTGTTAGTGAAATAACAAGACGATAAAAAATGGAAATGGATACCAGAAGCAATTGTAAAGGTTGACTTCACAATGCTTTGCTATGTAAGTAAAAGTATATAATAATAAAATTTATAAAACTGTATGTAATTTATGAAGTTTCGAAAAGATTAGACAAATAATTACAATTTTTTTAAAACTATTATTTAAGAGTTAAAATCTATGTCTAAAGAAATGTTATCTTCTTCTTCTATGAGTGCGACTAGCGAAGGTTGGCATTCACCTCTGTATACTTTTTCTTGTTCTTCGCGAGGAGAAAGATCTGGGATCTAAAAAAAATTATAAAACGACTAATTATTATTTATCTAATCAGACCTATTAATTATTCCGCTGAACAGAAATGTTCTTTTGTCGTTTAATTATTATAACAGCATTATTTTATAATTATAAACAATTGAATACCTAATAACTCGAATTCTTTTTTATAAATTGTATTTGAAAATTTTGTACCTACATGAGATTAGAGCTTCAAAACTTGGTTTTAATATAATTATGTTCAATGTTCATATATGGCTCTGCATGTCAAATCAAAATATAAGGTTCTTATTAAAGGCACATTTACATTACTCATTATTTTTGAATTATGTATGATATATCTAGTAGGTAGTCAGTTCTCTACCATGAATTACTTCTTCCTACTATTTTACCGGTTTTTACCCAGGGTCTGCTTATACTGTTATCCTCATTTGACGAGTAACTAGCTTTTACACAAAGCGACCGCCAAGCTCCGCAACCCAAAAGTCAAACCAGTAACTCATTAGATAAGAGCAAATTGCCTATCAAGACCTAATGTATTATCAGATTTTATGATAACAACCAGGCCCAACAATTTAACGTGCTCTCCGAGGCACGGTGGGGAGACTCACAAGGACGAACGCTCAGACTGAAACAGATATTTAGAACAACCATCTGCTCTGAGGCTCAAAGCAGGCTAACTACCAGTTCGCTACAACGGTCGTCACTATAGGACTAGTTATATAAGGTCAGTAGATCCCAAAAGCCGGGTTCAGTTTACGAGTGAGCCGACTTTGTTTATTTTAAGGTTATCAAACGCCACAGTTTATGTTCCGTAAAACTGGAATTGATATTGCTATCTTAAGCGTAACCACGACGATAACGATAAGTGTTTTAGCCTTATGTATGAGTGTATGTATTTATTGAGCATATAATGGACTAGCATTTGCATACGATTTCATCTGCTTAGGCCTGAAACATAAGACAATTGATCATTGTTGTTAATATGAACTAAAATTAAAACTTTAAAAAATAATGACGTTGTGGCGCAGTGTATTTACGCACTACTATATACTTAAACAACGTAGTTTTTGTTTTGTATAATCCTACGGGAGCCTTACATTTATCATTATTATTTAAAAGTATACTATGTGTTAAACCAGATAATAAGCTGTCTGTGTGAAGCCGTTTATGCGTGATTGAGTAAAAAACATTTAAATATAATTGCAGTAAGTTTTTTGATGTCTCCACGGGAACTTAACATTTTCCGGGATAAAGAATATCCTACGCTTAAGCCAGATAACAATCTATATTTGTGCCAAATTTTATACAAATCCATTCAGCTGTTTTGACGTGATTGAGTAACAATCATCCCCACATACAAACTTTCACATTTATTATATAAGTAGCATAAGAGTGAAAATAGTTTATACATCGCACCTTCAGAATGAAAACGCCACAAAAAAAATCGAAAATTGAGTTATTAGCTTAAAATGACTTAAAAAAACGAAATTCTCAATATAACAATAGCCCAAACATAGCCATATTCGAGCGTGACGTAAATAACCAAGAAAATATAATCTACGAAAAAAAATTTAAAAACTTATTTTGTTGATTCCCAAAAAAATAATTTTTGAGTTATCTCGTTTTATCCTAAAGGTGAGTGATATATAACTATGAAAAGACTTATGAAACCCTTTTTTCAGAATTATTCCACGTTGGTGTTCCTATTGCATTAATGACCGCAATCAACGTCTTCTTTTTAAACTTTTACATTAAATGAAAAAGTATATAAAAGGGTTACTAATTTTATTCCTTTTTACCTTTCTACAGCTTGTTTTACATTACATTTAATTTACAAAAGTACCGAGTTATTACTCACTGACCCGTCGCAAAGAGAGTTAATGCTAATGTTACGACCGGATCTGGAGGTGGGGGGCAAATGAATTAACATTAGATGTTTTACTGTCTATAAAGTTTAACTAGCCTTACGCCGCTGCTACGTTTTTGCTGGAAAATGTGGTCGAATTACTTAAAAAGCTAGTCAGATTTGTAAAGAAAAATATTTTAATTCTCATAGTCATCCTAAACCTGATAATAATAATGGCTAGTACAGTTTGCCTTCTGCAACCATATTAGCCACCTTCCCGTGTGGACTCCACTTCCACTTATCATCATCATCATCAGGTGGAGAAGAGTCATTTGCCCTCCGGCGTTACAAAAAAAAGTAAAAATTTGTATCTTTGTTATTCAAATACGCAAAAGTGGCTACCAGGATGAGCACATAGAATACTTTTATTCCATAAATATGTTAGGTCCTGTTGTCAAAAACCGTGTTATAGGATGAATTTCATTAACATTTCGTATAGCTGTGTCTTATTTAGTTACAAATTATTCATTTCTTTCTGGAGCCAATTCCAGTCTTATGCTACCGCAAAGCAATATATTAAGCTATTTTGGATTATTGTTTCGGCTTGAATCACAATGTAGCTAGTGAAATTACTAAGGAAATGAGATTTAAGAACCAATATCTCGAGGTTGGCCTACTCGTAAATGACTAAGGGCACTAGCCCGCAGTGCCCTTCAAACCAAATAACAGCAATGCCAATGCCATAGACAGGCTTTGCGGTAGAATATTTGACAATGCGGGGGTACCTATTTAGCCGGCCTCTTGCAACAAAAGATCTTCCACCAAAGTGACTGATTGCACTGGTGGAATAATCTCTGATGTGACAGAGACTTTAAAAGGCGTCGGGATGTGACGACCCCATCGCCCGCTGTTGGGATAACCTCTGTCACAACAGAGATTATTCCACCAGTGCAATCAGTCACACTGGTGGTAGGTCTTTTGTTGCAAGAGGCCGGCTAGGTAGGTACCACCGCAGTGTCCAATATTCTGCCGCCAAATAGTAGTGCTTAGGCACTACTGTGTTCCGGTTTGAAGGGCATTGTACGCTAGTGAAATTACTGGGCGAACGAGATTTAAGAACTATCTCGAGGTTGGCAACGCGCGAGTGGCACCTACTAATGGTGCTGCAAGCGCTCATAGGCTGCGGCAGCCACTTACCATCAGGTGGGCCGTATGCTTGTTTGCCAACTTCTAACATAAAAAAATAAAAAATAAATAAAAAAGAGACTATGCCAACAGCAGGCGATGGCGTCGTCACGTACCAACGCCTATAAAAATGAATTTAATAGGAGCACGAGTGTCTTTGATATTTTGTCTGAAACAAACAAGTGGACGCAAATAAGCAATACCATGTCAACCTACAAAATTTAAAAACTAAGTTATATATGCAGAAGTGTTGGTAAATGGCTGAAGAACATTTTTCTTTAATATTTGTAGGGTTTTAAGCTTTAAAACTTCTAAAAAGCCATTTTTAATCATGCAATTTATGTATTATGTGAAACGTTTTGGGTTATATTATATACGAAATATGCAGTTTGTATACTTATTTTTGTGAAAATAAGTAAAATAGCTTACATAAATCTGAAATTGCCAAAAACTTGACCAATACCTTTAAAAAAATCATATAAAGCAAATTTTTCAAAATTTTCAAACGCGTTTTTCTCGAAACGAAATTCGTGTGGGTTGACATGGTATTGCTTATTTGCGTCCATATATAGGTTAGACAGGTCGTCTATAGTCTATAGTAAGTCTATGACCGGGAGCAAGTGTTAAAAATAGTATATTTTATAATATTAATTGTAAGAATATAAGTATATATAAGTATATATAAGTATAATATAATTGCATATATAAGTATAATTTAACGGATCAGAAATAGAAAGAACATGATTGTGACATATTTTGAAATATAACTCTACCCGCTTTGTTTTACCGACAGTTTGTTGATTACTATAAAAGCGGCTGTATTTCTCCAAAGCGAGCAGTTGCTCTTTGGACACGATAGTGATCACAGTTGATAATAAATTTGTCGAAACTTGAAACAGTGTTTTATTTGAAGACAAACGAGTGCTTGCGACCACGTGCTAACAAATCAGAAGTGGGATCAGGTGAGTGACAGATGGCTACTTACTTACTCCACCTCCATTATTAAGGAAATAACGTTGATATCTCGAGTTCAATGTAAAGGGGTTCCTTGATTTACCCTTCGTTTTAGACTTAATTTCTTTTGTTGTTGTGTGCAAAGTTGTGTCGATAATTTTTGAACGACAGGAAAATGGAAAATAAGACTATGACCCCGTCGCTGGAGCTACGTCGCTCGCGTAGCCGATTGAGATCAAGAAGTCAAACCAGTCGGCGTCGTGCCAATCGTGGCCACAACAGCCGTCAATCGCGAAGCCGCAATGGTCGTCGGTCGCGTAGCCGAAATGGTCATCGGCCGCGTAGCGGCAATGGTCGTCGGTCGCGCAGCCGCGATGATCGTCGGTCGCGCAGCCGCGATGATCGTCGGACGCGTAGCCATGGTGGACGTCGGTCAGTCAGCCGCGACCGTCGTCGGTCGCACAGCCGCGATGATCGATGGTCGCATAGCCGGGACAGACTTCGATCGCGCAGCAGCAGCAGTCGTCGGGCCCGTGGCAGTGACGGTCACCGGGCGTGCGGCAGTGACAGTCACCGGGAGTACGGCACCGACAATCGTCGGGAAAGCAGCCGCAATAGTCGGCGATCGCGTTGCCGCAGCAGTCGACATTCATACAAAGAGAGCAACCATCGATCGCGCAGTCGCAGTGATCGTCGATTGCGGAGCCACGCCAGTCACCGAGCACAAAAGCAGCACGTCAGCTCTTCGCGAAGACAGGTTTTTACACCAGACAGGTCAGTGGTGCATAATTTAGAATTGAATAACAATGAAAAAGTAACAATAACTCAATTAGTGAAAGCTTTACAACATATAGGCAGCAAGGGGAATGATGATAGATTGCCAACTCAAAATGCTCTTCCGGAATTTGATCCGTCGCGTAAAGAGCAGACTATAAATATGTGGCTACATAAAGTTAACGAATGTTCCATTATATACAACTGGACTGACAAACAGACTATCCACTATGCACTCCCAAAACTGAAGGGTTTCGCTCAAAAATGGTACGAAGGTCTTAACACTTTAATGTTTACATGGGAAGAGTGGCAGAGTAAACTGCAATTAGCATTCCCTAGCGATGACAATTACGGACAACTACTCTCGGCAATGCTTGCCAGGCGCGCTAAATTCAATGAATCATTAGAAGAATATTATTACGACAAGATAGTTCTTCTAAATCGGTGTGACATAGAAGGAAAGAAAGCAGTAGATTGCATAGTATTTGGTATAGATGATCGCAGTGTCAGACTAAGCGCAGAGTCAACTCGGTTCGAAACTCCAGAACAATTACTACCGTTTCTTAAAAGCACTAAAACTAGTACAGCTTTCAGTTTCGATAGGAAACGAAATCGTGATTTAAAGCCAGATAGCGATATCCGTAGAGATAATAGGGATCGCGTAATTACGTGTTACAATTGCTCTCAAGAAGGTCACTACAAGTCCCAATGTACGAAGCCGATAATAAAGTGCAATAAATGCTTACGTTATGGACATTCGTCTGACAAGTGCAATTATATTAAGCCAACGGTCCAATCAGTGAACAAAACTATGAATAATTCGGTGATGTTAGTTACAAACGCAGATTCAAATTGTAAAAAGTACTACAAAACAGCTTTAGTTAACGATATCCCAAAAAGGTGCTTTATTGACTTTGGTAGTTCTGTAACATTAATTAAATTATCGGATGTATCAGGCTTAGAAGTAGATTGGGAAACTGATGAATTAATATCGCCTCTGAAAGGGTTTGGTAACTCACTGGTTCAACCGTTAGGTAAATTTCCGGCTTCTATTGAAATAGACAATGCTCGCGCGTCTGTAGAAGTAATTGTCGTACCTGATGAAGTATTACAAGAACCGTTACTCATAGGTAGGTCGTTCACGGAGCAACCACATATTGTCGTGGAGAAAAATAATGTAGAGTTAAATATTTTTTCAAACGAAGAACTCGTATCGAAACCCATTAAATATGATCTTATCTGTTTAGAAGACACTACAGTTGACGGACTGACTTTAATAAAAATAGGCACTGACCCTACATACTCGGGAGACGTGTACATTGACAGTAGCAATAGATTCAAAATAGGACAAGAACATTATCTAGTACAGGGATTATTCTCAATCGTTAACGGTAAAGGGGTGGTGATAGTTAAAGGCATTAGTTCTCGACCGTTCGTAATAAAACAAGGAAACCTAATAGCACGGTGCATTAAGGCTGATCGTTGGTTTAGCAATGAATCTGAAGTGTTAAAAATTGATAGCTTTAAACCAGAGCGGAAGATTGTCAAAGATGATATCACGACGGATGGGACTTTAAATAATAACATTGTTGACTCGCTTGTCGTATTACTTAATAAATATAGAAATAGTTTTGCATTCGGTTTAGATGAACTTGGAAAAACGAATTTAATAAACATGTCCATTAGATTAAAAGACGATGAGCCAGTAGTCTATAGGCCCTATAGATTACCAGTTTGCGAAAGACATAAAGTTAGGGAACTAGTTAAAGAACTTGTAGATTGTGATATAGTTAGGCCCTCAACATCACCGTATGCAAGCCCTATAGTAGTTGTTAAAAAGAAAACTGGAGACGTTAGACTATGCGTAGATTATAGGGCGCTAAACAGAAAAACTTATAAAGAAAATTATCCCTTGCCTCGAATCGATGATCAATTAGATTCTCTAGCCGGTTACAATTATTATACAGTACTCGATTTAGCATCAGGTTATTACCAGATACCTATTAATGAAGAGGACCGTTATAAGACCTCATTTGTTACACCAGACGGGCAGTATGAGTTTAACCGAATGCCCTTCGGTTTAGCTAATGCGCCATCGAATTTCATGCGCATGATTAATCTGGTATTATCTAATGCTAAAGATATTGCATCCGCATACATGGACGACATCATTATACCGTCAAATTCAGTAGAAGAAGGTTTAAGCAGGTTAGAAACTGTCTTAAAATTAATTGAAGGTGCAGGATTAACTTTAAAACTAACCAAATGCTACTTTTTCGGTACAACTGTTGACTACTTAGGGTTTGAACTTAATAAAGATGGTATTAAGCCAGGGTCAAAGAAAATTGAAGCCGTACAAAATTTTCCCGAACCTCATAACCTACACACTGTTAGACAGTTTATCGGCTTATGCAGTTTCTTTAGGCGCTTTGTAAGAAACTTTTCTATCATAGCTAAACCCCTCACCGTTCTTCTAAAGAAAGACTCTCAGTGGGTCTGGGGACCCGAACAAGTAACTGCTTTCAAAACCCTTAAAGACGAACTACTTCGAAAACCAATTTTGATGCTCTATGATCCCACTGCAGAGACCGAGTTGCATACGGATGCTAGTAAACTAGGGTTAGCTGGCATTCTAATGCAACGAGACAAAAGTAGTTTACTACGGCCCGTTGCTTATTACAGTCGACAGACAAGTACCGACGAACAACACATGACTGCCTATGAACTCGAAACTCTAGCCCTAATTGCATCGCTTCAAAGATTTCGAGTGTACTTAATCGGGATCAATTTTAAGGTTATAACCGACTGCAACTCATTACGGGCTACATTTCTAAAAAGGGATTTAATACCACGCGTAGCTAGATGGTGGATAGCTATGCAAGAATTCGACTTTTCCATTGAATATCGTCCGGGTAAATCAATGGCCTACGTGGATGCTTTAAGTAGAAATCCGCCATCTGATAGTATCAAAACTTGTAACGATAATGCCACTAATGTAATGACTATAACAGACCCCGATTGGTTAAGTACCGTGCAACAAACAGATTCAGAAATACAACGTAAAATATCAATTTTAAAAGACACTGAATCTAATAACGTTGTCGAGGTTACCAAAAATTTCGTGTTACGAAATAATAAGCTATTTCGAGTTACCGATCAGGGAGATAGGTGGGTAGTGCCAAAAGGGGTGCGTTGGCAAATTCTAAAACAATGTCACGATGACATTGGTCATTTTGCGTTTGACAAAACTTTAGCTAAAGTAAAAGAAACTTATTGGTTCAGTAAAATGCGCCGCTTTGTAAAAAAATATGTAGACTCCTGTTTAGAATGTGCCTATGCAAAATCTTCTTCCAGTAGGAAGCCACCGTTAAACCCAATTCCAAAAATAGATAGACCTTTTGCAACACTGCATGTGGACCACGTAGGACCTTTCGTTAAAAGTTCAAAAGGGAATACCCATTTGTTAGTAATTATTGATGCCTACACAAAGTTTATAATTTTAAAAGCAGTAAGAAGTACTAAAACTTCCGTAGTTATAGAAAAATTTAGAGAATATTTTAGTATTTTTGGCGTACCAAAAAGAATTATCACCGATAGGGGGTCTTCCTTTACAAGCAATCCGTTTAAAGAATTTATGAATAAATTAGGCGTAAAACATATTTTAAACGCAGTAGCAACGCCCAGAGCAAATGGGCAGGTTGAGAGATACAACCGTACATTGTTAGACTCTCTCACAGCGTTGTGTAATGGTCAAGATGAGAGAAAATGGGATATTCATGTTGCTAGTGTACAATGGGGACTCAACAATACGCACAACAAAAGTATAGGAACTACTCCTTCTGAAGCTCTTTTTGGAGTTAGTTTATCCGGCTTAACTGAAAATAGAGTTAAATCATCTTTAGGTCTTGATAATGAAATTAATTCGTCCAAACTAATTGACATCCGCGATAAAATTAATGATTATGTCCAAACCTACCAAGATAAAATGAAAGAACGTTATGACAAAAATACGACAGAACCAAGAGTTTATAATGTCGGTGACTTGGTAAGCCTTGAGAGAGAAATACAATCGACTGGACAAAGCCGTAAGCTAGTTCCAAAATTTCAAGGTCCTTATCGTATCACCTCCATACTAGGGAACGATAGGTATAAAGTTGAAGATACTCCACTCACCCGAAAAGGTAGTCGTAAATATAGCTCTGTCGTTGCGGTGGATAAGTTAAAACCGTGGCTAAGCTATAGTAGGCCTGACGATTATGAATCTAATAGCGACGGCGACGTAGAGGACGGAGAGTGAGGCTTGAGCATTCATCATATTCCTTGCGAACCTAATTGAGTTTTAAGAATTATATATTCAGCAGAATAAGCTGACACTTACAAATTGTTTACGTCTTGTACTGCCAGAATTAATAGTAAAGACAGAATTAGTCTTTTGTCGTTAATCTAACAAATAATTAGTCTTTTGTCGTTAATCTAACAAATAGTATTCAGTGCAGAAGCAGCCTGTTACTATTTATGAAATGGGCAGAAGCGGCCCCACAAACTTGGTAGTACTGTATTCAGTGCAGAAGCGGCCTGTTACAGTACATGTACTTTGGCAGGGCAGATTTAGCCCTAAAAAGTAATTTTTAGTATTCAGTGCAGAAGCGGCCTGATACTATTACTGAAAAATGTATCATGCATTTCTTATGTAAAGATAAAAATGATTATAATTGTTAATTATTAAGTTATCTTAATTGAATACTTCTTAACTTATTGATTAACGCAATTACCTCGTTTAATGAATCATTTTTATCTTCTTTACACGAGGTCGTGTAGATTCAGTCGGATGGCCGAATGTTAAAAATAGTATATTTTATAATATTAATTGTAAGAATATAAGTATATATAAGTATATATAAGTATAATATAATTGCATATATAAGTATAATTTAACGGATCAGAAATAGAAAGAACATGATTGTGACATATTTTGAAATATAACTCTACCCGCTTTGTTTTACCGACAGTTTGTTGATTACTATAAAAGCGGCTGTATTTCTCCAAAGCGAGCAGTTGCTCTTTGGACACGATAGTGATCACAGTTGATAATAAATTTGTCGAAACTTGAAACAGTGTTTTATTTGAAGAC
Source organism: Hestina assimilis (assembly GCA_023373885.1). Classification (NCBI taxonomy): domain Eukaryota; kingdom Metazoa; phylum Arthropoda; class Insecta; order Lepidoptera; family Nymphalidae; genus Hestina; species Hestina assimilis. The sequence continues at coordinate 11,400,095 of CM041750.1, forward strand.
AAACGAGTGCTTGCGACCACGTGCTAACACAAGTTATCTTTGAAACTGAAAGGTACAGTTGATTCAGCTGTACCGACGATGTGAACTTGCAATTAGATGTTTCAGAACGAATTAAACTGTTACCTTATTGTTTGATTGAATACATTTTATTACCTTTCACAATATGCGAACTGTTTATTTGAGAATTTAATAGAATAGAGTAATCTTTTCATTGGATGTTGATGAAAATTTGTATGGAAGTATTCATTTTTAGAGTTAAGAGCTTGAAATTTATTTTTTTAGGCTGTTGATTCGATATAAATACATATGACATTCAAAGTTTGTAAAAATTGTACCCGTAACGGTGTAAAATAACTATATAACAGGGAATAGTGGATGACAAGAAATTATTCACGTGGACGAAGCCGCGGGCAGAAGATAGCCTGTATTCCGGTCTAGGTGTTATTGTCCTTGTCTTTGTGTATGTTTCCGCAATCCCTACACAAGATATAACAATCCTAATGGGGGCTTTCGAGTGTGTAGCGTTAATTAATAAATTTATTTATATATTGATTGTTTTAATAATAGAATATATTGTTTAAACTTTGATTGCAAAAAAGCCTACTGCATTCGCTAACGAATAAAGTGGTATTTGATAATATCAATAAATCCTTGATTCTATCGATACGCTGTTATTGAATTATTGAAATTGTTTCAACATCAAACCACTATACATTTACAATTCAAAATTCGCCAATCATCGTTTGCATCGATGTTCTATTTTAGAATTTGTCGGACTAACGAATGTTAAAAAAAAATTGATAGTGATACTGCTGACGTCATAAAACCGTTGTGGCTTGCTCGTAGAGAGTCTGCTTTGAACATCGACCGTCGCGGGTTCGATTCTCTCATGGAGCAGATGTTTTTTATTAACATCAGTTTCGGGCTGTGCGGTTGTCGATGTGGGTTTGTTCCACCGTGCCTCGGAGAGCACGTAAAGCTGTCGGTTCCGGTTGTTATCATAACATCTGATAATAATCGTTAACTCTTGATATGTAAATTGCTCTTATCCAGTTAATAAACAGACCCGTTGTAAATTAAATACCGGAAATAATGCTAGAACGAAGAAGATGAAGATTGAACGTAAATCTTGTATCAGATGAAACCATAGTTTTAAGATTAATTTGCGCATAATCTTCGATTCCTTTTATCAATTTCACCAGCCCTATTATCAATCGTCTTTAAGTATGACCAAAAAGACATTATCGTAAATCCGTTTTCAATATGAACCTAATATATCTTATATTCAAAGAATATAAAATGCTACATATATCAATGCCGCATTAGGCAAAAACAAAGCCTCAAGCTTTTTTCTCTTAGATAGTCAAGTTTTCTTATATTTGAAGGGTACGTAAATGCTGTATGCATATATAACAAACATATATATATATGGATTAATTAACTTAGATAATTTTGAAGGTAGCACATACCCAGTCGAGATAGCCCATTGATTCCGAAAACACTAAATCTCTACTTACAATACAATACGGTACAATCCGTCGTCAGCCTATAGACGCCCACTGCTGGACAATGGACATAAGTCGCTCCTAAGTGATGCCACCACTGGTGGTAGGTCTTTTGTTGCAAGAGGCCGGCTAGGTAGGTACCACCGCAGTGTCCAATATTCTGCCGCCAAATAGTAGTGCTTAGGCACTACTGTGTTCCAGTTTGAAGGGCATTGTACGCTAATGAAATTACTGGGCGAACGAGATTTAAGAACTTATATCTCGAGGTTGGCAACGCGTGAGTGGCACCTACTAATGGTGCTGCAAGCGCTCATAGGCTGCGGCAGCCACTTACCATCAGGTGGGCCATATGCTTGTTTGCCAACTTCTAACATAAAAAAAAAAAAAAAAAACCAGGAGCGATCCTGTGCCATTTGCATTCAGCGGCGCCTACAGGCTCTTTATGTTATCCGTCAACCTAGTAGGAGCCCTGCAGACGCCGCGACTTTCGGTGTATGGTCGCCATGCTAACACCTTTGTAGCGTATTCTCTAGCGTCGAGCCATGTACCACTTTAACTTCGCAAGCTTTAGAGCTATATCGGTTATTTTGGTACAATTCAGAATATAATAATTAAAATGACGTTATTTGTACTCAGTCTTACTTACTTCCTATTAATTCTAATTCTGTATGCGTGAAATTAAACTAACATCTCGTCAAACTAACAAGGAACTTTCATTAGAGTAATTTGATTAATTCTCGCCTTCTCAAAGTTATTAGGCTGTGTGTTTTCTAGCGTATAACTGTATACCAGCGTATCTAAACTCTCGTTACTAAGATATAAAGGCGTCGAAAATAGATATATTTTCCGAAAATTTCACTAGCTCTCATTCAAACCGAAACACAATAATACTGTTTTAATTCCCTTTCACATGTGCCGGTTGCCGCGAATCCGGCGCCGGGTATCCGGTAGCGAAGTGTATAGGCAATCACAAAACTCTAAATTCCAGCCATACTTCGATGTTTGGAAGTCCACAACATCGCGATTTAGAAGATATTTTCTTCCTCGCACAACCACTCTGTGCAATCAACTTCCGCCTTCCGGTCTTTCCGAACCGATACGACTTGGGAACCTTCAAGAGAAGAGCGTATTCTTTCTTTAAAGGTCGGCAAGGCGCCTGCATGCCTTCTGGTGTTGCAGATGTTTATGGGCGGCGGTTATCGCTTAACATCAGGTGAGCCTTCTGCCCCTCTCACATAAAAAAATTGGGCATGCATCAGCAGCTTTCACACGTACCAGCGTAATTTGCCCGGCAAGCGGTCGCCGGCGGCCGGGCTCACAGTGTTGTGAAAAGGCTCTTACGGTAGAATATCTGACAATGCCGGTGGTATCTACCTAGCCGGCCTCTTGCAATAAAAGGCCTACCACCAGTAAAAGGTTTATTGGATTTGCGTATTATTTTAGAATATTTTTCTCTATAAATTTATAGGAATCATGTCGCAAATACATAAACATTTTTTTATTTTGCAATCCGGTGCAGTGAACATTTTACGCTAGCGATATTTTTAATCCATTTTATTTTATAGGTGGGATTGTACTGCAACAGTTTGTTTCTACGTCCGATGAATTTATGATACGAGAGTTTACAGTGGCTCGTGACAGTTAACATAATTGATAATATTATTTATTAAATACTACAAGAGTTAAAATTTTAGGTACTGAATTTATTTTTCGCTTTTAGAAGCTATCTAACTAATGAACAAAATTGAAGTGTCTGTTTGTAATTCCGAAATAACCGCTTCTCACTATATGCATAATAATGAAAGTAAATCCGTTACTTGTATACAAAAAAATAAGTCTGTTTCTGCCGGTCAATCTATGAAACCTCTGGACTGATTTCAACGTCACATTCTAGAAAAAAGAATTAGGGTTCCGTTCAATGAAGAAAAATCGGTACACCACGCGAATGTGGCCGCGGGCGCAGGGAGTTTAATATATGCACGAAACTGACAGGTTTATGAAACCGCTGTCGTCATTATATGCAAATTCTTCACCACTAATCCAAGACAGTTTTTAAGTTTTTGATACTCGAGAAAATTAAAAATGTGTCAAGGTAAAACAATAGCTAATTACTAGCTAGTGCTCATTAAAACAATAAAAGCATAAAATTAATACAAATAATTTTCGATTCGTATTAAATAAATGGTTTTTATTTTATAATGCTAATGGAAAATGTTAAAAAGACTACAGCTCAAATGTATAAGCGTTTTTATTTCAAATTTAAGTATTTTAATCATTTAATTTTTTTTATATTTGTATTGTATAGTGCTCTTTTAGTTTAAATATCCCAGAAAGCGTTCAGAAAAAAAGGTCAAAGAACGTTTGTGTGGTAAAGGCTATTATAAAATTGGTGAATACCTAGAGGACACCACGCCTTGGGAATGAGACAGTCACTCCAGGCTTTTCAGTGATTATAATATGTAAACTAATATCAGTTTAAAAAAATACATATAAAAAAAGATAAAACCCCTGAGTTTGTTTCGCCGGTTCTTCTCAGGTAGAGGTTTAATTTTGGAGCCTGTGGTAGAATCTGACTTTCAACAAATAAGTGTAATGCTTTTTATGTTGAATAAAAATATTTGATTTTGATTTTGAATAAAATATTATCGATTTTTGAGATACCGATTGTTGAGATTAAACAATCAATGTGATAAGCTTTAGACACGGTCTGTCTATAGATGGGTGAACACATAATGTACTTCAACTAGGCGTCTCCGTGCTTTGTAGGGCACGTAAAAGTCGGTCCCCGCTTTTACCGATTGTTGACGGCGTTATCAATATTATGATGGCGACTTGAAAAATTCTCACGACTAAGAAGAAGAAAGTTTGTTGAAATAAATAAACGCTACACACTCAATGGCCCCGATTAGAATAGTTATATCCTGTGTAGGGGGTCCGGAAACATACACATTGACAACTACGATTACACCCAGACTGGAAAACATGCTTGTATGGTCAATACAAACATCCAACAAGAATCGAACCCGCGACCTGTGGCGCATAAGGTAGGTTCGCTACCGCTGCGCCACAACACTTTCTGTATATATCACCTCAAAAAATATATCACAAATCCAAAAGGCTCGTCATCAAAACTGTATTCAGATGAAAACGCAATTTAATTTAGTGCTGCATGAAATCTAAACTTTAGACGTACTATGAAACTCCGTATCAAAGTTCTAACGGAAGGCAAGTATATCTTAGTGTACATTTACTAAGTATCAGACTCTTAGATTTGGGTGACGTAGTTATTATCGACACCATTGTGGTGTGTTGGTGGCGAGTCTGCCTTTAGCCTCGACGGTTGCGTGTTTGATTTCCGCTGGGGCAGATGTTTGTATTGATCTAACAAACATCTGTTTCGGTCTGGGCGTTTGTCCTTGTGGGTCTCCTCTCCGTGCCTCAGAGAGCTCGTAAAGCTGTCAGCGGTAATAAGCTGTTAACTCTTGATAGGTAATTTGCTCTTATCCAATGAGTTACTGGTTCGCCCTTTGGGTTGCGGAGGTCAGATGGCAATCGCTCTTTGTAAAAACTAGTTATCTGTCAAATCCGGATAAGAGTAATAAGTAAACCACCCAGGTCAATACCGGGAATAATACGGTAGTAGAGCCATGCTTCTCTCAGCACAAAAGGGCCGGCTCAACCGGGGAAGTACTACCCTCAAAGAAAATCGACGTCAAGTAACAGTATCATTAAGTACTGTTACGTTTCGTGCGATGAGTGAGAGCGCTGGAGGCCCAATCTCCCACCCCCTCTGTTCCCTTCTTTTTTCCCTTCTCATCCCGTCCCTCCTGTCCTTTGGGTTGGCAACACGATTGTCATAATTCAAGTATTGCAAGATTTCATAGGTTGCGGTGACTGCTTACCATCAGGCGGACCGTATGCTTGTTTGCCAACCGTTATAACATAAAAAAATAAATAATGCTAGGAAGAGGAAGGCAGTAATTAACAAACGTCTGTGCTGTTAAATTGTCGGAATAATCCATTTGTGAACGGCACCGTTTCAAAGGGATCGGTGATACTGTTGATCAAGATAATCTCAAAGCAAATACAAAGACTTCATTTACAGAACACTCCATCGTTTTGCGAATACAATACACTATACGTATTGTATCTATGATTCTATTACGTTTTAGAAATGCTTACAGATATCTATTTTAGGGTTTCTAGAAAGCATACGGTGTTTATATTATAACTTACTCGTCTCGTAATAATTGTTGTCTTTAAACTGCACTAATAATGTAAAGAATTTTTATTAATAGAAAAGTGGTATGTTTTATTGACTGCATCGAACAAGTTTTAGAAAAACGGTATATACGGTATCTATCATCTTTAAACGAGCAATTTTTGTATTTTTTAGACAATGAAAACATAAGTTAGAAATAATATGACTTCCTGACATCTATTTGCGTGTAACAATACGATTATTGACCGAGAAAGCTAAACTAAAGCTACTTCAGTAGATGGCGCTGTAAAATATTGTTCATATCTCATCATTGTGGAATTCGTTTCTAAATAATTAAAATTTCCAAAAACACGATAGACCCAGAAAAAAATACCGAGCAAAATTGAAAAATTCAAGGTGATCGAAGTTGTCAACAAAAATTGCTTTGAGTAAGATACTATGTTGTGTAGTTTTTAAGATATTGAATATTTTTGTTTTACTCACACTCATCGAAAGAAACGCAGCAGTACCCAAGCTTCTTGTCAATATTCTATACGAAGGTCTAAGTTCAGTCGAGCCATTTCATTCATAAAAACAGCAGTGTTTTGCTAAAAACAAAATTTAACTTTCTTATCTTACAATGAATGAAATATTCAACTACACTTCTTCATTATGACTATGGTTGCCCAAATAAAATACGGAATACCTTATTGGTCTAATTGCCTACAACCACTATTCTAAATTACACCAATGCAATTGCTTTGGTACAATTAGGTTTTCCTTCACCACATCACGTGGTAAATGTTTATCACTGTTCAGACTAGAATAGTTCGTAGAAACTCGTACCGAGAATTAAATTTATTGCTTAGCTAGCTACCAAGCTGGTGAGCTACCTACCAAGCTTTAGTGATCACATAGATTCTACTGAATAAGTTAGTATAAGTTGTTACTTTACCAATTACTGCAATATTGTATCTGCATTTACAAAAGTTGTAGAGCCTGTTGTTTATGGACTCAATGAATGCGCGCGATACTTGAAGTATCACATGTGCGTTGCCAACCCAATGGATAGGAGATAAAGATGAGATGGGAGCAAGGAAATGAACAGAGGGGATGGAAGATTGGGCATCCGGCGCTTTCACTATCGCACGAAACGCAACAATACTGTTACTTCATGCCAATTTTCTGTGAGAGCGGGTACTACTTTCCCGATCAAGCCGGTCTACATTTACATCGTCGTGGCGTTGTGGGTAATGAGTCTGCCTTTAGCCTCGACGGTTGCGGGTTCGATTCTCGCTCGGAGCAGATGTTTGTATTAATCGTAGAGGCATGTTTTGGGGTGTGTTTGTCCTTGTCTTTGTGTATGTTTCCGGATCCTCGAAACAAACACGGAACCGGGTCCGGAAACATTCACAATGACAAGGACAAACACACCCCAAACCGGAACAGACCGGAACACATATATGTATGATCACAAACTCCGAGTTTGCTCCGAGTGGCAATCGAACCCGCGACCTGTGGTGCTTAAGGCAAGTTCGCTACCGCTACCCCAAAACGTCGTCAATATATTTCGAATACAGTAATTCTATGAAACGGGTTATGGTTTTTTTTTTTATGTTAGAAGTTGGCAAACAAGCATACGGCCCACCTGATGGTAAGTGGCTGCCGCAGCCTATGAGCGCTTGCAGCACCATTAGTAGGTGCCACTCGCGCGTTGCCAACCTCGAGATATTAGTTCTTAAATCTCGTTCGCCCAGTAATTTCACTAGCGTACAATGCCCTTCAAACCGGAACACAGTAGTGCCTAAGCACTACTATTTGGCGGCCTCTTGCAACAAAAGACCTACCACCAGTGTGACTGATTGCACTTGTGGTATAATCTCTGCTGTGACAGAGGTTATCCCAACAGCGGGCGATGGGGTTGTCACATCCCGACGCCGGTAAATGGTTTGCTTTGAACATTTGGACATTCTCATTAGCCAACTGCACACGTAAAAGCGAATCAAAAAACTTTTCTTGTTGCTATCCTAATGAACCCCGTCAGCTATAAAACTTTGCCAGGTCGTTTTCGACAGGTTTTAGTTGGCGTGGGCCAAATTTGCGCATAAGGTCGCTACTAATGCGAGTGAGACCTGATAGGTTCGGCTTATATTTTTAATTTAAAATAAGATTGTTCGTAAAATATATTATCATAATTATTTTAGCTGACTTGAAAAAACACCGTTTGGTAGAGATTTTGCTTAGGTTTTTTCATAAGGTGGTTCCGTATCAAATCCTGATGACCAGATCAAGGACTCTAACGAACCGTTTCAAAATATTACAACTAATTATAATCACTATATCCACATTGTTATTATGTAAAACAATAGAAAGGCTAAGTTAAATAGACTTAAACTAAGGAACTGAAATTTAATCTTCAAACAAAATTTCAATTATGATATGAACTAAGAATATTTACAGATTTTAACCGCCTGGCCACTTACAATAATAATAAATGCTAAACACTCAACGGCCCCATTAGAATAGTTAAATCCTGTGTCGGAAACATACACAAGAACAAGGACAAAGACACCCAGACCGGAAAACAGCCTGTATCGAAGCGGAAATCGAACCGACGACCCGCGGCGCTAAGTGCCTTTTCATACGTGTCGGTTGCCGGGTATTTGGCGCCCCAATTTTGAATCTAGTAGCTCGTACGCACAGTGGTGAATCATGCGTGGACCCGGCGACCGCTTGCCGAACACAACTACACCGGTACATGTGCCATAAAGCTGCCATACCCGGATACTTCGCTACCGGATACCCGGCACCGGCTACCCGGCAACCGGCACGTGTGAAAAGGCACTTGACAGGCTCGCTACCGCTGCGCAACAACGTCGTCGTTATTACTCACTGTAGACTTATGCCTCATAGGTCCATATCACACTTAGCCAATTTATTCGCAGCTTCGTTCGTCTCAATTTCCATATTTTCTACAATTTATTCATACAAGTTGATTTCCTGAACGGAAGACTTATACTTTTCATATGCAAATGTTCATATATATGTCTTATCTCAATCGTTCCACCAGAAATCCTGTTTATTTCAACAAAACATTTCCCATTGTTAATGTCATTTCACTATATGCTTTGTTAGCTCTCTTTTGTATTCTTTTAACGCGCTGACTGGATTATTTTTATTATTATCTACATTTGTTATATAATATATAGATAATATTTTGATTCCGTAAAATATAAATAAATAAATAAATAAACGCTGCACACTCAACGGCCCCCATTAGGATAGTAATATCCTGTGTCGGGGGTCCGGAAACATTCACAATGACAAGAACAAATACACCCAGACCGGAAAATATGCTTGCATGGTCAGTACAAACATATTATGCTCCGAGCGGGATCGAACCCGCGACCTGTGGCGTTTAAGGCAGGTTCGCTACCGCTGCGCCACAACGTCGTCAATATAACGCTGCGCCACAACGTCGTCGTAAATATTTATATTAAAAAGGCTCTATCTGAAAATAAATTTACGGTAGCAGAGCCATGCTTCTCTCAGCACAAAAGGGCCGGCTCGACCGGGCAAATATTAGCCTCTCACAGAAAATCGGCGTAAAGTAACAGTATCTTTAGGTACTGTTGCGATGAGTGAGAGCGTCGGATGCCCAATCTCCCACCCCGTCTGCTCCCTTCCTTCTTTTTTTCCCTTTTCATCCCGTCCTTCCTGTTCCTTGGGTTGGCAACGCGCTTGTGATACTTCAAGTATCGCAAGCGTTCATAAATTGCGGTAACTGTTTAACATCAGGCGGAGCGTATGCGTGTTTGTTAACCGTCGTGACCTAAAAAAAAATAACTCTTAGCTCGTGATCTTGTGAGCAGTACAGGTGAGAACATGAGAATCTTAAATTTACAATTTTAAATGTTTTCCTAAAATACTGTGCCGTACTGTACTGCAAAATATATACCTAATGTAACTGTATAAGGACTTATGACTTGGACGGGCCATACAAGAATAAATTACCTGCATTGCTTCTACAACAAATACAAGCAATTTTTAGGTTCATGTATTAAAATATTTACCCCTGTTAATCATCGGCAAGACAAAAGTTGTTTTATGAAAAATGGACAACGTAAAGCAAGTAGCCTATTGTATTATGTGTTACCGATCTTGGGCATTTCTTAATTTTAAATATTTCATTTATTTTGTTGAACCTGTTTATTCATTCCCGTATCAACAGATAATGAGAATTCTAACTGCTACACTCATTATCATATTGATAATCCAGAAAATCTAGAAGGTTCTTGCCTCTCGGAGCTTAATCTAAAGTTATTTAACAGTCCGCTTTTGTAGAATTTTCGCAAAATCTCATTTTCTTTAGAAGGCTCAGTTGCGATGTTTATCCCTCTTAGTTCCGATGGGAATTTCACTGAAGCCTTGTGAAGTTCACAAGAAACATTTTTAGTCTGAAATTTGTATCGTGAAAATATGTGTAAAATTTTGTAGAAGTTTTTTATCTTTGTTCCCTAAGACAATGTATACGCTTTTATTCTAAATTTTTATTGTTAAGTTTAAGACAATCGTAAAGGAAAGTTTCTGTGCTAAAGATTATTACAATGTTAACAATTTTATTGCACACTTTCTAGTGTTAGTAAAACCGGTATTTTCGGTATGAATGGAATGGCTTAAACCTCATATAATATATTAAAGGGTGCGATTTGATTCTTAAATACGTCAGATCAAGTTAATTCTAGTAAATTTATAAAATAGATACATATATGTGAAACAATTGAGAAAAGTAAAAAAAAAGATTTTATAGTGCTCGCTGAAAGTGTATCACTAAACGAGAAAGAAGCGGCGCGAATTTGTCAGTGAATTAACAACTTTTATTTCTGCAATAAATCTTTACAGAACGCCGTTACGTACCAAATACTGAAAAGTGGATTCCTCATTTAATTAAGAATGTGATATAAAGTTGTAAATTAACTAAGATGAGCAAAAAACAAAATGTAATTTTAATTCATCTTCTGTAATGTTAAATATTAACAAACAGAAACCCAGGTCGGGCATAGGATGTGGGCAATGGAAGAGAAAAGAGACGGACTTCTTTATTTTTAATGTTATTAAGTTGGCAAGCAAGCCCATGGCCCACCTGGTCGTTAGCATTGGCCGTAGCCTATGAGCGCTTTCAACAGCATTAGTACGTGCGTGCCACTCACGCGTTGCCAACCTCGAGATATTGGTTCTTAAATTTCCTTCGTTCCAGACTTTGTCATTCTTTTGATTTTATAGTTATATCCAGACTAGCCTGTATGTAATTGATATTTAATTAATATAATAGAATGAAAATACCCGAAATATATATCGTTCATGATTTCATATTAAGACAAAAGCATATGTTTACTTCTGACGTTAGAGACTTAAGTCTGTCATAAAGTTAAAAACCAGACCTTCTTGTTCCTACAGATGAATAAAATAAAAATGTGTGCGTGTACTAGTGTACACAAGTAAGAAGTGAAACTTCTTTATGACCTTATTTTTGAAAAATGATCTACTATATGCAACTTTAAAGAAATTGGTTAAATAAAGTTAAATTAGATAAAGTTTAACAAAAGGCTTTTATTATCATAGACATGAATACAAATAATTAATATGAATACAAATAAAAAATACAATGATTTAATTTTACCTTATTACTAGTAAGATTATTACAGCATTTCATTAATTGTAATAGAATGATTACATGCTATGAAGAAAGTACTCTTCGAATCAACCGTGGTAGGGACAAGAAAAAGATGGCGCATAACGAAAAAAATTGACGGTAAATTGTTTTCCAACTCCGATAAAGAAGTTTCACTTCAAAAATTCTTGTGTTAATAACCGAATTATTCAATCAAAACGATGTCTTAAGCAACATCAATCATAAAGATAAATTTATAATACTGCTAGCATTTGTTGGCGGTAAAACGTATTTTCGAAATGGTCATAATATATCATTTCCTCTGAGCAGTTTTTGATACGGCATTCTTCGCTCATATCAGCCCCTTTGAAGTGAGTACGTAACAAATTGAGTTACTGAGTATACGCAACGCATTGCAATATTGTGTAGTACAATTTGAAATTCTGTAATATTTACATATTAATTTCTTCTTATGTAATAGTCTTTTTATAAAGGCAGTTATAAAATAAGATTGACATTAGGTCCCGGTAGGTGGCGCTGTAATCTCGTTCTAGTTTTTTTTATTTTTGTAGGGAAGGAACAAATTTTATTTAACCAATGTAATTATGCTGGTGTCTTATACAATATACAAGCTTCTACCAGCGGCTTCGCCCGCGTGAATAACGACTTTAATACAAACTTTGAACCTTCATTTTACCTCTTCAGTTGAGAAATTTCAGAAAATGTTATAACACTTCTAAATCGTTTGCCAAAAAACAGTTTCATGCTTTTACAAAATCCTTTTCACCTGTTTGATTATTAATCACAACACCTGAGAAAAAAATCTGAAAATAAATATTTCAAGTTTAGGCTAGACGTTGATATGCCATGAATCGGATTAAGTTTTCAAACAAACATTGTGTGAAAATTAAAAGTAATTTATATCAAAACCACTAAAGAGTATTAATATAAACTTCGAAGCTAAATCATTTTCTACCCGTTTTCTACGTTTTTAATCCCGCTGTGGGATGAATTTCAATAAAATATGAAACACGTCTTTCGTCAATTCTGTTAAAACAGGCTTATGGTAAATTTGAAGTAGATTGAACCAAGAATTTGCGTTCCCGTATAAACTTTGCCCTCCTTTTTAACCCTATTAGTGAAATACTTATTTCGGGAAATCGTTTCTTATCGGATGCCAAAGTCATATAAAGAACAAACCCTCCAAGTGTCAGGCCTCTGGGATCAGTGGTTTAGGCTGTGCATTGATCCTTCAGTCATTCAGGACAAAGCCTTTTATATATATATATAAATAGATAACAATTCATATTTTATTTGTTTTGCTTCCTTCACTTATTTCAATTATATTCTACTTTAAGTGAGTGAGTGATTAAACGATTTCTGTGATGTGACTTACAATTTCCGGTTCGGGAGTCAAACGCAAATTGCTTTAAGTTTTTGCTCTGAGTCTTTGAATCAAGTTTCGCAATTTGGGAGTCGTAAAACAATTTCAGTTGATAACAATATTGTTAGATGATTGTTTAACTTATTTTCATTTCAAAGCAATACATAATTATATGAAAATTTTAATCATAAGAAAATATTCTGTATTACTTGAGTTTTCTTTGTCGTTTTTTTACTAATTAGTGAAAAGTTATTGTGTGGTAAGTTTATTAAGCTTTCTTTGCTTCTTAAACCTTAATTTGTCGTAAGATCTTGATCACACACATATCTATAGAAATAAACTTATGATGCCATACTGTTTAATGCGATTTTCCCACACTGCATCGATAAATTCTCCAAAGATTTATTATTATTAAGTCACAAAAGTCGCAAAGTTTGAAGAGATGAATGAATGAAACGAATAACTCATGCAAATATCAAAACTTACTCAACCGAAACCATCAAAACTTTGGGACGTATTTCAACACTAGTGGCTCTATGCTCTTGATCGGGGAAACAGACGTTAAAAGTTTATGTCTTTACCTCGAGTTTATTTTCAAAGATATGTAAATATCAAAATCTTCCTCTCATTAATCCCAGTATTTTGCCCAGGGTCTGCTTATTACTCTTACCTGGATTTCCTACCGGACCTCAGTAACCCTAAAGGCGAAACAGTAACTTATTGGGTAGGAGCTGGAGCTTTATCCAGAGTTAACGATTATTATCAGATAACGATAACAACCGGGACCGACAGCTAACGGGCTCTCCGAATCACGATGGGGAGACTCCTATCGTCAAAACTCCTAGATCGAGACAGATAATATCAACACAAATATCTGCCCCCAGTGGGAATCGAACTCGCGAACGTCGGGGCTTAAAGCAAGCTCGCGAAATAATCTGTTTTTCTGTTACGTCATGACGCTTGGCAGACACGTATAAGTTGAGATTTCTCTAAAGCATGGTCTTACCTCGCAGGTGGCTTAAGAACGAAAAAGTTCACTCTAACTTTGTGCCTTTGTGAGAAAGAGCTGTCTGTTTTTAACCAGTCCTAAGGTCAGTAAGCCAGTAGTAATACACATTCAGAAAAGCACCGTCGGGTGAGTCCATCGACTAAAATGCGCTCGGAGCGTTTCCTACATTCCCGATGACGTCTTTAGCCGAATCAATTTGAGCCCCCGCGATTGCTCTTTTTCACTTCTCGCAGGAGGTACCTTAAAGACGGAATCACCTTGAGCCTCCACGACGACGCTGGCAAGGCCAGTAGGGCCAACATTAAAAAAAACATTCAGAAAAAATACAAGGAATTATACTAACTAAGCCATCGATTACATATTTAATTTTTTCAAATGTAAGTAAATTCTTCGAAACTATTTGTTTCGAACGAAAGAAATTTAATCCCGCTGCTTTTAGCCAATATTAAGTGGATACGTAATGATAACAATTATTCTCAAAACTTGGACTATTATATAACGATTAGTGCTAAGAAAGTTCAGACATCTATCGAGTAAGACTGCTAAAGCATTTAGGAAATTTGAATTTTAAAAGTTTGTAATTAAGATCATCTTTTATCATGTCGCTGTCTACTTAAAGTACGTAATTGGTGAAAGTAGGTAATAAATGCGAGAGTAACTCTGTCCGTCTGTGTGTCGCGCTTTAACGATAAAACTACTGAACCCCGATTTCAATAAAATTTGGTACACAGATAGTCTGCAGCCTGAGAAAAGACATAGGCTACTTTGTAATGCGAAAAAGAGAAAGTGAACTTAAAAAGGTTTCTTTTTGCCCTTTGAGGTTAGGAACCCTAAAGATGCTGACCTACAAAAATATATGATATCCCATCAAAACATAAAATGTAAAAAAATCAAAGTCTCGATACGCAGTTGGTCTACTATAAAAATACGAAATCTCATGTATAGCCATGACTGAATCTTGGCAAATACTTTGGTGTCGTGCATGAGGACGTAATAAGAAATTTAATTTAATGACCGTATTTACATTTGATATATGTACGCAAATAAGCAATACCGTCTCAACCCACAAAATTGAAAAAACTGAGTTATATATGCAGAAGTGTTGGTAAATGGCCGAAGAACATTTTTCTTTAATATTTGTAGGGTTTTAAGCTTTAAAACTTCTAAAAAAAGGCATTTTCTAATCATGCAATTTATGTATTATTTTAAACGTTTTGGGTTATATTATTTTTATTTTTATTTATTTTATTTTATTTTTATTTGGGAAACATACAGTACAGTATTACATTCAACAAAGAAAAACTATATCTAAAACACAAACCAATAAAGTTTCCACTTACAAATAGTATATAGGTTAGAACAGTGCAAGGGTAATGAGATAAGGTATACAGTACAAATTAAAAAAATAACATTAAATAATTAAATATTTTAAATAATAATCGAAAATTGTTAAAAAAAGTAAAAAATAAATATGTTAAAAATAATCAGATAGCAATAATAAAAATATTAGTAAAATGACAATAATTTAAATTCAGGTTCAAGTTCATAATATTATTGCAATAATTATAATTATAAAATAAATTCCTATCTATATTGACAATCTATCATTGATTAAACATTCCATTAAAAATTTCTTAACAATATGAACATTTTCAGCATTAAAAAAATCGACTCTACTAAATTGCTTATCATAATTTGTACAAGCTCGATAGACAAAACTATTTTGCGCATATTTGCTTCGAGTGACGGGTGGTATAAAAAGCAAATGCCTGCGTGCTGTAATTCTAGGACATTTAAGATTAAGGCAACTTAAAAGGTACGGAGAGTCTACAATATACTTTATCAACTTAAATAAGAAAATTTGGTCTCTAATCAGTCTTCTATCAGCAAGTGGCAATAAATTTGAACAGTTTTCGGTTCGATTTAGTGACATGCCTTTTATGCGTTCAAACTTAATATATTTTTTTGAACACTTTCCAACCGATTTATCTGAATTTTGTACTGCGGGTTCCAAACAGTGGAACCATACTCAAGTATAGGTCGAACCAACGAATTATACAGCAGTCTAAGGGTGCTAGTATTTTTAAAACCCTTTGAAGTTCTGAACACAAAACCAAGCATGCGATAAGCTTTAGCTGTCGTCTTACTAATGTGTAAATTAAAAGATAACTTATCGTCAAGATAAATACCTAGGTCTCTCACTTCGGTTACACGATTTATCAATTTTCCATCTAGACGATAATTAAATGCAGTAAGATGGCGTTTCCGCGAAAATGAAATGATACTACATTTTTTTATATTTAAATACAGAGAGTTGTCCCTGCAATAAACACATAATCGGTTAAGATTATCTTGCAAGAGAAGGCAATCAAGCGGAGACGCAATCCTTCTGCAAATTTTCATATCGTCCGCGTATAAAAGAATAGAAGAATCTTTAATAATGTTGGTTACGTCATTAATATATAAATTAAAGAGTAGAGGACCGAGGTGAGATCCCTGAGGCACTCCCGATGAAACAGGTAAGAAAGAAGAGCAAAAGCCTTTGACTGTTACAGCTTGACTTCTATTCCGAAGGTATGAACACATCCAACGAAGTAGATCGCCGTGTATACCGACTAGTTTTAATTTACTTAGTAAGATCTTATGTGAGATTTTATCGAAGGCTTTGGAAAAGTCGGTATACACGACATCTACCTGGTAACCCTCATCCATAGCTGAATACACACGCTGCACTAATTCACAGAGATTAGACTCTGTTGATTTACGGTTAACAAATCCATGTTGTTGTTCTTGTAAAATGGAACGTAATACGGGAGAAATTAAATCGTAAATTATTTTCTCAAAAGTTTTTGCAATGACACACAGTTTGGATATAGGCCTATAATTTTGTATATTATGTTTGTCACCGGATTTAAAAATTGGAACTACATAGGATCGTTTCCACAGAGAAGGCATTATCCCAGTTTTTAATGATTTATTAAATATATACGTATATATATATTATATACGAAATATGCTTATTTTATGTGAAAATAAATAAAATAACTGACATACATCTTGAAATTGCCAAAAACTTGACCAATACATAAAAAAATCATATAAAGCAAGTTGTTCAAAATTTTCAAACGCGTTTTTCTCGAAGTGACATTCGTGTGGGTTGACATGGTACTGCTTATTTGCGTCCATATGTAACGTCAATTCTATATGAGAAGGGAAAAAAGGGGGGTGGGAGATTGGGCCTCTGGCGCTGTCACTCATCGCATGAAACCCAACAGTACCCACTGAGATACTGTTCCTTTACGCTAAATTTCTGTGAGAAGGAGGAAAGGAATTTTGTGCTGGAAGGAGCTGGCTCTACTACCGTACCAATAAAATACTAATATACCGTAAGTCTGTTTAAAAGAGCAATTTCATGTACTTTAAAAGAGACACGTCAAAGGATAGATGTCGTCCTATTTCAGAATTCAGTTTATTACTGAAAGTTTCCACCATTTATTTCAAGATAAGACCCTCAAGAGTAATTTACTATACAAGGCGCCACTATAAAAGTCACTTTAAATTGTATTCAACGCTTCGTTGGTGACAATTGAATTTTTAATTTCATTAAATTTGCTCAGCTCATTTTATTTAATATAAAATTTGATTTTATTTAATATTCATTTTTAAAAGATTTATTTATTTACTTAAAGGTCACCAACAAAACACACATCAATACAAGATAAAAGTACTTAGTCGATTGACATACAAATATAAATGTTGTCTCAATTACAGGTGACACTACATTAGTAAGGCTAAGATAAATAAAAAAACCTTACTATTATACACAATTTAAGCAAAATAAGAAACTAGAACTTTTAAATTTAATGTATGGATAAATTAATTTAATTTAATTTAATTTAATAAATAAATAAAATAAGTTTTGTAGTGAAGACAACTGATGCTGTCGAGACTAGTATACACGGATCGGAACTACTTTCATATAAATTCAACCGACTTTCTCTTTACTATGAAATATTGTCCTAACTAAAATTCATAAAAGACTGAATCCTATACTATATGTACTATATATTTCCATTAAAGTCTCGTGCACTCTCTTTGTGGTTTGAAACTGATAACAATATCGTAAAAAGTATGAATTGCTATTTAGTAACGGTTTTTGAAGTTATACTTCTTTTGGTGCGTTAGGGAAAAGATGAGAGTCAATTTTTACGATGCGCGCGCACACCGTCACAAAAAATCGACACCCTGAAGTTAGCTATAGTCAACATTTTTTTTGGGATATTTAAAAAAACTTTATTTAACTACATAATGCGTTATAATAAAACTTTCAATGTATTAAATACCTTTATTCTATTGTTAGTGTCGTTTCTACAAACGTAGAATGAAGCGCAAGATAAAATTTTTGAAAAGATTTTTATCTTGTTCCGCCAAAGAAGTATAACTTCTAACGCGTGTACATAAGTACACACACACACATATTTTTTTTATATCAGAAACGTGGCAAACAAGCTTACGGTTTGCTTGGTTTTAAGCCGTCATCGTAGCCTGTAGATGTGTTACCGACCCAATGGAAAGAGAGGACAGGAAAGAGATGTAAAAGGAAAGGATGAGTAGGCGCGGTGTTTGAGCGTCCGTCGTTCTTACTCCTCAAACGAAGCGCAATAGTACGGCCACTGTTATTTCACGATGAAATTTTGTAGGACGGTAGCACTTTCCCTCCCCGTCGAGCCGACACAACTCATACTGTAAAATGCAAGGTTCGACTACTTAGTGTCAATTTCTTTATTTTATCGTGTTTTTTTATTTATTTCGAGGTAGTGCTGTTTTATGAAACAGAATTATAAGCTTCAATAGCTCAACAGTAGACAGGCCGACTCCGCTCCGTTAACCCGAGAGTCGCGGGTTCCATTCTGACCCCCTTGGGCTATTGTCGTACCCACTCCTAGAGCAAGTATCGAGCTTATTTGGAGGGGCAATAGGAATATTCGAAATGCCTTGAAAGAGCATTACTAATATTCTATATAAAACAAAAATCGTACGGTATGATAAATACATTAATTGCGAGAGAAGCCGCGTGTACTGTTAATACATTATAAATCTTGATAAGGTAAAAAAATATTCTTGTACTCTAAATGTCATTGATATTTCAGTTAGCAATTTACTTACTTTTATCGTCACATGCAAATTCATTGGGTAATAAAGAAATAAACTTTATTCAATATACATAAATATCAAGCAAAAACTGATGCTGACGCGGCATTGTCCTTTTTGCGTTTTCCTCGTAGAAAGGGGAAGAGTATCTTTTATTTACTCAGAAAATGTATAAATTCGCATACGTTTTGTATGTTATGTCTCAATAAATATTACTAAGAATTATTTCTTATTTCTCTATATTATGGTATGGTTCATTGGCTCTTCTGCTTATTTCCGTACATTCACTTTTCTCTCTTCGAGTAAGTTAACTTTGTTATATATATACTCTTAAAGATACCGGCGTCGGGATGTGACGACCCTATCGCCCGCTGTTGGGATAACCTCTGTCACAGCAGAGATTACTCCACCAGTGCAATCAGTCACACTGGTTGTGTTGCAAGAGGCCGGCTAGGTAGGTACCACCGCAGTGTCAAATATTCTGCCGCCAAATAGTAGTGCTCAGGCATTACTGTGTTCCGGTTTGAAGGGCGTACGCTTGAGAAATTACTGGGCAGACGAGATTTAAGAACCAATATCTCTAGGTTGGCAACGTGTGAGTGGCAATTACTAATGGTGCTGCAAGCGCTCATAGGCTACGGGAACCACTTACCATCAAGTGGGTCGTATACTTGTTTGCCAACTTTTAATATAAAAAAGAAAAAGTTACAAACCCTTTGTTTTTGTTTGGCAAACAAGCATACTTTCTACCTGGTGGTAAGTGGTTATCGTAGCGGCGTAGGCTATGGGCGCTTCCAACAGCATTCCTTTGTATTGTGATACACACGCGTTGCTCACCTAGCACTAGATACAGTGTCCTTCAAACCGTATCACAGTAATGCAGAACACACTTCTGCTTTGCGGTAGAATATCTGACACTGCGGTAGTATCTACTTAGCGGGCTTTTTGAAACAAATGGCCTACCAACTTAAAATCTGAACACATCTTAAGTAGTTTTGCACTTTATAAACCATATATGTAAACCGAAGCGATTGTGTTTAGCTATAAACAAAAAGCCTGTAACAAAAATTGTAGAGAGTTGATAACGTTCTCTTATTTGAAGTCGGTCAAAAGATAATTTAAAGTAAACCTCGAGATATACTATAATGTGGTATCTGTAACATTAAATTATACGGCATGAAAATAAATCTCTTCGTAAAAAGATATTTTCTCGCAATAATGTTAAAATATAAGCTATGTATATACAGAGGAAAATTGTCTAATCCACTTTAATATTACAAAAGGATAGTGAACAAACAAGAATATAAGAATAGGATTAGTGTCATGCTTTGAATTTCAGTAGTAGTTATTTTTATTTTATTTTTTTTTTTTTATGTTAGCAGTTGGCAAACAAGCATACGGCCCACCTGATGGTAAGTGGCTGCCGCAGCCTATGAGCGCTTGCAGCACCATTAGTAGGTGCCACTCACGCGTTGCCAACCTCGAGATATTAGTTCTTAAATCTCATTCGCCCAGTAATTTCACTAGCGTACAATGCCCTTCAAACTGGAACACAGTAGTGCCTAAGCACTACTATTTGGCGGCAGAATATTGGACACTGCGGTGGTACCTACCTAGCCGGCCTCTTGCAACAAAAGACCTACCACCAGTGTGACTGATTGCACTGGTGGAATAATCTCTGTTGTGACAGAGGTTATCCCAACAGCGGGCGATGGGGTCGTCATATCCCGACGCCTTAAAAAGTTAATAGGTTTCGTTAAAATTAGTTTCAAAACAATGATGACGTAATGATTGCGATTTGGCCTTCATCAGGACAAGCGACTACGTAGTCTTTAGGAAATATTGTATTCTGTCCATAAAAGAATTTAAAGAATTCTTAAAGTAATATTTTATTGTTAACATTTCAAAATAAGCACAATGATGCGAATAACTTGAGTTTGATCCACCGCATCATTCTTTATCTCCTCGCATGATTGAATAAATGAATCTTAGTCGTTTATGGAAATTTTTGTAAGAATGTCTCCAGGGAAAACGACCTTTTAATTTTTTTTTTGTATGTTACTAGGTTGGCAAGCAAGTAAACGGCTCACCTGATATTAAGCGGTTGCTGTACCCTATGAGCGCTTGCAACACCATTGGTGCTACTCACGCGTTACCAACCTCGAGACATGGGTTCTTAAATCCTCTTTGCCCAGTATTTTCAAAAGCTTGCAGTGCCCTGCAAACTGAAACACAGTAATGATTAGGACCCTACTGCTGGTCGGTATAATATTTGACACTGTGGTGGTACCTACCTAGCCGGCCTCTTGCAACAAAAAACCTACCACCAGTGAAAATTAATTAATAATGTTAGTTATTAATGTAGCAAGACAGTCTTGTGCTTGTTTAGTTTTAATACACTCACGTTCTCTAAAGTTCTTTGGTAATTTCTATGGCGAACTAACTATATTAGGTGCTTTGTTGGGAAAGTTGTGAAGAACCATTTATTTATACTTCCCTGAGGGTACAACGCTTTGTGCTTAAGGAAATCCTTTGTAGCTACGCGTAAAATGTCAGTGGTTTATTGATGGTTTGCACTTGAATGAAAATTTTAGCTACTGCAAGGATATTATATACGGTAGTATAAATCTTTTAAGGTATAGTTTTTTTCTAATACGCGTATGGATCGCTATATTATTGTTATTATATACATACTTTAAATTTTTTTTTTTTTACATTTTTGTTATTTTCATTCTTGAACCACTGCTATACTGCGCTTCCAGGCAATTTCTTACTAACACAACACGTGTAGTCTTGCCTTGCCGCTAAATTTTCTCACCCATGCTGTCACTTCTACGTAACTAGAGCACGACGATATCGTAAGTTTCACATTACATTGCTATGTGCGATCATACGGTTCCGGATATTGAGTAGCTTAAACAGCAATGGTAAGCAATGTTAATTAAGAACACTAATGTATACTCGCACCGTTTATGGCATAAATCACAATTGCGATATGGTCACGTGGATATGCGACTTCTAAGAACCTTATTATTAAGATTTCTATGTTAAAGTAGGGTATATTTTGCGACATTTATAAAACAGCCTAGGCAATATTTTTTTCTCAAGGCGACTAGCGAGCGTTAGCGCTTTTTATATCTTCGCGATACATAGTATTACTTTCAATAGAGAATGCAACATGAATTCTCTAATTAAAATACTGTAGGTATCAAAATGTACCTTAGGACGAAAATTTCTAGAATAGTCTTGTTAAATAAACATAAACATATTCACGTAAACTTTTACTGAAATTACTCCAATTACCAAGTTAAGAAAAGTTTGTAAGGAAAAACAGAATCTCAGCAAGGAAATGCATTTCGAAACGTTTCTTGGGTACGTTGAAGTTTAGAGACAAAAGCGATAAGTAAGTACATCAGTAGGTAAAAGTCTCTGAGATAAAACGCTTGAAAACAAATTCTAACTAGTATTGTGTTACTGGCATCGGCCCTTGACTGCGTCTTTTTTTTTTATTTGGAAAGTAGGACAGATGACTCTACTCCACCTGATGGTAAGTGAAAATAAAGTCCAAACGCGAAGGCGGCTAACAGAGTTGCGGAATGCAACCGTGTTAGCCACCCTTGCCCTGCCTACCCGCAAGATGACTCTTCACGCCTCGTTTGAAGGAGCCCAGATTGTAAGAAAGAGGGAACACGTGAACACGTCTGCGTGGACTTTTGAATTATGTTTAGAGGTAATTGTCAGAAGGCTGAGTTTCTATGACGTGCTAGAAGACTGTCTGAAACTTATTTCTTTACGCTGATTTTGTGAAAGTGTAGTCCTTCTCAGGTCGAGCTGGCCCATTTGTGCTGGGAGAAACATGGCATTGCAAGCAGTAGTTGCCATGTTATTAAACCACTCTGCCAACTAAGCGTGTAACTTATACTGAGAGTGGATGAGACAGTCTTCAAAAAAAGACTACGTAAAACATTCGCTGCGGTATTTTGAAAAAACCCTATAAAAAACCAAATAAATTATATTTGCTTTTAAGTTATGATAGCTTTTACTACAAAAAGAGACAACCTAGCCGTTTCGAATTAAATCTGTATAAATTCCTGTTTCGTTTAGAATATAAATGATTCCTCATCAGGAAATATTGGACTTCGAAGTTGAAATAGATGATGATCCGAAGATAAAATATGTCATATTTTTAATAATATCATAAAATATTTCAATGGAAAATATATTGACTTGATTTGAAATATTCAAACAACCAGCTATACTCCTCCTACACTAATCCCTAAATTTTCTTCTTCGTGGCTCCAGTTCTGCCCAGCGGGCAGTAACATTATAACACTACAACTGTAACAATGGTACCATAGGTTACTGTATCCGTTTATCAGGTAAACACTTGATTATTGACGTTATGTTTTATAAAAATTTCTATTGTATTGCAGGAATTCTGAAAAGCAGTTCTTTGTAAACATGGTTATCACTGGCTTCCATTATGCATTCTCATCGTTGCAAGCACTCGTGTATTCAATATTTCCACTCGAGCAATTTGTCCATTCGCTGGTTAGCATTGTTATATGTCGGTATGTTGCAGATGTCAAGGCAAATCCAATTTGAAAGACAGACCGCTAGCCGCAGCAATTCTAAAGCGCACAAATGGAGAGAGATACGTTGTTTTGCAAACACAGGACACCGTTGTGGCGTTGTGTTTAGCGAGTCTGCCTTTAGTCTCGACGGTTGCGGGTTGGATTCCCGCTCGGGCAGATGTTTGTTAAAATTTCGTCTCGGTCTGGCCGTTTCTCCGTGGGTCTACCCATCGTGCCTCGGAGAGCACGTTAAGCTGTCGGTCCCGGTTGTTATCACATAACATCTGATAATAATCGTCAACTCTTTATAAGTAATTTGCTTTTATCCAATGAGTTACTGGTTCGCCCTTAGGGTTGCGGAGATCAGATGGCAATCGCTCCGTGTAAAAACTAGTAACCTGTCAAATCCAATAAGAGTAATAAGCAGACCCTGGGTAAAATAAAATACCGGGAATAATGCTAGAATGAAGAAGACGTTGTTTTGCAAATAGTTTGTAATTTTTTATTCGACACCATTAAAATTATTTCTATTCTTAGGACTTTGTCGCTTCTGCAATTATGCTGCCCTGGTTAGGTAAACAGTAAAATAAAAGGTAAATTTAAGCATAGCAAATTTGTAAAGAGTTCTAGCTGTGCCTATAAAGGCTTAGATAAAACATTAATTCAGTGACCTACATCAACTACACCTCCTAATCTATGGCTAAAACCATTGTTGTGGACTTTAATGAAATTTAGTATGCATGGTATGTATGGGGGATTCGGGGGCGATAAATCAATCATTCGATCGGATATATTTTTAGAAAATGTCGTCTTATCCGTGTTTTCAGGCAATGAAAACCCTAGTTGGAGTCCAGATGACTCCAGTCTAATTTTTTTTTAAGTTCCTTCTTTTGTGAGAAAAACTATTATTTTCCAAAAAACACGATTTACCAAAAAAAAATACATCATCCATATATTGTAAAACTAGATGAAAAATGGTAATTATATTGAAGTTACTAAAACTGTAAATAATAAATAACGAACCTAAAAATACTACATATGAAAGACATATATACGCATATCTAAGGCTGAGAAGTCGGGGCGGAGATACTCTCCAGAACCGTGTAATCGAGACCGATGTTACGCGTCAAAAAGATTCCAATAAAAAAGTTCTCGTCTAAAAGGCAGCATTAGGGATGCGAGACAAATGTAGCGTGACTAGTTTCATGATGCGGTCTCTGGGGCTATAAATAAGGGACGGCTTGAAAAAACGAGCCCCTGGAATGATATTGGTCGGGTATTTCTATGAGAAACCGTTAACACGATAGATGTCTATAGAATACACAGTTTTTGTTTTGACGACGCTGTGGCGCAGCAGTAGCGAACCTGCCTTAAGCACCACATGTCGCGGGTTCGATTCCCGCTTGGAGCAAATGTCTGTATTGACCATACAGTCATGTTTTCCGGTCTGGGTGTATTTGTTCTTGTCATTGTGTATGTTTCCAGACCGACCCAGGATACAATTATCCCAATGGGGCCACTGAGTGTGTAGCGTTTGATTGTTATTTAAAATATATAAATGTCTTAGACTATCTTCTATGACATAAGTACGTGGTAAATTTAAATCAACAAATTAAGCACCTAATACCTCAGAGATGTTTAGAAGCATTAGAACCACAACCTTCGGATAAAGTCTACGATTTGGATCCATTAGGCCATCGCTCTGATATTAAACAGAAGCTTTTTCAGACACTAATATTAGGATAGACACATAAACTGCTATATGGTAGGTCTATTTGAAAGTTAATAATAATAATATACAAAAATAAAGAAATCATGAATCTTAAAGATGCATTTTAGATGCTAGCAAAAAGGTTGTGAACTCAGCTTAAAGCTGCTTTTCAGTACACGCCTGGTTAGGCCTGAAAAGACCTAACACTAGATACTAACATAAAGTATAACAAGTCCAGTAGTAAATCAGCTTTTGTATTTGGATCTGCAACTTAAAAGAAAATCGTTTTTTTTTCAGTAGCTAAAAATCTTTTCCCTAATATAGTACCTAGTATTATTGACTCAGTTTGCTTTTAAGGTTAAAGTTGATTTTTACTCGAAGCGATTGATAAAAGTTATTTTTTGTTCATGGATATTATTAATTTTATGTGATAACGACGACGACTTATACCTCCATGTCGCTACCAAACCATGATTAAAAGACCCACAAGCCAAGACGCAGAAGAAAATAAAATCCACGCAACTACTTACTATAATTTTATCATTCGAGGTCTCTTTTTATCTACACACATTATACTATTGTAATGAACACTATAATTTTATAATATTACATTGCCTATGCCTTCATGAAATTTGTAGATATTGGGTTCATACTAAAACAATATCATAAAAAACCTACCTTAGAACGTGCCTAACAGTGTTTGGAAGCGAAAGCATGTAATATGTTTTAATATGTCCTTAGTAGTTGAATTACCCGTAATCACTGAAATTGCTATTTTCTTAAGTAACCGGGTTACTGGCGATTAAACTCGTTTTTGCAATTGTTTTTATACTAAACTATTAAATGATACAGAATCGGAGTGAAAATAGAATTATGTACAATACTTTACGGGACAGCCAAATATTTAGCACAAATATTTCAACGAATAATTTCCCGTAAAAGAAGCCACTGGCAACCGCTAGTTTATATTTAACATAATGGTATGATATTCTTGGTGTGTTTTTTTCGTAGATAATAACTAATGTAATATAGTTACATCATAAGCAATGACAGAACGTAGCACGTGTTACGAACACTTAAAACGATTTACTGACTACGCAGACGACGCCGGCGACAGTAAGTCACGGAAGACATACACTTTGCTGGCGAAATTGCAAAAACACGTCAGAAGCTCCTAAACTTGATTGATCACATGACCTGAATAAATATAAGGAAATCTCAGATTACGTTTTCTGAGGTGAATGGAAATCCTAAGCGTAAAAACAAAGTAAACAAATATAATGATTTGCCTGATGAAACTCCGGCGATATCATAATACGTCCTCTGAGAAGGGGCTGGAAGAAAATAAAGGGGATAAAACTGTGTGAGCCCAAAAGTACTCAATAATTTGGACAAAAGCATTACGAATTCTATGCTCCTACTATTTACAATAAATTTAATACTCAGTTTAAAACGACTACATTAAATAATTATGAATTTAAAAAAAGTGCTTACCTGGTTGAAATTGCTGGAGTACGATGATACAGAAAATCTGTTAATAACACTTAAATAAAAATATGTATACATGCTAATACACACACTCACCCTCACACATACATACACTAACACTACACACACTAAACACACCCACGCAACCCACACAACACACACACTCTTACCATATAAATATTAAATAAATAGCAACTATTTTCTAGGAAGGTTAATTTAATTTTTTTTTCTTTTTTGTTAACGTTTTATTATTATTTAGTCAAAATGATTAATTCCTAAGGGCATAAAAATGTAATGATGATGATATTAAGGGGAAGAAACTGGCTTCTGCAACACAGCCCTGCTAGTGCAGAAGTCTGGGTAATCCTTCTTATTTGTAACATATGTTTGTGTCCAATAAAGAGTTATTATTATTATTATTATTATTATTATAATTGTTCTTCCCGTTGAAATTCTGTAAAAGGCCGATGCTTCATCTGTCGAGTCGATGATAAATTTGAAGGTGGGATGTATACCCGCCCTACCCGGAAAAACTATTGTTGAGTGCTCATCCATTTCTCAAACTACTTATTTAGCGAGTTTTGTGGTTTTTTATACAAAAACTGTACTAAGATTTAAAAAAAAATCAGAAGCAAAAGTTATTACGATATTAAAATGACAGATTTTATTGATTCACCCATTAATTTGATTTAATGGAACCACTTATCTGTTTACTGGAAATAAATTATAAATCAGGATATTGTGATAAGGGCAGTAACATTTTTCCTGACACAGATTTATAGAGGAATTTTAATTTTTGATAAGAGGATTTCTCCGATTTTAAGACTTTTCCTTAAATATAAATACAGATAAATGCATTAGAAGACAATATTTTTAATTTTTTTTAGTGTATGCAGATGATATGACGTCATGTTTCTAATACCACTAAGACCTTTGCGAATTGATTGGTCCTTATTTTGTAACATATTTGTGCTAGAAGTTATAAATAGCAAATACTACCTATACTCGTAACTAACAATGTAATCTTGTAAGTCGACTTTAACTTTCTTCTCATTGTTTTATCTATATGTATAAAACTTTACAAATATATGTAGTATAAATGACAATACAATAATTTGGAACAACTATTGACTTGGTCTTAAGATGATTGATTAAGGCAGTGCAGATATTGGAACTCTTCAAGGACTGGTAAGAGCAAGAGCAAGAGCTCTAGTTTGGGCTTATATGATTTGTTAAACGAGTCGAATAGTTTGACTTGAAAGTTTTTTTAATATTGTTACGGGCTGGGGTTTGGAAACAAACACCTGATGGCTCTAAACAAGACTTTATTCTAGGTCTAGATTAAACAACAGACCTTAAAAAACAACAGGTCCAAATCACAGGTCAATCACAGTCCAAAAGAATAGCCGAGGTCACTAATTATCGCACTTGTTCACTGGTATCACTTGTAGTGTCTTCGCTTGTTGCTCAGAACTGAATGAATCAGTCGACGCGCCGGGCCGCTTATATACGCGGACACGGGTTCGAGAGAACTCCGTCCGCGGAACGCTATTCTACATGTTTCGAGAATACATCTTTCTCGAACCCGCGCGGCGGTCGTAGAAATAAACAAAAGGAGTAGCAAGCGATTTTGAACCGTATGCCCCTGTGATAAGGTTCCCCGTAACAATATATTTTATTGAAGTGGAGCTTATTACTTAGTGGCGCTGATTTGATAATTTGATAACAGTTGAGTGTCAAATTTCAAACACGTGTTACGTTTAAACAAATCTCGTAACATGAGAGAAAAGAAAGTTATAACGTAGAGAGAAGAAGAAAGAGATTTTGACATTGTACAATTAATTTCGTAGTTTCACTTCTGTCATTTGTACGGTACTGCACGTAATTTTGTTTCTAACTTTTCTTACAAGTTACTTTATAATTTTAAAATATACCAATTTATGAAAGGTATGTTTTGTGTATTTTATTTTAGTCCTCATATTTTCACTTATCTTAATATCTATATAAAAATTAATGTCCGGATATTTGTACTTTGCGTTTCTATACCATTGATCCGATTGTGTTGAAACTTTGAAAAACTTTTCAATACTTTTCTCTTTATAGGGCATGGCAAAGCATGCCATGTGGAGCTAGTTTATTTATAAAATAAGTGAATTAATTTAGTTATTAATATTGGACGCAAATTAGCAATACCATGTCATTTCGAGAAAAACGCGTTTGAAAATTTTGAACAACTTGCTTTATATGATTTTTTTATGTATTGGTCAAGTTTTTGGCAATTTCAGATTTATGTAAGTTATTTTACTTATTTTCACAAAAAATATGTATACAAACTGCATATTTCGTTTATAATATAACCCAAAATATTTACATAATACATAAATTGCATGATTAAAAAATGGCTTTTTTAGAAGTTTTAAAGCTTAAAACCAACACTTCTACATATATAACTTTTTTCAATTTTGTGGATTGACATGGTATTGCTTATTTGCGTCCAATCAGTGTTGTGTTATAATCACAAATTACCGTAAATCCTAGTAGAAAATTAATCTAAACCCTTAACTATTACCACGAGACGGTGAACTGCCATATGAAAACTGATAACGGAAGCCAAGTTCATTTGAGTACGTTTCCCTAACTTTTCGACTTGACGTCTAAGATTGGGATTAAAGAGCAATCAGTGTCAAAGTTCTTGCTGTTAAATTGTCGGGAGTAATTAATTTGAGACAGCCATTCAAAGAAATTAGTTTGACGACGTTGTGGCGCAGCGGTAGCGAACCTGCCTTAAACGCCACAGGTCGCGGGTTCGATTCCCGCTCGGAGCATAATATATTTGTATTGACCATACAAGCATATTTTCCGGTCTGGGTGTATTTGTCCTTGTCATTGTGAATGTTTCCGGACCCCCGATACAGGATATTACTATCCTAATGGGGGCCGTTGAGTGTGTAGCGTTTATTTATTTATTTTTATTTATTTATTTATCAAGCGAAGGGCAAAGCAAATCCACAATTCCCAATTACAAACCAATTGTACGTTGTAAATAAATTAATAAACAAATTATGTACGACGACAGCGGAGGGTCCAAAAACACCAAAATCACTTGAATTACTTTAATTTAAAAAAATGTGAGTGTGTACTTATGTACACGCGTTAGAGATTATAATTCTTTGGCGTAACAAGATAAAAATCTTTTCAAAAATGTATCTTTCGCCTTTGTTCCATTCTACGTTTGTAGAAAATACGACATTAAAAATAGGAAAAAGGTATTTAATACATTGAATGTTTTATTATAACGCATTATGTAGTTAAATAAAGTTTATTTAAATGTCACAAAAAAATGTTGACTATAGCTAACTTCAGGGTGTCGGTTTTTGTGACGGTGTGCGCGCGCATCGTAAAAATTTACTCTCATCATTTTTCCCTGACGCGCCAAAAGAAGTATAATTTCAAAAACAAATTACATCACATCACATTGAAATTATGTACTATTTGATCGATGTGAGATGAGTGTAGATAAAATCAAATCAATATCTTAAATTGAACATTTAAAACGAATTAAATGAATACGGTAAACTCTGATTCAAAACTTGTGGGATGAAATGGTTTATGTACTTGGATTGTTACGGCGATAACCTGGTGGTCTGTTACTTCGTTGAATCGGCGAGACGTGGGAACGTAACACACACGTACACATAAACACGAACAGCCCAGAAAAGTATGGCCTGTGGTCAATACACACATTTGTCCCGAGCGAGAGTTGAACTCGCGACCACAACACTGCATCACAACAATCGTCATAAAAGCGGTGACAGTTAAAATTTAAATATTACATATATAATATTGGGTCTATAGCATTTTTTTTTTAAGAAGTAATAGAGTTTAATTTAATTTAATAATGCCTAATTTGTGTTACGGATTAGAAAATATCGTGAGAAAATTCAAATTTTCTGTAACTGTTTTTCAATATTCGGATTTAGAGAAATATAATTTGCCTGAATCCGAATGTTGTGTACTGTATGTAGAAAGGATTTATTTATTCTAATTATTATTAATGTAACATTGTGGGTATTTTCGGAGAAAATAGAGATTCTAAAAAATGTAAATCAAGAAATATTCTCATAGATACAAGTTTTGAAATAATGTTTTTTTAAATATTCACAGAAGTAATGAAACCGGGCGTAAATCAGAATTGGATATAAATAAACGTTGACTAAAGCCGACAGAAAATCGGATTTGTGCCGGGCTTAAAAAAGATTTTTCGAATCGAATAACCGACGAAAAAAACCGGTACATAATTTCAAACTTTTCTGCACAAATCATTTTCAATTTGAAATTTTTTTCCCAGGTGTTTTTTTTTTCGAATAATTAAAGAATAGGAACGGGTTGCCTAATCTCTTCTCCAATTATTTAAGCCTCAGTAGCTCAATGGTTAAATTACCCACTGGCGCTCTGTTAACGCGAAAATTGCGGGTTCTACCCTAGAAGCTGCGAGCTTATTTAGAAGGACAATAGGAGTATAATCAATGACATCAAAAAGCTTTGCAAATATTCTTTAAAAAAAATGAATTCACTTTGACGCTGTGACGCAGCGGTAGCGAACCTGTTCTAAGCGGCACAGGTCGCGGGTTCGATTCCCACTCAGAGCAGATGATTATACTGACCATACAGGTATGTGTTCCTGTCTGGGTGTGTTTGTCCTTGTCGTTGTGTATGTTTCCGGACCCCGACACAGGATATCACTATCCTAATGGGAGCCGCTGAGTGTGTATGTTATATTTACTGGTACAATAAACACACGAATCACCATTATGTAATTTTCGTCATGTTATTTAGCGTTACTCACTATTTCATTATTAATTTTCTCATCAACATGACGAAACGTTGACGTATAGATTTATGATATGTACCATTTCAAAAGGATCTAAATTCCTATGACAGTGAAACTATGATGTGTTTTCATTTGTGATATAATGACGAGATACCTTCGTCATTCGTGTTCTAAAAATTACAGCTTCTATCTTCACACACGCGTTAAATGTTTATATCTACCTTCATAATTATATAAATCTATGTGTATGTGGGTTTGCATGGACTTAAAAACGGTTGGGTCGATTTTGTTAAAAATATAAGACAAGTTTCTAATTTTAGTACTCTCTTATTTTATTTATTATTATTATACAAGACGGTTCTGCCGCTGTCGTAGCGAACCTGCTGCTTTGGAGTCGTCGTAGGTTCGACTATCGCTCGATCTGTATCAACAATAAAGACAGAATATTGATTAAATACATATTATTATATATATATATATTTATTTATATATTAGTATGTATTCATTATATATATTTATTTATATATTAGTATTTATTTATCGTTAACATTTCATGTATTATTGTGATTTATATTTAATTATTTTTTTTACTATATGTCAATACATTTTTTTTTGCACGCCTACCCACACTTTTTCTTCCACGTCCAGGGTTGACTGGTAGAGAATGCTTTTAGCATTAAGCCCGCCTTTTGTGCACTTTGTGCAATAAAGTATAAATAAATAAATAAATAAATATTTCAGATTGAGTGATTGTGCAATCGAATGCTACTGTTTGTGTTGCTTCTGATATTAAAAGTGCATATTATACGTATAAATTGACTTACAGACCAGCGTTTTATACAAACGTAGGTATAGGCTCGTGTTTAAAACGGGTATAGGTGAGTTAAGGCCTGCCCTTAACCACGCGAAACTTGTACGAGCATTGGCGCGCCTATAAACTCGTGAAAGCGCTTAATTTAAAGCGTGGACGCTAGAATGACACCGTGTACGGCTTACGCTGTTCTCTTTCTGAAGCGCGCGTTTACACGCGCGTGTGCCGAAACGACTTTATACGACCCAAAAAAAAGGCTAGTCTGAAACAGTCTCTAACTGTACGGACGAATTCACTTCTGTATTCGATGCCTTCATTCGCAAACTTTAGATTATTCGTCGCGCTCCAACGAATCTGTTATGTTGAATATTAAAGGACCATTCGTTTCAATCGGGTACGTCTGTAGAAGCCACGAAATAAGTACAAACATGTTTCCTGTATTCGAGTTTTACAATTTCATACATTTGAAAGAGAGTACATATCTTAAAATTATTATATATTGCTGATCAATCGTTTGAAAGACGAATTGAAACGATTAACCTTTAAGAACCCCAAGTTTTTCGAATTGAAAAATTGTATTTTTTGTATTGTCGTAAACACTCTTCATCATCGTAAGGATATGTCCATTTAAAATTTGAAGTATAACTGAAAAATAACATATTACTTTACTTAAGTACTATATTTGATGCCAAATTGTTTGGAATAAGAAATGACGTCACTTTGACCAATTCAGCCATGATTACACGTGAAATTTAAAAAGTCTATTTTGATTTATAAACAAAGTATTGCATTCATTTTAAATTGTTTGACATAAATCTTTATGATACACTAAAACAATATATACAAGTTTTGCTTTAAGGTTTTTATATTTGTTATTATTTCGTATTTCTAATTGTTTCTCATTAATTCCTTAATTATAGATGCAATCTATTAATTGGCGATATTGCTATGCGTACAATTTGCATGTGACAATAACGCATACTTAGTTAAATCAACGTGAATGATTAATGGGAACGCGTATACGTAAGTATGTAAAATTATTATTAAATCATTTAACGGGTTGTGAAATTTTTAATTGAAATTAAGATAATTTTACTTTTTATTTCATAAAATTATAAAACAATCGTAACCAATAAAACTAACTAAAACCTCATTAAATAAATTAATAGTTAAAAACGTTTTTAGAAAAAGCTTATTTAAATGTTCTAAAAAGAAAAAATAAATTTGAAATGGAATCAACCCATCAATATATTACTAAAATACCGCGAGATGCGAGATTTATCTATAAAGATTTATAACATACAAGTTTTTTTCCGATTTTCTTCCGTCACGATCATGTTTCTAAATTGTATTCTGGATTATCTACATAATCTCGCTTTAAGCTTTTTATTGAAATTACAAACAGACACTTAAATTTTATTTATTTGTGTAGGGTTCAGAATACATCTCGAAATAAGCTAAACATTCAATACTATCAGATCCCTGTAGCGACAAGTTCGAAAGCAATGCTCGGGAATGCAATATTCCCTCGACGTTATTACTAAGCTAGCGATAACTCCACAGTCGTAAATTTAGATACTAAGCGCTTTGATTAATATGACAAATATTATAGTGCTAAAATATTACTTGACCATTCCATGGTTGTAATATTATTTTACATTTTTTAATAGTCTAGAGATAATACATATGATGTGTTTGCAGGACCCCTTTCTTAAGTAAAAGTGTGTAATTATTTTCAATCTTAACGATGGGTTTTACGCTTTTCTGCATAAATTTAGAGTTTTGATCGAACCTGCGACTTATGGCGCTTAAGGCAGGTTAGTTTCCCCTGCGCCACAACGTCGTCTATATAATATAATTGTCTAAAGTGGATGTGTCATGATGATTGGTGCTAGAATGTTTATTTTAGGCGCAATATACTTGAATAGCAAGCATTGTTATACATTAACCCTAAATTCCAAGGGTAAAGGAAAATGATTCAATTTCGCTCGCTAAATTAAAATTCAAAAGTTGTCTCGTTAAAAGGAGAATATTGTTTGCGATGTTGTCGTTATAACATAATTCAAGTTCAGGGCGAACTGAAATGATACTTTTTAATTTAAATAGATTCAAGTAAATGAACTTTAAATTGAAACATTTCTAGATCTTCTTCTTGTAGCCAATTGTCTAGCTTTCGACCATTAGTACCTTTGAATATACTTGCGATACTTGAAGTATCATACTAGTTACCAACCTTAGGGATAGGAGGAAAGGGATGAGAAGGGAGAAAAGTAAGGGAACAAAGAGGGTAGGAGATTTGGCCTCCGGCGCAATATTAGCTACTGATATTGATATTATTGTAGATTTTCTGTGAGAAGGTAGTACTACCTTCTCCGGTCTAGTATGTCTAATACCGTAACAATTTTATATAATAGAAAGATATTTCTTGATAATTTAGATACGTAGCTCCCGAACTTATCGTAGTACGAAACTTCATGTACTGCTTTAGATAAGCTAGGCTATCTAAAGCTGTGATTTAAACCTAACGATCTGCAAAGATCTATTTCGGATAAAACATGTAGTTAAATAAGAGATCGTCTTTTGTAAAAGTATTTGGAGTTTTGGCGAAACTGATTATTTATTTTAAAATTATTGTCTTTTGCGGCTCATGTAGTTTTTTGATGATCGCACGGAAACCCAATATTTTCCGAAAGAAAAAGTAACCTATATGTTAATCCAGGTGGTAAGTATATTCAGCGTCAAAAAGTATAACAAGAGAGTAAAAGTGGATGTTCCATCTATTTATCCAAACTTTCACATTTATATTATTTGTGGGATTACATTATCTGATGATGAATGAAAATTCCAACTTCTACTACGGACAGACAGCAGAGGCGTGGCAATAGAGTTCACTTGGCACCCATTGGGTTTTGTTGGTAGAGACGCTCATAGCCGAGTGCATCCAGTGTTCGGTAAACGATTTGTGGGTTAAGCAACTTTCGGTGTGGTCAGTCACAAGATGGGTGATCGCATAGTGGTATTTCAACTAAGTGCTTTGGATGGCACGAAAAAAAGTCGGTCCCGGCTGTTATCAATTTGACAACAATCGAAAATTCAAGTCAGAGGCCAACGGGCGACCTGAACAACTCTGACACTAGGTTGGCTACTAACCACTCGATAAGAAGAAGAAGAACCCATTGGGTATGGAAGCCTAATATGGAATATTATATTTAAGTATCATGCTTATTAAGTTTACGCAGAAATACAAGGGTACGTAATTCTAGTAATTAAAATAATGAGAAGCTTTCTAACATCGAATTATTGTAAACTTGAATAGCTAGATTTTCTCTCATCTCAGAGTTATATCTAGATCTATTTACTTTTACAGTCTTTCCCTCGTGAAAATTGCCGAAATATGATAATATTATGTTACAGGGTACAGTTGCGATGATTATCTTAAGTACCGAAAGTATTTCACTGGAACTTGATATTATATGAAATATTTTACTTTCATTTAAGTAAAAGTTTATAAGTGCCTTGCTATTTTCGATGTGAATAGGCTGCTTTTCAAGTTTCCAATAATAACTAATACAAATATGAAGCAGATAAAAGATAAAATGATAAGGCATTGAATAATTTAAAAAAATTAGCAAAAAAACAACAAAAAAATAAATTAAAAAAATTAAGATTAAAAGAATAAAGTTTAATTCGATAAATGTGAGAACCAAGACTCTATTTCCCATGGCTTTCTCCTTCTCTGAAACTACTTGTGTCACCAATCTAAGCTACGGTAATCGCCTATCGTAAGTTTATTTGCAACCGTCGATGCATAAAAATGAAGTCTCTTCTTTTTACCTACTGGTTGTATGAATTTGTATTAAAACTGATACGTTTTGTATGACCAGCTCTTGAAGCTGTTACGGTGTGCTGTAATTTAGAAGTTTTCAAACATCTAGTATTCAGATACCATTTCCCTAAAGGCCAGGCAACGTGTCTGCGTATATAAAAAAGTGTATATAAAAGATTCACTATCTAAAAAACAACTTTAGCTACATTAAATCCTTCTGCAATCCTTCTTCAATATTAGCTACATTAAATTCCTTCTGCTATACCTAAAACCGTAATATCTACTGGTGTCAAAACGTATTTTAGAAATGATCATATATCATTCCCTCCGACCCTTTTTAGGGACACTGAATTCATTGCTCGTATCAACACCAACCTTTGAAATGCAAATGGAATAAAGTGAAAACTCTTTAGAGTGTGTTGCAATATTTTTTTTCTATACAATATGGTGTTAAAATATTCTCCTATCTCTTGCTTGGTGAAATAGTTTTTTCCTTTATGAGATACAATATCCCATAAAAGGAAAAGCGAGGCCTACCCCTGTTAAGAATAGACCATTTGTAATTTTATTTCATTGGCATATTATGGCGCTACTAATTATTTCTTGAAACATTTTTGTAATTGATTTAAGTTGTTTTTGAGCAATGTTGATTATATAAGCATTATCTAGTTATTTAGTCATCAGAGTAGCGAAAACTGAACTACGTTCAGTGAAAACTAATGGATTCCCCAGCTTGATGATGAAGAATCTTTAGGACTTTAATTATTAACGAATTAAAATCGATCGCAAAAATAAGTTGGTAATTTCATAGTAATTATTAAAAATAATGTGAAAAGAAAACAAAGTTATGAGAAAAACTTATATATCTGTAATACTTGTAGACCGATCTTTATCAAAATGTGCGATCGCAGTATCAAAATTGATGCTGCATCGCGATCTTGATTCAATTCGATCTCCGCGTTCGGCGTCTGAATCTTCAATCGCTGATGCTAAAAATAGCATATTTTCTATATCCCTTATGAACTACTTTTGAAAACCGAGATGGCCCAATCGATCGAAAACGTAGACTTTAAACGAAGGTCGCGGGTTCAATTCCGGGCAAGCACCTCTGAGTTTTCAAGTGCTTAATTTGTGTTTCAAATTGATTTCGCGCTAAACGGTGTAGGAAAACATCGTGAGGAAACTTGCATTTCGTAGAAGAAATTCTATCCTAAAAAAAGGTCGGCAAAGCATCTATATGCCCTCTGGTGTTGCAGATATTCATGGGCAGTGGTAATCACTTAACATCAGGTGAGCATCCTGCCCGTTTTTCCTCTGACATAAAAAGAATAATAGAAACATTACATTTACAAGAAAACAAAATATATTCGTCAGGATGTTTCCAAAGCCTACGACGACAATATATGTGAATCGTCTATAATGAACGAAAGATAAGAACATACGTTTCGGAGGAGTAATTGCGAGGATTTAACCTATTTCGGTGTTGGTAATAAGCTATAACGAGAAAATAAAACCGTCTTAGGAGAAATGTTTGCTTAGTTTCAAGATAAATAATAGCTAGTCTGAGTAATCTGTGCAAATAGAGAAACAATAGACGGCTAAATGCTTTCTTGTAATCTAGTTGATCAAATAAATCTCTATCTAGTTTTAGTGGGTTCTCTTGATCACTAAAAATTCAAAGTTTGAAGTTTAAAAAATTGAAAGGCTTAGTTTAAGAAAATTGTTAGTACCGGTAACCCGAAAGACTTTTTTATGTTTTCATTCATTCTAAATGGAAACTTTTAAAAGAGAAATAAATGAAAAGGACCATAACTCATGCAAATATCAAAACTTATTCAAACGAAGCCGTCAAAACTTCGCGAAGTATTTCAACAGTTGATAGTGACTCCTCCTGGTGCGGATAGACAAACTGTAAAAGTTTGTGTTCACCTCGACTTTATTTTCTAAGATAAACATATAAAATTTACTTTAATGTCTTTTAAATTTTGTATGTGACGCCTTGAATATACTGCAGACTAGGAATTGAACAAAGAAATAAGTTTTATAATAATAATATGATTTCAATAAAACTATTATTAAAAATACTCAAAATAAGTATACTGCCGGCCTCATAATAAGCAGTCACGGTACACATACAACACCGCTAGTGGCATCACTATGCGTTACCATCTGAGAAGAAGAGTGAGGTAAAACAAGAAAAGGATAGTGGCGAAACAGGTGGCTTTGGACCTACAGTTTCCCCAACTCATCTAATCGAAATAAGCAGTCACCGCAACCTATGAACGCTTGGGATACTCGAAGTATCATCACGTTGCCAATTAAAGGAAAAATGAAGGAAACAGAGGAGTTGAAAGATTAGGCCTCCGGTTCTCTCACTTATGGCAAGAAATTTAAAAGTAATGTTACTTTACGCCGACTTTCTTTTAGAGGGTAGTACTTCCCCTGTCGAGCTGGCCTATTTCAGTTTTTCGTCAGTTGAGCTACAGCGAAATCGAGAACTTATTAAAGACTGAATAATATTCCATGTTAATCACACACCCTCTCACATACACACACTCACACTATGGCACTTTACACACAGAGAGGTCTCGCTTACTATAATCTCATTGGTTTTCCTATAGTTTTTCTAAATTTCTTTATTCATTATATTTTGTAATTATTATTATTATTATTATTATTTTTTTTTTTTTTTTATATATATATTTTCTACTTTCATTATTTAAAAAACAAAATTAATAATATGGTATGTAATATTCGACTATGTTTAGTTTGGAAGAGCGCTGAAGACTGAGATACAGATTCATTTCTAGTTCAGTCTCAGACGTCCAATCAATGCAACTGTATCCCGCTTTCTGAATTCACCATTATATTATGTATCTTTTGTAACAGGTTTCTTGTAATAATTAAATAAATAAATAAATAAAATAAATAAAATAAATAAATATTTGTGCTCAAAAGAGCATAGTTCTATTAAAGATAGAGAATCTACAGTAGACTTTAATACTAAAACTTGATAAAGACTTGGTGTATATAACTTTTAAATATTGAGACTAGAACTTCAAAAAATAATCAAAAACTAATACTAT
Source organism: Hestina assimilis (assembly GCA_023373885.1). Classification (NCBI taxonomy): domain Eukaryota; kingdom Metazoa; phylum Arthropoda; class Insecta; order Lepidoptera; family Nymphalidae; genus Hestina; species Hestina assimilis. Next base: position 11,439,343 of record CM041750.1, read on the forward strand.
CGATAAGCAAACAAACAAGCATTCGGGACATAAAGCAGGGTAATTTAAGTTTGAACAAGTCTATAAGTTGCAAGGTCTGCATACAAGATGTACCCTTTCATTTGCTTTATAACTTTCTACAAAGGAGAAACAAAGGGAACTTGAAACTGAAAGGGGACCCTTGAAAAAGAGCTTGTGGCTACTAGAAAAACAAAACAATTCAAGTGTGAATACAAGGTTACGTTAGTAAAGAAAAAAATCTGAAGAAATACAGTGTGGAAAGACAAAGGAGATACATATATTATTGCATATTTATATAGATATTGATTCTTATGTACCAGTATAATAAAAATCATTAATAGACAAAACATTTGTTTACGTAATTAATGTGAACTTAAAAATAAAAGATTGTAATATTAAAAAATTCTAGAATCCTAAAAAAATATGGTTCCTATACACTAGTTAATAAGGTGTATCAGGAGATCAATTAACTGACCTTACCTTATTTTTACGCCTTATTATTTGTATACGCCTGAAACTTGTCAGTTGTACGGCAACTTATTCTATTCATACAAATACTTTAGTGTCGTAAAACTGCCAAGTTTCAGGCGTAGTTATAAATGAGATCTCACCACTTTTTGTAGTAGAAGAAGGGCTTTGCGAGACTTGGGAAATTTTTACATTTTATGTTTTTAATGGGATCTCATATCTTTTTGTAGAAAGTCCTACTTTTTTCTACTCACTTCTTGAATTTATTCGTATATTATCTAGGTACCAACCTACACCTATTATACCATTATATTATGCAAATACTACACGGGTACACTGATTGATTAACTAAATGTAACTTTGTAATTTTATACATTTATATAGGCTTACAAAGTTATTTATGCAGTTGGTGTATCTAGAAAACTGGACTGAAATTACGAAATATTTAAATTTTTCCTTTATTTATACACTAAACACTAATTTTAAATTTGAAGCTTCTATGTCTGCTAGAAGTGCCTTAGAGTTTTGATGATCGGTGTCCGTCAGTGAGTGACAAAATTAAGAAATTTGACTAGTTATAGTTCTAAAACTACTGGTTCAAATTGAATGAAATTTGAAATATACCGTGTTTATACAATGCCTGCTCGGTTACTGAAAATTCAGGCTTATAGCTTTATCCACAACGAAGTTATAGAGCGTCGAAAATGGCCTGAAGTGCTTCGAGAAAAGGATAGTACGGCCGTGCCGCTTTTTGCTCGATTTGGCGGGCACTGCCGTGCCCCCAGATACATTATGCATTAGAAGGAGACCAAACTAAAGAAATAATTTAGGAAGACAAACGTAAAAAGTCGAAAATTAAGTATGAATGTTATCTAAGAAGGTAATGAGATGAGGTAAGGTGATAAATAAAATTCAATGTAACGCCAAATAAATTGAAAATATCCCTTAAATAATTTAGATGGTTAAGATTAAATCGTTGACAGGCAATGAAGCAAGTGATCGAATCAAAGAAAATTAAAATTAAATCTCAAAGTTCACAGAGTAATTGGCAATATTAATTTTCTGCTTCATAATAACTAAACGCGAAACTTAGAGTAAAGGGATGGTAATTGAACTAATTTTGATCCTCAAGAATATCTTAATAAAATCTTATTGCAAAGTTTTAATAATGAAACATTTAATAATAAATGGCTAATTCAGATCAAAATCGACGTCACTTGTTTTGTATACTATAAACTAATAATGTTTTTTCAACCTTAAACGTGTACTTTACATGATGTAAAATGTTCGATAATCTATAAATATTATAATTAAACTAATTTAAGCCTCAATAAAATGTTAACAAAATCTGATTTTAGAATTTTTAAAAACGAAATATTTAACAATATATACCTTAAATCAAGTCGAAATCTACGCAATATTAAGTTACATTACATGTTAAGTATACTAAGAATCAATAATGACTTTAATAACTTTAAACTTGTACTTTAAATAATATAAAACGGACGATAAACTATTGTAACATACGATATTATTGTACATAGTTTTTAGTTATATATCGTTGAGATATCCTACCATATCCAACGATGATTTAGTAGCGTTGCTCGAGATGGTCATATATCTTGTCCTGTGAAACGAAACGGAAGGGTATAACATAGCGCAATCCTAAGATAAAATAGTATTCTTGAAATTTTATAGTAATTTTGAATTATAAAAGTAAAAATATAATGCATGAAGATGGGCTTGCGTTTGACTAGCATTACGGTTTTTTGAAAGCGGTTAGCGGCGGCTTAGAAGATGGCTATTCACTCTCAACTTGAAAGTACTTATGCTATACTTGGCAGAGAAGCCGGAACCTCCAATAACTGAACTGCTTAGTTAATTGTAACGTTGAACAAATATCATTGTAAGGTCAAAATAATGTTGGCAAATTAAATCATTGTCATGATTTAAACTTACTTAGATATTGCTTTTTCAGGGTTCCAATGTTTCCAACGCAAGAAAGTGTTGGGCCGCTCTAGCAAACATTGTTGAGTTACGGAATCCTTAGCATCCAGTTACGGCTCCCTTCAGCTTTTTTTTTTATTTTTAAATAATATTTATTTAATTTAAAACGTTACAATCCTACCCCTTTTTACATAATATGGACTTCAAATGCAATATAATATGCAAATTAAGCAATGAAGCAATTATGTTATGGAAATAACGTTATAAAAAGGAAAACGAAAAGTTATTTATTTAAAAGGAGCCGTGAAAAAGACATGCTATTCACATCTACCCGTATATATGTATATTCGAAGTAAAATTGTTATTGAATGAAGATAACCCTTGTCTGTGTAACAGGTGTCTTCATCCAAGCTACTTCGTTGCAATATTTTTAAGTACTAGTTCTGAACAGTTTGTTAACAAGCATGTACGAAAGAAAACTAAAATTTTGTACAATGATTTTTTTTTTATTTTTTATAAACGTTGCACACTCAACGGCCCCCATTAGGATATTAATATTCTGTGTCGGGGGTCCGGAAACATTCACAATGACAAGGACAAATACACCCAGACCGGAAAATATGACTGCATGGTCAATACAAACATATTATGATTCGAGCGGGAATCGAACCCGCGACCTGTAGCGTTTAAGGCAGGTTCACTACCGCTGCGCCACAACGTCGTCAAAATTTTTGTCGTCGTCGTCGTGATTTAAAGCACATTTGTACTTGCTTAGCTTGGCAGTTTTGTACTGACGTAAAATGTCTTATAGAAACAATTGTCACAAACGAGAAAGGCATAACATAATTTTATATATACTTAGAGTTGAAGAAAATAAAGTTTAAGTGAAAATGAGAAAATATGATTCATGATTGGTATAAAAATGCGTATCAATAAATCAATGAATAAAATAAATTTAAAAATCTGTAATGAAAAAGTTATTTCAAATTGGATCTGTAATACTGTTAAAGATAATAGGAGACTTAATAGCTATTAAAGACTACTATTGAAGAAAGGCAGCTTTAGTAAATGCAACAATTTTAAGCGGATGACAAATTTTACTTATTCTGCATCGTTAAGAATATTCTTCAGTTGAAAGCGAACAAATAATTAAAGTAAGATTTCAAAAGGATCCGTCAGATGCTGACGAGGCAGTAATACTTTTGTCGGCTACAAATTTATTTTCAATTCAGAATTAAATGCAGTTTGTAATTTGGGTTTTGTTTTTAATGACAATCCGAGGCTGTTACCCAAACTGACTATTTCCTATTATGTTACCAGAATATTTATTTAAATTTAGGGATGGTATGCTTAATTATATATATATTATATTATTATATATATATATTTCCGTATCTTACTATTGAAAAATTGAAAAATTTATCGCTATTTTTAAAAGTGCTCGCTATGCCTATTAGGTAATAAAAAAAAATATTATTTTATATTATTTTCTTAGAGATAATTTATGTCAATAAGTTTTAGGTATACATTCATTTAGGCCTTTTTCAAGATTTAGTTAGTGGTCAAACTAGTGTCAGAATTGCTTAGTCGTCAATCAGACTTCAATATCGTATATTATAAGCCCTAGACTTGATTTATAGAATATTTTAAAATTGATAACAGACCAGAACTTTTTACATGTTCTCTGGACCACTAGCAGTGATACCCTAATATGCCAATCACAGGCAAGAAAGAGTGGAAGGTTACTGATAGTATAAAAGCCAATTTAATAAAATTGGCTATAAGTAAATAGTCCAAGCGCAGCCGTCTCTAGTTTTCTACGTGTCGTATTATACACATTTATTTTCTTGCACCTTAACTTACAATTCCCGTCTCGCTAGCAATCCACTTATCTGTTAGGTGCCAATTTCAGCGGGACAACATGAGACCTTTCAAACGCTGCTGAATAATAAACGAGTTAAAGCTCGAACGAGGTTTAACTTTTCCACTACTTTAGAAACAGCTGCTGTTCACACCAGTTAGTAGTTTGCTACACGTCTTGTTATCTTTTGGGTAGCGGAATCATGCTGTCGTTTATATTAAAGCTAATTTTCTTTAAATATTTCGTGAGAAATATATTAATCGAGAGAAATTGCTATCCAAAAATGTTGAAGTAATTACTGTTTTTATTATGTCATGACGGTTGAAAAACTTCAAAATAAGCATTCGGTCTTTATGGTAAGCAGTCACCGCAAACTATGAACGCTAGTCATACTTTACGGATAATATGGGCGTTGCCAACCCAAGGGATAGGAAGGTATGAGAAGAGAAAAAGAAGGGAGCATAGGGGGTAGGAAATTAGGCCTCCGGCGCTATCATTCGTCACACGATACCCAACAGTTTTGTTAATGTTTACTTTACGTCGATTTTCTGTGAGACGGTAGTACTTTCCCTGTGGAACCAGCCCATTTGTGTTAGGAGGAAAATAGCTCTAGTACTACTGGAATAGTGATAAAACTGCTGATATAATTAATGTTAAAATCGAAATATGTTTGAAACAAACTATTTAGTTAATTGTTTAGGTACAGCCATAAAAATCAAGATTACGCTACGCCTTACAAACTATCGTGGCGCAGCGGTAGCGAATCTGCCTTAAGCGCTACAGGTCTCGAGTTCGATGCTCGCTCGGAGCAGATGTTTGTATAAACCATACAAGCTCGTGTCGGTCTGGGTGTGTTTGTCCTTGTATTTATCCGTGTTTCCGGACCACCGACACAGGATATTTAAACCCGTTGAGTGTTTTCCGTTTAAAAAATATATTAAATATTTATATTATATTAATAACTAATCCTATGTTACATATTTCATGACAAAAGCAGAGGTTAAAATATGGAGAATCGATACATTCTTTAACAGCACGATTTAATATGAATCCCGGCGGCTTACTAATATGCTTATGAAGTTTTACGAACTTCAATTTCTAAGGCGGTTTTTGCCTCCGGGAGAAAGTTGTTAAGAATTATATATTAAAACTGGCGTACAGGTACGACGCTTTGCGCTTAAGAAAATTCTTTAAGAACTTCTCTCCCTTTGAAGAAGACTAATGATGTAAGAAATATAATATTTGAAGTTTTAAATGCAATATGATGACGCTGTAGCAACTTGTAATGCAATTAGCCACAATTTGTTAGATAAGAGTCGGAAAAAACTTATTAGTAACTGTAGAGCCATGCTTTTTTTGGCACAAATGGGTCGGCTCGACCGGGGAATTGCTACCCTCTCACAGAAAATCAGCTTTAAGTAACTGTATCAGTAGGTACTGTTGCGTTTCGTGCGATGAGTGTGAACGTCCGAGGCGCAAGCGTTCATAGGTTGGGTACTGCTGGTATAGGTGACTGCTTGCCATCAGGTGCGCCGTATGCTTGCTTGTCTTGAAATAAAGAAAACGAAAACGGAGTTTGATATAAAAAACTAACGCTTAAATGTATGCTGTGAAGAATCGCATAAGAGTATGTTTCACGTGGGCAAGATGTGTGGTGTCAGAGACTGATAAGTTCACTCAGTGCTGTCGGTAATTAATAACAATAACACGTCATCGTCAAGATTCAATGCTATGGTGCATCTACAACGCAGTTGCATTTTTGCTGAGCAACATAATGCAATACCAATAAGTAACATTCTTTAACTATTGCGACCACTTGTTTGGGATTGTTACTCACGGAATCCATACCGTGGTTTTCATGAAATTCCAAATGTTTGGCAACGTTATTAACACGGCAACATATATTTACAACAATTCACTTCTTGTTATCTAATGTTGCTTACTAACATTTGAGAACGTTGCTCCACAAAAAGTTAATGCGGTGTGGATGATACATTATATTACATTAATGTAGTTTAAAATGAGAATTGTGCAAGGTTGTCTCTTTATGAAATAATGTATTTATTGCTTGTGGTTTTATTTCTGTGTCTGTATAAATGTATTAAATTGCTTATTCTGTATATATGAAACAATGCTTAAACCAAAAATTTACGATGCGTGGTTCGCATTGTTGTTTCTAACGTCAAAGGTCATTCTGTCGCAATTAATCGTATTAAATTGTCCGTTCTATTTCTGCGAGTGCGTTTGTTTGAAATAACAATTTCGAAGTTCATAGAATTTTATCCAATGTTACATTTTTTCTTGCTAAATGAATTAATTAATATTATGACATTCATTTATTTTTTATTTAATGACGACGTTGTGGCGCAGTGGTAGCGAACCTGCCTTAAACGCCACAGGTCGCGGGTTCGATTCCCGCTCGGAGCATAATATGTTTGTATTGACCATGCAAGCATATTTTCCGGTCTGGGTCTTTGTCCTTGTCATTGTGAATGGTTCCGGTAAAATTTTTCCTTGTCATTGTGAATGTTTCCGACCCCGACACAGGATATTACTATCCTAATGTTGAGTGTGCAAAAAAAAAAATATTAAAAACAATTAACTTCGTAATATTAATAAATGAATTGCTAAAGTCATTTATTTGATTTATTTACTAAATGTACTACAGAAGATTACATTTTATAAACATCTTAAGGGTCTTGTGTGTCTGTTTGTGAGTGTGTGTGGGAATGTGGTTTATATATTAGAAAATAGAGAATATAATATACGTACAATAAAGCTAATAAAATTCGAATTAAGTTCTTCCAGACACAGTTCCAAGTTAATAATATCACAAAATAGTTTCAATGAAGATTTATGATATGAATTCAAATTCTACGTACGTGACGGCGAGTTGTTGAGATTAAGTGAACACCTTTATCATCGACTTGCATATTGCATTCTCGAAGTTACAAACGCTCCTGTATTCAATGTGCAACTGGAGCAATTTGTTTCGCTGGCTAGTTTGATTATTATACGCTACGTCTAGGCACTTTATCTTCCTAGCATTATTCCCGGTATTTACCTAGGGTCTGCTTGTCCTCTTATCCTGATTTGACGGGGTACTAGTTTTTACACAGAACTACAGAAAACTGTAACCTTTCAAATCCGGACGAGATTAATAAGCAGACCCTGGGTCGTAGTAAAATACTCGTATAGTCCGGGAATAATGCTAGGAAGAAGAAGACTCGTTTTCACACAGAGCGATTGCCATCTGTCATCCGCAACCCAAAGGGCGAACCAGATGTTATGATAACGACCGGGACTAACAGCTTAACGTCCTCCGAGGCGCTGTGCGACACACAAGGACAAACGCCCAGACCGAAATCCGAAACAGATATTTATAACAAACGTCTGCTCTGCGACCTTCGAGGCTCAAAGCAGGCTCACTACCAGTCCGCAACAACGGTCGTCAGGTCATGTTTCGCTAACTAATCAAAATTATTATCATACGTTACGTCAAGGCACTATCAATTTTGAAGACGGATTGCCAGCCCTGGGAATTTCAAAGAGTATAAATAGGAATTTTTGATCGCAAATTTATTTAAAGTTTTACTTTGTCAAGTCTGGAACTACACATTTTTAATTCTTTCACTAAAATAAACCTACTCTATTCCTGAATAACATAGACGAGGTTGATAGCTATCCCTGCAAATTTATACTGCATTTTCTGATTCAAATGTTCAGAACCAATTAAATTTATTGGGGAATTATAAACTTTATTTCTAGAATCAAAAGATTTATTTTTGTGGAACTCCAATGGCTAGTCTAGAAAATAAGCACTACTGTAATAAACCTTTGTCCTCGGACATACGCTACAAGGAATGGTCCATGTACTCGTATGTCGAAAGCTATGTGGGTACTATAAAACGTTGGTTTGTAACTGGAGCTTCCACTCTGCTCGAGATTAACCTTTCCAAAACTCCAACAATTTAAATTGAAAGCAAAGATTACTGCTTAGCTTATAAATTCAAATATTTATGTCAAACTAATGCAGTAATGAACTTGTCTGTTGTTGTAATTGAAGTACCCTAAGATTCCGCGTGGATTAAATTTATGATGACGTCATGTTTACTTCTTTAACCGTTTCAAGTTCCCGTCTTGCCAAATATAAATAAGTTTCAGCGCTTTAGCGAAATATACTTAGCCAAGATACACAGAGTTTTATTATAACATTTTAAAGAATATGACATTGTTGGTTTATTGATACCAATATTGGCTGCGGATATAAACTTCCAACATAACTTTTTGTTATTGCAAAGTTGTCGTTACAAAATTTGCACATAAACTTAACAAGAAAACATATTAAATTTTTTTATTTACGGTCGGCAAACAAACAAGCATACAGTCCGCCTGGTACGCAGGCACTGCGATACTTGAAGTATCATATGCGCGTTGCCAACCTTTGCCTTGGCATTGAAGGGAAGGGGTGAGACGGGAACAAAGGCGGTGGGAAATTGGGCCTTCGGCTCTCTAACTCATCGTACGAAACCTAACACTACTGATGTTATGCTGAATTTCTGTAAGAGAGTAGTACTCTTCCGGTCGAGCCGACTCATTTGGGATGGTCCAAAATTGAATTGAGATAGATATTGTGTTTAACAATACAAAAAATATAACAACAATTAATGAAACTAACGCTAACTATCTAAAATGAAAACCCTAAATCTTTGGAATCAAAAAAAAGGACCTCGAACAGACTAAAGCTATTTCGTAATCGTCCCAAACATTTAACGGCTTATCCGACCGAATACAAACTGTCCGAGTTAACGAATAAATTGTACAGATTCGTCCAGCTGATGCAATAAATTAGATGAAAGTCGGTTGGTCTAATTCTATTTGGAGTTGAACTACGAAATGCATTATCAACTGAATTATATTTATAACTATTACGGACACATAAAAATTTAACACTAATCATGGTACTCGTATATTGAATTATTTTCTATTTGGCTATTAAACTTTGGGCGAGACATCGTAAGTCGTATCGGTAGGGACGTTTTTACTATAGCCCCTTTAAATCTCGGCTAGGTCTTAGTACTTAGCCATCCCCGTCGTGTGACGCCGTCAAGGCCAATAGAGCCAACAGTAACACACAATCAGAGAAAAGCCCCAAAAACGCTTAAGTTTGAATTACGGCCCGACAAAAACTAGCCTATTTAAGAGACAAATGAAAACATTCCAGGAAGAACGGTCATTTACTTTAGTGAATGTTTAAGTTATGTACATAGATTTTAAAAGAGAAATATTGTAAAGGAAACCGATGCTGTGCGTCGAAACTGATACTAATATAAAAGTTCTCGCCTAAAAGCCACATTAGGGATGCGAGATAAATGTAGCGTAACTAGTTTCACGATGCGGTCCCTGGGGTTATAAATAAGGGAAAGTTGGAAAAAAACGAGACCAATAAACGGTATCGGTCGAGCATCCCTAAAGTGGTTCTTTTATACGATACGATGTACTTCGGATTATATCTTATCTTAAATAGGAGCTTCTTAATGACCGTCTCAACCCAGAATCCTTTTTTTTATTCCCGATGGGGACTGATAATTATTTGGGCCTTGGAATTATTTACTTTTTGGGAGTAGTAAAAACAAAAACACCAGTAGTAACAAAACGAGCAAAGGCCACATCTTCAACTACGGAGAAGGAACAAGATATTAAGCTTCCTCGCTAAATGCTAAATGCTCAAAATATAATCCAATTTTTATGCACATAATAATTTCAAAAATATAATATTTTCTTAATGTGCTAACAACCTTTACATGAGTGATGATTGAATGATTGATTGATTGAATGACTTTTGAAGTCATTACTAACACTCCCATTGCCCTCCAAATAAGCTTGTAGCTTGCGCTAAAATTGGGTACGACAATAGCCCAAGGGTGACTCCCTTGAATTGAAGTCTGTACTTTTTATTATTTAGCAATGAAGTAATTTACGTGAATACAGTGACGAGGCTTTTGCTGTTTTCCTAGATGAGAAATAGTGTAGTAATATAGTTACATCATAAACTATAGGAGACAGTACAATATGTACTTGAAATGATTTAGTGGCTACGCAGACGGCGACACTTAGTCCCGTCAGACAAAACTAACATAGTGCTGACGAAATTGGAAAAACACCTTAGAAACTGCTCCTAAGCTTGATTGATCACATGGCCTGAATAAATGTATAGAAATCTCAGATTTCGTTATCTAAGATGGATGGAAATACTGACTGGGAGGACGATATAAATATATTTGAAGACGTAAGTAAGTATTTTTATTGATAGAAATAAGACCCAATGTAAAATTACATTTATTGTGAGCTTCTTACTATTTAATTATTTATATATACTCGTAAAGTATACCTACTTACTTTTTAGCGAGCAGTTCCATCCATGTATTTTTGGATCGTTAATTTCAAAATTATTGTGCTTGAAATTTCATACGCTCCAACATTTATTATGCCAAAATGCAAGGCAGCATTTATACGTATAGTGTAATAAATAAATACACAAATAATATCTCGAAAATAAATTATAGTTTTAATACGTGTGTGAGTGTGTGTGCGGGTATGCTCGCACCGATCGTGGCTTGTAAGTCACAATTTTGGTGACAAGGTCATGGGAATATAAGATTTCCAGTGCCGTATTGTTAAGATTTATATGGTTTTTATATACTGCTTTAAAGCTTAGGAGGTTGAAGTCGATTGGTTGTTGTGTTATTAGTTGTATTGACTTGACTCTACCTCGTAAGTAAAAGTCATTGTGAATTAAATTTGGGCTTGACGTTTATTACTTACTAGCGGCCTGCTCCGGCTTCGCACGGGTATAAAATATATATGGCATATGTCATTCACTGAAAAAATGATTAAAATCGATCCAGTAGTTTTGATTTATTCATTACTGCCCGTGGCCCGCACGCGTTAAATGTAATTATTTACGACATCACATTAGAAACCTCAAAAATAACAGTTTTTCTGCACTATTTAATGCATGTTATTATACATATAAACCTTCCTCTTCAATCACTCTATCTATTAAAAACCGCATCAAAATCCGTTGCGTAGTTTAAAGATTTAAGCATACATAGGGACAGAAAAAGCGACTTTGTTTTATACTATGTAGTGATATTACGGAACTGTTAGTTTCTAATTTCAACGCTAAATTCGGTGGTACAGATTATATCATTTATCAAGGCGAGAGGAAAGCAAATTCGCCAGTCCTATTTACATACCGCTTGTTCGTGTTACGGGTAGCAGTGAATGTACTGTCCGTTCTGTTTATTTTCACTGAAGTTAACGAAATTATATACTATCCTTGTAACTATAGATTTAACGATAGCTTTAATTTACTGCTGATTAAATATCTTTAAAAGTTGCATAAACTAAAAATGTTGAGTCATCCTACAAATTGGCGGCTGTGTACACTCGTCTCGTCTCGTATGAATGATTGGAAACCTTTATTGAAAATTCGTTTATGGAGAAATCGAGAGGGTATGGTAGGTGAAGCGGCCAATATTGGAGCTATCGTTTAGACCGCAAAACGTTCTATTGACTGCATCCGACAAATTTTGGAAAATCACTGCAGATTGATTCGAGAGTCAAATACACCACTATCTTTTCCTTGCTGCATACTAAAATATGAGCAATTATCGGTTATGGAACTAAAATCATCTATTTCCATCACATTTTTGATGGAATGATTGCGTTCTTTTAGAATTTCTGATGATGATGGTTCATAAATATATTTTTTTCATGACGGTTGGGTAATAACCATACGGTCCGTCTGATGGTAAGCAGCAACCGCAACATCTGAACGCTTGCGATACGTGACGTATCACATGCGCATTGCCAACCCAAGAGATAGGAGGAAAGGGATAAGAAGGGAAAAAGGAGGGAGCAGAGGGGGTGGGAGATTTGGCTTTCAGCGCTCCCACACATCGCACAAAAAGCAACAGTACTTTGTTACTTTACACCTAATTTTTTGTGAGAGGGTAGTACTTCCCCGGTCGAACCGCTCAATTTGTACTAGGAGAAGCATGGCTATGCTACTAGTGACATAATATTAATATATCGAATAATATTAATTGACTGCTGAACAAACTAAGCATCAATTCCTAGATGTCAATTACAGATTGTCAATGAAAACGCTATGTAATATGATGACAAATTAATTTGTAAACTGAGATCTTACAGTGGTCTATACCATTTAGACTTTGATTAGAGACAGAATCTTTGTTCTCGTCGCATTCACCCACAACCACATTTCCAGTTAATTACAGCGGTTTGCTCTTGTACAATTAAGGTTGATTTCCCTACAAAATGTTACATTATCTGAACGTTTGAAGATACTCTTACTGTATATCGATTTTATAGCTTCTTCACCTTCTTCTTAACGAGTGGTTAGTGGCCAAGCTAGTGTCAGAGTTGTTCAGGTCGCCTGTATAGTCCTCTGACTTGACTTATCGACTGTCATCAAATTGATAACAGCCGGGACCGACTTTTAACGTGGCCTTCGAAGCAAGGAGGCGCTCTATTGAAATACCACTACGCGATCACCCATCTAGTGACTAACCGCGCCTAAAGTTGCTTAACCCACCGATCGTTTACCGATCAGTGAGCGCACACCGGCTATGAGTGTCTCAGTTTTATAGCTTAGTAGAATTAAGAAACGATATCTTAAGCATAACATCTGATGGCAAGCAGTTATCCGTAGCCTATGAAAACAAGGAATATAGTAGTTCATTTTTAGCTGTCACCTTTTTTGGAACGAAGTTCCTTATCGCGCATTGTGAAAGGGGGCTAGGCGGAAAAAAATCTTACGATAAGTTGTCACGACACTTTTTGCTATAGTAAGCTATTGTAAGCTGTGCGGCGTCGCATGTTTCTCTGTCTGTCTCTCTCTCTCTTATAGAAAGCAAGCCAGATATTTTCATTTCTATTTCGCATTGAACAGTGTGGTGTCGCGACGATTATTTTTGTTGAGTGTATACAGGTTTTTTGTAAATAATAAATAATGTTAATAATAAAAAAATATTATTATAACTTAAAAAATATAAAATTTTATTACAATTCCTTCACTAATTAATCGAAAGGAACTTCATTCCATCCGGGTGTCCCTTGACACCTCTCAAGTTTTTTTTGTTTGGAAAGTAGCGCAGATGACCCTACTCCACCTGATGCTAAGTGGAAATAAAGTCCAAACGCGAAGGTGGCTAACAGAGTTGCGGAATGCAACCGTGTTAGCCACCCTTGCCCTGCCGTATACTTACGTATTGCCACCTACGCCGTGGCACTAGAGTCCAAACTTGACGCCGGCTAGTACCTTCCCCTGCCCAACCGCAAGATACAACTGTTTATACACTGACCTCGAAATGCGGCTAATAAGCAGTCACCACACGAGCTTTACCACCAACATACGGTGGTAGCTAAACAAGCGGCCATTTTAGCCCTACCACCAAATTAGGGGAAAATAAATTTATAAGCAGTCAATGAACGATCTTCCTGTTTACCGCAAAATTCCATTAATGTAATCGTTGAAATGAAATCGAATATGTATTTGTAAATCTGCCCACTCTATTATACTGTTATTATTATTTTCACTAACATTTGTGGTTAAAATAATTCATGTAAATATTTTATAGAACCTCAATATACCTATTTCATATCATGAGGGAATGTTTAAATAATATTTATCAAATGATTATATTATTAATTGGCGACGTTGTGGCGCAGCGGTAGCGAACCTGCCTTAAACGCCACAGGTCGTGAGTACGATTCCCGCTCGCAGCAGATTTTTGTATGGACCAGACAGGCATGTTTTCCGGCTATGGGTGTGTTTATCCTTGTCATTGTGTATGTTTCCGGGCCCCTGACACGAGATATAACTATCCTAATGAGGGCCGTTGAATGCATAGTGTTATTTATTTAATATTTATAAATAATTGATTAGTTATTATTATACTAGTTAATATTTTACACTATGACGCTTTAAGATTCTTACCTTGGATCCATCCATCTAAGGTATCCATCCCGGACGTGAATATAATGAAAAAAAAGGTGTGTGTACGATTCACACACGATAGAAGTGAAACTTTAGTAAATCGACAAAAGCATGAGATGAATATATGTAACAAGATATAAAAATATTCACAAACACTGTTGCTCTCTCGCTCTTCCTCACCAAAGCATGGCGCAAAGAGGAGAGACCGATAATATAAAATAGTATGTATATATTCTGTCTCATTCATTCCTATACATTTTTGTATTTGTGTCTCTTACCTGTCGTTTTTCCGTTACACGATTTCAAATCACAACGATTCTAAAGAAGTCTCACTTCAATAAAAATAGTTTAAAGTCTCCCATTAGTAAAACCATATATTAAAGTAACTTCGACAAAAGTTATTACTGTTCTAATGAACGCTGCTGGCAATGAAACTTCGCTATGTCGATTCGGACAGTTACACGAAGTTTACGTTTGCCAAATCTGCGAATTTCTACTACGAGTACTTTCTACTTTCTACTGCGAGTGAGGCGAATCATATTGACGTAGTTAACTGATCTATTTGAAAATCTTAGGTAGTGTTATTGGACTTTAATTCTTACATATTTTATTATTTTGTTTTTCTCTAAGAGATAGATCTCTATTGGACCGATAGAATAGGTTTTCTTCTAAGTTTGACTATGGTGAGTTAAGGAATAACTTGTAAAAATTTTAATTAATATCAGAAGCGCCTCGGCACGGACATTTAAACGCAAAGTCTAATTTTTTTTTTTTTGGACTGTGTATTGCTGTTGGCCCTACTGGCCTTGACAGCGTCCGAGCGGGGGGGCCGAGTGTAGAGATTCAGCCGTGAAAAGGGTCAGCCCTCACGGTTGCTCAAATTTGATTCCGTCCTTAGGGTGCCTCTTGCGAAGCCGAACCACGGCTGAGGACGTCATCGGAGATGGAGGCAGCGCTCCGAGCGCATTCTATACGATAGACTCACCCGACGGTGTGAGCGCGACGCGACGTGCGAAACAAAGGACCTCGTCCTCGCCGGCGAAGACGGTGTTGTGTGCGTGTCTGTGCTGTGTAAGGGCATTTTCTAATGTAATCCTATCGTCAGGTCTAACTTTTCTCGGTTGGTTACATCGGTCTGTGTAGCCTTAATATTGTTCATATATTATATTTGTATTCTTTAGAGTGGATTACGCACCTAGAGAGAAAAGTAGACACGGGTGGAAATCGTGACAGTCGTGAGTGGTAATGTCCTACTTTTCTCTAGTGCTGCGTATACGATTTTTAGGGCTCCGTAACCAAATGTCAAAAACGGAACCCTTATAGTTTAGCCGTCTGCCCGTTTGTCCGTCTCTCCGCCTGTCCGTCCGCTCGTATGTCATAGTAATTTTATTTTTAATAGGTGTATTCTACGAACCACGCCACAATTTCAGATTTCAGATATTATAAGTAACTTTTGTTATAGAATAGAAAATACGACGCAACTGTATGGACTAATCCATTCGATACCTTCATACTCCAAACTTTAGATTATTCTTCGCGCTTCAACGCACCTGTTGTGTTGAATATTAAGAAACCATTTCATGTGAAGCGACTGTAAAAGCCATGACATAAGTGTAAATATATTTACTGTTACGATTCGACGTGTTTACTCAATGTTATTCAAGTTTAGCAAATGATTTTATACACAAATATAAAGGCGAGCACAAATCTTAAGATGATTACGTAATCGTGATCAGTCTGAAGTGAAACGGATTATCTTTAATGCTCAGACACAATTTTGGCTACATTTAAGACTTATCATTATGTAAGTAAGATACAGTACAACTGTATTTTTTATATTGAAGCTTATCGAGGTAAATTAATAAATATATATTGCTTTATGAGGACGATTTCAGACCAATGTTTTTAAGCTATTACATAGCTTTTATCGCGGGATTTGAGCGTGGCGACCGAATCAAGAAATTCCGTAGTGAAAATAAAACCTAACACTCCCCCACAAGAAAAATTATACCATAAATGTCTTGGAAAATGGTCTTATTGGCTTGAAATTTACATTCGATTTCATTTGTATTTTAACTGGTTTTTAAATAGCTAAGATTTTATGTATTGCACAAGTTGATAAAAAAGGCTATGCAATAGCTTTACCGCGGCAGTCCCGAGTGCAGTTTTTTTTTTATATTGTCGCCCAAACGTTGTGCGGTGCGCTTGGCAAAATTCGCCAGTCGCGCCGTCCGTCGGTTTCCGTGGCATGACTACAAGTGAAGTACATTTCCATACATTTGTTTTACACGAATTTCCCGTGGCCGGGTAGGCCAGGTACTTATGAGCTACATAAATGAAGACAAATGACCCATGTGTCGGATATTATATAAAAGAAAATATGTTATTTTCATATAATTAATATGAAATCCAATAATCCGTGCGCGGCTCGCCTATCGCGTGGGGAAGAACTATCCAATATGCGTTTATGAAAATTAATATTTAGTACTATTATATTCTGTTGATAAACATATCTGAATATTGTTATAGTGAAAGGGAAATTAGTGAAAAATAATTGTTATTTCTGAAGAAATACACGTGTTATTGTAATAAATTGGTTATTCATTTGATACAAGTCATTGAATTGTACCCTCTAAACAGTAAACGTTTGATCGAAATTACAATTATATAGTGTTATAATACAAATAAATCACTTTGTAAATGTAAAGTTAACGGTACAAACTCAACGGCCCCCATTAGGATAGTAATATCCTGTGTCGGGGATCCGGAAATATACTCAAGGACAAGAACAAACACACCCAGACCGGAACCTGTATGGTCAGTACAAGCATCTGCCCCGTGCGGTAATCGACCCCGCTATCTGTGGCGCTTAAGGCTGGTGTGCTACCTCTGCGCCACAACGTCGTCCTCGCAACAAACCAGCAGACATACGAACTTAGTAGATAAATAATAATATTACTTATATATTTTGAAAATGTATGTAAAGTCACGTGCAGTAATTTATGTACATGAGCGCGATGTTTGATCGTAATATACATTAATTATTAACAAGTTACAAACTTTATAATACATCGTTTACAGATATTTCATGATTAACGACTCACACACTGCGAATTTTAACGAAGTTCAATTCATTAACAATACAAAATGTATCTTGTTATGTAATACGAGAACATTCATCAATCATTTACCCAATTATTATTCAGCCGTATAATTTATTTGGGAATTCATTATAACAAAATATTTTTTTATCGAATCGAACTTTTTTCGTGCTTTGCAGTGAAGAAAAACATTGTGAGGAAAAGTTTTTGACGAAATTCTAAAAGGCTTGCATGTTTTTCAAGCTATATTGAACAATTATATATTTTTTTTTTACATCAGAAAGAATAATAAGTGCATCAAATCGAAATTCTAAACTAAAAACTAATATATTTGTCGTCTGTAAGGAAAAGAGTCACACGATTTTTTTTTGTCACAATCAATGATGAGTTGATGACAATGCGAGAATGAAACACGTAAATCGTTTCTAATGGATAAAATAAAAGAAGATACCATGAGAGAAATACGAAAATTCATCGAATTCCACGTTAGTAATAAGCTGTACGAAGAACAGAAATGTATTAGAAGAATTTTCTGCTTATTTTCAAGGAGACTAACTGGTATTTACGGAGATTAGCGAAATCTTATAGGATACTACAAATATAAAATCCAACCTGTATAAAGTCCATTCAAATGTTATTATCGTTAGGTTAGGCCTTGTGATTAGCGAGTCTGAATTTAGTCTCGACGGTTGCAGGTTCGATTCCCGCTCGGAGCAGATGTCTGTATTGATCATACGGGCATGTTTTCCGGTCTGGGTGTGTTTGTCCTTGTCATTGTATATTTCCGGACCCCCGACACGGGATATAACTATCCTAATGGAGGCCGTTGAGTGTGTAAAAAAAAATACTAGTGGGCCCGACAGATACCAGTGTCGCTAGAGAAATTATATTCTTTTGAAACAAACTCGTGGACGAAAACGAAAAATAGTAACGTAAATCGAAGCAATACAAATACAAGAAAATAAACATGGTTTTAATTAAATACGTCTGATTTGTTCGTGAGCAAATACGTGGAAGGTCGCGTCGGGTTGTCGGTCCCAAAAGAATATACATTCAGAGGAAATAAAATGTCGCCGTTCAAAATATACTGGTAATGTTTATTATCTCTTATTTTTGTAGTGGTAGAGCCGTGCCCTCCCAGCATAAAATGGACTCGCTCGAAGAAGTACTACCCTCTCACAGAAAATTAAGTATTATTAATTATTAAATTCAGTATTAAGTAATTGCTACAAGAGAACCCCTGTTCCTTTTTCCCATCTCATCCCTTCCCTCCTATCCTTTGGGCTGGCAACGCGTATACGATACTTAAAGTATCGCAAGCGTTCATAGGTCGGGGTGCCATCAGGCGGATTGTAGGATCAGGCACCCTAAGGACGGAATCAAATTTGAGCCCACGTGAGGGCTGCCCCTTTATCACGGCTGAGTTTCTGTACTCGTCCCCGCCCGGTGACGTTGTCAAGGCCAGTAGGGCCAACAGCAATACACATTCCGGAAAAAAAAAAGGCGGATTGTATGCTAGTTTGCCAACATTCACGGCATGACAAAATTCTCTTCCTAATAAACCTGTGCCAGTGATATCTAGTAGATTATAATAAATAATAACAAACTCATAAAATTATTTCAAAGTTTTGAAATTTCAAGAATATATAGGCAACAAAATAACGCTGATGGAATAGAACGTGTATACCGTGCCTCGGAGAGCACGTTACGCTGTCGGTTCCTGTTGTTATCACATAACATCTGATAATAATCGTTAACTCTTGATAAGTAAATTGCTCTCATCCAATGAGTTACTGGTTCGCCCTAAGGGTTGCGGAGGTCAGATGGCAATCGCTCTGTGTAAAAACTAGTAACACGTCAAATCCGTATAAGAGTAATAAGCGGACCCTGGGTAAAATAAAATACCGGGAACAATGCTAGGACGAAGAAGGAATAGAACGTGAATATTATATTACATAGCTCGTACTACTCCAGAAGTTGACCGTGTCGTGTCGTGTCTGGAAATTTCAGTAACGACAGTTTCAGATATCGACATTTCGTGTTTTCGTCAAACTGCTCTCTGGAAAACGCCGAACATGCTCAATTGACGCGCGATTCGAAGAGGTTTCTAGTCTCGCTTCATTGAAGAACTTTAACAAGTAGCCTTTTATTTAAACTGTTGTTTTTTATAAGAAAAATATTTTTTTTTTTTGCAAATTATATTCACGGTAATAACTACAGCGTTTTCTAGTAATCTGAATGAAATTAAATGTAAAAAAAAAATTTTTTTTTTGTTTGTTAGCAAACAAGCATACCGCAACCTAAGAACACTTGCAATACGTTGCCAACCCAAGGGATAGGAGGAAATAGGTGGTGGGAGATTGGGCCACCAGCGCTACCACTCACGCTAAGAAACGCAACAGTACTGATACAGTTACTTTACGCCGATTTTCTGTGAGAGGGTAGCACTTTCGCGGTACGCGGCATATGTGCTGAGAGTAGCATGGCTCATCTACTACTCTAAATATTTACTGATATATGGGATATTATATTTAGTTACATGAATGTAAGCCTGACACCGTTGTGGCGTTGTGGGTAGCGAGTCTGCCTTTAGTCTCGACGGTTGCGGGTTCGATTCCCGCTCGGGCAGATGTTTTTTAAAATTTCTGTCTCGGTCTGGGCGTTTGTCCGTGTGGGTCTCCCCACCGTGCCTCGGAGAGCACGTTAAGCTGTCGGTCCCGGTTATTATCAATAACATCTGATAATAATCGTTAACTCTTAATAAGTAAATTGCTCTTATCCAATGAGTTACTGGTTCGCCCTTAGGGTTGCAAAGGTCAGATGGCAATCGATCCTTGTAAAAACTAGTAACCTGTCAAATCCGGATAAGAGTAATAAGCAGACCCTGGGTACATAAAAATACCGGGAATAATGCTAGGGTGAAGAAGAAGAAGACATGAATGTAAGCCTTAAACAGATTCACATCGTTTACTTTTTGATGTTACAAGTTGGCAAACAAGCATACGGCCCACCTGATGGTAAGTGGTTACCGTAGCCTATGAGCGCTTGCAGCACCGTTAGTAGGTGCCAATCACGCGTTGTCAACCTCGAGATATTGGTTCTTAAATCTCCGCTGCCTAGTAATTTCACATCGTTCAGAGTATAGTCAAGTTTTTGCAAACAAAACTTATCTTTCGTAGTATTATAGCTTGAACATAGTCATATATCTTCTCAAAACATCCAACTACATCCGACAATGATTTAGTAGCATTACAAGAGGTCATACATCTTGTGTTAGAACATTAAATGTAAGCTGTGTGATAATATGGACTTAGGTGGTTGCTAAGACAAGTTTATATAGAATTTTAGTCAGTGTAAACTTTTATTAGAAATCAAATCTTCCTTATCTGACTTAGCTAGTTTTTGATTTAATGCTGTAAAGTATAACAATATGGTTTAAAAAAGTGCGTGTCGGACTCGCGCAGGTTGGGTTCCGTACCATAAAATATCTATAAAAACGGTAAAAATATGACGTTGTATGGGAGCCCCCCTTAAATATTAATTTTATTTTATTTTTTAGTATTTGTTATAAGCGCGGCAACAGAAATACATTATCTGTGAAAATTTCAACTATCTGACAATGTCATGGTTTGTGAGATACAGCCTGGTGACAGACGAACAAATAGCGTAACCTTAGTAATAGGGTCACGTTACACTTTGGGTACGGAACCCTAAAACCCCAAAAGCTTCATCCACTTAATGTATAATAGATTTTCAAATCTACGAACACTTTTAATCGAAACGATTTTTTCTATAAAAGGCTTTATCTTTTCTAATAAGGTATTTTATATGCAAATAGATCAATTTAGTTATAGAGACAGATTGAAAAATTAAAATATTATGAAGAGAAAATAAACGGAATAATTAAATTTTTTTTTCAATCGAAGAACTAAATTTATATCGAATTACAACATATGAAATTCAGGCCTAAATAGTATTTTTTTTCATTTTCCTTTTTGATAATGATCTCCTTTTTCGATTCAATTTTATTTATTTGAATAAATATTTAACTTAAGGATTGATGACGTTGCTCGATATTTTATTTTTGCTAAATCGTGTTTTTTGGAGAATAATAACTTTGCTCACAAAAGAAGGAACTTGAAAACAAGGGAAAAAATAATCGGACTGGAGACATCTGGAATCGAACCGGCGTTTTCATTACCTGAAAACAAGAATAAAACGACATTTTCTAAAAATGATTACTAGCTAGATCGATTTATCGCCCCCTAAACCCTCTGTATACTAAATTTCATGAAAATCGTTGCAACAGTTTCCGAGATTCAGAATATATATAAATACTAGCGGGCCCGGCAGACGTTGTCCTGCCCCGAAAAAATCTGGGACCCGATATTAGCGCCCTCTACCCGAGTCTAGAAGTGACACCGGTGAAAGTTGTTGGTTTACTATTATGACTATTAAAAAGCAGGGGTTCATGATAAAAAAGTGAAAGTTTAGGGTTGTATGTATTTTTTAATACCACATAATAAAAAATTATAAAAAATAAAAATTATCCAAAAAATAAGAAAAAATGTTTGGGGTGGACACCCCTTATCACTTAGGAGTTTGAAAAATAGATAGTAGCCGATTCTCAGACTTACTGAATATGCATAAAAATTTCATAAGAATCAGTCAAGCCGTTTCGGAGGAGTATGGGAACGAACATTGTGACACGAGAATTTTATATATTAGATATGTATACATATTGAGAACGTTGTGGCACTGTGGGTAGTGAGTTTGCTTATAACCATGACGGTTGCGAGATTCCAGCTCGGACAGAATCTGTCTTTGTGGGTCCCCCCACCATGCCTCGGAGAGCACGTTGAGCTGTCGATCCCGGTCGTTATCACATAACATCTGATAATAATCGTTAACTCATTATAAGTAAATTGCTCTTATCCAATGTGTTACTGTTTAGCATTTACGATTACGGAGGTCAGATGGCAATCGCTCTGTGTAACAAGAGTAATAACCAGACTGGGTGGGAATACTCATATAATACCGGGAATAATGCTAAGAAGAAAAAGATTTGTATATAGACAAGAATTGCTCGTTTAAAGGTATTAGATTATATAATACGTTGTTCAGCTTGTTCATACATAAATGCACTCTGTCCTAACAGCAACTTCACTTACTATTCTCGTCTCGCTAGCAATCCACTTATCTGTTGGGTGCGATTTTCAACGAGACAACATCGGACCTTTCAAGCGCTGTTGAATAATAAACGAGTTGATCCTTCAACGTGGTTTAACTTTTACATTACTCTAGAAACAGCTGCTATTCGCATCAGTCAACCAAGTGTTGTCTTTGAGTTATGTTATGGAAATAAAGTCGTAATTAATTTTATATAAAGGGGAGTGTTTTGATTAAATAAGACACTTACGGAAGAATATATTAAAATATACGAAGTATTTTGTACATTAATATTTCAATGAAAATTGAAAAGTAATTGAAAATATAATTTCACAAATAAGTTGTGATTAGAAAGGTAAAGGTTATTCCACCAGTGCAATCAGTCACACTGGTGGTAGGTCTTTTGTTGCAAGAGGCCGGCTAGGTAGGTACCACCGCAGGGTCGAATTTTATACATAATAAATCCAAATTGTAGGTCTTAGGCATTATTGTGTACCGTACCGGTTTGAAGGGCACTGTAGGCTAGTGAAATTGCTGGGCAGAGGAGATTTAAGAACTAATATCTCGAGGTTGAAAAAAATTTAAAAAAGAAGTAAAAAAAAATGGTCTATTTTTGGCGCACGAAAATGCGATCAATCTATTTTGTCGTCGAACAACGCATCCACTGGGACATGTAACGCGTAGCTTTCCGATATTGCTCTAATCAAATTTATAAATCAGTTAGTATTGTTAAAGATACGAAGAACGATTTATCTTACAGCGCTACAAGTTAGCAAAGTGTCGGAAATGTCAGCAACTCGCTAAATTCACTTAGGTAATCGCTTAAAGTCAATTATTCTGCCTTTCTTTTATGTTCTGCCAAACGATCTTCCTGAAAATTGATTTAAAATATCACTGGAGCCATGTTTTGTTACTCGATGTTTAATTATATAATGCTGTTGTATTTAAAAGTTCGTTTCGAATCTAATCATAATTTAGTAGGTTAAATCACCAGCACACCTATTTATCAATAATACAAATGTACTGTAAGGACTTACAGCTTACTATTTAATATATATTGAATTGAAACCTTAAGGCAAGTCGTAGATTTTATTTCTTATTGAATAAGGTTCAATTTTGTGTATCGTAAATTACTAATGAAACGAAAACACCGCTTTAACAAACCTTAGGCCTCGGACATACGACACATATGCTCTAGATACATCTGCGTAGGTCCTGCAAGGGGGTTTGTAAATTGTGTAGTTTGTATTCTGTTCAGAAGCTTCGGGATCGAAAACGTTTAGTGTGTTTACTTACTCCTTCATGTTTTAGTGAAACCTTCTCTAGTAATTTAGATACTTGTACGAACATTTATTTATTTATTAGGTATTGTTTATATAGTGTGATACGTTATATGGCTATACCTATTTACGACGACTATTACTACTACAACTCTCTCTCTCTCATAAGCAATTATTTATTAATCCCATCTTTTTCTATATTGTTCCTCAAATTTGCTCGATTCAAAATATCGCTTTCAGAAACCTCACAGGCTTTCATATGAAATTTCTCCATCTCACCTTCGGCCTTCTTCTTTTTGTCGACCCTTCTACAACGGTACTAGCCGTCCTCGTGTTTGGACTCTACTTCCACTCACCATCAGGTGGAATAAAGTCCGGGACAAAAAAACTTCAACAAACTAGCATCTGTCCGCCACTTCGTAGGCGAAGATTAGAGAAATAATAAAATGTCAGCAAGTTTAATTGTTTTTTGGACACCGTTGTGATGTTGTGGGCAGCGAGTCTGCCTTAAGTCTCGACGGTTGCGGGTTCGATTCCCGCTCGGAGCAGATGTTAGTATTAATCGGACAGGCATGTTTTTCGGTCTGGTTGTGTTTGTCCTTGTCATTGTGAATGTTTCCGGACCCCGACACAGGATATAATTATCCTAATGGGGGCCGTTGAGTGTGTAGCGTTTATTTATTTATTTCTCTTCGCTGCGAACATTTCTCATTCTTCACCTCCGCACAACGTCTATGCAAAATTTCATGATTATCAGCTTAGTAGCTAAGGGTAAAATCTTAACAAAACCCTTAAAAAAATAGGCATTTATAATATTATAAAGAGCAAAAGATCTAAAAAACCGAACAAAATTTCTCACTTTGTTGCTGTTAAAATACACAATTATAATGACGTTAACACTTAATATAATTCAAGGAAGACTTCGCTATAGAGGGATTAAAGTGTTTCTAAATTGTCCACACATTTAACAGCTTATCCGACCGAATACAAACGGTCCGAGTGAGAGAATAAATTGTATTGTGGGAGAACTTTGATGCAATAAATTAGGTTGAAGTTTGTCGCTCTAATTCCATTTCGGAAAATGAAACTAGGAGATGAATTAACAAATAGTTTTTGGTAACCTTAATAAATTGAATGTTAAGAGAAAAAAGATTTTCGTTTAAAGACCAATTTGAGAAACGCGAGACTTTAAAGAGTCTTTAACAGAAAAGACCAAAATTATTATTTAATGATTTTTGCATGTCGATTTTTCTGTTGTATAATTTCTACCAATATTACAAAGCTGAAGGGTTTGTTTGTTTGCTGGAACACGGTAATCTCTGGAACTGCTGATCGGCTTTAAAACATTCTTTTTGCTTTTGAGAGCCAAGAAATGTGCTCTCTAATGCAAAAAGAATATAGGCTGTATAACATCACAATACCGATACTTAGAAGCCAAGCAATAAGAAAGAAAGTACGGGCGGGCGATAAGATGCGGTTTCATCCGACGGTAGCGAACTACTGCTTGTTAAAAAAATAAGAGTGTCATAATGCGGCATACAATTGCTAGGATCAAAAATTTAAGCTTTATTTCATCCAAATTCATATGTATACAAATAGATAAATAAACCTTCCGGCGTCTGTATTCCCGAACACATACAACCTGAACCTCTTCAAGTTGCGAGTACACAGGCTTCTCATGAGTAAGTCCGCTCCACCGTAGACTTCATATATGTCTTCGTGCTCGATACAGGTCAAGATCTTACGCATTTTTAATAATAAAAAAAATGATAGAGTTCGATCAGTATACAGTACAAAATTCCACGGGGAAGAAGCAAAGATTCAGCAAAAAGATCGAAATGAAAGATTGATCATATCTATACAACTTTGAGTAAAAATATTATCTTTATGTAAAAATCTTGTAATCGTAAAAATCGTTTTAGTGAAAAAAGATTCTAAAATCTAGTTCTTATATAATATAAAGGGTCTAGAAACAAATGTAGCGTAGCTTGTTTCACGAAGTCTCAAGGCTTTTTGAATGAAAATCGTTTGGGAATACGACAAATAGAACAGATATACTTTAAATTATACTCGCAATATTAAGTAAGTTTCTTTAAATCCAAACGAAAACAAAAATGAATTCAATTCCAGAGCGCGCCTGGGGTTGCCGCGCACCTGATTCCCGATCATAGTAATATTAATTATTCGTAGGTATAATAGTTTTTTTTATTTGGAAAGTAGGGCAGATGACTCTACTCCATCTGATGGTAAGTGGTAGTAAAGTCCAAACGCGAAGGCAGCTAACACAGTTGCGGAAGACAACCGCGCTAGTCACTCGCTCTGCCTACCCACCCGCAAGATGCCTCTTCACGCCACGTTTGAAACAGCCCAGATTATACGAAGGAGAGAACACGCGTGCCGGCAATGAGTTCCACTTTTTAGAAGTACGTCAAAGAGAAGAATTGGCAAATTTCTTTGTTCGCGAAGGAATTGATGCCACTTGTATGAGGTACAAGGCTGTGTGGGTATGAGGGAGAATGCCAAATTAGTGATATAAAGTTCTGTACTAATATTACAATTTAATGCCACATGGCCAATGTTTATCGCTAACGAAAAACCCCACACAGATAAAGTTGCGGTCGAATATCGGATATAAATCTTAAAGTTATTCGTAGACAACAAGTTACGAAGAACTCATAATTCATAAAGTTGATACGGCCTTAGTTACCATTAACTTATCAAATCCATTTGTTAAACATTCAAAACGATACGACAATCCGACATTTTGAATAGACACCTGAACGAAGTCACACATGCGATAGAATTAGGTCTACCAATATTATAAAGTTGAGGAGTTTGTCTGTTTTTTGTTTTGTAAAACGGGCTTATCTCAGAAACTTTTTTTTTATACTGGTTTGAATTTAAAAATTATATTTGTGTTGAATAGTCAATTTATTCAGGATGGCTATTAATCACTACATAGTATAAAACATAGTCGTTTTCTCTGTCCCTATGTATGCTTAAATCTTTAAAACTACGCAACGGATTTTGATGCCGTTTTTTTAATAGATAGAGTGATTGAAGAGGAAGGTTTATATCTATAATAACATCCACTAAATAGTGGAGAAAAAAAAATGTTTTGAGGTTTCTAATGTGATGTAAATAATTACATTTAACGCGTGCGGGCCACGGTAGTAATGAATAAATCAAAACTACTG
This sequence comes from Hestina assimilis, assembly GCA_023373885.1. Classification (NCBI taxonomy): domain Eukaryota; kingdom Metazoa; phylum Arthropoda; class Insecta; order Lepidoptera; family Nymphalidae; genus Hestina; species Hestina assimilis. The sequence goes on from CM041750.1 coordinate 11,466,393, forward strand.
GATCGATTTTTATCATTTTTTTCGGGGAATGACATAGGCTATATATTTTATACCCGTGCGAAGCCGGAGCGGGCCGCTAGTAGGCTATATAACATCTCGCTACAACCAATAAGAGTGAAGCATCAATGAAAAAATCTTTTTTTACGTCAGCTGCCTAAACAACATGCATATTTCAATAGCATAAGTTATATATGTTAATGAAAAGTTTTTGCTAGTAAATTCGATGTTTCCGAAGCTTTAAATTCTTAAAAACCTTTTTAGTTGAAAGTATGTTTAAAAGCCGTATAAGCTAAGCTAACATGTTTGCTCGTGAAATCGAAAACCAGTGCACTTTAAAATTACGAAAGTGTGTAAACAATATACAATGTGTACAATAGATTGTAAATTTAGGGGCTACCGTTAAGATTCAAGCTTCACTTGAGCATACTCGAGGATTTTTAAAACCTAGTATTTTGTTTTTAAGGGTTGAATATTTCTTGGAGATGAAAGTGGCTCTGATATTCTAACGCTAAGAATTTCTTTTTAGTTAATTGTATGGTACTGAGATTGTATTAAACGCTGCTTTTGTTTGTTTGGAGTAGTAGTAGTAGTGTTTGGGTAGTAATGAGGAAGAAGACGAGAGAGAAGTTGCCGTCTGTCTGACCCAATACGACATAGAAACCTTCTAGAGAAAAACCTATTCCTTCTGAAAATGTCGACTATCCAACTACATGCCCCACTACGTTGCGGATTTTCATGGGCGGCGGAAATCGCTTATCATGAGATGAGTCTCCTGATTGTTTGCCCCTTTAATATGAAATACTAAACACAATATATAATACATAATATATTATATATTGTGAGAAAATAGTAGGTACTTTCACCGCATTTTGGCTCTTTGAACAAAATTTAAGCTCTTAGCCATTAAAGTATATTTCTGAAGAATTAATAGAAATTCCTATCATAATTGAAAGACTCAAAACTATTTGATGTTTTATTCCGAGCTAATAGATCATTATATCAAAATGATGGGAGATTCAATATTCCTTTCAATAAGCCAATTAATTTGCACGTGAAAATTTATGTCGCACCAACGTTGTTGATTTTGCACAAACGTATTATGCATGTAGGATAAACGATCATAATTTATTCGAATTGATTAATGAAATACGTGAATTATCACTCAGGAAATGATTACATTAATATTTAATAATGACGGCGTTGTGGCGCAGCGGTGGTGAGCCTACCTTAAGCGCCACAGGTCGTGAGTTTGATTCCCGAATCAGGTGTTTGTGTTGACCATACAGGCATGTTTTCCGGTAGGGGTGTGTTTCCGACCACCGACACAGGATATAACTATCCTAATGGGGGCCGTTGAGCGTGTAGCGTTTATTTATAATTTATTTAATATTATTTCGTGCTGTGTATATATTCACATTAAAAGACCTGATGGCTCCCTGTTAGACTTCAGGGTTACAGAACAGAACTTCCAAATCACAGGTCAATCGTAGTCCAAAAGAATAGGCGAGGTCCACTCGGTTTTGGACTTGATCACTTTTATCACTTGTGCTAACCACAAGACGTAGTCGACTTGCCGGACTGCTTATATAGCGCTGAACGTGGGTTCGAGAAAGTTCCATCAACAACTTTCTAGAACCTACCCGTTACGAAGGAAAGAGACAGAGAGAGTAGAGAGTGATTTCGAACCATTTGCCTTTGGTAATAAGGTTTTCCGTAATAATATTATCATCATACCACATATTAATAATCTGTTTTCGTACAACTATATTTAATTAATTTATTTTTAATAACAAGTTTAATCGGTCGTTAAAAAGCTTCTGTTTATCTACATATCCTAAAGTATGTATCCTATAAACGGACTAATTTTCGTATCCTCGAAGGATACCATATTTTTCCTTTTTTCCAACCGTCCCTTATTTATAACTCCAGGGACCGCATCGTGAAACTAGTTACGCTACATTTGTCTCTCATCCCTAATGCTGTCTTATAGGCGAGAACTTTTATATGAGAATCTGTTTTGACGCGCAACATCGTTTTCCACTACAGGATTTCTATTATCACATCGAACTTCCAACCTTAAAACCTATAATATTGAAAGGCTGTTTATGTATACTAAAGTTTGTCTTAATATTGATTTACATACAATAAATAAACACAGCAGTTGTGTAAAATTTTTCATTTATATAAAAGCTATTTATTTCTTTTTAGTATCGTAGCCAAATTGCGGAAACGGTACCTTTTTCATTTCGTCATTTCGGTCTGTCCGTCTGTATGTCATAGTCATCTTACTCGGGACTGTTGGCTACGAATACGGAATTTACTAAATATGTGTATTCTATGAACCGCTACAGAATATAAATCCTAAATCCTAAAATTTAAATGAGGTTTAAAGTTCTTTTGATATTCTACAACCTCATATTATTCCAGAATTTGAAATCCCATAGTCCAAATGTTAGAGAGGTTGGGGGACACGATTTTATATCACTCTTGGCGTTAATATCTCAACTCCTGACTTAATCAAAAAAGAAACAAAATCTAATCTGCGTATTATTTTTAAAGACTTATACAAAGCTCACAAGTTGCCATACACTGAATTTGTCCTTTAAACCCTCAGATACATGTATTGACTGCTGCCTTTAATTTATATATATTTCAGGATTTCACTTCAAAATCGTGTAGCGGTTCATAAAATAAACCTATTTACTAAACTGTGTATAGATAGAGACAATAGTTACCGAGTAAAATGAATGTGACATACGTAGTGGTGGTGGTCCACTACGCACTTAAACTTCACTTATTTTATTTTAATATCATATAGTCCCAGCAATACGTACCTATATTTCAATTTGCATCACAAATGCTCCGTGAAAACTGAACTATGATATTATTAAAAAATTCAAGCACGGGAAATTGAAATTTTTCTCTCGATCGTAATTTATTTTAACGTCATAATCCTACATTTCTTGATTAGAGAACATTTGTATTCCGAATGAAACGAGACTTAAATAGGTTTATTAAAACGTATATTTTTATCATTGTCTTTAGAATGTACGTCATGAATGTATACCAATGTTAAATACATATTATAAGTTTTGGAATAATTGTCTATTTATTGTTTTAAGACTCAGGAGTATAATAGAGAATCGATGTCATTTACACTCAAACGGAGGTAGTTAGATGTAAGATGATAGTTAATTGGGTTTTTGAAAAAAATTATTGACTTTTTTAATGTATTTTAAAACTTTATTATTAATAATATTGATATTTAATGCAAATGAATTTGTTGAAAAATTGAAATTGTTGAAAAGAAGAAATTGTTAAAATTTAAATAAAAATCACGTGACCATCAACGCACCATGATCATGGTCACCAGAGTTTTGATGTCATAATGTTATAACTATTTAATAACAGTACAGCGTTTACGGCTAAAATTGAAAATATATTGAAAATTTAATACTTTGAGATTGACATTCCGACAGACGTATAACACTACATACCCTTTTTTTTTTTTTTTTTATGTCAGAAGTTGGCAAACAAGCATACGGCCCACCTGATGGTAAATGGCTGCCGCAGCCTATGAGCGCTTGCAGCACCATTAGTAGGTGCCACTCCCGCGTTGCCAACCTCGAGATATTAGTTCTTAAATCTCGTTCGCCCCGTAATTTCACTAGCGTACAATGCCCTTCAAACTGGAACACAGTAGTGCCTAAGCACTACTATTTGGCGGCAGAATATTGGACACTGCGGTGGTACCTACCTAGCCGGCCTCTTGCAACAAAAGACCTACCACCAGTGTGACTGATTGCACTGGTGGAATAATCTCTGTTGTGACAGAGGTTATCCCAACAGCGGGCGATGGGGTCGTCACATCCCGACGCCTCTAAAACCTTAGTGTCTCTCACATGAGAATAATTAAATTAGTATACAATAGTGTAAATCGATGACATTGGTCAAAATAATTAATGTTAAGTTCGTTTGACAATTGATAATCCAAATAGATACCTCACCCCACCGTGCCTCGGAGAGCACGTTAAGTTGTCGGTCCCGGTTATTATCAATAACATCTGATAATAATCGTTAACTCTTGCTAAGTAAATGGCTCTTATCCTTATCTTATATTATGAGTTACTGGTTCGCCCTTGCGGAGGTCACATGGCAATCGCTCCGTGCAAAAACTGGTAACCTGTCAAATCTGGATAAGGGTAATAAGCAGACCCTGGGTACATAAAATACAGGGAATAATGCTAGGATGAAGAAGAATTATAAGATCCAGATTGTCGAGACGTATAAGTACGTCTTCCTCAGTCCTGATTCTTGCCAGAAGAAATAGTTTACCGTAGATATAGAGAAAGTAAATCAAAAACTCCTTTGTGAATTTAAAGATTTCCGGTATTATGTGGTGCTAGATTTAAGTATTTTATAATATTTAATATTTACGTTAGTCTGTATATATGTATGTATGGGCCTTGTCACCTGAGTTAAAATAAATAAAATAAATTGTTAAAATTACTAGAATTTGAGACTTCAATAGAATTCAAATGTTACTTAATCTAAGAATATTTTTATCATTTAATACAGTTATTAAATTCTAATCTACAGAATGACACAAGTTGCCCGACAGTATTAAAATTAAACCATATAAATACTGTGTCAATCATTAATTTAATTACACTGACAAGACATGAACAAAGCTAATTGGAAACAATTGAATAATTAACGAATCCAATTACAAATTGCTAATTGAGGATCTAATCTAAGCTTATATAAATACACCACAATAACGACAAAATGGCCTCATATTTAATAGATAGAAATGATATACGAGTATTGATGATTTTGATAGAAAAAAAAATGGGGCTGTGTTTTTTATCTACAAATAAATAAAGTTGAAATGTCCGTTTGCAATTTAAAATTTACAGCTTTCACTGGACGCATATGAAAGTATAAACGTTGCTTACATAAAAAATATTTTTTTAAATTGTAGTCTCTTTGTGTTTGTTCCGACTAATCTCTGAAATGGCTAGACTGATTATTAATGGGACTTTCACTGGTAGATAGCTAATGTGACAAAGAGTAACTTAGGATACTTTCATTTTAGAAAATGTATTTGGGTTCCGTGCAATAAAGAAAAATCGGTACGCCACGCAAGCAGTGCCGCGGGCGCAGCTAGTTATAAATAAATTTATTTGGCGTGAAGTTTTAAATTGATATTCCGACGAACACCGAAATGGCCAATTTAGTGGAATTAATGGTTACACCAGTATAACGGTCTGTGATGTTAGAAACAACGCATCGTAAATTTATGTTTCGAAAATTGTTTCCTATATGCAGACTGAGTAATTAAATATAATCAAAGTTATAAGATATCAATTTACCTGAAAGCCGGAAGTACCGTTTCTTGAGTCGGGAGTAGTTACATATTCGATGTCAACTACACCGAAATGGCGGTACTTGGATATTAGTCGAATTCAACTAGACAAAAACGACGGTAGTTATATATTCAATGTTAGTTGATTGTCAGTACCATATTATAAATAGGTATGCAGCGTTGTATCTAAACGCATTTCTAACGATTGCGTCTTTGTGTACGGACCATCGTCTCGCTAAACGGTCCGTCCCAACATATCTTGAGTATCATTCTTTTGATATTAAAGCTGAATCCGGACCTACGACACGACACACGACATAATGAATTATAATATCCTAATATCCTAAGTTTCGGCTTCGCAGATGGCACCCTAAAGACGGAATCAAATTTGACCCCCGTGAGGGCTGCCCCTATTTCAAGGCTGAGTCTCTGTACTCGGCCCCCCCCTCCCCGCTCGGTGACGCTGTCAACAGCAATACACATTCCGAAAAAAAAAAAAAAAATCGTCAGACTTGTTTACCATAGTTGTGTTTGTGTTAGCATTGTGAATGCTTACGGACGGATATCACTATCGTAATGGGTGCCGTTGTGTGAGTACATTTTATATATTTCTTTCATACATATTCGACAAATCGTCCTTTCAGATATTCTAAAGCTGTGTAATATGCAATATTTTCTTAAGCATGAAGCGTCGTACTTGAACGCGAGTTTTAATAAATGGCTCTTAACAACTTTCTCCCAAAGGACCTATATGAAATTTACCAAAGAAATTTCTGGAATGTGAGTGCTTAGAAACTTCACAAGCTCCTGTGACAATATTGTGCTTAAGGAAAATAAAAGTCTTGTTAAAAATTCTTTCGAAAACTTTGATAATCGGAAAGATTCGTAATACGTGAAGTCATAGAATAATGATTTCGTTAAATTGGCTTAAACATTTCATATTTAACGCTGCTATGGGTTTTTATCATGCAAAAAAAAATTAAAAGTTTCAGATACCGAAAATTTCATATATAAATAATTTTTTAATTATGAGCCTTTACCCTAATCATACCAATGTTATTGACGAGAGAGAGACCTGCAATTTTAAGGCGTAGCATAAAATAAACTATGAAATATTATTTATGTTTGTTAGTCTGTTCTCAAATTCATTAAGTTCTGAAATTTCTGGAAGAAATAAAGAACTTAGAGAAAAAAATCATGACAAATAAATAAACGCTACATACTCAACGGCCTCCATTAGGGAATTGATTTCCTGTGTTGGGGATCCGGAGACATACACACGGACATGGAGTCGAATACACCCAGACCAGAAAACATGCTTGTATGGTCAATACAAATATCTGCCCCAAGCGGGAATCGAACCCGCAACCTGTGGCGCTAAGTGCAGGTTCGCTACCGCTGCGCTATAACGTCGTCGTCAAAATAATATTCAGAGGAAGAAATAACAAGGACATTCAAATAATCCCTTTCGTTCGTTAAAATAAAGTTATCGGAAATCGTTTTGTTTTTGTAAACAAATTAATGGTTCTCCCACCCTAATATGTTTGATATAGCCTATAACAAATCCCGCTGAGTAAATCGTGAAAATCACTACATAGTATAAAACAAAGTCGCTTTCTCTGTCCCCTTTGTATGCTTACATCTTTAAAACTACGCAACGGATTTTGATGCGGTTGTTTTTAATAGATAGTGTGATTAAAGAGGAGGGTTTATATGTATAAAAGTATTGGAGAAAAAAAATAATTTTGAGGTTTCTAATGTGATGTCGTAAATAATTACATTTAACGCGTACGGGCCACGGGCAGTATCGAATAAATCAAAACTACTACGATCGATTTTAATCATTTTTTCAGTCAATGACATAGGCTATATATTTTATACCCGTGCGAAACCAGAGCGGGCCGCTAGTATTCAATATAATAGGTTAGATACTAAGCCTATTTCATATACTTTTCCAAATTCTATTTATAAAATCAAAAGTCGTTGATATCCTTAACGTAATAAAAAATATTTATAGTTATAAAGAATTATGTAAATTGGACTCGAATTACATGTTAACAAAAGTAAATAACGATGATGAGGTTCATTGAAGATAAGACGTAGAATTAGTTGCGATTAGGCATTGAAATATATGGGGTAGAATTAGTCTTCATTAGACGTTCTTACAAATAATTGATTGCAATAAATTCTTTATGCTATCTTATTTGAAATTGTCTCTACAGCCGTTTCAGACTAATGGTTTTTTGCGCGTATAAAGTGTTTTGGCATACGGGCTCAAACCGGTTGTGACGAGTTTCAGTCAGCGAAGTGATTCTATGCGATTCAAAAATGTTTAAAATAACAGCGCTTACAAACTCAACACACGACGATACGCGCTTCTAAAAGCAGCTTATGCCAGCGGCTTCGCCCACGTGAATAACGATTTTAATTTAAGCTGTAAACCCCCTCTCCACACTTACAGGGGTGGAATTTTAAATTGTTAAAACACATGTTTCTATTTCTTTAATTGTTCGCCAAAAAAACAAAGTTTAATGCTCCTAGTTTCAAAAATGACGGACATCCCATACAAACTTTAAACCCCTTTTACACAGGGAGTGTAAAGGTTGAATTTTAAACAGTCTACTTGCGTTAAGCAACCAAAACCTAAATCCAAGGGTTGACGCTCGTCGTTGATATGTATGTTGATAAAAAAAAATTAAAGTAATAATACTAAAAGTACTCCGGCGACTCGGGTTAGTATAGGTAATTCTTCATAAGAATGATGAAGAATTTTAAGATATGTAAGGGTAAGTTTAAATTCAACATAGAAAGCATATTCCTTTTGTATAAATTAAGATTCAATTCGAAGAGTATTTTGACAAGATAATGAGGAAAGTATAGTATTACTGTCTGTTATTCTATAAGGTAAAATGAAACAGCTTTATTACTCATTTTCGTATCACTACGTAGTATAAAACAAAGTCACTTTCTCTGTCCCTATGTATGCTTAAATCTTTAAAACTACGCAACGGATTTTGATGCGGTTTTTTTAATAGATAAAGTGATTGAAGAGGAAGGTCTATATGTATAAAACTATTAGAGAAAAAAAATAAATTTGAGGTTTCTAATGTGATGTCGTAAATAATTACATTTAACGCGTGCGGGCCACGGGCAGTAATGAATAAATTAAAAGTGCTGGATTGATTTTAATCATTTTTTCAGTTAATGACATAGGCTATATATTTTATACCCGTGCGAAGCCGGAGCGGGCCGCTAGTGTATTTATATTTTATAAAGTCTCGTCTTTATCATCTTCATGAATTTCCTTCTGACGATAAAAGTATATTGCCATCAAGGCTATTACGTGTAATGTTGTGTTATCAGACAGTTTTTGTTAAAGGAATCTAGAACGGCCTGACTTATACCATCATTTCTTTGGAAAGTATATTTTTCTATAAACTACATTTCAGTTAGTCTACGGCTCTTTCATTCGACCTTGCTTTTGTAACGTCTCGAAAACATACAAATAAATTTCGTCTATATTTTTGTTTTGCCGTAGTTTCGGTACGCAAATCAATCCTGAAATGGAATAATGAGTATAATAAAGTTTTCTTTGTCGTAAACAATTTTGGTACGTTTTTAGAGGTCCGTAGCCAAACGGCAAAAACGGTACCCTAAAAACTTATAACTTTGTCATGTCCGTCTATCCGTCCGTCCGTTCGTCCGTCCGCATGCCACAACGCACTTGACTGGTATTTTACTATCCATATTGAATATTTAAAAATAGTCGTATAATTGTAGACAGCTGCCGTTCTTGTAACACAAAATAAACATATTTCAAATGAGATATTGTTATCTTAGTCTATTTCACAGAGTACCAGTATGAGTGAACGAAATAGGTATATAAGCTCGACAACTTCGCTCACTATGTTTGACTTTGACTTGTGACATGACACAAGTTTGGTACTGAGTTTGGCCTCTGAGTTTAAAAGTCAAGTCAGAGGCCTATTCGGGCGACCTGAACAACTCTGACACTGGTTTGGCCCTTAACCACTTGATAAGATGAAGAATACTTATGCCAAAAAGACTTTTTATGTGTATGGCCACTTATTTTTATCTTCTTTATAAAGCACCCGATACATCCCTTACCCAGAGATTTATTACAAGAAAAAATAAAACATGAACACTTTTAGCATTCGTTGCGCCGCAAACTTATCTCTTCTAAATTCATCTAAACTACCCTGAATTTATGGTAACAGTACGCATAATGTTCAAGCGCTGTAAGTTGCTGAAAAACCTTATTTTTATATGCGTATAAAGCTCTGAATGTGTTTCTTTATTTATTTTATTTGTTTAGTATTTAAAGGCGTCGGGATGTGACGACCCCATCGCCCGCTGTTGGGATAACCTCTGTCACAGCAGAGATTATTCCACCAGTGCAATCAGTCACACTGGTGGTAGGTCTTTGTTGCAAGAGGCCGGCTAGGTAGGTACCACCGCAGTGTCCAATATTCTGTTGCCAAATAGTAGTGCTTAGGCACTACTGTGTTCCGGTTTGAAGGGCATTGTACGCTAGTGAAATTACTGGGTGAACGAGATTTCAGAACTAATATCTCGAGGTTGGCAACGCGTGAGTGGCACCTACTAATGGTGCTGCAAGCGCTCATAGGCTGCGGCAGCCACTTACCATCAGGTGTGCCGTATGCTTGTTTGCCAACTTCTAACATAAAAAAACCCGTTTTAGATTGTCATATATGTTTTAATTCAGCATTCATTATTGCGGTTATATCGAATGATAATATGAATATAATAAAGCATTTAAAATAATTGTTTCAGTCGGTTATTAGTTTTGATATTCGCAAAATTCAAGTTTTTTTACCACCATATATAATATACTAATATATAAAAATATAGTTTATTGCAAGAGGCCAATTAGGTAGGTATCAGCGCAGTATCAGATATTCTACCGCAAAGCAGTAGTTTATCGAAATTACTGGGCAAAGACGATTTAATAATTAATATCTCAATTTTTGAAACGCTTGAGTGAGACGTACAAACGTATGCTGCTGCAAGCGCCATAGGCTACGACAACCGCTTACCATCAGGTGGTAAGCTTGGTTGCCAATTTATTAACATAAAAAAACGCAATGCTTACGTAATGAAACATTTATACTGCAATTTAGTTGGTTTTAGATCTTGTATAGGATGGTTGGTATTATTTATTACTGTTTAATTGGCTGACTCGGCATAGTTGGCGTTGGACAGAAGCATCCTAATTTGCTTTAATACATAATATTACTACTATTAATATTAGAAGCTCAAATCTAAGTATATTCAAATGGCAATTAAATATAAATGAAGTTTCCATTTGTAAATTCAAATTGACAGTTTTACGTAGTCCATATAAAATATATATCCAAGGTAAAATTTTACGTGTGAAATGACCCATCGTGAATCACTTTTAGGAGAGTGCTGCTATATCAGAAAATGGCTCTCAGGACTACGCCGTCACTTTTGAACGGTACAGGTGAGTACACGGGAAAATTGTATTTCCAATTTGCAAATTGATCACCCCTGTACTGTAAAATATATACGGTGTGAATGTATGTATATAAGTATAGAAATTGAATTACAGAAAGTAAGTACAGGAATAAATTATCCATATCGCTTCTACAGTTATTATCGGCGAATTAAAAACTTGTACTTGTTTTATTTTTTAATTTCATGACGGTTGGCAAACAAGCATACAGCCGCGACCTATTAATGCTTGCGATACTTGAAGTATCACATGCGCGTTGCCAACCCGTTAGAAGAGAAGGGATGAGAAGGGACCAGAAGGGTGGGAGATTAGGCCTCCAGCGCTCTCCCTCAACACACGAAATGCAACAGTACTCCGTCACTTTACGCCATTTTTCTGTGAGATGGTAGTATTCTCCAGGTCGAGCCGGAGCAATTGTGTGTTGCTCTACTACTAATAATAATTTAAAAAAAAATCATTACATTACCGTTTTATATACTTTCATAGAAGACACGTGTTATTTTAACATTAAAAAGTAATACGAAATGAAATCTGTATATTTCAATAGGTTATATGATAAAAAAAATCCTTGCTCGTGTGCCCATTTGCTTGTAGTAGGCTCGATACACACACGCACGCACACACAGCATACGGCATTTCGTTACGAGACGATTTCTACTAAATCGCACTACCCGTAAGCAGCGTTAAGAAACTTAGTTCCAAAATTCAGTATGAAAACAATACCGATCAGATCTAAACTTCCTCTAACATGGATAATGTTATAAATACACTACACAAACACAATATCCTGTTAACTGATGCGATCAGTTGTTTCTAAAGTAGCCTAAAAGTTAAACCTTGTTTGAGACTCAACTCGTTCATTATTCAAAAGCGGCTGAAAGGCATGATGTTGACTTTGTGGAAATCCTACCTAATAGATAACGACGACGACGTTGTGACGCAGCGGTAGCGAACCTGCCTTAAACGCCACAGGTCGCGGGTTCGATTCCCGCTCGGAGCATAATATGTTTATATTGACCATGGAAGCATATTTTCCGGTCTGGGTGTATTTGTTCTCGTCATTGTGAATGTTTCCGGACCACAGGATATTACTATCCTAATGGGGGCCGTTGAGTGTGCAACGTTTATTTAAAAAAAAAAAGACAAGTGGATTGCTAGCGAGACGGATACTGTAAGTGTTGTGGTTACTGATGAAACAACGGGAAAATTTTTAAATGGAAATTTTCTTTATCTAATATTTTTTCATTAATTTTAGTATGCAGGGGGGGCGATAAATCGATCTAGCTAGGATTTGGATAAATATCGTTTTATCTGTGTTTTCAGTCAATGGAAACCCCGGTTCGAGTCTAAATGTCTCCAGCCCAATTATTTTTTCCCTTTTTTCAAGTTCCTTAAGTGAAAAGTCTATTATTTTCCAAAAACCACTTTCCAAAAAAAAGATCCTTCAGGTACTAAACTTTATAAGCGTACATGAAAACTATTGTTTTATTTTCAATGTTCATCAAAATGACCTACAATACTTTTATTAGTGCTTTTATAAAATTTTTTGTTACCTATAAATATTGACAAAAAAAAAATTTTGTAACGGTCTGTCATTCTGACGTTAAGGTGGCCGATTCTTCATAACGAAAGATAGATTTTAAAATATAAATAAAAAAAAGAAAGGCTTAGTACAGTTTTATTTGTAAGAATATCTAAATGATATCTATTAAACTAAAAACTGAATTTGTTTCAGATTTGAAAACGCTTTCGTATCCGGCGAAAGTATTACCGCCTCGTCAGTGTCTGTCGGCTTCCCTTTGTATCTCACTTTAATAATTTGTTGAATTTCAACTGGCGAATATTCTTGACAATGCAGATTAAGTTAAACTTTTTTTTTTTAAATAAACAAATAAATAAATAAACGCTACACACTCAACGGCCCCCATTAGGATAATTATATCCTGTGTCGGGGATCCGGAAACATTCACAATGACAAGGACAAACACAACCAGACCGGAAAACATGCCTGTACGATTAATACAAACATCTGCTCCGAGCGGGAATCGAACCCGCAACCGTCGAGGCTTAAGGCAGACTCGCTACCCACAACGCCACAACGGTGTCATATTAAGGTTTTATCAGCTTAACTTCGCAAATTTACTTATATTTACAACTGGAAGACCAAGCGTTTCTGTGGCACACTTATAATTCCTTAAATTATTACATGTATACAAAAAAACCTTAATATGGTTAAGAAAGTTAGATAACAATATCTTAGGCTATCTTCTTCTTCTTCCTAGCATTATTCCCGGTGCTATACCAGTATTTCCCAGGGTCTGCTTATTACTTTTATCCAGATTTGACAGGTTACTAATTTTTACACAGAGCGATTGCCATCTGACCTCCGCAACCGAAAGGGCGAACCAGTAACTAATTGGATAAGAGCAATTTACTTATCAAGAGTTAGCGGTTATTATCAGATGTTATGTGATAACAACTAGGACAGTCAGTTTAACGTGCTCACCGAGGCAAGGTGGGAAGATCCACAAGGACAAACACGATATTTGTAAGATCAATGCAAACATCTACCCGAGCGGGAATCGAGCCCGTATCTGTCGAGACATATCGCAGATTAAAATAAAATCTTTAAAATCGGGTAATTAGTTTCGGATTCAACCATGGCGGAAGATCGTGACGCGGAACTCTCATATATTACTAGCGGGCCCGGCTGACCGGCAGAAAAAGTGAGGCCCGATCAGAGCGCCCCCTGCTGGGTCCCATTTTTAATCTCAACCATTCTCGAATCCACCGGAATACAGACAAAAAATCATCAAAATTGACCCAGCCTTTTAGTTCAGTGAAATACACACGTACAGTCGTACAGTAGAATTGTATATCGTTCGTTAAATTCAAAGCTACCGCAAATCAAAAAATGAAAAAATATTTTTGCATACTTTCTTATTTTACATCAAATATGTGCACATTATACATCTGTAGACGCGTATTTTTAAGCAGCATTAAATGATTTAAGTGGTTCTACAATAAACTGATTGCTGGAAGAGATATAACTATATATACGGTACTTTCGAATATAAAAAATATGTAATGAAACAACCGCAAGTCAAAAAGTCAAAACCAAAAGTCGTGTTTTTCTATAAAAAATTAAGGAATTGAATTAAAATTTCCTTGATATTTAATAGTATAAATGAAATGCTATATAAAACTTTAAAAGAAATGAAGATTCGTTGGATAGAATTCAAATGGGCCCTGACTTTATGTTTTGAAGATGGTTCAAGCTGATAATGATTATTATGTTTTTCTTTTTTTCTTTGATCTGGACAACTTTGGGGCTACTTTGGTATTTTTTAACAACAGTTCTAATTATTTTATCAAAAATTGAAATGATATTCATGAAAAAATGATGAAATATGGCACTTTTGAAAAGTCATTTTTGAAATATGGTGGTTTAGATTATATTTCGAGCGTTTAAAACGAAAATTCCAAACTAACGGTTGTGTTATTTTTGTACTTTACAATGCGAAATCAATGGGTGTCTTTGCTAAATATAAAAATATGAAGGTTTAAGATTGTATTTTTGCAATAAAAGCATTTTTGATTTTTTTTATTTGTGGCACTTTTGAATTTAACGAGCGATTTTAAATTAGTTTATAGTTGATTAAAATTTTCTAAAGAGCTTGTTAATATAATTATTCCAGTATTACCACATAATATAGATAACCTTCCGCCTCGCTTTCCAGAACAAGATATATCACCGACTCGTACAAGGATAAATCATCTTCGGATGTAGTTGCTTGTACGGAGGCGATATATTATCACGTTTAAAGTATGATATTACACGAGTATAGTTTCTCTTTATTAATGAGTGTTTAATTCAGTTGATGTCATAACTTTACCTGTGATACATTTATTGTTTTCACTACGGTTTGATATTTCTAGTGTCTTTATATTTATAGTAGCTTCTGCCGGCGACTTCGCCCGCGTGAATAATCTTCTTATATCGAATCAACAGCCTAAAAAATAAGTTTCAAGATTCTAGCTCTACAAATGACGATACTTCCATACAACTTTTCATCCCCCCTTTCAACCCCTTACAACCCTTTCTTCGCATTAAAAAGTAGCCTATGTCCTTTCTCAGGCTCTAGATTATCTGTGTACCATTTCATTTAAATCCGTTCAGTAGTTTTGGCGTGAAAGCGCGACAGACAGGCAGACAGGCAGACAGACAGACAGAGAGACAGACTAGTAAGGATTTTTGATCGATTTTGCTCTTATATTGCTTTATATTATAACTTAGAAGAATTTGTTTATATGCTCATGAGGCTTACTCCAGTGATTCTCCTTGAATTTTGTTATTATTATATAGCCTTGAAGCCCGAAGGGATGGTAATTACGAGTACTTATAGCATGGGGGTAGCGAGGTAGGAGCAAGAAGGGGCCGACCACACCCCCTCCTCGGACCTTACTAAATACTAGGAAATACAGGAATATAAAGTATTTTGAACACTGTAAGTGATAACTATTGCAGAAAATTGTGATTTTGCTACCGTCTGGACCCTAAATTAAGATTTTGCCCTCCCCTATGCCAAATGCTGGCTACGCCCATGTATATTTATTATTAAACTAATGACTACTAATTGAGACCAGCGCAGCGTGATCTTCAAAAAAAAAATTAATCTTATTATCAATAAGTATTTACAACACTTTTTTTTTAATACGAAAAGAAATTATTTATTAATTATTACATGACAATTATATATTTGAGAATATCTTTTTGAAAATGTCACCGATTCCCATGAGCGGCTATAACCATTTTCCATTAGGTTGATCGAACCTTCGCTTGCCTCGCAAAACAGAAAAAAAGGTGTGTGTGCGATTCACACACGATAGAAGTGAAACTTTAGTTAATCGACAAAAGAATGAGATGATTCTATGTAACAAGAAATAAAAATATTCACAAACACTGTTAAATAATAACAAACCACGCTGTCTTTTTACTAAAAAGCCGTAATACGCAGCCGCATACATATATATACATACACACCGACATTTGCTCTCTCGCTCTGGCTCATTAAAGCATGGCGCAAAGAGGAGAGACAGATAATATAAAATAGTATGTATATTTCTGTCTCATTCTTCCTACACATTTTTGTATTTGTGTCTCTTACATATCGTTTGTTCCGTTGCACGATTTCAAATCACAACGATTCTAAAGAAATTTCCTTAAAAAACTCAACTCACACTTATTGTAACAGTACCATCGTTAAAACTCTTCAATGAATGTCTAGAGTCTAACCTCTCTGAACGACGCGTCATTGAGCATGTTCAGCACTTCCCAGAGACGAGTTTGACTCGAAAATACGAAATCGGTCACGTGTATCGGAATTTCCAGTCACGTAAATGGTCAACTTCATACGTAGTTCGCAGCATTGTATCGATTATAAATATTTATACTATTCCTCATAATACTTACTATATAGGGAGGGGCGTGCTAGTAACGAGCCTGTTTCGAGTTTGGATGGTGGCGGGTTCGATTCCCTCTCGGAGCAGATGTTTATTATAAATATCCGTTTTGGTCTGAGCATTGGTTCTTGTGGATTTCTCCACCGTGCCTCGGAGAGTACGTTAAGCTGTCGGTTCCGATTGACAGTGCGAGACGGGTTGCGACCGCAAACGTAGCCCACTCACCCTGATGAAGGACCTCCGATGAGTCCGAAACTAGTCGGTACTTAAACCGATTGAACGTGAGTGTTAGCCGTTTAAATTCTACATTAAGTTAATTATGTCTCACGATAGTTTTAATAATTTAATTACCTCAATATTATTATTTTAATAGTTATCACAACATAATATTACTAAACAAATTCCCTTGTCGCTCCTGTCTTGTCTCTTCCCGTTAAACTCTAAAACTACTAAATGGATTTTCATACGGTTCAATAGTACAGAGAGTGATTCAATGATAAATTGCTAAACATATGTGTAAATTGATTGAAATTTACACATATGTTTTACCGGCGTCGTGATGTGACGACTCCATCGCCCGCTGTTGGCTGATAACCTCTGTCATAGCAGAGATTATTCCACCGGTTTGTACGCTTATAGTGAAATTACTGGGCAGAGGAGATTTAAGAACTAATATCTCGAGGTTGGCAACGCGTGAGTGGCACCTACTAATGGTGCTGCAAGCGCTCATAGGCTACGACAACCACTTACCATCAGGTGGACCGTATGCTTGTTTGCCAACTTGTATCATAAAAAAAAATATGGTCATAATTGCTGAAACTGGCAGAAAAGTCGAGCCCAATCCTGTGTTGCCACAGGAACACGTCCGGGTCTGCTAATAATAAAATAAAATTGGTAGGCTATATTTTATCTACTGCATACTGCTATTATCTGCTTTCCATTTGGCAATATGAAAGCTTGTCTCTCAATTTTGTGCTAAAAATATTTAAAAATACATCTTTTTCCTACCTCGGAGAAAAGTTCGCTTTTAGTCTTTTGTACGAGGAAGAAAAATGGCTTATTTTCTCCCTGCAAGATGACACTAGTTAATTCACTTTACCTACCAACCGTATGTTCATTCCTCATAATGATTAAAAGTGAACTTTTTATCGTAGAAAAAAAAATCTTATATGTACCTCTGGAAAAAAGTAGGACATTGCCACCCGCGATTGTCATGATTGCCAACCCGAGACGAACGATCGAATCGCGGATAAGAATAATACTTATGTACGCACGTAAGAAGTTATACTTCTCTATGGTAGTAACAAAGTAAAAGTAGTTCTATGATGTCAAAAAAAAATTGACCGCTCGACACTCCAAAAGTACCAGGAGGGCTACACAGTAGAGGGGTATACATTTATAGGACTTTGCATTCTTATAAGAAAATTCTTATAAGGGTGGGGCCTAGACGTATTGACGTCGCTAGCGGGTGAAATGCGGGGCGAATCTCCTTAATTGTTCTGAAATCCTAGTACTAATTATTACAGATTTTTATTTTTAATCATATTTCAATACGTTTATACGGTGCTTAGATAAAAAAAACTAAAATGTTGACTATAGCTAACTTCAGGGTGTCGGTTTTTTGTGAAGGTGTGCGCGCCCATCGTAAAAATTTACTCTCGTCATTTTTCCCAAACGTGCCAAAAGAACTATAACTTCAAAAAATAAATAAAAACGCTGCACACTCAAAGTCCCCCATTAGAATAGTAATATCCTATGTCGGGGGTCCGGAAACACATACAAGGACAAAGATAAAGACACCCAGACCGGAAAATATGCTTGCATGGTCAATACAAACATACTATGCTCCGAGCAAAAATCGAACCCACAACCTGTGGCGTTTAAGGCAGGTTCGCTACCGCTGCGCCACAACGTCGTCCTACTTTTGAGAATATACTATTAAATTTGCACAGATTCTACAGTTATTTAATAATTTAACGTAGCTATATCTTCTCGTAAACGGGCATCATCTTGGAAGCCTCAAGTTGCTTTTGTTTTTCCCTCGAGGAGACTTCTAAAGCGAACGAAAGCGTATAGTGTAAGTGTATCTTGTACACACAACCGGAAACTTGATATACATCGGTCGAGTTCTTATAAACTTGTACAGAGTTGAATTACTCTGCTTTGTAAGCCTTTGAACAAATGCGTTTTAACTTATTTATACCAACCAAACCAAACAACTTTGTTTCAGTTTATTTCACACTATTACTAATACAGTTACTATTTTTATCAATTGCTAATTACAAAACTCGATCACTGCTTGATGGTTTAGATGTAAAATACAAAACATCACAACGTCGATTTTTTATTTCCATGCTAAGACTAGCTTCTGCCAGCGGCTTAGCCTGCCTGAATAACGATTTTAACACAAACTTTGAACCTTCCCTTCCCTTTGAACACCCTTAAAATGTCAGGTCTCAACGATCAGCAGTGCATTGATCCGTCAGTCATTCAGGACAAAGCATTTAATATAATTATATAGATGAATACCTATGTTAACTTCTACTCTACAATTAATTTTAAGAGTTGAGAATAATCTTTGAAAATCATTTCTTACATTTCTGACTACATATTTTAATTTCGCTCTATTCAGAAGATCGCAAA